>JAMJFZ010003163.1:17482500-19882500 GCA_026225945.1 Cricetomys ansorgei
CCCCACTTTCCTCACTTACAGACAGAAAGCAAGGGCAAGCAAGTATTCCCATGCAGATTAAACAAGACCACACCTATAAAGGGCTTGAAGTGCAGGAACAGCCAGCAGATATTATCAGGATTTACATTTGAAGAAATAACCCACTAGGTGTCTCAGGTCTCTAGAAAGATCCTTCACTATGAACACTAATGTGTTTTTACCGGTCCCAGCCTGTCTCAGCACAGGAAGCTCTCCCTGATGTTCCTCTCTTAGGCTCCTGCCTGGACAGTCATCAAGACTCTGAGATCTCAAATGTCTGACCTTGCATCTAACCACTCAGCATTTGCACCTGTGTGCACGCACATACACACACACACACACACACACACACACACAAACATGCATGCACACACATGTACACATACATGCACACACATATGCAGACACACTTGCACACATGCACACACACAAACGTACACACACATGCACATACATGTGCACACACACATGCACACACACACACATGCCCCACACAAGCACATGCACACATGTATTCACACATACACACATGCATACACACTTGCACACACACACACACGCATATGCACACACACATGCATACATACACATGCACACACACAAATGTACACACACATGCACATACATGCGCACACACACATGTGTACACACACATGCCCACACACACATTCACACATACATACATGCACACACACACACACGCACGTGCACACACACATGCATACACACAAATGTACACACACATTCACACATACATACATGCACACACACACATATGCACGTGCACACACACATGCATACACACACATGCACACACACGCATTCACACATACATACATGCACACACACACACACTCACGAGCAAACACATACTTAAACGTATGTGTGTAACAAACAAGGACTTCAGTGACTAAAAGCTGATTGTCAAACTATGCCAGAGCTGAATATGCCAGAGCTGAAGCAGTGTTCTGGGTGTGGAGCGGGATGGCGTTCAAGAGGACGGTTTATGTTTGGTATTTGAGAGGCATCGAGAAGGCTGGTCACCTCGTCTTGTTGTGTGAACTTGCCCCAGTTGCTTTGCCTCCCTGTGATGTCTGGATCTTCTGGAGTCTGGATCACAGATGGTGTGTAAACAAGTAATTCCCAGGGAGTAGGAGCTTCGAGACCCATTATGAGCCTGGAGCTTAAGTTTTAGTGTGCCTAGCCACTCAGCTTCTTGAGAATTCATGATTTTAGTAAACAAAACTTTGCTGGTCTGTGCTGTGTGGCTGCTGGGCAGTGGGCAGTGGGCCCCATCTCAGACCTCCTGGGTACGCACAGTAGGGGTGGCAGGCTCTCTCCTGAGAACTGAAACAGCACCGGATGTTTCCCTGTTAACAGCCCAATCTTTGAATGTCTGAGCTGCACCCTTTTCTTTTTAAATGTAGTATCTGGTGCATATATATATATCAAACACCCCAAGACTGACCATTCAACACCCAACAAAGGTCAGAGCACAACCTGGCGATGATATATATGCCCTACCCTACACAACTTATCTCTTCCCACAGAAAGCCACTATCTTGAAGATCACATCTATAGTTTTCCTTCAGATAGTCTATATCCTCATGGAATTGATTGCTTAGTTTTGCTTGTTCTGTACTGGATGGAGATGGTATCGTACAGTATCAGTCTTCTGGGCTGCTTCATAATTCCTTGTCTTTCTAAGTATTCTGTTTGTGTCTCCTTCTGCCATCGAGTTTCAACCACTTATAGTTCGTGATCTTTAGAAAACACCAGACCATGACTTTCTCTGGCAGAAATACCTCACTATCCCCGCCCTCTTGGATCTGGAGGAAGTTCTGAATCCACACCTTCCTTTACAGGGCTCTCTGTGCCTCCTGTAGATATGTGCTGTTTTCAGGCAACTGTATTCTATGGGATCTGCCTTCTCTATGGCAGCCTTAGCCCATTGATGCTTGTGACCTTGGAGCACATGGCTTCCTAGCTTCCTGGTCCCCATCTTCTGTTCCTTTCTGCCCTTAGTAATTTAGAGCCTTCCATCCACCTGTCCAGTTCCTTCCTTTCTCCTCACACTTGTCCTGTGTCCCAGCTACTCAACCTTTTCTTCTAAGCTCCTCCCTGTTTTGTGTGTACGGTGCTGGGGCTTTGCATGTGTTGGGCAAGTGCTCAACCATTGAGCTGTACCCACAGCCCTTTAGTTCCTCTTCTGTGCCCACCTCAGTGCTAGGCTCTAGAATGTCACTATTCCTGAGCTGATCGTACATCCCATCTGCCTGTGTATCCACATATGTTCTCCTAGAGCAAACAGCCCACTGAAATTTCTCCTTCCCTTTTTATTCTCTCCATTGTGGTTGAACAGAGGATGTCAGAGCTGTTTAGTTACTGCTTGTTTTCCTTCCGGAAATTTGGTGACAGCAAATGTTATATGTTTCCCTCCAATCTGGAACAGTAGTTGGCAAAAAAGTAGGTGCTCAGAAAACATTTGTGGACTGAATAAATGAAATTAGAAGTAAGTTTGTTAACAGGGGTCTGGCTAGAAACAGATTACAGACTGTTCCTTTACCTCATCCTTGCTATCAGCAGCAAGTCCTTTAACTCCCTCCTGTCTTGTCCTAAAGATCCCCAACATTCCCAAGTCCCATCTCTGAAAACTAGACACTGTCTAACTCTGAGTCCTCCCCACAGAAGGCTCATGTAGTTTAAATGATGTTGCAGGGGACTCTTAGCTCTGAAAACCTTCAACTTGGCCTGCCTTCCAGGCCCATGCCTGGAACGGGTGTCCTTTTCTCCAAGTTACTAAATCTGTCTGTATATTGACTGGCACTGCTCATTCCTGGGGAAAGGACAGAATGTGTGGATGTGAGTGTGCTCAGGGTTAATTTGACAGGAGCCTCAGGTAGATCTGAGACCTTTTTACTTTGGCCCATACAGTCCCTATGATTTTCAAGAAATGGATTTGGGTAAGGACTTGCTATTATGAGTAATTAACATTTGGAGAAGGCTAAGGAAATCTGTCTGCTTCTGTCTTCCATTCTTTCCGGCTCTGGGAACTTCATACTTCCATCAAGGTTATACACTTGGTAAGAGAAGTGATAAAATCAATGCCTATAATTAGCCTGCCACCATTCTGAAAGGGGTGGATGTGTTTGCATTGCTGGCATATCTAGGCATAGCTTTCAGTTTTGCCCACATTTCCTCTCAATGCTTCACATTCGGGTTAGCACTTCTGCTGGTATTTGGAGGAAGGAAGAGTGTCACACTTCTCTTCCTTGTGTGCTATTCCTGTCGGCACAGCAGAGCTGACTGTCACTGCTGCTCACACTTGCTCAAGATATTATGTGAGGACCAAGGGCCCTCCTAGTGGTGGGTGGCACTGACTGGGAAGCAGCTCTCCACTTCCCAGTAAAGTCCTTGCTTTCCCAGAAGCCCCTTGTTTCCCTGCAAGATTTAATGAGCCAATCCAGTATTCAGGTCCTGACCAATCAGAGAGGTCCCCTAGCCACTGCCTGTTTCCTTTAAAAGGCCCACATGACTGCATTTGGTGGTCGCCATTTTGAAAAGTGGCTGACCCCTGAATGCTGGTTTGCTCTGCAGAATAAAGCGTTCTTGCTTTTTGTGTATGTGGTCACGTGGTCTCAGTGGTCTTAGTAGGGTGATTCTTGGACCCAACAGTTAGAACCAGAGTGAGTCCAGACTTCAACCTGTCCTGTATTCTCACTTACACAGATAAAGAAAATGAGACTCCCCAAAAAGATAAACTGAGGAGGTTTGTTCTTATTGTTTACTTGAGGTTAAACTGGACTTTCACTTTCCTCTTATTACCTCCCCAATACTGAGATTAAAGGCATATGCCCCCCACCTGGCTGAATTAGCTTTGTTTTTAAAGCAGGTGATTCATACCTTGTAGATAGAGATAGATGACCTTTTGTGGTGTTTGAATGAGAATGGCTCCCTTAGGCTTATAGATGTGAATACTTGGTCACCAGGGGGTGGCTCTATTTGAAAGAATTAGGAGGTGTGGCCTTGTTGGAGGAAGTATGTCACTGTGGGTGGGGTTTGAAGTTTCAAAAATTCCATTCCAACCCTAGAGTCTCTCTCTGCCTGCTACCTGCAGATTCAAATGTAGAACTCTCAGCTACTTCTCCAGCACCATGTCTGTGTGTGCCACAATGCTTCCTACTGGGATAATGGACTGAACTTCTGAAACTGTAAGCAAGTCCCAGTTAAAAGCTTTCTTTTATAAGAGTTGCTATGGTCATGATGTCTCCTCACAACAATAGAACAGAGACCAAGGCAGAAGTTGGTACCAGGAGTGAGATGTTGCTGTGAGAGGCCTGGTCATGCTGCTTATTGGCAGAATGTGGACTCTGGATTAGGGAAGCAGTTGAATGTGTTAAGTGGAACTGAATGAGCCATACTATCAGAAGCATGGTAGATAGTGCTGAGAGTGATTTGCACTGAGGGGGCTCAATTCAAGAAGTTTCAGAGGGGAAGAATGCTAGTAAGTGGCCTAGAGACCATCCTTGTGATATTTTGGCAAAGAATATGGCTGCTTTTGTCCTTGTCCAAAAAAAATCTGCGTAAAACTAACTTGAAGAGTTTTGGATTAATGGTGTTGGCAGAGGAGATTTCAAGACAATCTAGTATTAACTCTATCATATGATTATTAGTGGCCACTCTTTTGCAGATCTATAATGAAAAGGAACACAGGAGCAAGGAAAAATACAAAATGTACAGTTTGAGGAGAAAAGGAGAACCAGGAAGTGTAAAGGAGCTAAGTGCAGTGCTCAAGGAAATAAGAAGTTTAATGAAAAGCCTGATGCTAAATGAAATAAAGGAAGAGGTGGCCTCAGAGCAAGAATGCAGCCAGCTCAGCTTTCCAACTTGTGAAAAGGAATTAAAGAAAGCTTAAGCAGTTAAGGAAACCATCAACAACTGTTTTGCCCAGTTTTTGAAGTCCCCCTTCTCCTCAAGAACCACCAAGAGACCACCAGTTCTGATACAAAAGCAAGGAGCCTTTATTCTGCAGTGCAAACCAGTGCATTGGGATCTGGCACCACCACAAAAGATGGCCGACTTGCAAAGCTTCCTGCAAGGGTTTTTAAAGGGAGCAGGGGATCTCTCTGATTGGTCAGAACCCAGGCATTGGATTGGCTCATTAAATGTTACGTGGCAACAAGGATTTCTGGGAAAGTGAGTACTCTCCATTGAACAGAGAGGTTTATGGGAAAGTAAGTACTTGACATTAAACTGAGGAGAGGTTAGTGCCTTTACCACTAGGGGCGCTGGGCTTTTCACAACAAAAGCTGATGAAAATGTATTTGAATGAGGAGGCCAAATTCCAGTCCCAGCAAAGGTACAAGGACTGTGCTGTGGAATCTTCCTCTGTGGCTAAGGAAAGATGCTGAGGCCCGTCCTGTGTCAGAGGTGTTCCTGCATGGAGGACTAGAGAGGCCATTGTGTGAAGCTGTGAAGATAACGCCTGGATTGTGTTGGAGACTCCAAGGTGTTGGAGATGACAGAGCCATGGGATATTTGCTGAGGAAAGCTGCAGATCAGGTGTGGAACCAGCCCAAGAGAGAGAAGTGGGTTACAGTCAACAAAGCAGAAAGGAGTTGAGATCTGTAGAGTGCTTTGACATCAGACATGGAGATGCAGAGTTTGGAGTTTCTCCTGCTGGCTTTTGGTCTTGCTATGGTCCAGCATTTCCTCCCTACGCTCTCTTTCCTCCCTTTTGAAATGGTAATGTATAACCCCTGCCATTGTATGTTGGAAGTATCTGCTCTGCTTTCTTATTTGGATTTTACAGAGGTTGCAGTTAAGAGATTGCCTCAAGTCTCAGAAGAGACTTGAACTTTGGACTTTTAAAATCCTGTTGAGACTGTGTTAGACTATGAAGTTGGACTTTTGAAGTTGGACTTAATGCATTTGGCATTATGATAAGGCTATAAACCCATGGGGTGTAGGGAGTGGAATGTGGCAGTTTGGATGAGAATGCCCTCCATAAGCTCATAGATTTGAATACTTGGTCACCAGGGGGGTGGTGCTATTTGAAAGGATTAGGAGATGTGGCCTTGTTGGAGGAAGTATGTCACTGAGGGTGGGCTTTGAGGTTTCAAAGAACCCATTCCAAGCCCAGAGTCTCTCTCTTCCTGCTGCCTGCAGATCCAAATGTAGAATTCTCAGCTACTTCTCCCGCACCATGTCTGCCTGCGAACTGCCATGTTCCCTACCAGGATAATGGACTGAACCTCTGAAACTGTAAGCAAGCCACAATTAAATGCTTTCTGAGAGTTACCATGATCATGATGCTTCTTCACAGCAATAGAACAGTGACTGAGACACCTTTAAATCCCATATCCCAATTTATGGATTATAGAACAACATATCTGAAGCATTTTCAACATCTGTGGGATATGGGCTCAAGGTAGTATTGACCCTATTTCATTCTAGTAAGGCAAATGGAGATTCACAAATGGAGGCTCCAGTTTAAGCACAATAAGCACCTAGTGCCAATACTTCATTGTGTCAGAGATGTACAGTCAAGCTTCTGAAAACTGAGAGAGAGAGAGGAGAGAAAGAGGAGAGGGGGGTGAGGGGAGAGAAATGCCTGGGCAAGCATGTCGCATTGCCACAGCTTGCCTCTGACCTTCCAAAGTTTCTGAATTATAAATTAAAAGGAAGACATGGTAGACAGCAAGTCTGATCTTGTCTCATCGATGAATCCAGGCTGTGACTGCTGCAAATTAGAGGGACAGTATGATCAATAACCCCGGGACTATATTGAGTGCAGGTCGCTTCAAATATAAGTCTGTGCAGGACTTTAGACCTCTCCTTACTCCCCTGCCCCCGCTACTTACTTTGCTCCCTTCTTGTTTCTTCTCTCTTTCCTTCCTTTCATTTTCCTCTGTCCTTCCTTGCTCTACTCTCCCACGTCTCTCTTTTATATCTTTCCCTTTTCTTGCTGATGCATCCTGTGTTGGCCATCCTTGCCTTTGGCTCCCAGGCCAGAGCTTCATGCTTTGTTAATGAGCACAGGCCCAGTCTGTAGGTTCCTAAACAGGAGTAGTTGTGATCCACTGCACTACAGGATTGGAAACTGTGCTTGCTGTTAATATAGGTCATGTTCTTAACGCATATACATAACTTAAGGCTAAGACTTACAGACCTGACCAACACATTGGACTCAGGCTGAGCTGGGTTCAACTGACTATACATCCTGCCTCTCTTTTTGTGTGACCTGAGCAGCAACTGAGCACTCCTGACTCTTGCCCCCCACCCAACACACACACAGTATAGCTGTGCAAAGGTCTTCTCAAAGTTGTGTGAGGACCCAAGGACAATGCGTGGCATTTAAACAACAGTCCAGGCTAGCTCTGTGATTGGGCAGGGGCTTAGGAATGGGAGGCAGAGAAGTGCAGAAGGCACGGGGTCACAGGGTAGAGTCACACATACTTCTTCTGATAACCTGGTCAAAGCATGACATGCTTTCCAGGGGAAAGTACAAGCACATGTGACTCATGAAATACTAAGTATAATTTCAGCACTCCCCTTGAAGGCATCTGTGAACCCTAGTCTCTGAACAAAAATTTTAATACCTAAATACAGTCCGCATTTGTGGTAAAATGTGTAAACAAGACAGAAAAACACAAACATTGACACAGCAAGTACAAGTCTCCCAGACACCTCTGTGAACACCTACTGAGCGAAAGAAACATTCGTGTAAGAACAGAACTAAACGTACTTTAAAAAGTTGTATTTAATTATGTATGAACCCAGCCTAAGGAAAAGAACTGATAAGATCTTAAATTCCTCAATTCCAAGTAAATACTTTTTCAGTGACAAATACTGTTTTCGAGGCGTCCTGTATTGTCAAGAGAATACCCTAGAAAAACTTTGAAGATTAGTTGCATTCGTCTGTTAGCTTGATTGGAGTGTGCTGACTGTCCCCGCACGGCAGGCCCGCCCTTGCTTATCATTTTCTCTCCTTTCTCTCCTCACCTCCCAATTTTGCCGGTTAAACTATTTTCAGCTCATCAGAATGTTACATGTTTTTATTCCCCACTGCAACCCAAACCCTCAATAATTTATTCTTTGTTAGTGAATTCTTGTCCATGCTCCCTTTGTAGCATTTGCTATGATTTCTAGGTCAGTTTTGGAGAGGAGAGGAGAGGACAGGAGAGGACAGGAGGGGACAGGAGAGGACAGGAGAGGACAGGAGGGAACAGGAGGGGACAGGAGGGGAGAGAGGACAGTAGGTGGGGCTATACCTAACAATGACATTATTTTCAAATGGTCCAGGGAATATAAAATGCTAAAACAGACATTCAGGTCAATGGATACAAGGATAGGATGGGATCTGGTCAAATCTTCTGAGGGAAGGAAGCGTGCCACATGCCTGGTGGCGCCTGAGGACGTGGCAAGGTGGCGTCAGGTCTTGGCAAATGCCACTGGCTGCCCATTTCCCAGTTTATCTAATGGTGGTTCTCAACCTTCCTAATGCTGCCACCCTTTAATACAGTTCCTCATGTTGTGACCCAACCATAAAATTACTTTTGTTGCTGCTCCATAACTATAATTTTGCTACTATTATGAAACATAGTGTAAATACATGATACACAGATAGTCTTAGGCAACCCCTGTGAAAGGGTCATTCAACCCCCAAAGGAGATGCACCCTCAGGTTGCTGGTCTATAGACTTCATCCTCTTGCCTGCTCCTCAAAGTCTCTTGGAAGGGACCAAGTCAAACAGCCCCTTTGGTACTGGATTTGGGTTCCTCCCTAGGCTCCCATGGGTTGACATTTTCTGCTCATTTAGTGGTGATGGTCAGGGGTGTGGGAGGGACATGGGATATCTCTTTTTCTACAGATGTCAATAAAAAATAGTTTAAACAGGCAGTGAGCCTACCTAAGCCTCTGCCACATAGATGTTGAATTAGTGTTTAGTCAAAATGCAAGCTGAAGTGATTGTCAATAGTATTGGTATCCATATTTGGCCAGCCAGTCCTTGAGGTGTCATATATAGTGATATCAGTTCCTTTTCAGTTTGTAGTGGGGAAAGAAGGAAGAGGAGCCATGTGGGGAGGGAGACAGTGGAGGCGGATAATGGAGCCCCTTTACTGCAAGGTACTGTTTGTCTTCGGCAGGAAGGGGAAAGAGAAGCAGCCTGAGGTGTTTCTTGACTCAGGTGCAGAATCAGTGCACAAAGTGCATGATCTATAAAGGCTGTTAAGAAAGAGCCCAATATCCAGGAGAGCCACAAATTGAGGTTTCCCTCTAATAAGGACTGTCTCCGTAGAAGCAAGCATGGCTGAGGTTGGCCTGGAGTGGGGAGGAGCTGGGCTTCTAGAAACCACTGAAACCAGTGCTCTCAGTCCTAGCTGCACTTCAGAATCCCTCAAAGTGCTTTAACAGCACCATCCTGGCTCCATCCTAGGAGATGTATGTCTGAGGTAAAGCACAGTCTTACTTCAGCATTCTCAGGGTAGAGATGAGGCAAGGGCAGCCCAGAGGGGAGACAGCCCTTGCCCGTTACACCCAGGGCCGGCTCTCTGTCCACACAGAGCAAAACCAAAGTGCTCTAACTCCTGTCTCTACTTTCTTGAATGCTTTGTGCGCAGTGGTAAGCAATCTGTTGGTAGCAGAACTCAGCTCTCAGCCTCCAAGAGAACTCAGACATGAACTTGTCTGCTGTGCAGAAGAGATTTGATGGTGTTAATTTCTATCCAACATTTCACTGAGAAATGAACATGTCCTCTCCATAGGAGAAGTAGCTGGGAAACTGGCAGTTGGACAGATTCTCTTTGGGTACCTGAAGTTCTGTGTAAGGCAGACGGGTTCATCCAACAGATCTTTTGAAGTCTGAACGCTGTGAGATGAGCAGTCCCTACACACTAACGCATCTGGTATGCTTTTAAAATTAGATGCTCGCTGGGATGGTGGTCCATGCCTATAACTACCATTTAGTAGGCTATGTCAGGAGCATCATGAATTCAAGGTCATAATGGACTCTGTGGTAGAAACCTATCTCAGCTAAACAAAATCACCCAGCAAAAGCCAGTGTGTGGGAAATACGTGCCTTCCTGTGTCGGGAAGCTTTGGTAGCTTCATGCTTCTGTAGTCAAGATTTCTACATTAGCATTTTCCAGCTTGCCTTCTTCTGATGTCCTTTTCACTATTTGAGTCATGTCTTAATGAGTTCAATGTATATTTAGTGGATTTGTTTGTTTTGGTATAAGCTAACACATAGTTTGCAAATAAATGATAAATGATTCACTGGAGTTTAAGCTGATCTTGATCTGGATTCCAAGACAATCGAGCTCTGCTCAACAGCATACCATTCACTGGGATGTTAATGTGAATTTTCACTTCTCTTATTGCTCCTTAAGTAGCTATTCCAAACTAGGAGCTATGCCCTTCAGAGAAGACCTTAAACTCTAGGCTCTCCACTAAAAACTTTTTCTTTCCTTTCCTTTCCTTTCCTTTCCTTTCCTTTCCTTTCCTTTCCTTTCCTTTCCTTTCCTTTCCTTTCTCGCCTTTCTTTTCTTTTCTTTCTTTTTTTTTTTTTACTTTTTCTTTTTTTGGTTTAAAGGAAGGGTCTCACTTTATAGCTCTGGTTGGCCTGGAACTCACTATATAGACCAGGCTGGCCTTGAACACCCAGAGATCCTCCTGCTGCCTCCTGAGTGCTGGGATTAAAGGTATATACTACCTGGCTGGCCCATTAAAACCTCTCAAAGGGGACTTCCCTTCATTTACTTTCAAAAGCCTTCTGCAAAAGATGGGGAGGAAAGCCAGGGAGCAGAAGGGGAGAGAAGAGCTGCCTGGGTAGAGGGAGCCATGGCCCCTGCAGCATCAGACAACTGGTACAAAGCACTCTGAACTCAGTTACTCATTTGCAAGGAAGTCCCTGTTTCCTGAATTGAAACTCTGACAATTTCCTTCAATTTGGAAAGTTTTTTGTGTTGATTAAGCCAAAGTTAGCACTCTCTACCACTGTCTTGAGAAACTGCCTTTGCTGAAAAGAACTGGCTCAACACTTGGACCTGCACAGTAACTAAAAGCAGGATGAAGGCCTTGTATTTGCCTACTGTGCATATCTTCTTTTCTTTGGGTCAGACTCCAGCTTACCTCTGCATGTAGACATGGTAATCATCCAAGTCACATCTGTCTAAAACCATGCAATGCCTAACCCATGTCATCACCCTCAAGCTGAAGGACAGAGATAAGATCAAGGGAGCATCGTACTGCCTGCTTTCACAGTGCGCCATTCTGGACCACTACAAAAGGTGCCTGCCTGTCTTCAGTCACTGCCCTGAGCCTGTAGTTGCTTGGACTGCAAGAAGAGCAGAGCCTCAAGCAGGATTCAATCCAGAACAATCATCTCGGGGGAACCAGCTTGTCTCCTTAAGGGATAAGGACCTCTTTAAGTCACCTTGCAGAACCAGAGTGGAGGCAAACAACCAGATCACACCTTGACCAAGGCCACTTAATTACACCTCTTACTCTCTGCCTGCCTCGGTTCCTCCTCTATTTAGATCAGAGCCTCATGTCGGGCCCTGCATTCGGGCCAAGTACTTTCTTCCTTTATCTTCCCTGTTTGTGGTTTTGAGCTCCTTTCCTACCTCTCACCATTACTTCATTTGCTGTCTTTCAGACAAGCGGCCAGAGCCGACCCAGAACCTGCATCTTCCTCTCTACTCCCTTCCCTGTGCACTCAGAGCAGAGGGCAGGGGCTCCTTATGCTGGCAGTGAACCCGGAAAAGTCTTCCCAGAGTTTCCTCTCTGTGCGATGCCATCAGTGTCAGCAATAAATGTCAGGAGGCGACAGGACAAGAGCCAACTCACACTTAACCTTACCTTTCAGAGCAGGGCCAGCAGGTCTTTTCCTTTTGTCTGAGGTGACAGTAATCCCAAGACACAGAAGCATCTGTCATTGGGAGGCAGAGCCCTTAGCCTGGGTAGCGAGCCAGGGGCAGGCACAGTGTTTCGGGCTTGCTTCTTCAGCGAGGTACTCTCCTTATTTGCCCCAGGACCACTAAAGTGACCATTATTATCTCTAATGAGGTGGGATCTTTGCCAAGAATGGCTAATGTGACTCCCTGTCTTTTCTCATAATACTGGGAGCATGAAACTAGTTTCTGTCCAGTCAGTTCCTCTCCCAATATGGGTGACAGCAGCTTCTTTGGCAAGAGAATTTTGTCCCCTTTCCAGGAAACAATGGTACCTGCACTTCCTCCTGACCCTGCAAGATGAAAAGCCCTCACAGCAAGGGATGACTTAATGCCTGCAGATGCATGTCTTAGTGGCTGATCTGATCTTTCTCAAGATGTATTGTACTGTCCTGGGATCATTAAAAGTACTTGAATTAACTCTTCCTAGATCCTGAGAGTGGGTGTTAGGGGGCTGCATCGTGAGTCAAACCTCTGCCTTCCCTTCTAAGTGTGTGACCTGGAATAGGTGGCATCTCTGAGCCTACTCGCTCACCTGTATGATGAGGCAATCATTGCACCTGCCTCCCTGGGGTGCTATGGGGCTGGGGGTGGGGGTTTAAGAGCCCTAGCAAAGGGCCTGGTTCCTCCAGAGTGCTCAGCAAAGAGTGCACAGAAATGATGCTCAAAGCGCCTCCCTAGGGAAAGCTCATACAACAAGGATGAGAAGGAGTGAATTTGGGTGAATTCTTGGCCGGGAGACTTCGTGAGCTCAGTACTTGGGCCCTCTAAAGCACACAGAATAGCGGCCCTGAAAATCCGGATCTGATTGGCTCTATCCATACAGCTCAACTGAAAACACAGTATCCAACTTAAATAGAAAGAACACTGGGGAATGTATTAAAACTGGCGACAGAGACAAGCAAAAATCAAGCTCCATAATTAATGCTTTGCTGTTTATAGACTGCCGTTTACCAAGGCGATCTAAAGGTCAGGGGTGGGACTTACTCTGCGAAAATGGGAGGGGCACGCTGCTCTCCAAGCTCACATCCACGTTTCCTAGCACGGGATCTGTGTTGGGGAATTGGAGGAATATTCCAATTAAGCCCTTTCATTTTGATTTCTCATTAGATCCTTAGACACTCTGCAGAAAATTAAATCGAACTAGAGACCTCCAGCCAGGAGATTTATTCGATTTAATGTTTTGAAAGAGACTTATTATCTTGTCAGGAATAATTTGAAAATCCAAATAAGAGCAATTGAATCAGCAGAATTTAGGTCTCAAGATAATCACTTTGTGTGGTAGAGCATGGTACTTAAACCACCGAAGCAGCCTGCCTAAGCTATGGCTCCAGCGGTTTGGCCCTCCCACAGCTCAGCCCCTCCCGACCCAACTCACCCCCACCCTTCCCATCACCTGTTCTTTAAAGACCACGGAGATCTATGCTGCGGTGTGAAAGCAGCCAGCCCCTGAGTTCTTCGCCCGTTGCTTAAAGCATCTTGGCTCAAGGTCAGCGTCTCATTTGTGAAACGCGAGCTGACAGCCTTCTGAGATGCTCAGATCTTCCTGCTGGTGTCCTTGGCCTGCTGCCTTCTGCATGTGCACACAGTTGACAGTGTCACTCATCAAGCGCTGGGTTGGAGGTTCATGACTGGAAACAGTTACATCGTTATGTGGTTTCGCCTAGCCTTCAGCCATGGCAGCGGCAGTCCCAGGGTATCTGAAGGGGTGTGCTGTTGCATTCATAACTGTGTTATTCGGGAAAAACCAGAAGGTGTGGTCCATCACAGCCTCCCTCAGAGTCACTGCTGAGACAATATGGCTACTGGGTTGACCACAATGACTTAGGCACCCTTTAAGTACTGAGTCCCAGTACCCCCAATGGCTCTTGGGCTACTAGACCACAGCCATGTCCTACAGGCTGTAGAGTGGGGAGGGTTAGGTGCAGAACCACTTTAACTTTGCTAAGTAAACAATGCCCGTTCCAAGAGGAACCACTTAAAAACTCTCCTTTGGCTTAGTAAGTGTATACTGGGCAAATATTGAGTTAGTTCAAACCTATCCTTCTTTCTGCATGCTCTGCATGCAGGAAACTGTTGGGACCTCTTGGTATGGAGGTCATGTCATATGGCCCGCGTGCTGTTCTTCTCCAGTCATTACTGTTGAGTGGCTGAACTGGATTGGTAACTGTCGTGACTCCTGGTAATGAAGGTCCATCCTTGATGGCCTTTCTTCCTGACCAGGTCTCCGCCATCACAATAGACTCTCTATGTCTGTCAGCCTCGCAGGAAACCATGGGAATTTCTGAGCCTCCTGTAATCCAAAAAAGGTAGCAGTGCCACCACACATTTTGTGTGCAAACCCTTACTCTGAAATGCTGTGCCGCTGGCTGTTGTGATGGTTTCTTTTAATTACTTACTTGATACAACCTGAAATCACCTGGAAAGAGAGTCTCAGTGAGGGGCTGTCCACACCAGGTTGGCCTGCAGGCATGTCTGTGGGGGTGTTTTGATTGCCTTGATTGATGCAGGAAGACAGCCTGAGAATGAGAAGCATCTTTGGCTGGCTTGGGGGACCTGGACCGTAAGAATAGAGAAAGCTAGTTGAGCAGCATGCTAGCTACATGCACTCATTTCTCTCTGCTCTGCCTTTGGCTATGGGTGTAGTATTACTCCCTGTTTTCAGTTCCTGCCATCTTGAACTCCCTGCTGGGATTGACTGTAGGCTGGAATGGTTGCTTTTTTTGTCTGGGTATTTTATCACAGCAACAGAAGTGAAACTAAGACACCTGTGTTGTACTGTGTGGCCGTGCAGGCACAGCCATCCCTGGGACTCTGCCCACTGAAGCTTGTTACCTTTCAGTACCGCTCCTCGTTCTGCTCACCTCGCTGGATGTTTCTACCAACTACAACATAAGCGCCAGCCAACAAGGGAGGATGTGGAGCACAGGTGTGTGCCTCCACCCGACTTCTTCCTATACTTCTCTCCACGTTCTTCCCATACCTCATTTCCCATTTCTCTTTGGAGGTCTTTCCCAATCTCCCAGGGCACAAGTTATGGCTCAGCATAAAGACCAGAATGGAGAACATCTTCTCCGCATTATAGAAGAAACTCAGAATCATCGAGCGTGGTTCTTGGTATGGGGATCCACAATCCCTGGAATAGAGGCCTATCAGAGGCAAAAGCTTTTCTAGTTTAAACCCACAGCATCCGCACTGTGTTTTCAACCCTCTCTGCCTTCCAGGACAAGAAAACTCCGAGAATACGCCTTATGAGCGTGGGCGGAGTGAGGATGAAGCAGACACACCATACTTCCCTGCTTAAAGAGAAGAAGGCAGAGACACAGAATACAGGCAGGAGAGGTGCCTGTATAAATTCAGGAGGCCAAGGTGTTGTTGGGAGGCTGTGGAGAGGGTGTATGGAGAAAATGGGGGTGTCACGAGGGGACTTTGGGAGTTGAACAGCAATGTTTAAAGGAATGTTTGTGAAATTCGTTCTCAGATTGTGAAGTACAAGCCTCTGGCCTCCTAGAAATACAGCATTGTGGGTTAGGTTTGAATTCTCGGGTGTTTTGAGAAAGCTGAGCTCTGCTGTGAGTCAGACATGAAGGGGAAGGATGGCTCTGGCTGCAGATCCGGCTGCACTGCCCCAACCCCCCACCCCCGTTTCTGTCTCCCCTGTGCTCTGCACGGCACGAGCACCCGGGGGTGCTGCAGGCCTGTGAGCATCTCTGACCCCCTCATCGCTCCTGCCCACATTTTGTGTGGAGATGTTCTTATATTTGTCACCTTTGTTTCAGGTAATGGACTTCTAAAACGTCACCTGATAAATATTATTGAGTGCCCGTTTTTGTGGCGGGCAAAATCTGAAATACCTGGGTATTGTAGTTTGTATCTGAAGAGTCACACGTGAGTTCATTTATTGAATGCTTGGTCCCCAGCTGAGAGCAGCATTTTGGGAGGTGAAGAAACCTTCAGGAGGTGGGACCCTGGGGACCTGTGTCCTAAGAGCATCTTTCTCAAGCCCCTCCCCCCATTCCTCTCTCCTGTCCTTCACTTGAGTCGTGTTCTCCAGTTCTTACTGCCATGATGTTCTGTCTCACCACAGGTCAAGGGTCAAGGACTATGGGCAGAAATCTCTGAACCCATGAAACAAAGTAAATCTTTCCACCTGTAAGCCATTTGCATAAGCCGTTTTGTTACACCAATGGGAAAAGTAACTACTACAGAAAATGAATCCCAGAGAACTGGGTATTTTTTTTAAACCTGTGATTAAACATGACCATGCTGCTCTTAGGCCTTAGGAGCTGAAATTTGGCCAAATTTTGAGATGCAAGCTAGGAAAACTCCAGGATGCTAATAGAGCTTAAAGGGCAATTCTGCTTGGAGCTTAGAAAACCAGAATGCCAAAGGGGGTGCAGATGGCAAAAGAGAAGCTCTTGGTTCAGATGGGAACAAGGACTATTGGTAACTTGACTGCAGGCTGCTCATGGTACATAGGTAAGAAATTGTCTGCATTTTGTCTGTGTTCTGAAACTGAGGGAGGCTGAGTTTAAAGGAGACAGATGAGTAGAGAAAATTTTGAGTCAGTTTAACACATTAGGACGTGGCATGATTGTTGGTAGATAATTAGCCAGGTTGTGTGTCTGTATATATGTTCATGTTCGAGTCTGTCTCTGTCTCTGTCTGTCTCTCTTTCCGTGTGTGTGTGTGTGTGTGTGTGTGTGTGTGTGTGTGTAATACAAGGAGTGGCCAAGGTCTTTACTTCATCTACTTACCTTGATCTCTATCCTGACGTCCTACCCTTGGTCCTGTTGACACAGAGCCAAGACAGGATCACCTTAGTTACTCCATTGAAAATCAGCATTAAGTTTCACCAGTCCCCATAACTGAACTTCATGCAGATATGACTCTAAGGAGAGTTACAGAAAGCAAAGCCTCCCAATGGGATTGGAAGAAGGGGAAGTCAAAGCTAAAAGACAAAGCCACTCCAACAGATGCACAAAATGTGATAGAGAATACAACACAACCACCACCCATGACCCATCTCCAACCATCCTGTAACTCCCGTGTAAGGGGATCCAAACTACAGAGACAGCAGAAATGCCAGAGAAAGGGTTCAGCCTTGCTTTTCAAAGAAGTAATGAGGGCTGGGGAGATGGCCCAGCAGTTAAGATCTTGGACTGATCTTCCAGAGGACGTGAGTTCAGTTCCCAGCACCTGTGTCAGTGGCTCACAACTGCTGTTGCTCCAGCTCCCAAATCTTCTGACCTCCAAGGGCACCCACATTCATGTGCATACACCCTCACGTGAACACACACACATGGGTAAAAATAAAATAACTTTGAAAATTTAACAGATAATGATCATATAGAAGATTCAAACAAATAAATGCATGAAGCAAATCTATCCAAGACCTTGACAAGAGAACAAAACAGTAGACTGGAAGCTGAAGTCCAATATTTGAAGGAGAAGTTCAGTAAGCAAGTTGAAATATTGAAAAAGAATATAAAACATAAATCCTGCACTTGCTACACAGACAAGTTCCAGGCCAGCCAGGGCTGCATACTGAGGCCTTGGCATAAAATAACAAACCACAAAAGATTTCAGTAGCTTTTAGAAATGGAGTAAACGCAGTTTTCATTATGAGATGACCAATGTGCCTTTGGGACACGGGAGTATAATGCTATGGTTCAGTTGTGAACTCCTCTCCACGGGGAGTTATGTTGATGACGTAAGCAGTGAGTAACTTCTCAACACAGTGAGGGAGAGGAAGCACGGCAGGTACATCTGCCTTCGTGCAGCCTCGTGGGGCCGACATTATATAATTATGTAGATAATGCAGTAGGTATTCTGGGTATGTGAAATGCAGCAGAGGAGATGCAGAATGGTGGGATGATCAGGAGGAGGTCTCGTGAAGACGAAGCTTTCTCAGAGAAGGAGAAATAGCATGTAGTTTCCCCAAGGGATAGTTATATATAGCTGGGGGGGGGTTGGGGAGGGGAGGAAAAGGGCAGCAGAGATGGCTCCACAGAGCCTCACTGCTCTTCCAAGGATCCAACTTGGATGCCCAGCATCCACATGGCAGCTCACAACCATCTGTAACTCTAATTTCATGGGATCTGACACCATCTTCTGGTCCCCTTGGGCACCAGGCATGCCCATGGTGCACAGACATGCACGCAAGCAAAACATCCACAATACAAAATTTAAAAATTAAGAGGAGATAAAACAGGAACCAATCAATGTGAAAGTTTAGAGGTAAAAGAATGCGCTTCAGAATGCAGGATACAGGGAATGAGAAAGGCCGTGAAAGAAAAGATCCTGGAGACATCAGCAGCCTCTGGAGATGGAGACAGCAGCTCAGTGATGCAAAGTGGATGGGCTGTGGAGTCAGGAAGTCTGATTACCTCGTCTCCTACGTGGATACCCTGGGCAAATTCACATCTCTAAATCATAGTTGACTCATCTGCAAAACTACCGTAACGCGCCTAACTCCCAGGGCTATTCTGAGGATTAAGTGAAATAACCCACAAAGTGCACTTAGCTCAAGCCAGACTCACACCGAGCACAAGGGAAACACCGTGCTCGGAGGAAGTGTGGAGGAGTTTTGATCATGGTTTCAAAACACTGATATGGGCTAAGGAGACTTCCAGCATCGATCTTGTGCTTTTAAAAGCATCGTTCTGGTGAGCTATCAGTTCTGCCTCTGGACCGCTTCTGTGGCTTTGTTAGGGATGTCATTAAGAGCCTTAGCCCTCACCCAGCCTTCCTGTCTCTCAGAATTTCACAAGCTTATTTCCTAAATTAAATCCCTTTATACGGAAGTTAAAGTGATGTCTATTTCTTAAAGCTAGTCCCAGCGGATACAGAGATTATTGAAGTATTTCAGACAAGACATAACAATGGCATAAGTTAGTGTGCTGTCAAGGGGAATGGATAGAAGAGAATATATTTAAGGAAAATTTAAGAAAACCAACCAGAAGGATCAGCGAGTGTTTGAATCCAAGGTAGGGAAGGAATAACACTTGACTCATAAATTATTGACTTAAGAAACGATATGGGTGGCAAAGCCAAAGAAATTTAAGACTACCAAGTAGGAGTGGTTGGGTAGAAAACTTCACATTTAATTCTAGCCCCATTCTATTTAAGACATATTGAAGGATGTATATTTGGAGATGTGACAAAGGCTGTTGAATCTGTAAGTCTAATGTAGAGGAGAAAGGCCTGGGCTGAGTGTTTGGAATCCCAGTGACTGAAGTTTAGAAATGAATGAGGCTGTTTGGGGCACACATGCAGAATGGGGCAGGGGTGGGGCAGATTCTGAAAGACACCAACAAATAGGAGTTATGGAAATATTTGAGGCAACAAATAGTGATGAGCTGAACTAGTTTTCTTGTCATTGTGACAGGATAGTTGCCATAAAGAAGTTAAAAAGCTTAAAGGTTTATTCAGCTCACAGTTACCTAGGTTTCCATCCATCATGGTGGAGAAGGTGTGGCAGCCTGTAGAAGTTTATTTTTAGTTGTGTATAAAATATTGTTTTGTGTACTGCTGAATGAAGGGCTTCATAGGCCTTGGCATTTTGCATTATCTGCAAGTGTTGGATTAATGTAGGGGATGTTTGATTGGTCATGATCTGCACGTGCTATCAGTAGAACACCCGAAGAGTTCTGAATCAATGAAAACACCTGAGCTCAGATGTTCAGGGTTCCATTGTCCAGTATGGTGCTGGCTAGGCTGGTGGTTCCCTCTGCTGATGTCTGGCAGAGTGTGCAACTATGAAAGTTCCTCCCTGTCTTCCTTGGTGAGCCTCCTCACGTACTGCTACAAATGGTGCCTGCAACATGGGATATGACATCATGACAGCTGCATCAAATGTGGAGACAAGGAAGAAGAGAAAGAAACTCCAGGCCTTACAGAGTCTAGTAAAGTACACTCAGAGCAGTTCCCAGAGGACAGAGATTAAGGTATTAACAAAAGGAAAGCTCTAAAAGAGAGAGTTGTAAACAAGGAAAAAGCTCTTAGGTGAGAGCGATGTTTCAGATAAATGTTTTGGATGAATTTTCATAGTGAAAACAGAGTTCAGCTGGGAGCAGGGGAAAAGCAAGGTTCTAACTGCTTTTCCTGATCATGGAGCTGATGCTCCTTCCTGCGGCTGGTGGTAGCCAGGGCATAGGAAATGGAAAACAGAGCATACTGTTTCACAAACTTAATTTTCTGATAGTTGTGTTGTATGTGTGTGAAGCTCAAGATGTTGTGTTTGAGATCTAGAGAAGTGGTTGTAGTGCAAAGGGGTTTGGTGGTGCAAAAGAATGCCAAACCACCTACAATTCTTCCCACTGGCCCAGGACTCCCTGCTGTTTTAGAAGTCTCAGCTTAGAGCCAAAAAGCCCCTTAGTTAAACTAAACAGTCTTTTTTTCATGCAAACCTGACTATAAGCAGACCAGATATTGATGATGGTGATGAGAACTCCACCCAAGAGGGAACCCTTCCTGCCAACAATGTGATCGGTTATTTTTCCTGTGTCACACTCTATCTTAAAATCTGGTAAGTGTTTCCTTAGGGTCAGCATACAGAAACTGTCTTCCAGAACTGGCCAAGGTTGTATCTCGTGCTGGCTGCCAGACTTTTGGTAATGTGTAGGAGTCACCCAGGTGGTACTGGTTTTGAAGGCATTAAGGGATTATGGAGAGCAGCTGAGGGTTGGCACTGTGAGAGGTCCAGGAGAGGCCATTGGTAAAGGTATAGCCTCAGTAGCAATTGAAGGCCCAGACTGAAGGGGTCATGCAAAGAAGTTGAGGCTTGGCACCATGAAGAGAGCCCAGGAGAGGCTATTGGTGAAAATGCAGCCCAGTTGCAGCAAGGGACCCTAGCATTCTGAAGATGCCAGTATCATGGGACGACCACCAAGAACAGCAGCAGCAGTGGAATGGAGCCAGCTGGAGCCTGGGGGACAGGCTGTATGTGCTGCAGCAGAGCCAGAGAAGTGATCCAAACCCTTTAGAGGATCCCAGAAGATTGTGAATGAAATCCAGATAATTGGATATTGATAATGTTTTTCTATCCAAAGTACATTGTGAAAAGCTTGATAGATGCTTACTTTCATTTAGTCCTGTCCTTTTGATTGTTCCTCTTGTAAAGTTTTGCTAGTGTAGTATTAAATTGTGTTGTAGAGATAAAGCAATTATTTTTGGATTGGCTTATACAGAAAAGGGGAATTATTGTAGATGTTTACTTTTAGTTGTGTTTAAAATATTGTTTTCTGCACTGTTGGGTGAAGGGCTGCATAGGCCTTGACATTTTGTATTGTCTGCAGGTGTTGGATTAATGTGGAGGATGTTTGATTGGTGATGATCTGCATGTGTTATCAGTAGAACACCTGAGGAGTTCTGAATCAATAAAAACACCTGAGCTCAGATGTTCAGGGTTCCACTGTCCAGTATGGTGCTAGTCAGGATGGTGGTTCCCTCTGTTGATGTCTGGAAGGGCTTGCACCAATAAATATGCCTCCTTGTCATGCTCGGTGAGCTGCCACAGTAGCATACTGCTACAGCAGCCAGTAAGCAAGTAGAGAAAATACATGCAACTAATAGGGGCTCTCCAGTTTTCCCACAGGCACCCAGGTGTGAGATGGTGCCACCTACTCAAGGCAGGCCTTTCTCCTTCGTTAATCCTCTTTGGAAAAGCACCCACAAATGCACCCATGGGTGTGGTGTACCTTAATAAGCCCCCAAGTGCTGCTCAATAACAATCCAGTAGACAACAGAGACTTACCATTATCTTGTTTCTGAATGAAAAACTGGAAAGGAAGCCAAAAGGAGCAAGTAGACAAGCAAAGAGCACATGAAGAAGTCAAGAAAACCATGCAGGTTGCCAATGGAAGGATGTCCATTGCATCCAACAACACGGAGGTCAGAGGCAGAACAGCAGAGGAAGAAGCCAGATTGGAGTGGGTTGAGGAAGGAGTAGGAGGTGGGAAAATTGAGGAGGCACATGCAAACGACATCACAGGGCAGCGCTCACTAGCTCATATGCCAGGAAACTCAAAATAACAAGAATGGCAGGCACACCCATGTAGGGTTTCCACCTAGCTGTATCTCAGTCCTTCCAAGATCTAATCTCATGATAGAAGTCCTTCATGTTCTGCATATAAAGGGAAATGTAAGCATGAAGAAGCTATTTTAAAACTCCAACAACTTAACACCAAAGTTCGAGATGAGAAAGGAGAACTGAAAGTTTATTTTTCTCATGAGCAAACCTTGAGTATATTTCAATCCTTATGAGAAAGAGCCAAGAAAAAGTTATTGATTATGCAAAGTTCCTGGGAAGTCAGAGCAGCATGGGGCCCAGAGCACAGGAGAAAGCACTGGCTAAGACAGGGACATTTGCATATTTGGATTCAAGGGTACACACTAAGTGAAGAAACAAGAGAAGCTGACATTTAAGAACGCGGAAAAAGTTTGAAAATACGAGGAATGCGACCACAATGGTACAACGAAGTTTTCCAGACAGTTGAGATTGGACCATGGGTTCCTAGTGGTACCAAGGGAAGTTCCTTTCTCTCTTCTGAAGGTTCAATAATTGAGTCTGCTGAACCAAGCTGGCGATGGGCAAGTAGCAAGAGAAAACAAATGCAAGTTATTAAAACACAAGGGAGTCCCACAAAGTATGAGATTCAAAGAAGGCTTAGAAGCCGAGGCTCGCACATGGCGCTTTCATGGGGGAGAGGGGCAGGGGAGCTGTGGCAGCCTTAGAGGACGAGTAAGTGAGTTTTAGGGGGGATAAAAGAACCTGAGGACATTGTTTGATTTTCACTGTCTTCTGCTCACTAAACGTCTGTGGTTAATGCAGATCCAGGGAGAGAGTTCGCAATCAGGAATCCAGCCCCTCTGGAAGAATTTCTCTTCTCCTGATGAGCAAAACTTACAGAAATCCCCCACCCCCCACCCCTTGTGTTCCTGAGAGATGGATCCTGGGGTGAGTGGTGGGAAATGGTCAGAGTGATAGTGAAGTCACTTCTTTAGTTCAGCACTCAACACGTCACCTTCCCATGACATAGGGTTGTTCTTTCTATATCCAGCAAGTCTACTTGTGCGACCGCAGACCACATGCAGCCTCAGAAAAAGCAAGTGGTCAGATTCAATTGGGGCTCAGATCAGGTGGGTGCTTGTGTCGGACCGGTGGGGATGAATCTGAAGACACTGGATTTTTCTTTAAGACTCTGGGTGACATAGGAAGAGAAGCGAGGAGATTGACAGGAAGGAAGAAAAAAGACAAGAGTTCAGGGCCAGAAATCACCATAAAATGGGGTAATCAGTGTGGGGTGAGCGGGGACAGGCACAGTGTTAAGCAAACCCACTTAGAAGACAGAATTTCATCTTCAAACAGAGCTCTTAGGACCATCAATGCAAAAGAGCGGCCCTAGAAAAACATGGCAAGCTTAAGCCAAATGTCACATCTATCCACGACAGAGGTTTGAAGTGCCTAAGAAATTGGAGAGCAACACAAAGGCGTGGGGGCTTGAGTGGTGCAGAACTGGTGAAGAATTTCCACCAAAGCTTTTGTCTCCTAGCAGGACTTGGTCACTGTCCTAGTTTGGTTTCTTCTACTGCTGGGATAAACACCATAATCAAAAGCAACTTGTGAGGAAAGGGCTTATTCCATCTTCAGTTTATAGTCCATCGTGAAGGGAAGTCAGGGCAGGAGCTCAGGGCAGGAACCTGGAGGCAGGAACTGAATTGGAAACATGGAGGAATGCTGCTTACTGCCCTGCTCCTCGTGGCTTGCTCAGCCTGCTTTCTTACACAACACAGGACCACCTGCCCACAGTGGACTTGTATAGAGAGTGGTCTGATGGCAGGGGTCTGATGGCAGAAAAAAATATCTGTGGAGTAGAATGCTGAGCTCTTTAGGTAAATGCCAAGGTGTGGGATAGCTGGGGTCTGTTTTTGTTTTTGTTTTGTTTTGTTGTTGTTGTTGTTGTTTTGTTTCTGAGACAGGGTCTCTCTGCTGTAACTCTGGCTGTCCTGGAACTCACTCTGTAGACTAGGCTACTAGGCTGTCCTCAAACTCACAGAGATCCGCCTGCCTCTGTCTCCCACATGCTAGAATTAAAGATGCAACACTTCTCCCTGTATGGACCATACAAGGTCTCTCCCTCTGGTCCCCGAAAAATACCTAGGTCCAGGCAGTGACCCCCCCTATATGCAAACTGGGTTGTCATACCTGCACTGTCCTAACCAATGAGCTTCCAATGACATCCCTGGATAACAGGGACCCTTCCTCTCCCTATATATGCAACCCTGTTCCCTGACCTCCGGGGTCTCCCGAGAATTCTGTATACTCTCACTGGCTCACAGTTTCTCCAATTGAGGACCACAGATCTGCAGTATTCAGACACCTTGGGGAGTGCTGCTACTGCATCTCAAGCCCCAGAAGCCACTCGAGGATTGAAAACTACACTTAATTCCTAGGCAGGTGGAGTCTGTTCAGAAAGTCCTCTCCTACGCCTACATCACGTAGGGTTCTGCCTATGCTTTCTTCTGGCAGTTTCAGTGTTGCAGGTCTCATACCTATGTCTTTGAGTTAGTTTTCCTCCACAGTCCTCATCGGTCCCAGCCTTTAATCGTTAGAGTTTCCATTTTTACAGGTCTCAAGAGTAACCCTCAAACTGCACTGTGGAGTTTTCCCTTGGGTAACAGAAATTTCAGCTGTGAGTTGCACATAGAAACCCAGGAAAATCTACCCATTGGCATCTGTGCAGAAACCCACCTTCCTTTGTAACTAGTGAGTCACAGAAACACTGAGCTCGAGTCCATATGGGTTCAAACTCTGGTTCTTTGAGTGTAGTTTGTATGATGTTGACAAACTACATTTTAGAATCTGGCTTTCCTTACCTGTAAAGGGAATATAAAGGTGTTTTATAAGAATCAAATGATGTTGTGGTCTCTTTGGGAGAAGGTTCCATGTGGTGCTGAGAAAAAGGCATGATCTTCTGTGTGTGGGTGACATGTTCTGTAGCTATCTGTTAGGTCCATTTGGTTTACAACATCTGTTAGCTTTCTCTGTTTAGTTTCTGTCTGGATGGCCTGTCCAGGCCAGGTTATTGAAGTCTCCCATTTAAAGACGCATGCATGAGAGCACATACACGTGCACACACACACACACACATGTGCACACACACATGTGCACACACATGCATGCACACACATGCGTGCAGACACACACACACAAGACCTACTGCGTCCAACTGAACTCTTACCATTTCCAGAATCCCCAAGCAGGTCATTCAGTTAAGAACCATGAACAAATGGGATCAGTTCCCCCACAAGTCTACCTGAGAGCATTGACACACAGGAGAAGGAGCCTCTTAGGGGCATTCCAGATTCAAACCATAGCACACTGTGATAGTACGCAATTCAAAGGTGTGTCACCACCATACAACTGCTAACCAATAGCTTCTGGCTCCACTATGCAAGAAAAACAATGCAGTTTGTAACCATTAAAAAGAAGATGATGTGATTTCACAGAGCAGAGAAAAACTTTTCCAGCAAAGGCACCAAGGCACAAGGCATTAAACAGCTTAACTGGCAGGGAAGTCTTCCTATTAGTATTTTGAGCCTATTCCTCTCACCTGGTCAGTGTGCTACAGGCATGGCTAGCCCCAGTGGTGAGACCATGGAAATTCCTGATGCAGAGGGATAGTCTAATTGAATTTTTCCCCAGAACATAAGGGCGGATATTTACTCTAGAGCTAGCCATCCCTCCTTTTTTGGTTAAGCTGAGTTGCATCTCAAAGGCAGAATCACCATAAAAGAAATGTCATATTTCAGAAATGAAATCTGACTTTTGGATCCCCTGCTAGGAATTCTCCTGTATGAAGTCCGTGGCTGTTTCTTTTTCCTTCAGCCGGATTTGGGCTGTGTCACTCAAACCGTCCACACACGCTGCGAGGCGCTCCCTGCACTCCACCACAAGCGATGCTCATCAAAACCCACTCCTCTGTCTGCCGGGGGTATTTGTTTTGCTAAAAGTAGTTTCCTGACAGCACGTTATCCAGTAATCGCCATTGTCCTCCCATTACTTTATGAGAGAAGGCTGCACAAAGCGTTCTCTGCAGTGAGACACTCGCGTTGGCGCTTTGATGCGGACGCAGCGACGGCGGCGTATCTACCTTCACGATCAAAGATGTCCTCTTTCTTTACGTGATAATAAATTTTTACCACAAGTATTTGTTAATGAACATGATAAGAGTCCCTGGAGATTTTCTGTAACAGCAGCCATATGGCGCTGTCATTCCCAAGTCCCTTTGATCCCGCGCCGTTTTGCGCTGTTGGATTAAACGTCAGCATTCCCTGTGCGGTGTCTGAGGATCCCTTCTCAGAGTACTCTTACTCTGCACTCAGCCGGGGAACCGTTCTGCCCTTTTATTACTAGTATTAAGTCTACGGCTTAAAGGAAGCTGCTCGGCATAATTTATTGTGTTGCCTCCAGTTTTTTTGTGATATGGTTGTCAAATCGATTCCCTGCTGTTGAGGACTACAGAGGGGAATCAACAAGGGAAAGAGGAGATTTTCTTTTTAAAAGAGCATTGTGAGTCCCTTAGGGTCCTGACTAATCAAAACATCTTCACCGTGTCCTACAGCACACTGGCTCCTTTTTCTCCTCTTCGTCTTCATCAAAGCAGGTTCACCAGAGTGGAACTGGAAATATGATACCTAAAGAGATTCGGAATAAACAGTACTGTTGATAATAGCAAAACCTGGAGGCGATTCAAGGATGTACCTCAGAGGAAAGGTTAGACAAATATGGCAGCAAGTATACAAACCTGTAGTTACAAGAGACAGCGGCGGGCCAAAAGAACCAAAGACAATTAAGAATAATAAACGTGTCTGGCCTTCAACCCTCGTTCTTGCCGCAGAGCTCCAAAGCCTTTGGAATTTCCTGAACATTAACAATGTCTTTTGTTTCCCGTAAGGAGTCCCTAATGGTGGCACTCGAGTTTATGCTAATGAGCTGTCTTTGAGTGGGGCCCCAAGAAAGCCTCTGGAGGAGCCCCCCAACCTCCAGGAATGAGAGAGAGGGATGCTGGAGAGTGAGGTCTACTGAAGGGTTAGACCTAATGGGCCCAGAACAGGCGTGGAAGCTCCAAACCCTGCCTCATTCCTGCGCAATGTCCTGAGTGATTTCCTACATTTTAGAAGCCATTCCAGCAAATTATCAAACCCAAGGAGGATGCCGGGAACTCTGGGCTTAGAGCTAATTAGTCAGAATTTCAGGAGGCCTAGAGGGATCACTGGAATCAGGGTGGGGGCAGTCTTGCCCAACTGAGCCCTTAACCTGAAGGGCCTGTGCCAACTCCAGGCGGTTAGTGTCAGGACAGACCTAATCTCACTCAGTTCTACAGAGAGTGGAAGAACAGGCTGATGTGGAAACCCCCCTTCTCCACCACTGCAGATGCCTCTGATGTCAGAATCGTGGACAGGGGACCAGTTTCTTTGAGGGACGGAATTTTTTATTGGCAAAATATATATAATATACAAACAAAAAATAGCACACGTGGATGAATTCTCATGTAATAAGCAATTAAATGCTAATATTGGGAAACTCATCAGGCCTGGAATCCATTCCTTCATCCACTCACCCAGCAAATACTTTTTCATCCTTGCCTCGTCCTCGTCATGGGAGGAAAGTAGTGACTTACAAAGCATCTCAGTACTTATCAAACACTGGTGTGGGTAATTAGTATCTTGGGAGAAATATTCTATTCCATTAAAAAAATTCTAATTTACAGGGTTGGAAAGATGGCTCAGTTGCTAAGAGCACTTCTTGTTTTTGCAGAGGACCCAGGTTTGATTCCCAGCACCTACCTAGTACCTCATGACCACCTCTAATCCCACTTCCAGGACATCCAGCAGCCTTGTCTCACACCCTCTGGTACCAGGCATACATGTGGCATACATACTTACACATAGACAAAACATTCATTACACATAAAACATAAAATAAACTAAAATAAAGTATTTTAAGTCTAACTGAATACTGATAATTCATTCACTTAGCTAACAGCATAAAACATCGTCCTTACCTTGAAGAAGCTGAGAGAAGCAGAGAGAGATTGAAAAATAGAACATTAACTTCCCTGGGCCAACTGTAATTCAGTAGCGTGGAAGACCAGATCCTCAGGGCATATGCTCTTGTGGGAATTTCAGCTCGGAGGCTTTAAGCAAATTTGGACTTCTCTAAGCTTCTGTTTCTCCCTCTGCAAAGTAAGAGAAGCATATGCCTTGAAAGATTGTTAAATTTGGAGAAAATTCCTATGAAGCTCAGCACAGGGACTAGATATAGAAGCCCTCAAAGAGTAGGTCTTGCTAGCAATGATGATAGACAGGGCGCACGTGCAAGAGTGTGAGGCCCTGGGGACAAGGAGAAGAGCCCAGCTGAATGGCAGGAGCGATGCGGTATTTTCTACCTTCCAATAACATTTTTACTGGGGGTAAACAATATCTACGAACGATCTTAGTGATGCTAGAGTAGCACAGGTTCTTTGAATGAAGGTTTGATCATGTCTAATTTATCCAGATTTATACCTCTCACCTTGATGTGTGTGTGTGTGTGTGTGTGTGTACACTTGCCTGTGTCACTGTGTGTTTGCCCGTGCACACACATGTATGGAGGGCAGATGTCAATTTTTGGTGTCCTCCTCTGTTACTTCCCACCTTTTTTAGCAAAACAGTGTCTCTGGCTGTACCTAAGCTCACCGTTTCATCTAGACTGGCTGGCCAAGGGGCTGCTGGGCTCTGCCTGTTCCCTGAGCCCCGGGCTGTTCTACACAGTTGCCAAGGATCTGAACTCAGGTATTCAAGTTTGCAGTATAAGTGTAGCGGGGCGCTTTAAAGGAGTTTGTGATTTTGCTTTCTTTAAAAACACAAAAGGCCGTTTGGGCTATGTTTTTGGTCCCACCCCAGGTGTAGTGGATGATAGTGAGTTTGATTTAGACTGTTACCAGAAGCTATGATTTGGTTATGGTTACATGCAACTATTTCATCACGTGTAGCTTCTTCTTAAGATGGTGTACTGCTTGGACTTCTGGGAACTTTGCTTAGAGTATATATTGATTGAAACTCAGAGAGCCAAGGTTGGGTGGTTGTTGGTCATTAGTGGGTTGATTTGTTGGTTGGTTGGTTGGTTATTGCTTAGAGGAACTTCAGCTGGAGAAATTAGGTTCCAGGATACTGGGCTGAGACCTGAGTCCAGCTCACTTTCAGTTCCTGCTCTCTAAGCTTCGAACAACCAAAGCTGTGACTATTTCTTCTTCTCTCTCTTTCCAGGCTGCCTACATAGGTATTGAAGATCTCTCTCTCTCTCTCTCTCCCTCCCTCCCTCCTTCCCTCTCTTTCTTTCATTCTTCCTTCCTTGCTTCCTTCTTTTCTCTGCCTAAGCTAGATGGTAAAAAAAGCACAGTATTAACCTGCTCCATACAAGCACTTTATGAACTGAGTAATCTCCTTAGCCCTCACTTTAACAACTCTTTTAGATATTTGTTGAGCTTGTTACAATATACAAAGTGATTTGTGTAATGAATAGGCTTATAATTGCAAACTACACAAAGCACCATAAATATTTATCCATATGAACCCATTAAATAAATTAGTGCTCCATACAAGGAGACTCCAGGTAGCCAATGGGGCTGAAGTCTATTTATATAAGGAAAGCTGTCCAAAACATTGCTAAAGAATACATAACAGTTTCAGAGCTACATGTATGCCACTCTCCCATTAGCACAAACACATGTAAACAGCTTTGTAAGGATATACAGTATCTATTTACTCCAAACAAAGTGCTGGAATGAGAAGGAAACTGCTCTGATCGTCTATTATTTCATACAGCTGGAAATAGTGTATTGTGTCGCCTTTCAAACGTTAAGCAATGCTATTGAAACAAGTTCACGTATATTATATCATTTGTGGGAGAACAGAGAATAAAATCATTAAGCTTGTTTATTATTATTTATGTGTGTTTGTGTGCACGCAAGCACGCACATGAAAGCGCACAGAAGCCCCCAGAACTGATAAGAGGACCTCAAATCCTCTGGAGCTAGCGTTATAGGCAGTTTGTAAACTGCCTGATATGGGTGCTGAGAACCAAAGCCAGGTCTTCTGTAAGAACAGCAAGCACTGTAACCCATGAACAACCAGAGGATGCCTTCACTGAAAACAGTGGTCCTGAAAACAGGACCACTGTTTTCAGATGTGCTCCAGTCAGGAGAAATGAATTCATATCAGGCAACTGAATGGCAGGTTAATATGAGGACTCATCAGAAGAGCTGGGGAGCCAAACAGGGTTAGTAAAGCAGCAGAGAAGTCATACCAGCAAAGACAGGCACACAGCTGTCTGTGGAGGTGGCAGCTGCTGCCGGGTCACTCCTTGGAGATGTTCTCTGGCCTTTATCTTATACTGAATGCACCTGCCTGGAGTCTGGTTAACAAGGAAGGCTGGGAGATGGAGTTTGCAAGGGTTGGATCTCTGCAGATTCAACACAACGGGACAAAGATGCAATGAATCAGCAAAAGGTAAATGACTAGAATGTTCTATGATGTTAGGTAGTCCTCTGCAAAGACGAGTGCAGGACCAAGATTTCAACAGCAGATATTTAGGGTGAGTTAAAAGGAGGAGAGACGAGAGGGAGGAGTTTGAGAGGGGAATGGCTTAGGGGTCCCTCGCAGAGCCCAGTCCTGAGCATGAGTAGGTTTCAGAGAATCATAGCCAACTAGGAGTTGGCTCTTCATTTTGTTTTTCAAATTAACCTGACATCTGTGCAGGGAACTTACTGAAAAGGGCTTCTATCAGAGCCAGAGTTGTCTTTAGAAAACCAACTGGGGAGTTTCCTATTTTTCACAATTAGTATCAGATGTAGATGGCTCATACCTGTAATCCCAGCACTCAAAAGACCGAGGTAGGAGAATTTAAAAAAAAAAAATGAGGCCTCTGGACCTATCTCAGAAAACCAGCAAAGAAAGCAACAACAAAAGCAAGGCATTAGAAAACATGGACAAGACGCACCTGATTCCACATTTTGCGTCTGTTTTTATTTATTTTATTATTATTATTATTATTATTATTATTATTATTATTACCATTTCCCTTTTAAAGTTTAGAAACAGAAGGAACTTGGTGCTCGCAGAGCCTTCCATTTCTCAATAGGAAACCCACATCCCTTTGGTAGGTCGTGGCGGTGTGGGCTGCATTACTAATTCTTAGCCAGAGAAAGGAAAGTTTGAAGGTGGCATTCTGGGTCACCTTAGTCAAAACATTTCCCTCGGACGCTGTAGATAATCCATTTTGAGGTCCGTGTTTTTCTGAATTATTCATATCAAACCTCCCTCTGTCTCGCTCTCTCTCTTTTTTTTTACAGAGTTCTAGGCTGTGGAAACAGGTCCTCCCTTGGTTCTTCCTTGAGTCATTTTGCTTTGTCACCTCAGTTCTCTGATCTTTCGGCCACAGAGGTGATTCACAAGCCTCAGAGACTTCTCCCTGGGGTACTTGCAAGGCGGTGCTGGGGGTGCAGAGGTGGCATATCAGTGTTAAATGAGACCGGTTTTCAGCCGTGTTGCTTACAGGAGTCAGAGAGAATGAAGCCCACACCCAGATGAGGCAGAGGACAGTACAAAACTCATTACAATGCCTTGGATGTTGGTGATACTGGCTTGTAATCCCAGCTACTCAAGAGGTTGAGGCAGGAACATTGCAAGTTTACAGTCAACCTGGGCTACAGAGTAAGTTCAAAGCCTCGACAGCTTAATGAGATACTGTCTCAAACCAGAGTTTTAAAGCGTTGGGGTGCAGCTCAGTGGCGGAGTGCTTGCCTAGGATACTCAAGACCCTGGGGCAATATTTGTGGGCAGAAGTAAAGAAAAAACATTTTTTTAAATCTTTCTTAGTACTTGGGGGAAAGGCCCTTCTCTGTTCTAATCATCCAGGGGGTCTGGCTACCTCCTTTCCTTTAACATTGAATGGAATCAACTCTTTTTCTTCAGGGCAAGCTAATTTAAACTGAGTTTCTATTGCTCACAAGCCCAAGAGGCTTGTCATACGCCGTGGTGGCGAATCTATAGGTCTCATCAAATTCTCAGAGGAGTCAGGAGCCCAAACAAGGTTACATGCTCTTCTAGACACTACACTGGACTGTTGGCTTCATCTGTGGTTCTCGGGTTCTTTGCCTACAGGTCAGCTCTGTTATCCAGGGTGTTTGCCCAGCACATAGATAGTCACTTCTGATAGATCTTAGCACACCCTTCTGGAAGGGACTTGTCCCTGGAGGAAAGAGCTTGGAGAGGGTAAAGAGCTTTCTGCTGGTGGGGAATGAGAGGTGCATGGTTTACAAGAGCCTTGCTAGCAGAGCATGGATTCTGGAAGCAGGCTGGATCTGAATCCCAGCTCATCCTCTACACTCTAGCTTCCGCCACTGAAAAATGGGGAAATGTGTTGATGTGACAGACATAGACATAGACATAGACATAGCTCACCATGTTGTCAATGTTAGGTTTTAGGAAAAGAAAAGAAAGGGGGTTTGAGAGAGGGGGGTGATGACTCCAGTCTGTAGGTAAGAGGCTTATGAGGATAAGCAGCAGGAGCAGAACCACAGGGGTTCAAAAGAGAGCCCCCCACACCCAAAGGTGTTTACTTAATTGATGTATAGTCTATGCTAAATGACTGAGGAAGGGGAGCTGGGCATGTGTGACTAGCTATGTGACGGGATACTCTCTGGGTGTGTGACCCAAGCAACATGAGAGCGATCAGGTTGCCTCCCACACCCAGGTGCAGGGGACTTGGTGTGCTCTTGTCCTGCTTGTAGCCCTCTCTGCTTCTGGATTGTTACCTGGAGGGACCAAGTTCTCCAGCTAAAGAACAAACAGGAAGACAAGACACTTACCTAAATCTAAGTCCTGGAAGTCAATTGCATTAATCAGTCAGATTTGGACCATATGTTCATTATGAACCAATCAGTAGGATGGAAATGTCACATGGGTTAGCTGTCAGGCATGTGAGCAATTGTGGCCTTTGAGAAGGGTCAATACGTAAAAGACAATCTGTGAACGGAGTGAATATGTTTCTCAAAGGACATCAAGTATCTGCTGGTGGCATAAGGGGAATGAACTTTGGACAGATATGGCAGCTGTCCACTAACGGCTCTGTGTGGTGGCCTGTGAGCCCTGGGGTGGAGCCCACGTCTTACTTTTTTATTAGCACAGTGTTTGGCACCGTGCGTGGGTAGCTGCTGTTCCTTAAGTGGTTTCTCCTTCACTCTGTTTCCAACCCTAGTCCAAATTAAAAGCTCCTTGACAAAAATTCTATTATTCCAGCTCACCATTTAGGCAAGAAGCCTGAGGTAACACAACTGCAATCAGAAATACTGCAATGTTGCTAAAAGCCTTCAGACTTCATTAAATTTGTGGGTAGCATGCCCCAACCTCAGAGCATGGAGCATGCCTTGCAGTGTCTTTGGCAACTCAGAGAAGTAAACAGTCTTTAAAATGTTGTCCACTGAGCTGGCTGGTGTCAGTACAAATGGGTCTCGCATGGACATGGTGTTGGCCTTTGATTTACCTTGAGAAGCAGGTAAAAGCTGGCGGCTGGGATGGGGGTAATGTGGAAGGGGAGGGATGCTGCCTTCAGTGAAGAAAGCCAAGTCGATTTTGCTCCTCAGCTAATATACTTTGGAGATGAAGCGTTTGCCTGTGTAAATCTGCTCAGCCCAAATGCCAAGCCAGTTCTTTAAAGGCAAGGGTAATCTGGGCAATATAAAAACGCAGATGGAGCCCGCCTGGCTAAATGTCACAAAACAAGGGAATTAGGATAATCAGGAGGCCAAGGGGCAGATCTCTCTCTGTCTCCTTGCCAGCAGCTGAGAGCTGCTCCAGCATGGAAATGCTGCCAGACTGATTCCAGGAAGGAGACAAGAGAACCAGAGGCCACAAATTCCAACTGATGGTACAGGCTAGAGCGATGGGCCCTCAAGAGGTTTTGGTCTTAGACTCTTGCACAAAGCACAAGAATATCACAAGAGAAAGTCATATTTTGACATCGTAACAGGGAACGGATGAGCATGTGTCAGACGCTATGCAGATGACTACCTAACTATATCCTGTTGTTAGTAGGAGAGGAAGCTACAAGGATGTGACTCAACAGTAGAGTGCTTTTCCGCACCTGGCTTGATCGCTAGAAACATAAATATATATATATATATGATGCACAATTTTTATGTATATGAGTGTTTTGCCTGCACATGTGTGTGTATACCACAAGCATATCTAGTGACTGTGGAGGCCAGAAGAGGACATCAAATCCCCTGGATCTGTAGTTACAGATGGTAGTGAGCTACCATGACAGTATTGGGAACTGACCCCAGGTCCGCTGCATGAACAGCAAGTGATCTTAACCTCCAAGCCATCTCTACAGCCAGAAAAGAATTTAAAAAAGAAAAAGAAAAGAAACTTGGTATGGTTGCTCATGTATTTAATCCCAGCTCCTGGGAGGCAGAAATAGTCAGATCTTTGAGTTCAAGGACAGCCTGGTCTACAGAACAAATTCCAGGACATCTAGGGCTATAGAGAGAAACCCTATCTTGAAAAACCAAAAAATAAAAAGTTGTTTTTTAAGGGAAAGAAAAGAAGGTTTACAGAGGGTGGATGTCCTGCAGAAGGCTGAAACAGGGACAGGATGGGACCCAAGCTGTGCACAAGTATCTTTGAAATCTGTGGACAGCTGGTGGAGGGAGAGGAAGGAGAGAGCATCATAGTGCATTCTCTTGTGCTGTGTCCGTTCAGCACCACTAACCCTTTCTGCTGGGTGCACCTTCAGCTCTTCCCACCACCTACAGGGCTTCCATAGACTCTGACAGGATGGTCCATGCCTCTTCCCCAGCCCCAGCTGATCAGTCAGAAGTGACTTAAACTGGTCTAATGATAGTATCCTCACTATCAGACATGGGCCCCTGAATCTTGACTGGAGAAGACATTCCCTAGGAATTTAGAACACAGTTCTAGAATGTTAGATTTTTGCAGGCAGATAAAGCTAACATAAGGCAGCTAGTAGCCATGTTTCTACCTCGCAGAGGGAGGCTTTTGGCAGAGGGGGAGATGGAGTTGGCATGCAGAAAGAAGCAAGGACACGCCCAGGACAGGAGTCTGGCGGCATTTGAAGCCTGGTCTCCTCAAGGAGGCCCGTCCCAGCCATTGAATCATCCCAGCTGATGATTCAATCTTTCTTTGGATTCTCTTGAGCCTAGAGATTTCCTTCATTTCTTTAACGGGTTCCAGAAACTTCTAGCAAAGCTCCAACAGCACAGACACTTAAGGTGATGCCTAGAAGAGAGAACACAGAAGCATGGCTGCCTGATGCTGGAGAAAGGGGCCTGGGCTTTGCAAGAGTTGGGGAAGTGGGTGGCAAGTTGATGAGAATGTACCTAATTGTAAAACTTCAAACTTTAAAATGGTCCAGATGGAAATTTTTATAATAGCTGTATTTTGTCACAATTTAAAAAAAAAAAAGTCCTGAAAACAAAACTCGCCACATCTCAGTCAAGGGTCAGTCAGCCTCGCTGTGGATTCACTGGCAATTAGTTTTTGCCATAAGCTTTTTGTCTGAGCCTGAACAATTTCTAACCTCGGCCTGACCCTTCCCGACCCAGCATTCATCATCCCTGCCTCGTGTAGCCTCATTCTAACAGCAAGGGCTCTGTTAGACGAAGCTCTAATGAGTCATCATCTCGGAGGCAGATTAACTCCGCCAGAACCAAGCCCATTTGCTTTTGTCTAAAGCCATGTGTGAAGGATGTGAGACCTCAGCCCTGCTGCCACCTCCGCTCAGTAGATTAACTATCAGCTGCCAAAGCTGACGGATGTGCGTGCCGGAGAGGACCTCGGTAGGGACAGGGGTCCCACTAAGATCAGGAGAAAGAGGATGTGGTCACAGCCCAAATAACTTCTCTTGTGTGACTGAAATATGGGCTGGGGGGCATCTGAAGGCAGTGTTCCCTCCCAGCCGCCACTTCCCAAACGAGTAAGCCAAGTCGGGGTGGCAAAGACCTCACAGTTCATCTTCGGGCTTTGATGAACTCTTTCCGAGAGCAGAGCTGGCATCAAAGCAACCAACAAACACAAGATCTCAATACAGAAAACTCAAGCACTGAAGCTCTGTCGATAAGACCCGGCAGAATACAGTGCGCAGCTCTGGCCTCCAGCCACCCAAATACTGCGTGAGTGTTTGTGAAAATAATATTCCTACCCACAAGCTGACAGATCCTGTTCTTTTGCAAATTTGCTATTTAAAATGCACAAAACTTCAAAACTCATTTTGAAGGAATTGACTTATGGAAACAGAAAATCCCCCCAAAGAGATGAATGGAGGAAAGGGGAGAGCCGGCTGATGAAACATTGTAAGAAAGATGAATTTGAGTTTTAAAAGACACAGAAAACGCATCAGGGAGGGGGCAGCAGACCAGCCTGCAGAAGCAAATCTCTTTTTTCTGAGCTAAATGCTGAAAGCGTTTTAAAGTGCAAAGTCTTCAGTTCTCGGAAGACCTTTGCCTGTAAACACACGCATGCGCGCAGCTGCGAAGAGGCTCTGTCAAGCCAGCTCCCCTGCTCTCGCTCACATTAACATTCTGGGCAGCAGCAAGAAAATGAGAAGCTATTAATAAAAACAGATTTGAAATAAATCACCACCGTGCATGTTCTGGCTGCTGGACTCTGAGGAAGCTCAGATTCATGGGAGCAACATGGAGGAAACAAGTCAGTCTCTTCTCGAGCACCTTCTGCTAGAGCCCACAGGTCTCCGGATACCAGCTGTGCTAAACCGCCCGTGCTGGGATATAGATGAGGCCTAGCCTGCCTTTGCTTCCCCAGCCTTCCATTTGAAAATTCACATACACATAGACAGTTGGTAACCACAACTGGGAAAATGGATTCACCCTTTTCAGACAGCCAGCATCTCCGGAAGAAGTCCCTTGTGGTTCAGGGATGCCTTTACAAACTTTTTAGAAATCAGTTCCGGGTGAGGGGTGACTGAGGAAATGGCTCATTGGTTAAGAACACTTGCTGCTCTTGCTGTGGACCAGAATTTGGATCCTAGTACTCACATCGGGTACTTCACAACTGTCTCTATCTCTGGCTCTGGGGGATTCGATGTCCTCTTTTGGCCTCTGTGGGAACCTGCACACATGGACACATTCTTATTTTTACAATAAGAAGAACTGAATTTGGACAAAACTGTGAAATAAACCAAGCATGTCATGATCACATCAGCCACTATGCCCTGTGGACACCGCCCTCAGGTCTCCCTGGAATGGCTCCCTGTAGCTTACGCATGCACCATTTAAGTTATACATCTTCTCCTAATCTATCCTGTTCCTTGGGGCCCATTTTTAAAGAAATGATAAACCACAATTGTTTAGGCACAGATACTGAACCGTACTTGGTTGCTTTGCAAGAAAACAAAGCCATCAACAAGGGACACGAGTTCCGAACCTGTTGCAGTGTTAAAGCACATCATGTTAAAATGCTGTCAGTTTCCTAAGCAGAGAGACGTGGATGCTGGTGCTCAACACCTTTTCCTTTTTATCCAGGCTGGGACCCCAGCCTGGGGACTGGTGATTCTCATATGGAATGGAGATCTTCCCATCGATACTGACTTAATAAGAAACTCCCTCACAGATAGGCTCAGAGGTTTGTTTCTATGGTGATTCTAAATCATGTCAAGTTGACAGTCAGTATGAGCCATCACAAACACACAATTCTAACCCTTCTCAGGGTTGCTTTTATGTGAAAAAACAAACAAAGCAAAATACCATAAAGCTGCCATCCAAACTAACCCCTAATCATTCACTCCCTGGAAAGGTTAAAGGTGAATTGGGTGGTTTCTATGGTCACTGCCTCCATGAGAGGATGATAGCTCCCAGTTCTGTTTGACTTTCAGGTAGCTAGATGGTCTGGGGTTGGTAGCTGCTGTTGCTGTACCATTTGGTATAGCAGAGATGCAAACAAGAGCCAGTTATTGAATTCAACAAAGAGGTGTAAAGATCTTTTTCCTGGTATTTTTCTGGATGGACAATCAGGTCTATTTTGGTTATACAAGTGCCGGACAAGACACCAAGAGGGTCACAGACTGGGCTTGTATAGGTACACATTTATAAATTAGTCCTAAGCGTTCGAAATGGCCATCAAGAGCATAAATACACCTTAGGTCAAGCCCATCAAGTTTTGGCATGCGCTCAGATGGAGTTTGTGTACATGTCACTGTGTGGTGCTTTGTGCTGGGGAAACTATACAAAATGATGGAAACTAGACTGAAAGTAGCCAAGGAATGTCCCATTCCCAGGTCTACCAGCTCTCCCCCTCCAAGGCACGATGCCAGTCCACATCCCTGAAGTGTCAGCTTCTGTTCATCAACCAGAGCTCAGTTTAAGCAGCCCTTTCAGGACCACCGTTGCCTGACCACACTGGGGGCCACTTCCTCTTTGATAGCTACTGGTCTGTGTACCCTCCTCTGACATGACACTAAGTGTTGGGACCAGGACCTGTTGACAAGGTTCTCTTCCCTGTATCTCAGAGACAGCAGGGATTGCACCTGACAAGAGAACGCTGTAGCCACAGTCTGCGGGAAACACTAATGTGAGATGATTCGCAGCCGGGCACCCATCCGTTTATGTGTATTGGGGGTTTGGCTGGCGTGACAAACGTGACCAAGACCTTCTTGTCATCTTGAGAGAATTCTAATAAGAGTGCCACAGCAAACTCTCAGACCACGGGAGAAAAACAGTTTGCTTCAAATTCCATTTGAAGAATATTTTGACTATCTGGAAAGTCGTAGGAAAGGGGGAGATTCAAATCTAGGTGCAATTGATTGTTTTTTTTAAACAAATGAGATAGAAAATTGTAATTTTGCCACACATCTTAGTTTTTTGACATTCATTCATTTACACACTTAACGTTTTTTGAGTGTCTGAACTTCAAAGCCAATATCCCCCGCATGCACCTCAACACGTGATAAAAGTTCCATTGATAAAGTGTTGCAATTTGAGATTTTAAAATTTTGGAGATAAGGAAGAACACTTTATCAGCGTGATCTAATAATTCATACTCCCATATACCTGTTTTCCCTCTGAGAAGCCCTGAGGCCCCGCTCATAGAGTTTCCAGCAAGCAAGAGAGCCCCTTCCTCTCTGCGCCGCAATGAGAAAGGCCACCGTGGCGAGAACAGAAGGGGGCGGACCGGTGTCCGCTCGCTGTCGATGCTTGACACGAAGATGAGAAAAAGCAAGCTGCCGCTCCTGCTGACCTCCCTTCATTCCGACTGCAGTGTCAAGTCTCAAGGACAGAAGATAATTACTAATAACCAAGGATGGTCCATCCCCTCCTAAGTACTCCCAGGGCTGGGCACCCCTAAAAGTGCAGATAATAAATTGCTTTCAAAGGAATATGCCCTAAGAACCACAAAACAATGGGTCACCTGTGGCATTGGAGATGTGTTGTTGTCTAATGACACAGCTAACGGGTTCACTGTAGGCCAGGAAACACCTCCGTAGGGCGGATCTGGGGCGGTGCACTGCTACTGAGATGCAGCCTTCTAACTACACTGAAGTCTGATACAAAAGCAGTATTAACAATGAGTTTGATGGAGAGAGAAGAGTTTCAATATGCTCATCTTATGCCAAAACAGCACAGAACGGTGACATGGGTCAGTTTGTTAGTGAGACAAATACTTGGCAGCAACAAGAGAGGAAAACTCGATTTTTTCCCCATGGTTTCAGGGGTGCCTGTCCTCTGTGGCGAGCAGTGCCTGGCAGGGCGTCTTGTTTCATGGTGGACAGGAAGCAGAGCAAAGCAGCAATAGGAAGGACTATATCAGGACAAGTTATAGCCTTAGAGGACACCCCACAATGACCTATTTCCTCCAAGCAGGCCCGTATTCCAGTCCTACCACTTCCAAAAATAGTCTGCTGAAAGTTTAAAGCTATCAGTGAATTAAAGCATTCATTGGGATGGAGCTCCCAATGATCTACTTATTTCTGGAAGCGCCTTCACAGACACACCCAGCAGGTGTGCTCACTAATCTCTTGGGTGCCTCTCAATCTAATCAAGCTGACGACTTGATGATCAAGATTAACCATCATGAGGGAAAAGATAGTATTTGAGCTGGTCCCTAAAAGGTCAATGCTAGCATTCTGAAGTTGGTAGAAGGTAGAAAAGTAAAAATTCTAGGCTGATGAGGAAATCGCTATTGAGGACCAGCTCAGAGCATATGTGTGCTTGCTGTCAAGCCTGATGACTTGAGTTAGATCCCCATGAACAACAATGGAAGTGGAGAATTGGTTCTCACTAGTTGTCCTCGGTCTCAGTTCAGGTTTCTACTGCTGTGAGAAAACATGACCAAGGCAGTTTATAGAAGGAAAGTTTTTATTTGGGCTTACGGTTCCAGAGGGTGGGTCCATCACCATCGGGGCTGGGAAGCATGGCAGAAGACAAGAATAGCAGCTGTAGCAGCAAGCTGAGCATTCACATTTTGAATTGCAGGCAAGAAGCAGAGACTTCCTGAGACTTCCACGTGGTTTTTGGAATCTCAAAGCCCACCCCCAGCAAAGCTGCACATCCTAAGCCTCCCCAAATGATGCCATCAGCTAGGGACCAACTGTTCAAATGCCAAGATGATGGGGAACATTTCATTCAAACTACCACATCCTCTGGCCTCCATATGCAAGACTCAGCCTCCAGATAAAGAAATCAATATGAAAAAAGGGACTCTCTGAGCAAATATGTCTTCAGACTTCGGTCTGCTCACAGATCTTTCTTGAAAAAAAAAATTCAGGAGAGCCCAAGTTATGCTGCAATATATGTAACTCCCAATTCCATTCATGTGCTACAATGTCGTCAGACGCCTGGCGGACGGAAGGTCAGGCAGAGTAGGGTATGTACAGAGATGGTGCCTGTTTCATTTGTCCTCCTCTCAATCCAGCTGCTGGTTCTTGAGGCAGAAGGCAAGAGAGGAAGAGAGAACACAATCCACCCCACGTGAGCTCAACCAGCTTTCCTTGGACGAGATTATGCCCGTGTCACGGGATGTGGTATCAGCTTGCAATCTGACTCCATGAAGGAGAGTGAAATGCAACCCTACATTGTACCAGAAAAAGAGGAAAATGTTAAGGGACAGCACTAACAACGACCTCATATAAGAAAGGGAAGGGATTCGCACCTTCCCTGTCTGGTGCATGAAATCAAGAATTTAAAGCTTAGAAGTTCAGCATCAAGCTCAAGGAGATTTGGTCTTAGCTTCTCTGAGCTCTACAGACAAAGGAGGAAAGTTAGCATCCACTGACAACCAAGTCTGGCAGGGCTGTTATAACAACATAGCACTGACTCAGTGGCTTAAACAACAGATACTCATTTACCACAATTCTAGAGGCTAAGGAGTCCAAGCAAGGTCAAAGTGTCAAGCGATTCTGTGTCTGGTGAAGTCTCTCTCTCTCTCTCTCTCTTTCTCTCTCTCTCTCTCTCTCCATCTCTCCATCTCTCCCTTTCTCTCCATCTCTCCCTCTTTCTCTCTTTCCTTTTTTAAAATTAAAATTACATAATTTTCTCTCTTCCCTTTCCTCCCTTCAATTCCTCTTACATGCCCTTGATTCTTCTGGAAAGCACTGAAATATGTATGTGCCCAAATATATAACTATGACCTGGTCAGTTTGTATGCCTCTTGCATGTGTTTGGTTTCTGGGATGACCACTTGATATTGGATGACCAACTAGGGGGCTCATTTCGGGGAAAGACTTTTTCTTCCTCTTTAAGTATTCTGTAGATGTCTGTACTTCTTTGTCTATTGGTTGGGTGCATGAAATTTTCCCTTCCATGTTAGCATGCCTGTTGGTGCTATACCTCTTCAGGTCTTGTTTGGGCAGTCCTACAAGCATGGTATCATGGGCGAGGCTTCCCTCTTGTTTCTAGACAACACATTCTCACAGCAAATTTCTAGGTCTTCTGGCTCCTAAAACCTTTCCACTTTTATGGTTTTCTGAAATGGTCTCCATCTTCTTCAAAGAAAAGTTTCTTTGATGAGTGATGTCCTAGTTGGTGTTTCTATTGCTGTGATAACATACCACAAGCAAAAGCAACTTGGAGAGGAAAGAAATTATTTGATAAGACCGTTCCATGTCACAGTCCATCACTGAGAGAATTCAAGGCAGGAACTCAAACAAGGCGGAAACTGGGAGGCAGGAGAGGATCCAAAAGGCATGGAGGAGTGTTGCTTACTGGCTTGCTTGCCTTGGCTTGCTCCATTTGTTTCCATATAGTATCCAGAACCAGAGGTGGCACGGCCCACAGTGAGCTGGAGCATCCCATATCGATAACCAATCGAGAAAATTTCCTACAAACTCAAGGTCAGGCCAATTCTACGGAGGCATTTTCTCAGTTAATATTCCTTCTTCCCAGTGACCCTAGTTTATGTCAAGTTGACATAAAACTAAAAACTAGCCAGTACAAGTGGTGAGAGCTACACTTATCTGTGGGCATAAGGATAAATATTCAGAATGCAGTTAAAATTTTCTGCTCATTTGGTAAATTGCCAATTTAGGTTTTCCTCTAAGATCCGTGATCTCACTATCTCTGGGGTAGCCGGCTAGGTTTCTGTTATCAAGAATGATTTCCCTCCTGTTGAGGAAGCCATAACTTCAATTAGACAGCTGTTGGTTGCTGGCAAGATATGAGAGCTACGACTACACCCTTAGGGCCACCATCCCGTGCTGGTTGATGTAAGCGTCACAGCTAGGTAGGACTGTTGGTTGCTGCCCTCCCTTGGAAGCTTGCATAGTACCTTCTGTCACTATAAAAGCTAGGGAGGAAGCTTTCAAGTCAGACCCAGTGCAGATGCTCCAGATCTTGAGTCTGAAGAGCATGTGTCTTCAGCAATAGGGGCCTATTTTGGTGAAGGCTGTTTTTGTGATTCATTGATGATTCCTTCTATGTGTGCTCACATATTCTTTCTTCAGCGCGTGCTCATGATAAAAGAACGCTTTTTTTTTTTTTTTTTCCTGCCAAGACAAGGGTTTCTCTGGGTAGTCCTGGCTGTCCTGGAATTAATTCCATAGACCAGTCTGGACTGGAATAGACCAGGCTGACCTAGAAATCAGGGATCTGCCTGTCTCTGCCTACCCAGTGCTGGGATTAAAGGCGTGTACAACCACTGCCCAGCTGATAAAAGAACTCTAATGTCTTCCTAATAAAAAACAAAAATGAAAACAAATAAGCAAGCAAAAAACTAATTCCACCACAAGGGGCAGCACCCTCATGACCTCATCTAACCCTAATCGCCAAAACCACACCCCCAAACGCCACCACACTAGGCGTTAGTGCCTCACGACATGGACATGGATGGGGTGACACAGACCATAATAGTCTCCTCCTCTCTCCTGTGAGTTTTCAAGGCCAGCTTCATTTCTAATCTCTAACTCTTCATGTAGAGAATGCTATCTATGAGCAAGAAAATCTCCAAAGATTCTGCTGGCCAAACAAGTCTTGAGATAAAATAACCATGAGGTTGAATGAGAGTTCAAAGAACCAGGAGCTGACAGGAGAAGGAGGAGTGTGCGCGGGGCTGGCATGGTGTGTGCCTGGGGAAGGTACTCGGTGTGTGGAGGGATGAGATAAGTGTGGCGTTGCACACCTCCCTGCTCCCGCTAGCCCTCTGTGGTAAACAGCGCAGAGAGATGATGCTTCAGCTTCCTGAATCTCAGGTCTCTAAAACGCAAGCTTCAAAGTGCTCAGAGACCCATCATAAGGAAAGTTTATGAGCTCCCCTGGGTCTGGACCACAAAGAAATCACTGAAGGCCAAGGAGAAGCGGGGCTTCGGCTTTTAATGACAGTGAGAAAAGGCAAGGAGGCTGGGCAGAACGGGGAACATGAAAGATCTGAAGCATTGCTAATGAATGAGGCTGAGTGCGGTTGAGTGAGGAGAGCTGAGTGAGAGCCACTGAAGGCGAAGTTAATGAAGCACTGCTCTCCTCAATGAAGGAGAGCAGCCATCAGAAGAGCGGTGTGTCCTATGAAGCGTCGTCATCGGAGGGGGACATACCCTGAGAGGGTAGTTCCCACTGTCTAAATAGAGGGGAGACTGGTTCATGACGGTGCCTTTGAAAGTGAAAACTCAGAGCGGCAAGAAGCAATAGACTCAGGGTTTGGCTGGTGAGTACCACAGTAAATGCCACAGGTTCTCTTACACGTAGGCCACAGCTTCCAATTTTGAGATCTGTTCACTTAAATTGGGACCTGGAATTAGAGACCTAGAAACAAGAAAGCAGTCAAGGTGGGTGAGGAATTGGGGAGGTGAGACACAGTGGAGCGGTCTACCGTTTCTCTGCACATAGCAAAGAGCAAGGGTGGAGCGCAGCTAGTGACTCTTTCCATCTCTTCCTGAGAACTCTCCTTAGCTTAGCTTTCTCGTACCACAGCCATAACATAAGGTTTGGCACTTGATCCAAATCTGGCCAATAAGAATACAGCATCAACTAAACAGTTGCCATGCGACTCCTCTTGGACCAGCCAGCCACATCAGCATAGTCAACTGCTAGTCTTGCTTGCGGTGATGGGCGGGTGGGCAAGGGCTTCTTCCACTCCTGGAGCTGAGCTAAGATAAGCAGGATGTCACTTCAAAGTTGCCAGCAGCTATCGCTGCTATCACATAGGGAGAGTGAGAGGATTTAGCAAAGGAAGGGTGCTGGGCTGAGCTGAGCTAACAAATGGAGTGCCCGGATCCAGCTGCTTGAAGCTCCACATACCACATCCCTGGTGTTCCTCAAGGCTAAGCTGGATTTCCATCACTGGGGGGACTGGTCTGTCGAACCCCCTTTGCACATATGAGTTTGGTTTCTTCCTGTGGTCATGACCTCAGCTCAGGGTCCCAACATGTGGCCTGATTCATAGCTGTGTTATTAAATGTGAGACTTTGCGCAAGTTATTCAAACTCTATTTCTTCATCTGAAAAATGGGGACAGGGCAGCAATACCTCTTTAGAGTGTTAGGGAAGTCAGCAAATCAGTGCACGCTGCTTAATTGGAACTGTGCGTGCAAACTGAGCTCTCTGGCATTAGCAAGCCCATCACATCTCAGACCCAGTGTGGCCCAGGAAGGGACATGACCCAGGGATGATGCTAAGAGGTCTCTATCACTCAGTCTGCTCTTAGACTCATGGGCTGACACCGATTGGCTTTTTTCCCCCTTTTTATTTCCTATTATCTCTCAAGACTGCAAAGGTCGTTGTGAATGTTGATATGAAGGCCCACAACTCGGATGCAGCCAGCCATGGCACAGAGAGTGGAGGGGAGCATCCCAGCCTTCCTGGCATCAGCCAAGGTCAGCACTCTGAAGGGGCAGAACAGTCTGCAGTGCTGTCAGTTAGCAGGAAGGGCACTGAGTGGCTTTGGATAGAATAGTACAGAGCATCCGACCCTTCATCCTTTGAAATCTCTTCAAGAGCTCTGGAACCATGTTGAAAAGTCATCTGCAGGTCTGGTACCTGTCTAGTAATTGATCCACACACTCTTGATCTTTCGCTCAGCTACACTTTCCACCTCTTCATCTCATTTTATGAAGTCTTAAATTGTCTTTATAGAGCGATGAAAGGTGAACTTTTAGTGGAGAATAAGCTAAGAATCTCTGAGATCACTAAGACCCACTTTCTGGGATTATCCCTGTAGTGACGATGCTGTTTCTCTTTGACATGTAGTAGGGTAGCCTTCCAAATGCCCAGGATTCGTTTTCAATTCTCCCCATGTCAGAACACACACAAGTCCTTTTTTCACAGACTCTCAATTATTCCTGTTACCATGGAAACCACTGCCTGTGTCAGAGCACCTCAGAGCGGGTGGGAAGGAGGCATGAGCCGCTGCCATGGCAACATTGCCTCTCTACAGCAGCATCTCATGGTCTGTGCCATCTTGTTTCCAAAAAGAAGGAATGGTTACTGGGGAGATCTGAGTAATTTCCGAGGCTGGGAGGTGGGAACTCAATAACCTGACGCTCATCAGTAGTTCAGTCAGCTCTCTGTGCTTGCAGTGGAAGACTCAGAAAGGTCACGTCAAAGTCCTAAAATGCTCACCGAGCGCAGAATTCATCTGAAGCCGCAGTATCTGCCACCTGCCTTTGCTTCAGTGTTAATATTGGTGTTCCTATGAATCTTACGTGTGCACGGACTAGTACAAGAGCATCATGGTCAAAGGTACAAGCCTAGGCACCTGACTCCCTGAATTCAAGATCTGGCCTGACTGCTTACTAGCTGTGTTGCTGTCGTAGGTCGACTTGTCTGTCCCTCAAATTATTTTCTGCTGTGAGGATGATAGTACCGGTCCCAATTTCACAGAGAAACATGTCACCAAACTTATGAAGATCTTTAAATTCCGTCATGCTGGTCCCCCAACAAATGTTTTCTAATGTGACCATCATCCATAATAATGAGATGGTTAATTTGTGTCAAACTTCACAAGTTTAGTTACTATCCTGTACTGCTACACAGACAAAGGGCAGAGTCTGGGTCCCTCTGTCTGCTCTCTGGAATGTGCATCTCAAATAGGGCCAAGTCATCTCTAAGGGAGACATGTTCCAACTCCTGAGGGTGGCAATGGAGAAGCATTATACTTTTTGTATATTGCCCTGGCTGATTTTTGCCAATTTTAGATGAGTTACAGTCATCTGAGAAAAGGGACCCTCAGTTAAGAAACTGGCTCCGTCAGACTGGCCTGTAGGCAAGCCTAGAAGGCATTTTCATGACTGATGCTTGATGCGGAAGAGCCCAGCCCAGTCCACTGTACACAGCGCCACCTCTGGTCAGGTAGTCCTGAACGGTATGAGAATGCAGGAAAGCCAGAAAGAGCAAGCCGGTAAGTAGTGTTTTTCCATGGCTTCTGCTTCAGTTCCTGTCTCCAGGTTTGGGTCCTGCTTGAGATTCTTCCCTGGTTTCCTTCAGTGATGGATTATGAAAAGTGAAAGCTGAAATAAACGCTTCTTCCCCAAGTCGTTTTTGGTCATGATGTTTATCACAGCAATAGAAATCTAACCAGGATGTGTATAAAGCTCCAAGATCTGAAGAGAATGTAAGTCTACACGCAGTGTGTCCTCCTGCTAAAGTTTTGTGGGCAGCAAACATGTGGAAGGCAACCAGTGGAGGAAATGTCTGAAAGGCCCATTCAGGAGGTAGCACAACAAAGGGAGTAGAGAAGCCAGAGACTTGGGGACTCACCCTCCAGGCAAAGCCACGCCCAACCTGCAACTTAAAGCATGGAATCAAAGTCAGAACTTCCAAATTACCATACACACACACACACACACACACACACCATGCATGTTGAGAATTGGCAAGACAAATGTACTTTGCATGTCAACCTTGAAAGATTGCACAATACTCAAGAAGTTGGCATGAACTTGTTAGAAGAAGGGATGAGGAACCCCCAAAGTTGCTATTATTCTTGCCCTGATGGTGCAGAATCAGGCTGTCTTGGGAATGATTCTTGAAGCTCTTCTCTGACCTGGAATGGAAAGATGTGCAAAGACTTCAAGGAAAGAGCCAGTAGACTCCTGCCCTTCTGTCCCTGGGAGGCTGAGAATCAGCTGATGAGGTAGGTGGGTTTGGGCCCTGACTGGCCCTACAAGCCAAGTCCCAGAAACACTTTCCAAAAACTCAACACCTTTTTATCACTGTCACTGAAATAGTTAGCCCGTAGGCATTAGAGAATTTTCTAAAATTCTTTTACTTTATTCTTTAAAATGCATGTGTGTGTGTGTGTGTGTGTGTGTGTGTGTAAAAGAGAGAGAATCAGAAGTGAGTGGTTATCAGATCCCCTAGGGAACTAGAGTCTTTGAGGTTGTGAGATGCCTGGTGTGGGTGCTAGGTCCTCTGAAAGAGCAGCCAGAGCTCTTGTGCTGAACATCTCTCCATCCCAAGGCATTGAGCTCTTAATGGGAGAAATGGGACCCTGCAGCACACAGAATAGGGAACACCTTCCCCACCAACGCATCTGACCAAAAGATCAATGTCTAGAATAAAAAAAAAAAAAAAATTCTAGAAGTTAAACATCAAAAAAAAAAAAAAAAAACGCACTAGATTTTAAAATGGGCTATAGAACTGAAGAGAAAGTTCTGGAAAGAAGAAATAAAAATGGCTAGTAAACATTCTAAAGAGGGTTGGTCATCCATGATAATCAGGGAAATGTAGATTAAAGGTTAAGATTCCATCTCATCCCAGTTAGAACAGCTGTCATCAAGAAGTCATCATACAAATGTCAGTGTGGACACAGCAAACGCCAGTGTGGACATGGGAAGGGGGGACTCACACACTGTTGGTGAGGCTGTAAACTAGTTGAGCCACTCTGGAAGTCAGTGCGGAGGACTGAGCTCACACAGGACCCAGACACACCACCCTGCACAAGTACCACCCAAAGGACTCTGTGCTTGCCCATCCAGGTTCCTTGCCGCTCTGTTCACAATAGCTAGGAAATAGATTCAGCCTGAATGTCCATCAAGCGATGAATGGAGAATGTAAATGTGGTACACACAATGGAATTGTATCCAACTGGAAAGGGAAGTGAAATTTGCAAGAAAATGACTGGAACTAGGACAACTATACCGAGCAAGTTAACCCAGGTCCGCATGGTAAATGCCACAGGTTCTCTTACACATAGACCACAGCTTCCAATTTTGAGATCTGTTCGCTTAAATTGGGACCTGGAATTAGAGACCTGGAAACAAGAAAGCAGTCAAGGTGGGTGAGGAATTGGGGAGGTGAGACACAGTGGAGAGGTCCACCAAAACCAAGGGTGTATGAGGCAGTCGTGTGGAAGCCCACTGCTTTACAGGCTAATTAAAATACATAAAACAAAAGAAAGAAAAGATAGAAACAACCCTCTCCTAATCAGAAGACTTGAATTTCTTCCTGGAACTTGTGTTCTACATTTCATGATTCATTCCCTAAGCAATTTCACTTCTACCGTGATCATGATATGCCACTGACATCATGTTGTTCCAGTAAGGAAAAGGAAGGGAAGCCCCTCCCCCAAACACCCAGCATTTCCCCCAAAGGGACCCCACAGAATGTTCATGATAGTTTTGGGTCATGGTTAGGCTTGGAGATCCACTTTACACTGGGAAGGTCCATGCACGCAGCCTCCTCAACCCGAAACAAGTGTCTGGGATTGTGTTTGTCATTTACAGAGGCGTGAGCTTTCAAGGCACCTGCCATGATCTAGTGTAGACTCTTGAAGGGTGATCACAAGCCATTAAAATTACCTCATGGTTTAGAAGCCCATGAAAGATTGGAAAATGCTGCAAAGACCATGAGTGGTTCTTTAAGACACTGGAGTGCAGGGGTAGAGTCTAGATTTGGGGTAAGAATCCCACATCCAGACCCCAGCATTACCAGGGACTGGGCTTCCCTTATTTGCATGGTGGGAATAAGGTATGTGTGACCCTGCCCCTGAGGTCTGCTTTGAGGAGTCTGTGCATGCCCAGTGCACAAGGACTACCACACAGCTGGCTGCTGTGACCACTGCACTTAGTTGTTGCTGCCCAAAGGTAAATAAGGTGGCATGCGTACCAAATTGTAGTCAATTGTGGGTTCAAGTGTGGACAGACCAGGGGTGAAAATATAGCCAGGTGCAAAGAAAGGAAGGAAGTACACTAGTAAAGAATCGGAAGGGGCAAGGCAGCCCCACAAGGGGAATTGAAGGAGAAATCCCTGGAGAGAGGAACAGAAGGGTGTGTGTGTGTGTGTGTGTGTGTGTGTGTGTGTGTGTGTGTGTGTGTGACTGAGTGTATGTGTGTATATATGTCTCTGTGTGTGTTTATGCAGGTGTGTGCACACAGAAGGTGCTATTTGGTCTCAAAAACCCAAACATGCACAATATTTTCCTTCCTTGAACAAAATCCAGTGCCCAACTACTTTTACACCACAACCAATCACAAATCAGGTTCCAGAAGAGGTTGCTGTGGCCTAGGCAAACCTGCAAGCTACAGTGATACATTAGTCTAAATTATACGCTTGGTCCTCTGACTGCCAGCTTCTGTCCAAGGACGATCTTAAATATGGGTCTGGGCACACAGTTTACCCACCACCAAGACTCAAGCTGTGTTTATGGAGCAGCTGAAACTGCAGGAGAACCCGCAGAAACAACTTGCTGTGGCTCACAAATCACTGTGTTCATGCCCAGAAGCCACATGCCAGCTCCTGCCTCTGCCCTTACCCTGCAGGCACAGTGCCCAGGTGCCCCAGATCCAAGCCATCAGGGGTGGGGACATTAATGTGGATCGTGTGTGTGTGTGTGTGTGTGTGTGTGTGTGTGTGTGTGTGAGTACACACACCAGAGAGCACCTGTCCACACAGAGAGTAGCAAAGGCAGACAGGCCCCAGTGGTGGTGGTGGGAGACTATGTTCCTATTTTTGTGCACTAACATACTGAGACCAGAACTGAAAGTCAGACGTAGCTCCAACCATGCTTGATTATCCTAGTGATATAAAAATGTTTGATCTTTGTTGACCACTTATTTTAGGGCAGTGTGTTGCAAGCCTCTTTGATGGCAGAATCACATTCATTCTTCACACTGTGAGAGAGCTGCTGCCCTCACCCAGACTCTGCAAAAGAGGGACCTGGGACTCTCTGAGGCACAGGAGGCAGCTCAAAGCCAGGGACTGAGTCGGCATGGAGCAAGGCTTTTGGACAATGTGGGATGGAGCACAGTCTGCAGGGAAGCAGAGGGCAGATGTAATTTCTGTATAGGCAAAGGGAGGTTCTGAATCATTCCTAGTGTTACTAGGGTTACTAGCTCTGTGATGAAACATCATGACCAAGTTATTGAGGGTTTATTGGGCTTACACTTCCGTTGCTGAAGGAAGCCAGGACAGGAACTCAGACAAAGCAGGAACCTTGTCTGCAGCAAGGCAGGAGCTGATGCAGAAGACAGGCAGGGGAGGGTGCTGCTTACTGGCTTGCTCATCATGTCTCACTCAGCCTGCTTTCTTATAGGCACCAGAACCACCAGCCCAAGGATGGCACCACCCACAATGGGCTGGGTGGGCCCTCTCCCTTCAGTTGAGAAGATGCCCTACAGCTAGATCTTATGGAGGAGGCACTTTCTCAATTGAGGTTCCCTACTTTCAGATAACTCTAGCTGGAGTCAAATTGACTATAAGACTATCCAAGCATACCCGGCTACCTCAGATCTTCTATCTTAAGGTACGAGGTTGACATCAAACAGGCTCAGGTGTTGAGGAGGGCCGAGAGGAGAGGAGGAAGGCTTGGCCTGAGCAGGAGTAAAGACCCGGAGCTATAAAGTCCCTATGGCTTCACAGGGAGAAGAATTAAAACAGAGGAAAGGGCTTGTTCAAGTTCATACAGAAAATTAGTGGCAGAGCCAAGTCATTGATCTGCCAGTCAGTGTCCTTCACATGGCCCCAGCTATATTAAAAACCAGTGAGGGCGGCGTGAGCACTGAGTGCTTGGCTTCCAGAAGGTCTGCCGGTGACTCAGCTGTCCCTTCATGCACACATCCCATTTTATAGCTAAAACACAGAGACATTGAACAGTTTGTACATGACCATACAGCTTGGAAATACAGTGTTCTTCAAGGTTGTACAAATATCTCCCCCTCCTCCCTCTCTCTAGCAACCTGCCCCACTAGCTTCTCAGGGAATCCTAATAATCTGTTGGTGGTGGTGGTGGTTGGTTGTTTTTTGCCCTAACCCCAAGGGCTTTGGCTGCAGGATCTGGAAGAGTGAAGAAGGAAGCGTGCAGGTCCAGGAACACGACTTCCTCTTCATGAATGAGAGCTTCCAAAACAGCGGGGCCATTCCCAGCCCTCACCCCTGCTGAGTAATGATGGCGGCCCACGCAGTGCCAGGACTCGTGGGTGAGTCACAGCTAATAGCTTCCTGGGCCCTTGAGAAAATTCCATCTTGAATCGGGTGTCAATGTAGATGCAAAGCGTTTTTCTTTTTAATTCAAAAGCAAGGATTTTGATACGTTGTTTTAAACTTCACCGTGCCCTTCTATAGCTGTGGCCTTGCTTCTGGTAGGCAAGCCAGGGAATGTGGCCATGTTTCAGGCCGCAGACATTGCTCAGGAGGTGCCCCCCAATTCTTCCTAAGCTCAAGTAAGGGGATTGTGGGTGATGGTAACCCTCTCCAGAGGGGCCCCCAAAAAGATTATCAAGATTCTCTGAGAAGCTAGTGGGGCAGGTAGCTAGAGGGGGGGTCGGGGAGGATATTTGTACGACCTTGAAGAACACTGTATTTCCAAGCTGTGTGGTCATGTACTTCAGCCCAGGTGGAAGGAAAAACTCGGAAGAGAAAACGTGGCGTCCCCAGCATTCCTGTAATTCTAGCACTCAGGAGCACTGCACAGCTGCACCCTATCCCAACACCCTACCCTACCCTGCCCCCACCCCCCACACATACTCTAAAAACAACCAACCAAACAAAATCGTATACGCACTAGAACAAGGAGGACACAAGAGGCCATGCTGTCTAGCTTCGCTGATAGAAAGTTCCAGAACAAGCAAAGCTACTCCGGTAAAGAAAATCTAACATGGCTGCCCTTGAGGAAAGCATGCAAGAGCTGTTCCCTCAGTCAAGCAATGACACGAGTCTCAGTGGAAGTGTGCCTGTGTTTGTCAAAAATCAGTCAAATGTATCCTTATGGTCTGTAAATACCACTCATGTGAATTACACTCCTATTTTTAAATTTCCACAAAATATATTATTCTACTCGGCTTGACAGTTTATACCCTACAGCAGCATCTTAATGAGGAATCCTTCAGTGATGGAGGCCAGACTAGACAAATCAGGAGTCTGACAGCCTAATAGCAGAGAGTAGTTTGTCTTCAGGAACTGATGGATCCTGGGGCTCCGTCTTTCTCCGTTGCTTCGTCTGCTTTGCACCACAGGTCTTCATCCGCCTCTCGGGGTCAGAGAGCAGCCAGCTACTCCATACTACGGACTTGCGGCTCAGCAACCCTGAACAGTGCAGGGAGCCCTTTGCTGCTCGCTGTTGTGAGGCACCTGTGTTGGTGTTCCCCAAAGGGACAGCAGTTGCAGGTCTTTTGTGAATTGCCATTGTTGTTGGCGATCCTTGTCATCAAGCCCTCCGATCAGGATAATTGAGTGAACCGATTAACGGAACTGAGAAACAACTCTTACAAAGTGAACTGCTTTTAAGCGCACAGTAGTTTCTTACCTGAGGCACTATCGTCACGGCCGCAGACGCTAAGCTGAGAAGACCTGCATCGGTTATGCCTCTGTCTGACATGATTAAATGGCTGGCAAGACTGAAAGAGGATACTGCCATGGAAAGGAGGCCTGGCGGCAGGAGCGGCCTGAGAGTATGAGGAAGCTGGTGATAGCACATTGGCCGTCAGGACGCAGAGAGAGGCAAATTCCAGGGTCACACCCCCAGCCCATAGGATGTTTTGGTTTGGTATTTTGAGACAGGGTTTCTCTGTTGTAACTCTGGCTGTCCTGGAACTCACTCTGTAGACCAGGCTGGCCTCGGATTTACACAGATCTGCCTGTTTCTGCCTCCCGAGTGCTGGGATTAAAGGTGTGCCCCCACAACCACCCGGCACCCATAAGATGTTGCCCATACTTCGGTCATGTTCTCTCCGGAACTCGTCTCACAGACACACCCAAGGCGTGCTCACTAATTTGATCTTGTTTCTCAATCCCATCAAGGTGATATAGGAAACTGGCCATCACAAGACCCAAATATTTTCATTTCTTTTGTGTGTATTTGTGTGTGTATGTGCGTGTGCACACATGTTTGTATGTGTGTGTACTTGTGTGTGTTCTATGTGTTCACTTGTGTGCAGGTGCACATAGACCCTGTGTCTGTGCTTGTGGAGGCCAACCTTTTATGTTGTTCCTCAGAAGCCATCCGCCTTGTTTTTTGAGACAGGATCTCTCTCGGAGGCCCAGGACTCACCAAACAGGCAAGGCTAGCAGATCAGTGAGCCAGGATCCACCCGCTTTTGCCTCCCAGGTGCTGAGGTTAAGTGCTCCTTCTTGCCATGTTTCTCGTGGGGGTGGAACTCAAGATCATGTCAAGTGAGGTACGTAAGACCACATGTGTTCTCTCCTATGTGGAATCGAATTTAAAGGACAGGAAAGTAAAGGGGGAACTCCTGGGATATGAAAAGATGGAGGAACCATGGAGAAACAGGGGAGGAAATGGCAACAGAGTAACAGGGGCGGGGAACATGATCAAAGCGCATTGTGTGCATATCTGGAAATGTCGCAGTGAGAGTCTGTACCTTGTACCGTTCATACACACTAATAAAAGAGAAAGACGACATGAGAGTTTATTGTGCTGTTTGTTGTAGAAGCACTGCAAGACACCCAAGCACCTGTGAGTAAGGAGACCCTCACATGAAGGAAGCCTGTAGATCCAGTGTGGAGTAGCGTGTCCGTGACATATAAAGTTTACGGAGCCAGCCAGCCAGCAGTCACTGAATACAGCAAGTCAGCCACTCTCCTGGGGTATGAGAGTATCAAGACAGAGACATCTCTGTTCTCATGGAGCCTTATATTTGGCATTAAAAAAAAAAATGACCTAAACCCTTTCCTCTCCAAACTGCTTTTGGTCCTGTTTTTTATTGCAATAGGAAGCAAGCTACAGCGAGGATGCAGGGAGCCATTCACCTCCTCCACCATAAATTTTTATGCTAGTTTAATTATTTTTACAATGGAAATTTATCACTTTGTAATTCCTGTAAAAAGGAATAGAGAAAACAAAATAAATACACTGTGTGTGTGCTAGAGCACGAACCATCCATAAAGAGCTGGGCTGGGAGGAGAGAGTTGGGAGGTAGGAGGGAATCCATTTGGCAGATGAATGGTCCCCCAAATTGCCAAGAGAAGCAGCTGGAAAAAATTTTTCTGGAGTTGTTTAAGTGCGTCTTTATCTGAGTCCAGGTCCTAGAAACAAATGAAACAAAACCCAGTTGGTATGTCTCGTTCACTCTGAGATTGGACCCTGGCTCCGGAGCTGAGAGGGAGACCCCATCAAGACTTGACCATCTCATCCAGTCTCCTGTCCCCCTCTTTCCAGGTACAGGACAACCTGTACTCCTTGCATCTCATGATAGCTATATAGCTGAATTTTCTTGGGGAGACGTGAATGAATATCTATTCATGTTAGAAAGGCACCAACAATGGAGCAAAGGAACTATTCTACCTAAGTCTAGTTCTGTGAGCCAATGGGGTAAGGGTGTCTTTAAGCTTAAAGACAGCCACATCACTGAAAAGCCCACGCCCACACAGGTGACAACTCACAAAGGCTGCATCCCTAAAGCATCCTGCAGAGTGTTCTGGCAGCTCCACCCAAGGCTCTCCCTGCCTTTTGGGAGGCCCAGCTTTGGACACCTAGTCAATCATCACTACTTCCAAAACCTTGGTGTTATGCAAAGCCCACCAGAGATAACCACTCAGATAGTTTGTATCTTTATTCCAGCTGGCTGGGACTACTCTCAGGTATTCAGGACTCAAGTGTGTTGCTGAGTGTTTAGATCAAGGGGCTTTAAAGGCAAAACCCTCATCCTGGTATCTCGCTTGAGCTGCAGGTGTAGGTTTGCACAAGCCAGCAGTTTAACAGAAGCTAAGATAGGCAGTTAACTAGAGTGGGGGGTTAGCACAGGCAGGTAGTTTAACAGAAACTAAGATAAGTTAGCTGGGGGCATCTTGACCTTGGGGTCCTAGAATAGCGTTGGGTAATTTTCCACGGGATTCTCCATCAAGGAGATCAAATTCTAGTTAAACCTAAAATGGCCTCTGCAAAAAAACAAGATGGAGGATCTTCTGCTCTGTCTTGTTCCTTCACATTGGGAAGGGTCCTTGTAAACCTTGTAATTTTCTGAGCCTTGTAAGTGTCTGTAGCTTCCTGCATCTCATTGGCCTGCATGCTCCCCTCAGGAGAGAATGCTTTCACTTTCAGGAACAGAGATACAGTGGTGGTCAGGGCTAACTTACTAGTTGTGTTTCTTAGGAGTGGTGGAACCTGGGCAACACCTTCATCTCTCTCCATTTCCCACCTATAAAATAGAGAGGATGACGATGGTAACTATGGGCGGGGTTTCACAAGTTGATACAGCCAGAGTTACTCTCATAGCCATTACTTCCGCCTCCCACCAGGAGGAGTCTCCAGTGCAAGAAGTGGAGATGCTTTCTGGATGTTTCCATGTGGCCCCAATGACTTGAGGTATGGCATCCAGCAAATCCTTACTTGGAGTGAGGCATCTCAGACCCTGGGAAGGCTTACACATCCCACAACCCCTTCTTCCTCTTTGCCACTGATACCAGACAGGTCAAATCTGAGCTGTTGTACCCCGCTGGAGATAAAGATAGTGGATAAAGATAGATGAGTTCAAGCCCCTGCCTCTGTGTTGCAAGGTCTGTTAGTAGAACAGAGACTCTTTGAAGATACTTGTGTCTGCAGCAAGGGCAGCCTGTCTGGGGAGGTGACTTTTACACAGCATACCCTGTTGTGTGTAAACAATGCTGTTAAGATTGCCCGGTCATTTAGTGTGGTTAAATGCAAATTTTCTGTTGTAACATATGTTCTTTTTAATCATGGGCTGTGCACATTTCAACCTCCTCCCCCCCCTCTCCTTTTTCTTCCTGCCCTTTAAACAGGAACCCATTATGTAGCCCATAATGTAGGACATTATGTGGCCTCAAATTCACAATTTTCAGGTTTCAGTCTTCCAAGGGGTAGGATTAAAGATGTGCACCAATATAGCTGTTATTTTTGCTCCGATTGTATAATAATTTGAGACATCTGAGTTACAAAAGTCAGGTCTCCACATCGTTTACCAGCCTTCCCGATTAATACCCTATGTAACTGCAGCACAGTGACCCAATCTACAAAGCCAGCATCGATCAATACCACCAGCCACAGGACACAGATGAGTGGATGGAGGGGTAAATGGATAGAACCTAAATCGACGTACAACCTAACTGTGCCTTCTAGCCTTCTGGCACTCCTCCCCATCTTCCTCCCATGCCTTTACCAGCACCTGAAATGGTCCTGGTCACAGACACTTCTTTATTGCTTCCCTTCTTAAGTACAATGTGGTTTCCATAATGAAGGGACCTGGACCCTCTCAGTCACCATCAAATCATTAATATTCAGTCTCTTTGATCCCAGCACTTGGGAGGCAGATGCAGGCGGTTCTCTGTGAGTTCAAGGCCAGCCTGGTCTACAGGGTGAGTTCCAAGACAGCCAGAGTTACAAACAAATAAAACCTGTCTCAAAAAACAAAATACAAACAAACAAAAAAATTCAGTCTCTGACACATAGTAGGTGTTCAATAAATATTGTGTATAAATAAAAACTAAGTCAGTACTCAGAGGCCAAACTACATGTTGGTCTCCTGGAAACCACCGTGTTTTCTCAGGATGTTTGTGGATGGGCAACTGTGCTGCCCCAGGTCCCCTCCTCCGGGACTTCTCTGCTCACAGTTCCCATCAGCCTGGCCAAGCCGATCCTGCTCCCAATAGAAATGTTTCCTCTGCTTATGTTCCTGCCATCTACACAGTTCCAGCCCCGACACCCAGTCAGGCAGCCTCCCTGTGCAGCTTCAGATCTACATCCTCTCCCTCTCCCTCCATAAGTCTATACCAATAACCTCCCCTGTTGCTTGTTTCTCAGGACTTGGACTTCCCAATGTAGTAGCCACTGGCCCACTGGCTAAGCACATGAAACGTGGCCAATCTGAATGGATGTGCTGTGGGTACAAAGGACACATCAGACTTTAAAGGGTTAGTGAGAAAAAAAGAATGCAACCGAATTGGCTGTTTCCTGACATTATAACATTTCAGATGTGTTAGAATAAATAAAAGATACTAAAATTAAAATTGCGATATTTTGCTTATCAAACTCCCAATTATGCATGTGGTTCACCTCAGGTTCTCCCCTGCCTGCTGTTCTGTAGACAGACTCTCCAGGAGCCTCTCTTTCTGATCTGAGCTGGCATACAGTAGTGGTCAACAGATACTTGCAAACAAAGAAACGTTGAGAAGTGAAGCTGTGGATGTTGTCCTAACTCTTGACTCTTATCCCAGCAGCTTTCAGAGGACAGGGAACAAAGGTTCATTTGTCCATCTCACAGACCAAGTGTGGAAGACCAGAGCACCAAGCAGGGTGTCTGGTGACCTGGGAGTTAACACTCAGCTGAGGCTCTGCAAGGACAGGCAGTAGTGCCTGTCGTGGGAAGCAGGAAGGAAATGCAAAGCACCAGACTGGAGACCAGTGAGGCTACCGACTGATGCAAACACCTGCAGCACACCAGGACCCAGGACTTGTAACAGGAAGACGTTAGCATCAGAGTGAAGGGAGGGGGAGTGGAGAATAATGGGGACAGAAGGAAGGGGGTGCAGAGGTACACAGAAACACATTTTCAGGTTTGCAATTAGTTGATGACCAATTTTTTAATGTAGTGTCGTGAACTCTCTTTCAGAACACACCCAGGCAGCAGGAGTCCTGGGACCAGTGCCCACACCTGCCTGACCGGCCACCGGCGTTGTGACTGGAGTTGTTGCTCTCCTGTTATTGCAACAAAATACCTGGAGCAAACAAGTTACAGGGGGAATTATTGGGGCTCACAGTTACAGAGTATCAGTCCATCGTGGCAGACAGTGCAGTTCAAGTCGGTGCATCTAGAAGGCAGAAGAAAAGGGGTACAGGAAGGAGTGGGGTAATAACACCCCCCAGTTACTAACTTCCTCCACTGGGCTCCACCTCCTACCTCCCTCCATCTCCTACTGATGACATCCTGTGAATCCATCAAGGGGTTAATTCATTCATTAGGCAAAGTAAGTGTACGTGTTCTTGCTTGGATGCAAAGAAATCCCAGAAGTCGGGGGACAAGGAATACCACAAAGTCACACCGCACAACAAATGTCACACAAGAGATTTATTGGGAGGGAAAAACCCAGGAGGGTGACTGCCTCTGCTCAGGTGAAAAGCAACAAAGAACTGAGCAAGGGACAGGGTTTAGATTGTTTTCCAGGGTGGCCTAGGATTGGTGGGATTTTTGTGGCTTGATCTTGGGCCAAGCTCAGGGATTGGTGGGGTTTTTTTGTTTTTTGTTTTGTTGTGTTGTGTTTTGTTTTGTTTTCTATAGGGAAGGGCCTGGCCACTCTCCCACCTTCAGGGCTTGAAACTGGGCCATTATGTCAGTTAGAGAAGTTTTGGAGGGGCATGGCTTAGCCATTCTTCAGCCTGGAGGGGCTGGGAACTGGCAGTTAACACCTTTACAGAGCTTGGGGGTTGGAAGGAAGCCACTTATGGGGCTTATAAGGACCTACACAAAGTCCTCATTGCTGAGACACCCAGAAGTCTGCTTCACCAATGCCCCAGGGGTTTCTTAATCCAATCAAATTGGCAATTAAGCTTACCCTTCCTAATCCCCAAGAACAAGATCTCCCTTTTCCATATACCACACCCCCCAACCCTATAAGGTGTGACAGTGGAGGTACTGTGAATCTCCAAGTCCCCTTGTACATACATCCAGATGTCACCTTTTGGCTGCTTGACTCTGCACAGAGAGAGCATCTGCGGCAGCCATCCCAGAATGCCCCGGATGTGTGTGCACTCACATAGATGCTCATGACCAGGGAGCTCCTACTGGGCCTTCCTGTCAAGATCAGAGCATGCAACACCCTCCTGCTCGGCTGAGCCAGCAGTTCATCAGGGCCCTTAGGTTCTTTTTAGAGTTCTCCCATGCTCTGAAAACTCCCAGGTGTGTTGTTCTCATTAGAAGACAACATCACTTGTTCTCCAGTCTGGTCTTGAATTTAATGCAAATAAGTCGCATGCACTTAAGCACAATCAAGCTCATTTATGTGTGGAATATTCACACATTTAGACGCCCATTAAGCACGAGATACTGTGGCAGGAAGTGAAGACAGACCCAGGAGGGACAGACAGCCTCTGCCCTCCAGTGGCTTTCAGTCTGGTGAGAGCTGAGGTGCTCCTGTTGACACAGACTAGTAACTCTGTTGGAAAGAACGCTCTCCGTCTCACACCTGAGGCTGGGAAAGCATGATTTTGAACATGTGTCTCAGACCTGACCTTTGGAGCTTGGCTCTCAGATGCAAACCTGAAATTTCAGTTTGTGCAATGGTGGTTTTTCAATTTCTCCTCAACAATGTTTGGCCTTCTGTAGCAACCCTCTCTGCTGGATTTTTTTTTTTCCTTCATAAAGAATATCCTTTTTCCAACTCATGAGTAAAGACTAATTTTATTTGATTTACACCCCCCCCCAAAAAAATGGAAGCACTAGATGCTACATATTCATCTCGCTTTCAGTTTAGATTCCCACTGCAGCGACACATTAACAAATCTTCAGACACATCATTTTGGAATTAAGACAATAATTTGCCTACAAATTTGACAAAAAAAATTTGGTAATGCTGAAGATCCATCACACAGACGTAATTTGCTACTGCTGTGATCATTTTCGGTAAAATGATCCAATTATACTCCACACACGGCTCGCTATTAGGTCCTCTCCCTCGGCTGCTGGAAAAGGGAAAATAGTGTCATTAGGAAAAGGCTAAAGTTGCCTTTGCAGAACTCAAGGTCTGTTTGCCACAGGGACGTGCAAAACAACAAGTTCCAAAACCTGCAATTACGTATTCATTCAGCAGATACATGTTAAGTCCTTACTTCTCGAGATAGTCGGGGCTTGGGGAGAGGAAGGAAGAGGAGGAGCTGTGCTGAAGAGGTAAGCCAGGAGAGTCCGGGGCTCAGAGCCTCAGCGACAGGAGGAGCAGTTTGCAAGGTGTGCTGAGCCTTGGCTTCTCCATCTGCCCGCCAACCCTCACCATCTTCTTCTGAAGACTCCCCTCCTAGGCCCCATAGTCACATGGAAATGCATCTAGTTTCCACATTCAATAGAAAATGTGTCCGTCAAATTTATTTTTATGGCCGGGCAGTGGTAGCCCACGCCTTTAATCCCAGCCCTCAGGAGGCAGAGGCAGATGGATTTCTGTGAGTTCAAGGCTAGCCTTGTCTACAGAGTGAGTTCCAGGATAACAAGAGTTACAACAGAGTAACCCTGTCTCAAACTGACCCCCACCCCCAAGATTATTTTTAGGACCTGAAGGTTAATTCTGACTGTCACCTTGATTGAGTTGAAAAACCCTGGAAGAAGAGCGGAACACTCTGCCAGGGTGTCCAAGAGGGTGTTTCCCCAGACCGTGCCATCCACAGGACTCTGGTGTAGTATATTGTCCACCCCACTGTGGTGTTTTCACTACATGCTGGCATTATTTGGAGGTGTTGTAAAGTAGGAGTCAGGGCCTAGTTGGAGGAAATAAGTCACTGGGGTATTACCTAGTAGCTATATCTTACCATAACCATGCCTCCCACTTCCTGTCTGCCATGAAATAGCTCCCACCACCATAATGTGTTACCCAAAGTACATGAAGTCAAGCATTCATGGATTTAAATCTGTGATACCATGAAGTAAAATATGTGCCCCCCCCAACACACACACACACACACACACACACACACACACACACACACATACACACACACATACACACACACACACCGAGTTTTTTTCTATCAGGAATTTGGCCACAGTCACGCAGAGGTAACTAGCATGATGACTTTTAAAAATAGGTAGTATTTCGACTTTACAGTTTTCATATTTTGGAGCTGACCATTTCTACCTCCTCTACCACCATTCTCCAACATTGTCATGGGATCCTGAAAGCCCTGCAGGGCCCAGTGGACACATCAGAAACGCTATCTTGATAAATGAAGATACTTTGTCACGCAGCAGAAACACCAGGGAACCAAAGGGCTTTCCAAAAGGAACAGACGGTGGAAGGTTCAGGACCAGTCCAGAAAGAATGTTCAGACTTTGCCAGAGATAACTTTGGAAACCGAATGGATAGTCTGTAATTTATTCTCCAGACTGAGGAGTCCCCATGGTTCCTGAGAGAAGTTTGGCCTCTGCAGGATGCCGTAGGTGGGGCAGCTTCAGAAGAGAATCCCAAACTTGCCATCAGAGAACAGACTCCAGACAAGGCCTGCTTAGAACCCACATACCATCTGTGCTGTCTCTGCTCCCCATTTGCATAGCTTTTCTGGTCATGTTGCTCTTTAGGGTTCATCACATGCTTGGCCTGCCTTTGAGCTCCCTGGTCTCCTATGACCCTGGGCCTGGTCTCAAGGCCTGGCCTTCTCAGTGCACACTGCATTAATGATTAAATTTGCCTTCTCAAAGCACACTTCCATATGACTCACACTACAGCTTATAACCCCGCCTCTCCTGTAGGTGTACAGCACAGAGACTAGTGTAGAGAGAAAGTACATTTTCCAAGGTCACCAGAATTAGAACTATAATTGAGACAAGAATCCATATCATCCTGTTCAAATAATTCTGTTCTTCCTCACAGGGCCACTCCTGTGGGTATAAACCCCGGACTAGCCGACAGCACTAACCAGGTAGGACAGCCAGACATGAGCATCCTCAAGGACTGATGTCCTCAAGGAAAATGTAATCATACTTTTGTGCATGAGGCTCCAGAGTTTGCAGCCAAATTGATGAGGACCCTGTGGCTAACCCATAGAGTTCATGAGCTCTCCAAGTCAGGTTGCGGCTTGCTTTCTAAGTCCATTTTCAGGAAAATTCTGACGTCAGGCATAACCATAACTTCCATGCTTTTCCCGCCCCAGTAAAGAAGACAGTTCCTCAAGCAACACAAATTCCTCTGTTCTTCTCTTTTTCATTATTTTATTTTTAATGTGTTTCTGTCTCTCCCTCTCCTTCTCTCTCCCGTCCTCTCCCTCCCCCCTTTTGTGTGTGTGTGTGTGTGTGTGTGTGTGTGTGTGTGTGTGTGTGTGTGTAGGTCAGAGGACAACTTGCTGGAATCAGTTTCTCTCCTTCCACCATGTGGGTTCGAGTCCTGAGAGTATCAGATGTGGGGGCAATTACCCTTGCCCACTGAGCCATCTTGCCAGCTTCTCCTTCTCTTTAAGGGGATTTAGTGCTGAAACCTTCCATACACATCTGTCAACATCAGTATAACACGAGGTGATCTTGCAGAGGCCGCAGGGCTGTGGGGGTGGATGATCACTCCCATCTCTGGCATCGCCTCCAGGTGGCATCACATCCCCTCACAGATGTGATGGAAAATGCTGGAACCCGACTACAAAGCTTCCGGCTGGCTGTTTTGTCATGAGTTTGGTTCTCCTGTCCTGACTCAGTCCCTTTGGCGTTCATTTAATCTCTTCCTCTCCCAGTTCCATCCCTGGAACAGGCCAGCTTTTCTTTGTGCCTCCCTATTCTTGAAAACATCACGGAATCTGTCTGTTGAGGCTGACCCCAGAGCCCTCCATGACAAAGGCAAGGGGCAGTATGGGGTTCTTAGGACTTAGGTCCCCAGAGATGGGTTCCAGGTAAGATCTCTTATAGATGCTGGCCACCCGCTGTCTGCTGCCTCTTCATTTCTTTGGGATGACAATGAACCTCCTGCTTGCAGAATGAGAGTTCTTCCCTCATTTGAATCTGTGCTTACAGCCCCTAATTAAATAATAACTTTCACAGCACTCCACTGCTGGAATTCTGAAAGGCACTTCCATTACCTCCCCTTCGTGAAATCAAAATTACAGACCTGTCATTTCCTGGCTTTTCTCCTAAATGCAAGCATTAAATTATACCTACACTCACCCATTAGGAGTTTCTCTCTGTGGTGGGTGTTTAAATGTCTTATAATGATTCTACTATCCCTTCAACTTTCCATCTCTCCCAGAATATTAATGAATTCCACCTTGCTCTGGAATTCTTGCTTGGCTTATCTTCTGATTTCCCGATGTAACATGAATTTGATTACATAGTGTTCTTTTCCTCTCTGGGAAGAAAAGAAAAAAGTATCTTTCTTCCAGTTAACATTCTTTGCAGGGAGAGAGGGGATGGAGAGAAAAGAAAACGCCTTTTAGATTTCAAAGTGTCTTGACAGGAGAGGCTCTTTGGTCACAGCAGATTGGTTCTCTCTCTGGGATGTTTAATCCTTTCTACCATTTCCTCTGCTTTCTGTTCATTCAGACAAAAAAACACTCAAATACTATGTACTTTACACAAACCAACTCTTTTAATCGTCACAGTGTCCCTATTAGTGTGGGTGCTGCTGCTGATCTCATCATACAGATGAGGAAACAGAGAGAGGCAAAGGCTAGTAGATGTCCTCCAGACAGTACAGTCAGCGAATGGTAGGTCAGGGTGAATGGGAGTCACAGTCTGGATACCTGGCAGGGCTTCTGAAGTTATGGGAGGCTTCCCTCAAAAAACTACATAGAAAGGAGTTTCACTGATATCCCTGGAGGGATGCCCACTCTTTGAATCAGACTGTCTCCAGCACAGGAGCACTCTGCTCTCCAGTTGTTTCCATTCCCTCTGGCTGGCTTCTTGCCGTTCCGGAAGCAGGACAGATCCATGTGTCCAGGAACAGGAAGCTGAGGACTTGGTGCCTGCAGGTGGAACACGTGTTGTCTGCTTTGTCTGTTTACGCTGCTGCCTGGCCCCTGCAGACACTTAAGTCTGAGCTTTTTTAGCTTATTACCAGCTACCACACTCCATCAGGTCATCGATTGGGAAGGGGTTGGAACAGCGGTCCCCCTATCCTGTTTGGCCAGCAGCTAAGGTTAGTGTGTTGCAGAAGGAACCAAGGCACTGGCGCTGTAGTTAAAAACGGAGCTCTCTTGACAGCATGACTTAGGGTTTGACAGAACTGTTCAAGGCACAGAAAAACAAGTTTGACAGCATGTGTTTTAAGCAGGGATGGGTATGTGGTACTTCCAAAGTCAATCACTGGCAGCTTTGTGTGGGGTGGGAACAGGAAGTGGGTGATGACTTCATTCTCTCTTCTTTCCACCCAGAGCCCCACTCTGCCCGGTCAGATGACTGTAGGAAGCAGGATGCCTGTTGCTTTTGCATGAGTTTGACAACCCCTGGCAGCTCTGGAAAGCCAGGAACCCCAGGGCAATGCACAATGCAGAGCCCCTAAAACTCTTTGTGGCACAAACCTAGATGAGTTTTCTAGCAAGAAGCCTGCCGAACACCTTCTAGAATTCAGGGGAAACAAAGGGTTGGATTGTTTTTTTCTCCCCAGGTTCGGGGTCTACGAAGGGGTGGGCTGTTGCTACAGTGATCGGATGAATACAGCATGCATCTCATGCCGTGTGGTTTTCCTTCACACCTGAAGGTGTAGAAATACAAAGAGCCAGGTAGAAAGCAAAGGGCAGTGACCCTGACCTTGGGAGTGGAGACTGGGGGTGGGAGGAGGCCATCACTCAGGAAGAGTCACTCCGGCCCTTCCCATCTCATGCGCTGAGTCCCTGAGTCCGGGAGAGTGCGAGTCACTTGCTTCTCCTTACAGTTAGAGGCTCCAGTTGTTCTGGGCTGCATTCTGGGTGGCAGCAGACATGGCTGACCGGGGCCTATCTTCTGTCCCTGTTGAAGTGACAGCTCATATTTATGCAGCAGAGTCAGTTTTCCTGCCCCCTGGGCACCGTCATTCTCTGTGACGTGAAGAAACCTCTCACTGTCCCTACTTTCTACCAAATCTCATCTTCAACTTGCTATAAAACTGTTTCTGTGTGTGTGTTGTCTACCTGCACATCTGTGTGCTGTGGGCGTGCCTGGTACCCACAGAGGCCAGAAGAGGGCATCAGATTCCCTGGAACTGGCTTTATAGACAGTTGTGAGCTGCCACCTGGATGCTGGAAATTGAACCTGAGTCCTCTGGAAGAGCAGCTAATGCCTTTAACTACAAAGCTATCTCTCTAGCTTCCCAGAAAAGAAATACTATTTTTTATCAAATCAGTTGACAGTGAGTTAGAATATGCTTTATCCCCTTGATTTTTTTTTTCAAATTCTATGTAACCTGTGCTCAGAGTCATCTTTAGAATAACAAACAATTGCCTCTCACATTAGATTAATCCATCTATACAGCTAACCATACTTATGTGTGTATGTATGCATTCACCCATCCCACCCATCCAGTCACCGGGTAATGCGTCCATCCATCCCAACCCAAACATCCATCCATCATCCCAATTGTCCATCCATCCATCCCAACCCAAACACCCATCCATCCATCCCAACCCAAACATATTTACATGCATACATTTCATTAGTTGAAGCATTTTGCTGAGTGACTACTCACGAACACCTTCTTAAATGCAAGTAGTATTTATTTAGATAAAACATTCAGAACCAAAAAAGAAAAAAAAAATCCATTTGAAATGTTCATTCACCCCAGTGACCATGTGGGAGTCTGCTGCATCAAGAAGAGGCTCACTATGCAAAAATCAATTTTTAAAGTGTGCAAAGAAGCGATTGTTATTATATTACTTGGCTTACTGCTTTCTAGAGAGTATCATTCCCCAATATTCAGGAGTCATTTCTAGTTGTGAAGGTAAAATATGACTCTGTTTCTTTAAATAAGAACAAAATGAAGGGAAGAAGAGAAAGAACATTATTTCCCTCTTCCTAAGGTCTCCATTCTTAACCCTGGCCCCAAAGCCATTGCTATCTTTAAGTGTATGTATATGTGTGTGTGTATGTATATATACATATATATAACATCATACAATTTACATTAAAGTAAACTTTAAAATATATGTTTGTCTATGAGCATACAATACATATGCACAATTTCCCTGATTTTTATGAGAAAAAAAAACAACGTCTCAATGATTTCAGGTGGCAGGGTCGTGTGTTCCTTGCCTTTTAGCATCAAGTTGAAGGCCCTGGGTGAGCACCAGTGCTTTGGGGTCAGGGTTTGCAGGTATTCTGTATGAACATGGGGAGCTATAATCTGCTACATCAATTAACATTCAAACTGCCTGCTTTGCAGAGGTTCTACAGTATCCGTGTCAGCAGTGCTTTTTTTTACTTAGTCAGGAGTGAGGATTTCTACAGCCCAGCCTTTCCCAAACAGGCATTTGCTCTTAGTTCACTGTCCCTGAATTTAGAGCAGAAAAATGGCCACCCAGGGAAAAATAACATGAACAAGAGAGTGTCTTAAAGCATAGGGCTGTCCCTATATCAAGCCCAAACTGGCAGTGGTGGAGCCATTAAACTGGGTCTTAAGTCACAATGTTAAGCTTGCCTTCGGCTCTTCATTCCCATCATTCATTCTCCAGGAATTCTCTTTTTGTTTTGCACTGGAAGTACTGATCATAATAAATTCATTTGCCTGTAGCACAGAGTCCATTCCTCATCCTCTGCCTGGCCTCGTCAGCACATCTGCACCACAGCACGGATCAACAATATATCTCAGTGGTGGCACGGCCTTTCAAATAACATATGGAAAAATTTCCAAACTGGAAGGTTTTAAATTGAAAAAAGTATGCGTCTCTTGTGATTTGAGGGAGAAATGTCCCCCAACAGCCTTGGGTACTTAAATGATTGGTCCCCAGGTAATGGAGCGGAGGCCTTGTTGGAAAATGTGTGTCACTGGAAGCGGACTTTGAGAGTTTAAAGATGGTCTAGTTCACTATCGGTGCCCAGTGCTTGCAGTTGAAGATGAGAGCCCCCATCTTCGCGCTGCCGTGCCTGCTGTCTGTGCTCCACCGCCACCGACTCCAACACTCTTGAACTGTGAGCTGGGACCAACTCTTCTGTGAGTTATCTTGGTCATGGTGTTTCAGTCATAACAATGCAAAAGTAAGTGATACAGCGTCTGCCTTAAATCAGCAGGACTTACAGACACAGTCATATGGTCTATAAACACAAAGGATTATTATATTATCCTAAGAATGCATTTTAAATGATTCATTCCCAGGACAGATCTTCTAAAGTTCTCAAAAAATTTTAGGCTCCTTTGGGGAGGAGAACAGTATACACTTTTTTTAAAGATAGGGTCTCAGCATAGCCCAGGCTGGTCTTGAATTTAAGCTCCCCCTGCCTCAGCCTCCCGAGTGCCAGGACACAGGCATGCATCAGCACACCTAGCTATGATTAGGTTTTGTATGTTTGTTTGTTTGCTTGTTTTAAGAGTCTGAGTTTACTCTAGAAGAAACTAAAATTATATATATATATATGTATATATATATAATTAACCCAAAATCTCATTTCCCAATAATAGTCATTAAAATACTACAACTATTTTAGAAGCTTATAGAATATCATTCTAAATAGCTCTTCTTTTTTTTTTTACACATACAAATAAGAGGACAGATGAACTCACTAAAATATACTTTAACAACACAGTGGGTGACTTCAGTACCCAACTCTCACACATAGACAAACCATCCAGATAAAATTAAACAAAGAAATGCTGGAGTTAAATAAAATCATAAATCAAATGGACCTAGCAGACATTTACAGAACATTCCATTCAAATACACACACACAAAGATACTTTCTTCTCAGCAGCTCATGGAACTTTATCTAAAATTGACCATATATTTGAATACAAAGCAACATCTTCTTCAACCAATAGTTAAATAAAATCAAAATAACACCCTGTACCCTACCTGATCAGCATAGATTAAAGTGGGATATCAATAACACAGAAAGCATACAAACTCATGGAAACTGATCAACTCACTAATGAATGAAAAATGGGTCAGTACAGATATCAAGAAGAAAATGTAAAAATGTTTAGACTTGAATGAAAATGAAAACAAGATGTATCTATACCCATGGGACACAGTGAAGACAGCTCTGAGAGGCAAGTTGATGGCACTAAATGTCTACATCAAAAAACTAGACAGTTCTCACCTTAGTGACATAGCAGCACACCTGAAAGCTCTAGAGCAACAAGAAGAAATAACACTCGAAAAGGGGAGACGGAAAGAAATAATCAAATGCAGGGCTGAAATCAATGAAATAAACACACACACACACACACACACACACAACACAACACATACAAAAAAAATACAAAGATTCAATGAGATGAAGAGTTGGTTCTTTGAGAAAATCAACAAGATTGACAAACCCTTAGTCAAATTAATTAAAACATGGAGAGAGAAAATCCGAATTAGTGAACCTAAGATGAAAAGAGCAACATCCGACAAACACTGAGGAAATCCAGAGAATCATAAGGACATATTTTAAAATTCAGAACTCCACAGAATTGGAAAACCTAAAAGAAATGGATTAATTTCTTGATATATGTGACTCACCAAAGTTAAATCAAAATCAAATAAGCAATTTAAACAGACCAAAACCTCTAGCAAAATAGCATTGGTAATTAAAAGTCTTTCAACAAAAACCGTCCACAACTAGATGGATTCAGCACAGAATTCCACCAGACCTTCAAAGGAGAATTAAGGCTAATACTCCTCAAGTTACTCTGCAAAATAAAAACTGAAGGATCATCACCTAATTCTTTTTATGAGACCACAATTACCCTGATACCTTAACCACACAATAGATCATTATCCCCTATGAACAGAGATGCAAAAATTCTCAATAAAGTACTTGCAAACCAAATATAAGGACACATAAAAAGGATTATCTACCATGATCAAGTTGGCTTCATCCAAGAGATGTAGGGATGGTTCAATTATGTGTAAATCAATAAACTTAATCCAACACATAAACAGACTGAAAGACAAAAACCACATAATTATCTCATTAGATGCTGAAAAGGCCTTTGACAAAATCCAACACTCCCTTCATGATAAAAGTCCTGGAGAGACTAGAGATACCCCTATTAGGGACATGCCTTGACATAGTAAAGATAATTTATAGCAATCCCACAGACAGCATCAACCTACACAGAAAGAAACTCAAAGCATTTCCACTACAATCAGGAACAAGACAAGGCTACCTACTCTTTCTATACCTTTAAGTCTTAGCTAGAATAAGACAACTGAAGGAGACCAAGGGATACAGATAGGAAATGAAGAAGTCAAATTATCCTTATTTGCAGGTATAGGATTTTATACATAAAAGACCTTAAGAACTTCTCCAGGAAACTTCTACAGCTGATAAACACATTTAGCAAAGGAGCAAGATACAATGCAAAATTAACACACAAAAATCAGTAGCCCTCCTATATACAAATGACAGACTGAGAAAAAGAAAATCAGAGAAGCAGTACTTTTCATAATAGCATAAAAATAAAATTCTTGGGGTAACCCTAACCAAGCAAGTGAAAGTCTTGTATAAGAAAAACATTAAGACATTGAAGAAAGAAATTGAAGACACCAGAAGATTGAAACATCTCCCATGCTCATGAACAGGCAGGATCAATATTCTGAAAGTGACCATCCTACCAAAAGCAATCTGCAGACTCAATGCAATTCCCATCAAATCCAACACAATTCTTCACAGAAATTAAAAAACTAATTCTCTACTTCATATAGAAATTTTAAAAATCTAGGATAGCAAAAACAGACAAACAAACTCACAGCAACAAAAATCCTGAATAATGAAAGAACTGCTGGAAGTATCATCATCCCTGATTTCAAGTTGTACTACAGAGCTACACTAATAAAAACAGTATGACAAGTTGGGCAGTGGTGGTACACACCCTTAATCCCAGCACTCAGGAGGCAGGGCCAGACAGATCTCTGTGAGTTCGAGGACAGCCTGGTCTACAGAGTGAGTTCCAGGACCGCCAGAGTTACAGCAGAGAAACCCTGTCTCAGGGAAAAAAACAAAACAACAACAACAAAACAGCACGACATTGGCATAAAAACAGACGTGCTAATCAATGAAATGGAATTAAAGACCCAGACATAAACCTACAGACATCTGATTTTTGACAAAGAAGCCAAAAATACACATTGGAGAAAAGATAGTTATCTTCACCAAATGCTGCTGCTCAAACTGGTTGGCTGCCATGTAGAAAAGTACAAACAGATCTATATTATTGTCCTGTGCAAACCTCAGCTCCAAATGCATCCAGGACCTCAACATATTCTCAGGTACCCTGGAGCTGATAAAAGAGAAAACAGGGAATAGGCTTGAGCGCATTGGCACAGGAAAGGAATTTCTGAACTGGGATACCAATAGCACACCCGCTAAAAACAACAATTAACAAAAGGGTCCTCGTGATGCTGAAAAGCTTCTGTATGGCAAAGGACACCATCATTCAGGCAAAATGACAGGCTACAGAACGGGAATTTTTTTTTTTTTTTACCAACTTCACATCTAGTAGATTGCAAGTATCTAAAATATACAAAGGACTAAAGAGCCTGAACACCAAGAAAACACACAGCCCAGTTTAAAAATGAGGTACAGAACCAAGCAGAGAATTCTCAAAAGATAAAACACAGATAGCTGAAAAACACTAAAAGGAAGTTCACATCCTTGGCTATCAGAGAAACGCAAATTAAAACTATTTTGAGATTTTGTCTTACTCCAGTCAAAATGGCCAACAGCAGGGAAACGGAGGACAGCACACGCTGGCGAGGATGTGGGGAAAGGAAACGTTCATTGCTGGTGGGGTGCAAACGTGTACAGTCGCTATGGAAATCAGTGTGTCGGTTCCTTGGGAAGCTGGGAATAAAGCTGCCTCGAGATCCCTCTGTAGCACTCTGGGGATATACCCAAAGCACTCTGCATTCCGCTACAGAGCGCAACCACGTTCGTAACAGCCTGAAAAGGGAAGCACCCTCGCTATCGACCAGCAGTGGGTGGATGTGGTACATTTACACAACAGAATATTACTCAGTTATTAAAATGAAATTATGAAATTTTCAGGCAAATGGATAGAGCTAGGAAAAAAAGTCATCCTGAGTGAGAAAACCAGATCCCAAAAGGCAAATACTGTATTTTTTCTCTTATACTATATGCTTTCTTATAGAACACACGACCACCAGCCCAGGGGTGGCCCCACCCACAATGGGCTGGGCCCTCCCACCCCAATCACTAATTGAGAAAATGCCCTACAGGCTTGCCTACAGCTCTATCGTATGGAAACATTTTTCTTAATTGAGGTTCCCTTCGCCGTGATGAATCTGACTTGTGTCAATTTAACATAAAACTAGCCAGCACAGAGGGAGGAGCATGCATGAGCTCCCTCTCCTAACCAAGAAGCTATCTGCAGCTGACAGCCTCTGGCAAAGGAAAGATCAGTTTTCTCCAGCGGAATCTCCCTGAGTATATTAACCACACTTCAGGGTAGGCCTCATGCCCAGGAGTGGTTGGCCAACACAAAGCAAACTAATGGTATGTTTATAGGCTTTTTGTTTCCTTTTTCTTTGGGCATTTTTGTCTTCTTGGCTTTTGCTATTTATTTTTATTTCTGTTTTTGTGGCTGTACGTGTGTATGTGTATGTGTTGGTTGGTTTTCTCTTTTTTGGCATGGGCTTTTTGTTCTGTTTGTTTAAAAGAGAGAAAGAGAGAGAACATAAAGTTGAATGGCTGGGGGAGACGGGAAGATCTCAGAGGAATTCGGAAAGGGGAACAACATGATCAAAATATATTGTATGAAAGTTTTTTTTTTCAATAAAAATATCTGAAGTCCCATTCAGCCGTCTGTAACAATTTTACATGATACTTATATGCTCTGTCGTAAGGACCATAAGGAAAATGGGCCTATGTCTCTGCTTATTTTTGTTGGTTCTTTTTAAAATTTCAAATCTTATGACATTTGCAGTCGATTCTGTAATTATAGTTTCCAATTTATTTAGTCTTGGGTTGTTGTTTGCTTTGTTCCAGAGACAGCGTCTCACTATGTAGCCCTGACTGGGCTGGAACTCACTATGTAGACCAGGCTGGCTGGAATTCAGTGAGATCCACCAACCTTTGCCTACCAAGCCAGGGATCAAAGGTGCGTGCCACCACACACAAAGGCCAGCCCTTGTCTTTATCTAAGTGACTCTGAAAAGCACATCACTTGCCCTTCCTTCTGACTGCTCTGCCTGCCCCAGGTGTTGAGTCCTCTTTTAATCTGTAATGCTCTGGGGCTGGGCCATCTCTTCTGCCATGTCACTCGCTGCTGCACAGTAGCAGCTCCAGCTGTAGCTGAGTGCTTGTCACTCGGTGTAGCGTGGGGAGGCGTGTCACATCCAGACGCTGAAAGCAGAAAGCAGAGAGGTGACAGCGTCTAACATCATACCCAACCTGTCAGACAGAAGTGGTCCCCACCTGGGGGGAGAAGAATGGTGGAAGAGGAGAGCAGAGGGAGGAGAAGGAGGAGGGAGGAGAGGGGAAGGAGAAGAAGGAAGAACCCTCAGTAGAAAGGAAAGCCCCTTTGGTTCCTACTGAGTGCTGCAGAAAGCCAGCCCTATGGAGGGTCAACTCTGCTTGTTCCAACTACACTTGAAATCCAGAGGACAAAAGGATCAGGTAAAATCAGAGGCCAGTATGTGAGCAAAAACCAGCCCGACAGGAAACTCAAGCTGAAATGCTGCTACCTGAAGCCCAAGAACAATGCAGGTAAAACAACTCATTGAACAAACAAATCAAAGCAAGAGTTCTATGTTGAGCAAGGAAGAAAAGATGAGCAGCTGCCCCAGCACAGCTGGCCCATTCAGAGTGGCTTAATCTCTCTCAGTGGCAGCCTGTGCTCCGCTCTCCAATAGCCCTCCTGCCCTCCCCCACCCACTCCTACAGCGCCCTGCTTCTAGAAGACATTGAGCTTGGCGATGGCAGGCTGCTGGCCAGTGCTCCTGCAGGGGAATTTTCTATAAGATGCTGCTTCCAATATATTCAAAAGTTAATACCAGAAAACACAAAGAATAGCGACTAACCAGGGAAGTTTAGACATCTGTTTTTCTCTTGGTTGCTCTTCAGAAGATGGGAGCTGAGGTCGTGTAGTGAGTTGGTGGGCATTCATCATCTAAAGTTACCTGGAACCCACTGTTAGGGAGCTGCCTCCTGACCCTCTCCACTAGGGTAGTCTTAATGCAAAATAATTTAAGTGATCGCCCTTTGCTACAGAGAGGGCACCTGGTAACCTGGAAAAGGGTGCTTTGTTTCCAGACTTTGAATGCTGACAGTGTACTTCAGGTAAAGGTGCAAAAGGTTGGCAGCCATTCCTTGTGGCGAGAACAGGTGACAGGGGCATACCGGAGAGGCAGAACAGCTCCTCCCTCTTCTACACTGCGCGCATGTCTCTATTTGTATAGAGGCCTAAGATGATTTCTGCCTGCATGCAGTGGGATCCCTGACTGGAGCAGAGCTGGAAGGGTTTACAACCTGTTGCAGAAGTTTATCGTTAGTTATATATAAAATAATTGTTTTATGCACTGCTGAGTGAGGGGCTGTCTAGGGCGTTTTGTATTGTTTGCAGCTGTTGGGTTTCTGCGAGGGGTTGTTTAATTGCTAATGATCTGCATGTGCTATCAGTAGAATATCTGAGGAGTTCTGAAAGAATAAAAACACCTGAGCTGAGATGCTCACGGTTCCACTGTTGAGTATGGTGGTGGCCATGATGGTGGTTCCCTCTGCTGAGGTCTGGCAGGGCTTGTACTTATGAAAAATGCCTCCTTCTCTTTTGCTGAGCCGTCCTAGCAGTGAAAGGATTTAAGAAATATGAAGCCTAGGAATGCAGTCACATATAGGGGGAAATGCCTCCTATAGAGAAATGCCTTCCCAAGTACAGCCATTAACAGTACTCTTCAGCAGGATTTGTCCTTCCCCAGCATACCAGGAGCCACCCTGCCTCAAGGACGGCTAGTCCAAGGGCATAGGTTGACCACCCCCCCTCCCTGGATCCTGTGCGCGCGAAACTCCCAACCAATGAGTTTAACAGAGAGCTCTGAGCCAATCAAAGCTGCATGAGCCCCCATCCCCAGACCCCTTTCCCCCATAAAAGGGCTGGGGGGGGAAGGGATTGGGGCCCACCATGCTCATCTCCTGCGTGGGATAGGCGGGACCCGGACTCGCACCGGTTACAAATAAATGTCTCATGCGTTTGCAGCGGTTCGTGTCTCGTGGTTCCTTAGAAACCTGCCCGGCTTGCCCTAACAGCAGTAGGCGTACAACTACAACAACCTGTGCAAAGCCACTAGCCTCCTACTTGCCTGGGGTCACGCAGCTACAGGTGAACAGGTCCTGGTCTCCAGATGCTCAACAATCACTACTAAACCACAGTAAAAGGTCTTGGCCCTCCAGGTGGGCTTGTGACTGCTACCACGTATATATACTTGTCCCTCTAAAATTCGAGGTGCTAATATGAAGATATGGGCTTTTGGGAGATAATTAGATAATTATGAGTGGAAAGCTGCCTAAACCTCCATTCCTTCTGTTATGTGAGGACATGCTTCTATTTCCCTTGAAGGACACAGGCAGAAAGACACTATCTTGGAAACTGCAAGTGAACCCTCACCAGACACCTAATTTGCTAGTATAATTGTCTTGGGTTGCCAGCTGCCAGAACTGTGAGAAACGCAGTACTCAAGTCTTGGTGTTTTGTTAAAGCAGTGGGACCAGGCTGAGATACTGATGAAGCAGAAGAGTTCCCATCCCACGGGGTCCCTGGTCTAAAGGCTGTATCAAACTGGGGTTGCCTGGGAGGAAAGCCATAAGACTGCAAAGGAAGTTCCAGATAACCTCTCCAGCACGAAGCTGGTCCACGGGGCTAACGTCTTCCATAAAACATCCCCTCACCAACCACATGGTTGGCATCCTGTTTGTTGTTTATGTCAAAGTGATGCTCAAAAGGGGTTGTCTGGGCAATGTCTGGGCATGGAGATGGCAGCTGACCTCTTCGTGGGCACAGAGTACCCATCCCTGGCTGCCTGTCTTCTGGCAGAGCACTCCTGGGAGCAGGCCTGGCACTTAGCTGCTGTAAATCACACCTCCTGCTCACTTCCTCCCAGCTCGCTTCCTGCTGGGAGTCTGACTCACCCCGGGGATGAGGCATGGCTACCTTCCTGGGCTTTCTTTTTCTCTGTGTTTCCTCACTTGTTATAACAGAAAGGGAAAACAGTTGCCTGGTGTAGACGTTGGTGTTAAAGGAGTGTGTTTGATGGAAAACAAAGGGCTTGTTTTACTTTATCCATTCTCTCCTTTTAGGAAGAATTTTCTTGCAAAACAGAGCTGAGAAAGACACCATGGACAGGGCCACAGCAGGGGGAGCAGAGCAGAGTTAGCTCTGGTTGCTGCTGGGATGAACAACACTGGGAGGCAGAACAACTGTGGTTACACAGAGGAGGGAGGGCCTTCGGACGGAGGGGGTGCCTCCTCGTCCTTTTGTAGCATCAGATAAAGTATGAGGTCTGAGGACTCTTAGTCATGCATGCCAACGGCCTCATTTCATGCCAAAGACATCTAGGAAATGAAAGAAACTGCCCACTGCCATGATGCCAGCTCCTTAGTTCAGAGTCGAGCTTGCGGTGGAGACTCTGAGACTATTATGTCCAAACCACAGATGTTAACTCCCCCTAAACTAGCAACTTGTGAGATTGTTTTAGAGATAGTCTTGCTTAAGCAGTCGCTTTGAAGAAATGTTCGAGAAATACGTTCTGAGCGAGTCAACGCTGAGCGCGCTACTCTGACAACTTGGGTTAGCCCAAGACAAGATGGAGGGGTCTGGGAGTCACGGCATGTCGAGAACTGTCTGCATTCATGGCAGCGCGGAGGCAGGTGGGAAGAGGACACAGAAAGGATCTTCACTCACATGTGGGGTGGGGACACCGTGAGTATTTGTTGTGTGAGTGAATTTGTCATTGTACTGAGAGATCAGAGGCTTACTTCCCACGGCACACTGCTCCAGAGACTCAGAAACAGCTACAGCACTGCAGTCTCAGGCTGGCTTTTGGGGGACTGTCTGTGAGAACAGAGGGCAATGGTTCTCAATTTATTTAACATTTATTTTATTTTATTGAGGCAGGGTTTTGCTGTCTAGTTCAGATTGCCCTGAGACTTTCACAATCCCCCTGCCTCAGGCTCTTGAGTGCTGAAATTTTAGGCCCGTGCTACCACACCCAGACCAAAGTTTTGATCACATGGAGGTTTGAGTAAAAAGGCAGACTCCAGTTCATTTGATGCTTTAATCCATTTTGTGTTGCTATAACAAAATGCCACAGACTGGATAATTTATAATACATACATACATATACACACACACATGCATATATACACACATATACAGATATATATATACATACATACATATATCTTACAGCTCTGGGAGACAGGAAATGCAAGGCTGGGAATCTGCCTCTGGTGAGGACCTTCTAGCTACACTGTGAAGTAGCAGAAGGCATTGCATGGGCAAGAGAACATACGAAGCCAAATTCCAGCCTCAAGCTCTTTAACGATCAACATCAATCCTTTCATGGGGGTGAGACCCCTGTGGCCTAAACATGCCTCGCTGGGCCTGTCTTCCAATACTACTATATTGGGGACTAGGTTTCCCATTGTGCTTTGGGGGTCAGGACTTTCAAGCCACAGGGTGAGATCTGACAGTTGTGCTGTCTGTGGGCTCCCAGTGGTACTTGTTGATGGGCACCTTTTAGGCAGAGCGTTTTATGTGAAAATCCTTAAAGAGCTCGGGACCAGTAGTCACTTTGGGTCACTTCCACCTAAGGGTTTTGAGTGCTGAACCTTCCGCATACAAAAAAAAAAAGTCAAAATTGAGAAATCTGGCAGGGCATGATTTCCAGACATGCAAATTCATCTTCATGTTTATGTGAATGCAGAGATGCCTGTGCTGAGAGCTGTGATCAAAGAGAGAGGAAGTGCGTGTCTGATTTCACGCCAGAAGAGAAGCATCCCCAGCAGCTGTGATCCTACTGAAACCTTTCATGTGTGTGTATGTGTGTGTGTGTGTGTGTGCGTGCACACTCCACAACAGACTTGCTCAGATGGGTGCATTTAGAATCTGTCAGATGCTTTTCAAGCAGAAAATACATAACTTGTGCAGAATTCTCTGCACTTAGAGTCCTGCCGCTGATCCCCAGCGGAATTCAGTCTTCCATCTGCCCGCCTGTTCTCCACTCAGCCTGTTTCCTGGGTTTCCCCTTTTCCCATTCACCCTGGTTGTAGTCCTGGAGAGCCAGAGGAAAATGCATTCTGTCCCTGAGAGAGCCAGATATCAAACCTAAGGGTGACAACTTATGTCCCAAGCCAGATCTAGCCACCTGTCCTCCATATGCCAATTAAAAGACCATATTAATAAAACAGGGAGAAAAAGGAGATTTATCCAATGTGGACACATTGGGAAGGGGGTCACAGAGATCCAGCAAGTCTGTCTTCTGGGATCCTGATGTGAGATTGAAGTTTAACAGAGGTCCAAGGACACATGCGGCTAAGCAGTCCTGCCAAGGCGTGGTCCCAACCACCATTGACCAATCCTGTGTGGGCTTCATTTCATTTTATGAGATGGTCTGGCAAGTTTGTAGAACTGCATGGAATCTCTTTCTGGGAGACAAGTTCCCTCTGGCAACTTGCCCTTCTCCTAGTGTGAGATTCCTAGGGAAATATCCTTTTTTTTTTTTTTTTTGCAGGGGTCCATTGTTTCAATAGTCAAATAGTCAAGTTGAAAGACACAAATGTCTCTTTTAGAATATTTTCATGTCTACCAGGCCTATTAGAAGCTGACCATACTATCCTTTCCTAACCTTGGGCTGCAGCCCTGAGAGAGCACAGCCCTTCCCCTTCCTCACCAGAGACCACTGGGTCCACAGCTCTAGAAGAGAGAGGCTATCTGTTCCCAGGCATGAGGGGAGGGGATACTGTATTAGCTGGCATCTCCTATATGCCAAATAGTGGTCCAGCCTCCTGCGCACGTTTGCCCTGGTGCTCCCTATGTCGACAGAGAGCATTGAGAGTAGATAAGAAGCTTCTGCACGCTTGGGCATCAGAGAACAGAAAACCTTTCCCAGCCTGCTCATTCCTCATCATACTGGTGCTGACTTTGACTCTTTGTCTTGAAATCCTAGTGGGCAAGCTAAAGGCTTCCCAGCCTCACAAGGACCCAGGGACAATGACTCCAAGTTATTTTTCCTCCCCTGTAGAGTTTCCTGTTCCCAGGGGAGGACTACAGACAGTGTGGATAGAAATCCTGCCTGGATCTTGCCTCACAAAAATTACAGACCCTCTGCAGGATCCTGAAGGCCTAAATCGCAGGAGTGCCCAGATCTACGCTGATGTCTATGGCACAGAGCCTGTAGCTAACACTGCTCCTTTTGGGTCTCTTTTCAACCAGCAAAAGTGTTCTGTTTTGTTTTGCTATTTTTTCAGATCGCAAAGGGCTAACTCGATAAGCACTGGTGCGCGGCCTTTGTGGTCAATTGCTCCCCCTAAGCAAACACTGCCCAAGATAAGAATGACACAAATAATAACACCACCACCGTGGCCTTTCAGCAACGTAGGGGGAATCGGACTTCGGCAGGGGTCCATTTTCCACTTTCATGTCTTTAAGCCACAGGAAATAATTTTACCTTACCCTTTAATCCGCCGTTGCCCCCATCCAGTTCTATTTCCTGGTACATTAAATAACTGCAATTTACAAGCTTTTCTTGTTTTCCTACCTCTTCTTAACCCTGCTTTCAAGACACTGCAGCTCTCCCCCAGTCCTCTATCCAAATGTCCATCCAACCTTGCTTTTCCGAGAGAGCTTAGAGAGAAGTGCTGAACTGAATAACACACCCTGCACACAGCAGGTGTTAAATAAATGCTCGGATAAGGTAAACAAGTCCCTTATTTTAACCTTAGCCTAATGGAGAGTTACAGAATCAGAAACACACGGACCACACCCAGCCTTCCTACTTAGTTTTCTCTCCCATGCCTGTTAGCCTAAAGCTTATCGCTAAGAACCAGTTTTCCATTGATGTCTTTGGACGAGTCGCCTCAGAGTAAGAGTTCCGTCTCCCTGGTTTGGAGATGAAGTAACCAGAACGGCTGCATGAGCCACACACAGTTGCCTGTACCTGTCAGCACAAGGCCTGCAAGTCAGACAGAGGAGACCTTCCCATGGAGCCGCTGTAGAGGAACCACCCGTGGGAAGAGGGAGCCACAGACTTGCCAAATGAGGGTAGGGGCCAAGGACATTCCCCAAATCCTAAATCACAAAATTAGTCATGAAATAATCTTTGCTTTGTCTTTCTCTCTTTCCCAATTTGTAAACACCTCTGTTTTGGGCTCTATACCCTGACCACAGCAGCCCCTAGTGGCAGCAAGCTGGAACACACGGGTCAGCAAAAGACTGCAGGGTCTGAGGTTAGCCTTTCGATGTTCGAACATACAGGTATGCTCATGCCAATGTTGTGGGAATGGGGAGAGTTTGGGTCCTAGGGTTTCTGAGGTGGGGATGTTGAATAGAGTAGGGGGTAAGTAAAAAGGAGACTCTTAGCACCCTCAGAGTCATTGGACCCCTATGCCCAGGAAATGGCTGCCGGGCCCTGAATTGAGTAATAATCCAGAAGAAACAGCTATCAGAGATAGGAGGGTGGGACACCAGGCTTCACCCAGATGCTCATGCCTCTGGTTCCCAGCATGTCCTCACAAATAGCTGCCAGCAGCCAAAGTAAGACGAATGTGACAGACAGCCTTCTTGACCAAGCACTGGAATTTTCTCTTCCCAGAGAATGACTTAAAACCTCAGACTTGTTGATTGGATGACAGCTGAAGGAACTTCTCCTAGAGAATTCACAAAGCTCACTGGAAACAACATTATAAAGGACATTCCGGATACTAATCTCAGCAGTGAATGGATGCTGAGCCTGACTCTCTCACAGGGAGTCTGTCACAGCTTCAACTGTCAACTTGTCAGAAACCTAGAGTCACCTGGGGAGAGGGAACCCTGACTGAAGACTTGCCTGTGGGCATGTCTGTGGGACTTTGTCTTGATGGGTGATGTAAGAGAGCCCAGCCCACCGTGGGCGACTCCATCCCTAGGCAGGGGAGCCTGGACTGTGTAAGAAAGGTAGCTGAATATAACGGGAGTAAGCCAGTAAGCAGTGTTCCTCTAAGCTCTCTGCTCAGTTACTCCCTCCTGGAGCTCCTGCCATGGCTTCCCTCAGTGATGGACTGTTAAAATGAAGTGTAAGAAGAAATTAACCCTTTCCTTCCCGGCTCTTTTGGTCAATGTTTTATCACAGCAGCAAAAAGCAAAGGAGGACAGAGCCCACTTTGCCAAACCCCTCCCCAGCTCCCCTCTGACACTCAGGGAGCAGTCAGAAGCACTGGTCTTCCCACAGGCTGGGGAGCAAATGGACTTGTGGACACCTGTGGGTGCTGAGGTCATTCTGGTGACTCCCTCACTAACCTACCTTAACCTGTTTTCCATTGCTATAACACAATACCTAAGAGTACAACATTTTATAAAGGAAATACATTTCTTTTTATAGTTCTTGATACATCTATCAAAACAAAACACCCTAGTTTGGGGCTCTCTCTTGTATACACCGCTCACGCCACGTGCGGCTAGTTTAAAGTCAACTTGTCACAAGCTAGAATCATTTTGGAAGAGGGAAATTCAACTGAGAAAATGCCCCTACCAGATTGGCCTGTGGTGCATTTTCCTAGTTGATGATGGATGTGGGAGAGCCCAGCCCTCTGTGGGAGCCACCCCTGGGTAGGTTGTCCCGGTTGCTGTAAGAAAGCTGGCTGAGCCAGTCATAGCCAAATAAGCAGCATTCTTCCACGGCCTCTGCATCATCTCTTGCCTTCAGGTTCCTGCCTCTGAGTTCCTGCCTTGACTTCCTTTGACTGTGGTGTGGAGTGGAAGTGAAACGAACTCTTTCCTCCCCAAGTGCTTTTGGTCATGGTACTCACCACAGCAGTATGAACCCTAACCTTGTCACCGTGTAAATGCTGTCTGCTGCCTCACAACTGACTCTGCCGAGAGTCCTAAGCAGTAAGAATGTGCCCCTGCCCCCAGACACAGGCCTTCAACCTTGGGAGATATATATATCCTCTATCTTCATGTATACCTGCATGCCTGAAGAGGGCATCTGATCCCATTATAGATGGTTGTGAGCTACCATGTGGTTGCTGGGAATTGAACTCAGGGCCTCTGGAAGAGCAATCAGTGCTCTTAACCACTGAGCCATCTCTCTAGCCCCAAACAAGCTTCTATAATAGACCCACTCTGAGATAATCCATTAGCCCCTACCCCACCCCAATCCATGAATAGGCCCATTCATTCGTGAGGGCAGAATCCTCACAGTCCATCTACCTCTTAAAAGCCACAGTGGTCACACCTCTCCATTATAAGACACTGTATCATTACATAGCCCAGACTGCCCTCAAAGTTTTAATCCTCCTGCCTCCTAGTACTAGGATTATAGCTATGCATCACCACACGCCAGGTAACACCTCTTAATTCCTCACAAAGGTGATTCACTGTCAATGTGAGTTTTGGTGGAACCTTGAATCCTTCAGCACGCTTCAGACTAATTAGCACGCACACATCCCTATGGAAGAGGCCTCTGAATGGCTCTACGTGCATCTCTGTTGATTCAGATCTAACGTAGACTAGGTGATTGTGGCATCCATTAATGCACTCTGATAAAGTTGGCAAAGGAAGACTCTGGGTTAAACACAAGTAAAACCAGAGCAAAAGCGGCCCTTACACCCTCTGCCTTAACTGTCACCCAACAAACAGGACAGCTCCTCAGTGCTCACTGCAGAAAATCAGAGGAGGATCACCCACTGAGGAAAGCCCAAGGCTCGGGGTCTGGACGAGAGACTTGAGTTGGCCAATAAAGGAGCAGTGAATCCTTTCAGCCACTGTGATCTTGGACTCAGATGCTTCTCAGCCATTTGAAGGATGAATGCCAGAATGAACTAGATAGACTCTCAGGGCCTGGGCTCCAAGAGAAGCACCCAATGGGCCCATGCATTTTAAAACCTGAGCCTCCACTAGTCACAGGCTGCCCCTTACCTTGCTTGCTAATTTGGATGTGAAAAAAGACTATCCCTTCCAACTGGACTTTTGGTTGCAGGACATCTGCCTCTCCCAAGACACACTGGGAAGCATGCTTCGGCTCTCTCCACCTCCTTGCCCTCAGCGTGCTGCACCCCCTGCTTTTGGGAAGTTCACCAATGTCCCCTTGACATCCAGATCCAGAAACCTCTTCTCAGGCCTCTGGCTGTAGCTGTCCCTCTCTGGGGCATGGTCCCTTCTAGAGTCCCTCCTCAATTCTTCCATGAGTTCCTCAAGATAATGTTATCAATGGATCACTGTTTGCCATCTAGTCTTCATAGAAAACTAGTGCCACACACCCTGCCTTCATTCATCCCAGAAGCACTCAGTGAATGCCTACCGTTCGCCAGGCACTAGGGGCGTGGCATCAGCTAGCACACTGGCTCTTTATTCTGTCAGTTAAAACGTTAGACGAGAAAACAGCCAAGTGAACGCAAACTTTATTGACAAGTTTAAGGCTTCTCCAGACAGAAGGGGCCCCAGCGCTGGAGAGATCGCCACTCTAAGGTGAGGGGGGTTTTTCTTTGGGTTTAGGGTCTTCTATCTGGTGAGCCCCCCCACCCCGCTTTCTCCCCTTTTCTGTTGGTCTAATGGTGCCTGTGCCTCCTCTGCAGCAGGGCTTGGCTCTCTGTCTCTGTAATTGTTGATTGGCTGGGGTAATTGGCCCCAACCCCCTCTGCTCTTTGTGGTATATCAGGTAAAGAGACTTTCCCCATGTGAGAAGAAATGGGCTGCATTTAGGAGAAATAGAAAATTTCTACTGAGGGAAAAAGGCTGTTAGAAAGCCCTCAACTGAGGTTTCCATTTTCTCCCTTCTCCCACCCCAGGGCCCAGGGGCCCCAGGGCCCCAGGTATGACATGAAGCTGATAGATGAGGACCCCGCTCTCAGAAACTTCTCCTAGCACTGAGGTTGGCACACTTTCTCTGTAAAGGCCCAGATAGTAAATACTGTAGTCTGTGCAAGCCATATGGTCACTATAACTATAGATATAGCTCTGTGGTTGTAACTTAAATAAGCCCAAAGCAGCACATAAACAAGTGGACATGCCTCTGTGCGTGCGTGTGTGTGTGTGTGTGTGTGTGTGTGTGTGTGTGTGTGTGTGTGCATACACATATAGAAAGTAGATTGTGGGAGGACTGGCCTTCTGGAAAGATATGTACTTTTTCTGCTGTGATTTCTAAGTGGATAGAACGAAGCTTGGGGCCACTGTGGCCACAGTGCATGCCGGAGCATGCAGCCACCAGAGGGTGGAGGTTCCTGTCATCTGTGACACCTTTTGAGCAACCTTCCTCAGCTGTGTGACCACACATGGGGCCACTGGCCCTCACCCCATGACACTAGTTACCCCAGTTCATAAGCGTTCCTTCCACTTTGTTTTTATCTTTCTGAGTCAGGTCTCACTCTGCAGGCTTGGGTTGGTCTGGAGCTGGCTGTGTAGACCAGGCTGGCCTCAAATTCATAGACATCTGTCTGCTCTGCTTCCTGAGTGCTGAGCTTAAAGGTGTGGGCCACCCTACCTGGCTTTCTTTCCACTTTTTTTATTTTAATGCAGTTGACTTGGTGTTCAGTCATTTGTAACTAGAGTTCTGTCTGATACACCTCCCCAGCCCGTTCTTGAACGTGTTTGCTCCTTACCCTAGCAATCCCATACACTTCTCAAAGTTCCTGCTGTCTCCTCTATGCAGAAGATTCCAATGTCCTTATTTGTTTACTTAGGTCTGTGCCAGGCTCTGTTTCCTATTGCTGCTGGATTTTTTTTTCAATTTTTATTCATTTGTGAGTGTGTGTGTGTATGTGTGTGTGTGTGTATGTATGTGTATGTGTGTGTGTGTGTGTGTGTGTGATGTGTGCACATGAATGCAAGCGTGAACATGGCACAGTCCATATATAAGGAGGTCAGAGGACAGCTCTCTAGAGTCAGTTCTTCTGTTCAGCCATTGGATCTGGGAATTGAACTCATGTCACCAGGTTTGCATGTGCCTTGACCAGCTAAGCCATCTGTCTGACTCTACATGGTGATTGTTTGTTTGATTGATTGATTTGTTGACTGACTGATGATTGATTGATTACCCAGACAGATGTTGCCCTGTGGTCCAGACTGGTCTGGCACTCCCTGGGGATAGCTTCATATTCACAGCAATCCTCCTGCATTTGGGTCCTGTATGGGGATTACAAGTGTGAAACACCACATTGGCTACTGTTAGATACTTCATCCGAGGTGTCTGTCTTATAAGCATAACATATCTAAAGCACAAGTCACACCCAACTTCTAACTGGCTAAACGTGTTCTGTGCTTTATAATACTAAAAATCAGGTCAACTCCAGTTCCATCTCTGCATTCTCTTCTTTTCTTTCCTAATGGGGACCTGTGCCTTCAGCCCCTCCATATAGAGCTCTTTTCAAGACAGCAGACTTCCTGCATCAATGGAGCAGACTCGCTGGGAATAGCCCAGTTCCTCCTCATCCCCAAGGCCACCGTTTATAAAAAGCTTAGTTAATTTGTCATTCTGAAGAACTTTTGGACACAACTAAGTTCTTTTCTTAATGAGGCTTGGCTCCAGGGAATGGGTAGGGACATAGATTTTTAGTCTGTGTCCTGAAACGTTCTGAGAAGAGAGTTTATATCAATAGTTGTCACTAGTTTTTAAATGACATTTACTAGTGAGTCCTGGCTTTCTCCCTTCTTGGAGCAACAAATCATGTGTACCCTGGAAAAGTGTGAACAAACATCTATTCACCCCAGACAAGATAACAAAAACACACCAAGGAAACATTTCTACCCAAGTCTAACTTAGCAAACCAGTGAGTTTATTGGAGTTACTTACAGGAATATTAGTGAAAAGTTACTTACAAAAGCATGAATGACTCAAAGGCAATTGCATCACCCAAAAGACCACCTCAGCATGAGTGTAACTCACAAAAGTTGAAATCCCAGGGATTCTCAGCAGAGAGCAGACAGTTGGAGTATCTCCTCTCCCTAGCAATTGACACTACTTACATAATTTTGAAGACGGTCTTTCTGGATATTGTAACTTTCAGGTCCTTCCAGAGTCTTGTTAGTTTCTTTTATTTCCTGAGCCTTGTCTGTTTCTTCTACTTCCTGAATCTTATGACCCTCCCACCTTCCTCCAGGAGGAACCATTTCAGTTGGGAGGAAGCAGCTGTACAATGGATGGATCTGAGAAAATGATAAGTAGCAGACAAGCTAGACCCTTTCCCCTTCCCTTCTCTAGGGTGTGTGTATGTTTCCTCCAGAGCCAATCCAAGAATAGCTCTTTAAAAGAATACATTGCCCACCCCCACCTTTCTCTTTTTATATGCTTTCAGGGTCTAGAATGAAGGGTTAATAACCTGAAAACCTCAGGTGAGCTGAGAAACTGTGGATGAGGAAAGATGACTCCCTGACAACAGCTTGTGCAGATTATTAGAATCGGAAAGCTTCAGATAAGAGAGCACCAACATACCAACCTCTCATTGGTATTTACAGCTTTGATACTGCAGAGGAACAGACCTGCAAATGGAATCTTCCACCCCCAAGGTTTCCTATAAATCCTAAGGCCCTTGTGCATGGACCACAGTCTCCACTCCCACAGAGAGACTGCTGCTTTTCATTGCTCTGATTAAAAGACAATCTGCTTATGAAAAAAATAAATAAAAGAATTCAGAAGAAGGAAGGGTTCGGTGTCCAAATACAGAGGGTAAACTGAGACCCACGGCACTAGAGTCTCGGTGCAATATCCATAAACATTCTTTCAAGATGGAGCAGGGGCAAAGCCCTCCTGGCTTTGCAGAATGAGATTGGCTTTTGTGGTATTTTCCTGGCAATCGCCCTGGCTCTTTATTCTATTCATCTGCATCTTGCTTTGTGTTGCTTTCTTTACATTCTTAAAACATCATTGGAAGATTAAGAAAACAAAATCTGTGTGCTCCCAGGGGGCTAATCCATTTTTGTGACTTTTTGAACAAATAAAAAATTTGCTATCAGAAAAGCCCAAGTCAGCATGGCCAACCTGAGGGGCTGTGTGCAGAAAGGCCGACTTTCTGAGTTAAGATCCTGACAAGAGGTTGTCTCCTTAACACTCTGGAGGCTTGAACGAGCTTAGGGACGGGGCGTTTCTTCTGGGATTTCTCACGTGGTAGCAGAGGAAGAAGTGCTCTTTTTTGTTGTCTTACACTCACTAACTTCTTCCTCACTCCTCCAGGTTACCTTCAGGCAAATTTCGGATGTTTGTATTAACCGAATTTGTTCTTTGACAGTTTCATACTTACATATAATGCATTCTGATTACTCTCACCTCCCTTATCCCCCGTCCACAGCTGTCAAATCTCCTCCCTGCTGCAGGTTCCTCCCTACATTCCTGTGGCTTTGTTTGGTTTAACCAGGACTGTTTGAAGGACCATGGGTATGGGACTCTCCTGTGAGGCCTGGTGAGCTCGCCAGTAGTTACACATTTGAAGGTAAGAAGTCCCCCTCCCCACAATCTTATCAGTGAGCAATAATTCCTCAGGAAGGGCTAAGCCCTCATGACCACCCCCATCCATGACCAGCTGTTGGTAGGTCCAGGCTTGTACAATCCAGTGCAGCCAACCACGGAGGCTGTGAGTTCATGTCTGTGGTGATCAAAATGCAACATTTTGTTCTCTTCTGCCTTGTTGTGGGAGATTTTAGTTATGGATAATGTTCCAGTAAGCTATCCTTGAAGCAAGTAAAGGATTCACTGCCTACCAGTAAACAAAGGAGTGACTATACTCTCCACAAGAATGGGACATTCCTTAGCCTTAAGGAGATGAAGGTTAGGCTCCATTGATTTGTATATTGGAAGGCTGGGTGGAGACACAGAGGATTTTGGAATAAAAAAGAACTAGAGCAAGGACAGAGAGAGAAGGAGACAGACAGACAGCAGAGAACGAAGAAGAAGCTAGGAGCAGGAGGAGAACCAAGAGAAGAGCATGGGGTGAGGAAGCCATTGGAGTGAGCTCTCTGCCTAGATGACGGGGCATTAGAATTCCCTGAGAGTTGACATGGTTTGTGATTAATAAAGAGCATTGGAAATTTCAACGTCTGGACTCTCCGATAAGCGCCATAACTTTATTTTAACACTGCCTATCTTCTGGCTCTTAGATTCTTTTCACTCACTCTTCTTCAATATTCCCTAAGCCTCAGAGGAGCTGGTGTAAATACTGTGTTTTGAACTGAGCACTCAGCCATCCCCTTTTCTCAGCGCCTTGAGCATCCAAGAGTCCTTGCTTCCCCACTGTTCATTATAGGGAGCTTTTCTGGTGAAAAGTGATGGCAGCGTTTGACAACTGCTAAAAACATCAGCGTTTAGAAGGCGGTTTGACAGCATGCAGATTCAGCTACACAGCAGCAGTAAGTTCTCTTCCAGGGCCAATGACCTCCCCAGCCATTGAGTTTTGGATGGGTTTACAGCACCAGGCGTGAACATGCACAGAGTGGAGGACCAGTTCTATGAATGTGCACACATAGAACATTTAGTTAGGGAGTGCCCCTAAGTCTTCCACCTTTTATCCAGAATCCAGAGGCTATGCTCTCCGGTAGAAATGAAGTCACCATAGCTGCTCCACTGGGGAGCCGAGAGGCACAGTCATCACTAGAAATGGCAGGAAAGCAAGGCCGAAGTGCCGTTGCTTTCCCCACTTTCTACCATCCAGATTGGAGGAGGAGCCAGACTGCAGACTTTCTAACCTCATGAGATTCCCCTTCCCACTCACTCAGAAAACATGCCTGTACACCTCACTGAAAGGTGGTGGACCGCCCACCCATTATGTATTTCTCCATTGCTGTCAGCCCACCTGTTACAGATTTCTCCACTCTGCCCATATCACCCGTTACAGAGTTCTTCCAACCAAATAAATCTCATAGTTTTGAAGTGTGTGTAGTAAACCACTGGGTGAGTCACCACGGATGATAAGGGGGTATTTTTCATAGGTATAAACTCTGCCAGACCTCAGCAGAAGGAACCACCATCATAGCCAGTGCCATACTCACAGTGGAACCTCTAGCATCTGCCTCAGGTGTTTTCATTGATTCAGAACTCCTTAGGTGCTCTACTGATACCATGTGCAGATCATTAGCAAATAAACATCCCCCACAGAAACCCAACACCTGCAAACAATACAGAAGATCAAGACCTAGGTTAGCCCCTTACCCAACAGTGCATAAAACACTTTATACGTAACTAAAAATAAACTTCCACAACATTTCTCCTTTTCTGTATAAAAAAAAATGCTTACCTTTACAACATATTTTAACACTACACCAGAAAACCATTTACAAGAGGAACGATCATGAGGATTGCTAATGCACAGGACCAAATGAAACCAAACATCTATCAAGCTTTCAGAATGTCTTTGGACAGCAGAAAAACATTGTCAATGTCCAGTTATCTAGAATTCACTCATGATCTTCTGGGCTCCTCCAAGGGCTTGGATCTTCTCTGACTCTGCCCTCTACAGCACACAGTTTGTCCTCCAGGCTCTGGCTGGCTCCCCTCCACTGCTGCTATTTTTGGTGGTTGTCCCAATGATAATGGCATCTCAGTACACTGGGGTCCCTTGCTGCAATTGGGCTGCACTTTCACCAATAGCCTCCCCTGGGCTCTCTTCATGGTGCCAAGCTTTCCTTTTATCGATACCTTAATCTCTGTCCTCTGGGAACTGCTCTGAGCATACTTTACTGGACTCTGAGGCCTGGAGTTTCTTTCTCTTCTTCCTTGTCTCCATGTTGGATTAGCTGGTGTGATGTCCTGCCCCATGTTGCAGGCACCATTTGTTGTAGTATGCTTGCCAAAAGAGACACGGGGACATTTTTCATAGATGCAAGCCCTACCAGACCTCAGCAGAGGGAACCACGGTCATGGCCATTGCCATACTCAATTGACAGTGGAACCCGGAAAATCTGCCATTCAGAACTCTTTAGGTGTTCTACTGATACCACGTGCTGATCATTAGCAATTAAACATCCCCCACATAAAATCCAACACTGGCAGACAATACAGAACGCCAAGACCTAGGCTAGCCCTTTACCCAACAGTGCATAAAACGTTTTGTACATAACTGAAAATAAACTTCCACAACAGAAGTGCAAGGCTGAGGTTGCTCACTTATCATACAACACTCACAGACTCTGCCCCATCTCTGTTGGACTGGCTTCATTTTCGTTTCTCCTGTCTAAACGTCCCCAGTTCTTATAACATTTTCAACAGCTTAAGTCCTGATACGGACCAGGCTTATCCAACATCTGTCACCGTGTGTCTTAGTTACCTTACTATGGCTGTGATAAGACACCATGACCAGGCAACTTACAAAAGAACGTGTTTACCTGGAGCTTGCCGTTTCATAGGGTTCGAGTCCATGATCATCTCAGCAGGCATCGTGACAGCAGGCAGACAACGTGGCCCCGGAGCAGTCGCTGAGAGCTCACATCTTGAGACACAACAATCAGGCAGAGGAAGACACTGGAGAGGTCACTAGTGTTATGAAATCTCAAATCCCACCTCCAGTGACACACCTCCTCCGACAAGGCTCTGCCTCCTAAATCTTCCCAAACAGTCCTACCAACTGGGGACCAGATATTCAAACAAGCCTAGGGAAGCCATTCTTATTCAAACCATCCCATGAGTTAACAGTCTCTGCAAAGGGGGAAAATATCCTGTGATCAAACGGGATTTCAAATGCTGGACTCAGTGTCTGGCGGCCGTGGTCAGTGTCCATCCGCGCCGTGTCTTGGTGTCACCATTCCCTGGGAACAGCTCTCCACCAGAAAAACAGCGACTGAGGTGAAATCCCCATGCTTTTTCTAATCGCCCTTTTGGTGGGGTGTCAGGGCAACACATATTCCCCTGGCAGGATGGAGTCTCTGCCCGGTAAAGCCCAGACTGGCTGCTTTCCTATCCTGCTGCTACCCTCTCACCTGACAGGAAATGGAAATTTCTGTCCCAGTCAATGTTCATGGGAAACTCAAATTAGTTAAACTCGGTCAATTTGTGCTAGAAATCTCTAAGGAAGTCTGAGTCCTTTCCCAAATGTATTTAACTGTGGGATGCTGTTCTCACAGTTGAGGAGCCAAGGTCCATGTTCTTATCTTATTAGGTTTTGCACAGCTATGGATTGAACCCAGGGCCGTGCTAGGGAAGGGCGATGCCACTGAGCTACGCATCCAGCCCTTTGTTTCTTGAGACCAGGTCTTACCATGTCACCTCGGCTCCTGCTTCTACCTCCCCAGCTTGCATTACAGGTATGTACCCAGCCAGGCAGCATGGTTTGATGCCTGTCATAGAGTTCCTGAGAGGGGGAAAAGCCAAGACTGGAATAGATGATCAGGATGTAAAGGTTGAAAGATATTTGCTGGTAAATATTGGGCTCTCTAGAATATTTGGAGTCGGGACTTTCAAAGGTTCTGCCTGCTGAGACACGGCTGTCATGGGCAGTTAACGGGTTTATTTGCTGTTATGGCTTCTGCTTTGAATTCTAGTCCTCATCCTTCAATTGTCATGTGGGAATAAGACTAATTCCTTGTGAGTTCACACTTCACATATAACTTGAGCCGCTATGACAGAACTAACCCTCCTGCTTTGAGTCCGCTGTGAGGAGTGGTACCAACCTCCTGATGCTGCTGGACTGACAGGGAAAGATGCCTTAGAACTGAGCAACTATGTTGGGAGATTCAACATCTGAGATGAATGGAAGGTGACAGGAGACCTTTTCTCAACCACTTGGCTAGAGCAGGATTGATTCCAGGCCTGGAGAGTATTCAAGCAATGAGGTAATACTTGCAATATTTCAAGATAGATTTTCACAGTGGAAAAATCTGAATGTGCCCTGCTGTCAAATCACATACAATTAATAAAGTTGGCTGAGGATGCAAGGGGGGGAATCAACTGTAAAACACCGGGTTGGAAGCTACAGTTGGATTCGAGTCACTAGCAGCTTACGCCACCCTCTGAATGTCAACATAGGCTGGGAGTCTTTGCCTCTAGAAAGAAAAAAGGAAGGTGTTCTGGAACACTGCATTGAGCTGTCCCAGGAAATCTTCAGAAGATTCTGTCTGGATGCACTATACACATGCTTGGGCCTCTCTAGGCTAGGCCAGTCCCTGCCCCTCTGAGGGGCCATTGCAGGGCAGACCAGCTCTGTTAGTACATCTCACGCATATCCCCAAGATGGAGATGGGTCACAAAAAACAGCCAGATGAAAAGTCCCAGCCTCACACACCCAGAAAACCCTCCACAGCTGATTCTCTCCAAAATGTCCACATTTTCTCTTTGTTCTCCTCCCAGCCAATCAGAAGCAGCCACAACCCTTCTCCAACCGTACCCCCTCCTTCTTCCCTCCCTATCTAGGACCCTATATAACCCACCATTTGCTTTAGGGTCAAGTCTGCCTCCACGAAGGAGATGTATTTTCCCCAGAGGGACAGAGGGCAGGAGTCAGGGGGAAAGGATAGGGATATTTGCCCCCTCCCCACTCCCAGGGACAAAAGACTGCCTCTGGGACAAATACATCTCCATTGTGACACGAATCTGTTGTCCAGGTATGTTCTGTACTGACTCCGAGGTGCTTTGAAGCTCTTCAAACTCAGAATCTAGAGAAAAGAGAAGGCAAGAGAAATAAAAGAAGTTGGCAAGCAGGGCTTAGGATGCTGGGGGGTGGGGGGATGGGGGTGGGGGAAATGAGCCAGAGATGCTTCCAGAACTAAGAAAAATGGATGAGAAAGAAAAGAAGAATGTGATAGGGTGGCTGAGGTGCTCCTTGTGTTGGTCAAGGACAGGCACGATGACCTTGAAATGACTTTTGATGCTGGGCTGGATTCTCTTTGCCTCCAACTCACCTTGGGGCTGGGTTTTGAGGATCAGAGCTTTAAGCTGCACTGTGGTACATCTAGATTCTGGCTCTGTAAGCAGCTCCTTCCACCCACACGCAACATGGCTAATAAGCAGTACATATGGGCTTCGGACTCCCAACAAGAACCTGCTTCTGACAGTCTTTCTGCCATTCTTGCGCCTTACTGGCAACCCAGCTCCAGTGTTTTCTGACTTCTGACCTTTCAGTGGCCCTTTCCTACTCTCTGCAGCGAGGGCTCATCCATTATCTGTTGATTCCTGGACACAGGGTCAGTTTAAGGTCTCGGCTGGGGAAGCATCAATAAGGACGGTGACATTTGGAACCTACCGAATGGTTGCCATGTGTTAACAGAAATTCCAGAAAGCCGGAGAGATTCTTAGATAAATTAGAAATTATAGGAAAGAGAGATTTTTTTTTCCTGTCAATAGCAACCCACTGATGATTCGACACAGTCAATACCCTGTGGGGCCTCCGAGACCTTACCACAGTGAACTGCTGTTCCTCTTTGTACTTTAAAGGTCAGTCCCTTCCTGGCTCAGCTGGGTTCTCCCAAATGTACTAGGTCCCCAGGCACTGCCTGGGTAGCCCTTTCTTATCCCTCCACTATTTCTTGAAACAGGAGTCATGTGAACCAGAATTCTCTAGGTCTGAGACGAAATCTTCAGTTGATTTTATTTGACTTGTTCCCCTCTTAGTTACCTTTTCACATATACACCTAGTATAGGATGGTACCAACGTTGGGCTCTGGAAATACAGTGACACTGTCTGCTCTAGAAAGGCCCCAGTGCATCAGGGAAGACAGGGAATAATGGGAAAATGCTGTTAGGACAGGGACTCAGACGTTACCAGATGCAGAGGTGAATGGTGGGAAGGGGAGGAGGTAAGCAGCGGTGGGAAAGGCTTCCGGGAAGGGTGATGGCTAAGGTGATTTTCAAAGGCATGTGGGAGATGTTAGCACAGGTGAGATGCACTGAGAAGATGTTCTGATCTCAGCAATCCTAAAGTCTTAAATGTTCGCTAAGCCTTCTTTACATAGTAACCCGCCTGCAAAGCCCAACTCAAAGGACAATACTTCTTCGAGTCTTCCTGAGCCCTATGCAGCTCAAGCTTCTGGCATGAAGCTCTCTGGCTCCTCTATGAAAACTTCTCCCACGGCTTCACTAATATGTTCCCGTGAACCCGCCTCCCAGACGATAGGGAGAATCCTGGATCTTGTTCATTGCAGTAACCTAGTGAACCACAATGCCCAGAACTTAGTAGCTCCCTCATAAATACCTATTGGATTTAGATGATCAAATCTTGACACAGTCTGCTGATGCCGTAATTGCTTTTCAGGTGTCAGCTTGGGTAGTGGCTGGCACTCACTAGGTAGTATACTTGACTAGAATATATCGGGCCATGACATGGAGACCAAGTCTCAACCCAACATTGATTACTCTGGAGGAGTTGAAATTTTACTTGTCAGAAATGTATTCCTTATTCTGTCCTCTTGTCAGTCAGCAATAGGAGGAAGAAGGAGAAGAGAGAATTCTTCTCGTGCCTACTCTTGAGCTCGGGAGCTCGGGCCTCCACTATTTAAGAGGTCATCTGTGGCCAGAGCAGAAGAGTCATCTAGAAGGGCTCAGAATGGTTCTTCCACGTAACCACCCATCTGACATGTTATTCACTTAAGCCTTACAAACATTGGAAGGCCTTTGCAAAAACCCCTCCTCTACCAGCCAGGGTCTGGTAGAAAGAGAAGCAGATGGACCGTCTGGTGGCCTGTGGTCTGGGCTACAGGTAGGAATATCAGTCCCCGCCCTTGTCTCTTGGGAGAATATTTGAACATATTTCTAAATATTATATTCACTGATTGCTGGGTGCACCCTTGTATTTTGTAAAATAACCTTTGTGCTAGCCACCTGGAATGCTGATTTCTTAGCTGAAAAGATCTGCTTTCTAATATAAATAAAAGCTGCCCTCCCTTCTCTCAGTGTAAACAAACTTGCTGTTAAAGAGGTCATGTGGGTACTCCACCAGGCTGGAGACAACATGAGGTGCAGCTTGGCCTCTACTGTTGTCTTGTAGCTACTCCACTACAGACGTGGACTTGGCTGCAGGTGTGGGCTGGCCCCTTTCGTGTTGGAGGTCAATCCACTATAAACTTGGACATGACCAAGATCTGGGAGGAGTAAAACCATGGTGTCTCTTTCATCATGCAAGGAGACTTCTAAGGGAGAGCAAGGAGGGGCTTTTAAGATAAGAATACAGACACCTGGGACCAGAGAGAAGGAAGCAGAAGAGTAAGAGGGTGGCTTGCTGGGCTCGCTGCTGAGGTCTTTCAGGCTTGAATATAAGCGTGTCTCATGTGTCTTTATTAATATAACCCCGAATTAAATAAACATTTACACTTGTCTATGAAGCGGCGGTGAAGGAGAGCCACCAAACTCTGCTGTCTGGCCCAGGATCAATAGCTCTGGCTCCAACTACAGGAAACTGCAGGGCCTGAGCACAGGAAGCACTGGAGACCCATTCATTCATTTCTCCATGGCAGTGCTTTAGGTAGCGCCTGACTGGTCCTGGCTTGCTTCCCCTAGTGCGGGTCTGTCACCATCAGCAACACAGGAGCCACACGGACAGGGCAGTGCTTCCCTGCCCGAGTATTTCTCCAGAGGATATTTGGCCCCAGGGACTCTGCTTCAGAAATGAGTTGTAAAACATGATTATGTAGCAACACATTCGCTTTCTGTCCACATTTTCTTTTGTTCTTAGCCTTATTCTCTCTGGTGCCAATTCTTTGAATTACTGCCACGTTCTGTGTTTCCATTTAATCAGCTAGCTCATCTCTGAGATTGCTGTCACCGAGGGCTTCAAATGAAGAGCTTTGGCTAATCATTTCTCAGCATCTTCCCACCTCTCTCTAACACCTCTTCCCACCCACCGATTATCCTATACATCTTCCTGCCCCTAGCTTGGACTCATTTTTGAAAGTCAATTTAGCTTGCTTTCTGCTCAGGCATATTAATGCAATGAATTTCAATGCTATTGCCTTCATTAATTCTACATGTGTTACAGACTGACTCCGGAGATGCCTGTCCACCCACATGCGTTCACTTTTCAGAAGGGAGAGAACAGTGTCTGCCTTAGATGCTGGGCTTCATACTGCTTCTGCTGATTTCCTTCTCCACTATCTGCAGTTCATTGAACTTCGCTAACAGTTTCTTTCTCTGACCTTTTCTTACCAACTCAGTTTGGCTACAGTCTCTACGATACTGCTTGCTAACAAAGGGGAAGGGCCAGTACACTACAGCTGCCTGTCTTTCTGACTCATGGAATATTCCACTCAAATCTCTCATAGAGTCTCCCAACATATAAAAGGGCAGAAGAAGACAAGAGTCCTCTGCGCTCCTCTGTAGGAGTCCTTATCGTTCCCTGGGCTTGCCAATCTCTTGATCATGCTCTTACCTCCCTCCTTGGCTTTCTAATCCTTAAAATGTCAAGGAAACTTAAAAATCCTTTTGACATTTCTGTTTGAGCTGTGTGTTGTTTACTTTCTGTCATTTTGACCAAAATACCTGACAAAACTACTCAAGATAGGAAAGAATTTTTTTGGCTCATGGTTTCAGGAGATTCGGTCCATTGTGGGGGGGAGGCGGTGGCAGAGCAGAGCAGCCATATCGCAGTAGGTCAGGAAGAGGAGAGAGAGAGAGAGAGAGAGAGAGAGAGAGAGAGAGATGATGGTTCCATACTAGCTTTCTCTTTCTACTCTTTCATTCCATAGGAGCCTGCAGCTCATGGGATGGTGCGGCCCACACTTCAGAGTTGTCTTCCCGCCTGAGTTGACCCTCTCTAGAACCCTTAGAGACACACACGGTGCTTCTTCTAGGTGATTTTAGATCCGAGAACGTTAACGATGAAGATTACAAACTGGCATCTGTCTAACTCGTCATAGGCGACTGACGCTAACAATGCCATTTTCAGGTGGGGAGTTGGAAATAGTAGAGATGGGAAGGAGAGGGAAAGGGAGAGAGGGAAAGAGGGAAAGAGGGAGAAAGCAGGAGACGAAGGGAGGGAGAGAGGGGAGATCCACCTGATAGATACTGTCCAGAAACATAGAAGAAGAAGAGGAATGAGAAGATGAAGAGTCCAGACCCCAAGCTGCTCAACTTCCTTTTATACAAATGCCTCTCTTCTGTTAGGTTCTGTCTGTCATGAAGTTAAAAGACATAATGAGAGCTACATTCTTTCAAAATTCCCTTCGCCTCTGAGCTTTATTACCTCATGAGTGAATGCTGACTTGGAGAAGTTTGGCTGTGGGCAACTTACTTCGACATTTTATGATTTACCTTTTTAAACACTAAATGAAGGGTGATAATCCCAATTTAAGAAATTGTGTGGTACAGGAAAAGATCAAAGAAATAAAAGCAATGGAATATTTCATAGTGTTTTTAAAATGTGAGTTATTGAGCCTGCCTGAGCCTCTGTGTTTGTCTGTCCAGGCCTATAATAAAATACACAATTCATAAAAAATGGAAATTTGTGGTTTGTGGATCCAGAGGCTGGACATCTAAGATCAAGACAAATCGGGCCTAGCGTCTGGTAAGGATGCTTCCTCATAGACAGTGCTGCGTCCGTGCCCTCACATGGCAGAAGGGCAAATAGGCTTTCTTACAAGGGCACTTGTGTGAGCTACTTTTGCGTTGTAGGGACAGAAACACCTGATGTATGTAGCACAAGGGTACATTGATTTCAGCTCACTGTTTCAGAGGCTTCAGTCCATCATGGCAAACTACTGTGTCTGGACCGTGTAAGCATCATGGTGTGACAGGTACAGAGAAGCAGAGTCAGTCACCTCACAGTGTCCAGGAAGTAGAGATAATGAGACCAGGGACTGGGTACAATCTTCAAGGGCATACCCTTAGCAGCCTAGGCAGCAGCTGAGGGTCCTTTGCCCTATCCAGGGTACAAAATAACACGTTCTACCATGGTTAGGGGATTTGGTACGTGGGGATGTAGTCACCAAGCTCTGAGTGCCACCATGAGTTAGCATCCTGGGGCAGACCAACAGCAGCAAATCCACAGTCTGGACCTTGAGAGCCTTCAGGGGGCCAGTATGTAAAGGATTCATTCTCAGAGAGAGGGTGTTGAGAATGGGTAACCTTCAGACATAGGTCTGATTGAGGTTTTCAGTCATTGAGGGTATGCCCTTGAAGGAGCGTGTGGGTCTGAGATTTCTGTCTACCTTTTTTGTTTGTTTGTTTCCAAGACATTAAGTGAACAATTTTGCTGTCATCCCCAACCATGATGTGCTGTTTCTGTGCCAGCAGTCCAAAACAACAGAGCCAACCAATCCTGGACTGGAAATTCCAAGGTTAGAAGCCAGAATAAACATTTTCTCTTTGTTAATTGATTGCCTCAGGCATTTTGTTGTATTGATGGAAAGCTGACTAACACATCTACCAATAAGAAGGGTACTATCTTTCCAGAGAGAAAGGAAACCCCAGGTACCAAGTAACACATTCTCGTTTTCTCTACTGTACTTTCTTCTGTGTTGGCTTTATTTTTAAACAGACTGTGTCCCTGTGACATTAAAAATGGCATCTAGAATCTTAAAGCTTCTAAAAGAGTCTAATTTCCCAATTTCCAAAAGGGATGATTCATAATTCATCTCCCTCATTTAGTGCTAAGAACTTTTTTTCCCTAACATATTAGTGCAGCTGGGGTCATATGCCCAGCCCCAACTTTTCACAGAGTCCCAGAGATGTGACATTCCCATTGGCCTGGTTTAGATCTCAGGCCCACTCTAGGGAAGCTGGTAGAGTCAGCAGCCTAGCTTCTAGCCCAAGGATGGAGAGTGGCAGTCTCCATGGTCCTAGAAATGGAAATGGTGCGTATGAGTTGGAGCTCAGATTTCTTTGACCCCCCTGTGACAGGTCAGCGTTCCCAGAAAAACACTTGATATTTATATGCTCATAATTTATCAAGAAAGTATTCTCAGGGAAAATTTGGAAGGGTCAGAGCATTGCAAGACAAGGAAGAGGAAAATGAAAAGTCTAGAAAGAGCCTAGCCAGTCTTCCCAAGGTGCCCTGCAGGAAAGGAAGTGTTAGACTGCCCCCTCCCCTTGGCTATGGGCAATCTAGCTCCAGCAGAACACTGGGAAGAATTAAATGTCCAAACCACAGGGAGCAGAAGTGCACTGAAGTGCACTAGCACTGGAGGGTGGAAGAGAGGGCTGCTCACAGTGTTTGCTGGACCATAGAGCCCATGCCTTCCTCTCTGTGCCCTGCTTCCTGGGCTCCAGGTCATCAGTCCAGACGGAGATTATTGCCTTTGCTTAGAATCAGGACACTTGGCTCTGAAATCCCTACATCAGAGAAAACCAAGGAATTTAATGAGGATTGTAGTGCCATTATGACCACTTCAGATAATCCATTTGGTTGCCAAGCCAAATGCGCTCTCTGTGTAGAGAAGCCTGTCGCTTCCTAACTGATCCTGCTATGCAGATGATCTTTGATTCAGTCATTGCAGAATCAAAGCAGCAAACAGTTTAAATGGCTGCATGCCCCAGGGAGGATTTGGCTCTCCTGACTTTCTACCACAAGCTTAGCAAAGAGTTTCTTGCCCCATGGGGGTGGCATGCACCATTAAGGACTGGCAAATGCAATTCTGATGTTTCACTCCACATCCTGTCCTGAGATGTATGACTGATCCTGCTTCTCTCTCCTGGACTTTAGCTGGCTCTGCTGCAGGGGAGACTGTCTGGGATATTCCTTGGCCAGATTCTTTATTGCTAATGGGCTCTTGTAAGCTACTGTGCTAATTATTCCCCAGCAAACTGTCCTCCGGTCACCAGCTGTATCTAAGTCATGATGGCTACCAACTGTGTTTGGAGACGCAGACCACGGAATGCCTGACTCTTTCCCAAAAAATCCTTAGCCCTTCTCAGACAGTAGCTGACTGTCTCCTTCCACCAGGCTCCCAGGTCTTCTCGGATGCTTCTCTCTACCAGTAAAGAGCTTTTCAAGTTCTTATCACCTGCAAGGATGTCGCTCCTTTCCAGAATCCTTCATTTATCTGATTGCTAATTATTTATCAGTGTTAGTGCACACTAGGCAATTTGGCTACTGAGCTATATGGCTAGCCCCATACCTCCTTTCAAAAATGAAAGCAAGAGGCAGGACCAGAAAAACAAATGATCAAGCAAAATCCTACATGAGTGAATGAATAAGGAATGCTTGAAATAAACGAATAAATGAGCTCGCCATCCGGCTTTAACCGGCCTCTGGCATTTTGCTATATGTGCATTGACACCTAAAAGTTCTTTATCTAATAAGATGGGCTGCTTTGAGAGAAGAATTATTTTTTCCCTTCTAGAGAACAATCTGAGACAGGGATATATGGAAACAGCAGCACACTGGAAGCTAGGATCCTCCTTCTCTGTGACAGTCTTTGGATGAGCTTGGAACTGATTCAGGCTTTCTGAGTCCCAGTTTCCAGGTTCAAGAGCCATCTCTGAAGTAAGAAGCCAAGTTCCTCTACCAACCATCTGAGTAATCTGGGACTGGCATACCATCTCTTCCAGCAAAGAGAGAGAACCACTGGTGCCTCTGTGAGGTCATTGTTTTGTGTTGGTTCTTTGTCAGGGTATTTGGGCTTTGCGTTTGTTGTTTTTCCTTTTTGAGACAAGATGTTGTTCTATAGCCCAGGATCGTCCCAAATCCGTAGTTCCCTTAGCTTCCTGAATGCTAGGAAGGCCTGCACCGCTGCACCTGGTGCTCATGAGCTGTCTTAAAAACTTAATAGGCCTCCTAGGAGCTTTCCCACAGCTAATAATTACAGTCTCTAAGTCCTTGTTCGAATTGACGCCATGCAAATAGTCATTCAAGAATGCTGTGTGCAATTTCTCTTTAAAAGAAATGAAAGTCAATAGACCTGTGGGGGGTTGGGGGGGTGCGTTGATGCTAGTCATCAGGTGAATACAAGTCAAAATCTCATCATCACTGACCACTGGTCAAGACAGCCTGGGCAGGAGAGGAAATTCTGACCCATGCACAGACATTGTGCTAACTGAAATAAACCAGGTGCGAAAGGACAAATATTTCATGATTCTGCTTACCTGAGCAGCTAGACTCCAAGTTCATAGGGATGAGGAGTACAAAACACTCAATTAGGTATCTTAGCTCTGTTTTCTATTGCTATAACTAAATACCAGAAAACGAACAATTTATAAAGAATAAATGTTTATTCCATTCGTGATTGGGTCAGGAAGTCAAGGATCAAGAGGCCACATGTATTAGAGGCTCCCTCTAATACAGCAATCTAATGCAGCAATCTGCTGGTCTATCAAAGAGCAGAGCCTCGCTGGCCTGATCACTTCTAAAAGGCCCCACCTCGTAAAAGGAGATCATGGGATTACATTTCAAAATGAAATCTGGTCCCAGCCTGCAAAGCATACCCTGAGGGGGCTCTTTCGAGGGGGTAGCCTTTCAGGGTGGGAAGATTGAAAGGCTCTGGAGATGTCCCCACCGTGAAATGAACTTAGTGCCGCTGAGCTGTATACTTCAAACGATCGATTCGAAGTTCTATGTATTTCACAAGAAAAACTTACAGACTATTCAAAAAAGCTGTTGCGGCCTAAGCTTGGGTTTCCGTGGGCATGCTTCTAGCTGGGTGAAGGAGGCCGAAAGATCCAGGTGCCCATGGAGTGGAGGGTCAAGGCCAGCCTGGCTGTGTCCTGTGCTAAGATGGCAGAAGCCTGCTTGGGTTGGCCCTTACATGCTGTTCCCACTGCGACTCTTCATCGGGAGCCATGAGCATGCACACAGTGACATCATGCAGGGCCGCTCAGTGGAAATCAGCGTTTATTTGAAGATCTTAGTGCTCTATTTAGCCTCACCCAGAGGTGACCTTCCACACAGAGCCAAAAGAAAAGTGATTTCTTTGATCATCCATCTGACCCCAAACTGACCTCTTGCATTTTTCAGTTCGTTTTAAATCTTGTTGTACTGGTGAGTCCAGCTCCTAGCAAAGGACGGCTCGCAGTTTCACCAATGATCCTGAGCCAATTTCAGAACTGTTTACTTGAGCAGAAGGAGAAAAAAAATCTGAGCTTGAGCTCTCTGGCTAGGGCCAGTAAGGAGGGAAGAGCAGGGATGGGTGGCATGAAGATTTGGGGTGACCTGTGAATTGATGTTAACCTAACGCCTCTTTAGGCCACATCTAAGTTGGAGGAAGCCAGATTTAACTAGAGATTAGGGGCTGTGGTTCTCTTTTCCTCTGGTCATGATTAGCTTAGTCCCTGGAAAGACAGCCTGAGTCCCCTGCAGTGTTTATGATGCTTGGAGCTGCGGGGCACCGAAGTCCCACAAAGGCTGGAGGTGGAGTGACTGTCTCATTACTCTATGTTCACAACAAGCTTCACTGGGTGATGGAGGACAAGCCTTCCGTGGTCCTCCCCAACAACCTGCACGCTTTCCTCTCATGAGTCCAAACCAGGAGTCAGTGCACTTGCTTTGTAAAGAGCCAAAAATGGAAAATGTTTCGGCATTGAGGTCATACATTTGGTCCAGTCCCTGCGCTCTGCCTTTTGAATGTGAAAGCTGTTGCAGAGAATGTATCTACAAACAAGTCTGGATGCTTTCCAATAAATCTTTACTTCTATGACTCGTGACTGGCTAGAGTTGACCTGTAGCTGTCACTCTGCATCCCCGGTTATACTCCAACTATCCTCAGACACAGGACACGGTTAACTACCAACCAATCATGAGGAATTGGTTACTAATTTATGAAGGCAATGTAAGTGGTTTCCTCCATTCTCTGTTGGCCTCTACTGAGGGTATTCAAGAGGTTCTAATTTGTAGCTCTGGGTGTCAGATCACCCAGCAGGCAGAAGGATCATAGCGTCGCAAAGCTGAGACACCGAGATAAATGAGAATAAAATTTCACAGAACTTCTTATGCCTTAGTGAGCACCCAAATAGATGCCAGGTGAGGGCAGAGACCTGGCTCGACTTTGTTCAACTTTATATGTTAAATAGTTGAGAAAATGCTAGATCGGGGTGGGGTGGGGGACGATCAGCCCTCTGAATGTCTAGATTCTATTAACGCTCTAGAAATTGTCCTCATTTCTCCTCCATTGAAAGCCAAGACTGAAAATACATGACCACACAGCTAAACCCCTCAGCTCATCGGCTCAGGAAATGGAAGCCCAGAGGACAGTCATGCAGTAGGCGAACTGAGATTCCAACCTAGGCTGAGGTAGGTTGTGATACCGTTTGGAACCTTAGCAGCCTCTCCAAAGAAGAGTACTGGTTGTACAACGTCCTGCAGGAACGAGCCGGGCTTTTGTGACCCGGGGTGCTCTTCCCTGCAGACGGAGCGAGTGCCTTACATTGTTGAACTCCGGAGTGACCATGAGACTTGTGAAATACGGGCTGAAGTGACACGCATTGTTCTGATATCCCCCGTCCTCTGTCACAAGACCGACGATATTCCAGGCAGAGTCTGCTCTGTCAGCCTGACTCACAACAGTGAAGAGGATAAAGTACCGTCATCTCTGACTTTTGGTAGACATGCCACACGAACAAGAAATAAGCCATCAGTGTGTGGGGATCATTTGTTACAGCAGCACCACTGAGTCTGACCAGTACGTAGGCTTTTCACCCATGAACACTGTGTTTTTTGTCACCTGAAGGTTTCGGCCTGCCAGCAATATTAAATGGAATTTAACAGTTCGGATGCTGCGGTGTGGCTGAGTAATGTCCCCCCTGGGCTCATGGGTTGAATGCTTGCTCCTCTCAGATGGTGAAATTATTTTGAAAGGTTCTAGGAACTCAGAAAGCAGAAACAAATCCACAGAAAGTAGGTCACTAGGATAGTCTTTGGGGATATATTATCTCTGGCTACTTGTTTCTTTTCCATTCCTGTTCTCTGCTTCCTGGCCTGTGAAGCAAACTAAGATATTCCACAGTGCCTTTTATATGAGAGACTGAACCCTCCGACACTAGGACCCAAAGTAAGTCTTTCCTCCCTGAAATTATTTCTGCTGTGTATGTTGAAACAGCAATAACGAAAATTAATAAAGTGGGCTTTGAGGTCAGCCTGCTTGGTATTCAAATCCCAGGAGTGGAGTAATTTTGGTTACTGTCTCAGATACTCAGTTTCCCCACAAGTAATACCATATTAATATTGCTTATGCTGTTACGAGAAAACACCAGAGACGAAATAATTTGTAAATGGCAGGAAACAGATTGCTTGTAGTTCTGGAACTGGGAAATAGTAATGGACGGGGCTGCCTACTTCGTGTGTCTTCCTTGGTTGAAGTGGTGAACTCGGTCAAACCTTTCTCATACAGACGTTAATCCCACGCGTGAGGTCTTTGCCCCCACAACCTAATCTCCCTACAAGCTAAGGCTTTTAACACTATTGTGCTTCGAATTAGGTTTCAATACATAAGGGGTAATAAACTTAAAGCCATGGCAGGTAGATATCCTTCAAAGACATGGTGAGGAGTCAATGAACCACATCAACTTTGAAGACCACGGGCTATTCAACAGAATCTGACGGTGGCTGACATTTCAGTGACAGTAAGTGGTGAAGGTCAAGGGATTTCACCGACACCATCCCATGCTCTCTGTATGCCAGCAACAGCATTTTCTGAAGTTGCTCTCCCCCCACTTAATACTGACGACTGTCACTGTCTCTGAGCAGACCCCGGAGAATGGACAAGAGGGTTAGGAGCAGAGCCCCTGGAATCAGATTGGCCAGGGTCAAATGCTATCTCTGCTTACCCGTTATCCTTCTTGTGTGCCTGTAGCTAAATTCCTAACCTCGGGAAGCCTCATTTTGCATTTCACAGGGTCAGGTAAGGATTAGGTGAAATGATTCATGAAAAACTGCTTATCATGGTGTCTGGCACACTGCAAAAGCTCAGCAAGCATCAGGATCGATACCGGTGTTCTCTCCTGCCAGCACAACAGGAAGAGCCTAGGCAGAGGGGAGCCAGGGAAGGTGAGTCATCTCCTGCAGAGTCTGAGTGAGCAGCCTATCCTGCTGCTTGTGAAAACTCTTCCTTGATGTCAGACAGATTGTCAGACTGATTCAAAGTTAGCAGGAAATCAAGCATCCTTCATCCACATCTCATAGATGGCATGGATTCTCGTAGCCACCAGAGATCGCCGAGTCAGATTATCATGTCAAAGGAGTTACTGGGCATCCATCAAGAAGCTATTCAACCTGTCCAGAGTCTTGTGGCTATAAGTTTGATGATATAAGTGTCCATTCACAGGGGGTCCACAATTGCCTTAAAACTCCCCATACAAGGAATCACCTCACTTGGGTCCTTCTCAGTAGCATTCTCTTTGACTTATAGTTTAAGGGAATCTGGTTCATCACTGTTAGGGAGGCATGGCAGTAGAAACATGAGGCTGCTGCTCACATTGTATCTGCTGTCAGGAAGCAGAATGAAAGCTACCTCTCTCTTTTTTTATTCAGCCCAGGCTCCCACCCATGAAATGTTGCCATTCACATTTACAGTGGGTCTTCCCACCTCCGTTAACCTAACCTAGAAACTCCCTCACAGACATCTCTCGGGGGTTAGCTCCTAATTAATTCCAGGTCTGTCCAGTAGACAGCCAGTAATAACCACCACAGTTTGTCTGGGGGGAATTCCCAGATTTATCTTCTAGCATGCTGGTGAACTTAACAGGCCCCTCGGAGGTTTGGATGGATGCACCAGATGTAGCCATTGTGCGTGCCGTAAGTGTTTCCTGAATGTTCCTAAGTGCCAGGTACTACCTTTCTCCATGTTTGCGAGGAATGGGGTAGTGTATGACCAAGGCTCAGAGGGAGCTTTGTGGGCCATATTGCTGTATGTTGTGCCTAAGGTGTGGTCTGGGGTTGGAAGGAAAGTGCAGGAACCACATGCAAATATCACAAGAACCTTTCACCCTCACCAGAAATATGAAGAGGGCCTTCAATCCTGAGGACTGGCAAATGCCACTCTGAATCAGCAGTATTCACACTGCGGCTATTGGGTACGTCTATGAGAAGGATTAGTTCAAATAGAGACGTCTTCAGGAAAATAATTGCGAGGCAACATTTCGGGGCCGTTTACTTTCTTATTGCATTTTAATGACCGATAAAGAAGATACAAAAGTGTCATTTATTCTGAAACCCCAACGTTTTGCTTTCTGGTTATTTTAACAGATCAATTGCAACATATTAATATGATTTCTTTGAAAAAAATTCTCATGCCAAACACTATCATCAGTCTTCCATGCTGTAGATCTGTGTAGTCACTGCTTGAAATGAAGTTAAACGGAAAGAAAACTCTGCTCTTTCATTGTCTAGTAACGAAAGCAGGGGCCCCTCTGTAGACCCCAGCCTCGGGCATTTTCCCATCTTGTTCACTTTGGCTGGCGCTTGACAGAAAGTTACAGTGTTCCCATTCTCAGGCGTTATGTAGCATTGGTGGGGACCCATGAGGGAACCCTTGGGGTTTCCAGGGGTGAGAGGCAGCTTCCAACCCACCAGCGTTGTCTGCACTCTTCACCATCCAGAACCAACCCTGAGTCTGGCCGAGGGAGGTGGCACAAGGGGCTGGGCAGAGCAAGGGTCACGCCTCAGCCCCAGCTCACCCTGTGCTCCGCGGGTGGGAGGGGCTGTGGCCAGGGGCTGCTTGACTCCGCCTTCAGGCTTCTACTCTCGCTTCGGTTGCCTCCTCCAGGGACCTTTACAGTCCAACTTCCGCTGCTAATAACATCGCAAACGCAGAGTCGGGCTTCTCCGCAAGGACTTCCGGCTTGTCAAACTCAATCACCTGGAAATCAGAGAAGAGCTGAAATTTTCAGGAAAAAAAAAAAAATGTACCCAGCACGCAGCCCTGACCAGGGAAGCCTTTAGGTGGGGTGATGCCGACCAGAACTTCCTGCACCTTCCCATTTTCCATGACCAGGACAAGGTCACAGTTGAGAACCGTGTTTAGGCGATGGGCGATGGTCAGCACCGTGCAGCTTTTGAAGGCCTCTTTGATGGTGCTCTGGACAAGGGTGTCCGTCTTGGAGTCCATGGAGGCAGTAGCTTCGTCAAGGAGAATGATCTGTGGAGGAAGAAGGACTGTAAAAGCCAGAGCTAGGGCAAAGAGGGATGTGCACAGCCTCGGCTCTATCCCAAGATGAGGAAAACTGAAACGCCAGTAAGTTAGGCGCCTATCTTGAAAAGCTACCAAAAAAAAAAAAAAAAAAAGGCCAGAAATAGAGTCCAATCCCACCCCCTCATTTCCCTCAGAGGGATCTGCTAGAGGAACATGACTTATGTTTCCTCCTCTCTTAGTTGATTCAAACACTGCCACTAGGAAGGAAGGAACAGCGCATGTTGCAAGTAGGAAGGGAGACGCACCAAGAGGGCTCTCTGTAGTACACAGTGTGTCCAAAACGTGAGCTAGTGTGGGCAAGGTAACAGCGCTTGTGTTCCTTCCCTACAGCTGCTGGGATAAATTACCATGAACTCAGAGACTTAAGAGCAAATACAAATTTACATCCTGCATTTCCAGGGCCTGGGAATCCCGCAATCAAGGCCGAGGGCGGCTGCATTCCTCATGCCTTCTCCGGTGTCTGCAGGCAGCCTGAGCTCCTCGGCCCTTCCTGCCATCTCACCTCCAGCTCCCTGGGACTCTCCTGCTTGTTTCTTATGAAAATACACGGCGATACGCTAGACCCTGGACCCACCAGATCAAACAGAACCCTCCTATTCCAGGATCTTTAATGTCCTCACAACCGCAAGGTCCCTTTTGCCGCGTCGGGAAGTGTACGTGGTGCAGGGGTACACCACGAGGCTACCATTTTGGAGGTGAGAGGAGCATTGTTCCCCCTGCCAAAGTGCTGTTTGGATTTTACAACTTGAAGGCTTAACCTCAACCCCTCACTGTCCTGGCCCTCGCCAGTTGACTAGTTTCCTTGCTGTGAAGGGTTAGTGTCTTACTCATCGCACAAAACAGAAAGCCACGTAGCCACTTCACAGTGAGCAGTGCTATCATGGGCACTAATGCTTCCCCCTCTCCTTCTGTGGTTACCTCCTAAGAGCACACGCAGAGGACTCACCGTGACGAACACTCAGCCAATAGGATTTCTTCCCCCCCCCACCTTGTTACACGTACATGTCTTGAGTGTGGGTGTGTACACACGTACATGCAAGTGCAGGCGGAGTCCAGAAGAGGGTATCAGATTCCCTGGAGCTGGAGTTACGGGCTGTTGGGAGCCACATGGTGTGAGTACTGGGAATCGAACCCAGGTCCTCTGGAAGAGCAGCAAAGATTCTTAACCACTGAGCCCTCTCTCCAGCCCCCAGAAAATAGGATTTGTTAAAAAAAATTGTTAAAAAAATTCTCGTTCTCAGAATCGGTAAGGCTGGTTAAACCACTCAGAAAAGTATATATAAATTTCCCAAATCTTTTATACCAGCATTCTGGTGATTTTTTTTGGGGGGGGGGTGTCCTAGGTACTGTGCCCCAAGGACTCAAAATTATTCAGGGACAAAGGGAGGAAGCTGAGAGCATATTTTTCAAACTCAAGCCTCCTAGGAGAGTGGAGGGAATACTCAAGCAGGACCTCCCAAGGCGAAGCCCGGGAAAGGAAGGAGCAGCTCCTGAAGATGGCTGCTATTTTTCAATTTTTACCCCTCACATCTTCGTCTCAAGAGAAAGGGATCGGTTTTTAAATTGCTGCACTGCTCTGTCTTTGCTGAAAGACAAACTCGTGTCTCTGCCTCCTGGATTGAGTAGCGCCGCAGGGAATATCCAGAATTTGACCAATCCATTTCTCACGCTGTTTCCTTACTTTTGAATTACGGAGGAGTGCTCGGGCCATACAAAGCAGCTGGCGTTCCCCTACTGAGAAGTTTTCCCCATTTTCTATGACTTCTGCCTGTAATTTCCCTGGGAGTTTCATTATCTATAAAACACAGAAAATGACGCATTTATGCTGATGGTCTATAAAATCATCCTGTGTCGTCTTATTGATTGCCCCCTCCTCTTGCATCCATCAGTTTACAATGGGGAAGAAAATGCAAAACGGCAACCATTTTGGTATTGCAAACAGGCACCAGGGAGGGTCAAGGGTGAGGGAGACATTAATAATGCAAAGCCAGTGTGACTCACCAAAAAGGACAAATCATGCACATACTTCCAGAGAACACTGAAGCGAATGGAAATGGCCTTCGGGGTTGCAATTTTCATGGATAAAACAGAGATTGGGCGCAAGAGCTTTCCAGAAGGATAAGACAAAGTCTATCTGTTGCAACAAACCAAAGTGGCTTTGGGAATAGCTTGCCTTGGCCTCCGGGGGCTACTGCCCTCAACTGGGGCTCTTAACAGGACTAGGTCTTATGTTGTAGATGACTCAAGCCAGCCACGCTGGCAATTCCAGAACAAGCTATGCCCATTCATCATTCTGTGGCTCATCTCTTCTGAAAAAGCCAGTGAGGCCACAGGCCAGGCAACCAGGTCCCCCCTCATGCTTGACCCAGGTGGGCCTGGGTTCAAGTCTCCATTCTGCTTCTCGCTCACATGGATACGTTACTTCTTCTTCGTTACTTTAATTTTGTCTTCTCGAAAATGAAGAATAAGAGAACCAAGAAAGATCATGCACAGAGAGCTGCTGACTGGATCGGCCAAGAGAGCTAACAAATAGCACTGCGGTTATTGATAATCAGGAGCAGGTAAGTACTGAACTCCGCTGATGTATGATGCACAAGTTTACTTTAGTTATGTTTAAAATGGTTGTTTTGTGTCCTGTTGGGGGAAGGGGCTGCCTAGGCCTTGGCATTTTGTACTGTCTGCAGGTGCCTGCTTGGTGTAAAACATGTTTGATTGCTCATGATCAGCACGTGGTATCAATAGAACACCTGAGGAGCTTAGGTATCAATAAAAAAATAATAAGAGAGAAGACGCTCAGGGTTCCACTGTCAAGGATGGCACTCGCCATGACTGGTGGTTCCCTCTGCTGAGCCTGGCAGGGTCTGTGCCCACATGTATGCCTCCTTGTCTTCTTTGGTGAGCCACACGGCGGCTATTATTACAGACGTATGCCGCTCCTGCAAATAAACCTGGCCAAGCACTGGCCCCGGTCTCCGGAGCAGTGGCATTGGGAACCAGACTCAGACTGGGACAGCCCCGGAGACCTACTGTGTCTCTCATGAATGTTCTCTCCAAAACGTGCCAGAGCATCTCGTCGGTGTGACTCCCCAAGGGATCCAAGTTGTACCTGCAGTGAAGCAAAGGAAAGCAAGCTGGATTCTCGAGGGTGAGACCCCGGAGAGCACGGTGCGGGTGAGAGGAGGGACGGGGAGGCGTGACACCAGGGAGGCACGCGGGTGGCCTCTGGAAGCTGTGAACGGTAAGGACACATTCTCTTCTCCGTAGCGTGTAGGAGGGACAGAAGGGGGTATGATGGGAGAAGCCTGTTCGGCCCAGGCCCCAGGACCGAGGACGAGCTGCTCGGTGGTAGAGCAGAGACCTCGGCAGGAGTGGGACCCCCACTGGGAGGCAGACCAGCCGCAGTCACACCAGAGTCCTTTGCGCCAACACTGGATGTTATACACACGGGACGTTCTACAAGTTTCTACAAGAAAAGGGGGAAAGGAAAGAAACCTGGCCCGGCCTCCCCTTAGATCTCAGTGACAAGAGGCACTGCCACAGATTACAGGCCCTGCCGAGGGCCCGTGTGAATTGAGTGTTTCGAGGTACGAGTCACATAACACGTGTGATCAGCTTTAAGTAGGCACCGCCTCCCCACTCCATCCAGCGCCCTCTTCCCTGGACCAGCTGAGACACTCTGGCTCCCCAGTGCTTTGACATCAGATCTTGAGCCTGTGTAAGTCACAACCTCGATCTCCTTATACTTGATCGGCTTTTGTGGTAGGGATGGATTAACACACTTGCCAAACGCCTGCTGCACACACGGAGGAGGGGGCGGGGAGCGGGGGGGAGCCTCTTAGTCCACTGTGTACTTGGGGACACCTCTGAGAGCGCTCACTGCTAAGCCTGGTGCAGTGCCAGAACACAGGCATAAAGTGGGGCTGTTTGGGCCGACTGTGGTATCTGTTCACTCTGATAAGATCGGTAGTAATAGTATTGCTAATGTTATTAAACTATTAATATCACTACTAGCAACATGTTGATGTTAATAATGGTATTAATGATGATACAATTTTAATAATGATATATTATAGTAATATAGCTTCTGAAATACCAGCAGGACTCGGGACACTGTTCCCTAACTCCTCCCAAGGCTTTATTAAAAACCAGACACCAGCAGGCTTCCGAGTGCAGACACTCGGGCCATCTGAGCGTCTGCACGGGCCAGCTCCCTGAGCTGAGACTGCCGGGAAAAGCCAGGGCCCCAGCAATTTCTCAGCTACTGATTGGCCCAGTTTCACCGTCTCCAAACAGGAATGCACGATGACTGAAAACAGCTACCTTACTGTACCTACAAACAGCACAGGATCCTGGGGGATCATGGTCAGCTTGGTTCGGAGGTCTTCCAAACCCACAGTGCTGATATCCACCTCGTCGATAAAGATGGTACCAGAGGCTGGCTCCACCAGACGAAACAGGGCCATGCCCAGTGATGATTTTCCTGGGGACGGTAAGAGCAGGGACAGCGAATCCGACACCAGTTTTGACTTCCATCAGGTCCAAAGCATTTAATTAAGGGAAGTGTTAATGCAATGAAACTGGCTCCATGTGGATGACTTTGCAGGCAGACGTCCCTCACTCTGGGGGACCAGGCTGCCCTAACACCATTAACCTGCCAGTCCCTGCAGAGGCCTTTAGCACATAACTCATCTTCTGGGCCTCATTTCTCCAGAATTATTCTCATTTAATTAATTCAAAAACTACTGCGTTTTTGCTTCCGACTCTCCACGCCCATTCAACCTGAAACCCTAATTTACAGTAAAGAGATTTGAGGGAAAATAACAATCAATCCGGCACTCATATACGTCTCTCTGGTGTGGCTTAACTAGCACATCTAGCGAAAATTCAAACAACCGAACCCAAAGAAACAAATGCAGAGTTTGTCCTCACCAGAACCTGTTCTTCCCACAATCCCAACTGTCTGCCCACTTTGGATGTTCAAGTTCAGCCCATCAAGAACGAGAGGGGTGTTGTCTCTGTATCTCATCCGATAGTCCTTGAAAGTTATCTCCCCACGGCTTGGCCAGTCTTTGGGACAGGTCCCCACTTTGAAGGGGTGAGTGTGTTCAGGAACACAGGCCTGAAAAGCAGAATAGCCATTGACCAACTCGATAGCCACTGGTTTCCACTGATTCAACTCACTTATTTCACAGCTGTCGACACTGGCGCCTGTGGTGGTGCTGAGACCCATAACCCTGTACTCAAGAAACTCACGTTCTACCCAGTGTGGTGCTGCCCAGTGTGCTGCTGCATGCCTGTCATTATGACGTTCAGGAAGCTGATGCTGGAGGATTGAGAGTTCCAGGACAGCATGAGCTACATGAGATACTCCCCGGAAAAAACAAAAAAAGAAACAAAAACAACAGTCACATTCCAATGGGATACATTAGGTAATTAAAAAAAAAAAAATAGCAAGAGCCAGGTGGTGCTGGCACACGCCTTTAGTCCTGTCACTCAGGAGGCAGAGGTAGGCGGATCTCTGTGAGTTCAATGCCAGCCGGGTCTACAGAGTGAGCTCCAGGGCAGCCAGGGTTACAACAGAGAAACCCTGTCTCAAAAATAAATAAATAAATAAATAAATAAGAGTATTGTAATAAAATACAGAAAGTGACTTGTATGGCAGGTGCAGCAAGCAGAATAAAATTACTTGAGAGCTGAAGAAGGCATCTCTGAGGATTTGACACTAGAACTGAGGCCTGGAACCAGTAAAGGATGACAGCTACAAGGATTTCTGTCCAGAACCTTCCAGGCAGGGAGACAGGTACTGCAAAGATCTGGCAGCCAGAATAGCTTCGAGTAATTCCAGCAATAAAAGAAGTCACGTAGGGCTGGAGCTTACTGAAGGAAGGATGGATGACTCGGGAGAACACTCAAGAGACAGCTCACTTGGGGCCTGACGGGGCTGGGCTAGTGTCCGTGCCGTGGGATGACCTTGAAGCTGCAGGACAGTTCTAGAGTGAATCTTAAGACTTGCAGAAGTCAATCTGATTTCGGTGTCTACAAAAGTCATCATGGTGCCAGGAACAGGAAGATGACGAAGAGTACAGAATGTCAAGTTCAAAGGTCTTTAGAGCTTAGCGGTGGGGGCAGGAATGGGGCTGGGGCAGAGGTGGGAGTGGGGAGGCTTTTCATCCCCAAACCTCACAAGCTCACGAATCCAAAGCTGTCTCAGTTAGGAGGTCAGCCCGTCTCTCATGATGACTCTCCAGCAATGAGGCACTGAGGAGTCAGTCCCCCGTGCTCCATCAGGTGACAGGCCAAGTCTCTAGTCAATAAGTGACCTCAATTAGCTGAAAAAACATTTGTCTTCTTAAAGGGTATTTTAAACCTCTAGGAGATTTGGAATTAAAAGTAAACATATTTAAGAAGAACCAATACTGCACTACCAGTGTTTTTTAGTTTAAGGAATCTGCTTATTTTCGGCTCCAAATATTTGTAGTATTTACAGAATTGGGGCTTGAGGTTCTAATTTAAAATGTACACTTGAATAATTAGTTTAAATGTGATTTTAAGTCAGAAGCTTTTATGCTTATACATGGAAGGTAAGACCTCAAGCCCGCTATCTTTACAAGCTCAACTATATTTACACACACACACACCCAGGAAGGGTCGTGGGTTAGAACAGCTCATGGGAGCATTTTAAAACGGAAATTAAATGTACTGAATTTTGAAATGTTTTAGGGTGTTGAATTAAGCTTGCACGTGGGGGCAAGCACTGTCCAAAGTGATTGCTGTTTTTAGGTAGACTTCCTTTCTCAAAACAGTTGTATTCTTATGTTGTACCAAAAAGCTTTCAGAGAAGAGGTGAACTGATCTTCTTTTGCCTCTTATAACTTTAATAAAATATTAATTTTCAGAAACTAAAGTAAGCCTCTGAATTTTGGATTGGATTGTAAATGCAGGTTTTAACAGGATGGGTGACAGAGCAGAGTCCAGTTATTAAAAGGATCCCATTCACATACCAAAAAGAGAGAGGAGAAAAATGGAGGCTGGAGAGATGCTTAGTGGTTAAGAGTGTAGATTGCTCTTCCAGAGGACCAGAGTTTGATTCCCAGCACCCACTCTGGGCCCACAACCACCAAAAATTCCAGCTCCCGACACATCTGGCCTTCATGGACAGGCACGCGAGCACACACACACACACAAACATGCACACACACATACACACACAAAATTAAAATTTAGATAAATCCTTAAAGAAACATCAAAACACTCCCGATAGGGAGTCTGCCCACTGGCCTCTGCCCACACGTCCCTTACCGAAATGTACTCCCTCAACAGCTCCGCAGAGGTGAACTTGGCTTGGGTCTCTGTTCCTGTGCGCACACACACTTGGAGCAGTCCGCTGAGCTGTTGGGAAGAAACAGGTCACTACTGAGAGTCCCCTTCCCCCACCCTTGGCCTCTGCTGCTTCACCTTTTTGGAGTCTGCCACTTCAAATTACCACTGGGCTCAGGCACCACGCAAGAGAGGCTTGCAGTCCCAGCCAGACACACACACAAGGCCATACTTCCTGTTGGGATGTTTTGTATTGAAACATTTTCTTTGTATACAAAAAAACAAATGTTATTTACATTTTTCTCTCTCATCCAGATGGTGAGAATATTCCTGCCACCTTGATCCCTCCTATGAGCCGGAGAGGAGAGGAGACTCATCCTGAGACCCAAATCGCTAGGGGTTGGCTCCTCACTGCCCACCTGGTGTGGTCCTGCATCCCATTCCCACTTTTTAACCCAGCGCATCTGGGACAGAAAAGCAACTGAAAATCGACCAGAAGCCAGACAGCCACTACACACATCTGCTTCAGATTAAGAAATCGAGACCCAGAGTTGGGGAGATGGCTTGCCAAAGGCACCCATTTTTAGACCAGGATCCTCCAGAATATAACTCCAAGATTTGAGTGCAAGTCATGGTCGGGGGCAGGATGCAGTATGCCTTCCCCCGCACTGCAAAAGATACGTCTGTATCTAAATCTGTAGGAACCAAGAATGTCAGTCCATTTGGAAAAGGACGTTTTAGCTGTGATCAAACAACCCTGCATACCCGGTTGGGCCCTAAGACCAACGACAAGTGTCCTAATACAAGAAAAGGGGACGATCCAGAAGAGAAAGGGAAATGAAGACAGAATCAGAAGCTGGGGGAGTGCTGTTCCAAGCCAGGAAATGCCACCAACCTCTGGAAACTGAACAAAAATATAACAGTTCCCTGGAGCCTACGGAGAGAAGCACCTCGATAACACTTTGCAGACTCTGGGCCTCCAACACTGTGCGAGAATAAACTCTCCTTGTTTCCAGCCACTGAGCTCGTGGGGATTAGCTGCAGCAGCTGAGCAAATGACTACAGACTGTTGGCCCCAAAAATAAGGGAGCAGGTAGCAAATGGGGGAAGAGACGGCTACCAACTGAGGTGAACTCAAGGGTTTAGCGCTGTCAGACCAGTCTGGATGGGGACCTCTGAGAGATTATACAGGTGCCACGCGCCAGGACAAGGAGGCTGGGATCCTCACAGTTGTCCCTTGGTGTCCCAGGGAATGGGATCCGTGATGCTTGGCATCGCCGCCACCCGCTGCTGATACAAGTGTTGAGTATGAGATGGCGTCACGTTCCCACAGAACCTGAGAAAGTTCTGGTAAGCACCTAGGCTTTCACAGGAAAAGGACAGCGCTGCCAGACCGGGGGCATAAGGTGGGTGTGGGGGCCCCGTCCAGGACCTCAGGGGGGCTCTTCTCACAGGCCCAGGGCTTCCCATTTCTTTTGGAGCAATGGGCCTCAACCAGGTTGATTTTTGCCCCCATCCCTTCCCTCAGGGCAAAATGTTCTCAACCTAAGGGCTGGTGGGCAGAAGGCACCCAGATCGCTGATTCAATGCAGCAACCAGCACAGCTGATGCCTCGTGACAGCTTTCCAGAATGAGCAGGCACGGTGCTCCCAGAAGGGTACCGACATAGTCTGCCAAATACAGAAGTGTCTGCTCCTAAATGCCTAGGAGGCCACCCAGATCTAGAACACCCCCCCTCCCCATGGGCACAGTGTGGACCCAGGTAAGCACGAGCTCTCCACTGTACCGTATGATGTCACTTAGCACTCATCTTCTGCCCTGTGGAGTTGCACGGATTCCTCATTCCTCTAGGGAGGTCCTTCCATTCTCAAGACCAAAGTGTCACTTTGATTCTGTGCTCTCCAGGCAGGACTAGTGTCAAAAGGGCCCACAGCCAGCTGGATGGCAAGTGTCAGCACAGCTCAAAACATACAAAATCTTCTCTGGCCCTGTGGGGATGTTTGGCAACTGTCTCCCGGGAAGCTGATAGGATTGCCCAAAAACATGGCCTTAGCTGGGGCAAGCTGTCTTTACTTGGACCAGTTAAAGCTTGAAGTCTGCTTGATACTTTAAGAGGAAACCCATGAAGACATCCACTATCAATGGGGAAAACCGGCTACCCAAGGAACATTAATTTCCCCACCTCAGACAGAGTGCTGAGAGCGTCTCTGTCGGGTCCAAAGGAAACTCCCATTCCCCGAAATCCAAAAGGCAGTCCAAATATGCAGAAATGAGTTCAACCTAGATTATAGGACTTCCGGCAGTTAGATGAAAGCCAGCATTCCTTAAGAACTCGTCAAGCCAGTTCCCACCTACCAAAAGGCATCGGTTCCCTTACCTCTGGCTGGAGGGACCTGTGATCAGAGCCCATGCTGGCCTCCAGGCCCCCTCAGTGTCACTAGCACCTGTCGTACACCCTGGCATTCTGGCCCTTCTCACCTCTTCCCCCATCCTAAGCTCCCTCCAGCTCGTAGCTCCCAAATCTACAACAGAAACCTTCCCCTTAACCATGCCGTGGAGCGGTTATGTTTACATGTCTGTAGCCCCCATCTTGGCATGGAGATGCTGGAGATGTTTTCAGAAAGAACTCCTTCCACACCCAGGGGATGGGAGAGATCCCAGCGCAAGAAAGTCACACATCTCTGCCAGAGAGCATCAGATGAACACTTCTGCTAGAAAGGAAGCCAGTGCTTCCAAGGTTTAGAGCAAGAGCCCTGGAAGCTCCCAGGAAGGGAGCCACAAAGAGGCAGGTTGGTTGGTGGTCTGTCTAGATACAACTGCTCTATCTATGCCTCTCCTTACCTTTCTCCCAACCAGAAGTACAAACAGAACTAAACACTTTAGTTCTAGTGTTTAGTGCCTACAAGGCCACTCCTTGGCTGCTTTAGGAAAGGAAGCAACTATACACCCTCCCCCCCCCCAAAAAAAATCCTGCCCCAGCACCTGCAGAGTATCTCAGGAGGGGAACCACAAAAAAACTACAAAACCACAAACCACAAAGCCACAAACCACTCTGAAAAGTCAAACCATTCCCTGATTCTTAAGTACAAATCAGTTGAAAGATAGATAAACCGACCAAGGGCAGAAAAGAGCAAGAACTGAATAAGCAAGAAGAAAACTGGACCTGGAGAAAACAAATAAAAGTTAAAGAAGAAAGTTTGGGGGTGTTAAGCAGTATTCATATCCCTAGAAAAGATAAGAACATATCTCAGCCATTTAAAAATTAGCCTTCTAAATACTGAAAGAATGAGAATAAACAAACCCACTGTACTGAACAGAGCGTGCATGGTTTTTAAAGACCCACATTCGGGAAAATCTGTCCTGAAATTCTGGAGCAAGAACTCAGTGGGAAAAGGTTCCAGACAGGACACTGGGAAGCACTTTCCCAGGGACAGGGTCCAGAGACAAACCTTATCTTAAATCATGGCCCATGCCGGGCAAATGTGCATCTTTCTGGATCTCATTTTCCTCATCTGCAAAGTTGAGTCTTACAGAGACATTGCAGGGTTGCTCCGAGAGGTGGAGGGAGTCATTTACAGAGCCTGCAGGGCAGGGGATGCTGTGTGCTCACCCCTTGCATTACTAGTAAAAGAGAAAAGCACCCAACAGCCAAGAACCAGTTCCTAATCATTTGCCAGGAGCTGTACTTGCCTCTCCTAGTCCCACTGTGAAGCAGCTATGTGATTGGGGGGGAGGGGGGGGATGGAATGTGACTCACGCCCCAGGCCGAATCAATCATTCCACTCCCGCCAAACCACTAACGGGTTCTTGGATGCCTAAATCAACCCAGTGAAAATAAAGCTCGGGCTTTTGTTGGGAGATAAAGAGAAGAAATGTTTGCCACTGTTTCCTCTTCCTGTAGATCCCAGAGACCATTTGTCACCCACTGCACAGCTATGAGGGAGGTGTCACAGAAGGGGACAAAGCCAGGAGCCTAGATCCAACTGTGCCTGAAGCCCATACATCTGCCCCAAACAGCAACAGTGTGAATGACTAAGCTCTATTTTTTTTTAAGACACCCTTTCTGAGTTTTCTGTTGCACCCATTGAAAAGTACCCCTTTCTGATGCTCCATTGGCCAAGTCCAACCACGTACCAACCCTTACCTGGATGATGTAGGACAATGACAGGCCTTTGGACGAAGCGCTGATTGAAGAGAAACTCAGAGTCACCAACAAGGCCACAGCAAAGGTGACGATGTTCATCAGGACGTCCATTCTGAGAGCAAACCATCTGAGGGCGCAGTTGAAGTACAGGAGGTGGCTGGAGTTTTCGTCGTTCAGTGTCTTAAACCTGAAGTTGAAAAATCATAGGAAATAAGAGCTCAGGGCCTGCTTCCACTGGCGGGAGAGTGGGGGTCCTAACGGAACTGAGGCAGGGCGTTTTTGGACGCCCTCCTACGAGGCGACTGTTACAAAAATGAGCATATATCTGTGTTCCTGCTGCTGCCACACATTCTGATTTGCACACATTCTGAGACATGTCATGTGGCAGCGGACGAGGGCGCTCAGCAGACTCTGTCTGTCCCGGAGCCAGCAGCTAAGAGCCCACAGCTAGGAACAAAACTGCTGAAAGCCTCATGTGCTAGCTTCACAGGATCCATGGGCCTTGAGGAATCTATAAATGGCTCCTTTTATCTTAGAGACAGGGGTAGCCAATGGTGGTGGTGGTAGAGTAGGGAGGGAGGGCATCTGCCCCCCACCTCCCCTCACCGGGATCAAGATCGCCGTTTGAGCCTGATGCAGCGGTACACACCTGTGAGCCCAGCACTTGGGAGGGTAAGGCAGAAGGATCAGAAGTCCAAGGCCAGCCTGGACTACATGGCAAGATCCCATCTCAAAGCCTACCAATCACATCAGTGCTTAAAAAGCTGGGGGATTGGGGAGGGGGGTGTCTTTGAGGACAGGAAACTGATATCTTGTGCCCCTGCTGCATGTCTGCTGGGTCCCAGGGCTTTGCTGGGAAAGACCCTGCAGTTTAGAGCTGAAGGTACAGAGCGAAAGTGACGTTCAAGCTGCCTGCTTCTGTGACAGGGGAGCAAAAAGGCTGCCACAGACGAACGCAGTGGGGTGCTGCCAGGCAGAGCACCCTAGAAAGTCCAGGAAAATACACTGCAAACAGCAATGCCGGGCAAAGCTGCGTGGGGCTGGGTTGTGTTGGGCCCTTCGCCCTGCCGCGCAGCATCTACACGGAGAGCCCCGGGTCAATAGGAAGCAGCAGAAAGGGGAGAATGGCTGAGATGTGGCCAGTCATCTGGGAGTGCTCCCTCCTGGTTCTTTTCCCTAGCTCCACCACACCCACCCATGCCTCGCCCCCGTGGGAGCTTCAGAGAACCAGGCTCAAAGAAGAGAAGCAGGCGTTCAAAAGCAAACGCAGAGTGTTTCCCAACCGTGAGCCTGTCTCTTATCCCCAGCACTCAGCGGTGCGCATGCACCCACACACATGTGCACACAGAGCACAGCCTGCCACACCAAGGCTCCAGGCAGAAAATCTCTACCGGACACTCGGGTTTTAGGAGAGCTATGAGAGACATCCTTAGCCCACTCAAGGGCCCTTGACCCAGTGGGGAGGGGCTTGTTGGGACAATTGGTGGGGATTGTGGGAAGAAAAGGAAAGCCTTTCCAAGCCTAAATCCCTAAGAAGACACTACTCTTCCACACACCATCACACCTCCTGTTGTGTTTCCACTCTAGTTAGTTTTTATTTGTTTGTTCCTGTTTTGTTTTGTTTTTACCAGGGCTTGGTCAAAATACTTCCCCAAATACCACAGTCTTTCTACTTGTCTGGCAGGCAAATGCAGTATGTGTCAGAAGCCGGAGCTCCCCAAAAGGCAAGAGGAGAGAGACCCTGTCAGTCCTGTGAGGCTACACTTGATATGGGAGGCTCTTCTTGGAGAAGCTACAGGGCGGGGGGTAGGGTGTGTGTCAATCTGTTTTATTTGTTCAGGGCAAAGAGCAGAATGTCTCTAAGGGTATTTTTCATGATCTGGATATTAGAAGGGTCTGTGTGACAGATCTCTGAGTTTTGAGGCCAGTTTGGCCTACAGAGCAAGTTCCAAAGACCCAGGGAATACCCAGAGAAACCCTGTCTTAGAGACAGGGGGCGGGGAGAGGAGAGACAGAGAAGAAGGAGGAGGAGGAGGAGAAGAAGAGAGGAGGAGAAAGAGAAAGGGGGGCGGGGAATGACAGACCTTTAGTAGGTCTCTACCACCTAGGTGCTTTCCCCTATTCTTTCCTTCCTTCCAAAGCTAATATATGCTAGGCAAGGTGGTTCAGGCCTTTAATCAGGGTGCTCACAAGGTCACAACAAGAGAAATGTGTTGCTGGGGATTCAAAGCAGGTCCTTGCATAGGCTAAGCGACTGATGACCACTGAGCTGTACCCCTGGGTCTTTTTCTTAACTTTTTGAGACACTAAATCTCACTAAAGTCTCACTAAGATGTACAGGCTGGCTTTGGACTCTCTCTGTAGCCAAGGCTGGATCCTCCTGCCTCAGCCTCCTTAGTAGCTGGGACCACAGGCTTGTGCCGCCAGGACACGTGTCTGTGGATAATTTTCACGCGTATTTTTACTTTGTCCGCCGCGCCTTGGCTACAGTCTGTCATGTGAGGTCAAATGTGAGATTTTCCCTTTGCAGCTTGGCAACAGTATGGGATTTGAGAGCGCTTCAGATTTTTCCTCTTCAATATATGATTATCCATATACCGTGTACATAAAAATATGAGCAAGACTGGGATTTGAGGCCTGGGAGTGATTTGCATGCTTTTTATTTTTCCTTATTTTCCTAAATTGAACACATGTGAGCAAGAAATAAGGCATTTAAAGTCATATACAGAGCTATAGTGAAGTGCTTACCTAGCATGGACGAGGCCCTGAGTTCATTGTCAGCATGGCACATGCATGTGCTCTGTCTCTCTGTCTCTGTCTCTGTCTCTGTCTCTGTCTCTGACTCCCTCTCCCTCTCTCGCACACGCTCACACGGGCACACACAGAGTCACATATCTTTTGGTGCCTCCAAATAACTGGAAACAGAGCTTCTGGTTCTGCCAGCCCTTTACCTGTCCCCAACATTTCCCCTCTCGGTGCCAAGAAGCCCAGGGCCTCCCACTTGGGCTGAGCAATTAGGTAGGGAGACCCTGGAGTGGGGGTCCTCCAACCAACTCACTTGCTGATGCAGTCGTTCTTTTTGTCGTAGGCGTGGATGACACCCAGGCCTTGCATGGAGGAGGTGATGTGGGAGAACCAGGGTGAGCGGCTGATGTTCTCCACCTGCTTGAGCTCCTGCACGCCTCGGTGGAAGATGCTGGAGCGGGGATGAGAGAGCCCAAGAGGGTCACAAAGCCTAGTCTTGGAGAACTCTCCCTCGGCAGAGGCAATCCAGCCCTGCCTTCCGTGTGACGGTTAAGTCAAAGCTACATGTCATAACCGGAAGAGAGGGGCTTGCCGTTCCTCTCCAGGACGTCCTGTTGCGTGAGGGATGCGCATATGAGACGCCTGAGCACAACATTACGTCATTGGCCTTCAGAACCAAGCGCTTCCGGCCGCAAGGATGGCGTGAGGCGCAGGGTGCGGCTCTAGCCTTTGAAGAACCAGTGATTTCGGGCAGTGCGGCCCTGAACACAGGTGAGCCAGATTTTGATGACCAACCAGAGAAAGAGGGATCTGACCTAGTTGATGGTGTGCAGACTTCTGAAGGTAATTCTGTACAAACATCGTAACAGCCTCAGGAACTGAGTTCAAAACTGAACTCTCATGGTACGATCTTTTGTACTTTGCATGAAGGCGCCAAGAGCCCTGATGATGAGAGGCCCACGTCCTCGCACAGGCAAGTTTGCTGGCTGTCCACGAGGGTGTCAAGCCTGCCTCCAGACCCCCAGCTGAAATCAGCCCACAGAGGAAGGAGAGTTCAGTAGCGCAGAGCTCAGTGAATTCATTGGAAATTTATGGAAAAATAGGTCAGGGTTCCCCTCTTTGGTCTCTCCTGTCTTTAGAGCAAAGGAGCAAGTATGCTGGGAAAATTTAATAAAAATTTTTTTAAAAAAGCTTTTACTAAGTCAATCAATAGCAATAGAGCAGGCAGCAACAAATGGCCAAACAAAGGTCTAGTAGAAATTAATAGAAACTCAAGGGTCCTGACATCCATGACGTGCTTTATCTTTGCAATGGGCTTTCGGGAAACATTTTACTCATTATCGCAATAGACCCTCGCTTTCCTCGGTGATGCCAAGGACACCGCGGTGGGAGCCTTGCTCTGCTGAGTCCCAGGGCTCGTCGTAAGTCCCACAACCACACCTGCTCCCGTCCTGCGCCTGCGCCAGTCTCCAGCCACAGTACATCCCCCGCAAGGCATTTGCCGTTAGCACCGCCTCAGACTTGATGCACGAGTCTGAATCCAAAACCAAACTGCAGCTGTGGTCGCTTAACTGCTTCTCCTCCCAGACCACATCAGCTCCTCCTCCGCCGCAGGTTGCCCTTGGTGGTACCAACCTCCCTGACGACGCTGCCTCGCAAATGCCCCTCCGACCCATCCCTCTCCTGTCCTCGCCACTGCCACTCGTGACTGGTCCCCATCGCCCCTTACCCAAACTCTAAATCACTCGAGTTCACCGTTTTTATTTTTTGCCATGTTTACCATTTTGTTCTATTTTGAATTGGCAACGATTCAACTACCCCACCTCACTTGCTCTTCTGACGCAGACAAAGCACACATTTTAATGACTTTGAACTTTTGGGATTGGGGAGTGGGGGGAGAAGAAACCGATTCGCAGCATCTCAAGGTTCTCCAACTAGCTTCATGGCACAGCTGGAATTCTGGTGCAAGCCTCTCTGGCTTACAGCTCAGTACTCCCCATAGTGCCTGATGGGAAATCTCGCTGCCCCTCCGCTCTGCCTGTCACAGAACCGGGAAACTCTGGAAGCCGGAAACTTGTGGCTTCCAGTTTCCTTCCTGACGAGTGTGTACAACTTTGCGAGCTGTCCCCACTCCCTCCCACTCCTTTCTATACACTGCAGTCTTTAGCTACAGTGAAAGCTGTGTCTCAAAATCCAAAGTGACCGGAAATGGGTGTTCTCGGAACCTAATAGTTAAAAATGAATCCGCAGATGGGTGGTAACCACATTTACTAGTTTCCTGGCCTAGGGTCAGGGACTTGACCTTCTAATAACTTATCTCCCAGCATTGCTCTGGGGCCAGAAAGCCAGATGCATGCAAGGCACTTACCACAGCACCTGGTATTTAGCAAGTGCCAAAAGTCTAAGGACTCTCCCATCAGAGAAGAAAGCAGGGGCTCGGCATCACCTACTGCCCAGCCAGTGCACACATTAGTCACGTTCTCTCCCCACCCCAACTCCGTATGGGTGTGCGTAGGGGGTTCCCCTTCTTAAGTGATATATAGTCCTACCGTAAAAGGATGAGGAAGATTATAGCAAGGCCAGCCAGAACCAGGAGGACGACGGGAAACACGGCAGCCATAATCACCAGGATGAACACCACCATAAACAACTGCTGTAGGAAGTTCTCGGCGTGAAATGGTAGCCTCACGTCTAGTTCGTCCATATCTTTAGAGAAACGGTTCATTAGCCGGCCCGTGGGGGTCGTGTCAAAGAAGCTCATGGGGCTCCCGACGATCTGAGGACAGAAGCAGAGCGAACTGAGTTGGCGAGTGCTTCTGGCAGGGCAAGAAGGTGAGAAGGGGTGGGGGGCAGACCCATTTTTACCAAAGAACAGCCCAGGGGACCAGGGGATCTTCGGAAAACGAGGGCAATGCTTCCCATTTTTGGGCCACCACCATGAGCGAATGTGAGAGAGAACGTGCGGGGCCTCCTCTCCAGATCTGGGGTGCCCCCGGGGACGGGGGAGCGGGGAGCCTGGTGCTCTCAGAGGAGGGCGGGATTTTGAGCCCTGGAGGAATGAAATGGCAAGTCTACTCTTCTGTCCACTCCGCAAAGTGTGGAGCATGCCTGTGCGTTCTGGTAGGGACCCTTGCAACCAACTGGGGCTGCCTGCTACGGCAATGGAAAGCGGCAGCCTCTTTCCCAGCTGCCGTTAGTGGGGCTCTTAGGAACAATATGTACACCTTCCCCGTCATCCTTCTGGCCTACAAGATGACGTGTCCTTACTGCTCTCTAAAATTGGCCTTCCTATATGGTAATCGGACAAGTGGAAGATGCCTTGAAAACTAGACGGGAGACCCCTGGGAGAGCCGTTCTGTCCCCACAGTCCAATACGACGTCTGGCGTATCACAAGGGCCCGCTCAACCCTGCGATCCGACCCGAGCAATCCTTCGGGTCTGCGGCCCCCGGTGGTGCTACCTTGTTAAACACGCTGTTGTGCAGTGAGGAGGATGCCATCAGTGTGGTGGTGGTGAAGGTAAAGCCTTTGATGATGCCAAACGCTAGCACAGACACCATGCTCGCTATGTATATCAACTGGTACATGTGGTGTTCCGTGTCTTGCAGGGTCTGGTCAGCACTGCAGGACGTCTTATTGCTCTGGGGTGCACAGATGACCTACAGTGCAACGGGAAAAAAAAAGTATCAAGAATTGGTGCGCCGCTGGGAGACGGCGGGCGGTTATTTCAGATAACCTTTCTAAAGAGGGGGGAAAAATAAAAACTAAAAAAGAGGCACCCCAATATCAAAAACGAGTCAGGTGGGATTGGAGAGGTGGCTTGGTGGGTGAAGTATTTGCCGCACAAGTGTGAGGACCTGACTTCAGATCCCTAACTGGAATGTAAAAGCAAGGCACGGTGGCACAGGCTTGGAAACCCAGGAGCAGAATCTGGGGGAAGATGGGTCGATCACTGAGGCTCACTGGCTATCCATTCTCAACAAAACAGTGAGCTCTAGATTCAGTGAGAAAAGCCCTACCTCAAAAACTAGGGTAGAGAGTAACAAGAAAAGACGCTCAAAGTTAACCTTCAGCCTACACACACACACACACACACACACACACACACACACGCACGCACGTCTGCATGCATGCATAGAAACAAATTTTAAGACAATAAGATTTAAAGTCAAATCAAGAAGGAGTCATGTAGGTAAAATCAAGTCAGGTCCCTCAGGGGCCACTGAGCTTGGCCTGCCTCTTCCACAAAGGGGCACCCGACGGTGGGGGAAACACAGCAGATAAACGGGGGTGGACAGCTGTTCCACAAGCTACCTGAGCTTCGGGAGACTTGCAGTGACGCTAGGCCAATACCATCCGGAGGCAAGCAGGGCATCTGGATTCTAAGAAGCTAGCGTGGCTCCCCGTAGGCAACCCAGACAGGACGCAGTCAGGGGCCACCCTCCTGCCCATCAAGCTAGCCAGCAACAACTACCAGCTAGTGGGGTCTGGGGTCTCTGTGTAGGGTGGTCCAGCTCCTCAATCCTTTCCCCCCGCCCAACCTCCGAGGGCCAACTGTGAGTGTGCTGCTGCCCTGCTCTGGAGTCCCTGACAAGGAAGAGGGAGCCTAGCAAACCCGAGGGACTCCCAGAGGATTCCAACAAACTAGGGCTCCATCCCTCCCGGCGAGAGGGCACAACTTCACCAGCATTTCTGGAGAGAGGCCATCTTCGCCTGTGGTTGAGAAATTGACAGTTTCATTTTTCTCTGGGCTGTGTGCTAAAAGTCAAGGATGCCTTTGGGGAGCAAACAAACATGTTTCTTCTAAATGCCACTCTGTTGATTACAGTAATGGGGGAAATGTAAACCAGAGATGGCTGACGGATGAGCCTCTGTAGAGGGAAAAGCATCCCTGGGGAGTTAGTTGATGAGAGGCTGGCTTGCAGAGGAGGCTTTGCTGTGATGGGGGTTGTACCCGCAGCATGGGGGAGGGGGGCAGGAATAATCACAAGGGATGCCACCGTTGCTGCACGTTCAGTGGCCTATTGAAAAAGTCTTGACTCTAAGGGATGTCCCCAGTTGACCCTGCATCCAAGCTTCTCTGGGGAACGGACAGGATCTTCATGAGTGGGGGCATATTTGGAGTTAGCTCTTGATTTATCTTCACAGAGCAGGCTTCTTCACTGCCCTATCAAGTGGGAACAACCTTGGGAAGCTGTGTCAAACAGCCTCGGCCCTCCCCCAGCCCCATGCGTCCTTACTTTGATGTCATAGCCACAAGGTAGTGCCACAGCGTGATCTTGGAAGGTGAGCAGACACCCCCACGGCATTCCCTGGAGCCCCGGGAAAATCTTTGAAACTAGCAGCCCAATACCTGGGGAAGGAAGGTTCCAGCAAGCCCGAGAAAGAGGAATGGAATGCATTTGGGCGCTGTCTGAGATAGAAACCGTGGGAGAAATGGAAGCCCCTCTCCCCCATGGCCTTGGGAGCACTTCCCAAGACTGCGTATACTTCAGGCCCCCTTCCTGGTAAGGCAACTTTGGAGAGTAAATAAAGCCATGTAGAACCTTCTGGCACTGGCACTAAGCGGTGTCCATGACAAGATGGCACCTTCTCTTCAGAGTCAGGGATACACTAATCTGTGTTCATCTGCCCAAGCCCCTCCCTGTCTCCCCGCAGAGGATACTTCAGATGATACTCCCTACCCTGGACATGGGTGACCCCACACATTGGAACCACCAGTTTTCAGCAAAACCTTTTGAATCAAAAGGTGACGTATAAACTTCCGGATGCCTTGCTTGTTCTGCAAAATGGAAAGGGATCTCAAGGACTTGAGTTGTATGGCCCAGAAACTGGCCTCGGTGTCACCAAATGGGGTAAGGGGACAAAAGGGGACACACTGAGTGTCGCTCTCCTCTTAGCAACCATTTCGCTCCGAGAAACAGACTCAGCATTGTCAAAGGAAACTAACCTGGGAGCCCCTGTCTAGCCAGAGTCCCAGCCACCAGGTGCTGAAAGCAGAGCTGCCCATCATCAGGAAGAAGAGAGACAGCACCAGGATGGAGACCAGGTACCCTGCCGGAGGAACAAGCGGGGTGCAAATGTGAGGGGCAGTGGCGGAGATGCTCCTACCCCTTGAGATTTGGAAATGTCAATGCCTACAGAGGGACCATGTGCTAGGTTGACTCAAGCTGTCTTGATGTTGGGCCCCTGTAGCCCAATAAGGGCATCTGTTTTCCATTTGGTTGGAAACAGAACCAAACTGTCATCATGTTAGAAAATCCTTAAATGTTCAGTCTGACTGCCTGTTTGACACAGGTTTTTGCTATACAGCCCGGGTGAACCTCAAACAATGTAGCTGAGACTGCCTTTAAAATCACAATCACCCTGCCTCAGCTTCCCCTCCCCCAGGGCTGAGATTACAGGTGTGTGTTACCATGGCAATTCAACGCTCCATTTAGTAGAAGCAATTCAGTATTTAGTAAAAGCTAGTTGAGAGTACAGTTGTCGTGGGACAAGTCTGTTGTCCCACGCCTAGGAACGCGTGGTTGGGTAGATCATAAGTTTGAGGCCAACCTGGGCTGCACATAGACTCTGTGTCTTAATAAATATCTAAATCTCCAGTCTTGTTGGAAGAGACTTGCACATGCAGATAGTCTCTTGTGTGATGAGTAATTGCTGCTGTGCTCAGCAATCTGTATGTGCGTGTGCGTGCGTGTGCGTGCGTGTGCGTGCGTGTGTGCGTGTGTGCGTGTGCGTGTGTGTGTGTGTGTGTGTGTGTGTGTGTGTGTGTTAGAGCCGTCGATGGTTTCTGGCTGCTGCCCACTAAGCTCCAATAAAACAGAATCTGGCAGCTTTAATGGAGATAAAAAATGGCTCTATTTAGAGGGCTATATTATCAGACTTTTAGGCTTTAGGGGGGAAAATAAAAGCACTGAGAAGCAGCCCTCGCATAAGCGTAAAAGGAGTGATTGGTAAAGGAATCATAAAAACATGAACCCAACAGTTTAAAAAACAGGTTTTTGAAATGCAAATTAAATCAAGAAACCTGATGTTTTATACCAAACCTCCAGAAGCCTTAATATACGTGTGATACGTTTTCCAGGTCACGATTCCTTCTCGGGGGGACTCAATCTGGACAAGCTGGTGCACAGGAACTATGGAGGCAAACACAAGGCCATGAGCCTCATGGCCAGAGTGGACACACAGTGAGGCCAGCAAGTCCCCTTCGCACCCATCCCCCGCCACGGCCAAGGGCACTTGTCCTTCTATTTCCCACGTTCTTTCAGATTTCTAATATACCTTTGCTCGTTTTATATTTTTCTTTTACAACCCTGTGAGACGCACGACCTGGAGTCTTTCGAGGACTTTAAGGGTTTCACAAAGTGCTTAGCCTGGGAATCCGGGGTTGTGCTGGCTCCCAGAACTGAACCCCAAGCAGAAGACACACGTGAGTGTACAATTTAATCTGTAGCCATTGAGAGCTCCCAAGCTCAAGTTGGGCTGCACGGGCTTGCTGTGACAGGACAGGTGGATGGGGGGGACTCTATACATGCTCTCTTTTCTACTTCACAGGTACCGGATGGGAAAAGTCCCGTCATGCTCTGCCTGGGAGCCCGCAAACTTCTTTGGGATGTTCCACTCCTTTCTCAGGCTTGCAGAATGAGGGGAAGGCGGCCTATGAGAGCAACCCAAGGCACAGATGGCAACCGTCCCTTCAGCCTGCCAGCCCACCCAGGGGAACAGCCGGCACCCTTTGGGGCTTTTCCTGAGCTTTAGAAAATGCTTCAGCTGCAGGCAGGCAAGGAGGGCAGCACAGCCTTCAGTGTGCGCCCTACCCTGCCAGCCCCGTGCGGAGCTCTGCTCCCGTGGCTAACCTCGGGAGACAGTCTGTCTGTCTCCAGTGACGTGTCACAGTCCACTTTCTTGTCCGGAGAAGGGTGAGTGGCAAGCACACAGGGAACAGGGGTCTCTCCCTCCCCCACAAGATGTCAGATGCGGAGCAGCCTGGGGCACACTCCCACCCCACCCCCAAAGCATGCAAGAGGTATCTCTGTGTTTGGCCCAGGAAGTCTTCTTTTGGCCCAGGAAGACTTACAGGCCATAAAACTGAGTTGCCTTTCCAAATGTGTGTGTGTCTGTGTGTGTCTGTGTATGTGTGTGTCTGTGTGTATGTGCGTCTGTGTGTCTGTGTGTGTGTGTGCATGTGTGTGTGTCTGTGTGTGTGCATGTCTGTATGTGTGTGTGTCTGTGTGTGTCTGTCTGTGTGTGCGTCTGTATGTGTGTGCGTGTGTGTGTGCATGTCTGTATGTGTGTGTGTGTCTATGTGTGTGTGTCTATGTGTATCTGTGTGTGTGTGTGTATATGTATGCTTCTTACTATACATTAGTAAGGATCAAAACTAGCAGAAAGCTACCCACTGTGGGCACTTTGAAGACTTGGGATCCCTGATCCTGAGGCACAGAGTTTGGGCCCTGGGGACAAGGAATGGATAGCAACAGTCTAAGGAAAAGAGGGGAGCCCCAGCAACTGGCCCTGCCCAGTTTCATCTCCCCTTTCTCTTCCCCAGGAATTTCCTCCTAACCTCACCCTCAAGCCCTCCACCCTCTCCCATCTTCTCAACACATTACCCCTAGGAAACTCCTACACATTCTTGAAGGCCCAGTGCAAAGATTGCCCCTTCTGTGCAGCCTCCCTTAACCTGCCTGTGACTCCTATGTATCTCTCCATTCCCTTTATCCCAGTTTGCCACAGCTACCCATTTGCCTATGACCTCCACCAGGCTATACAGTAAGATCTGCGAACATAGTATCTCTCTCTTCCAGCCTGTTTCAGGACTCAGTACTCAATAGAATGTTTGGAACTAATTTGTTGACTGGATGGATAACCTGATCCAGCCTTGATCCCTCCATTGCTTCACTGCCTTTTCTCAGTGCTCCCTGGGAAGAGTGGGGGCTCTCGGGCTTTCTCTGGCCTCTGGATCATTTCCTGTACTGGTTTAACCTCTCTGGCAGAAAAAGGTCAAAGCAGCACATGGGAATGGTCTAGACCTGACTTCTCAAAGTCTTTACGTTTCAGGCCCTTTGCTAATCGCTCCGTGGACAGTTTCTCATTTAGCCTTTGCAAGACTCTCTGAAGTTGTTCTATTATTTCCGAAGAAACTAAGGTCGAGAGTGTTCAGCCTTATGACCTGAACAAGGGTGACTGCAACAGACGTGCTATCATGCAAGGGGAAAGCTCACGAGGCCTCAACCCTACACAAAGAACCACGGGCTAGTAAGGGATGCTGAGAGCAGGAGAAACAGCCTTCCCCAGGCGAGAGCACACCAATTGGTTATCCAATATCTAATGGCCAGCCATGAAAACATGTGCATACAAGTAACGTCACGTGGATTGAGCAGATTGCATTTTTATATTTAGGAATACACACATACAACAACAAGAAGTAAATAAAGAGAGACCATGGATTTGAAAGAGAACAAGAGGAGAGAGTCCATGGGAGGCTTTGGAGGGGGAAAGGGAAGTGGGAAGAGATGTATTATAATCTCAAAAACTTAATTAGTGAATTAAAAGAGTGGTCAAATTTCTTTGCTCATGATGACCAGGAAATAGAAAGAATAAACGCACTGAAGGGCATGCCTCCCCATCCTCTTTATTCCATGTGGATCCCCAACCTGGGGTGGGGAGGGGGGTGCTGCCTTCATTTAGGGCGAGCTTTCTTTGTAGGCAACTGTCCCTGGGAATGTCCTCAGAAACAACCCCGTCAGAGGCTTTACTCATCTTCAAGGGTCTTCACGACCCGATCAAGTTGATAGTCTTACTTGGCACAAGCTCATGCTACAACACACCACAGCCCTAGCTCCCCAAAGCAATAGCCATGTTTCCATGTTAAGTTTCCAGTCTCCTGACCCGATGGCGGATGCCGGCATGTGCTCCGGGGTACCCAACCAAGGGAGAGGATGGTAAATACCTTTTGTGTCTACAGATTCTTCTATTTCGGGTTCTTTTCCTTCATCCTTCTCATCTCCTGAAGCCAAGACTAGGATGAGAAATTGTATAATATATAAATGAACAGGTCTGTGTCCACTCCGGACCCAGGGACAGTGAGATGGGGCGCAGGGAGGGGGAGCTGTCAGTCTAACTGTACCAGCATCTTCATCTCTCTGAGCTGGGCTCTCCTTCAGGGTCTCCACCATGGCTACATTGTAAATGCGCTCTGGATCCTGGAGATAAAACAGAATTACTTCGGAAAGTGCAATGACAGGCTCTTCCCAGGCAGGAAGTCATGAGTTGGGGCCCTTCGTCCCGGGCGCCAGCCCACAGGCGGGCACTCAGTTACCTTGAATTGCAGTCCTCTGAGGTTGTGAATCAGCTTTGCATAGCGCCCTCTCTCTTCCATCAACTCCTTGTGGGTGCCCTTTTCACAAATCTCTCCATCTTCTAACAAAATGACCTCATCACAAGACTCCAGGAACTGCAGAGACAACACAGGGATGCACAATGGCACCGCCTCAGTAAGAGCAGGAAGACCATGCGCCAAACTCCCGTGTCACCCAGTTTCTTATCCAGCTGTCCCAAGGACATCGGCTTACTGGGCTTTTCAATCCTGGCACTATTGGCATTAGGGAGCAAATAATTTCTTGTCTTCAGGGGCTGTCCTGTGCACCCTAGGCTATTTCGCAGCTTCTCTGATCTCTACCCACCAATAGAATGCCTTTCCCTTGTTGTGACAAGCAAAAATGTCTTCAAGCATTGCCAGATCCCCCAGGAAGCCCCAATTGGGAGCCACTGAGCTGGTCTCCGTCTCTTGAGTACCGAAGCTGGACTCTGGCTGCCACAGTGAAGCATTGAACCCTCCTCTGCTTTTTCTCTCTGAATGAGCTACCCTACTAAGAAGTCTGATTGGCCATTATGGAGGCCATGGTTTGGTAAAGAGCAGAAATGTGCTCTCAGCCATGTTAGAAGCCTTGCCCCACTGAGTCCAGGGGATAGCAGGCCACACCCCACCGAATTAACATTACAGTAACTACATGAACAATACTACACATCCATTTTTACCAAAAGCACTCGCGCTTTTCGGGTTCCAAGACCCTTCACATCCATGCCAGCCCCGGGATTAAAGTATTCTGCTAAGGGGGACTCTCTTTTATTTTGGAAGAAGAGAGATCTCCCTGATTGGACACCCCCATCAAAGAGGAGGTGCCTCCCTCCTAGAGGCACCCAGGATGCTCTAAAACCAGCAACAGTTCCACCTGAAGAAGCCATCCATCCCAGCAGGGCCACAGTTCTTGCTTGGCACTTCCTTTGTTCAAGGCCAAACCCCACTTGGCTGCTCTTGATTTGAATCCTAAAAGTTGTGGCTACCAACAACGGCTGTACACCCGATGGTGCCCAAATGGCTCCACCAGGGCGGTCCTGACAGCTTGGATAGTTCTAGCCTCCGTGTCTCCCCTCTCCATGACTTGTCCCCTTCCCCAGACAGGCCAGGCACGAACCGGGCTCTTAGTGCCCAGTGGAGACAACCTTCGGACAGAAACCGGACCCCGAAGGACAAACCTGTACGTCATCACGTACGTCATCATGTACGTCACTCACACCTGTACGTCATCACGTACGTCATCATGTACGTCACTCACACGCCATCCGGTTTCACAGGCTCATCTCAAGTCTTATCTCTCACTCTCCTGCGAGTCCCGGCTCAAGAAAGCAAGCAGCCTGGTTATGGTGCCACTGATTTTCCAGATAAGGAGAGGAAGCACACAGGGCCCGTTACAATCCACAGGGCTTTTCTGCCTGTGTGTAGGTCCACAACCCAGACTTGGAAGGGCCCAGCAAAGGTCCCTCCGGTTTACTCCAGTGACACGGGGAGAGCTGAGCGTGGCCATGCTCTGCAAACACTTAGGAAGCTGAGCCCTGAGTAGACACCAGCAGCTGACTGCTGGCCTCGCTTTGTCTCCTCGAGTAAACAGATGGGTGACTGTCTTGCCCAGCTACTCCAAAGCATCTGAGGTCAAAGCTGCTAAGAAATTTCTGGAAGGCCCGGGGATTGGGGGGGGGGGGGGGGAACCTGCAATTTGAGGCTGAGTCCTCCCCTCCCCCACAAAGAATAGGATGAAGTGTGCATCGAGATTATGGTGCCACCTGGTGGCCTTCTTCATTTTCCAACAAGCCAAGAGTAAGCTAAAATGACCTTGGAAAGGTATACTGCTGGAGAATCTGGGGAAACGCTAGCTTGCCTAAGATCATCCCCCTGGCCAGGAGTGTGGCTATAGTTTAACCTCCATGAGGGCTCCTGGAGGGACAGCTCTGTCTCACACCTGCCAGGACCAAGGCACTATCCCCCAGGACCCAGGACTCCTCAGGAAGTAGCCCTCCCAGGGCAGGCTGTAGCCAGAGACTGAATGTTCACAGCCCAGGGCTGTTGTAACTAGTCCTAGGACTATGGCTGGGCCAGAGACCATTTCTAGGCAAAACAAGGGATTCCAGACTGAACTCAGCCAGCCTTCCCCTCTACCTGGACCCTGGCCTGCAGAGGACTTAAGAGTTCTTTCCAGCTGGCCTAACTCAATGTTTTCTACAGTGGTGGCACATCTCCTGAAGAAACCAGGCACCCACGTATGCAAAACTGAATGCTTACAGCTTATTCTGGGGAGGTTTGGGGGAAGCTGGGTTTCCTGGATCTTTGAGAAGCCCCTTTCTCTTTAGGGTGGTCCTCCTGGCCTCAGCCAGGAGGCCCCAATATACAGGCTGCAGGATCCTATAGCTATGGCAACCTTATTTGCTGCTTCAACATCCCCTTCACTGAAAAGCAATGAGATCTGACTTCTGCCCCCAGATCAGGCCTGCTGGAGAAGAAGATAGGGCTTCTGCGCCACTGCCCCAGTGGGCCATCCCCCCAATGCCTGTGGGATGCTTCCTACATTGGGGTGTGCACACACACACACACACACACACACACAGAAACAGAGCATATCTCTGGGTCTAGCCATAGGGAGAGTAGAGAGAGACAGCAAAAGAGGGGAACCCTGTCTTATCTTTGGGCAGAGAAGGGTCCTAGAGTCCTAGATTGCCATCAAGTATTCAGAACCCGAGTGTTTAAACAGCAAGGTCTGTGACCGCGCAGCCAAATCCTCCAGTTCACTCAGCTTCACCCCTGTAGCTTTCTTCAGCAAGATTAATCCTCGTGAGCCAGAGGGAGATGGCTTCTCAATGAGGAGCAGGCTCCAAGAAAGCAGAAGCATCCTGAAGCCTCAGCCTCGGCCCCTAATCCTGGCCCCCGAACCTTTCCTGGGTTGGGGAAGACTGGGGCACCTGGAACCCTCATCACAGGAGTCCGTGACTTTCTGGGTGAGGAAAAAAAGCAGAACTTCCATGGTCCCCTGACAAGAAGCCCCTGACCTCAGGCCCATCCATTCTCTAGTGAAGGAAGGGTAGAGCCTGAATTGTCCCCACCTGGCTCCCCATTTCCTTGGCACCAACAGCCCAGCTTTCAGAGCCAACTGATCCTGGAGAATCTATTCTGTGAGGAAAGGTCATGTCCCTACTGACCCCAAGACTAAGCCAATGGAAGTCTCACACAGACAGAAGCTGGCAGGGATACCTGGAAGCTGGGGTGGCTGCAGGACTCACCAGTGTCTCCTATATCCCTGCCCTCTCCATCCTGTGTCCAGGTAAGGCCAGTTTCAGGTGGGAAAGGCATGGTTAGGCAGAATAGGAGTCTATGAACATCAAGTACTGCACTCCTCCCACGACCTCGTGGATCCTGCGTGTCCCTGTCACCTGCAACTGGTGGGTAACCAGGACAACAGTCTTCCCCTTGAGTGTCTTCTTAATGCACTCCTCAAAGACATGCTTCCCCACGTGAGCATCCACAGCCGAGAGCGGGTCGTCCAGCAGGTAGAGTTGACGGTTGGCGTACACAGCACGGGCCAGGCTGATCCTCTGCCTCTGTCCCCCGGAGAGGTTGATACCCCGCTCCCCAATCTGTAGACAGGGATAATGGCACTGCCCGTCATTAAGCCCACCTGGCACTCTGTGGTTCTTGTATACCAGGAGCTTCCCTAAGGCTCCCTGGGACTCAGGGAGAAGACACACGGGCTTCTTAACTCTGCAAAGAGAAAGCTCCTCCATCTCTCACACTGGGCAATGCCGACTGGAAGAACGCCATCTCCCTCAATTCCCTGAAGCACAGTGCCTGCTGGGAACAGCTATTTCTGACTCTGAGTAAGGAGTACCTACTACCGCATGACTCCTGCTTCCCAGTCCACAGTCCACTATACGTTGACTGATAACACAAAGGAGAGTTATTTTGAGCAAAGAGCTCCGGGACAACGGGTAGTATAAAGGAAGGAAAGGGCCCGGAGATGGACCAGGGGCCTCTCTGTTCACTTCCTTGTTGTCAACTGTGTGCTATGAGGACAAGACACATGCCCCCTTGCTTGCTGCCACATCTCTAAGGCCCAGCACCTGGCCTCAGGCTTTGGTTGGATGCTCAGTAAACATTTACTACAAGATGAAAAGCCTAGGCTATGTTTTTTCTTGGAATCCCGTCATGCTCAGATGCCTGGCTACTGAGCATGATGCTGGGTGCTGGAAGCTGGACAAGAAAAAGTGACCTGTGAATCAGGAGCTCATATTTTAGCGTGGGGGGGGGGCGGGGCACTATACATGCAAAAAAGGCACTTGACATGTTCACCAGGTGCTAACCAAGAAGCGTTCATTGCAGCTCTTGGTGGCAAACTGCTGCTGACTGTGGGATTTCCAAGTCTTCCTCGGTGGAGCTGGGCTAGATCCTGAAGGGCCAGGAGGTGACTGGACACCTTAGCTGGCTGGCAGAGATACAACTTGGAAGGGGAAGCCTGACCCACATGTGCATTTGGAAAGACCAGCCACTCCCAACGAGGCAGAGTGAGAGACTAGGAGAAGAGTGGGTGCTCTGAGCTGGCCCTGTGGGAAAGCTTGTCCAAGAGGCATGGTGCCCTGTGGAGAAACAAGAGGGTGGTACAGCGGCTCTTGGGTCACCTGAGTCAACGGTATCAACCAGGACCAAGCCAGCACTTTGGCCAAGCATCCTGAGGTTGCACAGTGTGAAGGTGACTCAGCACCCCTGGGCTTCATGGAGCCAAGGAACAGAAAGCCCCAAGGCTCGTAACTATGTGGAGCTCCCTGGACCGCTGTTTGAAGGGTAGAGCTGGGTCTTGAAGCTAGGGAGAAATTGTACGGGAACCCTTCCTGAGATGACGGGAAGGTTGATGAGTCAGATGCGAGTGGGCTAGGGTAAATCTCCACTGGGCAGACCCCAAAGAAGAACTCATGATAGGCAGAAACTGAATTTTGCCTGTGTTTCCTTGGCGACTTTCCGCCTCTGGGACGTGTAGCTATAGATCCTGGGTCAACTGGGCAAATGGGACTCAGCTCTTCTCACCTCGGTCAGGTCTCCGTAAGGGAGGCTGTTCAAGTCCTTCTGGAGACCACAAACATGAACTGTGTGCTGATACCTGTGGGCACAGAGGTCAAAATGGTCAGAGAAGCGCACGGCCCTGCTGCCCCAGTGACTCCTGAGGGAACCACTGCTGTTGCTGGGACATGGCTGGGATCTTGCTGATGCTACGCTCAAGGCTCCTAGGCAAAGTTGCCCTTGTCCCAAGGGCAGTGTCTCCTTGACCCCTGGGGTCTGTCCTTGACTCAGGATTGGTGCCTCCCCTTACAGAGCCCCTGTTGTGCAGGGGAGATGACACCAGTGTCTATGAAATCCTGGAGGTGCCAACTGCTACCGTTGCTCTTTGAGTCCGAGAAAGGAGTCAAGATGTAGGGTGAGGTTGTAGAAGATAGCTTCTAGAGGACGCAGGGCTGAATCGAGGCCACGAATGGAGGAGAAGATGTCTGTGGTGGAGTGGCATAGGGTGACATGGTCACAAACGCCAACCCTGACATCTACTGAACTCTTCCTGCTCCATAAAGCTACTCTGTCCACCCATTATATGGAGAAAGTAAGACAGACACAGAAGATGTCACTTCAGGGGAAAGAGGAAAAGCAGGCAATGGACCCCTAGCTCTGGGGGTTCTGGGAATATTTTATTCCTCAATATCACCCACTCTTGAGCCTTGGAGGTTAGACTTATGAGGACATGGCTACCTCTGCACAGTCCAGGCTGCTGGGCAAATGCCTTGTCTTAGTAGGCAGAACTCCAGTCAGCCCCAGCTCCCCTGCTTAGGGCTTCTTGCACCACACAATCTGGTGGGATGTGAGGCCCCCATAAGAAGAGAGAAGCTGACACTCTACTGCCTCCATTCTCTCTGTATCTCAACCCCACACACACCTACGGTGACCAGAACTGTCCCCAAAGCACCACAGTGACCCATGACCTCAGAATCCGGCCATGGCCCCAAATGGCTGCTTTTTCTAGTGGCACTCTCATCTGTGTCCCGTACAAGCACACACTGAGCCGGAGACTTCCGTTCCACTTGGTATGCTGCAGGCCTCTGCTAAGGACGACTGGTAACTACGTTATTGGCTGGTAACAGCCTCGGCCTTACGTTCCCGCAGCCACAAAGAGAGCTGTTTCGCCACACCTTTCTTGCCCTGGTGGGCTGAAACTTCCTGAAACTGTGAGCCAAAGTAAGCCTTCCCTCCATTAAGCTGCCTCTGCCGGGCAATCTGTCTCACGGTGCCAAAGTCACTCAAACGAGCACATCGGGAGCAATAAATGTGTGCCTTATGGTGCCCTGCACGTGGCAAGCATTTGGTTAATATTTGCGATCCCCATCTCCTTTCCATAAATTAAGCAACTGTCCTTCCAGCCTGTGGAAAGACAATGCATTCGCAGGAGGGATGGTGCAGGCGTAGGCAAGGGGAGCTGTGGGCCAGGAGACGCTGAGCAGAGCAGCTTGGCTCGTGCCAAGGACTCTCGGCATTTCCTGTCAAGCGCGAGCCTTCTGTAGAGGACATCACAGCCAGGGAAAGAGGAAGAAAGGGCACAGACTTCCTGCTGGGAACACACTTGATGGCCAATGCCAGCCCATAGGGTAGGGTGTCTGTGGGCTGAGATCAGAGAAGTCCAAGCTGCAACTGGATTCCTAGGCCGGACTCTCCTTACTTCAGTCCTGTGGCGTTTGAGGACGTTTTTGAAGAGACCCTGCTGGTCAGGCAGCCCCAGTGGGAACAAGTGACAACGAGCTCAGGGTGCAGGTCCAAGACTCAAGCCTTGTGGGCAGTCAGCACGCCTCTCTAACCCAGTGAAATGGGAAGAAAACTGGGTCTCCCTGGGGAAGCGGTGATGGGGCTCACGTGAGGTGAGCAGACCTAAGAAGCCACTGCTTTCCAGAGCTCAACGATAATGACCCAACACGTACCAAAGGTTTATAACCAGGAGTTTGATTTTATTTCACTAGACCATTTGAGGACACTAACAGCGATATACTTTGATAGTGCCCATGTGCATTAATCGTGTCAGGACTGACTAATTGCACGCCTTCTGCTCACAATCTCAAGCAAAGTTTTTGTTACTTAGCCTAAACCGAAATTGCAAGACTCATTTTTTTTCTCCAGACAGATAACATATGTCCCGTTACAGAGAACCTCGGAGCATATGGTACTCTGCCCTGGGAATGAAGTACTCAGCATGCCATGTGGTCCCAGGTCTGCAGAACGTGCCTCTCCTGAACTCCTGGGTCAAAAAAGGAAATCCAGCTCCTGTGTAGATCCCATGAATGCTTCATTGAAACTCACTAAAGAAATCCACTTTGTAACCATTCCTAGTGGCATCGGCATCTGAAGCAGGGTGGGCCAATTACCACAGCACCAGATACATCCCAAGTTAGTAATACCTTTGGTGATTGTACTTCTCTCCAAACAGAATGTTCTCCCTCACGTTTCCATGAAAGATCCATGCTTGCTGAGAAACGTAAGCCAAAGGTCCGTTGACAGCCACGACCCCTTTCTGTAACTGCATCTAGAGGAATAATAACCAGAGAAACCTTAGAAGACACATTCAGGGCTTCTCCCAAGCACCAACCTCTTATTGCATGGGCATTCAGTCACATGGATAGAAGGTGGTTGACTGATGTCTTGTCCACATCTTATGAATCCAGCTGTGCAGCTGAGGGTCTCTAGTTGGGAAACTTTCGAAGTCTAGGCAGGAAATTTAGGGAACAGGTAGTAATGAGTCCTGCTGTCAACTAGAGGTACAGGCTACATTTATCTCACCCCTGGGCCAACTACAGCAAGCTGCCCTAAGAATGGATGAGTAGCTGGATGGTGGTGGTGTATACCTTTAATCCCAACACTTAGGAGGCAGAGACAGGCAGATCTCTGTGGGTTCAAGGTCAGCCTGGTCTACAGAATGAGTTCCAGGCTAGCCAGCATTACAACAGAGAAACCCCGTCTGGGGGAAAAAAAAAAAAAAAGAATGGACGAGTAACAAGGGGCCCCCTCCACCAGGTGTGCCGAATGGTCCAACTCTCCCTAGCCAGGTCCCTGGAAGCAGAACACAGCCTATATCTCTGGGGTAGGAGCTACCTGATATATATCCCTCACTCTAAAGAAGTAGCTATGACTCAGTTCCATGGTTGTAATCAAGCAAAAATTCAGGCCTTATGGGACCAGAACTCTTTTCCCCAAAAAGGAATGGGAAATCCAGTTTCACGTGGAACTCTGGAACTTTGATAACATTGACCGACACAACTAGAAAACAGGTGAGGCCCAGTTTGTGACACTGAGCGTGTGCAGGCATTTAAGCTGAGCCCAGCGTGTGCTTCTGATAGACGCTGGTAGACAGTAGTGATGATGAATGACCAACTCCACCAGGAGAGGGGATTTGTAGGGAAAAGCGTGACATTTGGGGCTGATGATCACGGTGTGGTGGCGGTGTGGCTGAGCAGGGATAGTGTCCGATGATGCGGCGCTATTTTGAACTCTTGAGAATGGTTGAAGGAGCCTCGAGTTAAACTTGGAAAAGAGATGATAATATCAGCAAGCACAGATCTAGAAATCGTAGGCGCCTTCCAGGCGCTGTGCTGAGCTAACGTGCCGCCCACTGAGACTGCTCTCTGACCAGTGTGGACGTTCCCTCTTCTAACCCTTGCCACACACGGCTCTCCCTGGCCATTTTGTAGTTGAAAAAAACAAGGTCCAGAGAGGTCTACGTCCAAGGGAAAATGGTGAAAATGTAACTGGGACCAAGTGGTGAACCCTGGCACTTTGGAACCCACTGGCCTAGCCCCTCTGCTTCCTGTTGTTCCCAAAGGGAAGATTGATGGAGCCTGGTCATGGCAAAGTGCCTGGTTCCCTCATTGTCTCTCAGAAGGTGGGTTCTGTTCTCTCTGAGATGCTCCCAAGGGAAAAAAGCAGAGGGTAGAAGTTAAAAGGAGGCAAGTTTCATTCCAATAGATACCAACACAACGCACAGAGGGGCTGGCTGCGAGCAAATGAGTTTTCCAGCACCGGGAAGTCTGAGCATGGGCTGGGTCATCTCTTACACTGTTGAGAGACCTGTGCTGATAGGTGGAGAGAGGGCTGGTTTCCTATGTGCCACTGACTCTAGGGTCCTCACAGAACCAGCCCTTGCCCTACCTCACATCCAGGAAGGATAGCAGTAGTCACTCTCTGCACCGCCCCCCCTGCAGAGGGGGCCCCAGAAGTCAATCATATTGGCACTTTCAAGACTCCCGCCCCCATCCTGGTGGGGACCTGCTAAGCCTCATCTCTTTCTTCCTTCAGAGGTTCCCCAATTCTTTCAACAATGGGAGGCAGCCCTAGCTCCATCAGTCTTCCCTTTGGGAACAACAGGAAGCAGTAGTAGGAGTTAATTCCCCAACCTCCTCAAAAGATGCCTTATTTAGGGTGAGCTTGTGAAACATGGCAACACGAAGGTCATCTGTGAAGATAGTAAATCGCCTCACCACCTTCTTAGGATCTCACAGCTAGAAGGGGCAGAGCATGAATTCGGCCCAGCAACCTCACTCTTCCCACACAAAGCGCTGAGAGAAGCTAGAGTCACGTGTTCATTCAAGGCTCTTTCATTTCTTCAAGGCTCTCAGGCAGATGTTGGGATTTTTGGAAACAATCAAAAATTCATCAAAAGTCATCATGAGTCCCCAGTTCCTTCATTCTCCACCAAGCCTGTTTTGCTGGGTTTTATAAACCAGGATGGCCATGGGAGAGGAAGCCACAGATTAAATGATCCATCACTTATTTGGACCAATATGGAGCTGCAGGCAAGGAAGCAATCACTATTTAGCGCCTGTCCTCGGGAGGTAAACCCAAAGGGGTGTGAAAATCTTGGCCCACGTCTAGCTGAGCATGGAGCTGCCGAATGCATCACCCAAGGGAATCGTCAACCACGTTCACATTAACCAGGTGCAGCCAAACCTGACCATGTTCTACAGGCTGCCTAAGCCCTCAAAGTCTTCAGCAAGGAAATCCTTCCATGTCCTGTCAGTGTAGACCCCCCCAGCTCTCACTTACCTGTCCTAGGAGAGCTGAAATGAGGGAACTCTTCCCACTTCCAACATTCCCACATATTCCCAAGACCTTTCCCTGTCAAAGAAATAAAGAAAAGACAGTTACTCCCCTACGTTGTCCGGGGAGCTTGGACACTATGACGACCAGGCCAGGTGGGATAGGGGACCACTGCCACTCGTAGCAGCTACAGCCTCAGTCCCCAAGCCTAGTGAGCACAGCTTGGAAGGACGCAGAGAAGTGAGTTTTAATTAAGCGCCCTCCCTTGTGCAGCCAACAGAGTACCCAGAGGGCTTTTGGAAATCTGGAAATCCTGTTCACACATTCGTGTAAAACAACCTTGTGCCAGCTTAGGCGACACGGGCCCCGGTCCTGAGGATTGTCCTGTGTCCAGGGACCAGGAAGTGAGTCTAACAGGAAGTAAAGGGGAATATGACCCAGGGGGACATGGGACATCCTTGAAATATAGAGAGCTGGTTGATTCCAGAAGTCATTTTTTATGAAATCTTCCATCATAACAACTCAATTTACCCAAGTAAATTCAACACCAAGTCATTCTGCTGTTTCCATGGGATGACTTTATAGCTTTAGATGTGCCAACTCAGCCATCAAATTGTCACTGAGTACCTGTGATACGGCAGGCATTGTTCTGGGTACCGGCAGTCACCCTGACTCCAGGGTCACCATGGAGGCACATTCTGGATCCCGGTGCGATCCTAGGCACCCAGAAAGTGAATACATCAGGTGAGTCTTGCGTTGGCCCCACAGAGCTTGTGTTTTAGTTGGAGATGGACAGAAGGGGAGCAACTGAAATGCAGAGCTTGTCAAGTATGTTTCGTGGAAAGGGTCATGAGTGGGTGGAAATGGAGGTACAAGGGAAACTTACTAGGAAGGCAGAGGCATGCGCTTGTGCTGGCTCAGAAACCCACGCACACGGAGTGAGGACCTGAGTGAAAGCAGCTTGTTTGGGAGGTGCAGTGCGTGCAAAGAGGGGAGAGGGTGGCGCCGGTAAAGAACCACCCATAGAGCACTGTTCTGTTTAATCAGCCAGCATGGAAGGCAAAGGAAGCTCCAGGCCGCTGGGAAGCTCAAGAAACTTCTGGGAAAGTGAGCACAGATTCTCCTGGTACCCCAACACCTCTTCACTACCTGCAGGCTACTGTCAAAGTCTTAAGCACTCTGTGGGTGGACCAGGACAGTTAAAGGTCCCAGGCACGCCGGCCATAGACAGCACTTGTCACAAGTGACATTGAGTGAGACCTGAAAGAGGTAAGGTAGGGGTCACGCAGGCCTCCGGGATAACCCCAGAGGGAGAGGGGCAACTGACAATAGCCTGTCTCCTTCTGTGTTTGAACAGAGGCTATGTGTAGAACAGCCTAGAACATTTGCAAGTAGACCTCCTGCAGCTGCTCAGAACAGTGATGTGTTCAGTGTTGCTCATCACTTTCTAGCATAAGGGTTGCTGTCTGCCATCAGTAACGTCTTTGAATTATCTTTACAGAATGCTACACATCATGCTAGGTACTGGGACATGTCCCGTGATCGGGACAGATGGAGTCACTGCCCTGTAGAACCCATAGTACCAAAGCTGCAAGTATGTGAGGCTGATCCTTTAAATCACAGTGGCACTTTTAAGAAGATGAGGCCAGTTATGGAGACTTGGTGTGGGCCAGCTTCACAGAGGCTCCCTTCAGCCTCCCTTGAGTCCTGGCCATTCCTTAAGGCCTGGTAAGAGCCTCTAAGGCCCATCCTTTTCTTCCTCTTCTTCTTTTCTTAAATCCCAGGAGGCTGCGTCTTCTGGGTGTCTCGTTATTTACCCACTCACTCACCAAACATTATTATAAGAACCTCACACCAGACACAGGCTCGAGGCTTAGGGGAATATCTTTGAGTAACATGCCCTGATCACATGCTGGGGAGCGGGCAGCGTCCGATGGAATCACAGAGCTAAATTTGGAGAAACTTGGATGACCTGAATTTAGAACTTTTAAGGGCAATACTTAAGCTAGCCGTGATCGTTAAAGGGAAAAGAGGGCAACGGTCGCTAATGGCAGCTGAAGCTGACCACGAGCGAAGCATTTTGTATGTGGTTTCTCTGTTCTCACAGCCACGCAGGCAAAGAGACAGACTCTTCCGGAGCTAAGGCAATGTGCCCAGGGCGAAGTAGCTGGCGGGAGTGGCTTGGACCCGGACTGGACCTATTCCACAAAATGCTGCCTGTGTCCTTGATGCACAAATTCAGACATTACCGTATACCAAAGCCAGTGCGGAGCAAAGCAATTAGAGGGCCAAAAAGGCAGTTTCCTAGGATGAGACCAGTTTCCTGAGCCTGTCTGAAGAAATCAGGGCATTGCACCCCGAGGCAGGGGACACTGACAAGAAAGCAGCGATTCTACCGAGCAGGACACACTGAGACTTGAGCTCGGTGGCCCTCGGCCCTCCAGACATTAGATACCATTCCCAGGGAGTAGCAGCAGGTGATCTTGCTGGCTGCAAGAGGGATCAGTCTCCACTTTGGCTACAGAGCTTCTCCTTGTGTAGTGTTTGCACAGGGGAAAGTGGTCAACGAGATGGGAGGATAAATTACTAGACGGAAGATTAATGCTGAGCCTGCTGCAGCAAAATCAACGCCCCCTCAGGAGTGACATTACCAGGTTCCCAGCGCAGCAAATGCAGACAGGAGGAACAAAGAGGGGGTCAAGTGTTCCCTAAGTGCATAGCTTAATCTAAGGGTTCTACGACCCTCACTCCTGAGGGAGGGAAGAACCGTGGCACGTGGCTAGCCTGGCGAGCTCCATCACCCCCCTTTTCTGGGCTGGTAAAAAAAAATTAATAAATAACATTGCATTGTGTTTTGTTCAAAAGCAGTATTTCATTGTAGGTAGGAACACAGGCTGGAAGGGAGGGGAACAGAGTACAGACTAGAGGCTGGGGCAGGAAGATGATGAGTTCTTGGACTTTATAGTGAGATCCTGTCTTAAAGCAAACAAACAAACACAAAGAATACTGGCTGAGATGGATGCGGTAAGAGTGCGGTCTTCCTCCACCTGCTGGCTATGTGACCTGGCCCTTGTTATTTAGCTGCCTTGTGCCTCAGTTTCCTCAGTCGTAAAATGGAGTAGGAGTTGGAGTAGCTAAAAGAGTTAACTGTGTGACGGGTAAATAGCTGGGTTATTATTGCCCCTCTAGCAAGGGCTCAGGGAAAGAGTGCTTTCACCTTCAGAAAACAAAATTGTAACTACAACAGCAGGTGTGGTGGCCCACATCTATAATCCAGCACAGGGAGGCTGAGGCAGGAGGATGATCATCTCAAGACCAGCCTAAGTTACATAGTAAGACTCCATCTCAAAACTAAAAATGCAGTGGTCCCAAAGGCGGCATCGAAAATCAGCACCCTCAGAAACCGTCTTCTTTAGGTTTGAGGAAGGTGCTGCCATGCTTAGGTGCATTTTTATAGAGTTGGGAGGGAAGACGGGGACCTGAGTAGAGATGTCCCACCAACCACCTCCGGCTCAGACTGAATCGTACGGGGCTTGAGAAAGCCATAGCTACACAATACAAGGAGACGGGATGGAGGCCATGCCTGAGAACACACACCTGCCGCTACAGGTTGGGTGCTTAACGCCCCTCAGGGGGGCACTTGTTCTTATGATCACACTATTGCCAGTAGTGTTGACTTGTAGGAGCAGACATTCTACAGGGAGCGTTTGGGTCATTGCAGTCACGCCTTCAAAGGGGGCTACGGCACTTCCACATTTTTATTCTCTGCTGCTTCCTGGAACATGGTGTGAGGGGTTTGTTTCACTACCCACCCCAAGCCATGATGGACTGACTGCTGCCTCCGCTAGAGCCCACAGCCTAATCTTGAACAGTAATCTCCAAAACTAGTCAAAGTAATCTCTCCCCACCCCCTTTCCCTCTCCTCTCTCCTCTCTCTCCGCTCTTCCTTTCTACCTCTCCTCTCTCCCTCTTCTCTGTCCTCTCTCCCTCTCTCCTTCTCCCTCTCCCTCTCCTCTCTCCTCTCTCCTCTCTCCCTCTCCTCTCTCCTTCTCCCTCTCCTCTCTCTCTCCTACTCCCTCCCTTCTTCCCTCCCTCCCTATGTAAGCCAGAGTATTCATGGAGTCTCTCCTCAATCAGTCTTCACCATATTTTTGATAGGGAGCCTCTTCACTGAACCTGGTGTGGCTATATTGACCAGCAAGTCCCAAGGATGCTCAAGCCTCTGCCTCCCCAGTCCCGGGATTGCAGCTACATTTTGACAGTGGAACTGGCTTTTTATGTAAGTGCCAGGGCCTTAAACTCAAGTCATTAGGTTAGAAAGGCAAGTACCTCGCCGAGGAGCCATCCCCCCCAAACTCCCAAACCTCAGCTCTTCACAGATGAATCACCTCAGGCACCCCACCATCGTCATGCCAAGCTGACGTACACACCCACCTTCCTCACCACAAAGCTGATGTTGTGCAGAACGGACTTGGGGCCGACACTTTGCCACTCCGGGCTAGCAACTGCCTGAGCTGATGGGCTCTGCTCACTGTACAGCTCTGCCCGCTGCTTCTTGAAGGCGCGCCTTTTCTGGACTTGTGCCTTCGGCAGCTCGCTTTTCCTGTTGATTTCTTGTTCCCACGTCAGGGTGGCATTTGCTAAAAGCAAGATAGTGTCTGGGTCTTCTGGTTGGGTGATGTAAGATGGGGGACTTTTAGCTATGAGAATTTTCTAAGATTAAAGAGACAACAGTAAATGGGTAGATGTCATCCATTTGCAAGAATCCTCCCGATAGATCTTCTAACAACCCCAAATCACAATCTTGGCATTTTTACCTAGGACATCCAGGACTGACCGGAAGTTTTTCCCCTAGAGGTGCTGCTGCAGAAATAGTACCCTGCTTCAAACTATCTGGAACAGGTGTCTTTTAATCCTGAGGCCTGTGTGGATCACCCACATTGGAGAATGCTGATCCAGCTACATTTCATCCTCATCTCCAAGACAGTGAGCCTCGTGGCCCGTGGGGGATGGGTTGCACTGTGTCACTGATACGTATGAAACCAAGGTCCATTTGTTCAGTATCTTTGTCCTTCTCCTCACTCAGCTCAACAAAACATTTGCAAATTACCAGGTGGTACATGTCAGACTCGGGGGTAAACAGAGGAAATGGACACATAAAGAAAGCATAGCTCCCGACCTTGAAAAGATGTTCTGGGAGGAGACAGGGCATGCGCAGACCAGGGCAGTTAAGTGTGACGAGGACTCGGCACTGTGATGGCCAGAGAAGGGACACAGGATCCCCCTTCCGGGAGGTCACCGTGTTTGGTGCCTGAGCTGATGCCGTACAGGCAAAGGAGAGGGAGAGGAGGGAGCAGGAAGACGTGACTGGAGGCCACAGCACAGCAGAAGTGTACAAAGTGTGGTTTGGTGGGCAGCCATGCTGTGAAACCAGCCATCTTGGATTGCTGAATCACAGAGCTCAAGGTAGAAACAGGATGGAAAACAAAGATGGAGCCAATGACAAGGGAAGAGCTGCGAGCTCACGGAGTCTGAGCAGGAGGGTGTTGGTGGGGATGCTGACAGTTTAGCAGTTCTTTGGGAACTGAGTTGTAATAACAGTTTGAGGACAGTTTTGGAAAAGGAGGACTGGTCTACAGATCAGAGTTCAGAGGACAAATGAGACAGACTTCAGTGAGGGTGATGGGGCAGTGTGGAGGAGGTCGAGGATCCAAGAAATAGCCCCTTCCCTGCAAACTGAAGCGCCTTTACTTGTTTCCCAGCATGGTGACATGCAGAGTGAACGGGGCACTGTTGGCCCAGTCTGACAGGAGTGCCTCACTGCACTGCACCGAGAGGACAGTGTAGGAGTCTCGATTGGGCTCTAGACTACTTGGAAGCATGAAAATGGGTGCAGGGGCCCAGGGTGCTTGAGAGGACTCCAGATTTCACAGATAATGGAAATGCCATTCAGTAGGCAAGAATGCCTTCTCCTGTTCCTGTCTTAACCTCAAACCCATCAAATGCCATTCTTGCATCTCTCTTACATCTCCCCACGTGCGTAACTTACTAGGGCACCCGGTCCTGTTCCAGAATGAAAGCTCCTAAGAATAAAGTCAGTCTACCTAACTACCTACCTACCTACCTACCTACCTATTTATCCCTCTCTCCCTCTCTCTCTCTCTCCTCTTTTCATTTCTTACATGTCCTGGGATTGAACTAAATGATGACCTTGAGACAGTATATGTCACCACACTCATCACAGGATAAACCAGGGGCTGACTCAGGGCAAAGCCGGCCACACTGCTGGAGCAAATTAGAACCATGCCTTGGATGAGTTCCGGAGGTTAGGAACACTCCCTCTGTGAATAGAGACTCTTGTTTGGTTTTCCCTCCAGACCAGACCTTCTGCAAAGCCTTGACCATTCATCCCCCGCTTCCTCTGTACACTAACTATTCCATCTTCATCCCCATGCAGCCACAGACCGGACCCATCCCTCCAGAAGACTGAACAGCACCCCCATTTCCAAACATCACCCGCCCCCCCAGAAATGAGATCTCTTCCCTACTCACCCAGTGTTAGTTATACCTTCATTCTCTTTAGAGAGACACTGGCTTCGGCCACTGCTTTGACCGAGAAAGGCAAGATTGCAATTGAAAACTTCATTACATTAAACATGGCAATCACACTAAATGCCTGAAGAAGGAAAGAGAGGATCAAGGCTTTAGGACTTGCTATGGCTCCAAGCTGCTCTATCCATGGGGGGGTTGTACTCACTAACATAAGAAAACAGAGGCACAGTTGGGATTCACAGAGGAATGCTTTTTCATTTCATGGCTCAGAAACGATGGTTGGCAAAGTGGGGGCAGTGGCTTTGTAATCTTTTTTTGTTTTGGGAATTCTCACAAAAAAAAAAAAAAGGTACAAAATGTATACCCTTGTTTGTCATTCCAGAAAGGAGACTATCCCCTAACTGAACGGCCTCATACGCATCCATCCATATGGCGTCTTTATTCAAACCAAGACCACTTCTTCAAAGCCCTGTGCAGATTTGGCTAACTCACTCTCTGTGCTAGATCAGCCAGAGGCACCTGAAGCCTGGGGCTACCACATCTTTCTCCAGAGCACACCCTCCAAAGTCACTGACTGTAGGGGTTTCCTGCTGAGCCCTACCCAGTGGGCCATTAATGTTGGAGAGCCTCAGTGAAGACAGGATGACTTCAGAATGCCATAACCCTAGCAGAGGAACGGGGAAATAATGATTCTGAATCCAAAGATGTGTGATGGATCTTGCTTTCTTCTAAACTATCATGTCAGGGGAAACGAGCATCATTCGGTTTCAACTTTGTTTGGCATAATATAACTAGAGGGGGAAGTGTGTGTGTGTGTGTGTGTGTTTGTGTGTATATGTGTGTGTGTGTGTGTGTTTGTTTGTGTGTGTATGTGTGTGTGTTTGTGTGTGTATGTGTGTGTATATGTGTGTATGTGTGTGTGTATGTGTGTGTATGTGTGTGTGTGTATGTGTGTGTGTATATGTGTGTACGTGTGTGTGTTTGTGTGTGTATGTGTGTGTGTGTGTGTGTGTGTGTGTGTGTGACATGTGTGTGACATGTGTGTGTGTACAGTTGTTTGGGATCATCAAAGGCAGCCTCAACGTTGAGCAGTGTTCTGCTCAGACAGGACACTATTGCCACTCATTCTGGCTTTGGGTTCATGACTGAGTCTGAAGCCTTACAGTGCGAGTAAAGTAGGCACGAAGAGCCTGGAAATGAAATTGCCTGTCTCACACACAAAACTATTCATGTTGTTGATGGAATTGGCAGAGGATGGCCCGGCAGAAGCACCTGCTTCTCATCATGAGCTTCCCCTGAAACCCTGCTTTGGGTGCTGTTTCCTCTACGAACTTGATCCTGCCTTCCCCCACCCTCACCACACAAACACCCTCTCTCTCCCTCCCTCTCTCTCCCTCTCTCTTTTCTCTCTCTCTCCCACAAAGCCCTTCTCCCTTCCTGTAGCTGACTTTCCTCCGGCTACTTGCCCTGCAGACACTTGGTTTACTATCTTAGCTGGATTTTTCTTCATTTAAACCCAGCCACTACCCTTCTAGCATTTATCTCTGAATGTTCTGTTCCCTTGTCAAAATCTAGCATGCCTTACATTCATCCCACTTCCCCTCAGAGGCCTCAGTCCACACCCGCTGTCCCCTGGGTGGGAGACGGTAGAGCATATGAGGCCCATCCCATGATTCCCCCTCCTCCCAGCTGCGGTGATAACAACTACTGCTTACTGATGGTGACACCAAGGCCAATGGTCTGCCGCAAGTCAGAGCTGTGAAATGGGAAAGTCTAGATGTAAACAGGACAGACCCAGCTCTCAAGCTCAGAGGGACCCTGACTCCAGCCCCAGCCTGATTCCTTTGCTTTCTCCCTGCCAGAGAACAATCTAAAATTCTGTAGCACACACCACAGGAGGAAATGTTGCCAAGTGCTCTCTAGGCTCCCTGTTTTATTTTGTTTTTAATCCCAGACTGTGTTCCGCTGTTAACAGCCACCCATGCCCTGCAGAGTAAGAGTAGACAGATTCTCTTGAGCTCCTCGTCAGCCCAAGCACTCGGGTACAAATTGGATCAGAGTCCGAGGTATAACTCAGTGGTACAGTGCTTACCTTAGAATGTGCAAGGCCCTGCGCTCAAACCCTAGCATGGAAAAATTAGTTCAGGCTTAACTAATTAATCGGATGAAAGCTGAGGTCATATCCTGGCGTCATTTGGTATATGGCAGCTGGGAATTCTGATGCCGGGCACCACAAAGATGGAAAGGGGTTTCTCACCTGGGGCTTGCCAAGGATAGGGTGCAAAAGAGGCCTGAGCTAGAGAGAGGTGGCTCTTACCACGGGGGCAGTGAGCTTGCGTTCCAGGAAGATGTGGCAGGTGAAGGTCGACACGATGGCTATGGTGGACACAATGGGAGCCAGGGCTGAGTTTCCACTTTGGACATATCCAGCCTTTTCTAGTAATTTCTTTTCTCTCTTTCTTATATCTGCAAAAGAGAAGGCAATCAGAGGTGATCTTATTTTGCATGCCAAACCTAGCATAAAGAAATGTATTACTTCCAGGCTGTGGAGAAGTCTCAGCAGGTAAAATGTTTGCCACACAAGTAAAAGGACCAGAATTTGGGTCCCCAGAAAAAAAAAGCTGGGCAGGAAGTATCGCTGACTGTAATCATGGCCCTCAGAAGGTAGAGCAGGGAATCTCTGGGGCAAGCTGGCTAGCTAGATAGACTAGCCAGAATCAGCAAGTTCCAGGTTCAGGGAAAGACCCAGACTCAATGGATATGATGAAGATTAATCAAGGAAGACACTACCAAATATTAGCTTCAGGCCTTCACATGCATGTAACCACACATATACATGTATATATACACAGTGCACACAACACACACACACACACACACACACACACACACACGTGCAAGTGTGTGCGCACGCACGCGCGCATGCGCGCACACACACACACACAAGCAAAAATGAAAACAAACAAACAAAAAAGATGTTCTGGGTGAATGAGAATGGCCTCCATAAGCTTGTATGTTTGAATGCTTTAATCCTCAGTTAGTTGAACTATTTGGGAAGGATTAGGGGTGTGGCCTTGTTGGAGTAGATGTGGCCTTGTTGGAGAAGGTATGTCACTGGGGGTGAGCTTTGAGGTTTAAACAACCCAAGCTAAGCCTAGGATTGCCCCCCCCCATACACACCCTGCTGCCTATATTTGATCAGGATGTAAACTCTCAGCCACTGCTCCAGCATTATACCCGCCTACTTAACCGCCATGCTCCCTGCCATGATAATCATGGACCTAATGCTTTAAATCTTTAAGAAAGCCCCCCAGTTAAATGATGTCTCCTAAAAATTGCCTTGGTCACGATATCTATTTACATCAATATAGTAGTTAATAATACAAAAGAAAAGACATGGATCATTTCTGCCTGATACGCCTCCAAATGAGGGTGAAATGAAAAATACCAAAACCCGGGGACAGGAGCTAGGATCTCAGCACTGCCGCAAGTTGATGGTTTCCAAGGTCCCTCCCAGCCCTGATAGACTATGCATTGAGGGATAAACCAGATGCCTACAGGGGTCCGACAAGAAACACACGGAACAGGAGTGAGCACGGGTGAGACCGGAGCAAGCGTGAGGAGCATAACAGAATGGAAAGACTCATCTGGGCCCGGGGAGCCTCATGTGACGGGGCCTCCAACTGCCCAGATTCTGGGGTTGAACTTGGTAAGCTAGCTCCCTACATGTAGGCGGGTGGGGGGAAGGAGTTGAAAAGAACATTTATAAACATTGCAGAGCCGTGAGCACATACGGTAGCCCAGAGACAGCCAAAGTGGGGACCCTGCCTGGTGTCCCCGGAACAGACACGAGTCTGCCAGGTGCCCATGACTCTGCACTGCTCACAGACGGAGTCTAAGCCACCTCCCTTGGGTGTTTACAGGAATCAGTGTAGCTCTAGGCCCTGTGCAAAGGCGCTTGCACACAAGCACAGCGGCAGCACAGTGTCCTTATGTCTCCAGGCCCCCCATCCTCCTGGCCACTGTGACAAGGAGAAGCAAGTACAGCAAGCATCTCCTGGACAGAACCGGGCATGCTCATCCGGGACTCTCTACCGTCTATATGCCTCTCACCACAAGAACCCACAGTATCTGCACCTCTGCTCTTACTGGAGGAGGGGCTTCCTCTTAGGCCCTCACCCCCAAGCTTCTCTCAGGCCCTCTGTGGTGCTCGCCCCGCTTTGTCTTACAGAATGGCCAATCTGAAATGATCCATCACTCAGGAGTTTAGTTTCGTGTCTACTATATGACAGGCACTGTGCCCGGAGCTGGGGACAAGGAGGAAGAAGGGTCTCGGCCCTCTCCCAATGAGGGAGAGAGGCAATAAAGAAAAATAGGAATAAATGCCTGTAATCCCACCACTTGGGAGGCGGAGGGAAAAGGATCTTGGCTTGGAGGCCAGCGCGGAATTCATGACTAGTTCTGGGCTCACGTAAGACTCCGTTGCAAAAGAAAAACAACACGAATAATAATAGAAAAAAAAAACTGAGTAAGGTAATTTCAAATTGTGCTGGCTAAGCAGGAAGAAATAGCCAGAGCTGAGCGATAAGGAGACGCACTCGGTAGGGGGTGAACGCATTTGGAACACTGGTCCAGGTGGCCTCTGGAAGTCAGTAGCTGGGAGGAGACCCTAGGTCATGGCAAAGCCAAAGTGTAAAGGTCTAACAGAAGGGAGCAGTACAGGCATCCTGAAGCAGGAAGGAGAATGGAATGATGCTCAAGAAACAGGAAGTCCTCGTGGCTGCAGTGAAGTTAGCAAAGGCTACAGTAAAATGAGCTCACCAGAAGCCAGATCTACTGAGCCGGATGAAGGCATCTGGATTTCACTAAAAAAGATCTAAATTTGAATGAGATAAGAAGCCACTGAGGAATTTCCAGCAGGGGAGAGGCAGCAACTGGTACTTTAAAATGTTACTCTGGAGCAAGATGGGTAGGCTGCTGGGAAGCCAGAGGTGGGCTGCTGCTCCCGCAGAGACTTTTGAGAGGAGACTGGCTGGGGCCAGGGCTGCAGCGGAATGGAGAGGAGCGGATGGGTTCTGGATGGGTTGTGCAGCCAACCAGCACTGGGCTGTCTTCAAGCTTTTCTCTACAGCCCTCCCTCAACCCCTACAGTAGAAACCCTTTTCCTGGCCCTTTGTGTAGCTCCGTGGTCTGCAAATAATAGGAATTGGATCTTTAGTCATTGATTGGATCAAGTTGAATTAAGTCCAATGGGATTAGAATTGAATGAAATTAAATTATGTTGCATCAAGTTCGGAGGGTGGAGGAATCATTTCTGCATCCTCAAACAAGTCCCATTGAACTGCTGATGTCCCAGCCAGGGGCTCTGCCACCAGTGAAGGGGGCGGGGAGGTTTGTTAGTTAGATATTTGCTTTGTTTAATTTGGGAGGGTGTTGTTGCTGTTGTTGTTTTGGAGATGAGGGACACACTGTCTCACTGCATAGCCCAAGCTGCCATAGGCCTTGCAATCCTCCTGCCTCATCTCCTACGCCACACAGGCTGAAGCAGGTTCTCTAGAACCAGCTCCTGAAACGCAAACACAGCTTCATCCCAATTTTATGCTAATGCGTAAGTATGTTGGCGGACTCCGGGAGCTGACTGTAGCGGCGACTCTGGTCCGTGAGTGACCAGCACCTGAAGCCACGTCAGCAATTCTGTAAACGTCTCTGTAATTAAGATTTACATTTAGGTTTGACTGAAATAGGCTTCATATCACCTGCACGCACGCACACACACGCACACACGCACACACCGAAAAAAAAAAAAACCTACATAAAAAGAAAAGTACAAATGTATCCTTATATCTGCTCAAGAAACATTGTGTCGGTGGGCCATTTCAGTACAATAAAGCCACCGGGAGCAGGATGGAGATAGAGGGTGTGTGTGTGTGTGTGTAAACATCTTGTAAGCCAAGGAAACAGCTTGACACGGCTCCTTTGCTGCTCCAGTATGTTTGTGGGTTATTTTTGTAAAGGGTAACTGGCCAGCACCAGACTCCCTGTGCCCAGAAAAGGCAAAACCATATGCCACTCACTCTTGGGTTCATTAGAACAGATGCCCGGGTCTATTACAAAATCGCTACAATCCTTGGAAAACTCCGTTTGACCTACAGAGCACCTTAGGAGGTCCCTTCGGCGCCCCGCCCCCACCACCCTGCCTGCCTGGCCCTGAAGAACCTTAAGAACCTCTTAAAGAGCACGTCTACCCACGTCAGTGCTTTGCAGAGCAGCTGCTCATCTCACCGTGAATGGTGTTTATAAAAGATTTCTCCCAGGCATACATTTTAATCAGCTTGATGCAGGTCAGAAACTCATTCATCGTCTGAACTCGCTTGTCTGTCACCGAAATTGCTGATCTTCGGAAAGCTGAATTGAGTTTGGCCATAAACATCTGAAATCGAGGTACAAGCAACCGTATTCAGGGAGAACTGCTGAGTCGCAGTTGGCCTAAAAACCCAGGGATCAGAACATAAGTGCCAAACAAAGTTCTAAGGGGACTTGGCGGAGATCCTGGGTCCGGTCGTTCCTCTGCATTGTGGCAGCTGACCCACCCCGGAGGGGACCACTGGGAGTCTGTCAGGTGATACACCGAAGTGCCGAGATGCGGGGTAGGAAAACAGGAACTTTGGCAGACTGCACAGGCATCCCCTCTCCTCCAGGAGAGATCCAGGTTCTTAGAAAATGGCACTGGGTCAGCAAAAGACAGAACACCTGTGTTCGCAGAGAGGCGTGGGCTTTGGATGCGTGGCCCAGGAGAGGAAGCCCTCCGCTCAACTCAGCAAACGGGTGTATGCCGATTGCAAACGTCAAGCATTTTGCATCGCACATCCCTGACTTACCTGGATAGGGATGAACACGATGTACACACATATCCCGACAAGAGCTGTGGAGCCCAGAATGAAAAAGGCGTACACCGCACAAACGACCATTAGAATGGGGATGGTGGCTGGCAAGGGACAAAACAAGGCAGCCTCAAACAAGGAATAACTATCACTTGATAGTATATTGAGCACCTAGAAAGAAAGCACATAGGTTCAGGCTTGGGACCCTTCTGGGAGCTTTCTGAATGGCAGGAGGTGGGACGAGTCAAGGGACCAATGTGATGAGTCCTGTGGTGTCACTTTGGCATGACTTTGGAAGGCTAGTATCTTAGGACTGGAGATCCCAGAGAAGAGAGCTGCAAAGAGATGTGGTGTTTGGTTGGGTTTGGTTTGGTAGCGTTCTGAGACCCTGTTTATGTCTTTATTAACACAGTCCTACTTTGCTCAAGGCAGCAGCACGCCCAACTAAATGGCCACTCCTCTGATGGGCACGGTGGTACATGTGTGTGGCCCAGCCCCTGGGGGACTGCCACTGGAGGATCTTGAGTTCCGGACCAGCTTGGGTTCCACTGCGAGACCCTGTCTCCAAACCATCAAAGGAAGAAAGGGAGAAAGAAGGAATGAAGGAAGAGGTGAGCGAGAGGCAGAGGAGGAGGAAGAGGAGGAGAAGGACAGCTCGTGACTCCTTTCTGCAGAGTGTGGCCATGTGACTGTGGGGTTGAAAATGGTACATAGCCAAAGGATAGCGATCTGGGGAAGAATTTTTAAAGAGAACTAAGCTCAACGCTAGGAAGACACTTATTCCTGTTTTTCTCTCCTTCCTCCTACTGACTCTCTGAAAAGAGTTGGGGTAGTTGGATCTCTTGCAACCATCTTGAGTCATTGGGAGAGACATGAGCTAGGAAAAAAATGAAGGAAGGGAAGGCTCTCAAAGCCACCCTCCCCCAAGCCCCCAACTGCCTTCTTCTAAACTCCTTTTAGATAAAATGAGAATAAGCCTTTTTTTTTTAAGAGTCTCGTGTATGCCAAACTGACCTCAGATTTGCAGTGTAGCCAAGGTTGACCTTGAGTTTCTGATCCTCCTGCCTCTGTCTCCTAAATGCTGGGATTACAGGCACAAACCACTGCACCTGGTCTGTGTGGTGCTGGGGGTGTGATCCAGGGCCCTGGACGTAACTGAACCCTTGTTTGTCCCTAGCCCTCGTTTCATTCCATGCAGAACGCACTTATTATTGACATAGGATGATTTGAGAACACCGAAGGAGCGACTCGGAAAGAGAAGCAAGTCTTTTCACCAAATGCCATATGGGGTTTCATTGACAAGGGAATATTTCTTGAATGAGCGGCAGGGATTTTATTACTAAAGATTAAGGGCTTAAGAAAATGTCAACTCTAAAGTACAATGCACATGGTTGTGTTATAGCTTTGGCACCACAGATCTTACACAGTTGGGTTGTTCCCCCCCCCACACGCCCCAGAAGGGAACAAGTTCTCACTACGTAGCCCAGGTTAGCCTCAATTTTCCAACGTGTCTCCCTCCATCTCCTGCGTTCTGGGGCTACAGGCATTCACTATATCCAGCCTGTCCATCGGTTTTACCACATCCTTATTGTGTGCCCTATACTGTGTCGTTGCCACTGGTAATCAAAGGGGTTGAGTTATGTCACCCTCAAGCCCTGTTTGAGCTTCTCCAATTCCGCAGCTCAGATGTGAACCCTTCTCTGTCTGAATTCCTCTTGTGTTTTGAGAATCCTCCATTCAGCAGAGGGATGTGTTGTGAAAGGTCAGGGTATAGACAAGCAAAAAGAAGGAGGATACCCCATCCAGGAAGCATAGCCCACACACTCACAGAAACATGACCAACTTTGCAGGCGCGCGCTCCTCCCGGACCTGCTCACCTCGCCTGCAGAGATGTGGGTCAATGTCTTGAAGGACAGCAGGTTTTCGAAAACCAGCGTGGAGAGGGCCACCTTCAGCCGGATCGCCGTCCGGTAATTTATGGCCCAGGCAAGAGCCCAAAAGAGGACTTTGGTAAACTCGGTGGCAAAAAGGGCCAGGCACAAGCAGATGCTGACCACGATGTGTCCAGAGGAGGTGCTGGAAATGTGCTGGAGGATTTGGTGAATGAGAACTGTCTGTAAAATAGTGCGGTGGAGAGAAGGGAGGGCCGCTGGGTGGCGCTTCTCACGGGAGGCCTCCTCTAATGACAGCAAGCTGGCTTTACCGGCCTACTTTTCTCATTAATTTCAGCGGTGGTGGCTGCGCTTGGCAAGGATTAGCTTTATGGAAACGCACCCCCAAGGAACACAGAGATAAAGACAATGCACTAAAACCACCAGCTCGTAGAGAAAGTGACTAACGACATGCTTTGCCCAGCTGGGGACCTAGAAGACGATTTGGAAGAGGCAGCCCCACTCACCGGCCCTAAGGCTGCCATGACGATGCACAGGATGTTAGCTACAACATCCATCAGAACTCGGGTCCTCTGGAATTTCCAGACCACGCGGCCCAGAGAGGCCCTCTCTGGCCCTACTCTTTCTATTTCTTCAGCCCAAAGGATTTGAAATCTGCAACGAGAGAAAGGGAAGGGGGAGAGGACAGACAGTCCATGTCACCCACGGAGCAGCTTTGGTGCGCAAACTCCCGCAAAGGTGCGCGGCACAGCTCTTGTCCTTGCCTTTGGGCAAATAGCATTCATTTCTTCTTCCTCCGGGCAGGGAAATATGGAGCAGCAGGAGGTGAAGCCTAGACAGAGCTGTCGATAGTATCTGCTGTACTAGGCACCTCCCAGGTCTTTGCCTCCTCAACCTCTGGCTACCATATCAGTAATCATAAGAAGATGGAAGCAATAGAGAGTTAAGAGAGAGCTTTTCCTTGGGGGAACACTTTTCTTTTAGCAAGTGATGGTGGTACATGCCTATGATCCAGGAGCTTTGGAGGCCGAGGGGGGAGAATTTCAAGTTTTAGGCCAGACTATGATATATAGCAAGACCTCATCTCAAGGGAAAAAAAAGAAAAGACCGTCCATTTAGAAGCTTTGAAAGGAGCCAGGCATGACAGGTCTGTGGCACGTGACGCTAAGGAGGTAAGGTCAAACAGACTCTCGTGGGACTTCAAGGCCCTCAGAAAGGCACTTAGGTGGTGCCATGTTCTAAGTGCAAGGAAAACAACTGCAGCTCTTTACGTCAATCTGATGAAGTAATTTGCATATCTGAAAGATTACAAGGTGGCCGTGAGCATGCTTGGTGGTGGGTAGTCAAGACAAAAGCCAATGATCACACTGGCAATGAGGGGCATCAGGCTAGAGGCACAAAGCGGGCAACTTAAGAGGGAATTCAAGGACAGGTATCCAGGGGGGACAAGAGGCCTTGTTGGTGGGTTAGATGTGGAAGGAAAGGAGAATGGGGACCAAGGGTAGAGCCCAGTTTCCTCGACTTAGCAACCATGAAAATGGAGTTAACAGAGACAGGGGGGCGGGAGAGGAAGAGAGTACCATGAGGTTGGGGCTGTATCAAGAATGCAACTTTAAACTCTCGCCCAGCATAAGGCAGCTATGGGCTCAATACGCAGGCAAAGAAAAGGGGAAAGCCTACATTCACAGGAACCCAAAGGAAACACCCTGCCCTTTAGATATTGAAATTTGTGAGGCCTCCAAGCGCTGCTGACGCTGGACCTGTGGGATTCAGATTCTAGAAGAGACACCTGGGGTGGAGATGGACACGTCATCGGACAGCCAGTGCTTGATCTCTTGGCCCGAGTGAAATCAGCTGAGAACAAAAGGCAGTAGGAGAGAGAAGATAACTAATGTTGGGAAGAAAATTTTAAAAAATCCTAATGGGAAACACTGTCCAGAAAGATAGAAGGAAAATCTAGCACCCCACAGATGCTGGTCTAGCCCCTCAAAGCTCCCTGGAGACCTTCTCAACTGTAGGGAAATCACCTGTAGCTGAGATTTCCTCAGGGCAGGGATAAGGGGCAGGACCCCCCCCCTCCACCCCACCCCACCCTCACTAGAAGCAACTGCAAGACCATAACTTGCACTCAGCCCCTTTGGCATGTGTTCCAGGATGCATCGCACTTTGGACCACGTGGCCAAAGTTAGGGCAACCTCTAGGATGAGGAACAGTGGCGACTTTGAAGACCTTCCCTTGGTCAAGACATTATAAGTCCTCAGGGCCCACTTCAATGCAACTACTAGAAAGGAGAAAGTTTGGGGCTGGAGAGGTGGTTGCAGTTAAGAGCGGTCGTTGCTCTTGCAGAGGACTCTTGACTCTCAGAAGCCATATGGCAGCTCACAACCATCTGTAACTCCACTTCCAGGGGATCCGACACCCTCTTCTGACCTCCTCCGGCAGCAAGCACATGCATGCTTGCTCATACACTCGCTCATGCACATCAAAAGCAAAGCATGAATAAGGTTGGTGTCTTTGTGCAGACTTGAACAAGTCTTCATAAATTTCCAACTCAAAGAGCAAGGTGGCAGCCACACAGTGTATTCAGTTCTCTTTTTTTGAGATTTATTTATTTGCATGTATAGCTGCACACCAGGAGAGGAAATCAGGTCCTGTACAGTTAATTATAGGTAGTTGTGAGTCGCTGTGTCGGTGCTGGGAATTGAACCCTGGACCTCTGGAAGAGAGAAGCCAGTGTTCTTAACCACTGAGCCATCTCTCCAGTCCCGTGCTCTGTGTTTTAACTTCAACATAAAAAGCATAGCCTGGACTGGGTATGGTGGTTTATGCTTTTAATCCCACCACTTGAGAGGCCGAGGCAGGTGAATCCCTCCGAGTTCTAGGCGAGCCTGGTCTACATGGTGAGTCCAGGGCAAGCCAAGACCACATAGTAAGAGCCTGTCTCACAAAAAATAAAAATAAAATATTTTTTGTGAGCGAGGAAGCTGATGAGGTATTTTTCTGGAACAGTGGCAGTACCAGTTATGGTTACAGAGTAGAAAAATCTGGACAGGGTCACCAACGTGATAATGGTGTCTGTCTCTGGTAGAGGAACAGGTGCATGGTGGAGCATACTTCTGCTGCTTAACATTGCTACACTACAATTAGCATCAATTAGTTGGGACCAATGACACAATTTTGCAAGCCAAAATTGGCAAACATGAGCATTTGGCAATAGAGACATACAATACATACAAATATAATAGATATTTTTTAAATAAATAAATAAAACCAGGAAGGATGCCTAGAGCTTCATACAATGTTCCAGATGGGGCCCAAATAGCACAGAGTAAAGCAAGCCCCCAGCTCCCTGTCCACAGTGCTTGCTCTTACAAACCCCCAGCCTCACTCTGCTGTTCCCTATGTCCTTTCTAAACTGGTCATCACCTTCTCCGGAGACCAGGCCAAGAAGTGCAGGCAGTAAGTGCCAGCCCACAGCTCGATGAGCCGCCACTGGGAAGGGTCAGCGGCCCCCGGAGCTGGTGTCTGTTTTCACAAGGGAAGTAGGAGCAAGTGAAAGGGCCCTCGAGACCCCTGGCTTACAATACCGCACCCTTAGTGACCCTGGTACCTCTTGGCATTGATGTCAGATGAGTCATACAGGGACAATGGGGGCAGGGTGTCCACAGTCAGCGTGTGCTTGTAACTTTGAATCATCACAGGTGTGAGCCAGGAAAATGTGGCGAAGGACAGCAGCCCAGCATCATCCACGGGATTAGATGCTAACCTAAAGCAAATGACATTCTCAGTTCCTGGGCGCTGGGATCACTGCCCCGATACCCTGGCTTGAATTGATCACCACAGTAATAATCACAGCCATGTGTAGAACCTGAGACTTGCATTCATTAGCCATGCGGGGAGCTCTTGGTCCAGCTTGTCCCAACTCAGGACAGCAGATGGTGAATGTTCAGGAAATACGCAGGTCAGCTGTTAAACGCAGCTAACATTCAAAATTGAATAACATACATTTAAGTATATTGTCCGGAAAACAAAGGTGATCATACCCAAATCTTACCACTTCCTAATTATTTTTGCTATTTTTTGTTATACTTTCTAATGCTTTTGTTGCACTATATTACAAAAAATACAAAATGTAGCATGAATTGGTGCATAGTCCCGCATGTGGTGACTGTTCAAGTTTAACAAACAAGCTGTCGAAGTGAGCACCTATGTCACTGTCCCTGTCCTCTTAGGAGTGCCCTGCCCACCTCAGTCCTCTCCTGGCTCACCTTGCACAGGGTCGCACTGGGATCAAGGTTTTCAGGCTGGGATCATATCTCTCACTAAAGGATCTCCGCCGGCCTCGCTGATCCAGGTCTGAGATAAGGTAGGGGCCTTCGCCCACCATCCTGATGCTGTTCTGGAGCCCGAGACTCCCTGGCCTTGGGACACTTTCACTCTGCAAACAAAAGATGGAGAACCCTCACTGAGATACAAGGGCACTGGGAGTAGAGTCAAAAGCCACCGTGGCACCCAGACCTCTCCCCTTGGCTTTGAGCCCTCGGACCTGGTTTTGCCCACTGGTTTCAGTATCTAAAAAGGACTGTGGTTAGATGCCACCAACACCCCTTAGCCTATATTTTGATTTCGCTTTTGAGTAAGAACATTGCATTCCTCTTCTTTCCCTATCTTGAGTTGGCTGGTAGCCACAAATCCTCCTGTGAGACTTCAGTAAGGGTTAACCTGTGGGCAAGGCTGGTTCTCAGCCCAGCAAGATAACCTTAGGATAAATGGTTTTGCTTTCTTGGTGTGGGTGAATTCTGTCACACACGTACACCTTTATTTGTCCAGATTCTTTCAGGAGCTTATGCATCCATGTCCCCTCCACCTAGATACCCAGTGGGCAAAGAACTTCAACAAAGCCACCCATCAGGACCAGCCACATCTGGACAAGTCCATGTTCCCACTGATTCTGTGGCAATCCCTCCACCACCCCGTAAAAACCCATACCCCAGGTGAAGTGGACATAATCTGTGTCTGCCTGGTCTACAAATCAATTGCCCTACTTGTGGATATTCCTGAAGCAGGCTTTTCTTATTTTAAGGTCCAGTCCTTTTCTGAGGCCTAGCTCTGTACTTGCCCTAAGTTCCCGCAACAACCCTCTCCCTGGTACAAGAAATAAATACCCTTTATTGCTAAGATTTGTTGAACTGGTTTCTGTCCCTTTTAAGCAGAGGTCATATCCATATTGATACATATATACAAGGGCTCAATTTCCTGTGAGTTCTCTCTGGAAGTTCTCATGGCTAGAAAGACCGATTAAAGCAATTCTAATCAAGGTGCTAATGACTGATAAACCACGGAATGTCCCAAACCAGAAGTGTTCTCAGGTGGACTCTTTTACAAATCCCTCACTATCATGAAGAGAAACTGAGGCTGGGAAGAGGGAAGGACTTTCTTACTCTGAGAGTGAGTGACACAGTCTCATCTGTGACAGTCCAGACTCAGAAAACTGAAGCTTGCACCTTTTCCGGTAACCTTGGGGAAAATCCCTCATTTGTCTTATCTTACAAGAGGCGTGTCTCTGGAACAATATGCCCTACACACACACACACACACACACACACACACAAACAAATGCAACAAAAATTGAAAATCAAAACTCCTTTATTGTAACAGGAAACCGAAACATGAAATCGGATGGGAGAAGCACATGTTTTGTGTGCGATGGATCCGCTCAAGATCTCTTCATTCAGCTAATGAATATTAATGACCAGAATGCCACAGACACAGCCCCAGAATCCCAATTCAATCAGAACATAGAAATCTCCAAAGTTGCTAACATGAGCCCTGCCTCCTCCACATGTACAGTCTCACACTCCCCTCCAGCCTGGCTAAATGCATTCACGTCCCCTAAACAAAGTGCCGACCCCTTCTCCTGCTGCTGGGTCTTTGGGCCACACCTGGGGCAATCTTGTCCCTCCTCTTGTTCCATTCCTGCTCAGACTCTTGAGGCTCAGATCTCACCTTTCCCTTGCTGACAAGTGTTCCTTTTGACCAAACAGGCTGTGAACTCCTCGTCTCTCTCTTTCGAGTTGCTCTCGTTAACGGCCATACTTGAACACCCAGCCTCGTCCCTGGGCGTACCACATACCTACTCGATGCGCGTGTGTCAGTTGGGACCGAGAGTGACAAGTATGTGCCAGGAGATCTAAAACACAAATGCTCTCCCTTGAAGAAAGAAGAAATGGGCCCACGACAGCACTAGGATACTGTAAATCATAAGGCGGCATAAGCTCTAGAAAAGGACACCAAAATAGGGGTGATGGTGAAGCTAAGAAACGAGAGAGAGAGAGAGAGAGAGAGAGAGAGAATAGTAGACTACCCACAAATACCTAAAAAGTGGCCCATGAGGAACGGTGAAATTAAACAACAAAACAACAACAACAACAAAAGAGAGATGAATGGAAGACAAATAGCAACCCAATAGACTGAAACCACATATCAATAACTATCGATCGTATCATATTATTTTTACGTAAACTAAGCACCTCAGTTTTTTAAAAAGAGAGACAGGCAGTAGCAAAACAAGATCCCATAACGCGCTGCCTACAAGAGACACATTTTAAATATGAAGGCACAGCTATAGTCCTGGTGGTGAATGTCCGTAATCTCAGCTATTCAGAAGGCTGGAGTAGAAGGGTAATAAATTCAAGTCCTACCTGGTCAGGGGACTGCAACCTTGTCTCAGAGTAACAGCAACAAAACTGGAGTCATGGCTCAGCGTTAGAGCACGTGGCTAACATGCCCTAGATCCAACCCAAAGTATCACTGAGATAAATGAACAAGCAAAGGGATAGGGAAAAAAAAAAAAACAAACTCCAATGAGAAGACGTAAATATAGAGAAAGACACTGGTGAGCTCTGGAGAGGGAAGTGTTTCTTAAAGAATCAAGCTCTCGACCAAGGCCACTACACCGAAACCACAGAATTGTCCAACTGAAGGCATCGTTTGTTAAACGCTAAGACATGGGAAAGTGACTGACGATGTAAATACAACCCTCTAGCTGTTCAGAATCAGTGTGTCTGATTTGTAAAAGATTTCAATAGAGCAATGATGAATACTCAATTAGAAAGGCAAACAAAAGGTGTAGCGAGGTGGTTGGCAGGCAAGCTTGTTGAACGCACGAAGCCTGCTGTCCCTGCACTGACTGGGCAAGTCAGAAGTGAGTTTGAGATCAGCCTGTGCTCCGTAGTAAGAGCCTGTCTCTAAACAACAACAAATTCTTCTTAAAGCACATAGAGAAACACGCTTGGCCTCCAAGTCACAGGGATGTTTAAAACCACAATAACAGTTATCTCTGATGCTTCAAATGGGCAATATTATAAAGCCTGAAAGTTGTAGGTCTTGGCAAAGAGCCCAGACGCTCTCAAACCCTGCTGGTGAGGATGTAAGTTGTGCCAATAATTTATAAATCAGTTTGACACGATTTGGTCAAGTTCAAGATTGTCTTATCAATATAGCCAATAATCAGGCATGCATATAGCTTAAGCAATTGTGTGTAGAGTAGCCTAAATTCTGCAAGCTCCTATTCATTCTCCCCTTAAATTCTCTTCTGCCTGTGGTACCCTTTCTTCTCTCATGCTTTTTGGTGTCAATGCTGAAATGCAATATAAAACATACACACAAGCGAACAAGCCATGGAGGATTGAATCCCATGAAAAAATACTTTCATGGCTGTTACAGCCTGGCTCCATTTTGTGACTTTACAAATTATTTGTAACCTGTTTCCTGGATGACTGGGTAACTTATTCTTCTATATAACTTGTTTTTCCTGTAGCCTTGGTTAAAGGCCAACTTGTTTCTCCTTTATGAGCTCATATTTAATTCACTGAAACAATTATTTCAAACTATGTCTGCCACAAAGTCACAAGCTACTTCAGCAACCGCCAGATCCTGATTTTTTTCCTCAGAACTTGTAACCCCCCCAGCCCCAGGCTGTCCAGCCACAGAACCTGGACAGTGAGTGAAACAGCTTGCTCTTCCTAGCCTTAGCCAACATTCTGACTTTCGGGATCCCCAACAACAACACCTCCATGTCAACAGGAAATATTTATTATCAATAAAACGTTAGGATGTTGGGTTCCAAACTCACAAACTGTTGGCTAAGATACTTATTCAAGTCAATCTCTCACTGTGCTAGAGTTTTTCCTTCTACTAATCAGTAAACCAGGCCAAGAGGGTAAAGAAGGACGGGCGCTCCGATAACTGTTAGTCCAAGGTCCAAGTGTCAGCGCTCAGAGGACAGTGGGAAGGACGTAATATCTGTCCAGAGTCACTGCTGATTTATCCATATCCTACCTAGATTCCTGTCTCCACTAAACCGTTAATTTTTAAACTTTATGGCTTTGCTGACTACATCTCGATTGGCTTCTGTAACCAGCTTGCTTGCTCTGCTTGCCCAGCAACAAGACTTGTATAAAAGAGAACAGAAATGCTCTGGCAGCTTGTGCACTCTCTCCTGAGTAGAGTGTGGCCTGGCCATTGTAATTAAACTCCTTATCTTGCAACATCTTTTGATTCTGACACCATTTCCATGCCTTCTCCAAGAATATTTGTAGCAGCTACTTGCCATATTCGACATGCACAAATAAGAAAATGCCTTTACAATCCATATACTACAAACACAGTGTATATGTGCAACTTAAAACTAAAGGCAGATGAGTCCACATATCAACCTATGTGACTAGCACACATGATAAACTGAGAAAGAGGAAAAAACAAGACAAAGAAAAATACATGAGAATCTGAGCAAGCAAGTTATCAAGCTGAACAGTGCTACGGCCTGAGGCTTGCTCCTACCTTGTAGACAGTGAACACTGTCAGATTCCCTGAGCAAAGGGCCACAGAAAGTTTTTTTTCCATGAGGCTCCCCTTTGCTTATCAGAAAGCCTTTCACAGCCTTCTCTACCCAAGGCTCCATCTCTGTACTCCTCCCCTGGCTTTTCTGTGTTCACTGCAAGCCTCTCACCCTGGTCTCCTCCACCAAATGCAATCCAGCTGTGACCATAGGGTGAAGAAGAGCCCTGGGCCTGGCAAGCCAGTGTTCTCAGTCTTGCTACAGCCATGTATGGATGACAGTTCATGCCACAGCATGAGTGACAGCCACACCGGGTTCCCTGGCCAGCTACCTCCATGGTCTCTCTCTGGCTGTGGGCCTTTTCCATGTCTACCCCCGGCTCCTTATGACCTGATCAGAGGAGGAGAGCAGAACAGGTAAAGAAGACGAGAGAGCTCAACAGTTGTGAAAAGCCAGCGCCAATCATTTCAAAACTGAGAATTACAGAATCTAGGAACTGAAAGAACCAAGAAGAGACTGGGCACAGCAAAGGGCCTCTTGTGTGACAGTCTCTGCTTGCCGACATGACACGCTCTCCAGCCATCACTCAAGACAGCCCTCGCATTGTGCTTACGTAGGAAATGCATAACCTCAACGGAAGGGAAACCGGGCATTCCCACAGGAGCTCCCTACAAAATTAGCCTGAGCTCTTGAGAACTTTGGCATCATGGAAGATCAATCAAGGAAGCAAGGAAATGCTCCTGCTTAGAAGAAACCAAAGACGGGACAACTAGAAGCAATGTGTAGTTCTGTGTGGCATGCCACCACAGGACAAAGAAGATTAAAGAACATGGATGGATGACCAAAGAAGTTCGAATCCAGGCTATAGATTGTGCAGTAATGCCAGGCTAAAGTCGAATAGCCTGATTTTGATTGCTGACTGATTGAAGGTACTTATCATTTTGATGATTCTGGCTATATAAGAATCCATATTCCTGAGAAATAAGTATTCAAAGGGAATGCAGCAAATTATATGAGACTTTCAAACATGTCAATAATAATAGAAAAAGCCAAGCATGGGGAGGCACACCTGCAATTTTAGCACAGAGCAGAGCAGGAGGGACTGGAGGTCACAGAAAGCACTAATAAATAATGCATGCGGAGAATACTAAAGCCATCCTGGCAACTTGTTATGTCGTCTGAGTAGAGCTGAGGTTTCTTAGCATTGTTCTTACCACCTTCCTGAGAATTTGAAATCATTTAAAAAATGAAGAGCTAAACGCTTTAAGAAGAAATAATCCTAGAGGGGACGCATTGTTTTTCTTCTGTAAAACTGATTGCCGTTTCCCCGTGAACCCTGCCAGAGTCCCGGGGACCGGCAGACCGCAGGCATGCCTCTGCCATTCGAAGGCAATCATCTCCCTTTGTTTTGTTTTTTCATCTCACACCCAGACTCTATTCCTCTTTTGTCCAGGCTCAACTTCTGGCTCCTCTACCCTGACAAGATTCATCCTACCCTACATATGACTTCTGGTTCCTTCACCTTCCAACTGGTGAAGGATTCTGTCAGCAGCTTGCCTAAGGGGTCAAACATCCCAAGATGCCCAGCACCGATGGCCAGACTCCCTGATGTCAACACAGAGCGCCATAACATAGGAAATCGGCGCTGGTGGCTCATTTCCTTTAACCCTCCACAGGGAATGCCGAGCTGTGGTTTCCTAAGACAGCCTGGAAGCTCTGCAGCTGGAACAGTATTTTACTAAAATTGGTAGCTTGGGGGGAGGGGGTGCGCACGCGGGTGAGACTCTTTAAATCAGGAAGTGTGCTTTGGCTAATGTCTCTCTCCCGTCTGGCATGCCATCCTTTGCCAGGAGCGAGAAGCTGCCTAGAGTGAGGACTCTGCTTGCCAGCAGTCAACAGAGAGGCAGGAGCGGCTGACAGAGCTCGGGATAGGCAGCTTGCTAGGTCAGGGACCCTGCAGCCATCGCTTCTTTCGTGATGAGGCACCCAAGGATTGGTCCGAGACTGTAAAACCGTCCCTGGGACCCCTTGCCGTTTTCAGGTGGGGTTTACTAACCAAACTTCAATACACTGGGCAGGCAGAAGCAGAGAGGGCTCTACTCGGAGCAGAGAGCACAAACATGTGATTTAGAAGTCCACTTTATATGGTCTGCAAGGGTCCAATTTTTTTTCAGTTTGTGGAAAACATGTAGCACATTTTTAGAAAGGTTCTCGCTTTGCCAAAAATCTCAACAGCCCTCATAGCTATAATCAGACACTACAAGAAGCAGGCACCCATGCTCCACTGAGCACAGCCCGCAGCACCACCGCTAGCCCCTGGCTCTGAGGTCTACTGGATTGCTTAACCTTTCTTATCAGGTGGGCACTGTTGTTCTCCTCACGCGGGATTTGTTTTTCTCTGTCCTTGACTCTGTTCAAAGTGGGAGGAGAAAAGATGTCTAGAGGGCAGCTTAATAAGAAACATCTTCTACGCCTACCCCTGTGCTCTCCTACACTCCGTCTTGCCTAACTCAGAGCCTAACTCAGGGCACATTGCAGATTAGACTTCTGACGTTGCTTAATGTCTGTAATGGTCGCCCTTCCTCAGGACTCCGTCAATCTTTTGCAGCTGCATCTTTCACCAGACAGTCTTTCCAGATAAGAGGCTATGGTTCCCCTCTCCCCATAAGTTCTCTTTCCTCTCCCTGCCGCCTCTCTCTACGTCCCTCCCTTCCTCTCTCTCTCTCCTCCCTCCCTCCCTCCATGCCTCTCTCTCCTCCTCTCATTTTCTGGGATCGACTCCAAGGCTTCATGCATGCTACTGAGCTACACCCCAGCCCAATAAATCCATTATTAATGTAAAGTATCTGATGGCCTCGTTTCCTTATCTCCAACTTCTTTCAAGACCTTAGCTGCTCACAGTGTGGAGAAGCTTGAGGTAGCTTTCCTCAGGCCTGGCTCCTCACTTCTGCTGCTTAGCCATATTGGCTATCCCCAGGATGCTATGGTCGGCCAGCCCAAAACATTAACCTTGAGTGACAAAGAGCTGGTGTCGGAGTTGGGGGATGGGGAAAAAGAGCCAAGGGATTAAAGCAGCACAAAGGCCAAGGGAGGTCTGCTCAAGTCCTCTCATCCCTAAAGGGTCTAAAATGGCAGCTTGTGGTGGTGTCTCCAAATGAAGTCACCCAGTTAATACTGAGATGGTCTACTGTGACTGAAGAATGATAAAGACTCCCATGTTAAACCTCGAGAACCATACAGTAATGCACGTTGATTTCAAGATCTTTTCCAAAAAATAATCTCTTGGCTAAACTATGAAACATACTCTGTGAGCATGCACGTATGTGTGCGCATGTGTATGCACATAACTGAAAGACCTACCTTACTCACTGTAGGCTTCTGTACATCACAGATTTTCCAATCCCATATTGTGGCTATTTTTTTCTTTCTCACACCAGGAGGCTCCAAAACCAGAACTGACCCAGGCCTCCTTTACCTCTGGGAACCCCAACTGGGGCTTCCTCCCACAGAGGCAGACAAAGTTGGAGACGTCACCCCCCAGCAATCTGACCTAAGGATGGGTGACAAAGGCCCCTCAGGACTCATGAGAGGCCATTCATTGCAACAGAGATGAGCTTTACCTGGGCGGGGAATGAGCAAGTTCCTGGGAGGAGATGGAGAGGAAGAGTGGGCAGAAGCCGTGGCCTGTGGCCCTTCTTACCTAGCTTCCTCCTCTCTGGACCTCAGGGTTAGTTTCCCTTGTCCCATCTGCGAGGAACCCTCTTCTCCAACTGCCCCATTCAACTGTCACTCCTACCACACCTGAGGAGGGAACTCTGAGGGAGCCAACATTCCCTCAGGCCACGGTTAAAGGGCACTGCCCCATCCAGGGATTGATCTGTAGGATGCCAGGCTCAGGCAGTGAGCATTAGAGCTCACAGGTGTGCTGGCCTGGCCTTTTCTCCAGCCTGTCACAGCATACCTTTGTCTATGAGGAGATGAACCTTCCTCCAACCCCATCCCACTGGGAGAGGAAACCGAGGAGCAGAGGCCTCCCACAGCTGGTTCCAACACAGGTCAGCACAGCAGAGGTCAGTGTCTACAGCTACTCCAGGCTCTGTCTGTTCTGACCCCATGTCCCTGCTGAAGAGGCAACTGTAGGGGGCAGAAGGGGATAAAAAACCAACCTCTAAAACAGAAAATCTCATTTATTTATTCATTCATTCATTTAACAGAAATCAAGGGGCAATTTGAGCCGGATTTTTTTTCCCCCTTGCGTTAAACAAATGCTCAGCCTGAGACTAGAACTGCTCACTCCTGTGCACGGTGAGCACTGCCTAACTGGGGGTGGGGAGCCTGGCTCATTCCTCGATGGTTTCTGAACCTTGCCGAGAGCAGGTGACCAATCACACAGTTGCAGAAGGATGCCACAGCAGCCATGAATGGGTTCAGAATGAGCAGAGACTCTGATCACAGAAACAGCAAATGTTGACTGAGTTTAAAGCGCTGTTGGACACCCCGGAAGACTCTGCCAAACACACCTGGCCTGTAGGACACCTTTTGCTGTAGCCCAGTTGTGGTTTAGCTTTCCTGCGTTTCAGTTACCTGCAGTCAACTGAAAATATTAAATGGAAGACTCTGGAAGCAAACATTTTGGTTTTGGTTTCATCGGAGACCAATCTGAGGAAGGTGACAAAGCTTATGCTGCTCTGACTCTAGGCATCACTGCTGTCAGCCTCTTAGAACCTGGCTCAGTTGTCAGGCCAATTGTCAACAGAATCACAGTGCCTATGTTTAAGTGATCCTTATTTTGCTTAATCATGACCCAAAATGCAGGAGCTGTGATGCAGGTGATTTTACGAATTGTTCCATTTTATTATTATTTGTTGTGGTTATTCTCTTACTGCACCTAACTCCTACATCTAATTTTATCCTATGTAGGTAGAGGGGAAAATATCATACAATAGAGGGCTCGGGGCCAGATGTTGTCTCAGGCTTCCATTGGGGAGACTTGGAATATATTCCCCACAGACCACAGGGGGCCTACTCTATTTCAGACCTGTCAGATCTTTGCTTTGCTTATCCCTGCTCCTCCTCCCTCTGCTGGCTGGTTCTGGCTTCTACATTTCCTTCAGATATCTGGTTGCACTTCTCTACCTGCAATAAACCTGATGTTTTTCTCCCTGTCCTGAAGGGAGGTGGAAAACGTGACCCCTGGACATTTGGGTAGTAAAGTGGATGCTTCAAGGATAGCGGGCTGGAGGGGTGGGTTCTCTTCACCCATGCCTGGAGTGCCTTGCTTCATGCGCCCCACTCCCCTCCACTATGACAGCAAATTGCTGCTAATAATATCACTTGACATTTATAAAGCCCTTTGCTTGATCTTCACAACAGCCTCGGGATGCCTCCTAAGCTCAGCCAGACTCCCTTTCAAAGTCTTCCAAACAGATCCAGATATGGCATGCCTACCAAAGGCGGATGCTGAATTTACCTCCACCTTCATGTGAGGCAGAGCAGAGATGGGTTTCTACTAAGACAGTATTTTAGTGCTACATCAAATGGTACCAAAGATGGAATCTTGAGGACAGATTCTGGAGCAGGATGATAGAGAGACGCCATAGGGTCTTTCAGAGCAGAAGAGACTAGCTCCCACCTCACACAGTACCTGGGCTTATTGGAGAGATCAAAGCAGGGATTCAAGGGAATGAGTTCGCCTGAGAGGGGGGGAGGAGTGTGAGGATGCACTGCAGAATGAGAAGTCAGGCGTTCTTGCTGACATGGTGGCAAAACCCTGTCTCAGCACTTGGTAGCAAGAGAGACTGAACCAGGGTCATTAGTGTGAGGCCAGCCTGGGATACAAAGCAAGACACTGGGATGAGGGAGGGAGAAAAGGATGGAGGAGGGAGGGAGGAAGAGAGGAAGGCAGTTGGAGAAGAAGGAAGGGAGGGTGAGAAGAAAGAAAGGAAGAAAAAAACCTTGCTGTAATTTGCTCGTCCATTGAAAAATTCTAAATGTATACTGTTAAACTAAAGATTTTGAGCCCAAAGATGTCTAAAATAAAAGGATTGTCAACTGCTAGATACGCTATCCAGAAAAGGGACCAGGTCCCAGGCCAACTTTCAGCAAATATCCAGCAGCAAGCTAAGTAGCCCCTGGAAAATGCCCTCCATGGAACAGAGTTGAGAGACTGATTTTTTTGCCTCTGGGGAAGAAAAGCCTGTGTGACACCCACCCCTACCTTACCCCAACCCCATTTGTAGACAGGAGGGGCAGATGGAAGCCCCTGTGACACACACCCCCACCCTACCCCAATCCCAGTTGTAGACAGGAGAGGCAGATGGAAGCCCCTCTGACAGCCACACATATCCCACCCCCAGCTTTAGACAGGAGGGGCAAATGACACAGAATGGGAAGCTGGGAAGCAGGACATGAGCCATGTCCTGTGTCTTGCTGGTTGCCTATCCCTCTTGTCCTTTCCTCCTCTGTCTTAGATTCAGATTGCAAGCAAGCCTGATCTAAGCCAGTGATGGGGTTCTGAGCAAGACACCTCTTCTGCCAGAGTCAAGGTCCCTCTATCAGATCAAAGGGGTGAAGTAGATGAATGTTATTATTAATCTTGTTCCATGCCATGGGCCTCTTTGATACTCCAATGTATTTTCAGGATAGTTTTCCAAATGACCAAGACAAGATACACAGAATCACAGGTAACCGATTATCCTAGAACAGGGTAGTGACAGAACAAGGCTGGGTACTGTGAAACATCATCTGCTGTGTTGATGTACTAAGAAACACGATCTAGAAGAAGATCTAATGATCACCAAACGTCCGCACATGGGAGGTCTGTGAAAACTGGGACAACTAAGTGAGGTTTAAGAATGCCCACTGGTGGCACCGTCCACAAGAGGGACACGAATTTGATGTTTGGTTGCCTCCATTGTATAATAAAGGAAAATGCTAAATTGGTTTTGCTTTGAGAGCTACCTGCTAGACATAGTAGCTCATGCCTGTAGTCCCAACCACGTGGAAGGTTGAGACCAGAGGACTACAAATTCAAAGCCAGCTTGGACCTCACAGTGAGTTTGAGCCAGCCTGGGCTACAGAGTGAGACCCTGTTTTATTTAATTAAAATAAATTTACTCTTGAGTGATTTAGCTGCTGTTGGCTTTGAGAATGGGTCCAGAGAGGCTGCTAGGGGAGATAGGGGCAGGGAGGAGAGGGGTTGTGGATCGGTGGCAGTGGCTTCTTTTCTGTCCTCTGACTTAGAGGTCTGGGTTTTCTGTGCTGGATTCTCAGTGAATCACTGCAGTTCTGAGTCAGCTGAGCCTTCCTGCATTATTGGGAAGAACCTGCCATCTCCTGGCCAACTTGAGGAAAACATGACGGCTAAGTTAGGGAGACACACGGTGGGTGTTTTGTGCCAATGACACACAGCAGGTCTGGGAGGGGCAGGGCCAGTTGAGTGAAGGGGTTTTCAATTGGCACCTCTGGCCTGGCAAAAGATGGACGGGGTGGCACTGGTAGGTCCCTGAAGCTGCTCTTTAGGACTCAGAAAGCAAAGAAAGAAGAAAGGGGTTGAAGGGAGAAAATAACAGGGCAAAGGGCTATCAAGAGAGAACAGGCATTCACAGCTGGAAATGCCCTGGAAGGGAAATGAGTTCCACCAGAGAAGCCCCTGGGCAGAAGGGGCAAGAACATTTCCCCCTCTTCAGTGTAGATGGTGTTGTTTGGTCCCCAGATCTCGATGCCCTCCCGCAAAGCTCTTACTTCTGCCCTCCAACATTCTTCCAGACCCCATCCTTCTTATCTAAGTACATGTCTAGGGAAGCCTCTGAAGCTTGTCGGCCTGGAAGCGAGCTCTGTGGACCCTCATCTCGGTCCTTTGTCGACACCTCCTGGCATCGCTCTGGAGCAGCCTGCTGGCTTGTTTACTGTTTACGTAGTGTCACAGGAATCCAAAACCACGAGGCAGGATATCATTTATCCCCAGCTCCATCCCAGTGTGAAACACTGAGGGGATTATTGGCTTACTGGATTCGTTTTTCTTAAGGAGTTTTGAGGAACTTGGTGACCATAGTTTGAAAACAAATAAAAAATGCTTGGATCTGACTTAAGGTGGAAATCATCTATTGTTTCTATTTCAAACACACTCGAGGGATCTCCTGGCATCCATATTCATTCAGCCTTCTCATAGCAAAAGCCTCCTCAATTCTAGTTTAGAGAAACACCACCTCCATCCGGCCTGTGTGACGTGGAGAAGCTGACCCTATCATCTGACAAAGGAATTAAGATTTGACTCACAGGAATTAAGATGTGACTCGGGCCTGGCAAATCCAACTTCTAATGGCTTAACACAATTGGTTCAGAGGTGAACATATGACCCAATGAGACCCAATGAGATGCATCCCCACTTGAAACCTTGACTAGGAATTGATAAACTGGGAGGTCATGCTCCTGGAGCCGGTCACTATGATGCCACCTGAAAGTGGAAGGCGGGCAAAAGTGAAGTCAAAGGAAAGAGAGTGTCTTCAAGATCAATGTCCTTTCTACACTGGCCCCAACCCAGAACTCTTTCTAGACCTTCCTGTTACATGAGCCAATACCGTATCTTTCTGGAAGTCAGCCTGAAGGAGTTCTTGATCCTAAAACTGAACAACCATAAGTAACGGAGCAGAACATGGGGCTTTCTCTTCTTAGTCTTATTCCTTGTGAATTCAACATGTCACCTATGACCCTTTGACGCAGCCAGGACACTGTGAGCCTTTACATTATGGTGAAGTTATTCAGCATTTGACCCCATCATGTCCAAAAAGGGCTGAGATGTAGAGCCCCCAGAGTGGTCTGTTCTAGTCTTGCTGCCTGCTTCTTCTTTATCCCAGCTCCCCTCACTACATTTCAGCCCTGCTGCCTGCCATCTCTAGACAAGAAGGCCATGGATCTGCACTTGACCACCAGACTCTATGAGGTTTCCATGTCTCCTTAGGTCAGCAAAGAGCTGGATTGCAAACAGTGACTTGGGTGCTTCTGCAGGACCTTGGACCTGTCAAACTCCACAACCTGCAAGGTGAAGCAAATGATGCCTGGCGCTTTCTCGTAGACACCTCTCCCTCAAGATGAGGCTACTCCTTTCATCACACTGATGAGGAAACAGTGGCTTATATGTGTTAAGTGGCTTGCTCAAGGTCACAGAGGCATAATCTATATGAAACCCAGGCTAGGACTAAAGATCAAGTCAGTAAAGGCAGATACGCAGAGCTCTCTTATATTCTGAATTTGGCTCCACATCTTCCTGCCACAAGGGGGTGCATCATGGCAGATTTTACTGTCACCTTCCTGAATGGACTTCTTCAACTGTAATGTAGACAAAATAAAACAGCTTCCTGTGGCAGTAGATAGTCTATTAAAGCATGTATATGGCACAAATAATTGCTCAATAATGGATAGTTTTTTACCACCCATTATATCAAATCACAATAGATTTGGCCAAGTTCTACTTTGATGCAACTAATCACCAGTCTGTGCGCATGTTGTTCATTTCCTTGCAAAGGTTTTTCTCCCTCTCACTGTCGTACAAGCTCCTCCTTATTCGTACTTAAATAGTTCCCCATCCTTGAGGACTTGGTGCACTCAGGCGGTGCCACTCACCTAACTCTGGCTCCCTACGCAAAGTCTCAGAGATGATCATCAGCTGCCGCCTTATATTGTAATTTGCCAGGTCTTGTACCTGTACAAAACTGCCCTTCAAGACTGCAACATGAGCTCTGGAGAGAGCGCAGGAAATGTCCTTCTCCTCCACCCCACCCCCAATAACTATGCAAGCAGATTGTGGTGAAGATGTCAGGATGTTCAGTGCTGGGTATCCCACAGGGGTACTGCCTGGACTCTTTCTGCTTCTGCCAACCCTGAATACATCCCTGTGCAAAGCTTCCTAGCTATGCCCCAGCACCTGACCAATGAGAAGAGAGTAAGTCACACGGGCACACTAAAGAATACAGTGCCTCCAGTGGATTGCTTGCTGGAGTACTGATCACTCTAATGTTTTGTTGTTGTTGTATCAAACTATGCCTTGCTTTTGTTTGGGACATTTGTGGTTTGCACAGTGCCCTTGTGCATCATGGCCTTGCCCAATCTTTAACAAACTCTCAGTGACATGAGTCATGTTAGCCTGGCAGCCCAGCATGCTAAGACAGCCACATGCTGTCCTCACACCTGGCTGTTTTCGGCCCTTGCATTTGCCTGATGATTCCCGAGAATGGGACTGGATGGTAAGACAAAACCCATGTGACTCTCAGGTACTACAGGCCTGTCCTGCTGTTGCCCATGCTATTAGTTTAGATACATCAGCCAGAAGGGCCACCTGCAAGGACCACTTGCCTGCTGGGCAAGAAACCAGTGTTTCTCCATCTTGTTAATCCTCATTAGGGAAGCCCATATCCCCCTATCCTTGATACCTGACCAATACCCCTCCACGGCCTTTCTCAATCACATTGAATCAGAGAGGATAAGAGGGCTGGGTCTCTGCTCCCAGGAGACTCCAAAGCTGTGAATAGCTTTCTTACAGCCCAGATCAGCAATCACCAAGGCCCACCACTTCTCAGCAGCGGATGCATAAATCACATGTGGGCCATGAATGATGCAGTGGAGGATGAGAGTTGGGGCACATCTGGGTACCAGCTGATATCCCTGGAACGTGACATCCCCCTGCTGTGACCCCCTGAGTGAACAACTTGTCCCTTCCCTCTACAAAGAAGCCACAAAGACTCATCTCGTTTTTAAAGAAAGAAAAGGAAATCGATAGTTACATTAACCTCTGCCCAGGCCCTGTGGATCTGCCAGTTCCAGCCACTGAATGTGGAACCAACCTCTGCCAAACCTACACATGGCCAAACTGCTGGATATGTGGTCAGAGGGACATCACACAATGAGTAACCTTTCACCCAAATTCACTGAAAATACACATTGCAGGAACCCGTGTTAACAATACAGAACTCTTTGCTAACTTATTGTGACTAGAATCCTTGGGGCTGGAAAGATGACTCAGCAGTTAAGAGCACTGGCTGCTCCTACAGAGGAACTTAGTTTGATTCCCTGCACCTATATACGGGCTCACAACCGTCTGTAACTCCAGCGCCAGGGGATCCAGCACTCTCTTCTGTCCTTAGTGGACACCAGGCACAGACATCCTTCACAGACATACATTGCTGCTAAATACCCATATACACAAAATAAAAATAAAGAAACGTAAAAGAATTTTGTTTAAAAAAAAAAAAGAACTAGAATCCGGAACACCAATGATATAAATAGCAAAATGAACAAAACCCCTGTTTGTAGCTCAGCACCTTTGGGCAGTCTCTCTCTCTCTCTCTCTCTCTCTCTCTCTCTCTCTCTCTCTCTCTCTCTCAGTCTGTCTCACTTCCCCCCCCTTTCTCCCTCTCTCTCTCATCTGTCTCCTTGTGAGGTAGGTAGGCCTTCTTAGATGCATTTCAAAGGCCACAGGTGTGATGGTTATTTATTGTCAACTTGACTGGGTTTACATTCACCTCGAACAGCAAGTCACAGCTGTGTGTGAGAAAGGTCTTCTTCGGAGGGGATTAACTGGAGAAGACACCTCTGAATGTGAGTGATACCACCCTGTAGATGAGCACCAAGACAAAATAAAGGGGGGGGGGGATGAGGAAGGCAGCGCAGTCCTGGCCTTCTCTCTGTGCTTACTGTCTACATAATGTGAACTGCCCTGCTCCACCGTGGTAGACAGGATACCTCTGAAATCACAATCTAAAACAAATTCTTCCTCCTTTAATTTGTCTCTGAACAACTTAGATCACAGATATGAGAGCTATCTGGGTGCTCACCTGTGGGTTGTGAAGGCTAGGAGGGTGTCACAGAGGGTGGAGATAAGATAAACAGGCAATGGACATGTCAAAGAGAGAATGATCCGAGGACCACATCGAAGCTGTGAAACACGAAAAAATATATTATAACCTATTTCTAGGCAAAAGAAAAAAAATCTCCTAAATCCATGGAAGGGTCTGATGGACGGAATCTGGAGGGACCATGGGGGAATTCAGAAGGTGGGGCTGTGTGCTCAGAATGTTGTTAAGTGGCCAGGTCTAGGACCCATGACAGGAATCCTCCCTGGGAAATTAAGGCAAGATGAAAGGGTTTGGGGCTTCCAGCTGCACCCTGCAGCCTCCTGGGAGGGAGAGGAACTTGAGGCTGAGCTGATCACCAGAAGCTAAGGATAGAATCAACTACAATATACCATAAAGCTTCTACAGAAATCCAAAGACTGGGACCCTCAGGGTAAGATGGATCTGGGGCAACTTCTGGAGAGTGGTATCGTCCCAGAGAGGGTGTAGGAGACCTGCATTGCATCCCACTTGCCTGCCCTGTGCATTGCTCCTTATGAAGTGGTAGGCATAGGTGTGTCCCTGAGTTCCCTGAGAAAATTAATGAAACCCAGTGAGTGTTTTAAAGTAACTTCAATTTACAATGGTTTGGTCAGGATATAGGCCACGGGCAATGCTTATGATCGGCGTCTGGGTTGGGATCCTTGTGAGGCCTGGGTTCTCCACCTGCACAACCTGCCACTATCTCCAGGCAGATGACCTCAAACTGAACTGGGTGAGAGAAGGCCCAGCTGACACCTGCTGGCGTGTCTGCCGCTCAGCTGGCTCCTGATAGGTTGTCTTAGTTCGGGTCCCGTGGCTGTGACAAAATACCATGACCAAAAGCAACTTAGGGAGGAGAGTTTATTTTGCTTGTACTTTACGCTTCTGCACCGCAGTCCGTCATCAAAGGAAGTCAAGGCAAGAACTCGAGACAGGAACCTGGAGGCAGGAGCTGATGCAGAGACCGTGGAGGAGTGCTGCTTACTGGCTTGCTTACCTTGGCCTGCTCAGCTTGCTTTCTTATAGCATCCAGGACCGCCAGCCCAGGAGTGGCACTGTGGGGGTGGGATGGGAGTCCCCACAGGCTTTACAGTGGCAGGGAAATGAGGGTGAGATACGAATAAAACTTTTTAGCGCAACTGAGTTAGCTGTCATTGGTTCAAACTTCGAGAGTCTTGACACTGGGTCATTAATTTTAGTTATATTTAAGAACAACACAATTCTTTTTTAAAGTTTTCTGATAACAATTAACTAGATCCCATGAGTGCAGCAGAGCTTAAGACATGTTTACATTGAAAGTCTTTACAAAGTATATGTAGCTTCTTTCATAAAGGTGGTGTCTCAGTTAGGGTTTCTATTGTTACAATGAAACACCATGACCGAAAAGCAAGTTGTGAAGGAAAGGTTTATTCAGCTTACGCTTCCACACTGTAGTCCATCACTGAAGGAAGCCAGGACAGGAGCAGGAACCTGAAGGCAGTACCCGATGCAGAGGCCACAGAAGGGTGCTGCTTCCTGGCTTGCTTCTCACGGCTTACTCAGCTGCTTTCTCATAGAACCCGGGACCACCAGCCCAGGGGTGGCACCACCCACAAAGGGCTGGGCCCTCCCCCATTGATTACTAATTAATTAAATGCCTTACATCTGGATCCTGTGGAGGTATTTTCTCAGTTGAGGCTTCTTCTAATGACTCTAGCTTGTGTCAAGTTGACAGACACAAAACCAACCAGTACAGACGGGTATACTGTTGACTCAGAGATAGTACACATAATTTAGGGTCTAGGGAGAATGACTGAGGTAAACATAATGCCTATGAGTGTCAGGATGGGCCTGGCCCTTAGGTAACACAGAAGACACTTAGGCTATTGTGAAATACAAGAGACATCGCTCATAACGATGAGTTTTATGGCCTAGAAGCAATGCTCAAGAGTTATGGGGAATGGGTCTGAAATAAATAAAACATAAATTCTGGGCGATATGGATGAAGCCTGGCTCTGCAGATAGCAAATGATCACCAGGTTGTAAACTACACTCTTTCCCAGCATTCTGGGAGAACAGGTAACATCTTTCTTCGAAAAGATTAGCCTGCATGTTTCCTAGCTTCTCCAGTGTTTATCTGTGTGCACAAGGACTTTTTGCCCTTTACATGTTACCACCCACAGTGAGCTGGGCCCACCCACATGGATCAAGAAGCTGTATCACAGGCTTGCTCATGGGCCAATCTGGAGGGAGCATTTTCTCAACTAAAGTCCCTTCATCCCAAATGACTCTAACACGTGTCCAATTAATATAAAACTAGCCAACACATGGGGAGACCCCATACATCTTCGGGACACATGATGACATCCTCCATGTTCTACCGAACGCTAGAGAACAGGGAAAGCACAGCTTGGTTTATGTCAAGTCATAATAGGAGCCAACTCAGGCCTCCGACAGGGAAGAAACTCTCTAGGCGGTCTGAACAAATGTGGGAACTGACGCTCTGTCCCTCTCTGCAGGGCTGTGCCTCTTCTCCAGTGCTATACAGCTTCCTGGGATCTCTGCCTAATGGGTCCATGTCTCACACAGCCCCAGAAGGATTTCCAGGCCCTGGCACATCTCTCCAGAGTCCTAAAAGACTTTGGGGCCATTCCACCCTCGTGGTATGTGCTCATGTGTGCAAATGTGTGAGAGTCGGTGTGTAGCAATAGGCCTACTGTGGTGGCTCCACAAGAGAGACAAGGAGGCATTCTCATACATGCAAACTCTGCCAGACCTCAGCAGGGGAACCACCATGCTGGCCAGCGCCAAACTCCATAGTGGAACCCTGAGCATCTGAGCTCAGGTGTTTTTATTGATTCAGAACTCCTCAGATGTTCCACTGATAGCACGTGCAGATCATGACCAATCAAGCATCCCCCACATTAATCCAACACCTGCAGACAATTCAAAATACAGAGGCCTAGGGAGCCCCTCACCCAACAGTGCACAAAACAATATTTTAAATACAATTAAGAATTAACTTCCATATCAGTGTATATGAAAGATGGAGATGACGAATGTGGACTGCCATGGATCAACCTGTCTCCCTAGCTGTGAAAACATGGGCAAGATGCTTAAACTCTCTCCTGCAAGAAGGGCGTGATACAGGCTGCTGTCCGTGGAACACTTGGTCTCAGTGAGCCATTGTTCTAGATGCGCCAACCCTGATGTCTGCGTGGGTTCCTCACAAGTCTGTGACTTCAGAGCTTTAGTCACCACCCTTGTGAAGATCCCTAGCAGAGGGTTGCAAACTTAGTCCAAATCACACATCTGGCAACAGACGGAGCCTGGTTTAATCTGTACATTACAGACAACACATCCTTTGCCGTCTCTCTGAATCTCATGCAGAATGGTGAGCATTAACTGCACCAGGCCAAATCCTGGCTGGACAGCTTCTGGGAACCTTCAGAGGACTCATAACTGCTCTTCTGTGGATCTGTGCCTTTGATCTATTTGGCTTGGGATCATGTGTCTCCACAAGCTTAATGTGTCACGGTGGTGGAGTGATTCCATGTGTGCAAAGAACTCCACCTGACTCGTCCAGCCCTGAGCTTTGCCCTCCTGGGCAGTGTTCTACCAGGACATGGCAGGATTTATGGAATCAAAGCTCAGTAGACACTGAGCTGAGTGTTCCCAGTTAACCCAGACATTGCCACACTCAGCTTTCAGTGTGAGCACAGCACAGGAGTCTATGTAGCTGAATTCTGCACATACAGGCATATGGTACAAGATGTGACCAGTGCAGACATAGTTCCCTTAGTGGGGGCTCCTGAGGAGCAAGGACGCTTCTTTGGCACACCTAAATAATTGCTTCCCGCTGAGGAGAAGCCAAATAGAGGAAAGGTTGCAAACTAGAAGTTAATGAGTAAACCTGAGGAGACTCTGACAACCCCACACAGTGCTTTGCCTACAGCCCTCCTGTGGGACTCAGTGGACAGTGACCCTTGACTGGCCACTTTGATCTACGCCACCTTTCACCTACATGGTGCTAGGGCATGGAGAAATTCAGGCCTCAGAGCACAGAGGTCACTAACTCACCATCTCCTGAAAAAAACATAACTAAAACTTCACTCCCGTATATGGAGAGACGACTGGAATCAGGGTGATCAGGAGACCTAGTGCAGTGAAAACTCACTGGAATCTTTGAGGGAGACTCTACCAAGGACCTCTAGTAATCAGGGATAGGGAGCCTGAGAAGGCCATCTCCTGTGGCCAGGCAAGGCTTCCAATGGTGAGACTGGGGCACCATCCTAGCCACCAAACCTCCTACCTCTGGCATATCCTCCTTGAAGGATCCTCTAAGACAAGTGGAAGGGCAGAACCCTGTGCCAAAGGAGGGAACCCCTGCCTGAAACTACAGGGCAGTCTGGGAACTAGAGACTGGATAACCCGGAGATGATCTCTAATGGTGTCATGCTCTGCTCATAGATCGGTGCTTAGCTTAGTCTTCATCAGAGAGACCCCTCCAGCAGCTGATGGGAGCATATGCAGAGGCCCAGGGCCAAACATCCTGCAGAGATTGGGGAACCCTGCAGAACAGGGGGAGGAGGGATTGTGAGGACCAGAGCTGTCTAGGACTCCAGGAGAACAAGCCTCATGGAGTCAACTGACCGCCACTCTTAGGGGCTCATAGAGACTGTAGTAGCAGACATGGAACCTGCAGGGTTCCCCAAATATGTGTTGTGGTTGTCTGGCTTGGTGTTCTTGCAAAATTCCTAAGGCTGGAGTGGGGAGTCTCTGGCCCTTTTACCTGCCCTCAGCACCCTTTGCTCCTGCTGGGTTGCCTAGTCCACCCTCAATGTAGGGAGCAGCGCCCAGCCTTTGCCATGCCCTGTTTGAATGGTAAACCTGTTCTTTCCTGGGGAGAAGTGGAGGGTTAGGAATAGATCTGAGGGAGAAGGGAGATGGGGAGGTGCTGGAAGGAGTGAAGGGAGGGGAGGAGGGGGTTGGGATGTATTGTATGAGAGAAAGAAAATAAATTTTAAAAAGAATGGGCATTAAATCTTTCATTTCTCAATAGTCATTTCTTAATACAGTATCTTTCCAAAGTCCCTAAATAATTAAATTAAATTTTTGCACATAGTCTTATTGTATCTTCTTGTGCTGTGTTTGGTTGCTATCCCTGGGATACCTGCTCTTTTCTGAAAGGAAACTGAGAAAGCGGATCTGGGGCAGAGGGGAAGTGGGGGGAGGGGCTGGGAGGAGTGGAGGGAGGGGAAACTGCATCCAGATACCTTGTATGAGAGAAAGAACTTTAGTAGGTTAAAAAAAAAACCAACAGCTTCACTCCCATTCTAACTCAGTGTCCTCTCTGCTTCCCAAGTGTGATGTAAGGAAATACCAGGATTTGGGGGTGAAGGGGGATATGGAGCTAAGGGATCCCTTGAGTTTGCCAGACCCTGGGCCTGCATGAGTGTCTCCGAGGTGGGGAAGATGAAGTAATACTGCAGAGCAGAGAAAGGTGACCAACCGACAGTCCACAGTCCATCTGGGGACAGCCCGAGGTCGGTCCTCCCTGTGAGCATCCCCCCCTCTCCCAAGTCTCATCATCTTCCCCACAAGAGTGTTCTACGGACTCTGGGGTAAAAAGTTCCTCTCCAGCTTTTTGTTGTGTGCGTTTTTAAGCTCAAATTGAGTTTAAAATGCTGATTTAATGAGCACCCATGGGCCCTCTATCTAACTTAGCAATTGTTAGTATGTTTGCTGTTTTTAAAGTCTCTCCTAAGATCCTCTGAATTAGCCTTTTCCTGCCTCTTCTACCTGAAAGAGACCTACTAATCTCACATGCCAAACCAAAGCACAGGCAGCAGGGCTCATCCAAGCTAACCCTGAACTCATTACTTTCCTGCCTCTGCCTCCTAAGTTCTGGCATAATGAGCATACAGCCGTGCCTGGCTCTCTCTCTATTGATTTCCTGTATTTGGCTTAATATATTCTATAATTAATTTTTTCTAAAAAAGAAGCCTTTCATATTTTCCCTAAGTTATAAAAATGAGTTCGATGTGTCAGTTACATTTTTTCCCCTAAAGAATATTCAAATATACTTTTGTTCACTGAAACAGAAAGTGTTAGTCTACATCCCAAACAAAACCGCCTCGTTTATCATTCAAGTGGGCCATGGCCACAGACACCATGGTGCTTAGACAGCACACAGCCCTACCTTCTGAACTCCCCCATGGTCCCTCCAGATTCTGTCCATCAGACCCTTCCATGGTAGTGAATCACCCCCATGTTCAGGCCTTCCCATATTTAACACAACACACCAGACCACAGTATAGTTTCTTCGTCAAGCTACTTGGCTTCAAGTCTATTCCCCACATGAGTCTTTACATCTCCAGATCCCTCTGCTTGACGCACATCTTTCCACAGCTCATGTTCAGTTCACCAGGATCTTTACCAAGTGTCTTATCCCTCATAGCAACTCTGGTCCCCATCTCCATCCTATCTCTGTCACCCATCATGCTTTATGCCTCAAGTCAGGGATTATGCTTATTTGCTTATCTATCTATCTATCTATCTATCTATCTATCTATCTATCTATCTATTTATCATCTGTTTTTGAGTCTCACTATGTAGTCCTGGCTGATCTGGAACTCAGTGTATAGACCAGCTGGCTTCAAACTCTGCCTCTGCCTCCCAAGTGCTGGGATTAAACACCAACGCCTGGCGTGACTGTGTCTGCCTTATTCCCTACCCCACTGGTAAGGGCTGAGTAAATGGCAGGGCCTCTGCAGACAGAAGGAATACATCTTCCCTGTCTGTACCACCCTGGGTACTCCCCCATGTAAACAGAACAGGAGCCAGATTCCAGTTAGTTGAGATTCACTGGCTCCCATGATCAAATCTTTTTTTCTTTTCTTTTTCTTAAAAAAAGATTGTATTTTATCAACAGGCATTCTTACATATGCATAGATAACATTCTATACACACACCACAGGATCTTTTTTTTTATCAACATGGTTCCCATTTTTGCTGTGCATGCCCATAAACAAAATTCACCACACAAACAAACTTTGCAATATATAATGGTATAACTTGGTTCACTACCAATAAAATAAAAAATGTCTTCCTTTTACAACAGTTATTACAGTAGTGTAACTTGGAGAAAACCTTCAACAATTTTACATAAGAGATTCATTTAGCTTTGGGGGGAGGGTTTAATGTGGCCTTGCCATTTGGAATTTGCTGACCTGCTACCCAGTATATAGCCCATGTCAGCCGTGAAGTCTTGGTAGACCTCCTGCCTCAGCCTCCAGGTGCTGTGGTTATTAGTGTACATCGTACTTGGCTGAATGATTTAGCTTAGTAAACTTCTTTCTTGGTACCCACCTAAGCACAAGTCAAATATTCCACTCTATTTTCCCCAATCTCTCTCTTGGTTGCTTCCTCTTAGCGATTGGTCCCTCTGCACAGACCCTAGTTGCTTCTCCTCTCTATCAATTCCCTGTAAGAAGTTTTCTTTCCTGAGACAGGGTCTCACGGTCTATCCCTGGCTATCCTAGAACTCACTGTGTAGACCAGGCTGGCCTGAAACTCACAGAAGTCTGCCTGCCTCTGCCTCCCAAGAGTTAGTATCAAAAGCATGTGACACAATGACCTGTCCTTTTCTTTTTTAAGGTAATGTCCTAACTTATTTTTTTAGTCTTCTCCAAGGTTACTTCCAGTTGCACATTAGGATTTAATAATCCTTAGAATTCTTTAAAAGTATTAGTAAAAAAAAAGAGAGAGAGAGAGAGAGAGAGTTACATTTATCAAGAAACAGAGGAAGTAGGTACACGGTGGACAACACTTTTTTTAAGTAAAGTTGTTTTTAGACTGGGCACATAGCTCAGTGTTAGAGCACTAGCACACACAAGGCTAAGCTTTGAGCACCAGCGCAGCCACAAAGGGGATGAGAGGTGCAGACAGAGGGAAGGTTTTGTTAGTGCTTTGAGGGGGTGTGTCTGGGGTCACTGTGGAAATGTTACATTATTTTAAGATGAGTGAGAAACGATCATCTTCGTTAGGACACTGGTCACCAAAATCACATGACACATGCACTTGCTTTTCTAGAAAAAGACAAATGCAAGCTAGCACAAACGTGATCAACACAGATCGTGCAGTTCACAGTCCTGGATGCTATAAGATCCTGTTCCATCACATGATCACCACAGTCAAGTAGTCAGCCTCTGCACAGGAAACACTTCTTAGGCATCTAGGTGCCATGGAGACAGACACATGGTGCTTTTTGTATACTTTGTGTTCATAGTTGCATCCATAAAAGGAAGGTGGACAGGTTCGGAAGGACCCCAGGATGTAGGTCCCTCTATTCAGACAACTTGTTTTATTTAGCAACTTACTGCAGGTTCCTCTTGGTTCTAAATGTTGTCATCTCTAATAGCCAGGTCTCCTGGAGATGGAATAGCCAGCTCACAGTGGCCCAACCCTAAGATCTTGGCACTTAGGAGGAAGAGGACAAGGAGGAGGGGGGGAAGGATCCTGAGTTAGAGGTCAGCCTGAGATACATGATGAGACCCTAGTCTCAAAACTCTAAAGGGATGAGGATGTAGTTCAATGACAAACTACACTACAGTTTTTAATATTAGTTAATAATGGTTAAACACACAACATATGTCCTTACAAAAAAAAGTTAAAATGCAACTTAAAACAAATGTCCTATTAACTTTACAAAGACTTGTGCAGGGTGTCATTTATACAACACAGTTCGTTTAAACCATTTTCACTTTGGACTGTACATGAAAAAGTTACAATAGAAAATAAAGTCACTGAGGTTTTTCATAATAGCAGAACAGGCAATTTTCCATGCAAAAGAAGCAATATCTAATATTCAGGGAGTTTGTTTGTTTGTTTTAATCCACATTAGAAAACATCTAGTTCAAGCCACAGAACCCTTCTGTGTAGACAATCAATGCTGCTTTAAATGATCTATTTAAAAAGACAGTATTCCTTTCAAAGTATAACTTTACTAGATTTGGCGGAAAAAAGAAGTCTTAAGAACAAGGACGTGATCTAAAAAATGAAAAGAGAAACAAAGGAGAGAAGTATTAGTACAATCTCGACAGGCACTGGCTCAGCTCAGCCACACCCCTGCCAAGCAGTACAAGGTTGGTCTTCTGAATTGTGACCACGTAACTCACTGGACAGTGCTAGAGACCTGCAGGGACAGAGCCCACTAAGACTATGAGTTTGGCAACAGACCTGGCTTTGGGCTGGAAAAAGACTTCCCATTTCTTCAGGCTCTGAAGAAGTACAAGATAAAGTGCAAAGGCTGTGGAATCGGTGAAACCATGGGGAGGCTCTGGAGTCCTTTTCCTAGCCTCTCAGCTACTGCAGGAGTCTTTGCTGTCTCATCTTTGGCTAATTTACTTGTTCCCTCCAAGTCTCAGATGGAGATGGAAAGGCATCCTGGCAGTCAGGAGTCAAGGAACCACACAGCTCTGAGGTGGGGAAGGCGTCACCAGCTGAGCTGGGGTGTTGCAGTGTAGTAGCTCCTCTCTGTTCTGCCTCACTCTGCTCCAAGGGAGAAGCTTCCCTGGTATGCAGCTCATGTTTCTGGAAGACAGGTACATGTTGTTCTTTGATTAAGGATATTGCCACACCTTGGGCACAGTTTGAATGTCACCTGCACCACGCTCTACAATCAGTTCTCCACTTCTTACTGCATCAGCTGCTGATCTGTGCAAGGACCCAACCCCTGATACTCTTTCTTTCTACCAATTAATTTGCACAATCAAAAGAAATATAGCCCTTTGACTCTTAGTTTGTATTAAATTTGTGTGTGTGTGTGTGTGTGTGTGTGTGTGTGTGTGTTTGCACAAATGTGAGCATGTCAGGATGAGCATGTGGGAGTCAACTTTCAGAGTTTGGTTCTTTCTTCCATCATGGGGGAACTAGGAATCCAAGTCGGGTTATGAGCTTGGCATCAAGTGTCTCTACCTGGTAAGTCCTAGCAATCCACATTTCTGACACTAAGGGACCTCTCTCAGCCTGGATGGGCATTACCCAGGGACTAGGTATTGGATGATCTGTAGTCACCAAAGGTCAAGTGGAGATGTTGGCTCTCAAATTCTTATCTTGTCAAAGAGGAGTTAAAGATGCAGATCGGGGAGGACTGAGCAGAGCACTGAGAAAGTGCACAAGTCCTGAGAATGAGGCGGGGCGGCGGGGTGGGGGTGGGGGTGGGGAAGTCCCAAGAAAGGGAAAACCACAGATCTGGGACTGGAGCTCTTTAAAAGCTTATGCTAGAAACTAAACAAAGACTGAGGCAATTTCTACTGAAATTGTTTAGTTCTTGGGGCATTTCATGAGACAAGCTAATGGAGGGGCACACCCTGTATGTGCCCCACTGGCCCAGAGGAGAGCTGACCATGCACTGCTCCCACACTGTTCACCCACTTAGAGAGATGGCCACACATTAAACCCAGCCCTATCTACCTCTGACTTGTTCTCTTGGCTGCTGCCCCGTCTCACCTGCCGGCCTCTTATTTTTGCTGGCTCTTGCCTGTCTCCTTGGCTGACATCGTGCAGTGCTGGCTGTTAATAAACAATTCTCTCTTTGTTCTCAGGTTTCAAGAACCAACTTGTAGCTGTATTGTGGGCCCTTTGCCCCTACTTCCTACAGAAAACTAACCCCTGCCTCACCAACATGGCTCCTATAATATCTCAAAAAGAAGACAGGGCCCCAAATTAGAGAAATATCAGATGAAAGAACATTGTTTTTATGAAAAGTGGGAAAATGGCTACTCTATTTGCCAAGGCAAATCATAAGACACTCTGCTTAATTTGTGAGAAATCTGTGCAAGTTTTCAAAGACCCATACTTAACGGCATGAAAAGCAAAGCATCCCACCAGACTCAGCAGGTCTCAAGGACCATGCAACGAGGACAAAAGAACAGAACAGAAAAGAGTCTGTCTTCTCAAAAATAATGAAAATTTCCAAGTTACAGCTCAGGTTGATTCTGCTGTAAAAAAAAAAAAAAAAAAAAAAAAAAAAAAAACCAGTTATGCGTTAGTGTGTTTAATGTATACTGAGATGACTGATGACAGAACTGATGCTACAAACATGGGTGCTCAACTTGCCTCTAATAAGAGGTGCTGATGGCGGATATAACATCACTGAATAAATGACTTCTGCAGCGCCACTAAGAGATTCCGGAGCAGGAGATTGACGAGGCAGTGAAAACCATGTTAAAGTCATTTTCTTTGTCCATTGCCAACATCTCTGATATAGTTACTGGCAGTGCCTGATGATGGGAGATAAAAGACTTTAAAAGTTAACAGACGATGCAATTGCTACCCCGAACCCGCATTTAATGAAGTTTCATTGTTCGGCACACCAAGACGACACATACACAAACAGGTTGAACATGGATAATGCTGTGCAAATCATCAAGTCTGTTAGTTTCATAAAAACCAGGAGATTGGAGTGTCTCCATTTCCAGGAATGCCTGGAAAGTGTTCATGCTGAGGGGCTGGAGAGATGACACAGCGGTTAAGAGCACTGGCTGCTCTCCCAGAGGACCAGGTTCAATACCCAGAGCCTACATGGTGGCTCACAACCAGTTCCACGGGATCTGATTTCCTCTTTTGGTCTCCATGGGAAACACTTGGTGCATAGACATAAATTCAGGCAAAATATCAGTACACTTAAAATAAAAATAAGTAAATAGGGGATAATTAAGAACCAACAATTCAATTAAAGTTGCCTTTTAGAAAGCCTCTTAGAGGGCTGAGAAGGTGGCTCAGCTGTTAAGAGCACCTGTTGCTCTTGCAGAGAACCAGTTACTAGCACTGACACGGTGGCTCACAGCCATCTGTAGCAACAATTCCAGGAGATTTAATGCCCTCTTCTGATCTCCTGGGCACCAGGCATACACATGGTATCTACACATACGAGGAGGTAAACACTCGTGCACACAAAATTAAAATAAAATCTTTTTTTAAAAAACTCTCGAATATTCAGAGCAGATGTAGAAAGAAGCAAGCACACTGAAGTGCTTTTGTAAAAGAGAAAAATGGGAACAACTTCATGCTCATCTGAAGAAGTGAATTCTACAATCTTCAGATATTAGAATGCACACATGGAGGAATATACATGTAATTCTAGCACTCTTAGGATGAAGGCAGCGGATTGAAAGTTTGAGGCCATACTGGGCTGTGTAGCAAGAGCCTCAAAAAAAGTGAATGAATAAAACGAAGTGTGTTAAACTCGGAAGAGTTCAAATGCTGAGTTAAAAAAGCAAATTACCGAAGGACAAACAAAAGACGATACCAATATATAAATTTTAAACATACGCAAAAAAAACTTTACTGTGCCTGGAAATTTATACACATACTTTACAGCTGTGGAAACATTTACGAAAACAAACCACACTGACAGACTGGAGGGGGAATGTTTCAATATTTGATCTAGTAGATCAAATAGATCTATTAGATAGATCAAATCTTTAGATCAAATGTGGGTTTTCATGAATTATCTTCTAAACAATTTTAAAAATCCTAATATTTTGTGCCCCCCAGAAAACCAAAAATAATGGCAAGAAAATGAATTTAAAAGAAAGAAAGAAAATGCAGTCCTGGAGGCTAATGCCGTGGGAAACTGACCGGAGGAAGCCCATGTCCAAAGCAGCTTCTTCATTACGCAGTCCCCCAGAAGAAAACAGTCTGAAGTGACCCTCAAGCTGAGACTGTGAGGCCTGGGAATTTGCCTTCCTAGAGGTCATTTTCTTTCTTTATAACTTAAGAAGAGGAGTCGACCTATAAATTTCTGAAGATAAAGGAGACCTTAAAATTTGTTTTTTTAATTAGCCACAAACATATTTTACCAATCTATGATCTCCTATAGACATGAAGGAAATCCAAGTTTATATAACATTCTCCAAATGCTATGATTTAGATGTGATTTTCCCCTCAAACATTCATGTGCTGGAGCCTGAGCTCCAATCCGATGACACTAAAAGGTGGCTGCACCTTAAGAGGTAGAGCCTCAGAGGAGGTAATCACATCTTGGGGCATTGCTTTACTGATAGATTAACATCTCTTAATTACTTTCCCATTGCTGTGAAGAGACATCATGACCAAGGCAACTTAGAATAGAAAGAGTTGGGGTTTAGAGTTCCAGAGGGTTAGAGTCCATGATCATCACCGGGGGTGGGGGAGGAGCATGACAGCAGGCAGACAGGCATGGTGCTGGAGCAGTAGCTGAGCCCTTCCGTCCTTATTCAGCAAGTAGGAGGCAGACAGAGGGAGCTAACCGGGAATGGTGTGGGCTTTTGCAATCTCAAATCCGACACACAGTGACACACCTTCTCCACCCAATCCTTCCCAAACAGTTCTACCAACTGGATACTAAGTATCTAAACATGCCATTCTCATTCAAACCACCACAGTGTCTTTCTCCAGAAACTGGATCAGTTCCCTCCAGTCCAGATTAACAACTCCCAGAAGTGAGCCTGGTCTTTAGAGGCTGGTACCACGGGCCAAATCTACGGACAGTTTATCAGAATGTAGCATGACTAAGGGCAAGAGTAGGCAGGTGTTATAAAAGGTTTTTCTTTTAAAAAGGGGATTTATTTGGCTGTTTTATGCTGTTTGGGTCTGGGCTCTCAAAAGCTGTTACTTTTTCACTGGTAACTTGACTCCACTTCTGTGTGATCTTGGATAAACCTCCTGATTTTGCCAAGTCTCAGTGTCCCCTTTTTTTCACTCACGCAAGCTCAGATTGTGTCAGATAGTTTTGTTCATCTGCTACAAAGTGTATAGGGTAGGTAGAAAAAGACTGAAGATAGTGTTTGTAATAAGTTGAGCCAATAGGGAATTAAGATACAGGGAAGAGGATTATTTCCTATCCTGTTGTGACCAAACACCTAACAAGAAGGAACATAAGGGAGGGTTTATTTTGGCTTACAGTTTGAGGGGATACAGTCATGAGGTGGGGAAGATGTAGCAGGAGGCTTGGGAGGCAGAGAGTCACATGGTGTCCTCCTTCGGGAGGCAGAGAGAGATGAACACAGAGAAATTAATCTCCATTTGCTTGCTTTCTTTTATTTAGCCCAGAATCTCAGGGATGGCACTGCTCACACTCAAAGCAGTTCTTCCCACCCCAGTTAGCCCAGTCTTGAGACTGTCTCACAGATCCGCCCAAAGTGTGTCTCCTAGGTGAACCTAGGTTCTGTCAGCTTGTCATTAGTAACTGTTACAGGCGAATAGAAAGATGAATGTGATGATTGTCAAGGTCCGGGTTGTTACGTTGGTGATGGTTTTACAGATATGTATTCTAAGTAGACAAATAAAAGAATGGAATAGATGATCAAGCATAGGTACAGAACTAGAGATGGTTAGACAGTCAGATGTGCATAAACCATAGAAAGCGTGCCATAGGCATTCCGATCCATTCAACTGTGGAAGCCTACATGTCATTGCCATGGAGTCATCTATTCTCTCTTCTAGGAATGTGCTTGGCCTCAATTCTTAAGCCTCGGGTGGTCACTTAGAGAAACTTTCTTTAGCTACCCTCACCACTTGGCTCTGAGACTTCCATCTTTTTATCATCTTTTGACTCGCCACAGGCCAATGATGAACCAGTCTGCCTCCATCTTGGGCTTCAAAGCCATCTTATATAAAGACAAACTAGATTCATTCCTGTTTGTGGTTAAACTTCTGTTTCTCAAGGATTGGGCTATGCCCAACCTGTAACCTTTGCTGGGGTTTTTATTCAGCTCAAACAGAGATGGAAAAGTGGTCTGGCATTGGGAGTCCAGGAACCATGCAGCTCTGAGGTGGGAAAGGTGTCCCCAATGGCATTTGGGAAGCCAGGAAGCACACAGCTCTCACAGCTCTGAGGCAGGGAAGGCTTCCCTAGCTGAGCTGGAGTGTTACAGTGTAACAGCTCCTCTCTGCAGACCTCAACTCTGACCCACTATGAGGGGAGAAGCTTCCCCAGTGTTGGAGCTCTGAAGGGAAATATCCTTGGCTCAGCGGAAGTGTTCTGGCTCAGCTGAGGTATTTATTCACTTGGAAGGAAGGCAGCAGCAGAAGCTACATCCCATAGTGAGCAGAGTCCAGAAGGCTGCTCTTTTTATATAGTGTCCCTAACGGGATGGAACCTTCCAGAGTAACCTGTGATCGGTGGGAATTTTTTGCCTTTATTTGACTAGCCAGGAGACGGTTGAGGAGCCCAGCTTAGAGCCATGTGTGTTAGTTGGGGCAGCTTCTGTGCTGCTCTGCCAGGTTGGATGACCCCACAGCTGAATGGGAGTGGGGTCCCTGATAGTCCCTGGGGGAGCTTTCTTATGGGGATTCTCAAGTCCCAGAGCTCCCTGTCCTCACAGAGCCAGACTCCCACAAAGGGGAAATATGCTAGTGTCCTCGGCACCATTTGGGGCTCAGTATGGGCACAGGGGGTGATGGTTGGGGCCATGAGGTCTGGGGGTCCCTAGCAGGGTGGCGAGGGAGGCAAACAGCAGTCTTCCCAATGGCAGCTGTCAGCAGGAGGGGCTAGGAGGCCCAGGCCCTGCTCAGTAAGCAGAGAAGGGCTTGTGGGGAGTAGAGCCCTCCACAGATGTGGGAGCCTAGGGATGCTGGCTATGTGGGGGACAGAGCCCTCAACAAACGGAGGAGCCCCTGGCTGTGGACTCCATACGCTGAGAATCCCCTACAACTGTAACTACAACCTATTCCAGGAAATGGCAACCATGCCTGTGTTTCAAAAAGTTATCACCTGTTGTTAAGATTACCTTAGGACCACCCTGCAATTGTGTCTTTGTTTCACAAAGTTGTAATGACCATCCTGCAGCCCTACCCTTGCTTCAAGTTTGTTATCTTGTTATGACTACCTTGTGTTCTGCTCCTGTAACCCTGCACACTTTTCCCACCAAACCCCTCCATCTGGAAACCCCCTACCTCTGAGCTATAAAAACTTTGTCTTCCTCACATCCAATGCTGACCTCTTGAACTCCGCCTTGGGGAAGGCAGCCCATGAACTTGAATTAAAAAGCTTGCTTAATTAGTTTAGCCATGATGATTTGCGTGGTTCAGCTTTCTCCTCCCGTCTTTGGGAAGGAAAAACTTGCCATTCCAGCACTTAGGAGAATGATGCAGGGGCTAACCTTGGCTACAAGGAACCTGGTATTTTCACCTGCCATTAGAGCCTCTGCAATTTATGTTTGTAGTTCTGGAATCCAGACACAGCTTTTGACATTCGGATTGACATACGAGTAAATAGACTACAAACTCCCATATTTCTTTGGAAAGAAGATTCTCTGACTTTCTTTATCCCATCCTACTTTGTTTAACGAGTCACAAAACCTCTGGTAGACTTCATTTCTGGAAGACAGACTTCCCTGCTGGGGCATTAGGCTATGTTTACTTGCTGCGTAGGGGTAGAATGTGGGCCCTTCTGGGATGGTAGGGGAAAGAAGGGTGTTTTAGGTAAGAGACGGGACTGTCCACTCTGTGATTAAGATTCTAGGAGGGGGACAGTTTTCTGGTTACATGCCACAGCCTAGGTCATAAACGGATCCGGGTAAAAACTGACCTGACTTACTGAAATGCTGCTGCCATACTAGCACTAGGGAGAGGTTTGTTCACAAACAAAGGCTCTCAGTGGAGAGAAAGGGGTGGGGGATGGAGGCAGAAAAGCCCAGGTTGCAAGTCACGCACCCTGCCTGGCAAGTTGCTGCATCCAATGAGTGTTGAGACCTGTCTGTAACTGACCTGTCAGTGATTGGTCAGTGTCCTCGTGATAAAACACTGACCAAAAACAGTTCTGAGGAGACATGGTTTATTTGACTTCCAGGTCATAGTCCATGGTTGAGAGAAGCCAAGGCTCAAAGCAGAAACCTGGAGGCAGGAACTGAGGCAGAGGTCATGGAGGGGTGCTGCTTACCGGCTTGTTTTTCTGGCTTGCTTTTCTGGCTTGCTCAGCTACCTTTCTCTCGCAGCCCAGGCCTACCCACCCGGGATACCATGGGCCCTCCTACACCAACTAGCCATCAAGAAAATGCCCTACAGACATGCCCAAAGACCAATCTGATAGAGACAATTCCTCAACTGAGGTCCTCTCTTCCAAGCTAGTCTTGATGACCAAGACTAGCCATCCCAGTTGATGTTTGTGGTCCAATTTCAAGGCTGCTTGAAATTTTGTTTTACATTAATGAGTAAGAGAAAAATGAAATGCCAAAGACATATGCTGTTTGTATTTGCACTTGTTTGTCAATAACCGTAGTAACTGTTGAACAGTTTCTAATACTGAAACTTCCCCCACAACTATTCACATGGTGGTGGCTAGAGACAACATATTTATTAATTAAGTTTACATTATTAACATTTGCTACACTTCCTGTTTAAGCCCATATAATTAACAAAATAATAAAAAAGATGAGCACCCACCTGGTGCTCGTAAAATGGCTCAGCCAAGGGAAGCACTTTCTGAGTAAGCCTGTTGCTCCAAGCCAAAACAGAAGTCAGATAAAATAGCTTGCGTCTGTAATGCAGCACTCTTCCATCGAGATGAGAAGCAGAGAGAATAACCCAAAAGCTTCACAGTGACAAAAGCAAGAGAGACCCTGCCTAAACAAAGTGGAAAGCAAGAACTGACTCCTAAAAGTTCCCAGTAAGCAGACTCTTGGAAAAAGTTTTTGTTATTTTGGTTTCTTTAAACACAGAAAACGGTGTTTGGACCAGGTTTATGCTCCCATCCCAGGTGTGGTGTGTGATTATGAGTTTGATTTGGAATGCTCAATGCGGATTGGTTAAAATTTGGTTAGGTGCAGCAGTTTTGCTGTGTGTGGCTTGTTTGGGGGATTGCATGCCCCTTGGGTTTATGGGAACTTTCGTTTAGATTATATGAGGGTTGAAGTCCTGAGAACTGGGGTGGGTTGTTTGTTAGTTGGTTGGTTTGTCCATCCGTCCATTTGTCTATCGTTGGTGGGTTGATTCTTGCATGAAAGAACATTAGTTGGAGAGACTGGGTTTGCAGATAGTGAGCTGAAAAGCTAGTCTGAATCGCTGTCAGCTAGTCCTCTCCAAGCTTAGGACAGCCTAAAAAGGCTGTGAAGATTTCTACCTTTCTATCTCTATCAAGGCTGCCTGCAAAAGCAGTGAAAATTTTTTTCTATCCTTCCTTTCTCTTTCCCTAAATTGAGAATAAAAGATTGTAGTTTACTACAGTCACCTTCTGACCTCTCCATGAGTGTGGTGGCTCTCTTGCAGACCTCTCTCTCATTGCCTTTAAAAAGAAAGTAATGGTGACATTATCAAGACATCTTTCACAATTTGTTAAGTCCTCTAAGCGCTGATACTGTCACCCTCACATAGACACACATGTAGGCAAAACACCAATGTACATAAAATACAAATAATTTTAAAAATATACTAATAAAATAAAGCAAAAATGGAAGTAATGCCAAAGATCTAGGCGATAGGCAAAGTGAAAAATGAAGGCCAATAGTAAAACCCACAAGGTCCGGGGAAGGTCTGTGGATTAAGTAATGGTAATACTAACTTCCTGGTTTTGATAACCCTGATTATGTAATATGCAAGGAAAACGGGTGAAAGGTGTATGCAACTTGTTAAAATCTAAAATTTATTCAACAAAATATTTTTTTTTTAAATTCCTAGTGTACGCCGTTAAATACGATGATCCTTTCAGCATTCCATTTGAGTCGAAATGTAGGCACCGTTCACGCTGACTACGCGCCCTATTTCCTTCACTGATGCCTGACATCAAACATTCTGAGAGAAGGCAGAGCGAAGCGGCAAAGATTGGGCCAGAGGGCTCACCGTATCTCGGGGTTAGCCGGAAGCGGAGGTTTTCGCACGTCGGGGACTGGCTTGGAGGTGCAGCCTGACACAGGGTGGGGGGCGGGTCTAGGGGGCGCGGCCGGGGGCGTGGCCAGAAGTGGGTACGCTTGGGCCTTGGGGTGGCCCATAGCCTAGTCGTCCGCTCCTCAGGAATGGTTGTGGGAGGGCCCGGAAGTAGCGACACATGGGGCTGGGGGCGGGGCCGAAACTGCGGGTCGAGAGCCTAGGGCCTGGGGAAGGGGCGGGGGCGGGGCCGGAAGCGTGGGCACTCAGGCCTGGGGGCGTGCCCTAGTGAGCTGTCCGGTGCACTCCGGTGGTCCGGGACGCGTAGAGCTCTCAGCTGGAGTCGTCCTGACAGCACTGTTGCCAACGGCCTTGGCCATGTCGACCGTGAGCCCCATCCAGATCCCCAGCCGCCTTCCGCTGCTGTTGACCCATGAGGGCGTGTTGCTGCCCGGCTCCACTATGCGCACGAGTGTGGACACAGCCCGCAACTTGCAGCTGGTGCGCAGCCGCCTGCTCAAGGGCACGTCGTTGCAGAGCACCATTCTAGGAGTCATCCCCAACACGCCCGATCCGGCCAGCGACGCGCAGGACCTGCCACCACTGCATAGGTAAGCGGGCACCCCGGGGCCTCCCCGACCCGCGCCCCGGCGGCCTGCTTGCGTGGTGAAAAGTGGGAGTGACGCTTTTAACCAATGACCGTTAGCTAGCCAGATAACTCAGGAAGCAAAACTTGACACGGGTGGAAATTCTGTGCTGTTGATAATCTGGTTTGAATCCACGTCCTACCCGGCTCCCTTCAGCTCCCTAGGCCGGGGCTGTTTACTTCCTAGGCCCCTCCTTTCTCCGGGGTGGCCCTCCCTTCCCCCTACCACCTTTCACCCGGTTCCCTTTCTACCAGCTTTCTGTCATGTTCTCCAGTTGAAACACTATCATCTAGAGCTTTCTTCTTTATTTTCCCCCTGCCCATGGCTAAACTGCGCAGTTAACTTTTGGGTGATTTGCTTTACACTTTATGCTACCCATGTTCTGCACCCCTAGAGGCCTTCCCTTTCTGAAGGGGGCCCTTTCCTGTTCGCATTTTCCTTGGTCTCCCTCTTCAACCTTCCTAGACTCTCATTTCACCTTTGCACCTTCCTAACATTTTTATCTTAGGCCTCGGGTTTGTCATTAGATTGCCCTGTGTCCTGGGGACTTGGGTGGTATATTTCATCTGACTCTTCATAGGCCACTTTGAAACTGCATCCGTCTCTTGGGTGTGTTCTGAAGGCCCGTGTAGACCGCTTTGCCCCATGCTTGCTGGATTGCTGTGCTGCCCTGGACTCTACAGTGATTGTGGATATAGAACACTTGAATTGTGGCTTGTTTGCTAAGAGTTTAGCATTGGGGTAGCTGTGCCCCAGCCCAAAAGGCTCTCAGTCCCAGACAGCTTAGAGCAGTTGGTCACCCTAAATGTGCCATAAATGCACAGTGCACACTAGATTTTGAGGAAGCATGATAAAACGTTGATTAATGTTACATAAAGTAAATGGTGGAACGCTAATATCTTCACCATTTCACTTTACTTGTGGATACTAAAATCACAGATGTGGCTCATATTTTTACCGGTCAGTACTAATCAATAGTATGTCTTCAAGCTCTAATCTCAAATACCTGACTCTGAATGGTTTTATTTCTCCAAGACAGGGTTTCTCTGTGTAGCCCTGGCCATCTGTAGACCAGGCTGGCCTCAAACTCAGAGATTCACCTGCCTCTGCCTCCCCAGTGCTGGGATTAAAGGTGAGCAGTCCCACTACTCAGCTCTGAATGGATTTTGATAAAGTTTAAAATGCCTTATTTTTACTTAAGTGGGATTGACTATATTACTTTGCCAGAAGTTGTAGCTTTTCTTCATATTTTCAAAAGAGACTGATAGCTCCTTGAAAACAAAACAAACAGTAAAACCCTAACCCACAACAACTCAATAGTAGTTTATGTTGTATCATCATGAAAAAAAATTGACTCCCATCTGATGTGCTTTGGTTATTGCTTAAGTAGTTACATTGCTTTATTACAACAAATTCTATTTGGTACTAGTTTCCTAGCATTACCTCATTCCTTAAACCTCTGCTTATCTCTCCCATATCATTTTACAATCTGTTCAACCACTTAGTTGAGGCAGAAGTTCTCATGGTTAGTTTTTTGTTTGTTGTTTTCTTTCTTCTTGGGGTGGAAGTGCATTAGAGATTAAGCCTATGGTTCTCATGCTTACTAGATAAGGATTCCACCATTAAGCTATATCCTTATCTTTTTTTTTTTTTTTAACTTTTTATTTTGATACTCAGCCTTACCATTCTCTGTGCTGGCTTTGAACTCTTGGGTATCCCAATCACGTATTGAACTGGTGATCCTCTTGCCTCTGCTCTCCAAAGAGTCAAGGTGATAGGCCTGTGCTACCAGGTCTAGCTTGATTTGTTTCTAATGTGTGGCAGATAGTTTTATGTTATCTTGACACAAGCTATCATCATCTGAGAGACAGGAACCCCAATTGAGAAAAGTCCTCTATAAAATCAGGTTGTAAGCAAGCCTATAGAGAATTTTTTTATTTAGCATTGATGTGGTAAGGCCCACTGTAGGTGGCACCACCCTGGGGCTGTTGATCCTATGTCCTGTAAGACAGCAAGATGACCAAGTCTTGAGGAGCAAGCAGTGAGCAGCACTCCCCCATGGCCTCTGCATCAGCTCCTGCCTCAACTTCCTGCCCTGTTTGAGTTCCTGCCCTGACTGCTCTTGATGATGAACTATTACATGGAAGTGTAAGTGAAACAAGCCCTTTCCTCCTCAAGTTCCTTTTGGTCATGGTGTTTCATCACAGCAATAATAACCCTAACTAAGACATAAACTGGTACCAAGATATCGGGGTATTGCTCTGACAGACCTGACCGTGTTGTTTTTGGAAGGATTGTGGAAGGACTTTGAGCTAGAAAGGCCATTGAGTATTCAAAGCTTGGTGAGCTTTTCTATGGGAGCTTGGAAGATAAGAATGTTGAGAGCAGTGTAGACAGTGGAGGCTTGTGAAGTTTCAGAGGAAAATAAAGACTCTATTGGGCCTTTTGTGTGAAGAATCTGTGGTATCTGGTCAGCTGGAGCTGAAGAATAGCCTGTGATTTACAAGAGACCAGAACCACTAAGGTAAAACCTTTGCTTTGCTGGGACAATGCTGAAGAGTAAGTTGTGATTAAGAAGAGACCAATATCACTGAGGTGAAATCATCTGGGAAGGAATTCCTTAGAGTCAGCACACAGAAGCTGTGTTCAAGGTTGTATCTCATTCTGGCAGCTGAACTTGGTAGTGCAAGTAGCACCCAGGTGATGCTGGTTTTGAAGTCATGAAAGGGTCATGGAGAACAGCTGAGGCTTAGCACTCTGTCAGGGCTGAAGTTCCTGAAGAGAGCCCAAACAGGCTATTGGTTACAGTGGAGCCCAACTGGACAAGAGACCTAGCATTTTAGAGATGCCAGTACCATGGGATGACCACCAAGAACAGCAGCAGCAGTGGATTGGAGCTAGCCGGATCCTAAAAGACTAACGGTGTATGCTGTAGAGGGCAGTGTTGGAGAAGTGACCCAAGCTCCTCGGAGGAGCCTGGAAGATCATGAGTGAATCCCAGATAGTTGGACATTGCGTTATTTACGTCTTTGGTGTTTGGTTTTGCTTTGTTCAAACTGAGGCTGCCGTGGTTCTTTTCTCTTGAAGTAAGAAAGTACTTAACTTATATTTGATTTTTCAGGAGCCCACAGTTGAGAGACTGAATTTTTAAAGAGATTTTAGGTTTTAAAAGAAACCTTGGATCTTAAAAGAGACTGGATCTTAAAGTGTTTGAATTGTAAAGACTGTGGAACTTCTAAAGTTTTAAAATGTTTTATATTATGATTTTGATGTTAATGTATAGTCTTGGGGATAAACAAGAGAGGAAAGGTTATGGCTTAACAGTGATATGTTGAAATTGTCTTGGATAGTTTTATGTCAACCTGACACAAGATAGACTTTCTGAATAAAATAGTTTTAAATGTAGACTTCATAGAAGAGGACTGAGGAGAGAAGTGGAAAGCCCTACATTTCCCCAATATTTGGCAGAACTGAACTAGCATCATTACAGAAAAGACTTGAAGGGTTATGGATTCTAATACGAATAGAGGGCTTTTAAGTAAAACAGAAATGGTGACAACAGTGACAAAAAAGTCAGGTGTTCGGTAGATAGGACATAGTTTAGATAATTCCATTCTGCCCTTGCCTTAGAAAACTGCCTTTCTTGGGCGTTCTTTTAGAGTTTCCTATCACTGTAAAGAGAGTTTTCAGATACTTTTGGAATTACTGGATTGTCAAGGCAGTTTCCAGATTATATGAACCATAGCCCTACTAGTCAGACGTCATTGCAATAACATTCTGTAATGTCTTACAAACTTTGAAGGAACACTGCAACTGAGAGCTTCAAAATTTCTCTGACCTTTAACAAAGAGTACTGAGAAGATGCATTTACTGCAGGGCTGCTGCCTAAGAGAAAGGTACCACTCATCCAAAGGTATAGATTTTGACATAAAGTTGTAAATTCCAAGTAGAGCTTTTGGGCATATCCAATAACATCCATTCTAGTAGAAGGGTAAGACTGTTTAGAAGGGTGGGGACACTTCTGGTGTGATAAAGTACTGTGGCAAAGTCAACTTCAGCAGGCCAGGGTTTATTTTGGCTCATATTTTAAGCAGCAGGAGCTTAAAGGAGCTAGTCACATCCCAAGTCAAGTAGCAAACAGCAAAAACTACTTGTGCTCAGCTCATTTTCTCTTACTTTTATAGAGCAGTATCTAAGACCAGGCAATGGTGCCACTCTGTGGGCAGATCTTACCTCCTCGATTAACTGAGTCAAGTTAATCTCTAACAGTCATTTCAGGTCCCCATCAAGGTGACAATTGGAATTAGCCGTCACAGACAAACAATGTAAAGACAAAGTGTGGTAGTAGGGCATTAGAGGCATTGACTAATGCATTGGATTACTCCCTTTCACATATAAACCTGGAGATGAGTAGTGTATCAGTTACTTTTCTATTGCCATGACCAAACATCATGGCCAAAGGAACTTATAGAAGGATTGTTGGGTTTACCGTTTGAAAGGGATAAGAGTTCATCACCCATGGAGGGGAAGCATAGCAGCAAACACCAAGTCAGGTGCTCACATCACCCACCACAAGCAGGAAATAGCAAGAGCACACTGGGGATGGCAGGAGGCTTTGAAACTTCCAAGCCCACCCCCTGCGATACAGTTTCTCCAGCAAGGCCACACCTCCTGAGCCTTCCCAAACAGCATCACTGCCAGACCTCACAGAGTCTGTTTTGTTTGTTTGTTTTTCCTGGGTACCTGTCTACAAGCAGTCCAGATACTGGTGAGGCAGTCCTGACAAAATCTGCTAATGGTGATGAGAACTCAAACCTACAAGGAAATCCTTCCTGCAGACAAGGTTACCAGTGCTTTTCCTGCAAACCAGACCCTATCTTAAAATCTATAGAGTATTTCCTCAGGGCCAACACAGAGAAGCTGTCTTCCTGAACTGGCTGAGGTTATTATCTCATGCTGTAGCTGAACTTGGTACTGTAAAAGTCATCTGGATGGCATGAAGGGGTTTTTAAAGGCATGAATGGGTCATGAAGAGCAATTAAGGCTTAGCACTATGAGAGACCAGGAGAGACCATTGATGAAAGTAGAGTCCAGTTGCAGAAAGAGATCCAAGCAGTTTTGAAGATGCCAGTACCATGGAATGATCACCAAGAACAGCAGCAGTAGTGGGCTGGAGCCACTTAGAGCCTGGAGGACAAACTGTGCTGCGCTGCAGAGGGCAGAGCCAAGCCGTTTGGAGGACCCCAGAAGATTGTGAGTGAATTACAGATAATTGGACATGGATAATGTTTTATTTTTTTTCTGTTCAAAGACATTATGAAAAGCTTGATAGATGTTTGGTTTCATTTGGTCCTGTGCATTAACAACCCTCATGATTGTTCCTCTTGTAAATAGTTTTGTTGATGTAGTGTCAAATTGTGTTATAGAGATAAAGCAAATTTTCTTATATAAAAAGGGGGAATGTTGGGAAAGTTTATTCTGGGTTATGTATAAAATAATTGTTTTGTGCACTGTTGGGAAAAGGGCTGCCTAGGCCTTGGCATTTTGTATTGTTTGCAGGTGTTGAATTTATGTGAGGGATGTTTGACTGTGTGTGATCTGCACATATATCAGTAGAACACCTGAGGAGTTCTATATCAATAAAAACACCTGAGCTGGGATGCTCAGGATTCCCCTGTTGAGTATGGTGCTTGCCTTGATGGTGGTTCCCTCGGCTGAGGTCTGGAAGGGTTTTCACCTATGAAAAATGACTCCTTGTCGTCCTTGCTGAGCTGCCACAGCAGCACACTACTACAATCACCAACTGCGGACCATGTATTCAAATGCCCAAGAATATGGGGGACATCTCATTCAAACCACCACAGTCCACTCCCTGGCCCCCATAATCTCATGGCCATATCAAACTGCATTCAGTCCAACTTCAAAAGTTCCATAGTCTGTCAGTCTCAACTCTGTTTTAAAGTCCATTGTCACAAATTTCTTCTGAGACTCAAGGCAGTCTCTTAACTGTGATGCCTTGTAAAATAAAAAAGCTAATTACATACTTGTAGCATACAGTGGCAGAGGATTAATATCACCCTTCCAATAGGGAGGAATTAGAGCATAGTGAGGAAATATGGAACCAGAACCCAGCAGGGCAAACACCAAAATTTCTAGCTCCATATCCAGTGCCAAAGGGCTTAGATGGCTCTTGTCCTTCCAGGTTTGTTGCCTGCAACGTACTTATAAACTCTCTTGGACTGGCTCTACTCCCTGTATGCAGTTCTCCTTGGCTCTAGCATCTCCAGCGTCTTGGGGGCTCCACTGAAACTCGGACTTCAACTTCACAGCTTCATGAGATGGCCTCTCAAGGCCTCTTGCCTCCCCAGGCCTTCATTCAGGGACTCCCCTGTCATGTGTCTGTCCTCAGTGGTTCTCTGAAACCACAGAGGATGGTTCTGTAACCTCTTTACTCATGTATCCCTTATGATTATAAAGCCAGAACCATGTGAACAAGTTCAGCTGCCAGCTCAGGAGGTCCCCTGGCCTCCTTGAATCACATTGGAAGTAGCTTTTTTTTTTCTTTTTCTTTTTTTTTTGCTGTTGCTTTCTAGAAGCAGAAAATTTCTTCTTTTACAAGTTGGAAGCTAGCTGAATGGAATCTTGAGAATTCCATACAATATATCCCGATCATACCCACTTCCCATTCCTCCCAGGTCCACCCTCCCACCCCAGTGCTCTCCAAAGAAAAAGAAGAAAAAAAGCAACCAGTAGAACCAAGACAAACAAAAACAAGACAAAAGAAGTCCAATCTGTGTGGTGGGAATCACTGACATCACCATGGTTTTTAGCGGCAGCAGGCAGCATAGATCTCAAGCATCCATGTGGTTTCCCGTGGCAGAATAGATCAAGGCCATCAACATGGTCTCGGAGTGCTGCATGGATCATGGACATGGAAATAGTTTCCTGGAGCCATACAGATCTGGGACATCAACATGGCTTCCAACAGCAGCAAGGCTCACATCCACATGGTTTCCTGCAGCAGTGTGGATCGTGGACATCCATATGGCAGCACGTCCATCCAGCAGCAGCACAGATCACAGACATCAACATGGCTTCCTGCAGTGTTGGATCAGGGACACCGCGTAGTTTCTAGTGGCTGCAGTATCAGGGACATCCACGAGGTTTCCAGCTATATCGCAGATCTCGGACATCAACCTGGTTTCCAGCTGTAGCACAGAGCATGAACATCAACACAGTCTTTGGTGGTAGTATGGATCATGGAAGTCTTTTGGAGATTTAACCCAGAAAATGAAACCTTCTTCAGTTTGTATATCTTAGCAGAATCAAGGTGATCTTGCAGTTGGGCTGCATGTTCCGGGGCAGGACCGTGAGAGCTCCAGATTGCTGCACACCACGCTGCCCTCCAAATCGGTAGCCTGGCCAGCACCCTGAGCCCGATTGTTGTGCTCACAGCCTGTGGGCAGTGTGGCAGCCCATGCTCTCCTCCCCACAGCAGGGCGAGCAACTCCACAGCAGCAGGAGAGGCTGCTTTATATTCCGGGGCCAGGCCTGTGGGCTTAGCGGTCACACTAGCCTAGAGGGTGTCAAGGGACAAGGTGAGCCTGGTGGTGGCCGGAGTCTCCTGGTGGCGGCCTGAGGACTGGCCCCACTTGTCAGAGGTGGCCACTTGTTAAATTAAAGTTTGGGCGCTTAATTGAGAGTCCAGCGTTGAATTTTCCAATGCTTTTATTAATCACAAATCATGTCATATCTCAGGGAATTCTATACCCGGGCCACGAGGCAGACAGCTCACTCCAAACTCCACCAACCTCACCAACCTCTCCATTTCATTTTCTCCCTCCCTGCTTCTCCTTAGACTCTTTAAACCTTTTCCCTAGACCCTCTCCACATCCAGGCCTTCATTACAACACAATAGTATCTTAGCATACTCGGCAGGGGGTGATCAGCACCTGCAATTCTTTCATGTCATGGATCACCTTCAACTGTAAACAGTTCTTTCTTGTGGAGATCTTAGCAGGGCTAGCACAAGGGTGTGAATGGGTAGGGAGCAAGGCCTGCACCCGCTGCAAGGCATCAGGCTTCACAGCTACAAGGCATCAAAGCCCTTTCGCAAACCAAAACAGCACACAAGAGTAAAAATATCCCACAACATCAGGCACCAAAACCTTATTCGCAAACTAAAACAGCATACAAGAGTAAAATATCCCACAACAGCCACTCTCACATGTATCACCGCTGACATCTCCAGCTCTGCCTTTCGCAGCCACACTTGCCACTTCTCTAAGCCATCTTTGCCTCCTTTCTGGGTCATTTCTTCCTCCCTCACTCCCTTCCTTAGTCTTCTTTCTCCTCTCATTGTTCCCGTTCTGCTTTTGTGTGCTATATACACAGGTGTACACAGGTATCCCTGTGTTTAAATTCAGCCTGTACTTTGTATGTGAAAGAATGATACTTGTCTTTTGGAGGCTGGGAAAGTCAGCACTTTCTGTGGGTGGGGGGAGTTCCTGGCTGTCCTGGAACTCACTCTGTAGACCAGGCTGGCCTAGAACTCACTCTGTACCTCAGGCTGTCCTCCAACTCACAGAGATCTGCCTGCCTCTGCCTCCTGAGTGTTGGGACTAAAGGTATAAGCCACCACACCTGGCTAAGTCAGCACTTTTTGAAGAGAATTTCTGTTCTTCCATGTTAAGGGTAATGCCACCATTTTGTGTATTTTTCAGGATTGGGACTGCTGCCCTGGCAGTTCAGGTTGTGGGCAGTAATTGGCCCAAGCCACACTATACTTTGCTGATCACAGGCCTGTGCCGGTTCCAGATTGTGCAAGTCTTAAAAGAGAAACCATATCCCGTGGCTGAAGTGGAGCAGCTGGACCGACTTGAGGAATTTCCCAACACCTGCAAAACCAGGGAGGAGCTGGGAGAGCTGTCAGAGCAATTCTACAGATACGCGGTGCAGGTGGGTAGCTCTCACGTCCCTTAAAACCTTTCCCCCTTTGGTTCTTTGCTCTCCTGAGATCATGATTCCGCTAGGTAGCAAAGCTGTAGGGCTGCATACATTGAAATGATTTTGTGGTATTTTATAGTGTAGTCCAGTTTGCTTTTGCATAGGTTTGTACTTAAATCATTCCGGACACAATGGCCAACTCTTTCTAAAGGTGTCCCAAAAAAATATGACTGATCGCCCCCCCCACTAGATAGCTGTTGAACCTAAGTGTTTAGTGTTGTAGAAGTTTATTTTTAGTAATGAATAAAATAATTGTTTTATGCACTGTTGGGTGAGGGGCTGCCCTAGGTCTTCTACTTTTCTATTTGTGTAACCTGCTGACCCTGACTGCATCTGTGAGGACGTCTAAGGTCTTGATTTCAGACACCACTGGTGACCAGAGTGTGAGCAGATGCGCACTTTAGCTCTGATGATCATTGGAAGTAATAGCACCCCTGATGTGGTAAACAGTAATAGAAACGTGGGAGGTTTGGGATTGTCGCTTCAGAATGTACGGGAAGAACCAGAACAGGCAGGCTGTGTGCTCCTGATTTGCAGGAGGTGAGGGGTAGAATGGCTCCCATTTCGCACAAAGGGCCAGCTCTGTAGCCTGTCCTTGCCTTTGCTTCTTCCAGTCTCTTTTTTTCTGGTTTTAGTCTATATTCAACTTCGGTTCATTTTATCCCTGTGTTTTATGTTTGTGTTGCATACTTTTAGTTAAGCGTGTTCATGAAAGACACCAACTTCATTGTCCTCTTTAGATTCTGAGAGTGTATTTAGTGAGGGCTTCTCCTGCCTCCGCTTCAACACTTTCCTTTCTAGCTCTTACAGGGGGACCTGCCTCTTCTGAGCCAGAGTCCCTTCTACTCTCCTACCCCTGACTCACTCTGCTTGCCCAGCCTTTCTTCCAAAGCAACAACCACCCGGGATGAGCGTGTATCTTATCGGTAGAGCTGTCTTGGCCTGACCAAGGCGGGGTGGGTTCTCCTGAGGAAAACACACAGGATAAAGTTCAGCTTTCCTAGCAATGCTAAGGCTCCTCAGACCTTGTCTTAGGCCTGTCTTGGCTCAGCTCTAGCTACTACACAGAGGTCAGCAGTTCTAGGCGCTCTAAACAGCAGAAAAGCTCCACATCTGTTATTTCTTGTGGTTTTTGCCTCCTGTTCCTCTTTCTTCTGAGTCTTAGACCGTGTGCTTTCCCACTGCCCTGTGGCGTTACTGGTCCTCCCCCGTGCCTGCTCAGTGACGTCAGCTGTGTTTATCATCTTGCGTCGGATTCGTTGTACGCACCTGTTTCGCCCGCAAACTTGAATTCCACTCTGTCAGCTGTCCCTCATGAGCTGCGCGCAATGTCTGGCAAATAGTTTCTAACCATCTTTATAAAGTTGTTCTTTAATTCCCTTGATTCTTGGAAAGTAATGGGTAGTTCCCTGAAGTGTAGTGTTTTCAGAGCTGTTTGATTATTACTGGCCTATGAAATCTTACTAGAGTTGATTACATGAGGATTTGGTATGTCATTTATAAATTAGGATGTACCAACTTTTATATATTAGCCACAAAACAGAACTCTCTAACAAAGGTTTATTTCTTGCGACGGCGTCATGCCAAAAACTACAGCTGTGGTAGTCAACCTTTTAGTGTCACTTAAGAACCAAGGTAGACTGGAATTAATCTCAGGGTATTCTTCCTTACGCTGAGGCAGAAAAAGGAAATCTGACAAATCTTTGAATGACTTAATATCTCTGCCCAGAAGGAATGTTGATATTTCTCTCCTGTTTCAAAGATCAATGCCAGACTGCAGCTGCCTCTGTATTCAGAGGAAGCGAGAAAGAGCAGGCCTACTGTGTGCCCAAAAGAAAAGGGAATCTCCATCTGTTGTCCTAAAAACTTTGACAGTTACAAGAAGCTTATTTTCAGCTTTATCTGTTGCAGTATTATGACTTGGAAGTTTTGTGTGTTTGATATGTGCCACCCAGCTAAGTACCAGCTTTTATTAAGAACAAGAGGCATGATACCTGCAGCTTGCATATAGTATATCTGGGAAGTGCACAGAGAGAAGCAGATGTCACAAAATAGAAGAATTAGTGAATCTAGATGAGAAATAAAAGAGGTTCATCATATTCTTCTTGCAACTCTGTTATGAATTTGAGTTTTAAAGTCACAGAACAAATTTACAAAACCTTGTACAAGTTTTAGTATTAAATACTTACTAGCCATTTTTGCTTTTCATTTTGATGGGCATTTGAAAACATTTTATTTATTTTTTTTGTGCATGCGTGTGAGGTCAGAAGACAACTTCCAGGAGTCAGTTCTCTTCTTCTTCCATGTGGGTCCTGGGGATCAAACGCAGGTCCTCCACCTGAGAGTGGCAACTATATCTGCTGAGCCACTCTCAGGCCCTCTGATATTCCTGCTGTGAAAGTTTCTTCTGTGGCCTTAAAATACCTGCTGTGTATGAATCGGCGGTGATCTATCAGAACAGAACAAAACAGACCCAAACATTAAACCTGTTTGAAAATCTGATTATTTTAGTTCACAATTGCCACTGTTCGATTTCATTAAACTTTTTTTTTCTTTTAGTTGGTTGAAATGCTGGATATGTCAGTCCCTGCAGTTGCTAAATTGAGACGTCTTTTAGATAGTCTTCCAAGGGAAGCTCTACCAGACATTCTGACTTCAATTATTCGAACAAGCAACAAAGAGAAGCTCCAGGTACTGTGCCCTCCTGAAATGCCGGGACTTATTACTTGTTATTGAGATCTGAATAGTACTTACATTTTCACCATCATAATAAACACATTCTGGAAGCTCAAGGAAGTAGTTCAAATGCTTTAAAAATTGCCTTAAAAAATTGACTTCTGAGCCAGGTGGTGGTGGTGGCACACGCATTTAATCCCAGCGCCTGGGAGGCAGAGACATGCTAATAATCTAGACCACGTAGCCAGACTGTGTCTCAAAAAACAAAAACAAAACAAAGTTTATATCGTCTACACAATCAGTGCTTTTAGGGGTACAATCAGTAGTCGTAGTGGTCAGTTTATGAAAACAGAGAAAGCAAAGAATGATTTTTAAAGTAAATATTTAATTTTTATTTAATTTATTTATTTTTTAAGATTTCACATACTAGGTGTGTGGGGGAGGTCAGAGGTTGATGCTGGGTGTCTTTCTCCATCACTTTACATCTTACTTCTTTAGACCGGGTCTCTCACTGAGGCCGAGCTCTCTGATTGGCTAGACTAGCTGACAGTGAGCTCTGGGGCATCTGCCCTGGCTCTTCTAACTACCAAGCACTATGGTTATGGAGGTGAGCCAGCACAACTAGCTTTTACATGGTTGCAGAGGATCCAAACTCAGGTCCTCAATGATTGGTTGGGTGCAGATTTAAAAGGAAGCAGCAGGAGAGAGCAGGCACGCTTGGGAGTCACCCGGCGGCAGCGTTAATAAGCATGTTATCCTGAGGGAGTGGGGGTAGCAGCTACCGATTCAGGCTGTCCTTGAGATCTGTTAGTCATGTACAGAAATTGTCCTGTTTGGGGCTGGGGCAGTTGGGGGAGGTGGTTCAGCGGGTAAAGCGCTTGCTTGTTTGCTGTGTAACCATGAAGACCTGAGTACAGAGCCTTAGCACCCATGTCAAAGCCAGGCATGGAGGTGAGTGTGCATCTAAAACTCTCACGCTGCGGGAGACAGGTGGACCCTGGGGACTCACTGGCTGGAGAGTCTCTAGCCAAATGGCGAGTTCCAGGTTCACCGAGAAATGCTGTCTCAAAGATAAGTGACAGAGGAAGACATCTGACATTGACTCCCTTGGCCTTCATGCACTTGTGTGCATGTACACCACACACACACACACACACACACCCCATACATACGCACATAGGCATGTACACAAATTAATATTTTGAACCTAGAATTTGCTGAGATCCAAAATCGACTGATTCTCAAAAACCACGGACACGAATTATGTTTGGTTCTCTCCTTCTCTTCTTTTCAGCACTGGGATTGAACCCAGGATCTCACACATACTAGGCAAGCACTCTGCCATTCTGTATGCCCAGCCCTATTTTTCTACTTCATAAGACAATATCTTATTAAGTTGCTTGAGCTGGCCTTGAACTCACTCTAGTCCGGTAGGCCTTGAACTTGAGATTCTTGTCCCTCAGTTTCCCAAGTAGCTAGGATTACAGGCCTGTCTCACCAGGCCCAGCTATGTTTGCTTCTTGATCATGGGATATATGACTTCATTTTAAAATAAAAACCAGTATTTTTGTTTGTGTCTTTTTAAAATTCTGTTCATTTCTACTTTGCTGATAATATAGTTGATTTGGTGATGTCAGCCATGTTATAGCATGATTGCTATTATGATTATTAACAGAATTGTTGAGGTTCTTTTAGTTTAGAGGCGTATACACTGAAAATTGGCAAAGGTGGCATCCTACAGCTCCCAGGGGAGACTGTGGCTGCCCCAGGCCCACCTGCCTTCTTGAACCAAGCATGTGAAGTGGATGGGAGGTAAGAGCTTCAGGCTGGAGCTAGAGGTGAGACCCAAGATAACAGAGTGCTCAGATCCAGTCCTTAGACAGCTCTCTGTGGCAGCTCAGTGGCCGCTGCCCAGGCATTGCTCCACCGCCCTGATAGGGCCACAGCAGGGCCAGGATTATGTCTTACCTTTCTTGTACTTTAAGAACTTAAGTCATGGTTCTGCCTGCTTGTGTTTAGAGCATGTGCCTCTGGGAAGGGGTGCTATTAATCGACTCGTACCTCCTAGATCTTAGATGCCGTGAGCCTGGAGGAGCGGTTCAAGATGACCACACCCCTGCTCGTCAGACAGATAGAAGGCCTGAAGCTACTCCAGAAAACCCGAAAACCCAAACAAGAGGATGACAAGCGGGTAAATAATTTTTCTTTTCTTTTCTTTGTTTCTTGGCAGGTCCTGCTTTATTGCTCAGGCTGTACTTGAACTCATGGCAGTTCTCTTGCTCTGGCCTAAAGAGTGCCAAGATTATAGGCATGTGCCACCATACCCAGATTATTCTTTTATTACATTTTTCTCTGTGTGTGTAATATGAGACTTAGTTCTTTTGGGAAAAGAAAGCCTTGGAGGCCAGGTGTGTGTTGCGTTTCTAGCTACTAGGGAGATGGGGTGATCCCTGAGGGTAGGAGTTGGTAGCCAGAGTGGGTTACACACCGAGAACTATCTCACAAATAAATAAGCAAACGAAAAACTTGAGAAGAATTTAAAAATAAAGAGGACAAAAGTTCGTTGCTTCTGAGATCTTGATGTATCTAGGATAGTTCTTTTTATTGCCTAGATTTTTTTTTCTTTTAGCAAACCTTGTTCCAGTCCTTACCAGCGTTCCCAAAATGCTAATACAGTGGTTCTGAACCTTTCTAATGTTGTGGCCCTTTAATACAGTTCCTCACATTGTGTGACTCCCAACCATAAAATTATTTCATAACTGTTATTTCATAACAGTAATTTTGCTACTGTTACCGATGGAAATGTAAATATCTGATATGCAGGTGATTTTAGGCGACTCCTGTGAAAGGGTCGTTCAACACCCAAAAGGGTCGCATCCCACAGGCTGAGAATTGCTGGGCTAGTATATCATTTTCCTCTAGTAAAAGTTGGAGATAGTTCATGATACTAATGAGTTGAGACCTTAAAGAATGCATATGGTACTTTTTAAATATGGTAGCCAGATCACGGGAAAGGAAACATCAATGAAAACCATTTGAGGGAGGGAAAGGCTGTTTGAATCAGCACAGAGAAGGATTTGGACTGGAGAACGAATTTCAGCATGACGGAATAGCAGCTAGAAGTTCACTGAAGCACTGTGGAAGGAGGAAAGGGAGCAACAGCAACAGCCTCTTGCTGGAGAAGCAGAGCATCACAAGAAGGCAAATGAGCAAGGTGGCACTCACAGGGGTGGGTCATGAGACAGATGGAGTTGAAGTCAGTGTGGAAGGGTTGGAAATGCGGAGAGGCATTTTCATGCAGGAGTGATGGCAGTTATGAATGTAAGCAACTGCGCATGTGCGAAACAGCAGGCGCACTAAAGCACAGGTGAGGACACCTATGCTTCCTGGTGCTTCTGGAAGTCGCCTCCTATCTACAGTGTACCGACAACCATGTCCACTTTATGCTGCTTTGCATTTTAAGTTCTGCGGTATGAACACGTGCACCTGCTTCCCAGTAGTTCTGAACTTCTATTTCCTAAAGATGTTTACGTAGCTCCCATTCTGGCCTTACCTTAGCCTAATACCTCTTCCCTTCCCCCCCCTCTCCCTTTCATTTTCTCTCTCTCTCTCGCCACTCCCTTTTGTTTTCTTTCGTTTCTTGTCTTTCTTGTTTTATTTTTTATATTTTGGAAACAGGGCTCACTCTGTGGCCTAGGCTGCCCTTTAATTCTGAGCCCTCCTGCCTCAGCTCCAATTGTTTTGACATGTACTTTCTACTTAGGTTATCGCAATCCGCCCCATCAGGAGGATTACACATATCCCAGGGACTTTAGAAGATGAGGATGAGGAAGAAGATAATGACGACATTGTCATGCTGGAGAAAAAAATAAGAACATCTAGCATGCCAGAGCAGGCTCATAAAGTCTGTGTCAAAGAGATAAAAAGGTAAAGGTTCATCAGTTCATTTGCTTGTTAATGTTAAGTAGTATTGCTTATGGAAGCTTGATTATGCTTTCTTAAATCACAGACTAAAAGCTATGTTGCTGTTTATTCTCTGATCTTCCTCATACACTTGATCAGTTCTTAGGTCACCTATGCATATTACTTCATTGCCAACTTTTGTCTTTCTTGAAACATACTAATTCTTTTCTTTTAAAAAAAAATTTATTTTTTACTTGTGTGGGTATTTAGCCTGCATACACATGCAGTGCCTGAGGGGGCCAGAAGAGAGCATTGGGTCCCCTGGGATTGGAGTTGCAGATGGTTGCGAGCCACCATGTGGGTGCTGGAAATCAAACCTGGTCCTCTGAAAGAGCAGCCAGTGCTCTTAACTGCTAAGCTTTCCTTCCGTCACAACCTTTCCTACCCTCCCTGATTCTCTGTTTGCAGCTGTGCTATGGAGTGCTCTCTCCTTCCTCTTGGCTTTGAATACCCTAAATCTTGAAATATTCTTTTTTTGTTTTCCTCAGCTTTTTTGGAGAGGATCTCTCTGTATAGCCCAGGCTGGCCTTGACTTTGAACTCAGTCCTCCTGCCTCAGCCTCCTAAGTCAATAGAGTACAGGCATGTACCACCATGCTCAGCTATGAGAACATTCTTAATACCCTTAAATTAGCGCCACTTTCACTTTCACTGTGTGTTCTGCTTGCACTCTGCTGTCACACCTAACTGTTGGAGCTGCCTTCTCAATGTCTGAAAGAATCAACTGAGTTTCTTTCTTAGTTACTATGTCATTCACAGGTCAGCAGTCTGTGTTCGTTTCGTGGTTTTAAGGTTTAACACAGGGCCTTGTGGGCATAACGCGTGTGCTCTACCACGGAGGTGTATCCCAGCTCTGTTGTTCTGTGTTTTTCATTAGAGTATAAATTCCAGAGGAGGGCTGGGCTGAGCTCAGCAGTAGTGGTTTTGCCTACCACATACAAGGCCCCAGGTTCTGTCCCCAGTATAGCACTAAATTAATTAGCTAATTAATTCCAGGGGACAGGAACTGTCAGTTTTTCCTTGTACAGGCAAAGTCTAGGGAAACCTTAGCAACAAAACGGGATGTATGGTTGGATCGCACATTCAGGATAACCTCAGAGCTTGATAGAATACCTGTTTTCTGTACATTATAAAAAAAAATTGTCAACTAGCTCTTTAAAACCTTTGTTCAGGTTTTTCAAATATGGATGATGAAGAGACATGCTTGATTTTTCTGTTGTGGAATTACTGTGTTCTTGAACCTGTTGGCTATGTATTTTTTCCCCACAGACTCAAAAAAATGCCTCAGTCAATGCCTGAATATGCTCTGACTAGAAATTATTTGGAACTTATGGTGGAGCTTCCTTGGAACAAAAGTACAACTGGTGAGCTCACACTGACACTTGCTTCAGTCTCTCCCATGCAGATGTTCATTTTACACATCACAGCAGGGCATGGCAATACACACCTGTATTCCTACACTGAGGAGGGTTCTAGGCTCAAGGCCGGCCTGGGTTACATTGGAACCCTGTCTCAAAAAGCAACTACAACAAATTACTTTTAATTATTTTAAAGCCATTTTATTGAGATGTGGTGGCATAGAGAAAGTTGCACACACGTTATGATTATGTCTTGATGAAATTCAGAATACCATTCATGAAATTATCACCATCCTCTACACCACAGATACACCCTTCACTTCCCCAAGTCCACTCCCGTTCATTGTGTTCTGAGTGGTGTGTGCCAGAGACAGAGAGAGACAGAGTCAGAGAGGGAGAGATGGTAAAAATTTGTAACACATGCTCTTAGCATTATTTTTTAAGTATTTTTATATTTATTTATTTATTTGTTTGTTTTTATTTTAGTTTTTTTGAAGCAGGGTTTTTCTGTTGTAACTCTGGCTGTCCTGGAACTCACTCTGTAGACCAGGATGGCCTCAAACTCACAGAGATCTTCCCACCTCTGCCTCCTGAGTGCTGGGATTAAAGTCATGCGCCACCCCTGCCCAGCTAAGGTATTTTATTTCATGTGTATGGTGTTTTGCCTCCATGTATATCTGTGCATCACATGTGTGCAGTTCCCAAGGAGGCCAGAAGAGGTTGTTGGATCCCCTGAGACTAGAATTATAGACAGTTATGAAGAGCCTTGTGGGCAGGCCTGAGCCATCTGGAAGAGCAACCAGTGTTCTTCTTAACAAACTTTGGTTTGGTTTGGTTTGGGTTTTGAGACATGATCTCACTATGTAGCTCTGGCTGTCCTGGAATTCACTATGTAGACCAGGCTGGCCTCAAAATCACAAGATATCCACCTGCCTCTTCCTCTTAGCAAATTTTAAGAATACAAAACAGTATTGTTAGCTGTAGGCACTGTGCCATGTGGTAGATCTCCAAAACTCACACTTGTGGAACTGAAAATGGAGACCCTTTTACCTTTACCCTCCCCCACATACCTCACTCCTCCCCAGATCTTGGCAACCATACTCTGCTTCCTGGAGTTTTAAATTCCATATATTAAGTGAAAACATATAGTATTTGTCTGTGTCTGGCTCATTTCTCTTAGTGTAATACACTCTATGTGTTGAAAGCAATGAGATTTTCTCTTTTTAAGGCTAAATATAATAGTTACATGAATATGTCACAATTACTTCATTCATCTCAGTGGACGTTTGAACAACTTTCATTTCTTGGGTATTATGAATAATATCACATTGCATTTTATGTCAGCACGTAATACTCTCCAAGGGTCTGATTCCAATCATTTGGGCATATGCCCAGAAGTGGGACTGCCCAGTCATGTGGTAGGTTTATTTTTTAATTGTTAAGAAGCCTCTGTACGGTTTTTAATTCTGGACATACCGGTTCACATCCCCATAACAGCGCGCGATGGTTCCCGTTCTCCATATTTCACTATCCCTTCTTATAATTTGTTTTGTGGTTTGAGACAGGATTTCATGTAGCCAGCGTAGCCTGGAACTCACTGGATAGCTAGGGGGGCCCTCTAGGATTGCAGGCCTGTGCCACAGGGCTGCCTGTGATTTGGTGGTGGTGGTTTTGCTTTATTTTGTTTTAAATATCCATCCTGACAAACAGGATGGTTTTTGTTTTGCTTTGTTTTAGCCTGGCCCTCAGATTCAGGACACTGCTCCTTCCCCAGCATTCTGCACACTGGAATTACAGGCGCATTCACCATGCCCAGCTCTTGATTTGCTTTTGATGACTTGCTGTTGGTGTCATTTTCAAGATTATCACTACCAAGAACAACTCTAGGAATTTTCATTCATCTGCATGTACTATCCAGTTTTTACTAGAGCATTTGCTTGAAGAGATTACCCTTTCCCTAGTGTTCAGTCTTGAAGGCCTCATTAAAAGTTAGTTGGATATATATTACTGGGCTCTGTTCTATTCCCTTCTTTTGACTGTTTGTTTTTACTCCAGAACTATATTTTTTAACAATTATGGAACCCACTGCCCCTATGCATGTGGGTGTGGCTCCATCCACTGAAGCATGGCCAATGTACCTGTGGCCACAACCCCAAGGAGAAATTATAATCCCTATTTTGTAGCCTGGGCATCTTATCCTGGGTCAGCTCCAGCCTCCCCCCTGCTTTCAAGGCTTGGCCCCTGTGTTGTAGGGCTGCCAGCCTCTGGGTGCCTTACCCTGAGTCAGTTCTGGCTTCCTCCTTGGTCGTCAGCTTCACTCCAAAGTTTGATGAATTTTTATCATGAAAAAAAAACGAATTCTATCAAAGGCTTTTCTGCATTTATTGAGATGAATGAATGGATTTGTCTTACATTCTGCTAGTGGAATGTAGTATATTCATTAGTTTGTTTATGTTAAGCTATATGTGTAGTCTCAGTAAAACCTCCCACGTGGCATAAGTCTTTTAATGTACTTTTGAGTCCAGTTCAGTATAGGAAATTGGTTAACTGAATATGGTAATAAAGTTGTACACTATAAAGTAGCCACAAAGTGTTGCTGAACAGTGTGTATTGTATTGAAAGTTGCCAAATAGATCAAGTGGGGAAGAAAAGAAAAGCATTTTACAGAAGACCTCATAAAAATCTTGTTTTGAAAAATATGTATGTAAGCTGACCCTCACACCACCTAAAACAACAAACTGTTAGGAGAATGAGAGTATGAGTGCTTTCTTCTTTGTTATTTTCTAGGTGTGTGTGCGCGCGCACATAGATAGTATTACTATTGAAATGAGGAAAATGCTCTTTAAATTTCTAAACTTTCGTTACTACCGGGAAAGGTGATGTCACTGGACAACTGTGTGGAGGCGGTCCTTTCCTTTGACATTATGTGGGTTCTGGGTTGTCAGTCTTGGGCAGCAAGTGCTTTTATCCCCTGAGCCATCTTGTCTGCCCACCACCCGTTTTTGTTTTTGTTTTTTTTTTAAGGAAAATGCCAGCATAATAAAATACATAGAAACTATATTCCCAAAAGAAATAATGTGTGTATAGAAAATCATTGCAAATGACATGATTTGAGCATGAGTTTTAACAGGTGAATATCTCTGGAGATGCTAGATCTTAAATAGAATAATCAAAATGGAGGTCTCTATCTTAATTTTCTTTTGCTGTGATAAACGCCATGACTAAATATAACTTGGGGAGGAAAGGACTCACTTTATTTTATAGCTGGTAATCCACCATCCAGGGAAGTCGGGACAGGACCTGTGTGTAGGAGCTGATGCAGAGGCCATTGCGAAGTGCTGCTTACTGGCTTGCTCCTCATAGCTCACTTGGCCTGCTTCCTTATAGCATCCAGGACCGCCAGCTGGGGGGTGGCACCACCTACAATGGGCTGAACCCTCCCACATCAGTCAGCCATCAAGAAAATGCAACACAGACGTGCCTACAGTCCGATCGATGGAAGCATTTTCTCAGTGGAGGTTCCCTCCTCTTAGATGGCTCTGTTGTGTGCTAAGTTGACAGAACAAACTAGCATAACTGTTCGAAGACTTAGATGATTCCAAGTCTGTCTCTTATCATTTTCTTTCTAAATAATAACTGCTCTTACAAAGCTTGAAAAGAGTTCTTTCACTTAAAAGTTCCAAGTGCTGACATGACTTCTGTTGGATCATTTGGCAGACCGCCTGGACATTCGGGCAGCCCGGATTCTTCTGGACAATGACCATTATGCCATGGAAAAGTTGAAGAGGAGGGTTCTGGAGTACTTGGCTGTCAGACAGCTGAAAAACAACCTGAAGGGCCCAATTCTCTGTTTCGTCGGTCCTCCCGGAGTCGGCAAAACAAGTGTGGGGAGATCAGTGGCCAAGACGCTGGGTCGAGAGTTCCACAGGATTGCACTTGGGGGTGTGTGTGACCAGTCTGACATTCGAGGACACAGGTAAAGCACTGCTCTTGGAGTCTTCGATTCTGCTTCGTGATTTAACTTTGACATTTGTACACGGGACTAAGTAGATATGCCTTAGCTTCCTGCTGTTCTGCTGGGATAGAACTGTAATGCATTTTGTGATTGGATGTTGGGTTGACTTTACATTTACTTGGCTTAGTAGCATTACCTAAGTAATGATCGTAAGTTTTTAGAGTTTAAAAGGATAGTTGCGGTGCTGTGGGTGGATATGAGGAGGTGAGTAAGAGTTGAGAACACATTTTACCTGCCTGTGACCAGGCTGCACTAAGGAAAAAGGCTAATATAACCGTTGTAGCTTACTGTTAGATGTTGGTCTCACTTTTTCTTGAGAAAAAAAAAAAGACTATAAAAATGTTCTATTTGGGATGGATGAGATGGCTTAGTAGTTAAGAGCACTGACCGCTCTTCCAGAGGTCCTGTGTTCCTGACCACAAGGAATTCCCCTGTATATCTCCCTTGGATCTGCACTCATTTGCCCAATGTCAACCCTTTCCATACCATCTGCACACCCCTGGAAATCTGCTCCTTCTTTCTGACTGATATTTACAGAAACCATTGCCCTTAGAAAAGCAGCTTGGTCACAATCTTTTTGCAGATGCCCGAGTCTTCTGCAGTTAAAGCATTGGGCATTTTGGTATTTCAGCCCTCTAACTACAGCTTGTCCTATTACAGCAGCTGTGTAAGTATTGGAACCAGTCAGTATCTGCAGTAGCATGGATCCATTGATCCAATGGTATAGAATTTGCTTTTAATGGCCTTAAAGCTTTCTTACACTCCATGTTTGCATTTTCAAATGCCATTGTCTCAACCAACACCTATCTTGCTTCAGGGTCTGAGATGGCTCTATTAACTGCTGCAGTTAACCTTTGTAAAAAATTAGAAAAAGCTTCCCTTGAGCCTTAGATAATTTTTGTTTATGAGGTGACTTTTTTCCTGGTTCCTCTACTTTTTCCCAAGCTCGTAAAGCTGCTAAATGACATGGTTCTCTGACCAAGTCATCAAACATATCTGTTCTTGTAATTCAGCATACCGACCCTCACCAAGGAGCTGATTTCAATTAATATTTATTCCTTTAGCCCTATTCTATGTTCCATATTTGTTGCTTCTTCCGTCCACCAAGTTAACAATTGAAACTGAGGGCCTGCCTCTAGTATAGCTGATATTTAACCCTTTCCAATTGAATGAGACTATCCAATATTGCAGTGCCCAATTATTCAGGACCTGTTTTACATAGAGTGAGTGCAAGCCATACACCACCACAGCTTCCTTCAGTTTTCTTAAATGACTCATTTCTATTGGATGCCATTTTGTCTCATTGTAACATTGGGGATTTATCCTCATCAGCTGGAATATGCTCGACTATTACTGGAAATGCTGAAGGTGATTCTGTGGCCCTAAGCTGCCTTTTCTGATCATTTTCCTGTACAAGCTCCCCCCTTATATCTCTTCTGGGTAAAATCCTTCTCTCTGTCACTGGGAAGGAGCCCAGCTGTGTTCCCTGCTCCTCAGCCTGTACTCCCATTTCCTCAGTGTTTCCTTTTCCTTCCCTTGACAGTTCTCCCCAAGTTTGTGTTCCCAGTTCCTTAGTCTGTATTTACCAAAGCACAGTAGATACGATCTAGTGTGCTCATATCCTCCTCACCTTTGCACAGTGCTCTTCTTAAAGAGATTTATTTTCAGGCCCCCTGGTGTGTAATTTTAACTGTTAACTTGACAAGATCTAGACTCATGTAGACAAATCTCTTGGTATATGTGCAATGGAGTTTCTCAGTTAAGAGAAAGCAGATCAGGCTTAGTGGCATGGGCCTTTAATCCGAGCACTCAGGAGGCAGAGGCAGTCCAATCTCTGTGAGTTTGAGGCCAGATGGTCTACAAAATGAGTTCCAAAACAGCCAGAATTACATAATGAGACCCTATCTAAATACATACATACATAATATATACATCCAAGAAAACAAACTGAGCATTCATCTCTCTCTGCTTCCTGATGGCAGATGTAATGAATGTTTTGAGCTAAAATAAGTCCTCCTTTCTTCAGTTGCTTCTTGTCAAGCATGTTGTCATAGCAACTAGAAAAGGGAGTAGTGTGGCCCAAGCTTAGGCTTCCCTTATTAATATATACAACCAGCTATGATGGTGCTCTCCTCTGTATGAACCACATACTGGTCCACAACTGCCTACAATTCCAGTTCCAGAGGATCTGATGCCTTTTCTGGCCTCTTCAGGCATTGCATATATTTGGTACCCAGACATACATTCAGGCAAACTACCCATACACATGAAATAACGAAATAATTTTGAATGTAGATACTTTTAAAATACTGTATGAATTGCCTGTAAGCTGTATGTGTAAGGGCTGTTATGTATAAGAGTAAGAAACTTAGGTGATTTGTATTGTTGTGGATCCCAGTCCCAAGACATCTGTTATGTGTATATGTAAATATTCCAAAACCAGAAAAAAATTAAATCAAAAACACTTCTGTTCTCAAACATTTTGGATGGAACAGTCAACCTGTGTATAAAAAACAAGCGATGACACGGGAATTTATTTCATATTTTACACTTCTTTGTATTACCTCACGATGTTTATTTATGTATTTATCACAGTGCTAACCATGGTTTCTAAGTGCTTTGTGAATTCGTGTAAGGTTGAAACCTAATTGCTTTTTGGAATTCAGCCCTTTAGATAAGTCCAAATTGTCTTTATAAAGACTTGGAAATGACTGCCCGAAGAGTAACCATCAACTCTGTTTAGACATGACATATTTAAGTCACAGTTTTCTTCTGAAGATCATTAAAATCTCTTTTAAGCTTATTTTTCAGATTTGAAGTATGGCTACATATAAATGCACATGGATAGGCAGAGTTCCCAAAACCAGTGCTGTTCTTTTTCTTCAGCCTCCATTTTTCTCTCAGTTAAAACTTGCACATAAAGAAATAAATTCGCATGTGCCAGTACCAGCACACCGCAGCCTTGGCAGAGAATGTGGGAAAAATTTTAAGGAAAAAAATTTTTCTGTCATACAAAGACAATTACTATCAACATCGTTCTTGCTTGCTAGGTTTTCATTGGAGATTTTATTTTAAAGATTTTATATTTTAAAGTATGTCTGTGTGATGTGCATGTGAGTACACCGCCCCCAGGGGCCAGAGGAGGGCGTCAGATCCAGAGCTGGAATTAGGTGGCTGTGAGCTGCCTGACGCTGGTACTGAGGACCAAATCAGGTCCTCTGGAAGAGCAAGCAAGCTTCCTTAACCAGTGAGCCATCTGCTAGCCCCTCGTTGGGGATGATGGTCGTGGTGGCGGTGGTGGTGACACCATTTTTAAGCACCAGAATTGTAATATTACCCTTTCTGCTTAATATTACATCACATAGATTTTTCTATATTACAAATTCTTTTTAAATTTTTTCTTATTTTTATGCAGATGGGTGTTTGTTCATCTCTCCAGCCCCCATATTAAAATTTTGTGTAAGCATCATTATAGTGGTGTGAATTATGGATAATAAGACCAAGCTCTTTTAATAGGCAGAATAAAATCACTGATGGGACAGTGTCTTCCTGATTTTTTATCAGGAATAACAAGTTGACTGGCCTTTTACATTATGTTAGATTTGAAGCTGCCTAAGTCTTTGGCAGCATAATAAGGGAGCTGATGTAGATACATGATACTGGAATGCTCTTTGTAGTTGTTTTTGATATATAAATTTTGGGAGAAATGGAAAATGCTAATTATACTTAAGAGTTTAACATTTTGATCTATGAAACAGTTTTGGTTTGTATGTATCATACAGTAGCGTAATATTCTAATTAATCTGTGAATTACCAGCAACAGTTAAGTATGAATCCATATGTCTTTCTTCAGATAATTTAATGGTTTTGCCTTACATATGTTCAAATACATTAGAATACTTTTTAAGCATTCTTCAAATTTGATTTTTAGCTGATACATAAAAACAAAATTCGTAGTTGTGAGTGGGGCACTACATAATGTTCCCACAGTCCTTATCTACTGTGGCGGCAGGGCTGGGTGCAGGGTGCTCCGTATGCTAAGCAAGCGCTCTGCCATCGAGCCTTGTCTCCAACCAGATTTCATGTTTTAAAAAGAGCATGCTTCCTTCAGTTCTGGGCAGTTGTGCTGAGGCCGAGTTAGTGGTGGTGGGTGCTCTCCATTCACACTCTCACACTGCGCTGGGGAGTCGCAGAGAGGCAAGACTAGCATTGCCACGTTCACTTGTTCACTTTTTCCTACCTCCGTGGTGTCTGCGGATGATGCTTTAGTGTGTTAATTTACTGAGAAATGACTACTGTTATCTGATGGGTTTGAGAGAGAATATTTTTATTTGGTCTATGTCTGCATTCTCACTATCCAAGTTCATGTTCCCTAGGCTTCTTCAAAGCATACTTTATGTCCACAGTCAGTGAATTACTTTGCTGTCATAATGTTTTATCTGACAAAAGTCAGCCCTGAATAGAAAACCATATGCAAACAAACTGAGCATATACAGACACTTGAGTGCCAGGCTTCTAGGGTAGTTAAAAAATTAGAAGGTTTTCTCTTCTAATCACTAGAAATAGTATTTAATCTTTCCACCAAGTAATCCTTTATTTAACCAGTTCACATTGGAGCGATGCTTTTCTCTGCTCATGGATGGAGGTGTACTTTCCAGTGAGGCTCAGGAACTACACAGCTGGAGAGCCTCCCACCTTATTCAGACTCAGAGTGCAGTAAATGTGGCAGCTTGGGGTGTCGCATAGTGTGGATTTTGAAATCTTATCAAAAACAGGAGAAAGCAAGAAATGGCCCATAGAGGACTTGGAATTTAAACAACTTTCTTTCCTACCATACTTAATAGTCAGAGTAGTGGCAAGTCTGTGTTTGCCAGAGAAAGAATTTGATGATTTCTCATGTTGTCCTTTCTGTATTCCATTCCAAATTTATTATTATTATTATTATTTTTATTATTATTATTATTATTATTAAACATCTTATTAAAAATTTTCCACACAATATATTTTGTGTTTTTTTCCTACCTCGATACCTCCCAAATCCTCCTCACCTCCATACCCACCCAACTTTATGTTTTCCTGTCTGTCTCTCTCTCTCTCAAAACAAAAACAAAAACAGAACAAAAAGTAAGAAACAAACAAAAAACCTCCATCAACCACAAAACTGAAAAACAATGTAAACAAGCAAAAAACCGATGAGCCTAAGGGGGAGAAAAGCCCGAACAAAGCACAATGAGACCAAAGGTCTCCAAACTGACTGCTGAGCTTGTTTTGTGTCGGCCATGTCGGCCAGCTACTCCTGAGTCGGGAGCCTGCCCTGAGCTGTGGTTAACATACCGAGGGAGACTCAGTTAGAGAAGGGTTCTCGGTTAGGGAATCTGTGTCCACTTCCCCCTCGGCTGGCTTGAACCGGTGCTAGTCCTGTTCAGGCCGCCACAGTCACTGTGAGTTCATATGTGCATTAGTCCTGTGTGTTAGAAGGCACGATTTCCTTCAAGTCATTCATCACCTCTGGCTCTTACAAGGATTTTTTTTTTTTTTTTATTAAAGATTTATCTATTTTATTCACATGTACACCTGCGTACCAGTAGAGGGCATCTGGTCCCATTGTAGATGGTTGTCAGCCACCATGTGGTTGCTGGGAATTGAACTCATGACCTCTGGAAGAGCAGTCAGTATTCTTAACCACCGAGCCATCTCTCCAGCCCAATTTTATTTTTAAGACAAGGTCATGTGTATCCATCCCAGGCTAGCCTCATTTGCTATACAGCCGTGGATGACCCTAAACTCCTGATCCTCCTGCCTGGCTGAGGTGGTGCTAGGGATCAAACCCAGGGCCTTGTACATTGCTAGTCAAGTATTCTATGTCCCCAACCCCCCATTCTGAAACCTTGACCATGCTAATTTCTTACTGCAAAAGAATGTTATGGTATCTAGCTCCAGTGCCGTTCACCTTCTCTGGATAAAAGCCGTTCCAGTGACAATTTTTCAGGCTTTCTTGTTTTTTCCAAAGGTCACTCTGTTCTGCCCTACTTTCCACTTTGTGCAGTCATGTGGCAGAGTCGAGGCGTGCTCTGTAAATTGGCTTTGTGGTTGTGTGGGTCATGATGTAACTGCTGCTGCTCTACTTAGTGCCCATCATTTTCTTCCAGGCAGACAGCCCTCGAAGCCCTTTCAGAAGCAGGATCTGCTGTCCGCCTGAGGGAGACAGCAAGGCTATAATACAGTCAGTAGAGAGCTGGGAAAGCTTGCCAGCTCTGGGGAAAGGCACTCCTTTCAGTTGTGTAAACATGCTTACATCTGCTGTGATTACATAATGATTCTGATTCACAAGTGACAGCGTAGCCTCTAACATTTTCCCTCAGTAATGCCTGACTGACCTTAGTTATGCCATCTCGTGCATATGGAGCAGGAATAGACCAGGGTAATCGAGTCTTGATATAAGTACTGTTTACCTCAGATCCACTTACTATAATTAACATCAGATTATTGCTTTTAAAAACAAGAGATTTGGATCTCTATCTCTCAACCAGAACTATGTGTCATGGGCAACTTGCACTTAGAATCAAGTAGAAAATTAGAATTGAATCTAACACCCTTTTGACATATCATAATGCTTTTACGTGCACAGAGCTTCCTTGCTGTGTACTGGTGAGAGCTGTGGACTTCTCAGTCCCAAAGTCTTATTTCTCAGTGGTACTCCCCTTTGCCTCTTGATCCTCATTGCTGTGATTTTGCTGCTGCTCTCTGCAGGCGTACCTATGTGGGCAGTATGCCTGGTCGCATCATCAATGGCTTGAAGACTGTTGGAGTTAACAATCCAGTGTTCCTGTTGGACGAGGTTGACAAGCTGGGGAAAAGCCTACAGGGCGATCCTGCAGCCGCTCTGCTTGAGGTAAGGCCTAGAAAATTCCCTATGGAGTCATATTTAAGTATGAAGGGGCATACACCATCTCCAAGTCACATAGAGATTGTGTACAGTTAGTTATAAGAAAAACACTGGAGCACAGACTGATGTCTGGAGCTAGTTAACATCTACATAAAAATTACAAATTTCTTCCTCTTTGTGATGTCTTGTTAATTTTCATGAAGAAAAACAACTTAGACATACTTATTCTTTACAGACTAGTAGTATATTGCAGAAGGAAGGTATAAAGTCCCCTTCTCCCTGGGCCCTATCCTACACCTGTGCTTCAGCCTCTAAAAGGCTTAGTTAACTTGCTCAGTTTCTAAACAGCTTGACTTGGGCGGGCACTGTGGGATGCGCCTGTAATTCTAGCTCCTCGGGAGGCTGAGGTGAAAAGAATGGATTCAGTTCCAGGCTGGGTTTATAGCAAGATCCTGGAGCGAAAGTGGAGGGTAGGAACTGGGAGGAGCAGAAGAGGGGTTAAACCTTCAAAACAGAACTCGTTCCGCTGTCCGGAGTCTGCTATGGCCAAGTGAGATTTCTGCCTTTCGTTTTTTGATCCCATGTCTTTTATAAATTCTTTTTTGGTTAACCCTTGATTGGCTGTTAACAGTTACAGATTATGTGGGTGTTTTCCACAGCTGAGCCATGCAGTTAACGGCCGCTTCTTTTCCGATTCTTCTATTCGTTTTCTTTTACCGGTTTTTGAAAATCTAATTGCCCGTCTTCTGTTTACTTTCACAACTTGTTTCCTGCTCTCGGGACAGTCAGGACCTCAGGTGTTCCAACGGTCTGACCGTTGCTAGTCTTCCAGTCGGAAGCAGTCGCTCTCTACGGTCCTTCCCTTCCCACCACGCTGACTCAGCCCTCCTGACTTCATGTCCTTCTTTAAAATAATCTAAAGAAAAACGTGTTTCAAAATGAGAGTAAAATAAAGGCATTCAGAACTACAAACAAAAACACCAATCCATAAAGGGATTCCGTTAGTGAAGATAGGAGAAAGACTTCCTCTCTTCTCCTGACTGGTTTAAGAAGTAGTTATATAGGCGACTGTGTATATTACTGAGTGTGCACACGAAAGTGTGACTGTTTAACAATAACAGTACAGTGGAGGTAGGTCGAACCAAAGCCGTACTGGGGTAAAGAAGTGGCTGGTCAGAAACACAGGGCAGAATGCAGAACTACACTAAAGACCTACATACAAACAGAACAGAACAAAGAAGACTAAAGTAGCTATGACTAACAGCAAACAAAATAGATTTTAAAGAGCAGTATTTTCTAACAAGGAAAATCTACCAGGAAGTTATAATAGTCTTCCTTACCCTGCCCCCCCAAAACAACAACAACGAAGCCCCAGGATACACAGAACAGAACTGGAAGAAACAGACAGTGATGGGAGGGGGCTTCACTACCCTACTTCCAGTTGTGCTAGAAGCCAGCTAGCACAGGGAGGAACAGGAAAACCGGCCACCCTACGACCATCTGTGGAACATTTTCTACCAACATCAGCATCCAGATTTTTCCCTCACTCACATGGAGCATTCTCCAGGATAGAATATATGTTGCACCATCTAACAGCCACAATAAAGGTAAAAGGATGAAAGCATATGACATGTTCTCCTAAAACAGCACAGCAACTAGAAATCAATAATGGAAATTGGAGGAAGTCACAAATACACAGAAATTAACACATTCCTGAGTGATCACTGGCCCAAAAAAGATACAAGAGAAATCAGAAAGTCATCTAAATGAATGAGAAAGAAAACAGCAAAGCAAGAGTTCTAGTAGAGGACATTAGGCTGTGTTCTCAACACTTACTCTGAACTAGTAACTTACTACAATTCAATGTTTAACAGATTATCCTAGAAGGTTACTTAAACTATTCCTCAAATTTGGTGTTTATTAAAATCTGTTTTTATAAATATTTAAATTTTGGAAAAGTTAGTGTTTTAAGATTCTCTAACTATATTAAAGGCCCTGCCAAACTGCAGTAAGCTGGGTCTAAGTGTTTGTATGGTGCCTTCCACGGGATTCTTCTGTAGGGGGGATGGCGTGGTACCAAGCTCACTGCGGCTGTGTGCCTCGCAGGAATCCTAGTACTGGTAGACACTCTGTGGTTCTTGTTTGAGCTGTAACCAGTTTGTGCCTCCTTGCCCATCCATTCATTGCTCTGAGGCTCTAACCTTTGTTCTTCCCAGTGGTGTCTTTGGGAAAAACCAAACTGGGGATATCTCCTTCAACTGGAAGGCACAAAGTTAATAAGCTAAAATTTTGTTAACAAATTGTGGGCAAGAAGAGCATCATGAGACAAAACAATAATCCTGGGTCACAGGAAGTAGCAGGTGAGAGACAGACAACTGACTGTGTTCAAAGGAATAGCTGTGGGCTGCTTTGTAGGCAAGAGCAGACGTCTGAATGGGCACTTTAAAGGAAGCAACAAGAAAGGATCTTCTCGGGCCTTTTCTGATTGTATGTGGCACAGTCATGGCTTTCTAGATTTCCAGTAATAATACACCAGGTTTTAAAAACAGAAACAAACAACAAGCATCCTATTTCCCAATTTTGTTTTGTTTTATTTTGTTTGTTTTGTGTGTGTGATGCTAAGGATAGGACTCAGGGCCTTGCACATGCTGTACAAGCTTCTGCCACTGACTATACTCCAGTCTTCTTATGTGTTTTTGGGGTTTTTTTTTTTTGTTGTTGTTGCCCAACTGGTATTATTGCACCAAACAGCTGCAGTGTTAAACAGTTGCCATTGATGGCTGGAATAGAACTGACTGCACGGAACATTCTCTTCGATCCAAAAAGGAGAGCCTTTCCAATAACATGTGGGCCAAATACCAACAATTCTCCAGGGGTGGGCTAGAGAGCTCTTAATTCTGCTGGGCCCTAAGGTGGTTGCTAGGCTACAGGTTTGTACACTTTCATAATTACAACGCTGGTGGTTTTCCAGGCTCCTGTCAGTTTGGGAACGGGAAGTAGAATTAAAACAAGTTTGAATACCACAGCACTTGAACCACTTGCTAGGATCCAGTGTTTTCCTGGAATATACACCACTCAGGCCGCTCCAGGTTGGAACGGAACATCTGAGGAGGTCAACTTGGCCCTTTTTGCTGGCAGGCTGGCTCATTGCTTTTATGGAGGAGCAGATTTTTGGAGTTCTTGGCTCTTCTTCATCCCATTGGAATTGTAAATAATTTCAATGCTTGCTTTTGACACTTTTATTGTGGTATATCTCCTGTTTAGATAACATGTATTCAAACTACTTTTTGCAAAAATTTGTCTGTGAGTTGTGTTTTGAGTTCTTTCATATTTGAAGCCTGTCATCTATGCCATTAGCTTCTATATGTTCTGTTCATAAAACATCTTAAAATTATGCCCTCACACACGTGTACACATACATAAACATGTTTTTGTGTCTGTTAAACAAGGATGGATCATCTGTGAGGGCCGCCACAACAAAATCCTAGTGTAGGTGGCTTCCAAAAACTTGACAACTTTGAAGGCTGGAAGTCTAAAGAAGAATGTTGGCAGGTTTGATTCCTGCAAGGGCTTCTGTGGCTTTTGAAGGCCTGTCATCTATGCATATGCATTGCCAGGGACTTCTGTTTTTTAAAAGATACCAGTCAGACTGCATTAGGACCTCACTGCTTACCTCTTTTAGCCTTAATTATCTCCTTAAAAGTTGTATGTCCAAATAATCACAGTGTGTGTTCTATGTATGATCTATTTTTAGTAAGATCGATGTCTTTTAATTAAATAATTGTTTTTTACTTAATAATGTCGCCATGAAAATTTATTTCAGAAAGAAAAATGCCAACTCTTAATATTTTCTTGTTCAAATTTTGTTTTTAATGCTATGTTTCGGTAATCTTTTAAACCTACTCTGCATGTCTGTTTTAGTTTGTAGGAATGTTTAACCGGGCACACATGTGCCAGAGTGCACAGGTTACAGGGAGAGCAGATGAGCAGGCATGTGGTAACTAGCTTTGCCCACTGGTTTTCTGCTCACTTTACTATACTTGGTGTGCCACCGAGTAAGGCCATCACTTCAGTGTGCGTATTGTCTCCAAAGCCAGTCTCTCACTAGTAACTTCAGATAAATATAAATGAGTATCAACATTTCTGCTTGCATTTGGTCATCTTCCACTCTGTGAGCACCAGTCTAAACAGTTAAAACAAATGTGGTCCCACCCGGGTAGAGGATTCACAGTGTTCTCATTGTTAAGCTTTATATTTTATATGTGTTACGTATTTTCTCTGTGTTCGGGATTCTGAAGACTTTAAAACAAAATCCAGGCATTGTATCTTTTTGTAAGTATTTCAGTTCCTATCTCTAAAGGATATAAATTTTTATAAATGATAATAGATAACTATACCATCATATCTATAAATATGGTGGTTACCTAGTCAGCTCTGGTCGATGAGTAGGTTCCTAGCTTGCCTGTCAAAATGTAGTTTACCTCTTCAGAAAAAGTTATTGAAAAACAGTTTTCAGCGGATACCTCCCCCTCCACACACACAGGTCAGTCCCTGTCCCCTGACCTCACCCTCCAAGGGATAAAGCCTCGCATCACAGTCTCTCCCGTACGCCCCAGGTAGTATATGCATCTGAGCTGAGCAGGGACAGATAGCTTTAGCTCTAAAGGAGGCTAAAAAGCAGAGGTTTTGTGGTGACCTAGAGCAAAGGGTAAAGTTATTTTTTTGTGTTTTTGTCAGTTTGCCCTGAGGCTTAGTCTGAGTAGTAGTTACTAGAAATTCTTTTCTGCTAGGCTGATTAGTATTTCTGAAGCTTTTTTAAAGCCCATACCTCATTTAATGTTCTTTCCTGAATAAAACATCCAGGCAGGCAGATTGAGGATACTAATGTTTCTTCTCGTAACTTAAACACCTTATAATCCTCTTCCTTCTTAGACTCCAGTGATCTTCCCACTTAGCCGGGATTACAAGACACTTGCCACCTTACCAATTTTTTTCAACGATGCATTTGAAAAATACCTCTTTTGGAATGGAGAGATGTCTTTGAGGTTAAGAATACTGGTCACTCTTCCAGAGGACCTGGCTTCAATTCTGAGCACCCACATGGTGCCCCACAATCATCTGTAACTCCATTTCCAAGGGATTTGATTCCCTCTTGTGGTTTTTCTGGGCACCTGGCGTGCATGCAATACATAGATGCATACATGTGGGCAAAAACACCCACACACATTAAATAAAATGATTTTAAAAATTGCAATACCTCATCTATAGCTCAGAGCTATTGCTTTTAATTTTCTACCTTTGAAGACTCTATCTGGGCATGGTGGTACATGCCTATAACCCCAGCACTCAGGAAGCTGAGGCAAGTTCTAAGCCAGGACTAAACAGGACTAGTCACAAATTGTAGGTTCCAGGATAGATTTAGCTTTAGAGTAAGACCCCACAGACAAAGGCTGGATGTGGTGGTGCACATCTTTAATCCAGCACGTGGGAGGTAGAGGTAGATGGATCTCTGTGACTTTGAGACCAGCCTGGTCTACACAGCGAGTTCCAGGACAGCAAGGGCTACAAAATGGAGAGACCCTATCTCAAAGGGGATTTATTAGTTTACAGAATATGGTCTACGTAGTCCAATAATGTCTGTTTCATACTAGAAAGAACAAGAATCCAGTAGTTGTTCAGCCCAAAGGATGTGCTCAGACATCCAGCTATTTCAGGTGAACTTACGATGGATATTTTAAGATTTAAATTTGTTTTGGAAGGGGGGGGTTATATTGTTTTCTGTTTTTTGGATTTGTTTTGTTTTTTCGAGACAGGGTTTTCTCTATGTAGCCCTGGCCATCTGGGGCAGGCTAGCCTCAAATTCAAAGACTTGCCTGTCTCTGCCTCCAGAGTGCTGGGATTAAAGACGTGCACCACCACATTCACTCTATGATGAATGTTTGAGTCATGCAATTTCCAGTTTGACAATGTATATCAACTCTAGAGGGTTCTGGGTGGAAGTACGTTGAAGGTTTAGGACATATCTGAGGATTTGGCTAGCTTACAGCCCTATGCAGCTTGTGAACATGAATGCCTGTAACTTGAAGTAAATGAGCAATAGCCTGAAGATGACCTCTTTAATACAAAGTTGTTTATTGTAAGAAACCAATTACTAAGGAGGCCAGGGAGATGGCTCAGCTGCTAGAGACATCTGCTGCCACCTGAGACTCGATTCTCACAAGCTGTCTTCTTACCTCCCTGAGCATACTGTGATGCATATGCATGCACGTGTGCACATACACAAAATTTTAAAATTTTAAATAATATAATTAAGACAATTAATTTAGCTGTTTCATCAGGTTAACTATTTTTGAAGTCTATTGGTGTTTTTAAAAAGTCAGTTTCTCATTGTGCTACATTAGAATACAGTAACAATCTGTACAAGCTTGTTTTATTTGCAATTCCCCTTCCAGGTAAAGATTTTATACCAGACGTTCAGATAATGTTTGATTATTAATTTACCTAATGATCTCAAAATATCTTGCATATTTACTTTCTATTCCACACTAAGACAGCTGTTACCAAAAGTGTAAGTGGTTCTGCAGAGTAGGTGGCTCGCGATCCACAGGGGCTGGTAGGAAAGCCATCTGGAGATAGCTCTGCAGTATAGTGTTTGTGTCTTTGTGCTGTGTGCCCTCTTGTGCTCCCCGTTAGTTTGACAGTAGAGCTTGTGACATTTTAAAAAAGGATTTAGAATCCCCTGCGTTTACCAGCTAACTCAATTGACAGAAATGTCAACCTTTCTGATACATTGAATGGGTTCTAGCTTGTGGAACTTTCTGTTGGAACTAAATTTGTTTAAATGTTAATGATTCTTTCCTAGGTGTTGGATCCTGAACAAAACCATAACTTCACAGATCACTATCTGAATGTGGCCTTTGACCTGTCCCAAGTTCTTTTCATAGCTACTGCCAACACTACTGCTACTATCCCACCTGCTCTGTTGGACAGGATGGAGATCATTCAAGTTCCAGGTACTTCATTCATAAATATATAACATCCCTGCGCCCCTTTTTTTTTTAACATACCCTTTAAATTAATCAAGATGTGGAGTTTCAGTTTTCCAGAAGTTAATTTGTCACTATTTAATCTAAAGAAATTATGCACAAGGGGTATAAACCATCTTTTCTGTAGACTCAGGGTCAGGCAACAGGAGTTTATTTGTTTGTTCTTGTAAGAGTCACTGTGTGTCCCAGAGGACATCAGGCAGGAGCACACTCAGCTCTGATGTTGCCTTCTGGGATGATTAACTGCTTAGAATGTCAGTCTTCTCTGAAGCAGTTCCCAAAATTACAGATGAAAAGAGTTTATTTCTACAAAGCCAACGTCTGAAACCCAGATATAGTTTCTCCTCCCTGTAAGGTTTTGAAGGCTCTGCCTTTCTTGTAGACAAATATCACGTGGTAATTTACTCTTGTAACTTTCTCCTGATGGGCTCTGGCCCGGCTCTTACCTAAAAGCTCAGGGTGCTTTCAGGCTGCACTCTCCCTTTCAGCTGATGCCAAGAAACTAAACAGTTGTGTTTTCAGCCATGTCCTCTCCTCACTGCAGTGTACAAAAACAGTCTTTCTAGTTACACTCGGGTCCCAGCCTTTTCACTTTAATTGCTCAAAACTATTTTGTTTCAAAAGCGATCCAACATCAGTGAGTACTCCCCAAAGTGAAAAATAGGGTAGACTCTAAATATATGCAAATTTTAAATGTAGCAATGTATTTTCCATTCTGAATACATTTTTATTCTTCAGTGTTAATTGAATTTCTCAGTTACCCGCAAATCATGTAGATTCTTTTATTTAGTTTTAAAATGTGGTGGAATAAATTGTTGCTTTTGTGTATTTATAAAACTTAAAGAAGCAAATGAATTCAGCTGTCCAGAAACTACAGATGAAGGCAGCCAATCAGTGATCTGCACTGCTGAGAAGTGCAGTGGCTACAGAGGCGGGCTCTGCTGTGCCGCCTCTTCCTTTGACAACTGTGTCCCGTCCTCCAGCCTGTGTGATGTTTTCAATCCTCTTTCCTATCCAAAAGATGATTTATCAGCCCATACCTGACGCCGCTGTTTACCAGACAGAGAGGGTACATTAGTTTAGGTAGGATTTTTTTTTTTTACAGAATTTAAAGATAAGTAAATCTGTCCTCATTGGGCTTCTTAGTAAGAACATAAAGTGTCTTTATGTATATTTTTATAAAATGTGACTGTAAAAATCAAAACTAATTTAATTTAACTTTCCTTATTCTGGTTGCACTATCAGTTGAAGTAATACTTAGCCCTCCTAAATCTCAGATCTACTGAATCTACATTTGATTCATTAAAAATTGCCGCAGTGGCTAAAGAGATGGTTCAGTAGCTGAGGGCACTTGTTCTTGTAGATGACCCGTGTTTGGCTCCCGACACCCACACAGAGTCTCATAACCATCTTTAACTCCAATTCCAAGGAATCTTACACCCTCTTCTGACTTCTGTCGGCACCAGGCATGCACATGGTACACAAACAATGCAGCCAAAATATTCATACACATGAAGTAATAAATCATAAAAACCAAACAAAACGTGGCACTGTGGAAGCCTGGTGGGTAATTACAGAACAAGGTCCCTTCTCTTCCAGGGTATACACAGGAGGAGAAGATAGAGATTGCTCACAGGCACCTGATCCCTAAGCAGCTGGAGCAACACGGGCTGACTCCTCAGCAGATTCAGATCCCTCAGCTTACCACTCTGGCCATCATTACAAGGTTAGTTACCTTGCAGGTAGAATTGTTTTTTCCATGCCAAGAATTTACTGCAGGTCTGCGCACTGAAGTAATGTTGAACTGGCTCCTGGAGCATGAATTCCTCTGGCAGCGGAAAGCACTAGCTCTGGATGAGGAGGAATTTCATAGTGAAAACCTGAAGAATTGTCTTCACTGGGAAGGATCTTTACTGAGCCAGAACTTCTACTTTGGCACAATAGCAAACTAAGGGATTAATTTAATAGATTAAGAAACCAAACTCATGAAAAATATAGAAGTGCTCTTTTTTTCTTAAGATTAATTTATTTATATGAGTGCTCTATCTGCATGTACACCTGCATGGCAGAAGAAAGCATCTGATCCCATTATAGATGGTTGTGCCATGTGGTTGCTGGGAATTGAACTCAGGACCTCTGGAAGAGCAGTCAATGCTCCTAACTGCTGAGCCGTCTCTCCAGCACCTAGAAGTGCTCTTTTATGCGCATTAAAAACTCAAGTCAATGCCAAACATGGTGGTGTACACCTTTAATCCCAATAACTGGGAGGCAGAGGCAGGTGGATCTCTGAGTCTGAGGCCAGCCTGGTCTACAGAACAAGGTCCAGTACAGCTCTGGCTACATAGAAAAACCCTGTCTCCAAAAAAAAAAAAAAAAGGCAACAACAACCTCAAGTCAAACTGCTGCTATCAGACGCCCATTTTAGGTTGTTTAGCTTTTTCTTTTCTTCTCTGAGAGACTTAAAACAGTCCTTGGGGTTTTTGATGTTGAGACTTAACACTGGAGCAATAGAGAATGTGCTTTCCCAAGTCGGCTACCAAGTGATTAAACCTGTGGCAAACCACATAAATTTTCTGAGCAGCTGCAATGGTGGCACACACCTTTAATCCCAGCACTGGGAGGCAGAGACAGGAGGATCTCTGTGACTTTGAGTCCAGCCTGGTCTGCAGAGTGAGTTCTAGAATAGCCAAAGCTACGTACAGAGACCCTGTCTCTCCCTTGCCACCTCCCACAAAATGAGTACAGTATTACGTCATCTCATTCATAAGTCAGGAGTTTGAATGAAAAATAGACCCTGTTGGGAATTTATATTGGTCATAGCCACTTACAGTTTTCCTGGCTCACTGTTGCACATTGATTGCACCATCCAACAACATGGGTCTACCAGGATCTCCAGCAGCCCTTTCCTCATAGCTGCTGCTTTCAAGAAATGTGAGATTTCTCTCCATACTTGGCCTCTCTGACTGCCTTATGATCTATGCCAACTTTTTTCTAGGTCTGTTAAGTTATATACAGAAAGTCGGACTAAATCTGACCCAAGTTCCCTTTTCTTAACTTGTCTTGTCACATACTATGTGAATAATGCCAGAAGAAATAATTGAGTGATAAGCCAAAGTTTTTCAGCAGTGGCATCACTCTGGACTTCTAACAAGCCACTTGAATCTTCATGGTAGTGTCTACATCTGAAAAAGGGGAGTGAGTGAGAAGACACCTGGCTTGCCTACTTCTGAGAATGATGCTGAAGAGCTCATTATTTGTAGTTCCCAGTTACTCCCTTGTACATATTTGTTAGCTCAAAACATGAGATGGTAAAAGGACTTTCCTGAGCAGTCTTACTGCTTTTACTACTTAAAAACAGAACACAACAGACACTGCAGTGGACACTACTCTGTGTAGGCTCCAGGCACTGAGTTACCAGACGTGGATACAGAGTATCATGGCCAGATTTTTCCATCCATTGCTGTGAGCTATAGTCATGGCCTTTGGTGTTCTCGACCTCCACTCTCTGTATCAAGCCTTTGAACCTTGTAGTCCTCTGAGCTCCACTTCCTAGTGAGAATCCTGGTTGTCGTATGTTTTCATAGTAATTGTCATATGAATTTATACTCCTGTCTTATAGAGACATCTGAAGCCTAAGTATAATTCCTCTGAAACTTATCCTTCTGAAATTAAAAGGAAATACTTTCGGGTCTACCCACTATAAACAAATCTCTTCTTTTCTTTACCACTTTTCGGGGACTGAGGATACCAGTCAGTGACAGCATGTTTCCATCACATGCACGCAGCCCTGGCTTCTTGCCCTAGCTGCAGTTCCAAGCGCTGCCGCCCACTCCCCACAACCATTTCTGTTGACTTGCTTCTAAGACTTCACCTGTCCAGTTAGTTGTCTTTTGAGTGAGCCATGGAATCCTGCAGTCCTCTGTCCATCTCCATCAGTAAACTGATGCCAAGGAAGCCACATTAGTTATTTTTTCAAATTAATTTTCTGGGTAGGATACAGGAATGAGTTTCTTACAACATCTTTCCACACGCATGTCTTTATACTTTGTTCCTGCCCACCCCTTTGTCCTCCTGGCTCTCCTTGTGGTCCCCACCCTCTGTCACACACCCCTCTGCTGTGTCTATGGCACATCTCAGGACTTTCCTTTCTCACAGTCCTCATCCCCCCTCCCCTGTCCCTTCTTTTACTTTAATGTCACGCACACACAAACTAAAATCAAGATTCTGTATTTGAGAAAAAACATTATTCTTTCTGAGTATGGCTTATTTCATCTAACCTTAGTGGTCCAGGGACATCTATTTTCTTGCAAGTATCATAATTTCATTCTTCTTTACTGGAAGCTCTATATAATTCTGCTGTGTCTGTGTACCACATTTTCTTAATCCATCTGTTGGTGGCAGCTGGGCTGGTTTCATGTTTTGGTTACTGTTAGTAGTAGTACAGCAACCAACATGGATGTATAAGCATCTCTGTGGTGTGCCAACTGATAGACCTTCGAGCATCCACTCAGGAGTAGTATAGCTGGCCATCTGTAGCCCTAGTTGGTTGTATGAGGAGCCTCTACTCTGACTTCCATACAGCTTGCCCTCTCATCAGCATTCCTACATCCTTGCCACTTGCCAGCATGCATTGCTTGCTTTTTTTTTTCTTGTTTTTCTTTTTTTCATTTTTCAAGACAGGGTTTCTCTGTTGTGACTCTGGCTATCCCAGGAACTCTCTGTAGACCAGGCTGGCCTTGAACTCACAGAGATCCACCTGTCTCTGCCTCCTGAGTGCCAGGATTAAAGGCGTGCAACACAACCGCCCAGTGCATCTGTGGCTTTCCTGATGACAGTATTCTAATTGGGTGAGGTGGAGTCTCAGTGCAGTTTTAATTTACATTTCCTGATGACTGAGAATGGTGAACACTGTTTCAGATCTTTATTAACCATTTCTTCCTTTGAGAACTGTCTGTTTGGTCCATTAGCCTGTTTCTTGATTTATGATTTGGAGGTTTTTAGTTTTGGTTTATTTCCTCATAAGTTTTAGAGGGGCTTTTGATTGATTGTTTGTGACAGTATACCAAGTAGTCCAGGCTGGCCTTCAACCACAAGGATGACTATTGATTCCTCTACCTTACCTTCCAAGTGCTGGGATTGCAGATGCCACCATGCTTTGATTAATTTCTGTGATTCCTTCAGCAATATTTCAAGCACAATAAATCTGGAACCAAATTACATTGACAAGTTATGGTCCGTAAGCTCCCTAATACATCAAGAAACAAGTAGTATTTAATGTACTGCCAGAGATATTTTAAGCATATAAATTGAAGAGCTAAAGATCTGTTTTTACATAAAAGATGATGTATGTAAAAGAAATAGTTGTGGCTGAAAAGACTCTTTAATACTAATTTTAATGAAATGTGTTATGTGTGGAGAAGTTAGTATTTAAAAAAAAAACTTTCAAATCTACATTGTTTCTTTAGTGATGTGTTTTTACTTATAACAGATATACCAGAGAGGCAGGAGTCCGGTCTCTGGACAGGAAGTTTGGGGCTATCTGCCGAGCTGTTGCCGTGAAAGTTGCAGAAGGGCAGCATAAGGAAGCCAAGCCGGACCGCTCTGAAGTGGCTGACGGAGAAGGTTTGCGGCCTTGTTCTGGTATTCTCAGTCTAGCAGCTAAAAGTGAATGGTACTGTCAGTTGCGTTTGGAAGCAAGACAGTCCTGGGAACAGTGCTGTGTGGCTGGAACAGCTGTGTGGCTGCAACAGTGCTGTGTGGCTGCAACAGCTGTGTGGCTACAACAGTGCTGTGTGGAACAGCTGTGTGGCTGCAACAGCTGTGTGGCTGCAACAGTGCTGTGTGGCTGGAACAGCTGTGTGGCTACAACAGTGCTGTGTGGCTGCAACAGTGCTGTGTGGCTGGAACAGCTGTGTGGCTGCAACAGTGCTGTGTGGCTGGAACAGTGCTGTGTGGCTGGAACAGCTGTGTGGCTGCAACAGTGCTGTGTGGCTGGAACAGCTGTGTGGCTGCAACAGTGCTGTATGGCTGCAACAGTGCTGTGTGGCTGGAACAGCTGTGTGGCTACAACAGTGCTGTGTGGCTGCAACAGTGCTGTGTGGCTGCAACAGTGCTGTGTGGCTGGAACAGCTGTGTAGCTGCAACAGTGCTGTGTGGCTGCAACAGCTGTGTGGCTGCAACAGTGCTGTGTGGCTGCAACAGTGCTGTGTGGCTGCAACAGCTGTGTGGCTACAACAGTGCTGTGTGGCTACAACAGTGCTGTGTGGCTGCAACAGCTGTGTGGCTGGAACAGCTGTGTGGCTGCAACAGTGCTGTATGGCTGCAACAGTGCTGTGTGGCTGCAACAGTGCTGTGTGGCTGCAACAGCTGTGTGGCTGCAACAGCTGTGTGGCTACAACAGTGCTGTGTGGCTGCAACAGTGCTGTGTGGCTGCAACAGCTGTGTGGCTGCAACAGTGCTGTGTGGCTGGAACAGCTATGTGGCTGCAACAGTGCTGTGTGGCTGCAACAGTGCTGTGTGGCTCCCGCAGTAACATGTCCAGTGAGTATGGAATGCATGAACTTTGGCTTTCTCAATATTTTTTTTTTTTTACAAATAGCAAAGAGTTGTAACTCTTCTTTAATATTCTTCACTATTATTACTCTAATGATATAGTAATTTTCTCCAGATTGCTGCAGTAGTATACTTTACATATGGTTTGGTATTCTCTTTTCTGACTGGTGCAGCAATTGTTAAATCCTTGAATGTGTAATACAGTTGTTAGAAACCAAATGTGATGACACACACCTGTAATCCTAGCACTCAAGAGGCCGACGCAAGTTCAAGGCCATCCTGGTCTACACAGTAAGAGCCTGTCTTAAAAATACTGATGATGATGATGACGTTACTTTGGTGAGGGGGGCAGTTAGAAACAGCATTTCTCTGTGTAGCCTGGCTGTCCTAGAACTCACTCTGTGGACCAGGCTGGCCTGGAACGCAGAGATCTGCCTGCCTTGCCTCCTGAGTGCTGGGATTAAAGGCGTGCGCCACTACCACCCGGCTTGATGTTATATTTTTTACAAAACATAAGCTGTCCAAATCTTCCAACACATACCTCAGATATTAGAAGACAGTCATGTTTTTCTCACACAGCTTCTTCTGTAGGTACACAGTTAAATGTAATATAATTTTTTTTAGTAATTCTGGAGGTGATACCCTAAGAAGATTTTTACTATTATAGTTAATCAGATATGTGTATTTCCTTTGTTTCCCATTTAAAATGTTTGACCTTCTCACACCTGAACTTTAAGGAGATTTAGTTCATCATAGCATGTTGTTACATAATTTGCCAAAACTTGCTTTTATAAATATTTAGTAGTAAGGAATTGAAAATTGCTCCACAGGAAACGGATTTGTTAGACTTCTACGATTTCCAAACCTCTTTCAAGAATGCAGTTAGAGGAGTGTGATGGAAGAACTGACTTTGTGCTGGTCATGGTAGACCAGATGTTGCTTCGGTGCATGGAAGAGTAGGTACTTGAGTGACCCTCTTGATTATGTGTAATCTTACCCTGCTCCCACCTTGCCTGGAATTCACTCTTTCATTTTTTTTCTTGAGAATAAACCTCCATCTTTAGCTGAATTGGAGAAATATAGTTAATGGTATGTAGAGATATTGAAGTCTAATTGTTTCTTACAATTACAAGACTTAAAACTTCCATTGTCCTTTGTATGGTTTCTGTCTCTCAAGTTCGTATGTTGAAAACTTAACCTCCAGTGCAACAGTGCTGTGATGTGGGGACTTCTAAGAGATTATGAGGGGCCAGGGATGTAGCTAGGGGGTGCCCTTCATAGGATCACAAGGCCCTGGGTTCTATCCTCCCCTAGGAATGGGTTAATGCATTATCTTGAGGAAGTGGATTAAATTTCACAGATTCAAGGTGAATGGATGAGTTTGGGTCCTTTTGCCTCTCTCTCAGGAGCGTTCGTGTCATGTAATCATTTCTGCCTCGCCTTTTTAGGATTTCCTGGCTCCAGTCAGTTTGTTGTTGATCACCATTCCCAACTCTGTAGACACTGAAGTTTCTGCTTTCTCCGGCCTGCTACATTTTCATTATATTTTTGTCCGTTTTATGTTATATTTTTAACATATATTTGGTAGAAGAACTATAAAGATATGCTCAAACTACACTTTGTAAAAACTGTAGTTTTAAAAGCCTGTCCCAGGCGAGTAAATGCCTGTGAACAGAAGAGGACATGAAGAAGCATCACGTGGCTCTTTCTGTTGCCTCTTCAGAATCAGGAGCTGTGCGCTTCCTGCACTCTCACCTGCTAGCCCTCAGCCAGCTAAGCCTCTGTTCTTCTGCTGCATTTGTGATATAATAGAAAGTAAAAGCTAAAATGATTCGTATCCATTTAACACATTCAGAAAACTATGTTTAAGATTTAGATGGTATTTTTGGAATTTTTAATACATTCAAAGGTGTCAAATGGAATTATCCATAGTTATAATACAGTTTAATATTTGTATATATAACCATTAGCATATTTCTAATATTTGTGCTTCTAATCTTTATAAATATTCAAGAACTTGTTCAAAAAGCTTGTGCACTATTTGTGAACATAGTTTCTAATGAGAATATATACTTGTTTTTTGTTGTTATTTTAATTACAGATCATCTCGTACATGATCAGGTAGCTAAGCAAATTTGAGTAGTTAAGCTACTACCTAGTGTACCTAAATGCTTTCATACTGAAGAAGATTTTTATGTTTCAGATATTTTGGTTATAGTCCTTATCAGAGGCACAGATACAACCCTGAGTGGTTCTGATATCATGAAATACTAAGTTACTATAAATGACTCTCCTCCAGACTTAATAGAATAAATTATAAGGAATTTATAATTATAACATATAGTATTAGTATAATTATGATAAATGGTGCTTATGACCTCAAACAAACCAAAAGGAACATTTCTACAAAACAGTCTACATTAGGTTTTCATGCCAGAAAGTTCAAATGGAGCTCAGTAACTGAGCATTTCTGATTAGAAAACGATTTATTAAGTATGAGTTATTTATTTAAAACAGTTGTTTCAGAAATTGCAAGTAATTCAGTGGGTAAGTTATTTTTGCTGGACTCAGAGTTACTGCCAGGAAGAAAAGTAACTTTGGGCCATGAGCTTCAAAACAGTCGGAAACTGCCAGTGTTTTTAACAAGCTTTCTGGAGCAGACCCAGCAGCTCTGGTCTGTGAATGGTTGTCTTTATGTTTGTGGGACTATAGTGACAATTAAACTGACCACATAGCTACAGGGATTTGAGAAGGCAGAGGAGGGATATAGTTGATTTGTGTCAGAGGAGACATATTGATGCTGTAAATATAGACATATATATTTATATAGAGAGACTTACAGCCGTAAAGCAGGGCCTTTCATGAAAGCATTGGTTCCTGTTTTTCTACATGGTATTAGGACATTCCAAATTTATTTTTTTCGGAATATTAGTTGGGTTGAAGAATAAAAACACATAACTAAAGTTTTATTCGACCATTTTCCTTTCTTTTGCTAAGACAAATATTCCATGTGTTCAACTTTACATACTTAGGATTTCTCTGTATAATTAGATAAATATCTGCTTATTCAGCTGCTTATGTGCATGTGTGCCCAATTACATAAATACTTGGTAAGGCTTTTCTTCCGAAGCTAGTCTTAGCAGAGAAATTGTCCATTCTGATCCCGATTTGATTCGTAAATCTCTTTCTCACGTTCTCAGTAAACACTTTGCCTTGCCCCTTGGATTCTGGGAACAGACACATGTGGCAAAGTGACTGTGTTCATTTGTCTGCAGCACTGGAGGCTGATAGAACCTTGCACATGCTAGACAAGGTCTCTGTTCTGAGCTACAGTCTCACCGGCTTTTCTGTTTTCTTCCTTCTTTTCTTTTCTTTTCTCTTTTTTTCAGACAAGGTCTTATTATGTTGCCAGACTGCCCCTTGACCCTGCAATTCTCCTGCCTCAGCTTCCTGAGTAGCTGGAATTTTAGGCTGGTACCACCAGGTCTGATAGATACTATTTATATTGATTCATTTTGATTTCCCAACATTTTGGAATGTGTAGACTAAGTTCTTTCATCAGTTTTAGAAAAAATTTCACATATTATTTTTATTTTTTTCCTTCTCCATTGGGACTGTAAGAAGAAAACTGTACTTGTCGCTTACCCTCTTTTCCCCCATTAATTTAGCTTTCTAATTCAGTTTGTATATTTATATATGTATATATGTGTGTGTGTGTGCACGTGTGTGTGTGTGTGTGTGTGTGTGTGTATTTTTCCCAGTGGATTCCTCATTGAAATTGTCTTTTTCCCATTTCATTGAAATTGTCTTTTTATATCTGTCTGTCTGTCTGTCTGTCTGTCTATCTATCTATCTGTCTCCTTTAGGGTTCTCCAGACAGGCTTTCTCTGTGTTGCCCTGGAACTTACTCTGTAAAGGCTAGCCTTGAACTCAGATATCCATCTGCCTCTGCCTCCCAAGTGCTAAGATTAAAGGTGTGTGCCACCACTGCATGGGCTTCTTTTCACTTGTTTAATCCATCTTTTTCCCTGTTTTCTTGGACATTCAACATGTGTTTGGGGTGCCTGTCTGAGCAATCTGTCATCTGATCCAGCTGTGAGTCTGGCTGTGTAACCTGCTGGTTATGGCTGCTGCTATTGTTGGTATATTTGTTGTCTTCTGTTTGTGCAGCGCTGCGGGTTGAACATAGGATCTCATATGCTAAGCAAGCGCCTCTACCGCTGAGCCGGGTTCCCAGCCTTATTGCTTGTAGTTCTTGTTCTTATTATTATTTCTTAGGATTCCTTTTTCTTTTTTGTTTGTTTTCTTCCTTCCTTATAGTGAAAAATATAAAGGCTATAGCAACCATTGCCCTCTGAAAAGGGTAGTATTTTCTCCTTAAGATCACTAGGGACCAGCAGGCCACTCTCGATACTGTCAAGAGTTTGTTTTAGACTTTGTAGGACTACTCTATTTCTGGTTTAGCCTTATCCCTAAAATATGATCTTCCAGAATGTGGTTCTCTAAAAAATGCAATTCTTACTGCTGACATGATTCTTACTTGTGAATTCTCAATTGCAAGTCTGGTTGAGACTTTACTTAACAGTTGTTTTTCCTCCTGGATTTCTGGACTCTCACCCTGAACATGCTGAATTAGGAGGTAGTCACATTTGGAAGGCATTTAAATGCAAGCTTTCCAGCTCTTTTGTCAATGAAGTCAAAGCTGTTTTGACAACTTGACTTCTCACAATTACTCTAAGTCCATTCAAGCATTCTGAAATATGACAATGTGCAATTCTAGCCCATATCCCCAAGTAAGGAAAGCAAGCAAAAAAGAAAGGCATCTGGTCTGGAAGGTTGTAACTCAGTGCTGCACTGAGCTGCACACTTGGCCAAAGGATAGAAGTAGGGGGACTGGGCCATGTAAGTGACTGGGGGTGGGGTGGGGGCATGTAAGTGACTGGGGGTGGGGTGGGGGCATGTAAGTGACTGGGGGTGGGGCGGGGGCCATGTAAGTGACTGGGAGTGGGGTGGAGTCATGTAAGTGACTGGGGGGTGGGGTCAGGCCATTAAGTGACTAGGGGTGGGGTGGGGGCATGTAAGTGACTCGGGGGTGGAGGGGTTTGTAAGTGACCCTGGTTTGATTCACGACTCCCATCACAGTGTTCCTCAGCAGACACTGTTCTTACCTCTTTCATCCAGTTAGCAGACTCTCTTCAAACTTGGCAGTGGATATCCCAGTCCACAGGAGGATAAGAGCTATACTTTCAAAAAGAAAAGGCTAGTGACTGGATTTTATTTCCATGAGGACAGGCTTGTCCTCCCATAATAAACCCTGAGCCCTCTGCTGACCACAGATTGCTGGGCTGTTGAGGACAGTGGGACAGGTTGGTGTATTTTGATTTGTGTTGTTTCCCTTGTATTAGCCCCGCTGTCCTCCAGAAGATGTGCTCACAGTGAATCAGCCTAACGTAAATGTCTTAATGCGTCCTTTCTAGGCACCATCACAGTAAAGTGCATCAGAGTAAAACATTTGAACTCCGCACCTTACGACTTCTCATTCATTCACTTTAACCCTTGTAGCAACCACAGCCTCACCTTTAAGCAAGAACCCCCCACCCCCAGCTCACATACTTAGGCAGGGTCGGATGGCCTCAGGAGTGCTGCTCCGCACTGTGTGCGCCTCCTCACCCCGTTCACTGTGGCGGCTCCTCTCAGGATCCAGGTCTGCAGGAAGAGGTGGCCCTGTGGCGGCCACTACTGTCAGAGTTCTTTGTGGTGGTTCCTGCCATTGCCCTCTCAAGCTGAAAGCACGCTGTGCTAGGTTAAGTGTAGCTCCTTCCTAACCAAAACAGGAAGCCGCTCCTGCAGGAAAATCCGATAATTTTTAGTTTTTCAACTTCTTTTCTGATTAGTCTCCAAATTTGAAGATTTCTATTCTCCTATCTAGTGCCATACGCATGGTAAGGAACAACAGTATATACAGCCAGGTTCCCCGGCCCACACTGTAATCCCAGCACTTGAGAGGTGGGAAGCAGGAGGGTCGGCAGGGATTTGAGGGAGCGGAGCAGCATCTTGTAGTAGTTTCTGCTTCTCGTTTTTGGAGGAACTGCCATATTGGATTTCATACTCTGCTTGACTTACATTCCCACCAGCGTTAACTGGGTGCCCGTTTTTAAAGTTTATGTCAGCAGACCTTCATTTTTTTTAAAAATAGATACTGTGGCTTTTAAAAAGTGTTTTTAATAAATTGAAACAAAAGTTCATTTGCTTAGACATCTAAATTCATATGGATGAGAAAGGGGGTTACAGAGGTTTTTATTTTTGTTATTGTTTCTCAGATTGAAATGTGACTCAGAGACATAACTTCCAGCTGCACTGCAGTGATTGTTGTACAGAATGCTTAGTAGGCAAGTAGGAATAAAACATATTTTGTAATATTTAAGTTGTATCGCCATCCCAAAATAATGAAAATATTGACAGAAAATAAATTATTACTAGCATGAAGGTTCTTTTGGCTATTTAATCCACAGATTCCTCCACTGAGTGCTAGTTTTTAAAGTATTTTCAATTTTTCTTCCTGCATTGTATTAATGTGCGTACATGCATACATGCGTTCCACGGAGGGCCAGTTTAGCACTCCGTTGTCTCCTTCTCCCATGCCGGTCTGGGGATCACACTCAGGTCACTGTGAGCCGTCTCACCAGACTTTTAGGTTCTCACCATTTCATCAGTATTTCCATGAGGTTGTGGAATTTGGGCCTTGCTTGCAGAATTCTCCAAGTTTTTCCCAGGCCCAGTGGCTAGCTTGTTTGTTTGTTTTTGTTTTTTTGTTTGTTTTTTTTTTAATTGAAGCCCAGGGTGGTGGTGCATTCCTTTAATCCCAGCACTCAAGAAGCAAAGGCAGGCAGGTCCTCTAGGCTAGCCTGGTCTACAGAGCCAGACCCAGGACAGCCAGGGCTACAAAGTAACCCTGTCTCCAAAAAAAGAAAGAGAGAAAGTTTGAAAGCATACGGCCTCAAATGCTTAGTCAGCCCTGGTTAGTAACTTGACGCTCCATTTCCTTTGCCAGGCTTCCTTTAGTTGAGAAAAGGGTTTTCTGGAAAATATTAACTCGAAGTGACAACACAAATTATGCAGTTGGATATAGTCAGATTTTTCTGATTTTTAAAAATACTCAGTTTTGCCCTTTCTGGGTTCCCCTGAGAAGACTCTCATATCATCTGTATTTAATGGTCTGGGCTTAAGACACATAATTCTGCTGTCTTATAAAATAACAAGGGTACTTTATATCTCATTTTTTAAAAATTGTGTGTGTGCACGTATGTGTGAGAGAGACAGAGAAAAGAAGGGGGTTGCTAATGCACATGTCTGTAGAAGCCAGAAGTGAACATCACATCTCTCCTGTTGCTCTCCTCCTTTTGAGAGGGGGCCTCTCACTAAACCAGGAGTTCACCAGTGGCTAGATCCTGTCTGCCTCCCAGTGCTAGATTAGATATTCACCACATACAGCTTTACATGGGTGCTGAGGACATAGTCCTCAGATTGTCCTGGTTGTACAAGGTCTATACTAACTGAGCCATCTCTCCAGTCCCCTCCCCTTTTGACGTTTTGTGCTCAAACTCATGGCCTCATGCAGACATGCTAGGCAAGTGCTCGAATCATTTCAAGTTTTAAAGATTTATTGGAAGCTGAGTGTGGGGGCCTGTGCCTTTATTTCCAGCACTGGGAGGCTGAGGCAGGCAGATCTCTTGAGATTGAGGCTGCCTGTGTTGTAGAAGTTTATTTTTAGTTGTGTTTAAAATAATTGTTTTGTGCACTGTTGGGGAAAGGCTACCTTAGCGTTTATATTGTCTGCAGGTGTTGGATTAAGTGGGGGCTGTTTGATTGCTCAGGATCTGCACGTCCTATCAGTAGAACACTGAGGAGTACTGGGTAAATAAAAACACCTGAGCTGCGAAGCCCAGCGCTCCACTGTCCAGTATGGTGCTGGCCATGATGGCGGTTCTCTCTGCTGAGGTCTGGCAGGGCTTGCACATATGAGAACGCCCCCTTGTCCTGTCTGCCAAGCTGTCACAGCCGCGTAGCACTACACTCCTGGTCCACAGAGTAAGTTCCAGGACATCCAGGACTACACAGAGAAACCCTGTCTCAAAAAATAAATAAAATAAAATAAAAATAAAGATTTATTGGAGGAAGTGGTTGAGCCAGGGTCTCTCTATTATGTAGCTCTGGCAGTTCTGGAACTTGCTATGTAGATCAGGCTGGCCTTAAAAGATTTATTTTAATTATATTTTATTATGTTTCTGTGTCTGTGTGAGTAAGTGTCATGTGTGTGAAGTGCCCATGGAGGCTTGCAGAGGTTGTCAGACATAATGGTGAGGGTGGGGGGTAAGGACATAAAGGTAGGGGCTAAGGACATAACGGTGAGGGTGGGGGGTAAGGACATGAAGGTGAGGGTGGGGGGTAAGGACATAAAGGTGAGGGGGGGGGTAAGGACATAACGGTGAGGGTGGGGGGTAAGGACATAGTGGTGAGGATGGGGGGGTAAGGACATAGTGGTGAGGATGGGGGGTAAGGACATAGTGGTGAGGGTGGGGGGTAAGGACATAACGGTGAGGGTGGGGAGGTAAGGACATAGTGGTGAGGATGGGGGGGTAAGGACATGAAGGTGAGGGTAGGGGCTAAGGACATAGTGGTGAGGATGGGGGGGGTAAGGACATGAAGGTGAGGGTGGGGGTAAGGACATAGTGGTGAGGATGGGGGGGTAAGGACATAACGGTGAGGGTTTTTCTTGTTTCAAAATAACTTTTTTATACTACTTTTTTTATATACTCGGAAAACAATTTTAATGACTATGCCAGGTTAGTTATTAGAAGGAGTTGTGGGATTTTGTTTATTCTGTTTTGTTTGCTAAGATAGACTCTCACTATGTAGTCCATGCTGGTTGGCCTCAACCTACTATGGAACCCAGGCTGGTTTAGAATTCTTGGCAGTCATCCTATCTCAGTTTCCTTAGTGCTAGGCCTATAGGTGTGATAGTTTGCTTTCTGTTCTCTGATAAACACTACGGCCAAAAGCCACTTAGGGAGGAAAGAGTTTCTTATGCTTTACAAGTTAGAGGTCATTACCAACCGTGGTACACATTCCCCGGGCTGGGCTGCCCTCTGGACCTTGGTGCACACCCACACGACCTCTTCATCAATGCAGTTTTCCATACTTGCAAAACGAGTCCCGTCTGTGCGCTGCTGCCAGGTTGTGCTGCCAGCTTGACCACAGCTGTATCAGTCTGAGTGCAGCTTCCTCAGCTTAATTAAGTCTCTGTGTCTCCGGTATCTTGAGGTCTCTGTTACAACTCGGGTTTCACTTTCACAGCTTCACACACGGCCTGCTCAGGAGCTCCATGCACGGAATCCAGTGCTACTACATGCTGCCTGGCTTTGGTGGCTTTCTGGAACCTTGGTGTAAGCTTCCATGGTCCTATAGGTCTTGCATTTTGTGTGCCTGCGAGGCCAGTGCTATGTAGATGACGCCAAGTTGTATCACCAGTTCAAGTTGGACCACTGTTGCAGAAGTTTATTTATAGTTGTGTTTAGAATAATTGTTTTTGTACACTGCTGGAAAAGGGGATGCACAGGTCTTAGCATTTTATATTGTCTGCAGGTGTTGGATTTCTGTGGGGGATGTTTGATTGCTTATGATCTGCACCTGAGGAGTGCTGAATCAATAAAACACCTGAGCTGAGACGCTCAGGGATCCACTGTTCAGTTAAGCTCTGGCCATGATGGTGGTTCCCTCTGCTGAGGTCTGGCAGGGTTTGCAGTTATGAAATATGTCTCCTTGTCTTCCTTGCTGAGCGGCCACAGAAGTGTACTACTGCAGGCCAAAGCTTTAGTGACTTCCGCCTGGACTATTCCTCTGGGTACCCTTGGTCCTGCAGGATGTCCTGGAGGCTCCTTCTGTTATCTTTTCAGGTGAGCTTGCATTGCTACATGCTAGAGCTCTCGGTGGTGAGAACTTACTCAAGGCAGCGTCCCAGGTGCCCATGCAAGTGCCACGTCTCCCTGCTCTCTTTAATGGCATTGATCTCTGTAAATGCTGTCAGCACCATCCCTGTCCTAAACTTCAACTCTGTTCACAACTTTAAACTTATGTTCCTTTCTCACCAAACTGCATGGTTTTTAAAATATCCTTCTTCTCAGTCTTGTTGTAAATCTGGCAAGACCAGTAAGCAGTAAACACGCCATGGCCTGGATGTTACGGTGTCTTTGAATCTCCTCTACCAAAAACTTAGACCATTACTTATGGATCCAGCCTTACTCAAAAGTTCCAGGACACAGAACAGTCCCATTCCTTGCCAGAATATGACAGCAGTGGCCTCTCGTGCACTTCCCAGTAGCCTTTGAGCTTTCCTCATAAGCCCCGCTCCCTTTCTCCACATTCCTGTTAACATTCTAGTTCCCCAAGCTTCCACCAGAACATCCCACGAGCCTCTGCTTGCAGCATTACAGAATCTCTAGCCCACTACTCGAAACTCTTACAAATTTCTTCTACAAGCCAGTTATAAAAGGCCTACAGACCACAAAGCCATATTTATAACAATAGCCCCACTTTGCCAGACCGGCTTTCTTTTAGGTACCTAATTAAGAAGCAATTTAAAGGGGCAGGGCTTTGTTCTGGCTCCCAGTTGGAGAAGGCATGGTATGGGGGGCACTGCAGCAGTAGCACGCAGCAACTGGTCCCAGCCACCAGTGCCAGAGAGCAGACAGACAGTGCTGGTGACCAAAACCTCACGTCTTAATTATGGAATGTTTTTAGTATAGATTGGCTCTGAGCTTGTTGAATTTGTGTAACAGCAGCTGGTGCCTAAAGGACATCCTTTCTGTAGAAAGTTCTCACCCCCGCTCCCTCTGTGCAGAAAGCATTGACCCGAGGCTGCACTTGGAAAAGGTTGGATGTCCCAAGGCACTGGCTCTGTAACTGTTTCTTGCCCTCCACCCATGTGACCTTGTCTCCTCTCGTGACAGTAAAATGGAATCCAACAACAGTAATAACAGCTCAGCAGAGCTCACAGAGCACTTCCAGGTAAGGCAGCTTACAGCTGTCTGGGGCCACTGCCTTCACTCTGCAGTACAGTAACCTGAAACAGGCAGCATTTTTCTCCCTGTTTGGTAACCGTTACTAATGAGTGACGCCTGCTTTCTCTCCTGCTCTAAGACTGAACGCAGCTGAAGCACTCACTCACTTGCAGAAGTCTGCCCCTTCACAAGCCTCAGGGTGGACAACAATGGCTCATTTTTGTGAAAGAAGTTAGGAAGACCAAAAAGACTGTAGGATATGTTGAGCCAAACCATGGAAGATCACATGCATTACAGGCATGAGTATGAGGAGATGTGTAAGAAGACTTCACACTTCTACTATGTGTGCACTGCACTATGGAACCTACAGATTTTCTTTTTAATTCTTAGAAGCCCATAGAAATAGGTAGTGGGGAAGTATCTTATTTTCTTTCCTGTTATGCATGCTTCATTTGTGAGAGAAGGTCAGAAGAGCCTTTACCCTGCGGTCACACTGTGTCATTTAATGATCCCCTCATCGTGACTCTGTTTAGAGACTGAATTTAGGTTTTGCTGCTGTTACACATGCTTAGTAATCACTATTGGAAGAAAAGAAGTTAATGAAAAAGTCTTAATTTTATGATCTATAAGGGTAGAAGAAAAGGAAAAGAATGGGAAAAATACTAACAAAACTAAAATACATGAACATATAATTTTAGCCAACTGTAATCACTATATATTTCTTACTAGTGTGCACAATAATCACTTTTCACTGGGAGTATGAATGGAGTCATAAGAGATGAAACAGCTGGGTGGTAGTTGGGCACTCCTTTAATCCCAGCACTAAGGAGGCTGAGACAGGTGGATCTCTCTGAGTTCGAGGCCAGCCTGGTCTACAGAGTGAGTTCCAGGACAGCCAGAGTTACAATAGAGAAACCCCGTCTCAGGGGAGGTGGGGTGAAGGAAAAAGACATGAACAATTTAAATACATCGTGAGACAGACAAAGAATCAACACAAAACAAAAGGGAAACAGGCTCGTGTCTTAGTTTGCTTTCTGCAGCTGTGAAAAGCATCATAACCAAAAGCAACTTGAGGGAGGAAAGGGGTTTCTGGCTTATACTTCCACATCACTGTTCATCATCAAGGGAAGATGAAGTAGGAACCCAAACAGGTACCTAGGGGCGGAACTGAAGCAGATGCCATGGAGGAATGCCGCTTACCGGGTCTTCTCCATGGCTTGCTCAGTCTACTTTCTTCTACAATCCATGGCTACCTGCCCCTGGGCTGGCCCCCCCACATCAATCATTAATCAGCAAACCCAGAGACATTCCCACAGGCCAATCATATGAGGCAATTCCTCAGCTGAGGTTTCCTCTTCCTGGTGTGACTCTAGTTTGTGTCAAGCTGACAAAAACTTATCAACACAGCTAGCTGTGAGACAAAACAGAAGCACAGTTTCCTACAGTTTTTAAGACATTTCTATGCCCAGTGTGGTGGCATATACTGTTATTTCAGCACTCAGGAAAGGCAGATCTCTCTTAGTTTTAGGCCCACCTAGTCTATATAGTGAGTTCCACACCAGCCAGAGCTCCATACTTAGAGCCTGTCTGGAGTGTGTGTATTAATATAAAATGTGTGTGTGTGTGCCGTGCGTGCACGCAGAAGTCGGGGGACTACTTGAAGGGATCGGTCTTGTTCCATCATGTGGAGCCGGGAATCCAACTTGTCAGACTTGCCTACAGATGCCTTTATCTCTTAAGCCATCTCACTAACCCCATTCAGGTTTGGTTTGTTTTGTTTTATTGCCTTTTTATGTGTATGGAAGTTTTGCCTTTTTTGCCTGCATGTATGTCTGTGCTCCTTTTGTGCGCCTGGCACTTGAAGAGGCCAGAAGAGGCACTGGATCCCCTGGAACTGGAGTTACAGACAGTTGTGAGCTGCCATATGGGTGTTGGAACCAAACCCAGGTCCTCTGCAAGAGCAGCAAGTGCTCTTAACTGCTGAGCCATCTCCCCAGCCCCCTTGACCCCACAGTTTTAAACCTCAATTCCTTTTAGGTCTGATTTCAGAGCAGGTAGTATCTTTCACCTGAGGAATTACAAAAACTGATAGGAGAAGCAATCTCTGAGTTCAGCATAGTCCAGCCCCCATATCTTAAACCCAAACAGAAATATTTTTTACTTTATCGTCCAAGTAGCATGCTTCAGTGGGGAGAAGTACCTCAAACTAGGCTTCTGCATCTTTCACTGAAGCATGCCCAGTTATTTATGGGGAAGTAATAACCTTAAAGTTGAGCTTTATCCTTGCAAGAGAGCCATTGCTGCCAAGGTACGATGGCACAAGCCCGCAATCCCAGCACTCAAAAGAGTGAAGCAAAGGGACCATGAGTTTGAAGCCAACCAAGGCTATATAACAAGGAAGGCGTTATCTTAAAAACAAACATTTAAAAAAAAAAAAACAAAAAAAAAACAAAAACAGCTCGTAAGGTTCTGTCATTTCCAGGCTCACTCACACTGTCCCATTAGAAAATGGGACAGGATACTAGTCAGAAAAGGTGGCATGTTTGTAATTGCAGCTGAGGCAGTGATTGAATTTTGAGGCCAGCCTAGTCTATATAGTTAAAACCCTATCTCCAAAAACACAAAAAAGAAAATGGGACGCCATCTCAAACTCCTCCAAGAGAGAGCTGAATTCATCCTAAGGCCTGCGCCACGCTGATCCAATAGAACTGCACTAAGTATGGATTGTGTCTGACCTCCATCCAGCATCTGGTCTCCAGGGCCATTAGTTGAGCTGTGCCTGGTGTTCACTGTTTTGTTTTTCAGTGCTAAGTTTTGAACCTAAGTCATCATGTATGCTAAGCAAGCACAGCGAATGCTTAGTGAATGTATCCTGAGCTGCTTTTAGTTTTTATTTAACTTAAAAAAAAAAAAAAAAAAACCACCATTCAGTGTCTTGCTATATTTAGCCTTTGCTATCCTGGAACTGACTACACAGACCAGGCTGGCCTCGAATTCACTGCCTGCCACTTCCTGGGTGCTGGGATTAAAAGCGTACAACATCATGCTTGACTTTTTCTTTTTGAAGCAGTCTCACTAAGTTGCCTGGATTACTCTTAAATTCCCTCAAGCCCAGGCTTTGGACTTGCGATCGCCCTGCCTGAGCCCTGCAAGTGCTGGGATATACACTCCATCTTACCTCTCACTGTTATTTCTCTGGGGATGTCTATTGTTTGTTTGTAGACGGGATCTTATTTTGTTGCCTACATTGACCCTGAATTTTCAGCAGCCTTCCTTCAGCTTCCCAGTTACTGGCAGGTTTGAGCCGCCACACTCAACCATACAACCAAATATTATTCTTGATGAAAGAATTTCTATTTTAAAAGAAGATAGTCAATTTTGCCTCCTTTCACAGAGTTTGCAGATACTCCCTGAGGTCTTTGAAAGACTGGTTCCTCTGCCTACGTATGGGGAAATACATAAAGGTCTGAACTGGTGGAGTTCACTGTGCCTTCAGTTGTTCTTTACTACTAATGACTTCTCAAATCAGCAGCTCTCTCAGAACTTTTAACAGATGTTTCTTTTAGGCTGCAGAGAACATGTGCTGGAAGATGCAAAACCTGAATCTATCACTGACACTGCAGACTTGGCCCTGCCACCTGAAATGCCGATTCTGATTGACTTCCATGCTCTGAAGGACATCCTGGGGCCACCACTGTATGAACTGGAGGTGATAATTCTCATGTCTGTTTACACTGATGCTTGTTTGATGTCGGGCAAGTAGAGTCAGGGTTTCCAAGGCTGAAGTTCTGTCTTAAACGGGAAATTGCCCTGTGTACTGTTGTACTTACGTGTTTAATGTGCTAGTGTGGCTCTTGAAGGGAAGAGACGCTAGTCATGTCTTCTTCTAGACAGCCAGGCTGACTTAGCCCCGCCATGTTACAAGCAGCTCATGTTTGTTACGGGTGCTCATGCCTCTGCAGAAGAATTCCTTCTTCTATTTGTATGTGTTTTAGCCAGGGATGTCTTTGTGCCATGAGGGCTTGGGAAGGAGACACTCAATTAGCCTGATGCCAACTGTCTGAAAACAAGAGTCTCAATTTAGCATCAAACTGCTGCTGTTGTTCTGTGGATAATTCTTTAGGCTTAAGCCATGTGCTGGTCTATTGCTATCTTTTTCTGCCTTTTCCTTTCCTACCTCACAGAAGACAAGTTGAGGCAGCAGATGAAAGTAGGTCACAGAATAGGACATTGACGGCTTTATGACATGTTTGAAGTGTTTAGATGTTTGGGGTGCTTTCAAGATAAGTTCCTAGGAAAGGTTTGTAAAGATGTCTAGAAAATGAATCTGTCAGACTATGTGTAAGGCAGTCTCCAGCAAAAATTCAAAATCATTACCAGTGAGGATGGTTTTCCCCAAGGGCTTACAACAGAGGGCAGAAGAAAGACTCCTGCACCCATTTACCTTGTTCATGTATTAAATTTTGAACTGGCTGTTAAAAGCTAATGACCCTTCCCATAAAGCTTCCAGTTACCAGAACAGTCCTTGTTTGTTCTTGCCAGTGAATCTGAACTTGAATCATGCAACCAGAGGCATTATTTGGATTGTTTGAATTAAGATTAAATGAATTTGGATTTAAAAGTATGTAAAGAAATTGAGCTTAATTTTGGTTGAGAAAAGTAGTCAATCTGCTGTTATAGTTCATGAGTGAAGACAGGGGTTCTTTGGCCTCTTTCTCTAGACTTTCCACATTACACTCATTCCAAGCCAGGCAGTGGTGGTGCACACCTTTAATCCCAGCACTTAGGAGGCAGAAACAAGAGGTCTCTGTGTTTTCGAGACCAACCTGGTGTACAAGAATGAGTCCCAGGACAGCGGGGACTACACAGAGAAACCCTGTCTCAAAAAAACAAACAAAACAAAAAAGGAAAAAGCTCAGTCCAGCAATTGATAGGTGTTTTTGTTGTATAATACTTCTCGGCCAATGTTGGGTTTGGACGTGTTTTGCCATTCCAGGCACTCTGGCAGAGAAACAGAAAGGAGAAAACGTAAACTGGCTTAACCGCATGCTCTTTGATGTTACTGGACTTTACTTGCAGCATCATAGCTATTACCAACTTGAATGTAAAGACTCCAGGAGGCAGTCTGCAAACTTCATTCTTTTTTAAGAGCCTACTCATGTTATCCTCTGACATTGTCCCATCTCCTCAGACAGGGACCGCGCCTCTCCAGGGCTCCCTGCAGAGACGGGCACTTTGTGGATGCACTTGTGCTTGCTCTGCTTTGATACCATTGTCCTTCATCTTTACGTGGTCTGTTGGTCCTGGAGCATATTCACATTTATATCCTCGTAATGTTTTCCAGAGCCTGACTAGGATGCCATGGCTCCTTGTGAAAGAACTGGAGGGAATGTAAAATCTTGGTGGGTCCATAAATCTTCATCTAGACTGGGAGGGTCACAAAGAATTCTGCACATTTGCAGATACCACTATTTGAGTCACATGAAGTTAAAGCAGTATCAACTTGGCTACAATTAGATATTCAAATGCTTCTTAAGTGTTGATCTTTTATTAAATCCAATAGGGCTGGAAAAAGAACTCAACAGGTTAAAGGAGAGTTCCACCATGCCTGACATCCAGGATTCAGTCTCCAGAACCCACAAAGGAGAGGACAGATTCCACAAGGTTGTCCTCTGACTCCCACATATGTGCTATGGCATGCACGTGCGTGGACACACACACACACTGTTGTTGTTGTTTGTTTTTTGATTTTTTAAGACAAGGTTTCTCTATATAGCCCTGGCTGTCCTAGAACTATCTTTGTAGACGAGGCTGACCTTGAACTCACAGAGATCTGCCTGCCTCTGCCTCCCAAGTACTGGGATTAAAGGTGTTAAAGATACAGGCCACCACCGCCCAGCTCAACCTTTTTCTTAAAAAAAAAAAAAAAAAAAAAAAAGCAACAGCTTAGAGATCCAGACTAGTATTTATTAAGCTTTTCTTTAAACATGTTTAATGCTTCCTCAATCTACATGTTAGTCTAATTGACAGTATGAGTGGGAAAATAACAAAAATCAACGTGAGGGCTGGGGTCAGAGCTCAGTGGTGCACTGCTTGCCTAACAGGCACAAGGCCTTGGAGGACAGGGGACGAACTTGGGACACTTTTATTCTACTTTGACCCATAGTGAGAAAACACTCTTAAAAAGTGTGTCCATTGTGTGTGTGCGCACAGAGACACATGCCACAGTATGCATGTCGAGGTCAGAGGACAGCTTTCAGGAGCCATTTCCCTCCTTTCACCATATGGTTCTTCCATGGAACAAACTCGGGTCATCAGGCTTGGGAGTAAGTACCTTTACCAGCTGAGCCATCTCTCCAGCCCCTTGCCTGGCTTCTTGAAGCAATATGGCTAATAGTTTTGAGGATCCAGCTGTAAGAATGTGATGAATAGCTAATAAAATTGTAACAAATGGCTTACTCTGTTAACATGACTGTGCACTCTGAAGATATTCTTTAGGGTTAGTTCATCCAGCCCTGGAAAGAAGCCATGCAATAAAAATAAGAAAATTGACTCTATATTAATAATCTTTTAAAATCGTGAACAGTTTTATCATCTGTTTTGTTCTTAAACAGCACTGGCCTACCTATTAACCTTTTCCATCTTTCTCAATAAAATATAGAACAGAGCAGGTCCAGTGCTAGAGGGAAGTGGCTGGGGTGAGCTGGGTTGCTGCTGCAGGCTAGCTGAATCTGCCATCCATCTACCTGTGAAGTTAAAGGTCACGGTGAGCTCTTAAAGTAGGCCGGCTACCCAGTGGCTTCACTGATACCATGCTTTCCACTGCACACACCTGCCAGAAAAAGACTGGGAATGAGACCCAAACCTCTCTCAGAAGCCAGCCCGTCTCTGCTGTTCCATAGTGACACAGGTACCTAACAGCAGAGAAGCTTCACTTTGAATCGGCACTTGGTAACATACTGTACTTACTTCCTCTGACGTAGAGAACACCCACAGAATGGGCAGTCTGCAGATGTGGGGGTACAGTCAAAGTTAGCATTGCTGTCTTCCAGCTGCTACTTTGCACTTTCATATCTGGGTGTGTTAACCTATAACTTATCACCTAGCCTCAGAACTCCACCTAAGCAGCATATTCACTTAACCTGGAGCCAGGCAGCACAGGGTTGCCCCCAAGTCCTGAGTCTAGGGTATCACTAAGGACTAGTAGTGTTTCTGCAGTAACAAAGAAAGCCTGTGAGAGCTCCCACTTCTCAGGTGAGTGTTAGTAAAGCAAACTCATACCAAAACCAGTCAGGCTTTCGGTATGTAGGGATGTATAGTCCGATAAAGATACACTGATAAAACTACTTTTGCTTGAAAACCAAGGCATATATAACTGGACTGAGCTCCTGGCAGTCAGTTTCTTAGCATCCACACTCTAGGGCTAAACATCTGGTAAATGCTAAGTGAGAAGTATGTCTTGCGGCAGATAGTCAGATAGTGAAATGTGTGACTCACGATGTTGGGTAAAAGTTCTGAGACTTGCTATGGAAAAGCAGTCTTCAGGACAGTATGATTCAACTGCTCTGGAAATAATTTCTACATGTTGGTACAACTGATCATTTTTCATCTTTCAAGGTGTCTGAACGTTTGAGTCAACCAGGAGTGGCAATAGGGTTAGCATGGACTCCCTTGGGTGGCAAAATCATGTTTGTGGAGGCAAGTCGAATGGATGGTGAAGGCCAGCTGACACTGACTGGCCAGCTTGGGGATGTCATGAAGGAATCTGCCCATCTCGCCATTAGCTGGCTTCGAAGCAATGCAAAGAAATACCACCTGACTAATGGTACATGGTCCAACTGCACCGGGGACACAGCTGGGAAGGAGGGCTCTGGGTTCATCTCACACTGTCACACCATTCAGTAAAGTCCAGGGCTTGGCTTCTGAACCCCAGTGCAGACTCCAGTGGCCATGTTAGGGCCATTTGGCTTAGTGCCTAAACTAGAAACAAGAGCAAAGGTTTGTTTTAAACTGTATTAGACTAGACAGAATCTTACCGTTCAGACCTCTCTGAGTACACTGTCCATTAATGTTTTTGAAGGATCCATTTACACAAAACATTCATTTTTGTGTTTGATTTTATTCAGAGAAAAAAAGTGGGTTTAATTTTTCTACATTAAAATCCTTTTTTCCTTTTTAAAGCTTTTGGAAGTTTTGATCTTCTTGACAACACAGACATCCATCTGCACTTCCCAGCTGGAGCTGTCACAAAAGATGGACCATCTGCGGGTGTTACCATAGTAACTTGTCTCGCCTCACTTTTCAGTGGGCGGCTGGTACGCTCAGATGTAGCCATGACTGGGGAAATTACGCTGAGAGGGCTTGTTCTTCCAGTAAGTATAGAAAATGGATTGATGTTTTAAATTAATATTTTTTAAATTTACATTTTGCCTTTCTTCAGTAAAAATTTTGATTTAAAATAGACATCAAAAACTTAATACCTGTAACTAATTTATATTTTAAACTTTTGGCCAAGTAAAAGAAAACCTGAACATCTCTCCCATGTTTCCTTATCATATAAAAAGGTTTATTTAAGGGGAAAAAAATATTAGTGTGGCTGTCAGGAAGAGCAGTACTTCACCTGTGTGTCTCAGTCTCTCTACTTAGCAGCTAAAGTGCACTGCACGTACATAAAATGAAAACTGTTGCTTTTAAGCTCAACCCATAGTTTTTGAAGTTTCTTGAAGACATTCTAGCACCTTGTAGAAATCTTAGATTGCCGTAATTAGCAAGATTTATAGCAAAACCACCAGCACAGAAATGGGAACTGGATTACAGTTGTCTGTTAAATTTCAGAAAGCCTGCCTCTATCTATGGAGTGTTGGGCTTACGCAAATGCTGTGGTTAAATGTACAGGACTTCTGTATTAGGGCTTCCAGTGACTAGGAGCCAGGACTTGTATACAACAAATTTTGACATTTGAATTTATACAATTACTTGCTCAGGCTGAAGTAAAAGAGGAAGCTTTTGGATTCAGTGTAGCTTAGATTTGGTTAAAGAATGACTAGGAAAAAAAATATAGTATGATCAATCTAACACATCCAACATCTGACAGGAATTATAGCAAACAGGAAGAGGGAATAGAACAAAGAGTCAAAGAGAAGTAAGAGCATATCCTGGAACGGAAGGCAGCCTCAACTTCAACGACTGTGATAGCCAGCAAAGGTGTCCTCTGGCACTCTCAGCTCACCAAGTGACACTGGATATACAGTGTAAACAGCATTATATATAGTGTCTGGCTGTCAACCAAGTGTGAGTGTAAAACAGACATTTCATACTGGAAGGAAACAGTCTGTCTCAGAATTTGCTCTGAAGACGGCACTCGGAAGGACACAGTATGGGGCTGGGTGACAGCTGTTGTAGGAAGCCCTAAAGCCCAGCCAGTTAGGCTGGAGCAGGTGTTGGAAGGCTCCTAGAACTGCAGGAGTTCTGAATCAATAAAACACCTGAACTCAGATGCTCAGGGTTCCACTGTCCAGTATGGCACTTGTAGTGATAGTGGTTCTCTCTGCTAAAGTCTGACAGGGTATCCACCTATGACTATGCCTTCATGTCTCCTTGGTGAGCTGCCACAGCAGGTATACAACAATACATGGTGCCCAACGTGGGGCACCAGGACTGTTCTCATTTTTAGGTGGCAGAAAGGTCTTTGGTTTATAGAATGGAAGACAATCCTGTAATACAATTGAGCTTCCTCTGTAAGAGCAGTTTTGTTATAAAACAAAAATTGTATGAGATAGCATATGATGTTCAATACATGTACATGTTATAACATTTAAAATCAACATATTTATTTCCTCCATTTGTCATTTATGCTAAAAACTTCCAAAATCCTTTCTTCTAGCTAGGAATAGTATAAGTAAGCTAATGAAATGCTGCTTCAGCATCAACCTAAACCAAGGTTGCTATGACAATTTGTGTGTGTGACCATCAAAATTTCAGATTTTTCTCTCATTAAAAAGATTTAACGTGGAACAGAAACATTTTTTAGATAGGCTACCATTAAGCCATTTAGTGGCTTCCCAGCTCATACTATAATAAAATGGGAGGTGGGCTGAATGTCTCAGTAATGGATCAGTGAAAGGTGGATCTGCTTGGCAGTGACCATGAACCTTGAAAACTGTCTTCTTTTGCCTGGCAGGTGGGCGGAATTAAAGACAAAGTACTAGCAGCACATCGAGCAGGGCTGAAGCAGATCATAATTCCGCAGAGGAACGAAAAAGACCTTGAAGAAATCCCAAGCAATGTCAAACAGGATCTAAGTTTTGTCACAGCAAGCTGCCTGGATGAAGTTCTAAATGCAGCTTTTGATGGTGGTTTTATTGTCAAGCCCAGACCTGGTCTCATCGACAGCAAACTTTAGGCCAGAGTGTCAGGTGGAATTCTAATTATGAAGTACCAAGAGGTCCTGCCTGGCAAGGCTGGTTTTAGCCATCAGAAAGAGTAAGCCAAAAATAAATAAATAAATCCCTAATTTGTGGACATAATCAAAATAGCAGTGAATCAGTTCAAGTAGCTGTTGGTGTTTGTTGCAGAATGTTGGTTTAATAAAGTAATCAAAACTAAAATTCTGGTCTTCAGGGGGATTGGTGTCTCTGGAAAAGATACAGAGCAGAGGTTCTCTGTGTCCCAGAACAAAGAACTTGTTAGAAATGTCAACCTTCAGGGCCACAACAGACCTGAATCCAACTCAGGGGTGTGGAGTAGAGATCCAGGAATCCCTCTGGTGTGTCTGATGTGCTTAGTGGGTGAAAGCTGGGCAGTGGTGGTACACATCTTTAATCCCAGCACTTCGGAGGTGGAGACAGGTGGATCACAGATCTGTTGATGTTCAAGGCCAGCCTGGTCTACACAGCAAGTTCCAGGACAGCTAGGACTACATAGGGAGGCTCTGTCTCAAAAAAAAAAAAAAAAAAGGCATACTCTCAACTCTGGAGACTCATATTTAGATTTATTGAATCCTGGAACCAATCTATTAGAAAGGGATCTAGCAAAGATAAAAGTTAGGCAATTGTCCTTGTGCTTGTGTTAAAGGAGTCTAGGATGAGGCCCACAAGACAATAGGTCTTAGGCTGAGGGAAGCAGCACTGGGAACATTGTATGAGACTGTGTTGACAGTCATCACAGCAACACAAGGGCTTTGGGTGCCTGTAATCTCAAAGTACAGGTCTAAGGGGAGCAGCTGTTTCTTCTGGGATGGTCCCTAAACTCAGAATCTTCGCTCATGCTACCCCTTCTACTTCTCTATGCCAAATCCCAAGAGTGTCTGCTTCCCACGCCCGTCCTCTCCTGTGACTCAGTCTAAGGTACCAGACGGATGCAGGCAGCCCTATACTTACTAGTTTCTAAACCCCATTTCTTATATGTTCATGTGTGAAATGGCAGTTCATCGTTATTGCTGACTAGACAAGAATGCATCATAAACAATGCAATTTTAATTCTAGAGCCAGAATCTTATAAAAATGTAAAGAGATAAAGATATTTTTGACATTTCTGGGATGAGAATGAGATCTGCAAGTTACCTGAAATCTTGTCAGGACTGCCAATAGTCTCTGGAGGAAATGCCAGATCCAGGACTAGTTGGCACTGTCCTATCTGGACACCCACAACACTACTCTGTAGTGTTGCAATGTCAGTGATCTTAGACAAGCAGTCAAAGGACAGTTCATTGGTCTCCAGCCAGGGGGGAGTCACACCCTGCTCTGCCTCATGCCTGCCTGAGGTGGTAACAAAGAACATCTTTTAAGGCATGGGATTCTCTGAATCCCTTAGGGCCCTAGACATAAGCACTGATCTTCAACATAGGAAATTTCACAGGACATCTGTGCTTTTTTTAAGTATGTATTTCCTTTTTAAGAGACTTTTTTATGTCCATCTTTGTATGTATGCACATATGGGTGCCTGCAGAGGCCATGAGGAAGTCAGATCCCCTGGAGCCGATGTTACAGGTGGCTGTGAGCTGACTGGTGTTGGGTACTGAGGAATGAATTTGGGTCTTAAGAACAGCAAGAACTCTCCAACTGGTGGGTCACCTCTCCAGCCCATTTTTCCTTTTTAAAGGAGCCATTTGAGGTTTGACAGTATGGATTTTGTTTTTCTAACACTGGTTTGCCAGAGAAGAGTTTCTGATTGGAGAAAATGTCCATAAAATTTGCCACTTTAACCACTTACAATGATCTAATTTAAGTACATCAGGACATTTAGTGTTCCCACTGTCCATGATTTTTTCATCACAAAAACCGAACTCATTCCTTTAATTCCAGACCTGGTAACTAACCAACTTTCCACTTTTTCTTATTCTAAGTGCTTTGAAGTAGTGGCATCGTACATGTTTTTTTTTTTGTCTGACATCTCACCAAGTTGTCAACTTTATCCCTATACCATGTATCAAATTTGCTTTTTATGGCTGAACAATCCACTACATACATATGGCATATTTTGTTTATGCATTCATCTATTGTTTTGTGACTGTTGGCTATGAACAGGAATGTACAAATCCCCGCTTTTCTCGTTTAGAAGGTTTGCCCAGTGTAGAACTTCTGTGGTGCTGGCTGTGATCAGAATGACCTCCCAAATACAGGTGTTCCACCTCACTAGGAAAGGGTTCAAGCTAGTTCCTTTGTGTCTGCATACTCCTCCACCAGGTTAGCACTGAGGTACTATCTTGGAAATAGCATCCTCTGGCCCTCACCATTCAACTCGCCACACCTTAACCTTGAACTACCTCCAGATCTGAGAGAAATGGGTTTGTCCTTTATTAACCATCCAGTCTTGAATATTAAGCACAAACAACTGAGAATTCCGTCCAACCTTCTGACCGGATTTGTGTACACAGTGCTAGGAACTGTGCGGGCTCTTGCACACCTGGGTACCAAACACTGAGCTACACTACGCTCCAGCCCAAGCTCCAGCCCCAACTCTTCCACGCTGGCCGTACCATTCGGCGTTCTCACGTGCAGTTTTCAGGTCAAAACTGACTAAAGCTGTAAGTACCTCGGCTATCTACTCTACAGTTCGTTTCAATTGATTTTGTGAATTTATCATCCCTCTGGACTTTCTATGAACTACACATAAGACTCTGAGATCCTGAGTCACATAGTTAGCTATATGCAAATCAGGGACAAATGCTACTGTTTAAGTAGTTGTTCCTAAAATATTTAATACCAATTGGTAAATCAGTGACTGTAAATAAGATACCATTCATATGAATGATATGAAACATACACGAATCTTTAAAAAAAAAAAACCAAAACACCAGGATTTTCTTTCCTTTTCCCTGGCAGCAATTAAAATTTGCATTCTAGAGGTACAGCTCAGTAGAATGTTTGCTTAGCATTGGAGAGGCTAAGCCATGGCTTCAGTCTCTAAAACACAAAACCAACGTGTTGTGGCCATACCACACACCCTCTTCATAACAGTGGGGACATAATGGGTCTCATTTGCAGTGCCAACTCCCAACTTAGATGCTTGAGCTAAAGTACATTCTGATTCCCATCTGGGCACAGCAGTTAGTGATGCCTACCATTAAACTACTAGGTGAAGGGACAATCACTTCTCGTTGCTGTGACTGAATACCTGAGTTTTTAAAAAGTATCCTTTGGACTTATTTTGAAGCAGAACACCTTGGTGGAAAGGGAGGGTGTGCCAGTGTAAAGCAGTTCACCTCATGACAGCTGGAAGCAGAAGAGCCAGAGAGGAAGATCCAAAGACAAGACTCAGCCTTCCAAAATACATCCGCCAGTGACATAACTTCCTCCAACTAGCCTTCCCACAACAATCTATTCAGCTATAAACATATCCACTGATGAACCTATCAGTGATCCACTTTTCAGTACCATCATGGGGGCCAAGCCTTTGACATCAGCCATTTTGGAGGATGCTTCATGTCAAGACACAACATCTCTCCCACCAAAACCAACTGTTAGGCAGTCACCTGCTGAAAGCAAAAGCATCTTCTGTGATACGCTTACATAAATAACATACCATTAGTAATAGTCTTGGCATTAAGTCACACAAGTGTTAAGTGTGACAATTCATCCAAACACAAAATTCAGCTGATATTATTGACTAGCTTTGTTTAATGAAGTAACACTTCAAGGTCACATTACTCTGACCAAAAGGAGAAGCCGTACTGTGAGCCCCTCCCCATGAGAACCCCTAACAGCTTTTTGTGACAAGAGCAGGGTTAGTCAGTCTTCAATTTAATGATCAAGGTCCAACACTAATGCTCATTTCTTTGTTTTATTAACATGCAGTATGCCTCACAATGAAAGAAGACGTGGGCAGAGTTTTAATACTCGCCAATCCAATTCTAAGCCTCGCCAGCGAGGACTGCAGGGGTGCACTGCAAGACCCTAGCTTGATTTTTTTTTTTTTTTTAAAAGAGGTATCATAAGGATTTTAATTCTAGGGAAAAAAAATTTCTGCAATAAAAATTCACTTGATATAGTGCTTGGTATGAAAGCTGAATTTTGTTTGGGTGATGCAAGCTTGGCAAATGATGTAACTAGATTAACTGGACAAGTAAGACACTGAACACCCACAGTAGAACACTGCTCAGTCTACAGCCTTCCACAACACTATCCATGCCTCTTCTCTTGAGACAGGGTTTGGCCGTGTAGCCCAGACAGAGTTCTTAACTACTATGCAGTGGTTTGTTACGGTCCTCCTACTATGGCCTCCCAAGTGCTGGGTTTTTAACCTATGTTAGACAATACATACAAATGTGACAGGACCTGTTAAGTAATAATACTCTGTTAACTGTCACATTATTTTTGTCCATCTAACAAACTGGCCCCAGATATGTTTAGTTTGGTCCAAATTAGGTTAGTTGTGGGTTTTTTGCTTTGTTTTGTTTTTATGGTAACTTCTTTTTTGGGGGAAGTGTGTGGGGTTTCTCTATGTAGCCCCAGCTATCCTGGAACTCACTCTGTAGACCAGGCTGGCCTTGAACACAGAGATCTCCCTCCTTAGTGCTGGAATTAAAGGCAAGTGCCACCACAACCAGGCAAAATAATTTTTTTTCAATTTTTTTCAATTGTTTTAAGTGTACAGTTTTACCTGCATGTATAGCTATGTACTACATGCATACCTGGTACCCATGGAGGCCAGAAGGCATCAGATCCCCTGGAACAGGAGTTACAGATGGTAGTGACCCACCAAATGAGTGCTGGGAACTGAACCCAGGTCCTCTGGAAGAGCAGCCAGTACTCTTAGCCACTGAACCATCACTCCAGCCCATTTTTTGTTTTTAAATTTGTATTATTTAACCAGATTTTCCTCTCAGGAATCTGAATAAAATTCTACAATTAGAATCACTGCAGATATTCCTGAGCTCTAGAATTCTTTGAATATTGGAAATGAGGAATGACTGTTACTTTTTCTGAACTAAACTTATCTAAGTGCACACTGCATAATGTGAGTCTTCAAGTCATACATGCAGAGTCTAAAAAAATTAAAGCAAAAAGAAACTCCTCTCCCAAACACTGATACATGCTAAACTGGCCTAGGACTCAACTCAATATGGTAAACTCAAGAAACAAAAATGGAGTATTAAAAACAAAAGAACAAGGTCAAAGAGGATATGTATACCTATCCATAAAACTCCTGAAAGACACCAAAAGAAGGCTGAAGGGCTTCAAAAGAAATTATCCACTCTAACAAAACAATGTAAAGACAAAAGTTAATTTTTGTATGCCAAAGCTACATTTCTCATTTCTGTGGGTCAGGAACATGAAGACTTAAATTTAATAGCTAATAAATGTTAACTTGCTAAAATAACATGACCAGAAGGTAAACAAAATCCTTCACACTTCTGAGTCCCACTGAAGCCTCTTCAGAAAGCAATGATAAAAGCATCAAGACTTAAAACATTAATGCCCCAAACACACTAAGATATACATATAAAATATATTACAAATGTGCAGGCTAATTTTAAGTAGCAAAAAACAAAAAACAAAACAAAACCTTATCAAACAACAAAATACAGCTAAGATTACAATGAGTGGTCAAGTTACCAAAATGCTAGGAGCTAGGGATTCAGCTGGGAATGCTTCCTTTGAGGCACACATATGGCCCGAGGTTCAAGCCCAATACCAAAAGAAAAAAAAAAACCACCCTCCCAATACCCAAAAATACAAACAACAACAAAAAAAGTTGTGTCTGTTTGGTTCTTTTTTCTAATTGATACAAAGTCTTCCTATATAAAGCAGGCTCACCTCAAACTCTCGAGTCTGCTGCCTTGGCCTCCAAGTGCTGAGATAACAGGCATGAAGCTTTCCCAAGACTATCAAAATGGTAAAAAGTCTTACCATGTTAGATGGCAAAAATTACATAAATAACCAATCAATATTTTCAAAATAAATGTGTATGGTAACATACATGTGCATGCCTTTAACCAATAAAATAAAAATGTTAGTCAACTCTAAATTCATGGTGAAGATCTCTACTGGTTATGGCATGCTGAGATTTTAAAGTCTAGGCAAAATACATTAAAATCACAAAATGACATTCCCTCAGAGATATACTCCTTTTCAGCCAAGCATTGTGGCACATGTCTGTCATTCATAGCACCTGGGGGGACCTAGGTGAGATGCAGGATTCAGAGCCACCCAGGGCTAGCAAGACCTTGTCTGAAAACAAACACACACACACACACACACACAGACACACCAAGCTGCTTTTCTTAATATTCATGCAAATAAAAATCTAGTTGTACCCTGTGGCTGAACTATTCCTTTCACCCCAAATGTAACTACATAAACACATGACAACGAATTCACTATAAGGCTTACCTGTACTGAAAACAGCTAACAGAAACAAACTCCATGATCCAGAATTGGAAGTAGGATAAAGGAGAACCCCAAATTAATTCTCAATGACTTTCTAAGCTTGAGATACCCACTAGAAAAAGACAAATTATGAAAGGCCAGATTTCTGCTGTGTGCCTAAGTATAACTAGGAACATGACACTAAAGACAAAATCCAGGGCCCCATAGTGGTTGGCTGTTTATGATGTGTGAAGCACTGATTCAGGTTAAAGTACGTGTTCCTCATTTAACCCTTCACATACTCACCATAATTTAACTCCATTTAACACACTAGGAAACTGGGCCTAAGGTCAGACAGCTGGTTAAATTGGATAGAGGTAAACTAGTACCTAGGAACTTGGAAATCAGGCTGCATAGTCAAGACTCCACCACTAGAGCTATGAAATGATAAAAAGAATGCACTTTTTATTAGGAAAAAATGATCAGCATTAGCGAATCTTATTCATAATGTCCTTATGGGAATCAAAATGGGAGAGGGGGTACCCAGTGTTTTCTGTGCGCCAGAATAAAACTAACATACTTCAAAACGGTGGCATTTAACCTTCTACTCAAACTGGAACAGGAAAATACCTTTGGACGTTATCAAACTTGGAGGTAGGGGTGGAAAGTAGCTTAGTGGTAGAGCACTTGTTTAGCAATTGCTATGCCCTGGGTTCAGTTTTTTTTTCCAGTGGGGGAAAAAAAACAAATAAACCTAGCACTAAAGTAAACACATTAATTTTTTAATTTGCCAGATAATCTTTTAATGAGAATTATAAAAGACCAAAAACATTTTTTGCAAACTGCGTTTTTTAAAAAACAAATGATTTACTTTAATTACAAATACTGTGTATGATGATGCACTCTTTTGCAAAACCAATAAATACAAGAACCAATTTAAACATGTGATTTGCCCAAGACATTTGAAGAGAGGAGAAAGCCTGATTTTTTTTTAAATATTTATATAAATCAGATTTACTCCCTAACCTAGCCTTTCAAAGTGTAAGCCTGTCCGTGTGACTCACATAGGAGAGTGATCAAGTGAGACAAGACCATCTTATACCTGCATCAGCTCTGACAGCTGCCTGATGTTACCTTTCCTTTCTGGAATTCCTATTTTCACAAAAGGGCTGAATTAAAAATATTTCTAATAAATTGATTGAAGGAAAAGAAAGTATGTACTGAACACAAACTTTTGACATAAGCAATTATGAATATCAAAAAGACACTAACTTAAAAGGTACAAAAGTGAGAAAAACCTGACTTACAGAAAAGAAAGTCAAATTTATTTAATGAAAAACTAGAATAAAAATTAGCAAATATACACACACCAAAAAAAAAAAAAAAAAAAAACAAAACACAGCAGCACTATGTATTGACTCACAAAGGGGAAAGCAGTGGTCCACGACCACGCAGATGGCTTGTCAGTTAAAAGGAAAACCAACCACACAAGTGCACACATGCGTGCACAGACACGCACCCCCCAAAAATTGTCAACAATACAATCAATCTACAACAAACACAAAGTTCAGAAATATTTTACAATGTTTCCTTTCTTAATACAAAAGATGCCCATCTTGGGTATATATATATATATATATATGTATATATATATATATATATATATATGTATGTATATATATATATTTCAGTGGTTTACTGTTGAATTATTTTTAAATATATTAGTGTTACTACATGCAACTGTTTCCTGTATTAACAGCCTTTCTTTTTATTTACCTTCATGTGTCTAGCTTCTACCTACCAGGAGAGTTTTAGGTTGGCAAGCAGATGAGTGCCTTATTCTCTGTGAAGTCAAATGCAAAATTTAAACACTGGCCAGAAATATTTGATTGCCGTTTCAACACATGGAAATAGTTACATTGATGCCTAAATTGCCATTTTCTGCAAAAAGCTGTGCAATGCTGGTGTCAAACACTAGGCAGTCACTATTCATGATGGCTGTTGCAATTCCCTCATGAATAGATCGCGGAGTTGCTTCCCAAGTCAATCGCCGCCTATGACCATTTAGCTCAAGTCGATAAGCAAAATTTTCAGCTTGCTTGCGTGTTCCTATCAGCTGTACAATTGCGAAGAACTGCTGGTGACCGTCATATTTTTCCTGTTTTTCCAAGACTAACATGAAATGAAAGCCAAAACAAGACTGCATCATCACCCAGTCAACAGCACCAGGAAGGTTAATGTCTGTAGCAAGAAAAACTATATCTTCTCCTTGCAGGGTTGTAATGGACTTGTGCTGATGCATCAGGTGGGGCATGACAGCATCCAAGGAGCCTTGCCACTTACAGGAAGCACCAGGGCAGGGGCAGGAGTAAGGCCTGAACTCACAGAGCTCCTCATGCTCTGCCTTTTCTGTGTGCGGCAGAGTTATTTCACAACCAGAAGAGGCGTATTTACAAGGGAAAAGTACTGAATTGGCCACTTTCTCCATAGCCAAGTTGCGAATGGATCCCAATGGGCCCCGGCAGGTCGGACAGCATGTGAGTTTGGGGCGACAGTTGCTACAAACAAGATGGCCACTCTGACACTGAAGAATGGGTGGCAACACATAGTCAAAGCAGACAGGACACTCAAAAAGACTCGCCAAGTCATTGTTGGATGCAGTTGTGCCAGTCAGGGCAGGTACCCTCTGAGATGGTGGACACTTTGAGGTGCCTGTAGGTAATGCTGTAGCAGTCTGACGGCTCATTTCTGTAAAGGAAAACAAGAAAATAAAGGGAGGCAGAAGAAAAATCGTTACAACTGTAGCACATTTATAAATAATGTATACATGTCATAAATACTTGTAAAGTGCCCTGCAAAATTTATTGTGAGCAAAAGAATAAAGTTAAGTATGTCTTAAAAAGCATATACAAATAAAATAAAAATTACATGCTAAAGGTGAATTTTTTGGGGAGTCATATAATGAGTAAACAGTTATTTCCAAAATGTTCTATAACATGTTTTAAAATACCTTTCTGTTAAAAAAAAAAAAAAAAAAAACACTGCTGGGCATTGGTTGCACATGCCTTTAATCGTAACATTTATTAGGCAGAGGCAGGCGGATCTCTGAATTTGAGGCTACCTGGTCTACAGAGCAAGTTCCAGGTCTGCCAGGGCTACACAGAGAAAAACCAAAACAATTTAAAAATTAAAAAAAAAAAATTAAAAAGTACTGAATATCTTTAGGTGAACTACATAAATTAAGAAATATATCAGGCCTAATGACCATGCCTTTAATCCCTCTACTCCAGAGGCAGAGGCAGGTGGATATCTGGAAGTTTGAGGTCAGAATGGTCTACATACATAGAGTTCCAGGCTAGCCAGGACTACACAGTGGTCTCAAAAAAGATCCTGAGCCATAAAGAACTCTGTATTAAAAGGTAAATACAGCCAGGCATAGTGGCACACACCTTTAATCCCAGCACTTGGGTGGCAGAAGTAGGCAGATTTCTGAGTTCAAGGCTAGCCTGTTCTATATAAAGCAAATTCCAAGATGGGTGAGGGCTGCACAGAGAAACCCCATTTTGAAAAACAAACAATAAAACAAGAAAAACAAAAATACAGGGCTGGAGGCCAGAAAGATGGTCCAGCGGTTAAGAACACTGGCTGCTCTTACAGAGGGCCAAGGCTTCAAATTCTAGCACCACGTGACAGCTCAAAAGAACTGCAGAGCACTGCACACATGTGATATAGACATACATGCAGGCAAAATACCCATACACACAAAATAAATCCTTTAAAAAAGGACTTAAATACAATATAAAATCTATTTGGGCTGGACTTTTTCTCCTTTAGAGTTTCCACCTCCATCTATTTCTTCTCAAGTCTGAGTTCACCCTCACAGATTCAGGACCTACAGCTTAAGTCCTATGTAGTTCATATGCCAAAGACCGCCAGTAGTGAATAGCATCTTCAGTAGAGGAGTGCTCTGGATCACAGGGAAGGGAATGGTTGCCATTCTATTATCCACCTGCAGCTATATACTAAGTCTTCTTTCAGATCAGCTGGGTATATTTTGTCTCCTATCAATCAGTGTCCACCTCAAAGTTGGAGAAACGGAGAAGTGGAGAGGATCCTTCAATAATAGCTATTGCTCTAGTATAAGTCCTTATTCTACTTCCATTCTGCAGCACAAATCTCATATAATGTACAAGGGGAACTTAGGAAAAGACAAAGAGAAGGAAATGAGGGTAAAAGCACCACAAAAACACAAACGTCTGATGGGGATGAAGGGCAGAGTCAACACGCAAAGAACTCACTGCACTGTTAGGTTCACTTGTATGGCTCCAGCATTCCCTATAACTATACACAGGACTTCAGAGCTATCTAGAGAAATGACCATCTAGTGAGGTAGGAAGCTTTCCTCAGGACTCTGCCTCTGTGGGATATGGCAGGCTGTAATTTGTCTCAGAAGTTGACAAAAGATCAATGTCCTAACAGTACACTCCCTGAGACTACACTAAATATTCAATATAGTATTTCCTCCAGTTATAATCACTCTGTTGAAAAAACCTTCACTGTTCAAAAACAGTGGCTGTAAAAGTAACCACGTCAATACAAATGGAATTCTAGATTGCAGTAGACAGTAGACACTAAGGGAGGGGGCGCTAGGAGTGGCACTGGAGGTTTTAAAAAATTCTTTTGTTACTAAAGCAATATTCTGAAGAACAAAGGGCAAAAAAGTACTAACAAATATTTAGCATGCCAGAGGCTCTTGGGTTTCATCTCCAACACACACAGTGTAACAAAACTTCCATCGCAACGGCTCAGGCTCATGGTAGGCAAGAATATAACATGAATCAACTCTCATCTTTGAAGCCCTGTGATCCGGATATCAAAATAAAAAGGGCACTCTGCAATCTAGTTTGCATCTGAGCAAATCCTTTTTACAGATGATTTACCCATCTTGGGTCACTTATAAAACTTGGCATTTCCAAAGCTGTGGGTTTCCCATCTATCCCACCATGTTAAGTGTGGCTCACTTAAAGGAACACAGTAAATGGAAAGTGATTCCTTGAAAACAAAACAGCTATGGTCACATCAAAGAGCTCTGATTATATTTAAACACAATATAGCCAAGTTCACAAGGAAAACACTAACCAGTGCCTTGACCAAGCAAAATACCTCTAACACTTATCAACGTAAGTTCAGGTTCATGTTAAAACATATTCTTATTACCTTCCAAACACTGTAGAAAGCACAATGATTTCTACTCAGCATGATCAAAAGTATTAGAGCACAGAAAACTGCTACACCATTCCTGAGTTAGAAAGGTGGAATGTAGCTCCGTCTTGAGCCACAAAGAGTCACGACCATGCAGCAGCATCACGGTAGAAACCAAGTACAAGTCTGGAGAAGTCGTGACACACCTGAGGCTTGATTTAAACAAGAGTTCCAGCAGCTCCACTGAACCCTCACTGCCGACCTCACAGAGCCAGACACAGTGGCATGGCCTAAAGCAGGATCCACAGATTCATGCAGTCCAGTTTCTGTCTTGGAAACAGATGCTTTTCTGTTGGTACCTTTCCTCTTCCTGGTTCTGGTCCTAGCTGTTGGCAAGCATTTGAGCAGGACTCTCTTCCAGGAATGTAGAGAGGGTGCAGGTGGCTTCCAGGTCATGAGAAGTGAGGAGTCAGGTTCCTGTAACCCCGAAAGCCAGCCTGCAGCAGAGGCCTCTCCTGCGCCCTGGGCTCCAAAGCACAGAAGGCTGCTCATATCCATTCAGTCCTACAGCAGCTCAAGAGTGGCCTGTCCTCAGGAGGAACCACACCTCCCATGAACTCTAAGCTGAGTGGTCTTCAGCTAGTCATCTCCCATAGCTTCACCAGCAGAAGGCTTCAGGCTCCGGCGTCCTGCTGCTTAGGCTCCAACACCTGGCAGACCAACAGGGTAGGCCTAGCAAACGGGAGGGCTTTACCCCAAGCCCTGCCCCACAAACCACCTGAGCAGCTCTGGCTGGCGTCACCTGCAACATGAAGCCTGAGCACTTGGCAGCAGTTAAGTCTGGTAGAACATGTCTCCGGAGTTCAAGATCTCAGTGCTTTCTTAATACTCCAGGGTAGAAAATATACACAGATGAAGATAAGTGGGCAGCCAGGCAAGTAAGCACTCCTAGCGTCAACTTTTGTCCTGTGAATTCTCAAGTGTGAATGGAGTAAAAAACATTCTCCCTAACTCATTATTTCCAGGCCTCAACTACCATTTTCCTCAATTCTAACTTGCCACTTGTGTGCCAGCCTCACTCAGGACACATTAAATTCTACTTCTACCGCCAAATTGAGATTATATTCGTATCCCATTCTGGGAAAGCTTTAACTGGCCTCATTAAACTAGAGTAGCTTGCCTTGTTTTTAAACAAGCATTACCCTTGCCCCATAAAGTCCTGTGCACCTCAGACCTGGCCAGCGTCAGCTGGAGCTTCAAAGGTTTCGGCCAGTATTACTCCATGCTTAAGACAACCTTCAAATACAACCAAAAACTGGCCATGAGTGCCCCGATACAATGTGTTTTACCCACTTCCAGCAACTTAAACTCCAATCACTTGTCCCCCTTTACTGTGTTCAATCACTTCCACCCCTTTTAATACTAGACACAATACTAACACAAAATATCTTTACAAACAGAAATACAACCTAAATTGTACATCTCAAGCCTATCTGGGCAGAAGCTTAAACAGCTGTTATCTAAATGAAAAAAAATGGTATTAATGCCTTTAATTTTGTCTTAATATTGTCAGAGCTTTTAGCTCATTGTTAGGTTTTTTGTTTGGGGGGAGGTTGTTTGTTGAGGCAGGGCTCACTCATTAATCCTAGACTGCCACTAAACTCTAAGAGCCTGAAGATGACCTTGAACTTCTGATCTTCCAGCTTCCACCGCCTTCCAGTGAGTACTGGAACTGCTCATCATACCTAGTTTTATATGGTATCAGGCCTCTGGAAAAACTAAGCAAGCACTCCAGCAACTGAGCTATGTCTCCAGCTCATAGAGTGTTAATGTGAAGAACATTCTTGCTCGCATGTATGGTGATAACACAGGCCAGTAGAGGGCATAATCGGAACTGGAGTTTAGGCAGTGCTTTATTTATAATAACGTTTATAACAAATGGATAAACACCAGCAAAATATGCCCCAAAGTTCTATGAGCCACCCTAGATAACTATCAAACAAGAGAAAGGAGTCCTGTAAACCTTATTTTATATCCAGCCATAACATATTGTTGGTCAGAAGCATAAATTACAATTGAGAGTGACATGTGAACCTCAAAACCAGACACAGAGTTTAAATGTAGGATCGAACTTCAGGAAATGTGTAGAACTGAATAGCAGGACATCCGACTGGTACTGGCTAGAGAGCTTGATATGTGTGAAACTCCTAGCTATCTGAGGTTTCTGGTATATCTTAAGAGCGTAACAGAATGGGGGCGTTTTCCCTTTCTCCCTTCAGCAAGGCAGTAATAGTAATCACATGGTAAGGAAATAGTAACAGCACAGCTCCACATTAAATCTCACACTCACAAACTGCAGGCTGAAATCCCTATTTAACATACCAGAGTGAACCTGGCCACCAGGTTCTCCCCAGCATCCCTCTGCTCCTACCTGTTACAGGGTCCTCCTGATTGGCATACCCCATCCCCTACCCAGAACTCTCAAGCCCAGGGAGCTGGGCTGCCCTTCCCCATATAATTCCAGCCATTTTAGTTACTCTTTCTCTTGCTCTCTAGATCTCTTCTTGACCTCTGCTGGCCTCCTGGCCTCTGGGTCTTCAGGTTTCCCTTTCTCCTCTCCCCTCCCTGCTCTCCTCACACGGACTGGCAGCTCAGTCTGGTCAGCCTACTCTGGACTCCTCCAGATGTCTCTGCTCCAACTATGTTCACCCTTTTATCTACAAAAAAACTTTCCCCTCCACCATACTAAGGAGCAGTCATATTCTTTCCCTTTTTATTTATTTTTTTTTCAGTCAGCTGTCTAGAGGGAACTTCTGCAAAAGCAGCCTTGGAGCTAAGACAGAATCCCACAGAAGGATGAAGAGGTCTGAGAGTAGCACTGAAGGAGGAGACCATAAAAAAAGAAGCAAGGGCATGGAGCTGAAAGTTCTGAAACTTTTCACTTCTTTTCTGTCTTTAAACAGAAGATACCAGAACACAGTTAAGCATTAAAGAGTCCAATAAACAAGGAGGGAGAGCTCAAGAAACAGAGCAAAGCAATAGCATGCATTAGCATTAAGAAGGTAAAGGGAAATTTTAAATTCAAACAAGAACCAGACTTCTTCCATGTACCCAGGTCTGGGCCAGTAATCCCAGCTACATGGGAGGCTGAGCAAAAGGACAAGTAAAGGTGAGTTTAAGGCCAGCCTTAGCTATTTAGTGAGATTCTATCTCAAAAAACTTAAAAGACAGGCTGTTGCTCAGTGGCAGCACAGTGCTTCCCAGCACATGTAGTCCCCCGTGTGCAATGCTCAGCGCCTCAGTAAGTAAAGGAACTCCTCCATCTCAACAGAAGAAACAGTTTTCCATTTGCCTTGTAAAAAAAGCATAGCCACCATCTCTTGGGGGAAGATAGGTGATGATAAAGAGAAAGAGAAAAGGTTTTAAGAATCCCTTTGAAACATCAAGAGGACAGTGTAAACCAGGCATGGTGACTTTAATCCTTTACTCCCAGCGGGCAGAGGCAGGTGAGTCTGAGTTCCCAATCAGCTAGAGCTACACAGAGACTCCCCCTTCCCCACGCCTTTTAGACGGGGAGTGGGGGTGCGGGAGGGGCACTACAGTCAGAAACAAGCCTGCTAAATGTTACAGCATCACCATGAATCCCCTAAACCTCTACCTACTATCTTTCTTCAGCCAAAGAAAAGGTGATCTATCATTATTAGCTTAGTATGGTCTCCCGGTAAGTAAATGACTGCCAGCAGTGCTGGGTGCTGTTAAGTGTGCGGAACCCTACAAATCTCAGACTTCACTGTGAGAATGGGACAGCCATAACTTCACCCCTGTAGTCAGTCCTACTAGACAGCACACACAGCATCCCACACACAAAACTTCTACTATCCAAATACAGTATTTTCCCTTCCAATGAGCAATACAAATACAGTCCGAGACCCACAGTTGATGCCAGAAACTGAACAGTACTATACTCTACACATACTGTGGTTTGTTTCTGGGGGCTGTATGTGTATGGACCTATGACAAAGTTTAATTTAGAATTAAGCAGAGTTAAGAGGCTGTCAGTAATTCACTCTGTGTGTTCTCTGAGAACTTTTCTTCCCTATTAAATCAAGAACTTGATCTTTTCATTTAAAGAAAGCAGTTTCTACCCTCTTTTCAAGATCTTAATTGCTAGTATTAATACTCTTACATTTCTGAGGTACTTGTTTAAATTCTCTTTCTTAAAATTGTAGGGCTTCAGATACCCTGGAACTGGAGTGACTGCCATGATAACCATGTGGGTGTGGGGAACTAAAATGAAAGATAGGGGAAATAAAATTTCCCTTTCCCATATACCAGGAAAAATAAAGGCAGTACCTTTTCTGTTACAGCCACAGTATCTCAAGAAATTTTGAGAAAGGTTCAACAACTAACTCAAACCTGATGAAGGTCTTACCTTTTCCACCTAGGCTATGTGAACTCTCTGCTGTGTTCTGTTATTTAGTGATACAGATAAAATGCAATGTTAGTTTTAGGTATTCTTTACCCAAAAGGCTGTTTGTAGGACTCTTTATTTTTACAAGAACATTTTGACACATAAAGCATCAATGAATCTGAAATCCAAAATGATATGACATTTAACTGCTTTTTTAAACCTGGAGTATTTCAGATTTCTAGGTTAAGTGTGCTTAACTTGCAAGGTCTATACAAATATCTCCAAATTCAAAGAAACACCAGAATTTGAAATATTTCTCAGGGCTCAATGAGGCAAACTGGTCTGGACATAACTGTGTGTGTTCATTTTGTTTTTGTGAGACAAGGTTTCACGTAGTCCAGACTAGTCTCAAACTCTCTACATAGCCAGGGATGGTCTTGAACTCTTGATCCTCCTGTCACTGTGCACAGTTTTATGAAGTGCTGTGGATTGAACTCAGGGCTTCATTCATGCTAAACAAAAAGATTATTAATGAAACTATAACCCCAGGTGGGTATTCTGAACTCCAGAACAATCTGCCTGTATGATGGCCAGTTCATGCCACAACTACCTTAAGACTTAAATTTAGCACATAGTATCCAATGTTTCAGTACATTTTGTTTGGAAGTTCTGAACTGTCACCAGCATGTGACAGTTAACAGATCAGGCTCCTGCCTTATAAACGTGTTCACTAACTGTGGTGGTTTTCTATCTTACCAATCCTTCTCAGTGTCTTTGATTACTCATTTTCTCTCCAGACTCCTGAACTTCAGAGTTGCCACAGCCATCTTTTCTTACTTACACTGGTAACTTGGGATGATTCTTTCAATTTCTCCAAGAACTTAAATTTGTATCTCTAGGCACATCCTTCACCAGAGTCTCTAACCAGGTAAATGGATGGAACTAGAAAAGATGATATTGAGTTAGGTAACCCAGACCCAGAAAGATAAACATTGCAAGTTCTCTCTCAACTAAAGCTCCTAGCTCTAAATCACAGATGTGAGTTTAAAAACCTGAAGTAACCTAAGAAACCAGTAAAGTAGAGGGAATCATGGAAAGGGAGGAAGAGCAACAGAGAGGGGAATAGTAGATTACAAGAGATTTGGAGAAGAAAGGAAAAACAGGGAGGGGAACTTTACTTATGGAGGGGGAGGTAGATTATTGTAGAAGGAGGGTAGAATAATAAGAAGGTGGTCTGAAGGTCATAAGGAATCATGTTATCTATAATATATAAATAAATATAATAAATAATATATATTATTATATCTATACCTAAATATTATATATAAAACATCTATACCTAAAATTACATATAATACACATAAATCTATATACAAATATGCATACACAGTTTAAATGAAAATTTCCCTTCTGGGCTGACAATGCTCCCACAAAAGCCATAGCATATCTAACAAAAAACCCAATACCATGCATGAGAAACCGTCCGTTGAGTCAGGGTTGTTCATTAGACTCCTAAAACATTCCAGACTATTGCTATTGCCCTTGGTTGCCTCCCGGAGGCGAAACATAAATACCTATTGTTGAAGACATCGTGTACTTTGGACACAGGACCCAAAGGACCTGAACTGGATCTAACCCGAAAGCCTCCTCACTGAGGACTAGCTTTCATGGTACCAGAAGGTGCCTGCAAGCTTGCAAAGGACAGAAGCATCCAATACTTCTACCCAGCTATGACACCTATGAACCACAGTAACTGCAAGAATGCAATAGTGGCACAAATACCTGGTGGTAACTCTCTAATTGGCCTGCTCAACAAGAGGGAAACCATGCCTGGTACTGGAAACCAGCCAATTACCTAGGGCTAGTGAATTCATGGATCTTGAAGAAGGACCTACAACTACCACTTTACTAAACCAACATAATTCCTAATTACATTCTAAATATTTATCCTTATACACACAGATGAGTGTTCTCACCCCTAATCAAAGGAAATTCTCTTTACAACAGACCATTACAGAAAACTTAAACCAATCAAAATGCAGAGAACAAGAGATTGTGGGGTGCCCAGTCCCAAATCACACATCTACAACACAATTCCTGCACCTAAAAGTCAGGGATCACTGTATAAGAGGGAAGAGGAGATGGAAAAATTGTTAAGGAACAGGAGTTTGTCAGTTTGCTTTGAGACTATGTCTCCTAGAAATGTTAGAAGCTACATCCACGAAGTCTCATCAACATTTCTGCCTAAACAAGACCTGATAATGACACTACCAATGGACATCCTAAAACGGAAGTGGGAAAACTCACAGGGAGCCTCAATCATAGAGAAAGAACCATAGGCAAATAGGGGAATGCTGAGAGGAGAAAAAAAAAAAAAAGGTTGTCCCCAGGGAAAAACCCTTCCTCCAACTGTTATCCAATACCAAGTAGTCAACTCTGAGATCATATACATAGTCAGCAATACATAAACTGGGCATGTTTTATTTATGCATTATGTAATACACATAATTAAACAATTAAAGAAAAAGAGGCCATGGGTTTCAGAGAGCACCTGGGGGTACGGATGCATTGGAGGGTTGAGGGAGGAAAGGAAAAGGAGAAAATAAGGTAACTATAATTTAATTTTGTTTTCCAAGACAGGGTTTCTCTGTTGCAATTCTGGCTGACCTGGAACTCACACTGTAGATAAGGCTGGCCTCAAACTCACAGCCATCTGCCTCTGCCTCTTGCGTGCTGAGATTAAAGGCATGCAATACCACCATCCCAAAAATAAATTTACTTTTTAAAAATATAGCTCTAGCCAAAAAAAAAAAAAAAAAAAGGCCCAGCAACAGTAGCAGCAAATGAGAGGAAGAGGCAGTAGGATCGGGAGACTTAAAATTATCCCTCGTTTATATCATACACCTAAAACAACCAGGAAATCTTATTATCCCTCAAAAATCATGTAAGAATCCAACTATCCCTCCACATCTCTGCATTACCATCTGCCCTAAGGCTCTACTCTGGAAGATTACAAAATCTTCCTAATCCAATCTTCCTCTCTTTCCATCTTTGTCTCCCACATTCACCCACTAATATGTTCTAAGCACAGCAAACTTAGGCCAATTCCAATTTATATCACATTATCTCACTCCTTTGCTCCCTACCCTCCCCTGGCTGCTCATACAACAATGGAAACTAAAATCCTATAAATAGCCTATAAAGCCCTAAACAACATAATGTGTTTGCATACTCTTTATCAATCACTTCTTTCTCCTCACTTTTCCATGACAAGACTAGGTTGTTCCATTTGACCTTCTGTCTTCAAACATTTTTCTCCTAGATAGTCACATGGCTAACTCCCTCATTTTCTTCAAATCTTCATTCATGCAATACCTCCTCAATGAAATCAATCCTATTTCTCTATTTTAAATTGCAACCTAATCTGGGCACAGTGGGGATTGTCTACAACTCAAGAGGACGAGGCAGTAAGAACCTCATTTGAGGGGCAGTTCAATCCTGAGTTCAATCCTCAGGACCCATACATACAGTGGAAGGAAAAGAACCACTCCTTCAGGGTGTCCCCTGACACAGACATACCATGCCACATGGTATGGGCATGTGCACACACTCCCTCCCACCACACACACACACACAGAAATGTAGTAAAAAATATTTTTATGCCCTGACTACTAATCCTCTTTTGTGCACTCCTAAAATCTTTACCTCTTCCTCTTCTCTCCCTACCTTCCAGCCATCTCTAATGTTTATTCCTTAGACTATTACTTTCTATTTCCTATACATTTTACTTATGTTTATTATTCCAGGCCCATTCACCCTTAACTTGGAAAATGGAATTGTCTAGTTCAATGATGTACCTCAAACACTTAAAACAGTACTTGGTACACACAGCATAACCTTAACAAACATTTATTCAGTGGGTACATAGAAAGCACAGAAGAACTGCACTTTTGAACAGCAATATCCAGTTACACCCAATATGGTAATGCTTTTTAAATTCGTGAAGAATATTATTATCCTGAGACTCATCTATCCAAATCAAACTATGCCAGAAGTGTTGAGAGCAAAATAATGACGCAAGGTTTTGAAATACTACCTCCTCCACATATGTTCTCAGGAAACTGGACAAGCTCTTCAAATTCAAGGGAATGAAACAAGAAGGACCAGGGACTGCAGTAAACAGAGCCTAAAATAAATTCAGGGCAGTAAAAGGAACTCTAAGAATGACAACTTGGGCTACAGAAGGTGGTGACCTACAGACTGTAGCTTACAAGAGACTTGAACATTTAGAAAAGTAGCAAGAAATGTGGTGACAGTTACAGAAAGCACAGAAAACAAAGTAAAGTTTAAAACAAAGAGTATTAGCTGTAAGAAACACAATTTAAATAGTGTGAAGAAGGTAAAATCATTTACTATATATATATATATAGTAATACATAAGCAACCTGTGCAGCCAGGCTGAGGCACACACAGAACTGGGAAGAGTGAGTGCAGCAGGGTGAATTCCATCCACAGCAGGAATCCAACACACAAAGATAAACACAAAAATAATCAGCTAAGCCTAGCTGTCCCTGAACAAGAAGAGATGGGAAGTTGTCCTTCTTTAAAAACCTTGCAGACAGCAGGAGAGATGGCTCAGGGTTGAGAGCACTGGCTGTTCTTCTAGAGGACCAGGGCACAGTTCCCAGCACCAACAGGGCAGCTCACAACTGTCTTTAACTCCAGTTCCAGGGATCCAATGCCCTCTGATGATCTCCTCAGGCACTAGGCATATACTGAGTGCATGCAGGCAAAACACCCAAACACACAAATTTCAAATAAAATCCTTGTAGAGGGCTGTGAGTAAGCCTCTGTAAAGCTCAGTAGTAGAACATTTGCCTGGCATTTGAGAGCCCTATGTTCCATCCCTAACACAACAAAACTCTTGCATGGTTGGGCATAGTGGCTCACACCTGCAGTCTCAGTGCTTAGGAGGCAGAGACAGGAGAGTTGCTGTAAGTCTAAGGCCAGACTGGACTACACAGTGAGTTCCAATATGGGCTACACAGTGAGACACTGTCTCACACAGAACAAAAACACACAAAAACTTTGTGGATTATATACTATATATAAAACTTTTTCAACCAAAGGGAAAGTTCAAAAAAGGAAATAACATATATAAATTTGTTTTCAAAGATTTTAGTCTAACTCTTAGCAAAAATGTGAGGAATTTTCCAATTCCTTGAGGGATACTTAATGTAAAAGGCTCTCACAATTAACAGTTTATATCACAATATTAAGTGTATATCTCCATGACCTAACACATTTTCTTCCAAGGATCTTTCTTCTGATTCACATGTTGTCAAAAATATATGAACACAAATGCCTACAATCCCACCTATAAAAAAGAATAAATTGAAAGCAGCTTTTCTGTTGTAGAAGTTTATTTTTAGTTATGTTTAAAATGGTTATTTTGTGCACTGTTGGGTAAAGGGCTGCCTAGGCCTTGGATTTTGTATGCTCTGCAGGTGTTGGCTTTATGTAAAAGTTTTTGATCTGTACATGGTATCAATGTAACACCTGAGGAGCTTAGGTATCAATAAGAACCCCTGAGATGAGACATTCAGGGTTCCACTGTCCAGTATGGCACTTGTCATGATAGTGGTTCCCTCTGCTGAGGTCTGGCAGGGTTTGTACCTATGAATATGCCTCTGTGTTTTCCTTGATGAGTCACATCATACGTGTACTGCTACACTCTTCCTTTAGAAAGTAGTTTAAATGTGGTCCAGGTAACAGAATACTGTGGCACATAAAACTATCATTATATTACACATGTAAGAATCAACTGTTAAAATCGGTAAGACATCTGGGGATATAGCTCAGAGGTAGAATACTTGCCTAGCATGTCTGAGGCTCTAGATTTGATCCCCAGTGCCACAAAATAACAACAACAACAATAATTAGAGGGAGGAAAGGTATGGAATGGAATCAGCACAAAGGACGTGGGGGGCAAATGTACCTACAATCACAAATAAGTATCAAGTTATAAAATATCAAGACAAACTTCTTTTGCTACAGCCAGCTAAACAGTAGTAATGAGTTACCAATCATTTAATAAGAAAATGCCTATTTCAGTCAGATCAAAGAAATTAACTTTAAAATATTTGTGGCTAGGACTGGAGAGATGGCTCAGTGGTTAAGAGCATGTCTGCTCTTGCAGAGAATCTGAGTTTAGCTCCCAGCACCCACATTGGGCAGCACACAGCCAGCTGTAGCTCCAGCTAAAGGAGATCCAACCTTTCCTCTGGCCTCTGAGAGCACAGCATGCACAAACCCATAGACACGTAATTTGAAAATAAATAAATTTTGTAAAAGAGAAAACATTCAATAAACTGGGAGTTGCTGAGACGGCTTGATGCTTAAGAGCGCTTACTGCTTTTTGCAGAGGAGCCAGATTGATTTCCAGGACCTACATGGTACCTCACAACTGCCTATAACTCTAATACTAAGAATTCCAGCTACAGAGTAAGAACCTCTCACAAAAAAACAAAAGAGCAAAAAAGGGGAAAAGAGGAAGAAAATATTTCTCACTGGCAGTCTCTATTTATAAATACAGATTAGTTTTTCTCCTTCTGGTTCATGTGCCCAAACCTCTGTTCAAAACAAACAAAATGTACAAACAAAAACACAAGTAAGTTCAATATGCTGAACTTAATGAAAAGTAGACAGCATCACTTGGTCAGACTTTATCCGCATTATTCAAACTGCAATTTCTGTTGACTCACAGCAAAGCATTCACACAATGTGTAAGTATTGGGATGCAACCTAATTCGGCTGGTGACCCTGTCAGGAACAGACTCAACAAGAACTCAAGCAGATGGAAAGAGCACATGCAGCATTAATCCATTCATAGAAAGCTCCAAAGTAAGTAAATTCCATCTGGGACATTCAAAGGCAAGAGGTGCCTCCTGTAGAGAGTGGTAATTAGATGAGAAAAGAGGGTTTTCTTGTTCTGGTAATGTTCTTCCTAACCCAGGGGACTGGTTACAATAAGGGGTTCACTTTGTGAAAATTCAAGGCCTACATGATTTGAGCACCTTCCTATATGCACTTATGTCAACCAAAAAGCATACATTTAAGAACCAAAGTGCATCATGCAATTGCTTTAGTATTCTCCTAGGATAGTCATCAGCAAGCACTTGGTAGCAGCTCCTCTTTCCCCCTGCTAAGGTGCTCAACCCATCTCTGTGCCTCTGACCTACCATACATGGTACCTCCATTTACTGAGGGTTTCACCTCTCCTTTCAGAAAAGACAGCAGAAACCACCAAAGCCAAAACTACTTCATCTTCCCTCCATCAAGCCTACAAGCTAAACTTCCCTCTCCTTTGAGAACGCAAGAACCTTGCCTGACACCTCACTTCTGAGTGTTATAGATCCCATTTGTACCAGTCTCTCCAACACAAGCACACATTAGTAGCCCCCATGTGGCTTCTATGCCACTGCATGCCTCTGATTTTCTTCCTGCCTCAGATTTCATAGACAACTCAAGCACATCAGAACTCTGAATTTTACTGCCATCCTGGCTCATCACCTCCTCCAGGTCTTTTTCATCTTGACAAGTGGCAACACAACCCACAGTCACTCTAGCCAGAAATCTTATTCCTTTCCCTACCTCCCATATCAGCAAGATCTGTTATTATATATCCAAAATATATCTCAAATTCATCCACTTCTCTTCATCTTCACTTTAATCCAGCACTTTAATCCAGATCATAATCAGCTATCACAGACTGTAAGAAATAATTAAGTCTCCAAACAACTTAAAGTGATCTTTAAAAGTCAGTAGATTGCCTGGCAGTAGTGGCGTACACCTTTTATCCCAACACTTGGGGGACAGAAGCAGGAGGATCTTGAATTTGAGGCCAGTCTGCTCTACAGAGTGAGTTCCAGGATAGCCAGAGTTACAACAGAGAAACTCTGTCTTGAAGGGAAAAAAAAAAATGTACGTGGATTATGTTATTCTTGTAGGTAAACATTTTTGAGAATCTCCTCAGTACTCTTAAAATCCACATTCTTTGCTGACTCAACAAAATCTAACCCCCACCTGCCTGCTTCTTCAATTCATCATTTCATTTCAGTGACATTCTCCTGGCTCCTTGAACACTCCAAATTCCTCCAGCCTCAAGGACCTTTACTAGGCTGTTCCCCTGCTTCAAAGGGTTAGCTCCAGTCCTTCATCTTCCTTTAAATGGTCCCACCCCAAGCAGCAGCTGTCCCTTTTACCCTGTCTCTTCAGTACCTTTGACTCCTATATAATAATTTGTAATTTTATTTCTTCACTAGAATGTAGCTGCTAATATTCTGAAGTATCTTACTGTAATTTTAAATAGGCACTGTGTTTTTTAATGCAGAAGTAGGAAGTATCTCTGCTCTCAAGGATCTTAAAGTAACAGATCTCAGGGCCAAAAGACACATCCAGGTCTGAATCTTAATGGCCTGTCCTTTGAATCACATAATCACAATGGTACTCAACAGAAGGGCCTGGGTAGTGCGTAGAATAATATATACTTAACAGCTGTTCACATTGTACTGGAAACTAAGGCTCAGAGAAACTAATCAGCAAAAACAGCTGATGAAAATTACATACAACTCGGAAGTACTACAGAAATGTAGTGTTCGAGGAAGAAAATAATCTAGTTTGTATAGGTAAGACAAAGATGAAACACAAAGGATAAGGTTGGAAAAGTCTGAGTTAATGTAAAAAATACTACTCATTTAGCATTGATTTACTGAGCACTGACTATATACCAACACAGTGCTGAACAAGCAGGTGCATAAGGTTACATCTCACAGAGATTACAGCCTGTTAGGGGAAGCAAAAACCTATAGAAAAGTAGCAGCTCAGGAGACACTGCAGTTGAGAATATGCAAAGTGCTGTGGGAAAGATGGTACCCAATTCAATGTGAGGAGCTCTTAGGGGCTTGGCTAATGATGACTAGGCTACTATGGATTTAGTAGGAAGAGAAGGACCTGGAAGCACACAGTCTATCAAAAAGGCAGGGAAGCAACAGAAGGGTCCAGCTCAGACAAGGCTCTGTACTTCTGAATACATCAAGGAACTTGGGACTACATACTGAAGGCCTTAAGTCAGGTTCACAGGTTGAAATAGAGAGCTCATTTACACTGGTAACACTAGGCGGCCATAAGAAAGGCTAAATCAAGACTGGAGAAATGGCTCAGTTGTGAAGAGCACTTGCTGTCTTCCAGAGGATCCCAGTTCAGTCGCCCATGTCAGACAGTCCACAACTAACTGTAACTCCAGCTCCAGGAGAGCTGATGGCACTCTCTGGCCTCTGCCATCAACTTCACTCACATGTACTCAAGAGCACACACACAGGATTTCAGAAGTAAAATATATCTTTAGGAAGGAAGGCAGAAAGGAAGGAAAGGAGAAAGGGAGGGAGGGAGGGAGGGAGGGAGGAAGGGTGGGTGGAAGGAAGGAAGGAAGGAAGGAAGGAAGGAAGGAAGGAAGGAAGGGGAGGAGGAAGGAAAGAAGGAAGGAGAGGAGGGGGTGTCCAGGTGTTGAGGACACATGCCTTTAATCCCAGCACTTGGGAAGCAGAGGCAGTTGGATCTTGAGTTCAAGGCCAGCCTGGTTTACAAATCGAATTCTAGGCCGCCAAGACTACTCAGTTGAGACCTTGTCTCAAACATTCTCCCCACCAAAAAAAAGGAAAGAAGAAGAAAAAAAAAAGAGGGAGGGAGGGAAAAAAGAGAAGTACATGATTGCCAGTAACTATATTTATTGTAAAGAAAAAAATTCTTCCCCAGATTCTGTCTGTTTCGGAGCAGCGGGAGTTCTGAAGTTTTCATACATATCTGGTTGAAGACAAGGTCTAAATGAAATACATTAAACACAAAGCACACATAGAAATTCCTATTTATATTTAAAGAGCTGAAATGAATCTGGTTAAGAGAACTTCCAATCTTTAAAAATTAAGTGTATCAACTAAAAATAAAGTTGTAAGCGGTCATCTAAAACTATGCAAAGTCACTAAACTTGTTACTTTAATTATGTAAGACTGGTTTTCAAAATATCTTACACTCTGAAAACAAAATCCTACTGAGTGGCTATTCAGGGTATTTCCCTTGTAACTTATTAGTTGTGATCAAAGAGAACATTCTTTTGAATTACATATATTAATATAGCAAATTTTGTTTGTTTGTTTTTTGTGACAGGGTTTCACTATATAGTCCAAGCTGGTCTAAAACTTTTCTATTCTCCTGCCTCAGCCTCCCAAATATAGGAATCTCAGACAAGTAATGTGAGTACAGGCTTCTACCACCAAGCCCAGCTTTCTGGTGTAGGAATTTCCTGGAGGCTTGAAGGAGCAGATATTCTGGTGCAAAATAAACTAATTTGTTTCTAAATGTAATTTGTGAGAGACAGAGACAGACAGAGACAGACAGAGACAGAAAGGCTGACAGTGAGTGATTACCTGACAAATCTGCAATTCTCAAATTTGCTACACTGTATTTCAAGTTTTAAATACTGTTACTAAAACTCTGAAGCAAAGATGCCAAAGGGGGTGGGTCTCTTAGGCCAATTCTAATACATAACAAATCTGGCAAAGCCCACTTTAAGTAAAAAGCTCTGGACAAAACAATCCAGATTACAGAAGTTTTTATCGTTATTTAAATTTCCAAAACAAAAGTATGCTTAGTTTATGTAATCCACTTTGAGAAAAATCTACCAGTCACAAATTTCTCACAATCTCCACCTCGTGAGCCGATTGCTCCGTGACAAAGTTTCTGTGCCCTTACAGTTGCACGCCTTGCTCCTAGCAGCTTCTGAAGGAGACAGTGACACCACAGGTAACTACACTAATTAAAGGGACTCACTGCCCTACTTTTCCAAGTTAGGTAACTGAAGTCCTTGAAAGTGAACTGATCCATAATCTAAAATTGCCAGAAGAAGACTTCATTGTAATCTATTTGACTTTCCAAATTCCAGAACGGACAGGCTCTACACATTCACATCCCCTATCATAAGTCCCCAGATCCCATCATCTCAGCATGTCATTTTGTCCTCTAAGATCCTTTCAATTTTTTTTAAACAACAAAACCCAAGTACTAACGATTTTTATAACCCGATTTCAAATATTCTGGTCGACGGATCCCCAACGCGTCCACGCCAGGAAAACTTAAGCTTATTTTATGAGGCAAGCGCCTTCGCAGTAACCATTTGCTGAGCACTTACTATAAGTGCCCTTTGCACTTCAACTATTTTCCCTTCTCATCAGTTCTCTACAGGCTCGAGGTAAATAATCTCCATTAGACCCATTTTGCAGATTGGGAAAAATGAAGCACCAAGAGGTTGGGAATCTTGCCCAAGGTCACAAACCGGTGGGGCAGGATTTGAATCAAAGCAGGAGGGCAGAGTTCGGAGCCCGTGCTGCTCCTAACGCTTCAACGGCTTAACTTTTCACCCTCAACAGTCGCCTATCCAGAAAGGGTAAATGTTCAACGCTAGGAACAGCATTAGGATCCCTGTCCTCCATCCACGTTCGGGGTTCCCATGACTTTGACAAATCAGATACACGGCCTCGTTTTCCCAAAGCACAGATGCGACTTCCGTGCCAGGGTAAACAGACTGCGTGTCTCTCAAGGAACCGACCCTCCGCAGCCGCCCAGGGCGTGCACACTAAGTTGCATCTGGGGAGCGTGGAGGAAGGACCCCGAACTATCCCGCAAAGGAAGCTGGGCGGAGCAAGGCTTAGGCTTAAAGGTTGGAGCGGCCCGGGAGGGCGTCCGCGCGCTCGCTCGTGGCGACATAAACAAGGGAGGAGGCTGCGTTCTTCCCCGCACAATGAAGGCGCAGGTCCGGGGGAGGCCGCCCGCCCGGTGCGGCCGAGGCGAGGCCCGACCGCGGCCCGCGCAGCGCGCGGCTGACCTCCGCCATGTTGGCCGTACACCCGGCCGCACAACAAAGGCTGCGCGAGGGCGCGGGCCGTAGCCTCGGCGCGCCGGCCCTCCCGCCGCCGCCACACACGGCTGCTCTCGGCTGGGCCCGCCCGAGGCCGGCCGAGACAAAGGCGCCGCGGCTCCGCGAGGGACCCGCCGGCCCTCCCCGGGACCACGGCCGACTCCTCCCTCCAGGCCGCCCGCTTACCTGTGGGCGGAGAGCGCGCCGCGGACCCCGGCCCCGTCTAACGCGCCCCGTCGCCAGCTGCCGCCGCCGCCGCCACGGGCCGCGCCTCCACCTCTCCCAGCGCCGAGACCGACGGGACACCCTGGGCCGCCGCCCTCGAGAGCGCGCCCGCCCGGCAGCCCGGCTCCCCTGCCGCCGCCGCCGCCGCCGCCCCGCGCGTCCTCGAGCCCGCCGCGCGTCCCCGCTAAGCACCACACACTGCGGCGGCCGCCATGAGCGGGCGCGCGCGCGGAGAGCCCGGTTGGGCGGGGCTTCCCGCGGCCGCGCAGGCGCAGAGGCGGACGGCGGCTGCGGACCGCGCGCGGACCGCGGTACTGGTTCCCGCGGTGGCGGTTGGCGTCGGGACGCTTCGGTTACCGGAGCTGCACCCGGAGCATCGCCGCGAGGCGGCCGGACGTCTCCGGCCCTTCCTGTGGGGTTGGCCGGCGTTGCATCGCGCCTCTCCCGGGGCCCGCGGCCTGTAGCCGCCGCCACGACCCTACTCCCGGGGGAAGAGGGGGCCGCGCCTCCCGGCAGGCTGGTTGAAGGCTGCCCAGTTAGAAGCACGCCCTCTCCTTTTCCTCCCCACTCACGTAGGGAGCTCCTCGTTGGGGACTGTCCGTCCTGCTGCTTTAAGAAGCGGAGCCGGGCACTGTGGAGCACGCTTGTGACCCCAGCACTCAGGAAGCAGAAGCGGGATCTTGACAAGTTTGGGGTCAATCCGGTCTTTGTAGAGAGTTCTAGGGCTTCACGGTGATACCCCGTATTCAGAGTGATGAGAGGGAAACCTTACCTTCAGGGCAGGGGATTCGTTCTCGGTGAGGAGTGCTTGCCTAGATTTGAGACTCACTCCGCAATTACGGGTGAAGGGTTAGAAGCCTTTACAGTTGACTCTGGTATGAGGCTCTGTGTGTGTAGGTCAGAGGACAACCCGTGGGTTCTGGGGGTGAACACAAGTGGTCAGCCTCGATGGCAGGGCCTCTGCTAAGCCAGCTCACCGAGACCCCTTACAATTTTTTGATAGGTGCCAAGTGCCAGACGTTTACAAATCCTGAGTGGAATTCCAGGATGGAGTGCTGTTTGAGAACAAAGTACTTTTTTTACATGTGATTTCAGACACCAAGACAGTCCTCCCAGCCTTACCATCAGCACAAACACCCACCCCCAGCCAGAACCCAAATCTGTGCTCAGAGGCAGGATTTGCAGCTTCCCTCAGCATATTTGCAGTCTATGTGTCGATACTTCTGCTCTCAATATGATATTTTCCGGATTGTTGCCTTCCTCGAGGACCATTAGCACATCCAAACAGTTGAGAAAGTTTAAAAAAAAGTGTTTTTAGTCCAAAACACCATGTACTACTACTGCGTTTGGTCCCCAAAGCCCAAAACCAAATAAAGAGCTTGCATTTTGTAGGTCCATAATTTTAGTGGTGTTCTCATTCATTTCAACAAATACTTATTTACATCATACACTGTTAGTCATGAAGCTTACCAACTAGGAAGACATTCACTCTCACATTCATTGAACAAATGATAGTGACCACATTAGTCCTGAGAATACAGGACTTAGGAAATATTTATAGTCTAGTAGGAGAGACAGTCTCATAAACATACCTCTACAGCTGTGGGGAGAAAAAAATCACAAAACAAGGTGCCTTGATACTGATGAAGAGTCTAATTCAGGTATGTGAAAGCACATGTGTCTAGAATAAAACTGAAGGATAAGGAATTATCCAGATTGGAGGGAGGCTATAAAAGGCCGGAATACATAAGAAGCAGAAAACCCGCCTTGTGGCTGTTCAATTCTCCTCTATGGGTTTTTTCCCTTAGTGGGTGGGGGCTAAGACGGTGGGGACATAAAGCACTGGGGTGCTGGGAAGCCAGTGGAGTTCAGAGAGACCTGTGCTTTGAGGACCAAGGTACTCATGTTTCCTAAGGGACGATACTTCCCAGCCTGGTGACACCGAAACAGGATTCATGGAGGCTTTGAAGTTTGAAGAGGGTCATGGCTAAGGGATGAGAGTTTCCCCTGCGAAGAGGGAAAGATTTGCTTACGCAGAAGCAGTATATGAGGTGAGAGTCGATCTCTAATGAGAGTGTAAGAAGTTTTTAAAAACAAAATGCTAAATAAGAATGGTACATGCCTGAATAGGGACAGCGAGGAGGCCAGAGAAACTCATGGGGAGAAACCCATGGAGAACACTTCTGTTTAGGCAAAACGAGCCTAAGCCGGGAAGTGGCCACGGAGATGATCTTAGACAGTCGACCTGGGGTAGCCAAGTGAAATAGTATTAAATGCTACTTATAGGCACCTAAGTGCCAGACACACCTGTATTCACCAATACCCACAAAAACTCCATGAAATAACTACCATTACTGTTTCCCATTTGATCTAGAGCAAGTAAGGCACATGAGACCTAAAGGCACGCAGGTGGTAGGTTTCAGAATTCAAATCCAACCCAGGTACGGCACAATTCGGCATGCTTCTAGACCCAATTCTTGGGAGACTGAGGCAAATGGACCACAACAACTTCAAAGCCACTTTGGGCTACTGAGTGAGACGTCTAAAAAAAAAACTTAAACCCAATCTCATTGCTCTAACTGCATATTCTAAGGTTCCAGCAGAAAGCAAGATGGTTTGTTTGTTTTGTTTTTCAAGATAGTTTCTTTGTGTGCCCTGGCTGTTCTGAAACAAGCTCTGTAGATCAGGCTGGCCTTGAACTCAGAGATATACCTGCCTCTGCTTGGGATTAAAGCAGTGGTTCTAAATCTTCCTACTGCTGCTATCCTTTAATAAAGTTCCTCATGTTGTGGAGACCCCCAACCATAAAATTATTTTTGTTGCTACTTTGTAACTAATTTTGCTACTGTTTTGAATCATAATGTAAATATCTGATTTGCAGCTGGTCTTAGGTGACCCCTATACAAGGGTAGTTCAACCCCCTTAAGGACATGTGCCTGGGGTGAGATGCATTCTTTAAGTGGAAAAAGCTTGGAGCACACATAAAAAACATGGAAATGGGGACTGAAAATTCAAGGCGGTCACAAGTCCCTGGCCCCTTGAAGGAGCTCTTGCATGGCTATATGAAGGCATGTTTTCTGGATTCACAGGTGTGGCTAGTGGGTAAACTAATGTAAAATGAACCAAAAAGGGTTTGTTTTGGGGTAGGTATTTTGAAGTTTGTCAATATCATTACTGTATAACTAGATACTATAAAATAGAATTATGGAATATATATTTTAAGTAACAATGGCTCATGGCTGAGGCAAGAGTTCAAGTTCAGCCTGGACTTTGTTGTAAATTTCCAGGCCAGCATAGAACAAAACATTGTCTCAAAAGCAACAACAACAAAAACCTCACAACTCTGATCTCAGCAAACTGCCAGAATAAAATAGAAAGTTAACAAGCCAGGCAGAGTCTATCACTCTTGTGGCTCCAGTTCCTTGGGAGACCACAGCATTCAAGAGTAACCCAGTGAGACTTTGTTTCAAAATTACAAATGAGCCTGATTTAGTGACATGCCTTTAATCCAGCACTCAGGAGGCAGAGGCAGGCAGATCCCTGTGAGTTCAAGGTCAGCTTGATCGTCATATCAAGTTCCAGGCAAGCCAGAGGTACACAGTGAGACCCTGTCTCAATAAATAAACTATAAAGACTACAAAAAAAAATCCAAGTCTGTATCTTAGTGTTAAGATACAGATACAAGTCTGTATCTTGCCCCAGTGGTGTAGGGGAAGGTGTGTATATGTATGTATGTATGTATGTATGTATGTATATATATATATATATATATATATATATATATATATATATTATTTTTTTCAGCTATTTTTCTTTCACTTTTTAGAAGAAACTTGTCATTCCTCTGTATGAAAAAATAGAGTCAGTTCAAGGATGAACTTTCCATTCTCATAGGCACTGGAGAGGGGACATGATCCTTGACTTGGGTTTTGAAGATTACAGGTTTGGAGAAGAGAGAGCCAACAGCTCTAGGGTGGGACATAGTCCGTGCCCCTCCCCAATCCTTTTACTTTCTGAACACAGCAGCAAAATGAACAAGAGAACCTGCCATTGTGTCAATTAAAGTTCTTAACACCCTTCCTGCCCAAAGACATCCTTACACCTCCTTCCTCCCAGTAACATTTGCCCATCTGAAAATGACAGCATCTGTCTGGACTGATGCTGGCAGACAGCCGAGAACCTTGTAAATTAGTTGAGTCTTTGAACTTGCAGGGTACCCAGGACAGAGTGCTCCCAGAGTTGCCAAAGGAGGGCCAGTTTCAAGGTGTCGGCCTTTTTACAGCAGCAACCCAGATGCAGTTCTGCCTCCAGAATTCTTTTCACTGGTTTTCCTCTTGACTCATTGCTTTTCTTTTGCTTCAAGCCTGCTCTCCTCTAGAAATCAAAATTCTTTTCCTTTTCTGGTTCCTTTTTATACAAAGCTAATTTCATCAGGTTAAATTTATCTCAGGATTTTAATGAGATTTACAAACCTGACCAGCTAAGCTCAGGGATACACATGACATGAACCTCGCTGTCATAAAAATAATGTTTTAAAGTAAAATAGTAGAGCACGGTGGCATTTCTGTGACATTATAGCATTGTTTTACTACTTGCCCTGTTGGGCATCAAACCCAGAACCCCTTCACTTGCTACAGAAACACTATGCCACTAAGCTGCAACCTAGACCAGAAGGCATTTTGTAAACAATAATGCTGTAGAATGGGATTTCAGGTCCTATACAGAAAATATTTCAGAATAAGGGTCCCTACGCATCCTGTCAAGTGACAATTACAAGGCCAATGGGATATCAAGCACCCATCATGTACTGACCCTTTATCAAGGCTCTAGTGTCAGAAATGACTCACTTTCCTCTTAGAAATAAAGCAGGCATCTATGACTATATCTTTTTTGTTTGTTTGTTTGTTTGTTTGGTTGGTTGGTTGGTTGGTTGGTTTTTTGAGACAGGGTTTCTCTGTTGTAACTCTGACTCTCCTGGAACTCACTTTTTTAGACCATGCTGGCCTCAAACTCACAGCCATCCTCCTGCCTCTGCCTTGAGTACTGGAATTAAAGGCATGCACCACCACCGCCCAGCAACTATATCTTCATTGGGGATTTTCTATGGATTCATGTTAACCCGATAGTTAGTACAGGTCAGATGCACACTTCCTGGCATAGCCTCAACAAGAAGTTTTCCTCTGATGAGAAAATAGAGTCAGTTCAGAGTTGAACTTCCATTTTCACTGGCACTGGAGAAGGGTCATGTATCCTTGACCTGGATTATGAAGTAGGAACAAGTGAAATAAACAGAATGGTCTTGCATTGCACACCCCCTTTTTCTTGTGGTAGTGTCTTGCTATATAGCTCACATTGGCTTCCAACTTGCAGTCCTTCTGCCTTAGCCTTCTGACTGCTGGGATTATAGGCTTACACTTCTACACCTGGCTTAAATTCAAGTTTCAGTACTCTGGAATGCCTGTAAATTGGCTGGAGAGGCATGCTAAAAACCCTGGGCAGTAGAGCAAGTTCAAGGGCAGCCTGGGGTATGTGAGGCCCTACCTCAGAAACCGAAAGCATAAACAAAGATGAATTCAAGCTTCATGTATGTATACAACTCAGATATCCAAAAACTCATCCCTCCGATACAGCGTGATACCACAATAACTTTCAAAATGCCTCCACAGTATGACCCTCACCCCAGCAGTCCTCAGCACCCAGATTGCAAAGCACATCTCTGTTTGCTACTGCACCCTGCTTTCCAGGGTCTCTGTAGTTCCTCAATTTTTAGAAAAGCTATTTATCAAATCTCCAAGCCACTAAGCTTCAACAATTCACCCTGTGAGGAATAGACAGGTTACTGGTATTCAAAGAAGCCTGCTGGCTGGCTGGCCTCTGTCATCAGTGCTCAGTGTCCCCTGCGTGCACCTAAAAGCAGTCCCTTCAGACGGAGCATCCCACACCTGTCCTCACAACATTTGAGAGGCTGAGGCAGGAGGTTGTCAATCTGGGGTCCAGCGTGAACTACATGGCAAGACCATGTTTTAACAACAACAGAAAAGTTCCTTAATGCTGCCAAATTGGCCGAACCAGTCAAGATTCTACTGCTGTTTTCCAGTGTCCAAGTGTCTCAGCGCCATGTGACTGTCTACGCAGACCACTTCACAAGGGAAACACATACACACACACACACACACACACACACACACACACACACACACTCTACCCCCATTTAGGTCTCCTTCCTCCTCACAAGAGCAACCGCCTGTTTAGGTCTCCTACCTGTGCTTTGTTTCCAGGCAATTAATAATGTCTTTCACCCTGGAAGACACCTTCCCCTTTTCTTATACTTTTGTTGTTTTCATTTTTAAATTAATTTTGCGAGCCTGTGTACGTGTGTAAGCGTGTACTTGGCAAGCCGTATGTGTGTGAGCCGACCCAGAGAACAACCTCCTGAAGTCAGTTCGCCTCAGTCACCATGCGAGTTCCAGGGACCGAACTCAGGTGCTCGAGCTTGACGGCAAACACCTTTGCTCACTGAGCCGCCTCTGTGCTGGGATTTTTCTTTTGAGACAAGATTTCACTCTCTAACCCCGGCTGCCCTGGCTACAATATGTAGTCCAAGATGACCTCACACCTGCAGCAATCCTCCTGTCTCTGCCTCCCAAGTGCTAGAATTACACAGGCAGGGGCCCAACTGTGTTGTCTCTTTTTATGTATGGCTGTGGGTTTATATTTACTGCACATTTAAAGAGAACAGTCCTAGAGACATACTTGCATTCCTCTCCAAGCTTCGCTCTGCCACTAGGCCAGACACAGAGCCTTTCAAGGCCTCAAACTGGGAAGTGCTCCTCCCTCCCAGATTCCTATCAACTCTGCAAAGAAAAGCAGATCCCAGGCATGTCAGGCATGCCTAAAGCAGAGCAGAAACAATGTTTTCTTTATCAGACACACCTGTCCGCATCCACTCACTGTCTGGGTTGGAGGATGCGTTAAACAGCATCCAGAGACGATTATAACAGGATGGGAAGTCGGGGAGAGAATTTAAGTGTTCAAGAATGGAACTAGCTGCAAAAGACGTTCCTGAACGGTCAGCAAATGAATGAGCCACGACTACAGATGACGGTAGTCTTCCTTCAGTATCATTTTTCTGTCTTCAGGAAAAGGGTTACGTGTTGGCCACCACATTTTGCAAGAAGTTAGAACATTTAAGTTTTTATTGTTTTGTCATTTTGTCCATGCAGGTAAATGGTATTGACAATTCCTTTCCAAATATCTTTATTTTATTTTATTTTATTTTATTTTATTTTATTTTATTTTATTTGGAAGAGGAAAGTCATCTCTTTTAAATTTTTTACTCTTTTGTAATTCCATACGTGTATGTGATGGCCCTTGATTGTAAGTTCCCCCTATTGTCTTCCCCCCTCCCACACAGCCCCTTCATCTTCCCATCAAGTCCTCTCCCACTTTCATTTTTGTGGGTTGGTTGGTTGGTTGGTGTCTTACTTTTACTGTGATAAAACATCATGGCCAAAGCAACTTAGAGAAGAGTTTACTTGGAGCTCGTGATTTCAGAGGACTAGAATCTATGACCATAGATTGAAGGCAAGGCAGCAGGCAGCTGGAGCAGCCAAGAACTCACATCTTGATCTATAAACAGTAGGCAGATCTCTCTGGGAGTACTGGGGACCGTAGGAGGCTTTTGAAGCATCAAGGTCACACCCAGCAAGACACCTCTTCCAACAAAACCACACCTCCTAACCCTTCCCAAGCAGTTCCACCAACTGAAGGCCAAATAGTCAAACACATGATCCTTTCTTGGTCCATCCTCGTTCAAACCACCATAGTTGGTTTGCGTCCCATTTAATTAGGGTCAATCACATGAACATAAATGGGGACTGGAGAAAGGGCAACTCACAGGTGGCTACACCAGCAGTCATGCTGCCCTAACTCTCCAGAGAGGGGTGGGGCCTTATGAGACTTTTCCCTGTCCATAATGGAATCTCCATGAACCCAGCCTTGTGCTGGTAGCTAGCTACCCCTGCTATGAGTTAATGGATACGACAGTCATTTATGTTCGAAAGAGAGCTGTCTGGAGCATTTTTTTTTCCCTATCCTTTGTTCTTACATTCTTCCCATTCCTTCCCACAACTTTTCCTGCCCTTGAAGGGAGTGTTATAGATTGACCATTTAGGGCAGCGCACTCAGAGCCACCTATCCTCAGACTGTGACTGGTCCTGAATTAACTGTTGCCCTACTGCAAATAGAAGTTTCTCTCTCCACAACTGAGAATAGCACTAATCAATGGGTTAAACATAAATATTTAGAAGGCAGTTTGACATCGTGACCATATAGCAAACAACAGTAATGTGAACACTCCAGATAGGAAGATTTTGACCAGGTTTCTAGTACCAGGAGGCTCTTATGAAACAGGCCTCAAATCCAATGGGGAGGGGGAACGGCTGGTTATCCATATAACAGTTGTGCCCCTATTGCGTCAGTAAGCAATCTGGCCTGGCAGGTTGGTACTCATAGAGTTCACAGCTAGATAAGACTGGAGTTGTCTTTTCTCCCCTAACAATCTATACAGCATTACAAAAGCTAGCCAGCAGGGAGGACACCTCTAGCTCAGCTCCAGCTTGCTTTCTCTATGTCCTGTGGTCAAAGTGTGTGGCGTCTTCAGTACTTCAGTTTTATCTTTTAGTTCTGGTGGGTAGCCATGCACAATGGGAGCAGCCCTGTGTGGTTTGCAGGGGTAGAGGGGGGTTTCTGGGGCCTCCTTGACCAATGACTCATAAACAGGTATCCAGGTATACACCACCTGGAACTTATGTTTAATAACCTATGGCTTTTGGAAGCGTTGTCTTTTCCATGTGGAGTATTTCCTTCCAAGCTCTTTTAATTATATTTTTTCATTAGTAAAGTTGTAGGATTCACTATGGCTTTTTCAAGGCTCCTTAGTTTGGCTAACTGTCCCCTAACCCCATCCCAATTTAAACCTCCCCACCTCTAGCACTGTCCCTCCCTCTATATTGATTCCATTCATGTTCTATTATCTCCCCACCTTAAGGCCTCTTCAGGCTGGCCTTGAACTCACTTATGTAGCCAAGGATGACCTTGAATTTATAACCTTTCTGCCTCTACCTCCTGGGAGTTAGTGTTACTGTATGACCCTGGGAATCAAGCCTCTGGCTTTGTGCATTCCAGGTAAAACCTCTACCAACTGAGTTATGTCTCCAGCTCCTGCTGTCATTTGAATTATCTTAACCACATGTAGTTGACTCTTTATACCCATGTTCTGTACATCATGGATTCAACAATAACAACAACAAAAACAAACAAACAAACAAACAAACAAAAACCCTGGTGTTTGCTTTTGAGGTAGGGTCTCACTCTGTAACCTTAGTTATCCTCAATTTCTGTTGATCCGCCTGTCATTGCCTCCTAAGTGCTGGGACTAAAGGTATACACCACCACACATAGTTGGAAGCTTTTCTTGTCGTTACCTGCTAAGTGATACAGTATAACAACCGTTTACCCACATTTTCATTGTATTAGGCATTTTAAATTAGACATAATTTCAAGTCGGTAGCTAGGGAACCTAGCACACCCAGTTCCTCAGTCAACTCTCAGGACCACAAAGATTAAGTAAGGAATCTTAAGTAAGGGAGGCCAAGGAAGAAGACTGGGGGGGATTAAGGCTGGCCTGGAGTACATAGTTTCAAAAGAAATAAATAAAAATTAAGAAAGGTTAAGGATGTAGCTCAGTGACAGAGTGCTTGCCTGGTATTTTAAAGGCCCTGAGCTCCATACCTGGCATGACACAAAATAAACACACAGGAGAATGTGCTTAGATCATATGCAAGGAGGTCCTTTGTACGAGAGAGGTGAGTACCAGGTGAGGTCCTGGTTCCTGCAGAACGTCTTAGAAATATCTCCCATGGATGCAGCTGAATACTGTGTTACTTTTTTTTTTTTCTTTTCCTGTGAGGGTAGGGGGTGGGCCTTTCTCTGTTGTCCAAGCTCCACTGGAATCCACTAACAGACTGGCCCAGAACTTACAGCCTTCCTCTTGCCCCAGTCTCTCTGGTATCAGTGTTGGGATTACAGGCCTGCCTCCCTACCATGCCTGGTTTTATATTATGCTGTTTTTATAATTAAAAATAATAAGGACAATCAAAATCCTCTCCAAGTAAAGTCTGTGTGATTACTGATTAAGAACACAGGCACAGAAGCCATTCTAAATTTTTTTAAAAGATGTTTTGTTTTTAATTACACATAGATGTATATTTATGGGTATGTGCATGTTGAACCTAGGTCCTTTGTAAGAGCGCCGGCTCTCTTAACCTCTGAGCCATCTCTCCAGCGTCCCTGAATGGGCTCTGAATCCCAGCACCAACGAACAGCAGGCTGAGGCAAGAGGATAGAGATTTTTGAGACCAGCCTGAACTACGGAGCAAGACCCGGAGAGAATAAAGTAAATATGAGGATGTAGGTAAGTGGTAGAGCACTTCCCTGGTCTGTGCGACTCTGGGTTCAGCTCCCAGCATAAAACAGGAGAGATTGACTAACCCAACTTTTCAGTAATGCAGTGAATTTCTTTTCTTTCTCTTTTTCTTAATAAAAATGTAGCACTCAAAGATATGTTGAAAATATTTCTCAGGCTTACATCATTATGGTTTCAGTGATCCAAACATTCTATTTACCCCACCCCCCCATTAACCAGAATAATAATTCTTAAGAGCAGAAAACTTCAAAGCACTTCAAGAGCATTTAATTAGCCCTCTCTGGTGCCAAAGAGAAGGACACAGATATTCACAGAACTTCATCCTGACATCCTTCAGTTTGGCGAGACATCTGCTGGCTTCGAAAAGCCGTATCTGTCCCACGAAGGCTATTTGGGGCACCTTAAGCATCGGTTGCCCTCACCTAATGAAACCTGGTAATCCCGAGTGGTTCGAGTGGTTCGTATAGGCATCTCCGCGGGCTCTGGCAGGGCAAGGGGAGCTGCTGAAAGCCTGGAGGAGAAAGGGCAGTGATTCCTAGGAGAGCGCGAATACAAAGCGCATCTGTAGGGAACCTGCGAGATGGGGCATGTGATTGAGGCCAGAGCCGATTGCATCAGCGCCTGATTGACTCCCTGGAACTGGGGCACCGTGGTAACCCAGCTCTTCTCAGAACTCTGCTCTCCTGAGGCCCTGAGCTCCGGCAGCATGCCTCGGCTGTGCTCATAGCTCACCTCCTGTGCGTGGGAAGCTCCAGGCCGCCCTTTTCTCTCTATTCAGACTTGTTTCCTGCGGAAGGTCTAACGAAAATAGAGCAGCCATGCCTGAGGGACCCGGTCCAAAGGTGGCCGCCTTCTTACAGTCTCCCCACCCCCTTCAAAACCAGTTCTTAATATTCCCACCACCTGATCTGTTACACAATGGCAGGAATGACATCAAATCTTTTTTTTTTTTTCTTTAGACTAATATCTTTGTATATATAGTCCAGGCTGGTCTTCCTACATAGTTCAGGCTGACCTTGAACTCTTGACAATCCTCCTGGCTCAGCCTCAAGTTCTGGAATTAAAGACTTGTGGTTGCCAAGCCCACATTTAGATTTTTAAAAAGATGTAAGTATGTATGAGTGTTTTGCCCACATGTACGTATGCGTAGCATGTGTGTGCCTAGTGCTGTTAGAGGTCAGAAGAGGGTGTCAGATCCCCTGGAACTGGAATTACAGATAGTTGTGAACCACATGCCATGCTGGCAATCGAACTCAGGTCCTCTGCAAGAGTAGTAGCAGATGCCCTTAACTGCTGAGCCATTTCTTTGGTCCCCGTCTTCGGACCTTGTTTTCAGTTCTGATCTGATGCAAAAAGATGAAGAGACGCTTACTGAGTGCTTGTTACATGTCAGGCACTTGTGGAATCCTGGATCTGGCAAAGGCCCAGGCCTTAAGTGGCTTCATTTTCAGAAAATAACTACACTGCAATTCCAGTGGCGGAGGCACCAGCCAGCAACCACAGAGAGGCGCCGCACAGGGGCAAGAAGGGAATGTGCAGTTCATTAGGAGTAAGGAGGACTCATCCAGTTTCTGCTTTGTGTTGTGGTATGAGAAATCAAGCCCAAGGCCTTGGACATGCTAGGCAAGCACTCTACCGTGGAGTGATATTCCATGTCCAACTTTGGTCTTTTTTTTTCCCCCCTTAAATCACTGTCAGGATATTCTACAGAGCCAAAGATCTTCTGCATGATGCATGACTCTTAAGTCACTTCATTGCTTTGTGTTCAAATTAAAATGTCTGCTAGTAGGCGTTAGTAGGATCCCTCGTGGGCTCTGTCCAACCTACTAGCCAAAAAGAGTTTTTGCATTGTTTTTCTTTTTAATGGTTTTTCAAGACAGCTTTCTCTGTTGTAACTCTGGCTATCCTGGAACTCACTCTGTAGACCAGGCTGGCCTCGAACTCACAGAGATCCTCCTGCCTCTGCCTCTGCCTCTGGAGTGCTGCGATTAAAAGCATGTGCCACCATTGCCCGGCTTAGTTTTTATACTTTTAAGTTGTTAGGAAAAAATAGTCATGACACATGAAAATTACCTGAAGGAACAATTTTTAGTGTTGATTAGTAAAGTTTTACTGGGACACGGACACACTCATTCATTTACATGCTGTCTGCTCTGAAGTTTGCTCCAATAGCAGGGCTAAATACTGGCTTTGTGGACCACACAGCTTGCCTTCGCTAAATATTTACTCTCTTGCTCTTCATAGAAAGCTCGCCAACCTCTGCTACAGAGTAAACACATTGATACAAGCCTTTGAAAATCTTATCATTTGTCACCAATGAATAGTAAACTAGAAAAGATAATTTTAAAACTGAAGTGCAAATGAGTAGTAACTAGAAAAGACAATAACCAGAGGTTACATCCTCTAGTAAGTCCTCGGGGAGCACTGTTGAGCTCCTCGGGGCAGCACTTGGGCTAGGTAAACTTCTTTATATGGACTGATAAAGAGCAGTAACAAAGTAGTTCGTGGTCTAATGTGAACAAAGTTAAGAACTTGTATACTGAATCCTCTAGACACTTGGCTGTGGCAAGAAGGCAAAGGCTCATGGAGGCGAAGCAGCTTGCCCAGCGTCACACCAGTAGAAAAAGACAACTTCAGGGTTTTTGCCAGGTTTTGGAATTTCAAGGCTACTACAACTTAAACATTAACCCACCATAACTTGACACACTGACACCTGTAGATCTCAAGCTGAAAAGTCCATTCCTCAATCTCTCCTCAGAAGAATCCACCAACAGGTTCTGGGCAGTGAGCACTGCACGCAGAGTCCCGCTGTACTGTGATCCATCTGTGCAAACTAAACAGGAAAGATGTGATGCCATCGAGGGGTGCAGCAACAGGTTCATCTTCTCCTCCAATTAAAGAATTAAATCTTGGGGAGCCCTGGGAGAACCGTCATGTGATACTGGAGAAAATGGGATTCCCTCTTAGGGTTCTCAGCCTCAATAAAGAAAAAAAAAAAAAAAAAAAAAGAACACACTCAAACCAAAGCCTAAGAACAGGTTATTAGAATTTAAAAGAAAACTCCAAGGCAGGCAAGCTGTAAATCTCACAGTTTCAGGGAAGAAGAGACTGGAGAAGCTAAGTCAGCCCGGAGGGACGCCACAAGGTTGCAGGCAGCCACACAGCAGGGAAGGGATCTCAGGAGACAGAGCAAAGATGCCGGCAGACACACCTCCAATGTAAGTGCTAACTCACCACAGGCCCAAAGTTCAACCAGTTGCAGACTGAAGCCTCCAAAAGCCTAGTTAGGGAGTTCAAAAACATCTGTAGGTTCTAGCCAGCCTCAGAAACACAAAGAAGAAAGGGAATAGTTTTGCCCTTCCGAGTCAGCATTCAGGAAGGCGGGCCCACCCAGCTGAACACCATAGATAAGCAGAAGACCGGGGTAGATTAGCCAAGTGGTGGAGGTAGCATAAAATGAAGTTTAATAAAACAACATCTGAGGGGAGGCACAGGGGATGCACAGGACCTTATGGGAAAGTGCTCGTGTCTGTGAGGTCATGGGTAAGAAAGGTTAGAATGCCCCAGGGCTGTGGATCTCAGTGCCTGGAAGATGAGGTTGGGGATGGGACTCCAGATGTGGCTAGAACATGTTCCGTGGGGTCCTCAGCAGCAGACAGGAATGAACTGCAGAATGGAAGTTCAGAGAAGAGCATGCTTCAGGGTGTCATCTACTTAGAGCAGATAGTTAAAGTCATAGCAGCAGCTATATTTGGTGCAGAGTGTCCCCCAAGGACCTTGTTATAAATGCTTAGTGACCAGCATAGCGCCACTGGGAGGCACTGAAATCTTTACTATGAGGAGCCTAGTAGGGTGTCTTTAGTTATTGCGAGTGTGTCCTTGAGGGGTATAGGGTACTTCTTCTTGATATTCTTGAGAAGCTTTACTGCTCCAGGCACCTCTGCTGTAATGTGCTGCCTCACCCACAGGCCCAATACTCAACCAGTAACAGACTGAAGCCTCCAAAATGGTGAGCAAAAAGAACCTTTTTGTAAATTGATAGCCTCAGATTGCTATCAGAACAAACAGCTTACAGAAACCAGTGTGAGGGCAAGAGGGTACAGATAAAGGAGAAAGCAATAGGCTGGATGGTGGCGCAAGCCTTTAACCTAACACTTAGGAGGCAGAGGCAAATGGATCTCTGTGAGTTCCAGGACAGCCTGCTCTACAGAATGAGTCCCAGGACAGCCAGAGTTACAGCAGAGAAACCCTGTCTCAGGCAATGTCTGTGGTCAGAGAGTACTCTAGTGGAAGGAGGGCAAGTCAGCAGAGGAGTGAAGAATGCAGGGGAATGTGGGGTTCTCATAGGAGTTAGATCACAGAACTGGATGGACAACAAGCAGGGACAAAGGGGACTTCAGAGAATGTTGGCATCTGTGAATGTCTAAGGACAGCGGAAATAAGAGAGGTGGTGGAGAGAGAGCAGTAGAAATGCAAAGCCCAATTGAAGCAGGAGAAGGCAGAGACTGGTGCAGGGAGGCCTTATTTAGCTTTTGCAAGGCTGACCTTTCTCCATCAATGGGATGCTTTAAAACATGTCCAAAGCCAGGTAGAGTGTACAAGCCTGCAATTCCAGCACGTAGCAGGCTGAGGAAGCAAGACCACAATTTCAAGGCTGGCCCGGGTTATATAGAGAATTCCAGGCCTGCTAAGGCTACATGGTAAGACCCTGTCTTAAACAAACAAACAAACAAACAAAACCAACCGCAATCTTCCATCAATTTGCTTTCGTTAAGTATTTAAGTATTTTGTCAAAGTGAGTCAAAAGTGATTGTGTCAGGAAGGTTGTCTTCTTCACCCACCCACCTTCTTTCTCTTTTTAGAGCCAATCCAAAAAGAACATTTTCAAAAGATCTCCCCTGCTCTTATGTGATAGATGCTGTGCCAGTGTCCCCCCTTTCTTTGTTGTGCCCTCTTTATTTTCAGATGGGTACAAGGAACACAGCTTGGCCAGCATCACCTCGTTTTGTGTTTATTTTGTTTTCATTTTGCTTTCGAGATTAGGATTTCTTACACAGCCCAGGCTGGCCTAGAACAGCAACCCCCCTGCCTTAACCTCTGAGTGCTGTGACTTCAGGCATGCACTCTATACCTAGGTATTTCTTCTCTTTAAATGTCTACACATCTTGTCCATGCCTGAGTGGCATGGGGATTATGACTTCTGTGAGTTTTGTTTCAGCACAGTGTTTTCAGTAAGGAAGAAAAATAAAGTCACAGTCAGCTGTGGTGGAGGGACAGGATTTAGGACTTCACTCCAGGGCTCCAAAGGTAATTCCAGATTGACCAGTAATGTGCATGGTGTGTGTGTACTTATAGTAGTACATTGCTGTGGGAGCTCAGCAAGGACAACACAGAAGGATATTCATAGATGTAAAACTTGCCAGAACTCAGCAGAGGGAACCTCTGTCATGGCAAGCAGCATACTGGACAGTGGAACCTTGAGCGTCTGAGCTCAGGTGTTTTCATTCTTTCAGAACTCCTCAGGTATTCTACTGATAGCACATGCAGATCATTACCAATCAACACCCCCCACACACACACATATAAATCCAACACCTGCAAACAATACAAAATGCCAAGACCTGCAGCCCCTCACCCAACAGTGCATAAAACATTTATATATAACTAAAAATAAACTTCCACAACATGTGCTTTGTTTGTGATGTGGCCAGAGTTAAGTAAGACATGCAGGAAACCCCCGATGTGACCACAGCTGTGTTGGACAGCCAGTTCAAGGATGGTCAACCCATTCCTTCAGAGACAATTTCCTGCCTTTTCATTTTGACCCAAGCAACTTCCTTGGAATGTGTGTCCATTTCTTGTCACTTGGAATCATTATTTTCTAGTCCTTAAAGGGAGGCTGCAGGAAAAAACAGACTAGAAATAGAACTTCAGATGTCATTGTGTTGGGATATCTATGAGTCAAGTTGTTATTTATTGTTTTTGTGGTACTGTGGCTGGAATCCATAGCCTCACTCATGCTACCCAGGCGCCTACTATTGGGCTGTGTCTCTAGCCCAAGGAGTCAGAATTGTATTGTTTTTCTGTGTTTTCTTCTTTCTCTTTTCCTTTTTCCTTCCTTCCTTTCTTCCTTCCTTCCTTCCTTCCTTCCACCCTTACCCTTCTTTTCTTTCTTTTTTTCTTTCTTTTTCTTTTTCTTTATTTGGGACAGGGTCTCTCTATGTAGCCCTGGTTATCCTGGAACTCATTCTATAGACCAGGATGGCCTTGAACTCACAAAGATCTGCCTGCCTCTGCCTCCCGAGTGCCAGGATTAAAGGCGTGCATTACCATGCCATTTTGTTGTTGTTGTTGTTTACTCTAGAATTTTTAAAGTCCCCAATTTATAGTTTCTTGATTCCCCTCTTTGTTTCCAGGGGAATCACGATGTTTCACGATGTTTCATGATGACTTTTAAAAAGACACAGTCTTGTGTTGCCCGTACTGATCTCAAACTCCCTACAAAGATGAGGGTGATCTTGGACTCTGCCTCCCAAGTGCTGAGGTAACAGGAGTGGAACTTTTCTAAACACAGAGAAGTAAGTGGGTCCTTGTGCTAAGTTTATGTGTTCCCATCCCTCATCAGTAGCATTACCTCCTCCTGTTGACTTTCACTGATAGAATAAAATTTAGTAAAAAAGCAGATATTTACATGGACAGATTGGAACTGTTCCATCGCCCCTGATATAACAAGTTTTTTGGCCAAATGAAACAAGATACTTCTAGCAAAGAAGCCAACTATGAGGAACTGGAGAGATGGCACAGTGACTAAGGGCACTGGCTGCTCTTGCAGAGGACCCAGGTTTGGTTCCCAGAACTTACAAGTTGGCTCATAACCACCTGTAACTCAGTTCCAGGGAATTTGAACCCCTCTTCTGGCTTCTGTGGGTACTGCATGTACATGGTACACACACATATATGTAGGCAAAGACATAACACATAAAAAAAAATACAATTAAAAAGAAGAAGAAGAAAAAGAAGCCGACTGTGATAGTACATGCCTGTAATCTGAGCACATGGGTCTGTAATCACGGCACTTCGAAGGTGGAAGCAGAAAGATCAAGAATTAAATCCAGCCTGAAGTACATAGGGAGTTTGAGGTTAGCCTGGCTACTTGAGATTGTCTCAAAAGCAAAAACAAAAAACAAACAAACAAACAAACAAACAAATCAGACAGTGAAGAACAGTTCTTGTGACCCCCACCCCCAACACTTGGTGCTGGAGGAGGGAACTACCTAGGCAGTTCTGTCAGATTCTTACCTGTCCTTCGCTAGCATGGGAAGTGTGGGTAAGGCCTAAGAGTCATGCAAGATGCATTCCGACCTGAGGCATGGCATTCTTAAAAGCCCAGGGCAGGTAGAATTCTTGTTAAGAAAATTCTTCAGTTCAGCTTCTTTTTTTGTTTCTTTCAATGCTGAAGCTTGTGCTGTGTCTTAAGCTTGCTATGGAAGGCACTACCACTGAATTATATCCCATCCCGGAACCCTTCAAATAACTCTTGATGTGTTTTGTTCTGTTTTGTTTTGTTTTTTAGAACTATGTTAAGGTCCTCCACCCCCCAAAAGTGAGAGTGCAAGATCTGAATAGTTCCAGTTTTCCCCTGGGTATTAAGAGAGATGGCAGGACACTGGGCCCCTTCAGGACCTTGGAATAACAAGCAAAGACACCAAAGACCTTGAACTTGATGCAAGGATGTACACTAACAAAATCCAGGTATTGAGTGGAAAAGGTAAATCAATACAGTGCTCTCTGGATCCCTGGCTGGGCCAGCACAAAAGTCCTTTAAACTAAATGACACAGGCCCAGCTGAGGTACTCACAAATTCCCAGTGGGATATAATTTCCCAATCTCCCCTTAGGGAGACTCTCTGAAAGCCTCTCTTCCATCTTAAGCAAGTGGGTCACAGGGGCCCACAGAGATGAGAGCCAAGAAAGATCAGGGAGCTGGCAGAGGGAGCTGGCCAGGGCAAATACCTTATCTCTGAGTGTCTTTGTCTATACGGCGAGGGAACTTTCCTGGCCCTGATTCTGTGTGCATAGGTGTATCTTCATGGGGTAGGAGGTCTAGGAAGATTAAAGGCAAGCCATCTTATGTCACCACAGTCATGACAACTCGGGTGCCATACTGATCTCCCCATCCCATAAATGAGGAAATGTGATTCAGGAAATGTCACATGCTTCACCAAGGCCACTGTGGTTAGAAGACCATAAGTTGCCCTTTACATTGAGCTGTGTCTGCCTTTCTGTTGCCCCTCTCCCCCAATCACTTTTGATTACAAGTCCCAGACTCTGGCAAACCTGTTACAGACAACAGCCAAAATCCCCATTGCTCCCTATGAGGCCCTCAGTCTTATATTTAGGGTTCACAGTCATGCCTTCAACAGCAGGTCCTGTGGCAGTGAATATGCACTGAAGCCTTGCCTTGGGCCAGGCACTGTGCAGAGCTCTTATAGTGATCCTCAGTCCAGTCTATGAGTGAGTACTGTGTGGTCCACACTTCAGACCTAGAGCTTTCTTGGATCCCAGCAGAGATGGCTCAAGCAGGTTGGAGTACAAGACTGTTTCGTATTCCACTAGGAAAAATGGCTGTCCTTTTAAAGAAATGATCATTCCCAGAGGCTCATGCATGCCCCAGTAACACAAAGCTAGATCTGCTATGAAGCCCCAACACTCTAGAAATTAAGAATGCAATGTCAGTTTAACCCATTCCTTTCCACAGCTCTTTTCTGAATGCCAGTCCTGCTTTCAGACAGAGACTATGAGTACATTACAAGATGACTTTGGCTGGATGTGACCACTCTTTTTATGACCCAAAGTCTAGGATATGAGACTAGGGAGGTAGATGGCTCTCTGAGCAGGTGTTTTTCTACTTATATCATGTGACCTAGACTCATTTAGCCCTTACAGTGGCTCTCTGTAGCAGTTAGCTGGTGTGTCACTCATCAAGGAAGACAAATAGGGTATTTTCATAGGTGCAAACTCTGCCAGACCTCAGCAGAGTGAACTACTATCATGGCAAGTGCTGTACTGTACAGCAGAACCCGGATCATCTGATCTCAGGGGTTTTTATTGATACCTAAGCTCTTCAGGTGTTCTATTGATAGCACGTGCAGATCATGAGCAATAAAAACAAAATCTGTAACTGTATTCTGAAGCTGTATCTGACGCCTTATCTGTTGGGGGGGTCAAATGCATCTGTTTACTTTTTCACTCGTAACTGAACTCTGCCTCCTGGATCTCCTGCCCAGCGTGTAACTGTCTTTACTAAAAGCAGTCTTCTGCCCTGAAAACTGTTTCCTTGCCCAACACTTGCCGCTTCTAACTAAAAGTTACTGTAGCAGATTCTTGTTCTCTTGTCCCAACTGCTACTGAGACAGATTCCTGACTTGTAACTTTTTAACCCTCTAGCTCTAAAGAGATTAGAAAAGGAAGAGAGAAATAGAAGAAATACTCACAGCCCCTTCTGGCTGTCCTTGTGTGTCTGAGCCTGGAGAACGGACTAACACTTAATACCTTTTATCCCCTAACTGTCCCGTCCTCTGTCTGAGCCTGGTGCCTGCCTTCCCAACAATGCTGTCTCCCATCAACTGTCCTCTAACTATCTGTCAACTCCAACCGGCCACTCTCCTAAATAGGGCTCCTAAGCTGTTTCCAGAAGTCCAAGCAGTATGTCACCATAAGGAAGGATGCACAGTACAAAAGACTTCTTGGCAAAATGTCCTACTACAAATATCCTTTACATAAAGCCGATACTTGTAGAGACAATACAAAATGCCAAGGTCTAGGTAGCCCTTCTCCAAACAGTGCACAAAACAATCATTTTAAACATAATCAAAAATAAACTTTTGTAACAGATCCCCACACACTAACACAAAGTCCATGATTCTGCCTTAGGTGATCCAGCCTCTTGTTTGTTTTTTTTTTTACTTGGCTGGATAATTCTAACTTGGCTTTATTTTTTGTTTTCAAAGAGGACTTTTAGTTTGTTAATTTTGTTCCTGGAGCCGAGGGTGCAGCATAGTGGTAGACTACCTGCCTTGCATGCCGAAGGCCCTTGTTCTAGTCTCTTCCAATTACTTTTTGACTTCCTCTCCTCCCCAACCAAAAAACACCCTTTGAAGTTGTTGCCACATCTCAATGTTTTTCTTATTTTTATTTAATATTCAAAATAGTGAGCTTCATTATGACATTTTCAAAATGCATAATACTTTTTTCATATTCACACCCTACTTGGCCTGTCCCCCTAGTCCTTCCCACTGATCCCTTCAAATTGTACTGATCCTTGATTAACAGAAAACATCAGCAGAAACATGATCCTGCTTTGAGGACAGTTCTCCAAAAAGTCCTCAACTAGAAGAGAAGCTCTGACTGCCTTGTTCCAGACCTTCTCATGGATATTTGTATGGCAAGCAGCCTTTGAAAACAGAGACAGTGTCTCCTTCTGTGCAGAGATTAGGGCTGCTTTCATCATCAAAAGATGGAAAATGTATCTCACTGACCAGCGAAGGGAAGGACCCGTAGTCCCTAACTCTGGGGTGCCGCTCCTGTTGTGTAACCAGCTGCAAGTGTGTGTATCACTTGACCTCCGGGCTTGGGGAACTGATGGGAAAATATCCTGATGTTCTGCCACTGCTAGCTTTGTAATAAAAATCTGCCTCTGCCAGAGGTCTCGTGTCTTCCAGACCTCCATGAATCTATAGAGTAGTCAGTTAGCCTGCAGGTCAGGTCATGTGCCAAGCCTCTCGTACCTTCTCAGAACCAGCCGGAGTCCAGTTCCCGTGACACACTTTAGTGCACTCACAGTGCCAGCATCCAGGGCCAGCACAAGTCCCAGCAGCGCTGACGTCCATGCTTCCTCTGGGCTGCGCATTGCCAGGAAGTGTGCCGAGAAGCTGTCACAGGAGAGACCCCTTAGCACTGCAGTGTGGATGAGCTCTGCAGCACAAAGGTCTCATCGATTTCCCTTCCTCCTTAGAAGAGCGAGGACTGTCTGGAGCCTTGTCCTGTCCTTTTGTGCACCCCTGTTGGTCCACATTGTTGCCCACTCTGTGGTGCTCCAGTGCATATGAGTTTTCTTCTATAACCCTGGCTGAGTAGCCTGGCACCATTGAGGGGATTTCTGTTCTCATGGGACAGAATGTAATAACTGTGCATACTGAGTGGTATGGTAAAGCAATTTTAAACACTAAAAATAAAACGTAATTCATTATACTGTCAAAAATAAATTCTAATATCATATTCCCTTTCCCCTGTTTTATAAAGGGATTATTAGTATCATTGAGGCATTTTATTCTGGGGAAAATCAATAACTGGACTGAGGTAGAGAAAAGAGAAGTTCTTTAAAAATTCAATCGGGAAAGGGGATGTAGCTCACTGGTAACATGCACCATCCTCAGCACCATTAAAAGCAAGCAGATGCATTCACACATCTGGTCTGTCTGTCTACCCACCTACCTATCTATAACGTATATCATACATCACCTAAATCAAATACATATATTTGTATATATACATATAATGTATAACCTACATCAAATACATACTCACACAAACACACACACATATAAATGGGGTGTAGCTCTAGGCTAGAGCACTTAACCAGTAATGCAGAAATGAATTTGAGCTCCGGCCCCTTGCTGAGAGGGTGGCTGGATTAAAAGCAGAGGCGAGTCTATGGAAGAGGTGGAATTTAAGGCAAGGGCACGGTGGCTTTAACCTGGGTACAGGAAGCTGGAGAAGGTGGGGAACAGAGAATTTTGGGGACACAGAGAAGTGGGCATAACTGGGGAGGGTGGGGCTGGAATTGGATCCATGACCTGGAGGAAAACTGGAACGTGGCTGTGGGAGAACTTTGGACTAAATGAGTAACTGGTGTGTGCTGTGGGAGCGTGAGCTCCGTGCAGTAGCTAGAGAAGGCAGGGCACAGGAGGGCGACACAAGGAGAATAAGGCAGTGTTGGAGGGTTCAAAGTCACAGCAGAGGGAAAGGCGATAAGACGAGGCAAGGAAAGAGGGCAGAGGGAGTCCACCGGAGAGACTGTGTTTCCTTTGTCCTGGTTGTGGGGAGGCACGTTGAGACTCACGTTTACAGACGGGAGGAATGGTGGAAGGCCTCTGCCATCTTATTTCAGAACTAGCTGGGCAAGGTTGCAGCCTCTACCTGAAGTCAGATTTCATCCTGCAGATCTGAGACACAACTCTGAGTCTCAAACGTTTAAAATGTTAAATGTGGGAAGCTTTTGTGTCCGTGGGTTCAATCAGATCTCACTTTAAGAGCTGATTGTTAGAGTCTGAGGTCCTTTCAGTTGGGCAACTTGAATGTTTCTATCCCACAAGAGAAAAATAAGAGCTCCCACCCCCCCATCTTCCAGCTCTCCCTCCCTCTCCCCTCCTCCTTAAAAAACAAACAAACAAACAAACAAACAAACAAAAAACCACAACTTTATCTTATTTTTTAAGGCAGTGTCTCACCGTGTATTAAGTCCAGGGTAGTCTAGAACCTAGGATCTTCCTGCATCGAGTGCTCAGGTGCTGGGATTACAAGTGTCCACTATCACACACATGGCTCTTCCTTTTCTTTATGTGTGTGAGTGTTGTGCCTGTATGTTTGTGCACAGCGACTATGGGGGCCAGGAAAGAGTGTCAGATTTCATGGAGCTGGAGTGACCCTCCAGCCACCACCTCCCCCCTCTTTTTTTTTTTTTTTTTTTTTTTTTGCTTTTTCAAGACAGGGTTTCTCTGTGTCACCCTGGCCATTCTGGGACCTCTCTCTGTAGACCAGGCTGGTCTCAAACTCAGAGATTCGCCTGCCTCTGCCTCTGGAGTGCTGGGATTAAAGGCATGCACCACCACTACCCAGCGCTCTTCCTTCTTTTAATAAACACAAATGGACAGATCTGTTTGCTAGGTGAAACTTTGGAGAACCTTGCCAGGCAACACCTTTGTGATGACCTGGAATATGCAGACGTCACATTCCATTCTCTCAAAGGTGACACGTGTCCTGAAGGAGGCTGCTCTGTCACCTTTGACAGCTCAGTGGCTCCACCTCTTAAGTCCCGAACACACAACAGCTTATCAGAAGTAGGCCAAGGGTCATGGTGCGCCCTTTTGAGCAATGCTGAGACAGGGGCAAGGCAGCTGCCTGTGTTGTCCGCCCTCAGCACCTCAGTCTCAGATCCTCAGCAGGCACCAGAGAGGTGGCTTCCTTGGGGTCTTTCAGAGTGCAAGGGTGGGTGACTTCCAGAAAAGGAGGCTTTGCCCGTGAACTGATAGAACCAGGAGCCTTCTCCGTTGTAGTTCTGCCCCCGCCTTGGCACTCACTCAAGAATCCTGTGACATCTCTCCACACCTCGTAAGTGCTAATTACAGAGGTTTGTCCACACACGTGACCGACCTCCTCAGCCAGCTCTGCAGCAGCTTCGGCTAATGGAAATACCTTGAGGTAGACAGGGCAAGGACGCCATTGCACAATCCTTGCCTCAGCCAATTTTCCCACTGAAAACCAATTGTTACTTAGCAACCAAAGCAATTCGGCCCAGCTTAGAAAATTATCCATCCCTAAATAGTACGCTAAGATAGCCTATCTCCACCAGCTTCATCTGGAGGGCTTTGAATGGCGTAGGTTCCTTAGAATGAAGCACAGCACATATTCGTTGACGATTTTGCAAAGATGGGATTAGGCACCAAACAGACAAAATAATGTATTATTGACTAATGAAGGTAGCTGGCTGGCAAAGGTGGAGCGAAACGTTCAGAGAGCCAGTTAAACATCGTTCCTCACTTCCGAGCCCTATTATGCACTGCTAATCACAAAAGCCCTCTGTCAGACAAGTGGGCAACTCAGGGGCAACACTTAATAATTCCCCCTCCACCCAGTGTTGGCCTTGAGGTAGTGGTCATGGCTGTATCTGCCAGAGGAAGCAAGATAGATTGGGCAGCCTTCTAAGCATGTCAGGGCTTCCCCACAGTACCTGCACCGACTGGAACCATTCTCATCCTGTTGAGCGTTGTCAAATGATATGTCCTTATTTGGTTTTGAACTTAATGTCTAACCAGGTGCCAGTATGCTAGTGTAGTCCCAGCTTCTTAAGAGACTGAAGCAGGAGGATTAGAATTGTGAGTTCAAAGCCAGCCCAGGCAACTTAGCAAGAGCCTGACTCAAAATATTAAAAGGGTAGTGTGGAGCTGAGGGTGTAGTTCAGTTGGTAGAGTGCTTGCCTGGCATGCACGAAACCCTAGTTCAAGTCTCAGTACCCCATAAAGCTGAGCATGGTGGCCCAGGCTCAAGAGGGGGAGGCAGGAAGACCAGAAGACTAAGGTCATTTTCTACCATATGAAGTTGAGGCCAGGTGGGCTACGGAGACTCTGTCGATAGATGAAATGGTGATAGATAGATAGATGATAGGTAGATAGGCAGATAGATAGATGATAGGTAGATAGATGATAGGTAGATAGATAGATAGATATATAGATATAGATAGATAGATAGATAGATAGATAGATAGATAGATAGATAGATTGATAGATAGATGATAGGTAGATAGATAGATAGGTGATAGATAGATAGATAGATGATAGATAGATAGACAGATAGATGATAGGTAGATAGGTGATAGATAGATAGATAGATGATAGATAGCTGAGGATGTAGCTCAGTGGTAGAGCACCTCCCTAGCATTTTCAGAGTCCTTCACTCTGGCGATTCACCAGGCTTGAGAGACTTTGACAATAAGTAGAGGAGGATTTGATAAAGATGGGTTCTTACTTCTCTGCTAGCCAGGTGCCATTTGGGGAGTAGGTAAGGAGACAGAAAAGAATCTGGTTCTTAACGAAGAAGTCCAGACATAACTTAAGCACGAGTGAGATACAAGCACAAAATGTCAATGTGAGTCCACGTGGAGGGGTGCGAGATGACTCGGGGGACAGGATGACCGGACAACCATTACATCATGGTACAGAGCTTCCATTTCATCTTATAGCTGTTGGGGGAGCCAAAGAGAGTCCAAGGGAACAAGTAGCTAGGTTCATGTCCAGGCAAGACCATTCTAGACCCAGTTCTAGATGGCTGGAGAGAGGCCAAAGATGCTCCAGGGAACACAGGGATGGGCTATTGCGATGACTCAGGCATGAGGCAGTCTTGGCTTTGGTCATGATCTGAGTGCAGAAAGAAGGGTAAGTGGGAGAGGAGAATTATGGAACAACTATGGAGTAGATGGGGGTGGTGGTTAAGAGCCAAATCAAAACACCTGGGGCTGGAGGATGGCTCAGTTTGTAAAGCACAGGCCCACAGCATAGCGTTCCGTGTTTGGATCCCAGAGCTCACACAAGAAGCCAGGTGCTGCCAGGTGGTGGTGGCGCATACCTTGAATCCCAGCACTCAGAAGGCAAAGACAGGTGGACCTCTGAGTTCAAGGTTTGGGGTTAGATTAGTGCCTGACTAGCCTGCCTAGCATATACAAGGTCTTGGGCCCCCATCCCCAACACTACAGAGCCACGAAAGGCCACAGAAGTCCCTGTTTATTGATGAGCATTCATTGAGACCTAGATTAGGCTGCAGCTAAGGGGTTAAGAGGCTTGGACTGGATTACTGGCTTTCTCAGGACAGGTGTGGACAGGGCACCATCTTGTTGGGCTTGAATGAGATCACTGAAACTGGGAATGAGATGAGGGAGGTCAGGGGGTCTACCTTGTGCTACCAAGCACAGGCTAATTTCTGCTGGCGCCTGTCCCTTGCACTCTGTAATCCTCCCTGATACATAGTGGCTTCACCATTCTCACTCTGCAGCCTCATCCTAACTCAGCCAGGCTTTCTCTCCACCAAGAGTGCTGAGATTATGCTGCAGAGACTATGCTTCCTTTGCTCTTGCTGGCGCACCATGTCACAAAGTCAGGCTGTCAGCTTTACTGAAGCGTCCCGTCCCTCAGGGGGTGCTGTGGTATCCCTAACATCTTCCCCAACCACAGGGATTACATTAGCATCAGTGAAATGTTCCAATTAGTAAAACCTCTCTGACGAGGAGTGGGTAAAGCCAAACCAGTTATGCACCAGTATGGAATGCTTTTAACACCAGCAGCAACAGGACCAGAAGCCCATCAGAAATGCAATGTCGTTTTTACCTAGGGATTGTATTAATCCTGGAATACTTAGTGTCTCGTGGGTTTGTCATCCCTGTCCAGGAAAATTCTTACTCAGTGCAGTGACTCAAACTTTGACTGAGGCCCTTCTCTGGGCCAGACCTAGGCAGTATCCTGAAGACGCAAAGAGGAGCAGGACTCGGGTTTTAGAGCAGCATCTGTAGGGAAGAAGATAAGTTGAAGCCCATATGGTAAATACTAGAAAAGACCTTCAGGAGAGCCTGTAGGCAGGGCTCCAGGAGGACGTCCATGCAGGCTGCCCACTGCACAACTCCAGGGCACTGTTCACATGGACTAAGTGCTTCAGTTTAGATATGAAGTGTCCTCCAGAGGTTTAGTCCTTTGCTGGTAAGGCCAACTGTCGAGAGGTCATTAGACCATGAAGCTGCTGTCTTAAACTTTGGGTTAATTGATGGCATTGCCGGGAGTTGAAGACTTGCAGAGGTGGGCCTAGCTGGAGAAAGGAACATGTTTTAGAAACTAGGTCTAATCCTGGGCCCCATCATCATCCTCTCTGCTTCCTGGTTGTGTGATATGCAGGTCTGTTCTACCATACCCTTCTGCCATGATGCTGTCCCTCATCACAGGCCCAGAAACAATGAAACCAGTTGACCACGGATTGAATACTCCAAAACCACTAACCAAAACAAACATTTTTTCCTATTAAGCTATTTATGTCAGGAATTCTGTCACAGCAATGACAGGATGACCAACACACAGAGTTCAACATACTTTCTGCCAAGGGCTAGGTAGAAAGAAATCTACGTGTACGGGACAGGCGTAGCTCTATTGTTACAACTCAGATTGGCTCTCATAGCACAAACAGCCATACACAACTTGTAAACCAGGGTTTGGCCACACACACAGTGTAAACCAAATTTTGGCCACACACAAGGTGTGAACCAGGATTCGGCCTTTGAGCTGTCCTTGGATGAACCTGACATAGCACCAGAGAAATGGTCTCCTCTGGAGTCATGCAATACTCAGGCCATGCCCAGGGGTGACATTGGGCAGCCTTCCTCAGAAGATTTATTTCATTTTAGTTATCTGAGACTGTGTCTAGCTCTGTGGTTCAGGCTGGTCTCAAACTTGATATCATCTTGCTTCAGCCTCCAGCCGCTAGGATTACAGGCATGTGCCACCACACCCAGCTAGAAGATTCTTTTTGCTCTAAGATTTAAAGGGTAAATGTCAACCAAGTAGACATCTCCAGAAGGGGACTGTAGGCAGAGGAAGCTGGATACGCAAAGGTATAGGGTCGAGGAGCTCTCGTCCCATGCTCAGAAGCACAGACTGTCCAGTGGGCATTAGGGAGCCATTTGGGGCAGAAAGTGACCACCTGAGACTGTACTTCAGGGAACAGATGGAAGGTGGAGGGATGTGTTTGGAGGCTACACACCAGGCAAAAGAGAAAGGGTGAGGACCCAGCCAATAAAGGCAGGAGACTTAGGAAGGAAAGGAAAGATGTTCGGCATCACCAATCACTAGAGAACTGTCAGTCAAGACTACCACAAGACGCCACACCGTACCCACTGGGAAGGTTACAATTAAAAAGACAAGTAGTAAAAGTGCTGGCCAGGGTTCAGAGCAATCGGAAGCCTCCTTCTCTGCAGTGGGCAGTGGGCGATGGTACAGCTACTCTGGAAACCATTCTGGAAGTTGCTCAAGTCAGCTGCTACATGACCTAGCAATCTACTCCCTAAGTATGTACCGAGAGAACCGAGGACACATGTGCACATGTTTGTGGGTGTTTATGGAAGCATTGCTCATAATAGCCAAAAAGTGGTAAACCCATCAGCTGACACGGAGATGTATAAAATGTGGTCTACTCATGCAATGGGATTTTATTCATCAACCAAAAAGAATATGGCACCGCCACACTCTAAGGTGCAGATAAACCCTGGAGACGCCATACTAAGGAAAGAAGCTGCTCACAAAATACCACACATTTCATGACTCCGTTGTGTGAAAAGCCCTGGGTCAGCAGAACTAGAACAGACGGAAAGATTATTGGCTGCCTAAGTTGGGGGAGGGGAACTGAAGTAGGCACCAAGGGGTGACTGCTAGTGTCTGGAGTTACTTATGGGGGTAAATAAAACGTTTTAGAGTTGGCTGTGACGGACTCGGAACACTGTGAATATGCTAACAAGCTGTACACCCCGAATGGGCGAAATGTGTAATGTGTGACTCATGCCCAGTACAGCTGTTTAACAAGATTGCATTTATGTAGCACAAGCACCGCAGTTTTCTCTTGGCATCTCCCTAAATAAATCATTGAAACCAGTCATCGTTTGGTTGTAAAATGCACACAGGTTTTTGTAATTTAGATTTTTGAGTCTTGTTAATTTAACTTGATGCATATGTTGGTGGTTTTTTTTTTTTTTTTTTTTAAATCTTAGGAATGCTACTCCAACAGTAATCACTTTTTAAAAACTAGTTCAGACCAGAGAGATGACTCACTGAGTGAGCCAGAGAGATGACCTGTCACTGAGCCTGACAACCCGATTCTGTCCCTGGGACCCACGCTGTAGAAGAGAGCTGATTCTGTGTGCATACACATACACATATACAAAACACAAGCCAAACCAAACCAGATCCAAATGTAATAAAAAGAAAAAAAGTTTAAGTCTAGTCCACGCCAAACTATAGGATACACACGCACAGAACAGAGCCCAAAATACTCAGTTTCCCATAACCTTCACACTCAGCCAGCGTCAGAGACCTCTTTAGAATATTTATTTGTTAGTTTGTTTATTTTATCTTGTGTATTGTGTGTGAGCTCACGTGCCACAGCGAATGGCGGTCAGAGGACAACTTTGTGGCATTGTTTCTCCCTTTCCACCTTTCCACGGACGCTGGGGCTGGAACTCAGGTTGCTAGGCCTGTACAGTAAGTGCTTTACCCACTGAGCTATCTCACTGGGCTTCGGAGACCTAGTATGCGTCCACGTTCAGTCTTTTTTCTCCCGTGGTAATAGCTTCATTGATACAATTCGCACAGCACCGGGCAGTGTCCAGCCAACTAGCTTTTGGTATGCTCACAGGGTTCTGTCTGTCACTATCTTCTCTTCATCTGGAAGAAACCGGTGCACTTCAGAAGTCACCTTCCTTCTCTCTCCTTCCCCAAGCCCCAGCCAGCCACCGATCTGCTTTCTGCCTATGCTGCTGTGTCCCACCAGTGTGGTCTTGGGTTAGTGGTCTTTAGTTTCTTCCCCGTCACACAATGTTTTCAAAGTTCCTAATGTTGCACCATGTATCGGTCCCTCATTCCCTGTTGAGATAAATCACATTTTGCTGTATGACCATATCACATTCTGTCCACCTATCAATTAGCTGATGGTCTTTCCCACTTTGTGGTTATTATTTGTAAAGCTGGTATGGATTAGAACTGGAATTGGTGAGTCGATTAGAAGTGGAAATGATTATGTTTGACATCCAACAGAAACAGGTCTCAGAGTCCATTGACTCCAGGTAGAGTGTGAATTCTCTTTCGTGCAGAGACTCGACCACCCAGAAACCTTCATCCTTAGCTGTGTATACACACAGAGAAAGGCTCTGGACTAACATACATGCTGTTATAAAATCAGAGATGAATGGCCAACATGGCAGAGCCATCTACAATAGGCAGGTGTTCACTCCTTCCCTCCCCTCTCCCTCTCTCCCTCCCTCCCTCCCTCCCTCCTTCTCTCCCTCCCTCCCTTCCCTTCCTTCTTTATTATTACTGTTTTTTATTTGTCTGGTTTTTTGAGACAGAGTCTCATGTGACCCAGGTTGGTCTTGAAGTGAGGATGTGGCTGACCTTGAATTCCAGATGCTCCTGCCTCGGTCTCCTGAGGATTATAGGCATGTGCCACCATGGACGGGCAAGTGCGTCCTTCCTTCCTCCTTACATGCTTGCTTGCTTCTCATCAGGGAGCAAACAGGCACAGTCACTGTAGCAGGCCTGGCACCTGCAGGGGCATCAAGTGCAGTCCTGCTCTGCAGTGCACCCAACCCCCAGGACTCTTTCATGAGACATTTTGGTAAAATATATACAACAAGACATATAACTGCTTATTCTTAAGTGTGCAGTTTAGTGGCATTAATTACATTCCTAACATTGCTCAGCTGTCAGTATTATCTATTTTTAAAACTTTTCCATTAACATGAACAGAAACTCTGAATCTCCTTTTTGTTGTTGTTTGTTTGTTGAGACAAGATTTCTCTGTTGTAACTCTGGCTGTCCTAGAACTCACTCTGTAGACCAGGGTGGCCTTCAACTCACAGAGACCTGCCTGCCTCTGCCTCCCGAGTGCTGGGATTAAAGGTGTGCACCATCATTAGCCAGCATGACTCTTTTAAAAAACCCTCATTTCCTCCCTCTTGCCCATGGTGCCTCTATTCTACGTCAGACATGCCTCATCAGTGGGTCGGTCACACAGCATTTGTCCTTTATTTCACTTAGCATAGTGTTCTCTGTAGGAGCACATTGCTGGGTGCTTCCTTCAAGAAGACACAGAGACATTTTCATACGTGGAAGGCCTGCCAGACCTCAGCAGAGGGAACCACCAGCATACTCTACAGTGGAACCCTGAGCATCTGAGCGCAGGTGTTTTTATTCATTCAGAACTCCTCAGGTGCAGATCATAAGCAATCAAACGTCCCCCGCAGGAATCCAACACCTGCAGACAATACAAAATGCCAAGGCCTATGCATCCCTTTTTCCAACAGTGTACAAAAACATTTTAAACATAACTAAAAATAACTTTCACAACAGTTCTCAATGTCCATCTCTCATCCAGGGACAAGGGTTGCTTCCATCTTATGGCTGTAGTGAGCATCGACCAGTGACACGGGAAATCCTAGGGACATGTTTGAGTCCTCTGTTCAGTTCCCTGGTGTTCTAGGGGAAGAAATGCTGGATTAGATGATAATTCGGTGTTTACCTTTTTTGAAGGAATCCCACACTTTTCAAAGCAACTGGGCCATTTTACACTCCTACTACATACTATAAGGATTCCAGTCTGTCATCAATACTTATTTAAGTTATAAAATCCCTATTCTAATTGGGTGTGACAGTGTACCCCTTTAATTCCAGTGTTGGGTGGCAAAGGCAGGCTGTGAGTTTAAGGCTAGTCTGGTCTTCATGGTCACCAGAGCTATAGAACTTGCTTTGTAGACCTCAAACTCTCTGTCTGCCTCTACATCCTGAGTGCTGGGATTAAAGTTGTGCACCACCATGCCCAGCTAAAATACTCTTATTCTAATAAGTATGAGTGGTGGACACTGTGGATTGACTTGCCTTTTCCTGATGACTAAGTTTGCTGAGCATCTTTCATATGCCTGTAGCCATTCCTATACTTTTGAATAAATGTTTTTTTTCAAGTCCTTTGTTCTCTCTCTCCATCCCTCTGTCTATGTGTATGTGTGCATGTGTGTGTGTGTGTGTGTGTGAGAGAGAGAGAGAGAGAGAGAGAGAGAGAGAGAGAGAGGTGCATATATCTACATATGGGAATGGGTCCACATACCTGTGCATACATGCGTGGGGGACAGAGGTCAGCTTTGGGTGTCTTCTTCTATTGCTCTTTGCCTTATTTTTCAAGACAGGGTCTCTACTGGAACTTACTGTTTTGGCTAAGACTGGCAGGACAAGACCCTGAGGTCCATCTGTCTCTGTTTCCCCATCCCCTGTCTCTCAGAGTTGAGGTTAGATATGTACACTGCATGTCTGGTTTTTATGTGGATTCTGGGGATCTGAACACTTTCAATTGGATTTTTTTTCCTTTTCTTTATTGAGTTCTTTACATATCCTGAATCCCAAACCTCAGGGTATGAAATCTATATATTCTTTCCATAATTTTCTATGTAATATTTCTCATTCTCTAGGTTATCGGTTCACTTTCTTGATAATGTCCTTTGATGTACAAAAACTTTTCATTTTGATTAAATCCATTTTATCTAGAAATATTTGGAAAGCTACATATTTACACTATTGGCAAAAACATTAGATACTTTCCTTGTTTAACAAGGTTATTTCTTTTCTTTCTCTTTCTTTCTTTCTTTCTTTCTTTCTTTCTTTCTTTCTTTCTTTCTTTCTTTCTTTCTTTCTTTCTTTCTTTCTTTCTTTTTTTGGTACTGGAACTCACTCTGCAGCCCAATCTCACCTGGAACCCACTTTGTAGCCTAGGCTTGTCTTGAACTTGTGCGTTCCAAGAGCAGGGGTTACAGGCTCATACCACCACACTCAGCTCTAGCATGCTTCTCCTCTGAGTCAGTAGTGAAGAAAGGACTCTAGGTTTCTGATCTATCAACAGAGAAAATTGAATAAAATGAATTAGTTATGGGAACAATGGATGAAATGGCAAGTTCGACAAGGCATGGTGAAGAACACATCACAGGAAGGAGCAAGGAAGCCAGATCTCCAGGATAATGCAGTGCTGGCCAGCAGATTCTGGAACTGCAGCAAAAGCAGTCTTTGGTGGGCTCTGTGGAAGTGAGAGTGATCTTCAAGAGCTGGGCTACTGGCTACTAGCGTGGCCACTGTAGAAGGTGTCACCTGTGCTGTTTTGAATGAGAATGTCTTCCCCAGTGGGTGGTGCTGTTTGGGGATACCTTATGGAGTCTTTAGGTGTCAGAGGCTTGCTAGAGGAAGTGTGTTACTGGGGGCAGGCTTTAAGAGATTGTAGCTTCAGTCTGCTTCCAGTTCTCTCTGCTCTCTGTTTGTGGTTGAAGATGTGACCTCTCAGCTTCCTGCTCCAGCTGCCATGGCTGATGCTTGCTGCCATGCCTACCTTTCGTGATGAACTCTCATCCCTCTGCAACCACAAACTAAAACAAACTCTTCCTTCTCTAAGTTGCTGTTAGCCATGGTATTTTATTACAGCAATGGAAAAGTAACTGGTACACACTGTGAAAGAACAACCGGGGGAAAAGCCCTGCTTCTCCCCTCTTCCTCCAATATGGTTCTCCATTAGGCAAAGCGACATAGAATCCCTTTTTTTGGAGAACCTGGAAATGTTGCCTTTTGCAATACAGGGCAGAGCATTAGGAAGAGGGAACTAAATCCTGTGCCTCTCCAACAAACCAAGGCTGCTAGATGAAACTGCCAGGAAATAGGAGACCTTCACAGAGAGGGGTGTTGGGTGGACAACCTGGGGGCTGGACCTTGTTTAGAGCCTCACAGCATCTGAGCCCCAAAGCACTGACTGTGTGGCTGAGCTGCTCAAGAACACTGAGGACAATGGCAAGCAGACTGGACAGAAGACTCAGTAACAGTTCACCTGTGAGTGACCATCAGGTCCCTTCCCAGTTCTCTCTACTCATCGGATGCCTCAAGGAGAACGTGACAATTGCTTGCTGTGCTTGTCCCCAAAGGCTCATTGCTAGAAGCTCAGTCCCTGGTGTGACCATGCTGAGGGAGTAGAATAGTCAAGGGGTAGAGCTAGCACAGGTAACGAGGCCACAGGGACATTGCTCTGAGATTCAGGGGCTGGTGTCCTAAGTGAGTTTGTTCTGGTGACAGCGGCTTGTCCGACAGCAGAACCATTCTGCTTGTCCATGTGTGCACAGCCAAGGGAACCCTGACTAGATGAGACAGGAGGCCACTGGTGTGCCAGAAAAGTAAGAACAGAAAAAGTGCATCACAATTAACACATGAAAGAAACGAGTTGGCAAAAAAAAAAAAAAAAAACAAAAAAACACCTGGGCTGCATGTAACCAACAGAGCATGCATTAGAAAGGCGCACAGTGTACCAACATACAAAGGGAGGTCACTATGAGAACCTATAAAAGCCCACAAGCCTTGAAGTCCTGTGCTTTTGAGTAGATACCCTTTCCTTGCTCATGACTGACTCTCAACCTCCAAAGCTTCGGGCTGAACAAAAACTCTTCCTTCTTTTCTATTGGTTTAGTGATCTAGTTTCAATAAATGTTTGTTTTATTTTATGCATACATGTGCCTGAGTGTATATATGTGCACTGCATGAGTACAAGATCCATCCCTCAGAGGTCAGAAGAGATGCCTGATCTCCTGGAATGGAGGTAGAGACGGCTGTGAGGTTCCATGGAGGTGCTGGGAATTGAACCTGGGTCCTCCGAAAGAACAGCCAGTGCTCTCAATCACTCTGATTTCAGCACCGCCCAACATATTTAATTAAAAAATAATAATAATAATTATTATTATTGTGTGTATGTGTGTGTGTATACACGCGCACTCAGAAGCCAGAGATGGAATCAGATTCACCAGAGCTGGAGTGACAGGTTTCTACAGGACGATCAGCTTGTTAAATGAGTGCTGGGATATGAACTTTGGTCCTCATGATTTCACAGCAAGTGCTCTTAACCCCTTCAGCCACCTGCCCAGTTCTGTTCGGCCTTTCAAAAACAAAACCAACTGAACAACCAAACAAACAAACAAACAAAAAACCCACAAACATCCCTGGCAAAAGAGGGTAGTGTAGAAAGCAGAAGTTACCAAGAGAGCTGCCAAGTAAGGATCTTTTCCTGATTACCTTTGAGGGGAAAGGGCAAGCTAGAAGTATGCTTGATGAAGGTAACAACAGGGAAGCCCCCAAGGGCCACTCAGTCCGGAATCTTCCTCTCCTTGGGGCTTTCGGCATCCAAGTTTCATACCTTTACTCCTGTCTCTGGCTCTTTGATGGAGGGCGAAGCTGAGCATAGGTGAAATGCTGAAACAGCCCGCAGAGGCTCTTGCCCCTCTGTCCTGCAACCATGACCATTGCTGAAGTCAACTTCTCCAAACTCCACCTGCCCTACCGCATCAGGTTAAACGACTTTCTACGACGAAGAACCCATCCTGTGTTTGTTTAGAATTTTGTGATTGTGTATGTTAACTGGACAGTAATGTTAGAAATAGAAAAGAGTAAAGCTCAGGGAACAGATGGCTGAGGCTTCTGTACTCCAGAACAGCCTGCCCCATCCCGGTCCCTACCCCTTGTTTCAGCAGCCCCTGCCTCAGCAGCCATTTGGCTGCTCACATGAGAAGAAGGGTCTGGGTGAGACTCCATCCACTTTCCCCACTTAGGCTGTTTTATTTCAAGACTAGAGAGTAAACAATTGAGTGGTTGTAGAAAATTTGTCACTGGTAGAATCCTAAGAAGTTTATTTTTCTTTTTTGTACTAGGGTTTGAACTCAGAGTCTTGTGCGTACTTAGCAAGTTCTGTCCTACTGACTTATGTCCCCAGCTCTCGTTAGCAAATACTAATGGAAGATAATGGGCAAAAAGCATTCTGGTCACTTTCTAAGCTGAGTGTGCAATTGCCTGTAAGCTTACTCTTTAAATGTTTTGTCAAGCGTTTGCAGAGTAGAGGGCCCCCCTCCTTGTCTGCACTATCATGCTAACTCTCTTCGCTCATTTACTTAACATATCTCCCTCCGAGCCAATGAGACTGGGGTACAGATCAGGGAGGAGTGGGAAGTAGCCCAGATCCCTGTGCAGTGTCGCCTTTAAGGGAAGACAATGGCTCCGTCCTATATCAGTTCTTGCCGAGTCTGAACACTACTTCTGGATGCAGGTCTGTAGACTGTCCTTGTCTAAGGTGCTCACAAACGGTGAACCCAGAATCCACCCCCAGGTCTGTCCCCATTACGTCACTCAACCATCTGTCCACCAGTAAGAATGGGACATACATTGCTGGGCCAAAATGACCACGAAAATGGAGCAGCTGTCAGCTGTGGTGGCACATGCCTGTAAATCCCCGCATTTGGGAGGCTAAGGCAGGATGGCAAGTTGGAAGCCTGTCTGGATTACATAAGACCTCGTCACAAAAACAAAAACAAAACAACAACAAAGAAACTGGAACAACTGGCCATTGAAATGTGCCATCTTCTCTTCAGTGGCAGCCCATCGCTTTCTCTTGCTCACGCCATCCAATTTGCAATGTTGAGTGACTGGGACAGCATGTATAGTTCAGAACAGTGTCCAGCACAGAGTAAGGGGCCTGACACCCACCAGTTACACCAGGCAACAGGGGCTCTCTGGAGACAGTGCCTTGGGATGGGCTCAGAAGGAAGTGCTCAGCGCTCAGTGCTTAGTTCTGGCATGATGAGGTACTAGCATTCAGCAAACTGCTGGGTGGGTAATAAACACTGAATAGAAACATCGGAGTGGTGGTGGTTTATACTGTTGCTGCTTCGAATGTAAGCAGTGGTTGGCTCTCAACCTTCCTGTAGCTGATAGCTACAGGAGACACTTCCACAGATGCAAACCCTGCCAGACCTCAGCAGGTGTCATGGCAACTACCATTCTGGACCGTGGAACCCTGATGTCTGATCTCAGATTTTATTGATACAGAGACTCCTCGGATGTACAAAGCTCCGCCCTCTCATCTAAAGGCTTATTTGCATAATGAAGGAAACCTGTAGCCTAGTCTCATCCCACAGTCCTTTAGCAGCTGAGCTATGTCACCTTTACGGAAGAGGAACTCAATGCCTAAAGGAAGTGTTCTCTCGGAGACTGTGGGAGAGAGGAACTACAAGAATTCTTCCACAGCAACTTTGCTCTTCCACAATGGCTCTGCCAGAGAGCAGTAAGCAGGTGTAAGTCATGAGGAAGCAACCATCTTAATCACAGATTTACATAAGGCCAACACCTGCAGAGAATACTGACTGCCAAGGCTAAGGCAGCCCTTCCCCCAACAATGTACAAATCAATTATTATAAACAGCTAGGAATAAACTTCTGCAATCCCTTCCTGGTGCTGTGACCCCTTGATACAGTTCCTCATGTTGTGGTGACCCCCCAACCATGAAATTATTTTTGTTGCTACTTTATAACTGTAATCTTGCTATGTTATGACTGGAAATAGAAATAGCTGATATGCAGATGGTTGTAGGTGACCCATGTGAGAGGGTCCTTTGTCCCCCAGTGGGTTGCGACCCACAGGTCGAGAACTTCTGGCTTAGCTTATAGTGCTGGGCTCTCTAAAGACAGAAGCGGGGGCCAGTTGCTGAGAACCGGCCTAGCTCTAGACTTTCAAGGGATCTTTCCCCTCCTGCTCCTGTCAGAGTAGCCTGGGCCTCAGTAGCTGGCAGGGGTCCAAAGGTCCAATCTTGAAAGCCCAGCTGATGGTCCAGGGATTTGGTGAAGTCCCTGGAAGCCAAATGCATGGTCTTTCTCTGGGTGGCCAAGGAAGGTTACAGGGGTACGAAAGATGTTCTCTTACCAGGCTGTGTGCTTCAGCACCTTCTCCTGGTCCCTCTGTTGGTGGACATGGGTTTGAGTACTTCCCTGTGTCTATGCTGGTCGGCGGATGAGACTGTTTTGCAGGAAGGGAGTTATTCATAGATTAAGAGGCATCACTCTGCTTCCTTCCTATAGCCTGAAGCCCCAGAGCTCCCTTCTAGTTAAGCTTCCAGTTCTCCTGTCCACCACAGGCACAGTTGTTTGGTTTTTGCTTCTTTGCTTTTAAGTTTTATTTATTTTTATTTGATGTGTATGAGTATTTGCCTACATGATTGAATCCGTGCAGTGTACATGCCTGGTTCCTGTGGAGGCCAGGACGGGGGTGGGGGTGGGGGGTGGGGGGATGGCGGATAGACCCCCCCCCCCCACCGCCCCAGAATTACAGTTACAGACAGGAGCTGCCATGTGAGTGCGGGGAACCAAACCCACAACAGCAGCCAGTGCTCTTAACCACTGAGTCATCTCTCCAGCCTGGTTATTTAGTTGTTCTTTTTCTTTCTTTCTTTTTTTTTAAATCTGTCTTTTTGAGTTGTCTTTTGAGACAGGTTCTCACAATTGTAGCCTGCGCTAGCCTTGAACTGATAGAGATCTGCTTCCCTCTGCCTCCCAAGTGCTGGGATTAAAGATGTGTGCTACCATTCCCAGCTGTTGTTGTTTTAACAATAAAATATTGAGTTCCTTAGTGCTAGGTTCCTCATAAATTCAAAAGGGCCACGGAGAAATAATTCAGGCATCTAACAATTCTTTTTTTTTTTTTTTTTTTTTTTTTTACTTTTGGACTATGTATCCCAGGCTAGCCTCAAACACACTAAGCAGCCATAATGCAAGGCAACACTTACGGGGCTGACTGTGTGCAGGGCCCAGTGTGGCCACTAGTTCTTTCGAATCCTGCTATCGCTGCAGTCCTCTCAAGCCACCACTGTCCTCCCAGCTTTGCAGATGTACATCTCCTCTCCAAAGTCACCAAGCATAAGGGGCGTAGAAAGCAGAGCCTGGTTCTTCAGCCACAGATGGAGCTCAGAGATACAGCTCCTGTTTCTGGGTGCGGAATAGAGCTGCTGGTTTGTGGCTGACTATTGGATGCTGAGGTTGTCAGTGGTTGCAGAAAATGGCTTTTTGTTTTGTTTTATTTTGTTTTTAGTGTCAGATAGGAACCTGAAGAATTTCTGGCTGTAATTACAAGCAAGATAGCTTTTCCTTTGGTCATCTTCCATCATCCTGGGCATGAAAGCCAGCTAGTAGCCAAGGAAGCACAACTCCTTGAACTGAGAAGGAGTTTGAGACCAAGGGAGCCTGGCCCGAAAGCCTAGTCCTGTCCCCACTATACCCTTTCTCCAGTCCCCGGGCAGCTAGGCGGTGCAGGAGATTCCCAAGCAGCCCCTCGGGCTGTAGGTCTGGGCTGCAGCAGTCTGCGGTTTGAGTGGCTTATTTGTTTTTGTTAGAGGGAGTTGAGCTTGCTTATTTGGCTTTGCTTTCATCATTAGAGAAATATCCAGGCCCAACCATGTTTGTTTTTTTTGTTTTTTTGACCACGCTCAGGCAGCCAAGCCCAGAATTCTTGATGCCTCCAGGGAAGTAATGAAACTGGGAGAGAAAGTCTTGTTTCTTGGCTTTCACACTTCAAGACCTACGCTCTTGTGCAAGCATCAAGGACTGTCTGATTGCTCATCGTGGAGGCGTTGGAGCCCCTGGAATAGAGGACTGTGTGAGAGGAGACCTTTGACCTTTGACCCCTGCCCCAAGTTAGAGGCAATCTTGGAGCTTCCTAGGGTAGGGAGCAGAGGGGTACTGCTGGACACTCTCTTGTCCCACACTAGGGAGCTCTATCTATAGAACACCAAGGAGGGTTCCCAACAAGCAGTCAGGACAGTTGGGTCATGGCAATCATCTGATAACATCCCCCAGAAACCATAGGCAACCCCGAGAAAGGAGTGAATACCCAAAGACATGATGTTCTTGTGGTGTAGTGTGAAACAACATTTCCAGAAAACAAAACGAAACAGCACACCTGTGTTGAAGACTCAATAGACTGACTGTTAGAGCTTCCTGACTGGAAAGTTGGAATGATGCAGATCTAGAATCAAATCTTTTTAAGTCATTCATTACTGACCTCTGTGTTTGATCTAACATCCTCTCTGCTATCAGCTAAAAATCTTCCAACTGTACTAACTTATAAATCACTAGCTTCCACCAATTCCAAAGCTAAGAATGTCATCAGATAGCAGCTGAGCCCATAGCAGAGGTCTCTCACTTTGCTGGATCCTGCCGACCTGTGATCATCAGTGTATTTGGTATTAGAGCACCGACTTATGACTTTCTTTTTAGTAACTAATAAAAGCTCACATAACCACGTTCAACCTGAACCTAGGTTCCTGGACCATAGTCACTCATAATCAGCTCAGAATAAAGGACTCTTATTCTATTTAAGGTGAAAGCTGTGTTTGTGTCAACATGAGCAAAAGACTAGGCAGAAGAAAAGCTAACTAGAATGCTAGGAAAGCAGGTCTCTTTTTCATAAGACACCAGGTCTGCAGGCAAAGAGCCTAGCTTGCGGTCACCCAGCATGGGTGGCATTGCTTTGGGGAGCTTGGGGTGTCTCATAATAACCCTGGAGTCTAGGGAAGACCAGTTTGTGTCCAGCCAACACATGTGGGCTTCCTAAGGGAGACTCCACAGCTGCTTATGAAATGAATTCCCAACTTCCAGCCACCTAATTCACCCATCTTCCCATGTTCAGTTTGGAGTATCACATCCCAAATAGCAAACATCTGCAGCTGGGGGCGTCAGCCTGGTGTGTGGGGCTCCTGGGTCATCTTTGTGCCATCTGGCTTTCTTCAGTTGCTCCCATGTCACTGCCTGCCATGACCCCTCTCCCGGGCAGCTATCAACTTCTCAAGAATGGCTGTGCTGGCGCACCCTTCCCTCACACCTGTCTCCGTTGTCCCTCCTCCTCTCTCCCACACGTACCCCTGACAGTTCAAGGCTTAGCTGAAATGTCAGCTCTTTTGTGAAGTTCTCCAGGTTGAATTTTGTCCTGTGACCTCACTGTTCAGATGGTCCCCACATCACCCTGTGAAACTTGCCTGTTCTTGTGTCTTTTCCTTCGAAGCACCACAAGACTTCCAGGTTTTGGGAACCAGAGAGGACTGCTAACTACTTTGCCAGGAGATGAGACAGGCATTGAAGAGGATCCTTCAAAGAAAGGAATTTTGCCAGATTTTACTTTTTTATTTTTTTGAGAGCGGCTTTCTCTGTTGTAACACTGGCTGTCTTAGAACTCACTCTGTAGATCAGGCTGGCCTCGAACTTAGAGACCCGCCTGCCTCTTCTGGGATTAAAGGTATGTATTGCCCCCACCCCCAATACACACACTCAGATTTTACTTTTAAATGCAGATTGTCTTTGTATTCTTCATGTACCTCCAGGACACAGACTCTTGCTTTGTAACCTCTGTGGCCTCTGACTCACAATGCCTGGGATCACAAGTGTGCACCACAACCTCCAGCCAGGGGACCAACTTTTAAGATGCTTAGTGTTAGGATATGCACTCCAGCAGGGGTGCCCAGTGACCCTTGAGATTACACTGCAACAGCCACAGTTGCCCTGGCAATCAGAACCCCAGGGACATGCTGCAGATGCTTCCTTCCCTTCTTGCTTTGGTTTGAGCTAAGTCCCTCCCGGAAACCATTTGAAGCTAATAGCATCATCAGGAGACTCCCTGTGTGCAGTGTTGGCTTCAGTTTAACTCAGGGTTTTCTCAGCTATTAAACCCACTGGGTTTTGGAGCCTCACCACTGAGAAACTCTTGGGATTAATCTTTGGTTCTAACCTGTGGCTCCTCAGGGCTTAGCTCAAGGTTTGTGGGAGGGAGGGCTTCTGATTTTCCCTCAAGGCAAGATTTAAGAGTTCAAACTGAAATCCCGACTCCACCTATCAGTGGAAGTTCTCAACCCTTGTCCCACACCACAGCCTCCCACAGCTTGACATCGCTGTTAATATCCCCATTTTATAGCAACTAGCTTGAAAACTTCTTTATTGTTCTGAAGTCAAACATATACATATTGAAGAAGTAAACCTGTTTTTCTTCTGAAATCACAATTAACACAAAATACTTCTGTAAGTCCCAAGATGCGGGGCCTGGGATGAAGTCTAGTGGTAGAACAGAGCTCTGGGTTCAATCTCCAACACTACAAAAAAAGGTGGGTTCCTTCCCACTCTCAGCTTCCTTGAGCCCAGTCAGCTCTGGCTCCATCCACCTGAGAGGGGGACAGAACCCACAGGTCGAGAGCTCAGTACTTGACGCTCCACCTCCTGCTACCCAGGTCACAAGCCATAAACTCCATTCCTCCATCCCTCCTCGGAACTAATCAGTGTGCTTGCATGGCTCTTGGACCCCAGGCAGAGACATCTACTGGTTTATTGTAAAGGAGACGGTGGAGACGTATACCCAGGGCAAGGCACACATGCCAGGGACGCAGCTGCCGGGCCCTTTGGGAACACCATCCTCAAAGGCCTGTGTGCTTTGTAGGTCCCTCCTGCCCTCTTGTACGCTTTTTTAAAATTAATTACACGTATCTTCATGTGTATGGGTACGGTGCGTGCATGTGTGTGGATGTGAGAAAAGACAGCTTGCAGGAGTTGGTTCTCTCCCCTCACCATGTGGATCTCTGGGATTTTACTCAGGTATCAGACTGGTGGCAAGCACTTACCCACTGAGCCAACTCAATGGCCTTGTCCTGTCAGGGTTTATGGAGGCTTCTTTGTGGAGGCTGACTGCTTACAAAAGTTATTGGCCACTGGTGATCAGCTCCTCTCCATCCTAAACTGCCAATCACAATCAGCTCTTCCGGTGACTCCCTTCTACTCTGAAACTATGTGCGAAGGCTCTCAGCACAGGGCCAACTCAGAAACTAAAGCTGAAAAATAAAATGAGGTATCATAGCAGGAAGTTGGAGGACCCGGTCTACATTTCACAGTACCACACACACATAAAAGCAATCCATAATGATATAACTTAAAGCAACACATTGTTAATACGTAAATACCCTGGCCCAGCAGTGTTAGTGGACTCAGTTGAAATCAGTGCTTGTATCTCGGTGCAGAGTTATTCTAAATGTACGTATTCTTTTGATGTGTGGTTTTCTTTTTCTTTTTTTTTTCTTATTCCCTTTTGTCTTTTTTTTTTTTTTTCTTTTTTCCTTCTATGGTAGGATCTTGTGTGGCTGGCATGGAAATTGCTTAGAGCCTAGACTTCGAGCCCTTGAGTTCCTGGTCCTCCTGTTTCAACCTACAGCGTGCTGGGATTACAGCTGTGTGCCCCCACCCTAGCCTAGCTTCTTTTAAAAATAATTTTTTAACTGGAAAATAAAAATTACTTACGTTTGTCATGTACAGTTATTTCAAAATATATGTGTACCCCCTGGCACTTATAAATGTAGATAATTAGCATGTATATTACCTCACATTTCATTTCTTTATTGTAACATGTTTTTCTCTTTTCTTTCTTGTTTGAAACAGGGTCTCGATACACAGCTCAAGTTAGCCTTGAACTCTCGGTAACCCTTCTATCTCGGCCTGTAACCTGATAGGCCAAATGTCATGAGCTGAGTCCAGTATGGTGGTGCATACCCATAATCTCAACACTTGAGAGGCAGAGGCAGGAAGATCAAGACTTTGAGGGTTGCCTGGGCTAACCGCAAGTTCCAAACCAGCCTGGGTTACATAATGAGTCTCTGTGTCAAAAACAAACAAACACAACAAAAATTACCATCAGCTGGGTTGCCGTCGTTGTTTTAATTTTCTAGAGTCACACGGTGAAGTGCTAAACCAGACATCTCACAGTGACCCTCCTTCTGCATCTGCTGGGAGCAGGGTACTGTGCAGGCCTGGACTTCCAGTCCTTGAGAGGCTGAGGCAGGAGGATCTTGAGTTCAGGGTGAGCCTGGGATACACTAGCAAGACCCTGCTTCAAATTGAATAAATAAAAAGAATACATCAAAAGAGCTGGAGTTGGGGGCATGGTTCAGCGGTCAAGCACTCAAAGCATGAGGCTCTGGTACCCCCGGTGCCACCAGAAAGAAGAAAATGTACATGCAAACTGGGCCAATTCTATACAGGGGTCTCAGCACCTTGGAGGGTCTTGGTGCCAAGCTTCACTCCCCAAACCCCAGGATGCAGAGGGTTGACTGCACATTTGTCCTTATTTATAAATTGCAATTTATAATTGCAATTGTCAAGATGTACTACAGGTCAATACTATAAACTGTTTGGTGTTTATACATAACATACCGAATTACATAAAATGGTTCGTCAAACATAACTAGTAAGAGGTGCATAACCTGAGGCTTTTAGGAGAAGCATCTAAAGTCTGCCAGGGAGGAATCTTTCAATCATCTTGGAGGGGTGGAGTGCAGCTCACAGAAGGGGTGCTTGCCTAGTAGCCCTGACATGGCAAAACAGAGACAACACTGAGATCACCCTGAGAAGCCAGCATCTGCCCCTGCTTCACAACAGCGTCTTCAATCCTCCTACCGACGGATAGCTTGCAGAGAAGCCGGGGCACAGAGAGAAAGGCATCCACCCGAGGCCAACTCTCCAACACCTGTGCCCAGCTTGTTCTGTGACCTGCACCCCAGCTCAGTGCCCACCTCAACCGGCTCAGTTCTGTAGAGCTCAGTGCTCCCTGTGTCCCCAAGGCCTCTGTCAAACATCACCGGAGCTCTACGCTGTTCTAACCAGAGCAGTTCTGCTGTTACTTTGTCTTAAACCATTAAGCAATTTTAGGGGCATTTCCTGTGACCCAGGCACAGAGAGTACTCAACACTAACAACCAGTACTCATCCCACAGATAAAGTGAGGGCTGAAGGAATCTTCCTCCTGAGGAGGCTCCAGGTTTCTCTTTCTGAGCCTGAGTCCCACCTACTTCTGCCTGTTCACGTCACAGGGCACTTCCTTCAGGTGATTTCTTGAAACCCTTGAGGATTTCAAGTAAAAGGATTTTACTGGAAAACCACAGCCTGAGGGAGGCCACCTCAACGGGGTCTGAGTCACTTGGCCAGAGGACTTTGGATTAGACCAGAGTTGAGTGATATCCACAGAACGGCCTGCCAGAATGTTCTACAGAAAGTACCCAAGCGATCAACCATTGCAAGAAGAAAGAAAAATAGTGATAAGTAAAAAAAGAATTAAAAAAGAAAAACCACTGTAGTCAGTTTATGGGAATCCGTGCAGAGGCAATTCAAAAAGATTAAAATTGGAACTGTTAGTGTTTTTAATCAGTTCGGACAGAGATGGGAGAGTGGCCTGGCATTCGGGAGCCCAGGAGCCACACAGCTCACACAGGAAGGTGCCCTGGCAGTCGGGACCATACAGCTCTGAGGTGGGGAAGGGGTTCGCAATGGGAAGGTATCCTGACTCTGGAGAAGCCAGAACCACACCCAGCTCGTGATCTGAGGCAGGGAAGGCTTCCCCAGCTGAGCTGGAGTGTTACAGTGTAACAACTTTGCTCCATTCAGCTCAGCTCCCCTCCGCTCTGTGGGGAGAAGCTTCCTGAGTGTTGTAGTTCTGAAGGGAGCTATCCTGGCCGAGCTGAGGTGTTCCTCTGTGCTTCTTCTCTTTGCTGCTGCTTTTCTTCCTGGCTTCCACTTGGGAGGAAGGCAGCAGCAGAAGCCGCGCCCCCCATTGAGCAGACTGCAGAAGGCTGCTCTGTAAATAATGCCCCTGGAATGGAGTGGCGGGTGGGGGGGGGGGGGGAAATGTAGTGCATTCCACGGTGGCCTGTGATTGGTGGGATTTTTTAACCTTATTTGGCTAGTCTGGAGAAGGCTGAGGAGTCCAGCTCAGTGCCATGTGTGTTAGTTGGGGCCACTACTGTGCTGCTCTGCCAGATTCGGGGATCCCGGAGTGGGGGGTCCCTGGTAGTCCCAGGGGGGAGCTTTCCTATGGGGGCCTCTCAAGCCCTGGAGCTCTCCAGCCTTGCAGAGCCAGATACCCACAAAGGGGAAATGTAGTAGGTCCCCAGAGGGCCTTGGCATTGTTTGGGGCTCATGGTGGGCACACGGAGTGGTGGTCAGGGCCCTGAGGTCCTCAGCAGGATATTGAGGGAGCCAAGCAACAGCCCCCCCCCCCCCGCAAAAAAAAGGCAGCTGTCACCAGGAGGGGCCAGGCTGCTGGGAAAAGTCAGGTTTGCTCCATGACAGAAACACAGATGGCAGTGCAGTGGCAGTTGGGGTGGAGGAGGGGCGCCAGGCAGTGAGGCAAAGATCTTCGGAGCACACTCACCTACGGAGGAGAGAGCAGGTGGGGCCTACAAGGACTGCCATATGATCCATATGATTCCTGGGTGTGCACCTGAAAGAGTCTAAGCGTATCACCCAGTCCTAAATGGGATGTCTCCATCAAATCCCTCCCCTCAGGGCTCAGGGAATACTGCAGAAGAGGATGTGGAAAAACTGTAGGAGCCAGTGGGGATGGAGGACGCTAAGGGAAAAGGCCTTCTAGACACCACAGGACTGACACAAATAAACTCACGGACTGTGTCAGCATGCACAGGGCCTACACGGGTCACAGACATGCTTGTACAACCACGTTTGTAGTCGCACAATTCACAGGAGCTAAGATGTGAAACCAGGCAAGATGCCCATTAACAGATGGATAGATAAAGCCAAACGAGACATTTAGGGTCTTATTCTTCCATAGAAAAACAAACTCTCAGGACACAGTGGCTCATGCTCGTAATCCCAGTGGGTCGCCACAAAATTCAGGCCAGTCTGTACTGTGACGTTTAGCCCTGTCTCAAAAAACAAAAGCAACAACAAAAGGGTTCGATTATGTAAGTGCCAGGGCAGTGAGTGGGACTGTGTGGCCTCTAGATTTTTGAAAAAGACATGGAAATAGAAGGGGTGGGATTGCGGCTACCCTCAGTGATGCACACGCACGCAGAGTGTAGACGGAGTTGGGGAGAGGATGGGGAGGAGCGAGAGAAGGCTATGGGCGTGTATATGATAAAATACGAACACAGAGAGCCACAACTGGACAACGTGCGGAGAGCAAGAGACCTTGGAAGACTCAGCCCTAACTGGGATGTCTCCATCAAGCCTCTTCCCTCTTGGCTTAGAGATGGAAAAGGAAGCAGAAAGATCATAAGAGCCAGTGAGGGTAGGGGACGCCAAGGAAACAAGGGTGTCTAGACAAGGCGGGACTGACACACATATGAACTCACAGAGCATGCACAGGACACGCCCAGGTCTAAGCCAGATGGGGTTCCAGCTCTAAGAGGGAAGTGGACACATGCCCCACCCCTAACCTAGAAGCTGTCTACAATTGATAACCTCCTGTAAAGGAGAATTTCGCTTTCTCCAATGGAGTCTCACTGGGCGTACAATCCACTTTTAAGGGCAGGCCCGGTGCCCAGCAGTAGACGGCCGAGATGAAACAAACTCAGTGGTGTTTTTTGGAGGGTTGTTTTTTGTTTTTGCTTTTTTGTTTTGTTTTACTTTTTTATTTTTGTCTCATAATACTTTGTCTGTTTGTTTGTTTGTTTTTACCTTACAGATTTTTTGCTTTTATTTCATGGTTTCTGATTCTGCGTTTTTATGAGATTTCTGTGTGTGCGAATGTGTGTGTCTCTGTATCTGTGTGTGTTTCTTGTGGTTTTTCTTTGGCTCTTCTTTTGTGTGTTTTGTCCTACTCTGGTTTGTTTGTTTGTTTGTTCGTTTGTTTGATTGCTTTTTCAAGACAGGGATTCTCTGTGTAACAGCCCTGCTTGTCCTGGAACTCACGCTGTAGACCAGGCTGGCCTTGAATTTACAAAGATACTCCTGCCCCTGCCTTCCAAGTGCTGGGAGTAAAGGCAATGGAGGGGGGTGGGGAGGTCTGGAGGATCTGGGAGGAGTTGAGGGAGGAGAAACCATGATTAGAATATATTGTATAAAAAAAATCTACTTTCAATAAAAAGTATATTGTATTCATTATTGTATGCAGGCATGAAATACGAAGCCAATTGTTTTCTCTAATCAATATATGCTAATAATATAAATTTCTGTTTAAAAAACTACCTGCCCATAATCTTTTATTGATGAAGCTATTAACAAATTATGAATAGTTGCAAATTTTATTAGAAACAATTTTACTTACACAGTTTACATGTTTGTGTCAATTGTAGTTAATAAAGTGCATATTATGGAAAATATTTATACTTTCTTATAATTTGCTAGTATACACGCTTACATGCTAGAATGTCATAAGAATGCACACTAGACATAATTTGGTGAGTTTTGTTTGACCACGTGAGTGTGGCGTCCTCTTTCTCAGGGGCTGTAATCTCAGTTCATTTACTTATCGTGTCTTTTTGAAGCAGGTCTCATTGGCAGGTATCCCAGGCTGGCCGGGAACCTTTGATCCACATGCTGGGATTACAGGTGCGTGCCCCGTCATGCCTGCCTCTCCAGTTCTTTTACTGATTGTGACTGGCATGAGATCCCATCAAACAACTCACTAAGGTCTCTTCAGCTGTTATCACTCTCTCAATATTTTTTTCCATAATTGTGTATGTGTTGGTGGGTGAATGTGCCATGGCTCTTGTGTGGAGGTCAGAGGACAGCTTTGTGGGTTTGGTTCTCTCTTCCACCCTTACATTGGTTCCTAGGATCATACTCAGATCTCCAGGTCTGTGGGGCAAGTACCTTTACATGCTGAGCCATCTCCCTGGCCCATTACCACTTCAATTTCTAACCATCATACTGGGAGGCGGGTTGATGTTTAGTTGTGCTCATTTTATTGAGAAGAAAGCCCAAGTTCAAAGAGATCCTTCCAGCCTTCCCCCTTCTCTGAGGACTCTGGGCACAGTCGGCACATTTTGAGCAGTGGTTTCTCAGAGCAGCCCACTGGCTTCTGGCTGAGACCTCTGGCTCCAGAAGAGAAAGGAGGATGTGGGCAGAGCCCCAGGCAGCTGCCAGGGCTGGGTTGTGCACAGCACTCTGGGGATCCCCTTCTGTGGCGCCTGTAAGCCTGCTTGGTCTCTTAGCAACTGTTGGTGGCATCAACAATAACGGGGTTTTGAGCGCCAGGCTGGATAGCATTTCAGAGCTTCTGCCATCTTCAGAAGAGATTAGCTTTTTTCCCTGCCAGTAGATGCCCTTGAACCCAAGGTGGGCCTGGCGGGGCACAAGCAGGTGCTGGACTTTGCAACACTCTCCCACTCCCCTAGTCTTAGTGGACCCTGTCCTAACTCTAGGCCAGCTCTGAGCACACAGAGACAGTGTGCTCTCATAGTCCTCTTTCTCAGGTAGCAGGGCTGGAGGTGTTGGATCTCAGGCAGTCCAGCATTCTGATTCATCAAGTATGCTGGCATGTGCCAAGTCTCTACTATCAGGGGAAGTGATCTCAGAGCTTGGATATGTCTGCAAAGCCATCATCCAGACTCAAAGGTGCCATTATAGGCATCTGCCACCCAAGCTGGAAAGTCTCCATCCTTCCTTGCTTCAGACCTTCCAGAAAGGGGCATAGGCTTGTGGGAAAGCAGAGAGACTTCTTAGGATGGGGCTATATGTTGGTTAGATTTTTGTCAACTTGACACAAATTAGTGTATTGTGAGAAGAAACCATAATTGAGAAAAATGTCTCTGTAAGATTGGCCTGTAGACAAACCTATTGGGCATTTTCTTGATTAATGATTGATTTGAGCAGGCCTAGCCCACTGTGGTCTGTGCAACCCCTGGAAAAGGTGATCCTGGTGTGCATAAGAAAGCAAACTGAGCGAGACATGGGGAGAAAGCCAGTAAGTGGTATTTTTCCATGGCCTCTGCTTCAGTTCCTGCTTCCAGGTTTCTGCTTTGAGTTTCTGCCCTGACTTCCCTTGATGGACAGTAGGCTGTAAGATGAAATAAACCCTCTTCTCCCCAGCTGTGGCTTGATTCTGGAAATCTGACTGGGGCTCTGTAGGAATGACAGATGCTGAAGAAATAAGAGATAACACATACAGAAAGGCTGGGATCTGGGGAGCAACACTCACGATGGAGAGCACCTACCAAAAACCCAGAAACTCAGTGTGCTCTATTATGTACGGCACAAGGGGGAGGGGCTGGCTGGTCTGTGTAAGAGGTCTTGGTAGAGGAGCAGTGCAAGTTGCTAATGTTTGCACACACCAGCCAATCATTTATAAGCACTCCTACTTGGACCAGGGGAAGCCTTTGTTGTTTCTGTGAGTCTCACCTGGGAAAAGCTTTGCCGTTTCTGTGGGTTTGACGCTTTGGGGTCCGTCACATGGTCGTGCTCATGTCAACAATACATATTCGCTTGGGATTTCATCAGCTCCCCACACTTCTCAAGCTTCTTTCCTTCTTGTTTAACAACTATTTTTTTATTTTATTGTTTTATGCGCATTGGTGTTTTGTCTGCATGTATGTCTGTGTGAGGGGGCCAGATCCCTTGAAACTGGAGTCACAGACAGCTATGAGCTACCATGTGGGTCCTGGGAATCGAACCGGGTCCTCTGGAAGAGCAGCCAGTGCTCTTAACCACTGGGTCACTTCTCCAGTCTCACACACCCTCATCCCAGTTTCTTTTAACCATGTTGTTTACCACAAAAGACACCTAAGACAGGGTAAGATGCCAGACTCCCAAAGTCCCCTTCTTCAGTCTTACACTCACTGGACTCAGAAAACACAGTTCGGGCCAGTAGGGAAAAGGCCATCTTGTAGGTACAGTTGGAATCAGGGCCTGGAAAAGGTGCTCTCTTGCCCCCCGGGGGCTGATAGCTCACAGACCCAGTATGAAGAGTTCACGCCACATTCAGCTTCTTACGTGTGTGCTGGAGGTTTGAACTCAGGTCTTCCTGCTTGCACGAGTGCTCTTACCCACTGAGCCATCTCCCCAGCCTCGGGCCTGTGTTTTGAAGTATATCTTGTCCGGTGCTCTGCTTCCCGTCATCACGAGGTGAGCGGGCCTCCATCACATTTCCCTGCCGCCACGATACTCGGCCTCAGTACACAGGACCAAGCAATGACGGACTCAGCCTCCTGAAAGCCTGAGCCGGAAGGAACGCTCCCTGCAGTAGTGACTCTTTCCACTCCTGTGACAAAACAAACAAACAAACAAACAAAAACCCTTAAGGAAGAAAGTGTCAATCATGCCAGCGAGAGCTTTCGACAGCTGGGCACATCCCATCTATGGTCAGGAACAGAGACAGATGGCTTCTGGTGATCAGCCCCCTTTCTTTCTATTCAGGACCCCAGCCCATTTTTAGGACGGGTCTTTTCACCTTAGTGAAACCCTATCTAGAAAGTCCCTTCCAGACAGGCCCAGAGGCTTGTCTCCAGGTGACTCTAGATCCTGGCAATGTGAATCATCACAGCCTTGATGCCGCTTTTCTCAAGTACTTGGTCAATGTGACAGAAAGCCTAACTAATGCAAAGAGAATTCAAAGTAAGGTGTCCTTCACAGTGACTATGGTAGACGGCCTCCACCTCTTCCTTTGGGGGTCTCTGGTAGCAGTGAGAATAAATGAGATGACAGATGTCTTGTATTTGGCACAGACTCTCTCCCACAGTGTCCAGTTTTATGTCGACTTTATTAGGGGTCACGTTGGTTCAGAAGAGCTGGCGTAAACTTTGTCATTCTCCTCTTTGTATTTCCTTTTAGAGTCCTGCTTGTCACAGATCTTGCAGATCTAAGTTGCTCGATACATTTGGTCGCTAAGCAACAGTTCAATTTTCTATATTTACTAAGCATTTTAAAAATTATCTTTGTTATCACGTGTGTGGCTGTTTTGCCTGCGTGGTTGTCTGTGTACTACATGTGTCCCTGGTACCCATAAAAGCCAGAAGAGGTGTCAGATCCCCTGGAATTGGAGTTACAGATGGCTGTGTGCCTTAACGTGTTGGGAACTGAACCCATTTCCTCTGTAAGAGCAGCCAGTGCTCTTAACCCTGAGTCATCTCTCCAGCCCCTGACTAAGTATTTCTAAGTAAAATAATAGAAATAAGAACAAGTCCATGCCTGAAGGCCTGAAGGGCTGTTTTTACTCTTTGATCTGCAATACCAGATTTTTCTTCTTCTTTTCCTCCTCCTCCTCTTCCTCCTCCTCCTCCTTCTTCCTATATCAAATAAACAAGCCAGTCCACACTCTCCAGTCTCTCTGCCGTCTCTCTTATTCCAGGATCAGGTCTGGTCCCCTGTGGGCTGGAGCTGCCCAGTACCTGGAGGCAGTAGGCAGCAGCATCTAAAAATGCTGACGCATTTGCATTTGAAGTCAGCAAGTTCGGGGATGACTGATGCCCATACACACATTAGTACAAGACATATTGTTATGGAGAAGCACAGAACACCCTCTGTGGTGTGATTAACTGTTAGTTCACTGGGTACTTGCTGTGTTTCTGTCACAGAGAGTAACTATGTATCGTTGAGATTTGCTAGACCTTCCAACTCAATAGAAACAGCATCGACCATGGAAGAATGAAATGTGCTCACATACCAAGCTGTGGTCAGAATGCTGCAGTTTTTTTTTATCTCTCTGGCAGCAGCCTGTGGGTCCTGCTGCATCTCCCACACGTGTGTAGGATCCTGGGAACCAAGCTTCTTTTGATGACTGTCTTCAGGCTGCAAGGTGGGAAGAAAAGCTGAATGTTAACTGAGCATTGAAAAGAAATCTGAGCCTAGCTGGGTGGTGGTGTCAGACACCTTTAATAATAGCACTCGGGAGGCAGAGGCAGGCATATCTGTGAGTTCAAGGCCAGCCTGGTCTATAGAATGAGTTCCGGGACAGCCAGGGCTACACAGAGTAACCCTGTCTCAACAAACAAAAAGAAGAAGAAGGAGGAGGAGGAGGAGGAGGAGGAGGAGGAGGAGGAGGAGAAGGAGAAGGAGAAAGAAAGACTCCTGAGCTTGTGATGCTTGTTCACAAAGCTGCGTCACAGACATGTGCTGAGAGCTGTAGATACAGGACCTCATTTCCTCCCAGAAGATGTGAGGTCCCTGTTGTCTTGTACCAGGCTATGCTCTGGTTGCTAGTGACCAAATCTGGCTTTGACATTTGCTCTTTTCCCTCTAGGATGTGTGGATTTGCTTTTCCTTGTATAAGTTTGTAGGAAATAAAAACAGCAAACATTGGTGTCTTTTATTTATTTCTTTATTCATTTATTTTTGAGTCAATATCTTGCTATTCTAACACAAGCTAGCCTTGAACTTGTGACCCTCCTGTCTTTGCCTTCTGACGGTTGGGATCACAGGCTTGCACCATCAAACCCTGTAACGTATATCCTTTTCCATACAATTTCTCCAGCTCTCTTTTCATTTTTATTTTTTCAAGTTTGGGTCCCAGCTATTGGTATTCCCATTACAATACAAAAAGCATTATTAGCATGCCAGAGAGCCAAGGGGTTTAGGAGTCCTGTGCCAAGAATCTGAGATCAAGATAACTCATTGATTGGTAGATTGATTGCAGGGAAGGGGATTGAATTTAGGGCTTTATTGATAGAATTATTCTCGAGTAGGTCCAGTAAAGACAATCTCCAAGATGTAAGCGTGAATGACTTAGGCAGAGGGGACAGCCTCTGAGATGGACTGAACCCTAACCACATGGTCTTTGGGTAATTTATCTGTGGGCATTACCCACAGACAGATACAAAGGCCTTATTTGTATTAATGAACAGAATCCTGTAGTCCAGATCCCCCAATGCCTGGCTGGCCGACCTTGATGCCACTAGGTCAAAGCCCAGGACATGGGTGTTCCCGTATCTCTTAGTTGGATGCTGTGGGAATAAGCACAAAAATCCCCTTTCATTAGTAATAAAATAAACAGATGCTTTTAACATGACTACTGCCAGGTGCAAATGTTTTAAATTTCATTTCAATGCACAGATACTGCATGTAGCTTTACAGAATGTGAGAATAAGTTCAAATATCCCACTCCAGGCTTCACATGTGTTAGTAAGCACTCTGCCTCAGAACTATCCCCCAGCTGGAGTCCCTCAGTCTGCCGGAAGAGGCAGTGTGGCAGGTCTGAGGTCGGAGTGATTGCTTTATGCATCTTTATTCTTGTCATTTCTACCTTCTCCAGAAAGGTCCCAGGTGCTTACGAGTAAGTCCAAATGTGAGAAGCCATTTCTTTGACTGTAGCAAGCAAAAGTCAGTTTTGGTGGGAATCATGCAACTTGAAGAATCCAGGACAAGACCTTGGCCTCCACGATCTAGTTGAGGTGAGAGGCCTCAGGAACAGGAAATGCAAATAATGGTTTCAAACAAAAGATACTGTTGGGCAAGTGGAAACACTGTTTCTTCCATTCATCTTTTGGGAAAACATCTCTTTTTCTTCCCATAGCACTCTCGCTATGGAGCCCAGACTAGCTTTGAACTCCTGATCTTCCTGCACTAGCCTTCTAAGTGTTACCCCAACACTTCTTTCATCTAAGACAAAAACTGCCTTCCTTGTCCTGGGAAGATAAGCTGACAGATGTTAAGCGCGTGCCAAGCAAGCCATGAGAAGCAAACCAGAAAGAAGCACCTCTCCATGCTTCTGCTTCCGTCCCTGCATCCAGGCTCCTGCCTTATTAGTGTTCCTGCCCTGACTTCTCTCTGTGACAACTGTTACCTGAAAGCGTCAGATAAAAGAAACCCTTTCCTCCTCAAGTCGCTTTTGGTCATGGTGTTTTATCATAACAATAACCCTAACTAAGATGACACTAAAATTTACACTAGATAAATCTTCTAGAGATACGTGTGGCTTAACCCTTGAGCATCGGATACATTCTGATTAGAAGTTGTCTGCCGCTGGCTGCTGAGTCACTCCTGTAACCCCAGCACCTGGGAGGCAGAGGCCAGTGATTACAACTGGTTCCAGAGAGGACTGGTCTGTATGGGGAGTTCCTGGTGCTGGGGCTACATGAGACACTGTTTCAAGATGCAGGTGAATCTCAGAATCTGTTTGAAATGCAAAACTGTGGAAATTCAGGTGTCTTTCCCACTCAAATACCTTGAACATGTCTAATCGTCTGTAGGACAGTAGTCTTACACTTTGCTTGAACAAAATCTTCATAGAAAACTCAGCCTGTGCATTTTCTCTAATAAACAATGCTGAACATGAGAATTTTTCTGAATTAACTCTTTCAAAACCACCGAGGTGGGAGCTGAAAAGACGGCTCAGAGGCTAAGAGCCCTTGCTGCTCTTGCAGAGGTCTTAGATTCAATTCCAGCCTGATATGGTGGCTCACAACCAACTGTAACTCTAGTTCTGAGGGATCTGATGCCCCCTTCTGACCGCCGTGGGCACTAACCATGGATGTGGTGCACATTGCATGCATGCATGCATGCAGATAAAACACTCACACATAAAATAAAATGAATAAATCTGATAAAAATTTTTAAAACCTGCTGAGAAGGACTTTCCTTCTTAACTCCTGGTGGGAGTTTCCCATAGACGGGCCTGCTTCCTATTCTTAGAGGAACCCCTTTAAATGCCCTGGCTCCTGGTTGTAAGCTGTCTCAGGTCACACTGCATGCCTTACCCTGAGTCCTGTCCCACCCATCAGAAACTTTGGTTCCTTTTGGTGAAGAGTGAATGGAGTCTGGTGTTAGTTTTCATCCACTAAATCAGAGCATAATGGCAGAACCATTCTTAAGCTTGTAGCAAGGCAAGGGCCACCTGGCAGAAAGCATGGAGGAGGAACTGAAGATGTTCCCTTTTCAGAAACAAACCCAAAGACCCACTTCCTCTAACTGGGACCTATGTCCTAACAGCCCAATGGGTGTGATGCTACCACCAACGGGTTATCCACGGAGGGGGTCAGCACCCACGTGATCAGGTCACCTCTCAGTGGTGCCACAGCTAGAGACCAAGCTCCAGCAGGAGCCTTTGGCAGGCTACTTTACATCCACACTATAACAGGGCAGAACTTTGTTTACATTGTGCTTATTGATTTCATAAAATGACCCCAGAGACACAGTTCTGTTTCACTTTGTTGATAGTCAGGGGCTTCAGAGCACATTGTCCCCATCATTCTTCACACAAGAGTTTTAAATTGAGTGACAAGCTTTTGGGTATCTGTATGTATGTATACATGTAAATACACAGTTTTGACTGTGCTTGACCTGGGTAGACATTAATGGTGATAACACAGTCACTGCTTTTTATTTAATTTTATTTTGTTTGTTTATGTATGTTTTGCCTGCATGTTTGCTTGGTGCCCAGGGAAGTCAGAAGAGGGGGTCAGGTCCCTTGGAACTGGATTTACAAACAGCTGTGAGCCATTATGCAGGTGCAGGGAATTGAAGGAGAAGGAGGAGGAGTTGTCTAGCCCAAAACTCATATATTGCTCCTTTTAAGTATGATATAGAATGATGTATGCCATACCGATTACGTGCATGTGTATTCATGGGCGGGGCTCATCGGTGAATCTGCAACACCGACTATTGAACACTAGAGGCCTGCATGATCAGGTGCTTGGGTTAGCTTTTCTATTTTACTCAAGACTTTAAAAATGATTTTCAGAAGGAGCGGCTACAAGCACCTGTGATCCCAGCACACTGGACACAGCAGCAGGAGAATCACACGTTCTGTGAGCTCCTTTACAGTGCTATCTTCAAAAGAGATGTTTATGCTGCGGTCTCCAATTCAAACTAGACATCTATACTGCAGTCTCCAGTTTACGAATTTCCTTTCTCTACCAAACACACCCCAGTCCACCACTAGTCCCCTCCATCCCCAAAGAACCAGTGAGGCTGCTGGGTTCACCATAGTCTTTCTGCACTCCCTTGGCTGTGGGGCGCGTGCACCGTTGGCTCCATCCTCTCTCCTTCTTATTCCTTTTCTCTCCTCCTCCTCTTCCTCTTTTTCTTCCTCCTCTTCTTCTCCATTTTGTTATTTTCGTGTCTTGTTTGAGACAGTTACATGCCACCCAGGCTGACCTTGAGCACATTTTATGAAGCTGAGGCCGATCTTAAACTCTCGAGTGTCCAGCCTCCACATCCGGTGACAGACTTCTTTCCCTCATTCTTGAAAAGCTCTTACTTCTTCCCTGGACATTCCCAGGGTTTTCCCCCTTCTCCTACTGTCCCTGCTCCTCTTTTACTCATCCTTCTGGGATCTCCGATTTCTAAGCCTCGGCATCCCATGGCTTGGTCTTCAGTGTTGGTCTGCTCTCCATGATCACTCCATTAGAGGTCACAATCAGTTTAAATGCCACTTGCTCACACATTCTATCTCCAATACAGACCAGTCCTTGACATCCAGGCATATACACCAGACTTTCTGATCCACAATCTCGACTCTGCTATTTAACAGACACTTCAGAGCTGAAATCTTCCACTCCAGAGGGAAGCTCTTAAACACAGCCCCTATGCAGGCCCCCTTCTCATTCAGCTTTTTCCCAAACCAGAAAAGTCAGTGCTGATGCTGGGCTTGGCTACACTGGGTCCCGTCTTCCTCCTTCTCCCCCTCCCACCCCCAGCCCTGCTTACAAAAATAGAACCAACACTCCAACACTCATTTATTATTAGTGAATTGTGTGTGTGTGTGTGTGTGTGTGTGTGTGTGTGTGTGTGTGTGTGTGATGTGCCCACAGCCAAGATGTGCATATGGAAGTCAAAAGGACAACTTTCTCAGTCTGCCCACCTACATGTGAGTTCCAGGGCTTGAACTCAGGGTCTCCAGGCTAGGTTAAAGGACAAAGCGCAATGGACGACCCACAAATGGTTCCTGATCGGTGCATGAGTGAATGACTGCATGATCTCACCTACGTGATGATTACAACCTAGGAATTCAGTAGTTGGGGTGTTCCCAAGTGAGACACAGCCCATGTGTACTCAAGAAGCTAGGAGGAAGAGGCAAACTTCTATTCAAGGTGGCACGTGTCACTTGAGCATCTGGGGACATTGTTCTCACATCTTTCCCTTTTGTGGGCCTCCAGTGGAGCCTCAGGGTGCCCAGGAAGTTCATTATTGTTTATTTGCTGTGATGAGGTGAAACCCAGGGTCTTGGACAAGCAAAGCAAGGGATTTACCACTGAGCTCCACCCAGCCTTGCCTAGGAAGTTACTACATCTGTAGTAGGGCTGTGTCCACTTCATTTTGTCAGCAGAACACCCTTCTTCCTTTTTCCTGATGGTAGGTCATCTCTTCCTAAAGTACTTGAGACAGGCTAACCAATTGCCTAAACAGTAGAGCCTTTTTTTTTTTGTTTTGTTTTTTCAAGACAGGGTTTCTCTGTTGTAACTCTGGCTGTCCTGGAACTCACTCTGTAGACCAGGCTGGCCTCGAACTCACAGAGATCCACCTGCCTCTGCCTCCCGAGTGCTGGGACTAAAGGCTTGTACCACCACTGCCCAGCTGTGATGCTGATTTTTAGTTGAGGAGACTAAGTGACTTTCCAGTGGCCTACCATACGGGATTGACTCTATCCTGAGGTGGTCACTGACAGGGGGAAAGAAGTTGTTTGTGGAGACCCATGGCCACAGGAATGTCTGTGTGTAAGTGTGTGTATATGTGTGTGCACACGCATAGCCCCTGCTGGCCAACACACTTGCTGGGCAAAGATGCTGCTAGCTTCACCTGCACATCCTGGGTCCTACCTGCTGGCTGTGTTCTGAGCAAATGGGATTCCTAGGGCATGGGCAGCCAGGATTGCTCCTTCTTGGAGCTCTTGGATTGCTTGGGTTCCTGCGGGTGGAAAGGGGTTTGCTTTGAAAGTCTGAGGAGAGAGAGATGGTGAGATTCCCAGCCACCAGATGCACATACTGTAGGCAGCACTTCCCTGGGGAGGCCAGACTTCCTCTCTAGTTCTTTCTATCCCTTCCTATGGTCTGCCCACTGCAGTCAGCGTGGTGTCAGCTGCCACCAGACTGCACAATGGGCAGCTGTCACTTTGTAACTGCTGCTTGTTCCAGCCTGGATGGTAACCGGCTACTAAGAAGCCACTGCTTCAGCTAACCAGAGCTTTGGACACAGAACTGAAGACTTTTACATACAATGCTGGCTAGGTCTGTAATTCTGTCAACTGGAAAGATGCCAGCCCCTCCTTTCTGTTCTCTGGCTCTGTGTGCTGCTTCCCCTTCCTGAGCCCCCACCAGGGCTGTCAGCACAGGGGCAGAGTGCTGACCTAGTGCAGCATCAGCACTGTTGACAATACTTTCCTCGACAGTTTCACCAGTGACTCGGGTTTGTTTTGTGGTTGTTTGTTTTTGTTTTGGAAAAGGCAACAGGCAGTGAGGGAATGGAATGGCTGGCCTGGATACCACTGTTACCTGGATGACACATCAGACATAGGGGCTGCTTGCTTATGACAAATGAAGTAATACCTTTTTCAGAATTGAAAACAAATGGCCAAACGAAATTCACATATGGAATTTCCCCATAGCTAAGGGGTAGAAACAACTCAAACACCTATCAATGAATGAGTGAATCAATGAATGAGTGGATCAATGAATGAGTGGATCAATGAATGGAGGTGCATCCATGCACATGCCTATCAATGAATGAGTGTATCAATGAATGGAGGTGCATCCATGAACATGCCTATCAATGAATGAGTGAATCGATGAATGGAGGTGTATCCATGCACATGCCTATCAATGAATGAGTGAATCAATGAATTGAGGGTACATCCATGTACACAGTGGAGTATTACTCAGCCATAAGAAGTGACATACTGATATATGCCACCGTGAAAGCATTATGCTGAGTGGAAATGAAAGCCAAACACAAAGAGACAGTATTGTATCCTTCTGTTAGCAAGAAATGTCATCAGTGGGAAAAATCTAAACAGACAAAAAGCCAAGGGGTTGGGGACTAACTACTTACTGTGTGCGGCTGGCTTTTGGGCTGCTGAGAATGTTCTAGAACTACGCAGTGGTTGCACGAGAAAGAGCTAGCTGTCAGCAATGGCACATTTTTTGTGAGATACATTTTATTACAAAAAGTTTCCTAGAAATCAAAAGAAAAAAATATTCTGGAAATACGTGGGCGTTATCTCAAATTAATCTACCCCACCTTCCCGACGAGAAAATTAACCAGCTTAAGTGTTAATTGTACAAGTGTATATATTTGTCAAAACTATTTGAATTGTACTAAATTTACTAAAATTTCACTAAATTTTACCTCAGTTAAAAATTGGCCAATCAGTGCTTGAGCTGGCAGCACAGACCATAAAGCCTGGACAATGCGATTTGTGTAGCCCCTGGAAGAGGCAACATAAAAACGTCCGCTTCTAAAAAGGAAGGAAAAACAACAGCTGATCAAGAGAGACAGAGAACAAAGGAAAAATTCTGAACTTGTGGAAATGTGATCTTATTTGTCAGCAGGACTGGTGGGCGGAGCCAGGTCCTCTGCCTGCTGTGCTCTGTCAGCTCTGAGAAACACGTTACAGTCACTTGAACCACCACAGAGATCCAGAGGGATTAGGATACAGAGTTGGATTTGGGACAGATGCTCTGTGACCAAGGTCATGGTGTGTTCCCGTCACACTGTGTCGGTGTGCCCTTGCTGTCCAGGGCTTACTTCCTGTCATGTGTGTCCATGTATTCCTGTTGTCGAGGGCGTACTTCCCAGACACAAGAAGCATGGACACAGTTTCCCTTAACAATTTTTAAGCTGGGTGGGGCAGCAGAAGCAGGAGGATTGTTAGTTTGAGGTCAGCCTGGGCTCTGGAATGAAACTCTGTATTACCCCTCACACCCTTCCACCCAAGCCCTTCATGATCTTCTGTTGAGCAGCCAATAATGGCAAACCCCATGGCCACTAAACATGTTTAAAAGCACAGAATGGAAGAGATAGAAATAACGTCACTGACTGGGCGCACGCCATCAGATCCATGTTACCGCTCAGATCTGCGACTACCGTGGTCTCTGCAAAGCGTGTAAAGCGCTGTGTGTTTGGTGAGTGAGAGGGAACGATTTCTCTCCTGTTTCAATCAGAAGCTGGTTGCTCCAAGGCTGTGGCAGTCCGGGGCGAGGAAAAGATGTTTCTATTAAGCCTATTCCCAAACTGATGCAAACATTTAACGACCTCGACTAAATATTGATTGACTGGTTGATACAGCGAAAGAGACATAGAATGACACGCCGTCTTAGAAGTCTACTTTATATTCCTAATTTGAATCAGCTACATTCCTTGGGTATTTTTTTTTTCCTCATCTAATTAGAAGCGACAAGCTTCCCAGTACCCAAAAACCTTTGTCTAGTTTTGTCTTCCTTTCTGATTCTTTCATACCGATAGAAATGGGGGAGTCTGAACAAAATGGTTCAAGGCAAGTGGTGGAGTGGGGGTGTGTTTTGAAGCTCCAGGGGAAAAATTGTAATTAATAATAATAATAATAATAATAATAATAATAATAATAATAATGGAAAGTATCCTATGCTTCTACAGTGAATGTTTATATTGACATAAATGCTATTTGTTCAATTTCAACCTTTAGAATCTATGGCTAGGGCTAGAACTCAGTTGGTAGAGCTCCTGCCTACCATGCCCAAGGCCCTGAATTTGATCCCCAGCACCACGTAAAACCAGGCATGAGGGTTCATGCCTATAATCCTAGCACATGGGAACTGAATCTGGATCCTCTGCAAGAGCAGCCAGTGCTTTTAACCACTGAGGCATCTCACCATCCCCAGCGTACAAGATGACATGCATCCTGCTTCCTCCTTCCTCTCTAGTGTGCTGAAGGGATGATGTCTGGAGTTGCAGCAGCTTCTTTTGTGATAGAAAAAAAGATCTCCATGCACATAAATGCTAATCCAGTAAGAACAGCAGAGAGGAAAGAGAGAAAGCCTAGTTCTTCTTGGCAGTTTTTGACAGCTGGACTAACAATAAAATGAACTTATTAAGTGACAAAAATAACTCCTGTGTAAATCTCTGTGGTCAGGTTTCTGTAATTTGAGAGTAAAGTAATTGCAACGACTAAAGTTACAAGCATAATGAAAGAGGAAGCAAAAATAGGTACTATATCCTGGGTTAGTGTGCTGGTTAATGTTGTCAGCTTGATACAAACCTAGACAAAGCCCAGAAGAGGGAGCCTCAGTTGAGGATTTGCCTCCATCAGATTGGCAGAAGGACCTGGTTGCTGTCTCATGCCCTGAGTTCCCTGCAGAACCAGAAGACTGGCCCTTCCTCCCTGCCACTCACTCTGCTCCCTGCTTCAAGGGGTCTTCAACCAGCCTCCCAGTGGGGGGGGGGGGGGATTGGCTAACCCAGGGCTTTGGTTATGAACCCATCTAGCAGCATCGGGCTTTCCCGCTGGAAGGCACACAGACTCACAGTGTCAGTCATGTGGCCTGGGAGGCTTGCAGGCCCACTTTTCACACAAACCTTCTGAATGAACTGCCAAGAAGCAAGCACCTTTTGTGAGCAGCTGACAGGGAGGCAGGCTCATCCATTTGCTTGCCAGGATCTGCAAAAAGTTTTCCTTCCCACAATTTAGAAATGAAGCCGTGGGCTTGGCCTAAGTCAAGTGCTCATCCCTGCCCTGGTCACTGTGGCCAGAGGAGGGCTGCAATAAGTCAGGCTTTTCATACACCTGCTTGAGTGAAGTACAGGAACCGACCGTGGAGCAGGGAGCTCAGGGTTGTCCTGGTTCAAGAAAGGCATGAGCTAGGCCTCTTGGCATATTCTTATAATCCTACTTATTTGGGAGACTAGGAGAGGAAGCTCACAAGTTCAAGGGCTACATTACACGAGTAATTTAGTGATAGCCTGTCTCAAAATAGAAAGCAAAAGGGACTAGGACATCTGGGAAGAGCGAACCTTAATTGAGAAAATGTCTCCATTAGACTGGTCCGTTAGCAAGCCCGTGGGGCATTTTCTTGAATAATGATTAATGTGGGAAGGTCCAGCCCACTGCGCGTGGTGCTGCTCATGGGCAGGCGGTCCTGAGGTATATAAGGAAGTAGACCAAGCAAGCCATGAGGAGCAAGCCAGGGAGCAGCGTTTCTCCACAGCCTCTGCTTCAATTCCTCCTGCCTCCAGGTTCCTGCCTCGGTTTCCCCTGATGTAAGCCAAATGAATCTTTTCCTCCCAAGTTTCTTTTGGTTATGGCATTTTTATCACAACATTAGACAACGTGGACACCTGGTGGGGAACAAAGAGTGTCCCTGACTACCTTACTGAACCCTCACTTCACCTAGAGAAAAAGCCAGGACTAAGGGATGTAAAAGTGTTATCAAGAACATATCTCGGGAGCTGGATGTCTCAGCAGTTAAGGGCATTCATTGGTTGCTCTTCCAGAGGGCACAGGTTCGACTTCCAGTACCTACGTGGCAGCTCAAAAACACCTGTAATTCTAGCTTCAGGAATCTGACACTTCGCCTCCATGAGTCCCAGGCGTACCTGTGGTACACAGACATACTTGCAAACAAAACTTAAAAAAAAAAAAATTACAGAATTCAGCTCAGACTTGCCCCATTATACCTTCTGTACAGCACACATACCTTAGCTTGTTGCCCTCGGTGGTTTGAATCTCCTACCTCAGTCATTAATCACAAAATTGCCCCCACAGACATGTCTGTGAGCCAGTCTGGCGGAGGTGGTTCCTCACTTGAGGTTCCTCCTTTCCGTGTGACTCTAGTTTGTATCAAGTTGACAAAAATAACCGGTGTAATACATTCCTTCATCCCACAAGCCACACCAGGAGTATCTTGGTGGCCAGGTGGCTCCAAAGGAGCCTTTTCCCAAAGGGGAAAGCAGCACCCAGTGGATCGGGGTTGGTATCTCAGGAGGAGATATTTTGGCCAAACATCCCCCAGCCACTTGGTCTGGGGGTTTCCAGGTAACTTTCTCACTGTCTGGTCTCCCTGTCTCTCTCTGAACACTGCATTCTCCCTGCCCCCAACAGACGGTAGGAAATCATCCCACCTTATCCCTCTTAGGGACAGAAACTCCAAGCTTCCACTTTGACTTCCTTTCTAAAAGTGAAGATCAGGGCCCTCTCTGATTAGGCCTCTCACTCCTCAGGACCCCAGAAAACTGAATCCTCCATCACAACTGGCCAGGTAGTAGCTAGGTTGGCTTCCAGGAATACAGGCTGCCTCCTGGAGCCCTCCTACCCCGCTGCTGTCTTCTCATTGGCCTTTCTTGTCACGTTGCCTAAAGGGTGGTCCCACAATCAGCAGAGGTGGCAGTTCCGGAGAGATCTGGTGCTGCTGAGAGATCAGGTGTCTCACCTTCTCTAGCTCAGGCATTCCGAAATGCTCTAAATTCTGCAACTTTGGGAACATGACATGACATGACAGGAGCAAAAGATTACACAGCACTTTGCTTTGTGGACTATCAGACACATTGTATAAGAGCCGTCTTGGGCTATGCATTTCAGGCATGCATAAAAAACAAATTAATTCCACGTTTACACTCGGACCCTCAAGATACCGCACCATGGATGTGAAATATTTCCACTAATGGCCCTAAGCATTTGAATAAGGGATCCTCAGCCCAAGCCTGCTTTTTCCTTTTCCCTGGGATATTTGTGGCCATCACATTTGACTTAGGCAAATAGAATCGGCTAAAAAATATTTATCGAGCACCTATTATGTGCCAAAGAATCCTGCTCTCAACTTTTCAGCTGGATTTGGGGACACGATATAAATGGAGGAAGGGCTTGCTGTCATGATCTTTCCTGGTCCTCACAGTCCAGCTCCACATCACACTCAAAGAGCTCTCCAATGCACCATCGCCCTCTTTACTCAGTGACCTTCAATGGCTCCCTGCTTACTTAGGCTATAGTCCAAGGCTACTTTGCTTGAGCTAGCAGTTCTTCCTGATCATGCTGACCCTAGAGAGCGTGGTTTCTTCCATGGAGTCTCCTCCCCAAATGTGGCTGGAGCTGTTCCAGCTCCTCATCTGTGTCTGTATGTGGCAATGGCAACAGGAAAGCTCTGCTCTAGGTGGGTGGGGACCTCATCTGTCCAGAAAGTCAGCTAGCCAGATTCCTTTCGGATTATGCAAAGGCATAAGGGTGTGCTGGTGGGTAAACTGGGGTGGTAGGTGAAGGAGGTGTTTTGCCCCAGTCTGCAGCTCATGTCAGAGGCAGGCAGGAGAAGGCAAGCGGCCTAGATGGGGACGAGAGTTTATAAGGAGCAGACACTCAGAAACCACTGAGTATTCCTAGTACCTCTTGATCCATGCACAATCTGACAGCATCCCCTTCCCCTGGCAGCAGTTGGAGAGTGAGACAGCCACCCACCTTCTCCCGCAGAAGCCTGATGAGGGGGCCACAGGATGCTGAGTAGGAGGATGGAGCCTGTGGAGGCTTTCAGGGAAGTGAAGATGGGGTGCTTTCAGGAATAGCTGAGGTCAGGATCCTCAGTGGAAGTGGTGACCAGGCCTCCACTGACATGGACTTAGACTGCACAAAGCCTGTAGATATAGTTCCTGGCTTGGAAATAGAAGGCGCTAGATTTCCAAAGTTGTGAAACCTCAGATTGTGTGAATGTAGAAGTTTGGAGCTCAAAGGCTCCCCGGAGCTCAGGGTTCAGGCAGTGTTCATGATACCACAGGAAGCTGTAGCTGATCTGAACCTGAGCCAAACTCTCCCAGGACTGCAGGGTTGGCCTTGAACTACCAACAGGTTGCTTTAGCCTCCCTGAGCCACGGAATACTCATCCAGCTCAGATGGTTGTTGTGGAAATTAAATGTGCTTCTTCTTCTACTCAGCAAATTGGAAGCTGTGGCAGGTGGGGCTAGCTACTCTCCCATTCTGGGAAATAAAACCCCAGATTTTACTTGGGGACATAGCCACCCCAGAATGGTTCTGCTTTATCCATTTCTAGGATATCTGTGGTAGTTAATGCTGAGAGGTTTGAGTGAAGGTTGTTTCGGTTGAAACCACCAACACTTCACTTAAGCCTGAACAAAGAAACCCACAGGTGACCTCTACCTCACCTCACATTAACGCCACCGTTTTCTTAACCTGTGACCCCTGAAAGCTGTGAGGTCTGCGTGTGCATGTACAGGCCACTGGCCATATCTCTTCCTTTCAGCTCTCACTCTGCTTCACAAATATCTCCAAACTCTGTCCTCAGGCTCACGGCAAATTTGAAGCTTGTTCTCCGATCTCCTTGCCTGGCTATTGTTATGATTCATCTTGATTGCCAGTGTGACTTGGGAGAGAGGCCTGTGAGGTTAGTGAAGCATCTCCCTGTGTGTCTTGGAAGAGATGATTGACATGTAAGACAGTAACTGGACAAGGGAAGAGCCAGGCGGAATGTGGGCAGTGCCATCCCACAGTGTGGGAGCCGGGATGGAATGAACATGGAAGAGAGACCCAGCCAGCACGTGCGAACGCCACTCTTCCACAGAGTGCTCCTGCAGCTGCTGCTGTGGTCTGTGGATGTCACTTCCGGCTTCTGCAGCCCCCTCAGCACAGACGGGGAGCAGTGGCTCTCCAGAGCCTTCCAGCCTTCATCCTCTGGGTGGGGCTGCATCACGGATTGCTCTTGTTCCGATGCTTCAGAGCAGAGCAGTTACTAGATTCTCTGGCTTTGCAGCCTGCCAGACAGCCAGGAGACTACCAAGCATCCCATGCTGGTGTGTGTTACTCTGATAAATCCTCTTTTGTAACCTGAAGATTTGAAGGGAGGAAGAGAAGGTGGGGGTGGCTCATGTCCATAATCTCAACATTTGGGAGGATGAGATAGACATGTAGTGAGTTCCAGACCAGCCTAGGCTGCACACTGAGTTTCAGGATACTGAATGAGACTCTGTTTAAAAAAGGAAAAAAGAGGAGGAGGAGAAATAGGAGGGGGAAGGGGAAGGAGGAAGAGAAGGAGGAAGAGGAGGAGGAGGAGGAGGAGGAGGAGGAGGAGGAGGATTACTATTTTCCTGTATCTCACGGTGATGAGCATTATATGTGGAGCCACTGGAGAGTAAGTTAAAGCCCTCGTGAGTCATTGCCCTCAGTTTCAGCCATGTTTCCTAAGAACAGGACATTCTCTTACGTAGCTATGATTTAAATGCCAGTGAAAGAAACGCTATATCAACACACTAGTCTTAAATAAAGTACAGCTCATTTACATATCATAGTTGTCTTGATAATGTCCTTTTCTGCACTCACTGACTCAGAAGCCATGCTAGGAATACATATTGCCATGCCTCAGCGTGCCCTGCTTCCTCCAGTCCCTCAGCCTCCAGGCTGTCACTCAGTGAGATCCTGTCCCTGTTTTAGTCACCAACCTCCAGCCTTGCTTTGACAGCTTCTCTCCTTTCTCTCCTTCCCTTGTTCTCACTTCTCCAGGACAGAGCCTCTCTCTGGTTTATTTATCTCCTTTCCCAGAGCTATGTCTGCCAGAGTCTGTGGGGAAGAACCCTTGCCTGAATCTGCCAGATCTGGATCTCAGCTTTGGTTCCTCCCAACCCCTGCCCAGTCTCTGCCAAGTGGATAGGAGGATGGGCTTTGCAGGCATCCAGGAGGATCTGTCTGGGTGTCATCAGGATGCCTGGTTCAAAGGATACCTGGGAGGAAGGAACAGTGCGTGTGGTACCCAGCAGAACTAATAAAGCAGGGTGGGCATGAGGCATCCATTCCTGGCTCCTGGATGACCCTCTCTTCCAGCTCTGTCCAGCCTGACTCTCCCAATCTTGATGGAGACCAGGCCTCAGATTAAAAACACACGTAATAACACAAGGAGTCAGGCTGTCTGGGCCTGCTGTACATACCTCTAATGCCAGCTCTTCGCACGACACCCCACCCATCATCTTGTCCAGCCATTGAATGAGCCTGATAATCACTCATAAGTTTGGCTAGCTAAGCTTGTTACACCAGAAGTGCCCCCCACCCCCGCTTCCACCAAAACCTGGTTTGGGTGTCTGAGGCTTCTGTCCACCCACAGTAGGCAAGACCAACTGCCTGTGGAGCACTGTTGACATCAGATTCCTAAGTAACATCTGGGTCCCATTAGGAGGCAGAATACTAAAAACCAGGGCTGGCCCTCAGCCAGCACCAGCGAGGGAGGTGGGGGGAGTACCACTCCCTTCCCAGGGTGATAGAGTTGCCCGGGCCTATGGAGGCTCATCCATTTTCCACAAGGCATCCCGAGGAAGGAGAGGGGAGTGGCTTTTGCTGGCAGTCCAATACTGAGTGCCTTGAAGTGTCATCCCAGCCATCCTCTCAGGTTTCCCAAAACAGCAAAGTGATGGCAGAGAGCTACAGGGCGCTTTGTCAGCATGGGCTTAGGGTTGAGGGTAGCACAGCTGTCTGTCCCTCACCGGCGCATGTGCACACGGGCCATCGGACTCCATGTCACTTGCTGCACTGAGTTCCTTCTGGTTCATGCTTGGATATTTGGTTCCCAGAGCAGCCAGAACACCCAGTTCAACCTTCACTACCCAGAGAGAGGGGAGGGGTCCAGCAAAGGTCATGCTGCAAATCTGGTCTCCACCCCAGGGTACCGCACCGTGAATAGATCTAGCAATGCTGGCTTCCCTGGGAGCCGACTTAAACCAGGTCCTGACGGCCATTTGAAATCCTCATTTAATCACTCTCAAAATAACTGGTGCTGAAGCCAGGAAGATGGCTCAGAGGGTAAGAGCGCTGACTGTGCAAGCGTGAGGAACCGAGTTTGAATCCCTAGCACCCATGTGACAAGCCAGGTTTGGCTGTACAGGACTGTAACCCCAGTGCTGTGGCGTAGAGGTGGAGTGGGGTGGGGGGACCCTGTCTCAAGGGGATAAGACAGAGATTTAGGGGGAAGACACCTCCTCTGGCCTTCATATGTGCATGCCCATGTGCATGGACCCCTTTGCATGCACACATATGTACACACATGTTCACCCATGTACACATACACACACGAAAGAGGAAAAACAACTGGAGCCTGAGCCGAACCATATGCTGAATAAATGAAGCCTGGAACCACCTAGGCTGGCCTGGCATCAAATGACAGGATTCCTGCGTGAGGCCCTGATACTGAAATTCCACCAGTGTGTCCCCTAGGCTATGCTTTCAACAAGGAAGTGGGCGGGACTCATCGACTGCTCAGCATGTGCAGGACACATCTTAGGCAGGGAAATAGCCAGTGTCCGAGCCACCCAGCACCACCAGCTCTGGGAAACCATTTGCCTACCAGGTCAGAGTCCAACAGAGACATGAACACCTCGTGCCATGCTGTCCTCAGATCCTAGAACAGCCTCTGTTCTCCGCTGAATTTAGGCCAGCAGGATCCCTACGATCTATAGAAAAATGTCTGCATCTGGCACCCACATGAACAGCTTTCAAGGACAGGGAAAAGGCTGGAAAAAGAGCGTGTTGGATTCTGTTGCAGAAGGATGTGTGGAAAGACAAGAAAAAGCAGCTTTTGTCCGCGAAGCAGAGCCTGGTGACAGAAGCTAGGCAAGGCAAGCTGTAGCCGGGCAGTGGCTGCCTGCCTGCTGCTGGTGTAGCGCCTGCTGGGCTCTGCCCAGGAGGTATACTGATGTGGTGACTGCAGGCTCATGCACGAGGAATCCAAATAGCAGGGCTCCAGTAGCCCTCCAGGACCAGGAAGGGCACCTTTCCCTCTATACTGGGGAAACTGAGGCCCCAATGCACTGCTACTTATGAACACGTGACGAGATGGTTTCCTGAGCCGTGTGTCTCCAGTGCACACTCACCATCTCCACGATGCAGAGGCCGGGCCTGCGAGCCCCCTTCAAGTCAACGGGAAAGTGAGTGGCTGCTGTGTTCTCTAGGCAGAAGCCCCCGGAGAGGCTCTGAGGACTTCCATCTCACCCTGACCAAACCGTTCTCTACACAGCACAGATGGAGTGTCTGGGTAGTTTGAACTGCTGTGTGGTGAAGAAATAGGTAGACAATGGGTCTTGTGTATCTAACTAGCCCTTCTTCTGCCTTTTTTTCAAAAAAAAAGATCTATTTTTATTGATGTGTATGTGTGTATATCTCTCTATGTGTCAAGATGTGCAGGTGCCAAAGGAGACCAGAAGAAGGTCCTCTGGAGCCAGAGTCACAGACAGCTGTGAGCTTCCCAACTCGGGTGCTTGGAGCTGAACTCAGATCCTGCGGAGAACAGCAGGCGCTCTTCGTCAGTGAGCTGTCTCTCCAGCCCCTCTGGCTTTTTGGCTTGAGCTTCACCAGAATTGGAGATGGCCAGTGTTAAGACTCTGCCAGGACTCTGAAAGGAAGAAACAGAAGGTGTTTCCCACTCCGGAGAGCTGGCTTCAGGTCACTGTGGGCCATGTCCATCTGAGATGTAGAACAGCCAGTCATGGACAGGAAGGTGCCGCTGTCACTGGAAACAGCAGAGCCCTCCTGAGCTCCTCACCACAGAAGGTGCTTGAACTGGTAGGAAACAAATCAAGGCTTACAAAGAAAGCTACCATGCCTGTCATTGCACCTTGCTGTCTGTGTGGACAAAGAACTGGATTCTTAGGAAGGTTATAGTAGATGTGATGATGTTACTCCATACACTTCCACAAAACCCTGACCGGAAGGAGAGAACAGAAGACCACCTAAGACTAGATCTATCCCATAACTCTAAGTATTCCATTAGCCAGACAAGTGTGCATCCATTTCGACGTCATCAGCCTGGGTCTGTTAGCCGAGAACATGAGGTCCCGACGACTTTAGACCAGCTTGAAGCCAGGGAGTGTGAGTCCTGCTTGGTTGTTTCTTTTTTGGGGGGCGGTTGGGTATGAGACAGGGGTTTACCTTCTAGCTCAAGCTGGCCTCGAACTCAAGATCCTCTTGCTTCTGCCTCCATTGTGCATGACCTAAATTAGTTTAACCCTTTGCCAACCTGCTAGGAGCAGGAGTTGTTTTGGCCATTAGGGACGTACATGCACATGCTTTCTTTCTCTTCGGTTCATTGAGGAATGGAATGGCCAGATCAAGGGCAGATGAGGATTAACTTTGTTCTGTAAGGAAGCCTGGCTTTATTCCTGCTCTTGGCCCCTCTGCTCCGGGCAAGAAGAGATTCTTCCAATCAGGCAGGCTAGAGAGTAGCAGTTTTCAGAGATTGAGAAAGAGTTTTCAGAGCCCCTCAGTCCAGGGGGCAGTGTGGACACTCACATCTGTGTCACATTCAGAGGCACTGGAACACAGAGGGGAAGAATGAGCCCAAGGAACACATGGCCGAGCTGGGGCCCAGATTGGAATGTCTTTGACCAAAGAGGAGCTGGCCTGTGGATGACAGATGAAGGACTTCTACTGCTGATGACCTAGTCATTCTTCAGTGAGCAGCACAGGGACTTCTGGGCTCTGAAGCAGGAGGGTCTACTCTAGACAGATGGTGGTAACTATAGAGTTTGGGAGGACAGAGGAAGAACAAACATGTAGGCAGGGGCTCGGAGCGGGTGCTGTAAAGGGAACATAGGCTTGCTGGATGCTTTAAGGTTCCAAGTTAAAAATAGAAAATTTCGAGCGCATCCGCACATGCATGCATGCGTGTGCACGGTGTTTCTAGGGCTCAATCCCACATTCAAATCCTTATACATGAAAGGCAAAATACAGTCTCCTTTTTATTCATTTCCTCTGGTCTACCAACTAACTGGGCATATGGCTCTAAAACTCTCACTTGGGAAGCTGTGGTGTTGGCTTCTGTAGATGGCTCTCAGGAGGTTCCTCTTGGAACTGCCTGGGTGAGAAGTTCAAGCCCATGACTTGGCCACAGGGGGCCTGAAGTCTGCACAGGGAACTTGTGACCTGCCTTGATTGTACTCTGCCTGATTCTTTTTCATTCTTAGGGTCCTGGTCAGCCCCATGCAGAAGAAGCCCGAAAAGATTTCTTCAAGCCTGCTAGAGGTCCAAGCTGTGGGTACCACAGAAGTGAGGACCGAGACGCAGAGGGGACTCTGGCGGCTGACACAGCCTGCCAGTGATGTAGAATGTTCTGACCATTTGGCAAACTGTGTTTATGAGCTGTGTCCTTTCCTACGTGTCAGTTATGAGTCCATAGAGTTTACCAAAGAGAAAGGAACTCACACTGATATTTGGGCTGTGGGGGATAAACTGAAAGTGTTTTCTTGTTCCGTCTCGGCCCTTCCTTCCTTTTTTCCTTCCTTCTTTCCTTCTTTCCTTCCTCCCTCCCTTTCTCTCTCTCTAAAGCAGGCTGACCAAGTATACAGATGAGAAACCCAAGGCCCTGAGTGATCAGGGAACTCTTTAACAGAGGCTACATTTTATGCCATGATTAGTAATTAATCTTTGTTCAAAAAAAAAAAAACCACCTCATTCTCTTTCTCTCCCTCTCTCTCCCTCTCCCTCCCTCTCTCTCTCTCTCTCTCTCTGTGTGTGAGAGAGAGATGGGGGGGTTGGGGATTGTTAGTTTCTAGGGATGGAACCCAGGGCCTTGTGCACGTTATCCAGCAGATAGACCCTCTATCACCTAGCTTCACTTCAGATCACTCAAACATGAATCAGATGCATTTTCCTCACTAGCAAGGAAGGGCTTCAGACTGACTATGGACTACACACATGGATAGTGGTGGCGGCTCCCTGCAGGAGCGACGACCCATCTCAGGGGACTAGGAAGAAGTATCCCTGTTATGTGATACAAGGCTCCCGTGGGCCACACTGCTCCACATTACTACTGACAGGCTAAGCCACTGGGAGCACATTCCTGAAACTCACTCAGCAGTCACACTGGGGAAGCTACCCCTCAACATCTGCTGCAGTGAAAGTGACTTGGCTGGAAACTGAAGCCATGCTCCTACTCCTACATAAGGTGCCTCAGAGGTGCAGAACATGGGACCTGGAAGGGCTTTCCAGACAGCAGAGCTCGGAGCCCGCTGACTCTCCACAGGCCTCCACCTGAAGAAGGAAAGCAAGCCATAGCCAGGTCCTCTTCACTAATCTCTCTAGCCTTGGAGCTTCTGAGCTATTTGAACCTCCCCAGGATGCCTGCTGCCTTGCCAGGATGGATCTCTTCGTCACTGCCTGCCTCGCCCTGCCTGACTCCTTTCCCACATACTTTCTCTACACTTTCCTTACCTGACACCTGTGGGGGTGCACTCCAAGGATGTTCAGGCTTAGGTGTTCATGGAGGGCTGCTGACATCATGGGATGGCTGAAAGGACACCTGGCTATGGCTTCTGGCCCATGCAGCGGGTTGACACGACACTGTTCTTGGAGCGTGGAGCTGGGGTGCTGGTCTCGGCTCTGCCGTCCTGCTTCCAACCTGTGCTTAGAACTGTTTCTGCTAACCCTATTCTTTGGACTGCTGCAGAACAGGGCCACCATGAGAATGGACAGTGCTGGCTGGGCACGGGGAGGGCTGCAGAGGTCACCAGAGAACAGACAAGGGGCCCAGGCCGTCCATCTGGGAAGCAGCTGTGTGGGAAGCAGAATGCCTCCCAGCCATCTGGGTTGGAGTTTGCTCTCCAGGATCCATGTCATCTGTGACAAGGACAGGGGGCTGCCATGCCTGCTAGGGTAGTTCAGGCTAAGGAAACTAGGGTAGCAAACAGATGCAAGCCTAGGTCAGGATAGGGCTTGAGAAGCATCTCGGCCGAGGCCATTTCTAGGGCAGTCCAGGGCCTCTCCCCGTCAGCACGCCAGTGCCTTGATGGGCTGGGGGGGGGGGGGAGGTATGAGGAGCTCAGCACTGCTCTCTATTATCTACCCAGAAGGGGCTCTGATTGGTTCTGGTCTTGGGGTCCTGAAGGTGTCAGACAGTGCAGAACAGTTTAAGGGAAGAGACGTCCCCGTCTTCTTGGAAGGCAGATCAAATGGAAGAAATGGAAGTTCACGCCTTGCCTCACCCGATGGCTGGTGGTTGTGGACATCCAGAGCCATCTACACACTGTGAATGATGGCTGGGCAAGGTAACAAGCTAGTGTGGTGGAAAGATCCAGCTGCTCCTTTCCCTGGTTTCTCTTTCTTCAGAAATTGTCCTAGACTGGGTTCCAGACTGTGTAGCTAAGAAAGGCTAGCTGGGGGCCTGGAGAGAGAAGGAAAACCCTAGAAGCCAAAGTTTGGCAGCAAGCGGTCCTCGGTGTGGAGTCCCGTGGTTTGCAGCCAAAGCCACCAAACAGGAGGAAGCAGGAGGGGCGATTCCAACCCTGGGCCACATCTCTGACACTGGCTGCAGGATTTTGGCTCTGTTTCCCCAGCAGCCACTGCTGGCCCTGGCAGCTCCGTGTAGAGAATGGAAACCTGAACTTTTTTTAGTTCTCAAAACTCATAAAGCATGGTGGCTCTCACCTGTAACCCCAGCACTGGGGAAGCTGAGGCAGGACTGCCATGAATTCAAGGCCAGCCTGGACTACAGAATGAGACTATCTAAAAACCAATAAATCAACAAACCACAAAATCCTGCTGGGCCTGGTGACACATGCCTCTAATCTTCAAAGTGGCACGGAGGCACGAGTGTAATCCCAGTGCATGGGAAGCTGAGGCAGAGGCAGGGGGAATCATGCATTTGGGGTTAGCCTGTGCTACAAAGCAGTTCTGGGCCAGACTAAGCTATTTAGCAAAACTTTGTTCAAACCAAACCAACAAAACAATGTGCTCCTGGCCATTTCCCACAGCAACAGGGCTGGGTATGCGCCTCTGCAGTGGACAGTGGAGGCACCTCCTTCATGGCAGCAAGAAACTTGGTGAGGGTAGGGCTCTCTTGAAGGGCAGGACAACACAGAGAGTAAACGCTGACACTGCCTGACTGGGTGCCAACTCCTGGTGTGTTGCTTGCACACATCTCAGGGGCCTTCCTAAACATTAAGCTGGATGCCTCTCACCCAATTTGTCATGTTTTGCTAAGGATAGGAGGTGCTTCACTCAAAACGGTGCTAGTGGCCGTGGGTGGATCACCCCATGGCCCCCAACCCACAATGGAGAAAATCCCAAGACTGGCGGGAGTGAACTTAAGCCAACTGTCTGTTCTGCATGGATCCATCTGGTCAGGATACCAGGTCTGGGCAGCTTTGCCCAGTTGGCATGTGCTGAAGCCCTCAGGGAAGGGGGACAGAGCAAATCAGGCAAGCAAACCCACCCCTAAACCTAACAGAGGTGGGTCCTGCCTCTAAAACATAGCCAGAGATCCCCCAGGGACCCGCTGAAGCCACAAGTCAAGACACCATCATCCGGTTCACTTGAACAGACATTTATTGAGCACCTACCAAGTGCAAGGCACTGTTAGGTGCCACAAGAGATACAGAGTGACCGTATGGTCCCTGCCCGCGAGGAGCTCACAGTCTAGAGGGAGGCGACACAGTACACAGTTGGCTGCAGCTACACCTGCCGGAGTGGCAAGGGCCAGAAGCGACACACCAAGTGCTGTGGGGTCACAGAAAACCACAGGGCTGTTTCTGTTCAGAGTACAGAGGACTCAGGGCTGGGCCTGTGAGGGAGGCTATAGGGCAGAAGGGCATTTCTAAAGAATAAGCATGAACATGGGAGCCCAGAACTGGGTGGCCGGAGCAAGCGTCATGGCAGGGGACAGAAAGTAGACAGTCATGTATGGCCATGGGTAACAGCCACAGACACTGGGCTCAAGGGGTAGGAACTTGGTGTTCTGGTCACAGCTGTAGAAGATCACAAGAGAGGAAGAGGGTGATGCAAAATGGTCCTCTAGAAGATGAACTTGGAGCCCCAGGGAGCCTGGGAGACAGGAGAGCTGTAAAGTGGCCTAGTGTTGAGGGACCCGATGCCACAGGGGACTGTGGGAACAGGCGGGCAGGAGCAAGCCGAGGGCCAAGACAGATGAACTCTCAGGGTCAGGTGAGAGGAAGTTACAGAAGGAGGCTGAGGTTCTGGAAGATCCCATGGGGTTAGTGATAGGATCAGTGTCACTACAGAGGATGATGGAGATAGCAAAGAGTTGTGACACCTGGAATAATTGCAGCTTCTCAAAATGCAGTTCCAGACCACCTACTAGGAGCCACTCAAGGGTTTAGGGAAGTGACGAGCTCGGCTTTCCTCTAGAGCATGGAGTTCACCTCTCAGGGTGGGGCCTGGTAACCCACATTTTAGCAAGGGCTGCCTTTCCCACTGAGTCCTAAGAGTGGCCCAGTTTGAGAGCTACCTGTTGAGAAACAATGTATTCAGGATTGACCTTCAAGAAGAAAGGAATGAAGAACCTCTAGACCAGTGGTTCTCAACCTTCCTAATATTTGAGACCCTTTAATACAGTTCCTCTTTTCATTGCTACTTTGTAACTGTAATTTTGCTACTGTTATGAACTGTAATGTAAATATCTCATCTGCAGATGGTCTTAGGAGACCCCTGTGAAAGGGTCGTTTGACCCCCCCAAAAGAGTCACAACCCACAGGTTGAGAACTGCTTCTCTAGAAGTGGAGAAAATAAGGCCAATGGCCTTAGCTACGACATCAACATTGCAACAGCAACCCAGGGACTTCTCAGGCTACTCCCACGTGGTGGGCAGAAGCCAAGTTCGCAAACCGGGGAGTAAAAAAGTGGAAAGTTGGAGTAAAGCATTAGCAACACAACACAGGGTGCTCTAACTAGAAGGATCAGAGGTCCCTGGGGAGCAGCAGGGAGGGGAACAGTGCAAGTGATGGACCCAGCCGAGACGATGCAGGATGCTGAAGATGGGGCAGCACTGAGAGAGGAGAGGCAGGCTTAGACTGGGTGAGCCTGGTGCAGTGACACAGGTCTGCAGCAGCTGTCCCTACTAGGGAGAGGGGCAGGTACTTGGCACTGGCAAGGAGGGGTGGCGTCCTCTGTTCGTGCTTTACATGTTTACAAGCCTATAAATCACAACTCCGTCCTAACTCACAGCAAGTTCCAGTAATACAGCTGAGGCCTGCCTACAATGTTGCTGCCATACTATGGTTACTTAGCCTTTCAACCTCTGTAAGCATCAGACACCTTGTCCAATGACCAAACAAGTCAGCCTCGGCTGCAATGACTACCTCACCCAAATGTCAGGATACACAGAAGGCAGAAGCACTCCACACAGGGAGGAATTCTGAGACACTCCTAGGTTCACTGTGGAGGCACTGAGGGATAGAGGTCAAGCATGTACAAGCTCCTAGTAGCAACAGAGCCTGGGATGAGGCAGAGAAGCAGGGTCGTGAGCTTTCTTCAGTGATTGGGCTTTAAAAGCTACACCTAAACATGATGGATTTCACAAAGAATCTAGAACTATATTTCACATTATAATCTACAAAGTAATTAATGCCTCTCGGTTTCCTCCAACTTCTTTTTCCCTCCTATATGGAAAAGGGGGAAATGGGCAGGTATCTCTCAGAAACAATACTAAGAACACAGAGGCTCATACAACTCAAAGGTTAGGCTGCCTGCAGAGCCTGAGAGCGCCAGTACTCCTCCTGTCAGCTTCAGGATGAGGCAAGTCTGAGCATCCTGGCTCTCCTGGTTCCCAGGAATGCTGGACTGGGACTTAACAGGCCAAGAGGCCCCGGAAACAGCTCTACCCTGACACTTGTGCTGTGCTCCAAAGCTGGGGCACAGTGTGGGGGGCTGTGATGAGTCAACTCCTGAGGCTTTCCAAAAGTCTTTGTTCTCTACCTGCACAGGCTGCAGGTCTGAAACCCCCAATACAGATGACAAACATTGCCCCCGCAGATCATATCAACAAACTCAGGAGAGAACATGACTAAGGTAGAGCGTGGCCACCTAGAAGGCTCTGCATCCATCTCCTGAGGATGCAGGGATAACTGAAACCAAGATGCACGCATGGTGGCAGTGTTCTGTGATCCGCACAGTCCCCGCACCACGGAGAACAAAAGAGAACAAACCAGCACCAAGTCCTCAGCTACTATTTGTGGGACTGGGAGAAAGACAGGATCCACAGGGCAGTGGATCTGACCACAAGGGCCTGGAGACAGCACGGATGGAAAACACAAAGCCCTTTGAAGGTCCGGGTGAGAGCCAAAATGCTAAGACCAGAAGAGTTTCACGGACACGGAATTCAAGCAACACTGAGAAGAGACGATACGAGAGAACTGGTTCTGAAAGACTCAGGAAGAGCTAAGAGATCTCTAAAAAGACAAAAGGGGGGAATAGAGGGGCTCTGGGACCCCTACTGAAACTACTAATGCTATTTATTGGCTTGGGTCATCCTTGAGAATAGAAAACTTTTTGGCAAAGCTGTACAAACTCCACATGGGGATATTTCCCGTACTTGTGGGTTGTGGACTCATGCTGGCCACAGAAAGCGACTCCTCACCAGACTCTTCAATCCCTACCTCAGCCTCTGAGGCTACAGGAGCTGTGGAGTCGGGTGGGGAGCACAGCGGCCTTGGCTGGTGAATGCATTAAGGGGCTAGGCCGGGCAGGGAGTTTGCTGGGACCCGTTCCCTTCTCTGTCCAGCGGAGGGGAAGGAGGGTGGGGGCCGAATGGCTGGCTCACCCTGCTCTTCAGAGTCTGACTTTGCCTCCTCCCTGATGACACCAGGTACCAAGTGCCATCTAGTGGCTCCACTTCTCCACGCTCACAAACAGCCCGCCGAGAAGACCCCACAGGAGCAGAGCGGGCCAAGCTAAGGAGGAGGACGGGGAGCCATGTTAGTGGACAGGACAGATCACCTCAAGAAAATATACTTTGAGAAGTCTTCCTTTTCTTAAGGAAGCAACTCTTTTTTTTTTTTTTTAATTTTATTTAGAAAGGCTAACCATATTCATTTGTCAATTTTTTCTTCAGTTTTAAGGAAAATAGTTTAAAAAACATAAATTGTAAATACACTCAAGAGTAACTGCTATTAAACAGTTCTGAACAGGCAGAAAATGTACTTTTCTTTTACAGAAAATGTTAAATCTGTAATAGCAGCATAATTTTATATATAGAAAAAAGCTGGCTTTGAAAACCCAGATTTTTGTATACACAAAACACCTCCCTTCCTCTCTCTTCCTATACAGCACAGCACTGTTCACTCTGGGAAGGCTTCTTCACATTACGGTGCTTCCCACAGTGGACAGCCCCCTTGTGGCCCCGTCATCAGCGGGCTCTCAGCCCAGCCTTCAGTCCAACACCAGGGCAGAGAGGGCGTTCAGGTCTTTCATGTACGGGTGAGCCACCAGGATCTGGTCGATCTTCAGTTTTTGCTCAGAGTCAGGGAAGATCTTCAGCAGCGCCTCCCTCAGCTCACTGGTCTCTGCTGAAGACCTCTGTGCCGGCATGGGAAGGTTGTGCTGCATACCCGGAAGGGTGGCCAGGGGTGTGAAGTGTGGCTGCTGAGGAAGCCAAGGGCTTGAGGAGGTTCCCTGGATCCGGGATGGAGGCTGGTGGCTGGTGTTGGCTACCTGGGTGCTGGGGCTCCGGAAGCCGGGGTCAAATGTACCCATGTTTGGCAGGGCATTGAGTAGCGGCTGCATGTCTCTGTGGATGAAATGAGTCGTGGTGAGAAGGGCAGTAAGAAACCCTTCTAAAGCACCTGCAGCTAACACTGAGGGTTACATGCTGTTCCGTGGTTTCTGAAGGCCAGAGGCCAGAGCCATGGATGCTGAAATCAGCTCCCACAGAGTGGCCTACAGGGCACCTAGTACCATTTCCAGACCCGTGAGTGAGCGAACAGCCCTGGAACGGACAGTCCTTCCCCGGACTCCCGTCTTAGGGATGGCCACACGTGCTAGTTCTGCAAGGTTCCTGCTCTTCTAGAGGTTTTTCTGGGTAGTGTCAGCTGACAGAATGGGGGAAAGGCATCTCTCTGGGCAAAGACGCAACACTAACAGGCTCATAGAAGGCTGCCTCCAGTGAGGTTTGGTGGGGCGTGTGTGCTCTCACTGCATTTGCATGCATTGCAAACATGCATATTGTATGCACATAAAGGGGACACCTGCTCTGCTCAACAGCTCCCTTCACTTCTAGCTGCAGCTAAGAACTGGGGCTAACAGTACCATCAATTTCAGAAGTTCAACAGCCTGAAAAAGCTCCATTAATCTTAACAGCGTCCCCTCATGACAGAGTGATGGAAACTGGCCATCAAACATTAGGAGATGACATGGACAAGAAGGAAAATGGCTAGCAGGACTAACCCTGCCACCAGGCTATTCAAGGAGCGGGACAGGTTATCAGAGAATCCACTTCCAACTTGACCTGAGCCTCGGCTCAGCATAGGGTCCCCCCACACAGCCTCAAACACAGGCCTTGAGGCCTAAAATACCATGAGGATTTCCTATATAAGACAAGGGGGTGGGGGGTGAGCTGGACAAATGCACAGCAGGGCTGCTACTTCCTTGGTGTGGGCAGATAACCCTGTCTGAGAGTTAATGCTTCAACCCTGTGATAAAACCCAAAGCTCAGAAGCGATCACAAGATCAGGGAGCTGAAAGTGTGCTGGTCTCTTCTGTAGAAGATCTTGGTGCAAAAATCAACCCACCTCAATGCACCACCAAGTTCAAGCTGATGGTCCCCAAGGGCTCATGTTACAAATGACAGATTAGCACCTTAAAAGCTAGGAGAGAGTGTGCCTTCTCCTTCTAGGTACCCAGACCAACCATATGCAAAAATCTGCCAGGAGGTCCACAGAACATAGTTTATTTTGGTTTTAAAACACAGAAAAGGTCTGCCATTGGGTTAGTATAAAGGAAGTTGTGGTTAACAAGGTCACTTGAGAATTCTGAACAGAAAAATAACCTCTACTTGTCAGCCAGCGTCAGACAAATACACAAGACCAGTTTTTCCATTCAGTGATGGCAGCGGCTGTCAGACCCCCTAGCGGTGACTCCTGAGCAGGACACAAGTTCGTATCAGCACTGTACACTCAATACAGACAACTCCAGAAAGTGCACGGAAAAGCATCCCGCTTCAATGAACCCAGAAGCACTGACTGGCAAGTTATCACCAGCTTGAAAATCTGCTTCTCCTTAGACCCTCAAGAATGTCTGTGTTCTTGTAGGATTAAAATGAAAAGGAGCCCCACACAGGGCAGGCCTGTACCCCAGCATTCAGGAGGCAGAGGCAGAAGGATCAGAGTTTGAGTTCAGCCTGCCAACACACTGTAACAGTCTAAGGCAGGCAGGTAGGCAGGCAAAACAAAATTAAAAAAGACCACACTGAAGATGGGCCTTGGGGTGCTTGCTTGATTGGCTCCCACCTCGGTCACATATCACTAAGTCTAATTAAGACTTTAAAAAAATTAAATGCCATTTCCAGCTTTCAATGACAGTACTTGCTCCAAAGCACAACATTCAGTTGGAATAACAAACCTTTGACATACAAGGGAATACAAAGAAATACCTAAGAAAGACCTCCTTTCGAAGAAATTCTTCTAGGCGAGGTCCGTTTCTTCCCAGAGGGTCGTCAGGAACCATGAATATGTCCCCCACGAACGTGTACTGCAGCAGTCTGTAAGTCAGAGAGTCATAGTGTTGACGCGCAGTGCCCTTCACCATGGAAATGGGGAGTGTCTCAAGTAGCCACCCCATTTTGGGGGGAATGGTAAGTCTAAGATTCTGACCATTAACTGCCCAGAGGGGGAGGAACCCCACCTCCAAGTAAAATCATTTTAATTTCTCTTGTGAACACAGTCATGCAAGAAGCTTTCCTCAGCTGGCCATGAATGTCATCAAGATGCCAGCCAGGTATTTTCGACCAGATGAGAAACACGATTAAAGACGTTCTGCCTGGGGCTCATCAGGCGTGCCACAAAAGTTTAGTTTTTAAGTGAAACTGGAAACAAATGTGTTCATAGGTGAACCTCTGAAAATATTCTTATTTTTTTAAAGATTTATTTATTTTATTTATATGAGCACTCTATCTGCATGTACAGCTGTGTACCAGAAGAGGGCATCTGATCCCATTATAGATGGTTGTGAGCCACCATGTTGTTGCTAGGTATTTAACTCAGGCCCTCTGGAAGAACAGTCAGTGCTCCTAACCTCCAGCCCTGAAAATATTCTTTTGAAAAGAGAAAACAACGTCCAAGGAAGCGAAACCTGGGGCTGATCAGACATTGCTACCTGTCAAGAACAGGTTGGAACCAGAGTCCGCTCAGAAAGCCTTGCCTGGCACATCCAAGGCCATGGGCTTTAGTTCCTCACAAAAATAAAAAAGCAAAAACTGGCTGGGTGTGGTGGCAAACGCTTCCAATCCCAGCACTCCAAAGCAGAGGCAGGTGACGTGGAGCCCATCCTGTCTCAAATAAATGAATAAAGTTAATTAAAATGAAAATCCTAGTGTCTGTGTTGTCCACACTTTGGTTTCCGAGTTGCTTCTGTGATGTCTGAAAGCAGTGGGCTAGTTTGAGATTCGCTGCGACTAAAGCCTCCTGGTGTGCAGACTCCTGTCTAACATACACCAGTGCCCGAGAAGTTTAACTGCTCATCAGCTGTGGCCACAGGTCAAAGGCCAATCCTCCATCCATCACCAAGACCTTTTTAGCAACACAGATGTCAAAATGCAGTAGTAATTCATTTTCAAAGAGTTTGTAGCCATGCCTTCTCTTTAAGTTACACTGTTTACTTATTTGTGTGCGCCACTGCCACTGCCCACTCCTGGAGGTTGGAGGGCAACTTTGCCCTCTCCCCTCCATGTGCTTCCAGAGACTGATCTCAGGCCCTCAGGTTTAGCACTTCTCATTAGCCCAAGCGAAGCTTTTTCAAACATCCTGTTCGGATGTAGTAAGCTCTAAGTACCAGACAAGGGGTGACTGAAATCCCAACAGAAACGAGCATCTAGATGTGCTAGTTTCCCACACTGCCCTGCACATGTGCTTCATGGTTACAGATAGAGGATCTGCCTGATTCCTGGAACCACAGCAGGGTACTCTTAGCTCTTGTGTGAAGCAGATGCTCAAGTGCACACGTCTTCTAGGGTGCTCGTGGAACCCAGTGTTCACTGCTCTTAGGGTAGTTCATCAACTGAACACATTCACAGTATCAGCAAGAATGAACACTGAAAGCTCAACTCATGAAAAACAGCAGATGAACCAAAATTACAAAGACTCACCTTTGTACCCCCAAGTTAGGTGCCCGCGCCCCTCAGTACATTGCTTTTGTCCTGTGCTCTGGTCAGAGTCACGGTTTTCCAGCTGACATTTCAGATGGCACCAGGTCTGATCTTGCAGGTACCCTTAGCAGGCCCACCCTCACCCTTTCCTGTGCTCACCACCTTGGCAAGCAGCAATCTTGTGTAAGGTCAGGGTACAGAACAGATAAAATGCAAACAAGTAGCAAACAACAAGCTTCTGATGAAAGCAAAGAAGAAAAGATTACCTTTTTGTAATAATTTCTCTCCAGGACACTGACTCAGTCACAAACTCTCTGAAGTTGTCATTTGTTACAATTATACCCCCAGTCTTGTCGGCTAAGTGTAGAAGGAACCTACGGTAACAAGAGTTCAAAATGAGCAAGAGCAAGCCCGGCTTAGAGGAGCTGTGCTGTGAGGAAATGAGAGGTGTCCTCTTTAGAAAACTGCCAGAGTTTAACCAAGGCTGGGCACGCAGAGGTTAGGCCCCTGCCAGCCAAAGACGGATAAAATGACGACTGCCTCTGGAATTATTGCTCCAACGTGCAATCTAATTATACAAAAAAAAAAAAAAAAGATTTTAATTATGATTTCCTACATTTTCTACAAAGTTCCATCAACTGTGATGACGAGTAGAGAGTAAGTTTAAGCTAACAGGCTTGTGAAATATTTCAGCTTTCAGTTGCTCAGATACCTGAGTTTAGTTCAATGCTACTTACTAGATAGCTTTGTAACTAAAAAAAAAATCCACTTTCTGCTGTTTTAAGAAGACACCATTAGAACTGCCATCTAGTTTGGCCAATAGATTCACTCAGTTCTGAAAGGACACATGGCAATGAAGATGATTTTGCATTTTTAAAACAGTTTTAGCGGTGCTGGGGAGCGAACTCAGTGCCTGGCATGCTGCGTCTGAGTGTAAGTGAGGGCACAGCAGAGGAACCACCAAGATGGCTGCTCTGTAGCTTAGGAAAGGATTGTTTTTACTATAGAGGAGAGAGAGCGAGCAGAGATAAAAGAAGCAGACTGGTCATGGCAGGGCTATCTCTTGGAGGCAGAGAGAGAATGAATACCAGGAGAAGGGGAGTGCTTGCTGTTCTGAAGAGAACGGGAATGCGGAACAGCCTGGGAGCTAGCACAGAGGTCAGGTGGGGCTTTGACAGTCACCGCAGGTACGTTACTAGGGACTGAGGAGCCTGGAGGTCAGGTGGGCTCTGATCTGAGGAACCTTGGAAGGTTGCTTTTGTTTATCCCCCTCCCCGCTTTCTCCCCTCAGTCCAGGCTAGCTTAGACCTCACTATGTAGCTGAAGATGGCTTTGAATTCCTGATTCTTCTGCTCTTACCTTTCAAATGTTCAGATTACAGGTTTGAGCCACACCTGGTTGAGTTCCTTATTAATGAACATTTCAGTTTATTTCTAATGAATTTCAATGGTCCTATTTGCCCAGATGTCAATAAAACAGACAGTGAGGTTTCTCATATCCACCAGGACACACACCTATGCTCTCTGAAACCCAGAGAGCTGCATAAATCAAGAAAAGCCTCGCCCACGGCTTTCCTGGGTTTGACCCCTCTGGCTGTAAGACAGCTGTGGTGGTAGAGGGCCTAGAGATTTTCCAGAGCCCACCGGCCTAACTGCCTTTCACCTGAGCACTCCAAGGCCCCGGAGCCTGTCACAGTGCTGACAGGAACTGCTCTTTGAGGATGGATTCCCAGGACCGCTCCCAACCCATGTGCTGCCCCCTCTCAGATCTTCTGGCTCCTTTACAGCATCTTAGACCCAACCCACCTAACTCCATTTCTTTCCTGTCGGTGAGATGGCAGCTCAGTGAGTGTCTGTGTGGCCCGAAACCACTTCTTTCCCATTCAACGGTAGGTACAAGAGCTTGGGTAACAAGTGGAACACCGCCTTCATTGAGGGGAGTGTGGAAATATGTAGAATAACGCAGAGGAGAAGGAGCAAACAGCCAGAGGGCCCCAGACTCCATGCTTGTCACGACTGATGTGACAGCTCCAGAATAGAGGGTAAAAACTACATACCACTGAGGAAGCTTAGAATCAAAGTTCCTCCTTTTTGGGGGTGGGGATTTCACCATATAACCCTGGATGGCCTGAAACAGAGATCCACTTAGATCTATGATCTACATAGTGAGTTCTAGGCCAGGGCTGCATGGTGAGACCCTGTCTAAAAAAAAAAAAAAAAAAAAAGACTACATCTTTCTCCTTTTCTCATCTCAGACACGCTTTACTAAAACAAAGCAAAAACTAGCCCAGTAGTTTCTTTTGTGCTATTCCTAAACTCATAGCAGGTATAAGCTTAGTGATCTTGATTGTTGAGTATTAAAACTGCAGCAAGCAGGTCCCTTCACACTGTCTGGGGGACAGGTAGCTACCCCTCACCACCCCACTCCCACCTTGGAAGGAAAACAGCCCTTCATACCTGTCATCATGAGAAGCAATTCTTTCTCCAAAGACCATCCGAGCAGGAGTTAAAGATAATATTCCAAGCTCCTGGAGCTGGGTTAAGAAGTGCTGTTCTGTTCGTGGAAGAAGTTGATATGTATTCAGCAAGGGCTATCTTCCCAGATATGTAAATAAATGAATGCAAACCCAAATATTTCACTTGGGGACTTGCAGAAAAACCTCTTTTATCTATTGACTCTATTTTACTAGCTCACCAGAGGAAGGAAAAAAAAATCAAATAAGACTAATACCAAGGTAAATATAACATGAACTGACTGGTTAGTTTTTAAAAAACAAATGAAAAGAATGTTAAACTCATTTGCCTTGTAAGACTAAACCATAAGCCTGAATTTAAAGAATCCTGCCCCCAAGAACTTCCCAGGTATATATTACAAGCAGAATACAAAAAGAGAAATGACAAGAATCCCAAGAGTCCCCAAATGGGTGGGAGTGAAAGGGAAGGAGCCCTCTGGAAGCAGAGGCAGTGGTAGGAAGAAACCACTTTGCTCCAGTCAGGAAGGCTGCTCACTCTCCAGCCTGGGCGTAGTCCCCTCTCCTAACTACTCTTAGTTGTCTGTTCAAGTATTTACTGGTTTTCAGAGGCTCCAGTAGTGACAGAATAGAAAGCCAATGCCTACTGTGGAAAAGCAAATGAATGCAAAGAGCAAATGAAGCAAATGAAATGGGCAAGAGAGCTGAGAGCCGAAGGGTCAGATCTCTGGGTTTGCTTCTCTCTAGCAGAGCAGCTGCCATCGGCCTGAATGACCTGCCCAAACAGAGCTTCCTGCCTCACAGCTGCATGGGGTGTGGGCACAAGGCCTTAGCGAGACAATGAGCAGATCTGCCTCACTCCTTTGGATCTTCTCTTATGACATCATACCTTCTCCCAGATAAAGGAAGCTGGGACATTCAGGAACTGAGAGGCTTTAGCACTTCCAACTCCCTAGTGACTAAATTTCACTTCCTGTTTCTGTACTGGATAAAACACGCCCACCCAGCTTTACCTCTCCTTCCTAGGTACTCTGATGTACTACTGTGCCTGGCATAGGCTTTTCACCTGTTTTTCTATGATGACCTAAAACTGTAAACAGCCTTAAGTTTCTCTGGGAGATTTCACAATTTATACTAAGTTCAAACCTTTTGTGTAGGGCCTGTAGGTTAGCCACAAAGTACTATATGGAAAACAGAAACAATTCATAGTACGCCATCAAATTACTGAAAAGACGTATTTGAAGATACCAAACTTACCAAGCAACTATTTTAAAAATATTAAATATCCAAAAGCCCAAGCTAGTGGAGGGACACACTGAGAGCTATTTCTACCCCAGGTTGGCCTCAAAACCCCTATGCTCCTGGCTGACTGAACTGATCTTCCCCGCCTCCGTCCTGAGTGCTGAGGTCATCAGTGTGCACCGCCACACTGGGTTTTCGATTGATATTTTACCAGACAGAACCAATTTAGAATTTTTTGTTCAAGTTGCTGCCCAAGCGCATGATACTATTCTAAGTACCCTGAGTTGCCATTTGAAGCCAGTTCATTAAATAACTAACCAGAAACACAGAAAAACCAACGGGCCTCACCTGTGACATTAGGATCTCGCCTCGTTCGCCACTGCGGGACAAACACCGTGATGTTTCTGTTGCCAAGTTTCCAAAAATATTCCACCGCAATCGCTATTCCACGGCAACTAAAGAACTTTTTCAGACCATGGCTGGAAGGGAACCGGGACAGTTTCTTTCAGGTTAAGGCATATTTAAAGCCTAGGATTTACCACAGAAAAGAGCAATCATACACAGCGAAGACAACACAAATATGCTTTTGCTTTTCGAATTTGTTGTTCAGTTTGCTACTTTGCAAAGTCAAGTTAGACCTGTTGGCCGAGTCCTAGAGCCTTGGGTCTTTTCTTTGTATTTGACAACCTGGGTGCACTGTTTTGGAGGAGGGTGGCAAGCTTCACTGTGACCCTTTGCTTATTATCATGGGTTAAAGGTGTTCTAGCAGGACAAAATGCCACTGTTTCTAAGTTCTGTCTAATCGCCAGCCTCTAGAATTTTATCTTTTTTTTTTGAGACATGGTATCTATATGTCTTTGAAGTTGATTTAAACTTATGATCCTCCTGCCTCAGCCTCCTGAGGTTGGACATTACTGGTGTCTAGCCTAATGTGATGATGGAGTGAGTAGCCTGGTGTTTTGTTTGTTTGTTTTGCTTGTTCACTGTGCTGGGAACCAAACCCAGGGCTTCACACAAGTAGATTAGTGCTCTACCACTGAGCTCCACTGCCAGGGTGCTTCTGAGAATTTCTTATGAATTTCATCACAGAATTTGCTGCTCAAGCAAAAACAGTTCAGTAGCTGTGACAATGTCTACGCTGTGCCTGCCTGTGGTTGACAAGAATAAAGATGGGACTCTACCGCCACTAGCAGTGTCCAATGTCAGTGCCACCTCTAGGTGGGTGAGCCACCCACTCTCCAGGGAACTGCAAAAGCAAGATTCAAACGAAACTAACTAGGGCCACAGGAGACTGTACTGAATGAAGCAGAAAAGCAGGAAAATGGTAAACATGTAAGAAACAGGCTAAAACCTGTCAATCTGTAAAGGTCACGGTGGCCACTGTCTCATCGCTCAGCTCTGCCACAGCAATGTGACAACAGCCACAGACAGCTGTAGATGACAAGTATGGCTGAATTCCTACTCATAAAACAGAAAGGGGGCTGCACTCAGCTTAGCGTGTAGCCTCCTGCTACAGATGACACAAAAAATGCTCCCCCACCCACGGCCAAGTCTGGCAGTACTTTCAAAATCAAAATCTGGCCAGAGAGGTGGCTCATTGGTTAAGAGCACTTGCTGCTTTTGCAAAGGGCATGGGTTTAATTCTTAGTACCCACAACCATCTGTAACTCCAGTCCCACGGGATCAGAAGCTCTCTTCTGACCAGGCATGCACATGGTATGCAGGCAAAACACACAAAATCAGCTAGCTATATGACTCCATAGGTAAAAGCGCCACACATGGTGTGTACACTCCCCATACACAAACACACACATAAGTAAGTATATAAAAGTAATAAAAATAAACAAAAATCCTTCATTTTTTTTCCCTCTCAGGCAGTGAAATGAAAGCGAGGAGAGAAGTCCTTCATACACATATCCTCTGCCAGGATTGGCTTCCAGGTCCCTTCGACAGGTCAGAGAGAGCTAGCCAAGGAAAACCTTCTATAACACACGTGCCAGCCGGCTCTTGCTCTTGGGTGGTCTTGTTCCCATCCCTCCTGGTTGCCAAGTCCCCTCTGTGCACCTTCCCTACCAATCCTTCTGAAGGCTCAGTCCAGTCTCCTGCAAAGGTCCTTTAGTGGGCCCCGCCCTCACACCTCCTCTGTGCAGTACAAGATACAGTGGCCTGTTTGGGATGCACCCCAAGAGTAGGTGTGCTGGGCAAACCCAAACTTCCCCACTCCTGGCCAAGGCCCTTCTTTCAAGTATTCCACAGTATGCTGTCAACCCCATTTGCATGCCTAACCCTTCAGAGCAGGAAGGGCCGGATACAAACAGCTAAGTTGTCAAGTGGTGAAGAATAGCTCACAAGTTCCCTTTGCTGGAGGATAAGGCCCACTCTTTTTCAGAGACTCATAAAAAAGAAACTATCAGATCTTATCCCAGAAACCACAGTAAGCAAACAAACCTGCTGAAATGGTAAGGATATACCAGTATGACACTTGTAGTTAAAGGCGGGGAGGGTAACTGGGGTGTTGTTTTTAAAGAGTATCACTCTAATTGTTTGATGCCTAGAGGCCTCCAGGCCTGGAGATAAGTCAACCACTTCTAACATGAAGATCCCAAATTAAGAGCCTGCTGGTTCTTAGGAAAACCTGTTTAGTCCTCAAAAACCCTAAAAAGGGGCTCCATGTTATTCAACAATCCCTCCCCCATCCATTAACCTGCTTGTCCTCCTCCCCTTAAATGCCCTGCTGACCACAACAGGGACAGATGGGGTGGAGCACCAGGCTCTGTCTTGCCCGGTCCAGCGTTAATGGAGGAATTCTGCCATCCTGGCTTCCTCAAAGCTTAGAGGGGAACAGTTTTCAGTTCTCTATGGTAAGATCACAGCATTTTTCACTCTGAAAAGCCTCCACAGTTAAAAAACAGTGGCTCAAAGTTTGGGCTAGCAAATATATAGACTTATCTAGAAAACAGAACTACAGAAAAAGAGAAGGAGGTGGAGGGCTGAGGGGCGTGACCGCTGTAGCACGTGTGTGGCTGAGACTAAGCCTCAGCCCAGGGACGGAGGAAATCACGTGGAGCCAGACTGCTGTCACGTTAGACAGTCCAGAAGAACTCTACTGTTAAGCCAAAGACCCTGGCTGGATAAAGTGTTTCATCCTCGCTGCTTCCGGTCTCTGCACCGAGAGGCTGGTGGACAGGCAAGGCAGACCCGTGGTCCACCCTGACTAGAGATCACTCAAAGGGCACAGAATATAATACCTTCTACTTTGGGGGCCAAAGTCTGAGGCTCCTAGCTTCACATGCAGGAAAACACTTCTGAGCCTGGGGCGGTGTGGTGACGGTAAGTGTGTCAGCTCTCCAGGGGGATTTGAATGTTTCATGCCTCTGGAAATAAGTTAAATTATCTGGCTATTTTTCACATCATAGCAGTCAGTCAACATGTTTAAAGCAGAGGAGAGCTGGGTGATAACAGCCAGTAGTGGTCTTTAAACCAGACAGGCAGCATGGGGAGAGTGGAAAGCCCTTTCTGAGTTAACCAGGAAAGCATGATTTCTTTCTAGCTTCTACTTAATAAAAATAGTTGTGGAACCTGCTATAGAAAGAACGGCAAGAAAGTAGAAGAATGCACAGTTCTGACAAGTGAGCGGGCAAACCCCATCTACATGGAAAATCACCAAAGCCGACAAGTCAGGTGCTCTGAGGCTGGGGTTTCAGCGCCACTGTGATATGGAGCCAGACACCACAAACATTTCCACTGACTCATCACTTGACTCATTCATGGTGACAAGGGGGGAAAACGAACCGAAAACATAGTCAGCAGCATAAGGCAGGTGTTTTGGAATTTCTCATAGTACATATGAGCTGCAGACATCATGCTGGACCAAATAAACAGCAACCCAAGGAAGAGTGGGACTGGCTGCTTCAAGGCAGCTCACACCGAGAGGCCCTGCTCTCGATCTCCTAAACCACTGCTTACTTAGCTCGGTCACTCAGAAGCACTTGTGTCCTCTGATGATAAGGTCTGAGGAAAGACATCATGGCCTGAGTCTAGTGTGACCTGGACAGGGTTTTCATGTTGTCTCATGTCATGTAAGTTATACCCCATTCTTGCTCCAAAAGAAAACCAGTATGAAGTGAATGTGGTGGCACATGCTTGTGATCCCAGAAGAGGCAAAGCCAGGAAGGACTACAGGACTAATGTGGTGAATTGCCCAGAGCTGCCTGGGTGCCTTTCCCTGGAGCTCAGCCCTCACATGACACTCTCATCCTCTGTCGCCAGGTACCACCTCCTGAGCCCTGTACCTGCTCTATACCTGTCCTGCTCACCAGCAGGGGACTGGTGCCGATTCCCACATAACCTCGGTGGGCTTCAGGCCCTTTCTCTTGGCCTTTCTCTGCTCCTCTCCCTATGCCTCTCTATCCCAACCCCCCCCCTTATTTCTCTCTGCCTACAGGGTCCTGTTCTACCCAACTCAGCGCCCCTCCCCCTGCCCTGTAACTAATAAACCTTTGCTAAAAGTCACCAGTGTCCATCTAAACTCTGTCCATTGCCTCCACGCATAAGAATTATTAAAATGAGCCCCTAAGTTCCCTAGCCAGTTAATCTAGCCAAACTGGGGAGCTCCAGGTTCAGTGAAAGACCCTGACTCAAACAAAAACAAAAACAAAAACAACCAAAACAAAAAAAACCAACCAAACAAACAAACAAAAAAAACAAGTGAAAAGCAATAGAGGAAGACACCCAATGTTGACCTCTGACCCTCATGTGGACACACCTACATACTCATGAAGATGCCAGGCAGTGGTGGCGCATGCCTTTGATCCGGGTACTCAAAGGCAGAAACGTGGATCTCTGAGTTCAAGGCCAGCCTAGTCTACAGAGCAATTTCCAGGACAGCTAGGGTTACACAGAGAAACCCTGTCTTGAAAAACAGAAATAAAACATACCCATGAACGCATATACAGCATGCACACCCAAGCATCACTACCATGCTCAGCCTTGGTTCATCTGCGCTCTTACTGTGTGAACATTAATTTGGAAACCTTTTCATATATAGAAAATTTTTTTGCAAAAGAATTAATTAGCACTCCTCAAAATCATGACTTAAACTCTGTGTCATCCGTCACTTAGCCTAAGAACGTCTAACAATGAGAAACTGGAGGCAGTCTGGAACTACAGGTACAAGAATGGCTTTCGCAGCTTTACTTAGATAACTACATAGCTGTGGGGCATTTGCTGGGTTTTCCCCCCACAGAGCTGCCCAAACCCAGTGAGATGACAACAGGCAGCATTGCTTAGAAACAAGGACATAGGCACAATAGTTAAGTTTTACTCCCTGTCTTTAAAATTTTCAACCTCTGATCCTCCTGGCCTTGAGCGCCCCAAGGCTGGGATTCAGGAAGGGGCCACCAAGCCCAGTCTACAAGGAATGTGAGATAAACCCAGGACTCCAAGTCTGCTGGGCAAGCGCTCCGCCAACAGAGCTACACACATCCCCAGCCCAAATGGCCAAACTTCTAATATCTAAAATGGTGACGCTTATTTTTTCAAAAAAGTTTGACAGCAAAATGTAAACATACAATTGATAATTATTTATTTATTTAAAAGAAAAGCAAAACAATGCTTATACTTGTAAAAATAAGTACCAAAAGCTATCAGGGAAGACTTTTAAGGTGCGTCGGAGGACGGCAAGCAAGCTTAAGGTTCCAGCAAGGACCAAACTGGGCCTGGCTTCCGCTGCTGCACCCTGCATGGCTGTGGACGTTTAATAAGAGCAAGCCAGGCACAGCTGCTTTAGAGGCGTGTCACCAAGCACACCAAGCTCAATGGGACGGGACCTAGGAGGTGTGTGGCTTTGCTCCCCATCAGCAGTGAGCTCTGGAGCTGCTCAATGTAGCCAAGGACAAACAGGTCCCAGAGTTCATCAAGGAAAGGACAGACATACATATACCCACACCAAAAGAAAGGGAGAGAACTGAGCAAAGAGTCCTCACTACCGCGAGGAAGGCAGCTGCCAAGATACAAAGTCCCCTCCTTCCTCTGAGTAATAAATAATTTCCAGAAAACTGCATGGAATGTAGCTGAGACACATTCTGAAGTACGTACGGATGAAATGTGTATTGAGGTTTCCTTACAAGTACCCAAAGGCCAGAGATGGAGCTCAGCAGCAGAGCACTTGCCTAGCGCTCAGAAGAGCTTGGCTTCCACTCACAACACCACAGGGAAAATAAAACAAAGAAAAAGAAAATAAATTAAAACCACTTAAAAGTGGGTTTAAAGTGGTATGTAAGAGTACAGACTGAACAAGGTTGTCATGAACTAGCAGCTGTTGAGGCTGAATGAGTTATCCCAGGAGTCACCATGCCTTCTTGTTTTATATTTCTTCGTAAATTTTAATGAAAAGACTTAGCAATAGATGGATATATATATATATATATAGATAGATAGACAGACAGACAGACAGACAGGGGACTGGAAAGATTGCTCAGTGGTTAAGAGCCCTGGCTCCTCTTTCAGGAGCGGAGTTCAGTTCCCACATCCACACAGGGAGGCTCACAGCTGCCTGTTAATTCTGGCTCCACAGGATCCGTTTTTTCTGGCCTCTTCAGGTAAACACAAACATATGGCATGCATTCACACACACACATATGCATACACATAAAAAACCAAACCAAACAAAAAAAGAACAAATATAGGTGTCTAGAGAGATGTCTTGGCAGTTAAGAAAACTTGCTTCTCTTGCGGGACTTGGGTTTGGTTCCCAGCACCTTACACAGTGGCTCACACTGTAACTCTAGTCCCTGGGGATCCGACACCCTCTTCTGGCCTCCATGAATACCAGGCATCATGTGGTTAACATATAAACATGCAGGCAAAACTCTCAAACACAAAAAATAAATATGTGCCAATAATAAATTTGTCATGCCTGTAATATAAGCACTAGGGGGCTAGCGCAGGAGGACTGTGAGTTGACCCCAGAGGCCTAAGGTCACTGCATGTGCTCATCAGCACAGCTTTCCTCAGGTCTGCACAGAACAACAGAAGAGTCTGCTCTGTTTTATGTTTGTGCTTCCTTGTTTTGTTTTGTCTGACACAGGGTCTCACTATGTAGACCAAGCTGCCTGGAACACAGATACGCTGCCTCTGACTCCCAAGTGCTGGGAATAAAGGTGTGAACCATGCCCAGCTTGGATTTGTGCTTTCTTCTGCATTGATAGGGGAGGTGAGCATAGCCTGACCAGCAAGCCTGGGCAACTCAGGAAGACTATCTAAGAATGAAAAATAGATTTTTTTGGAGGGGAAGCTGAGGCAAGAAGGACTACAAGTTAGCTAGTCTGGGCTACTAGAGACTGTCTCAAAAAAAAAAGGTGGTGGCGGCGGCGGCGGCGGGCAGCAGCAGCAGCAGCAGTAGCAGCTCCACTCTTTTACTGGGAATCTAATGGTAACACAGATTTCAAAGGCTGTGCGCCACAGAGCAACGTGCAATGTGAAAATACACAGTCTCTACCATCTCATACTCACAAGAATAGGGAGAGGCAAAAGCTCAGAGCCCCAGAAGACGAAATGCAAAGCCTTTCCAACCAGCTGGTCCTCCCCTGGGTAAGGATACGGATCCACTAGAATACATAGGGCAGTCTACACACACACTCACGCATGCTCACACACTATTCTAAGACACTGCTTAGAATACCACGTAAGAATAATCTATAGAGTGGACTTACGTAATTGCAACATTACTCCCATCTATTACAATATGCTTCAAATCTGTTCTTCCTGGTTCATTTTTTAATTCCAGCTTGTACGGTATTTTTAGAGTATCTCGGAATCTTTGAACCCCTGTAACCGAGGAATCGATATGCTCAGAGGATCCTGTCAATCGTGCATCAGTGACTGGAAGTAACATATGGGGCGGTGGCATCGGTGGAGAAAGGGGGGATAATTTGGCTTAGGTTGGGGAGAGCTACAACAGCCAGAACGTTTTTCACAGGCAGGCTTTGTGTTATTGGGAAGGAAGGGTTCCGCTTGCTGTTGAAAGCCGTTTTCAGGAAAAGCTGGGCTTCTCTGTTGGTGACCTGCAGCTCCCCTTGAAACAAAACTGACTTCTTTAGGGCTGGAAGAGGCAACAGAGGGACCATCAGTTTCAAGCTCTACATTACAGCTGTAGCTCTGGTTTGAACTCCAGACTTCATGTTTCTGTCCTACTGGCACTGTTCTGAAAGAATTAATTCTGCAATTTGAGGTACATGGTTTCGAGTCTTTGAACGGTAACTGAGAAATTCATTTTTCCACTATATTTTGCTCTGTGTGATTCTGTGTTTTCTTTGGAGTAGAATCTGTTCTGAGCTCATTTGTGCTGCTCCCAACACCTGCACTTCTGCTCTGATTGGCATCTGGAGACTCAGTGCAAGGTGGAAATTCTCTGTCTTCTTGGAGCCTTTTATTTTCTTTTTCAATTTCCTCTAAGAGCAATAATGGTTCTGTAGAAGGCCCATACTCCCTAATGACCTTTTCAACAATCTCTTGGGAATAGCCCATGGTTTTAAAGAAGTTCACAAGGATATTATATTCCATTTCTTCTGTAGTGTCTTTTCCATCGGGGCTTAGGTTTGTAGAGTTAGAAGCAGAATCAGACAGGTCAATGGTTTCACTTCCAGCTGATGCCTTACCATCATGTAAAAGCTCCCCTTCTGGAACATTTTCTAAGGAAAACTGCTTCTTGGTGTGCCTCTCTTCTGTATCAGAAGACCTCCTTTTGTGACAAACTCTGTCTTTGGAAAATGCCTCTTCATCTGGACTTAGGCCATTTACTGGAACAAAGAGCACATCTGGTGAACTAGAAAAGACTGTGTCCATTTGTTTTGTAAGCTCAGAAACAGGGGTCCTAGTTTTATTTCTGGAATCTTCCTGTACAGCAATTTCATCTCTAGCAATACTGGGTCCTGTGGTAGCATTCTGTGTGAACTCTGGTGGCCGCACATCTCCAATTTTAATGACATCATCATCTCCTATTTCAAACAGATTCTCTTCACCTTGTGTGAGACTCAATAGTTCTTTCTTCAAGGAAGTAGGCAAAATCAACAAATCCATTGCATAATTGTCTGCATGAGCTTCAACAAATTGTTTGAATTCCCGTTTGATTTCTGACTCTTTCTGACTGCTGGGAAGATTCTCATTATTCTCAAAGAGCTTCACAAACTGCTGAATATGACTCCTGGCCATGACCACAGCCTCCGCACTTCCTCTGATGCCAAGAAGCCCAGTGTCTAAGATGCAGAGGTCAGCACAAGTATCCTGAATTAAGCTCTTCAAAAACAGACTCTGTGCCCCAACGAAAATGCAGTGCATGGCCTTGGGGTAGCACTCTCTTTCTTCCAGCTCAGGCTCACAGATCCCTTTGATATACTCCTGTGAAGAGAAGACAAAATTAGACAAAATTATTTATCAGATGTCTTAGTACATGGACCTACAACAACCAGGCTAGTGAAAAAAAAATCATTAAGCATATTTATAATTTGGAGTAATATGCCTTGATTTCAACAAAAATAAAAAAATTATGGCTCTGAATTTCTGTGTGTATGGTTGTCTGTTTCACTCTAAACTGTTTGATCATCTTTAGAGGAATTGAAACTTCATGTAATCTACAGACTGGGAATGTATAACCTTTTCACTGTGTCTTGCATTGTGATCTTTGGGGTTTGCCTGGCTACACAGTGGATAATCCCAAGGCTGGATTCATTTACATCTAAGAACATGCGCTTGTTAACTAGTCATTTATCACCAGGGTGACATTATTTCTGAGATGCAATAATCGGATCAGTGAGTTACAAGAGAACAAAGCTCAGTACCACTGCCTTTGGTTTCTGGATTCAACAAAAATGATTACCATGTTTCCCGATTTCTGGAAGACATTTAGAAACAATAAGATTCAAGAACAAAGAACCAGAGAATATTAATAGGACTGCCATCAGCTGATGCTGCTACTGAAGAAGGGTAAGAAAGGGAACTAGGACCCTTGACATGGCTCAGCAGGGAAAGAAAGAACTTGCTGCCAGGCCTGATGATGACCTGGGGGATCATCAGGAGAGAATTGAGCCCTGCAAATCATCTCTAACCTCCACACACATGTGGCAACAGACACACACACACACACGCCAGTGAAAACACACTCATTAATATGCCCACCAACTTTGGCCCTGGAATATGTTCGTCTCAAATTCCAGAAACATTATTGGTGTGGCCTTGCTCAAGTTACCTAACCAATGTCCAGTTTCTTTAATAGCAGAGGTAAGAACAGTGCAGCCATAGAGGGTTAGGGGAATAGTCTTTACAATGGCACCATGGCACACGGTGAGACTACTTGGCACACTACTTCAATGATGTGTGAAACTTATGGATAGACACTTGTGAGAAATATACTTTCAATTAAGATTAGAACAGCATTGCCAAACTAGGGCTATTTAAGAGCTTGGTCTGTGCAGCACCAGTCAGATTTTTTGAGTTTGAACTTAATATGCACTTGCTGTTGATGGCCACACCCCTTCAGTTAGAATCCATATTCAAATATAAACTAACCTTTGTGCATCTATAATTTGGAATCACAAAATCTCCGAGTAGGTGAAACAGTAGAAATGAGGGAATTCCCATCCAAACAGTATGACATGTGTCCAGGCTTGCACTGCTTCCATGGTCCCTCCTGTACTGCGGCTTGTAGTCTTGAAACACAGCCGAGCCTTGTCTTTTTAATAAGCATAATTTTATTTATTTTTTTATTAACCTGACAATTTAGTTTAACCCAACAATCTATCATGTTACCTTCCTGAATGTCCAAGCAGTGTTAAGTACTGAAGCCAGCAGCCCTAGAGCTCCGAGTGGGGTCTGGGGATGCGGCTTAACTGGTGGAATGCTTGCCCAGCACGCTCCAAGGCCTGAGTTCAAACTTGTTACCATATAATCAAGCATGGAGGTGCATGTCTGTGATTCCAGTACTCAGGAGGTGGAGCAGGAGGCCCAGAAGTTCAAAGACCTTCTCAGCTGCAGAGAGTAAAGGCTAGCCTCATCTACATGAGACCCTGACCCAGACAATCAGCTCTCACTCCAAATGGGCAACTTTTCACTACAACTTGTTTGAACTTATGCTATATTAATATATTGCTTTATAAGTGCTGAAGAGATCAGCAGTTAAGAGCACTTCCTGCGATTCCAGAAGAACCCAAGTCTAGTTCAGAGCACTCATGTCAGGAGCTTACAACAGCCTGTAATTCCAATTCCAGGATGCGACACCTTCTTCTGGCCTCTGTGGACACCTGCACATACATTTGCACATACCCGCCTTCCTACTGTGTGTGTGTGTGTGTGTGTGTGTGTGTGTGTGTGTGTGTATGCTAAAAAAAAAATAAAAATTTTAAAGGGAGAAAATATTTTTATAAAGCATTTTATCTTGAGCTAATAGTAGTTTCACAAGAACCAATTTTTTAAAGGTCATAAAGACTCTGTATTCCATCTATTTTCCTCTAAGCACTACACCTATGTAATGATACCGTGAGAATCAGAACATCTGCATTGTACATATGAGCCCACAGATCTATAACAGCTTATCGCATGGTTTTATAAAACCATCATCTTGAGCCGATGTTTAGAATTATTCCATTACCACAAAAATTTCCTTTATCTTCTTATGGTAGGTCACGCCTACCACTTCTACCTTCATCCTCCCGGTAGTCACTCATTTGTTTTCAAATTCATAGTTCTGTGACATAATTAATGCTATGAAAATGGAATTATACAGTATGCGACTTTAAAAATTTCAGCACACGTATAAAGCGCTAGTCCATGACTTTTCATTCATAACCTCATTGTACTCGACTCATAATCACGCATCGCCTTCCTTACTGCAGCCATCCACCTCTGGACCTATTGCTCTCCTACCCCCTATTGGTCCCCTTTCTTCTCTCAGCACACATGTATGCACGTATGCACACACGCATGCACGCACACGATTGCTTAAATCCAGGTTCTATGTGAGAATATGTAGTATTCGACTTCCCCCATCCTCCTCTCTTGCCCTGTCCCCTCACCCCAAAGCCTTGGGTCCTTTCTACTTTCATATCTTAGGGCTGAATCAACTCCACTGTGTAGATGCACCACATTCCCTCCACTCATCTGCTGACGGCATCCACGCTGGTCCACAACTTAGCTACTGTGCACGGTGATGCATTAAGCACAGGTGAGTGTAGTGACGTTGCCTTTTTTCACTCAACATGATGCTCTCAAAATTTAAGATGCTGCAACTGGAAGAGGTGGCTCATTCTTGCAACTGCAGAAGGGAGACCAAAGCAAGACTGCTGAGAGTTTGAGGCCAGCCTTGGCTATAGAGCAAAACCTTGTCTCAAACAAACAAACACCATAAAGAAAAAATGAAACTGCTATGTTCAGATTTTTATGTTCATATTCAGGTTTTTATGTGAGTTTTCAGTTTTCTAGGATCAATGCTGAGAGGCACAGTTCCCAGCTCAAATGGTAAACATACTTAGCTTTCCAAGAAGCTACCTGTTTTTCAGATGGCTACACATTTTACACTGTCCCCAAATGTATGAAATTCTGCCCGTTTCTTAATAGAGTTAAGATTTTGTTTTTGACATTTCAGTATAGGAGTATGGTATACCTTACCTCATTTCCCATCTTCCTCTTGGCTAGAGACCCTGATCATCTCACCTCATGCTATCTGTTCTCCCCAATGAAATGTCTTATTCTTTTGTCTGTCTCAAATTGGACTGGTCTTTGTCACTGAGTTCCGAGACTTTATATTCTAGCCTTCTGTAAGAGGCGTGCTTTATCTGCTTTATATTTATCGGTAGTCTGCCTTACCACATTTTCCCCTCTTTGAGACAGGTCTCATGTAGCCTAAGTTGGTTGGACCTGCTTTATGTGATGCTGGAAATGAAACCTACAGATTCAGGCATGCTAGTCAAGAATTCTATTAATTGAAATTCATCCACAGACCCGTCTTTCCATTATTTATGAATTAATAGGGCGTTTTGTGGTGGCAAACATCTTATATTTTAACATCTCTCCTATGTCATCTTATACAGGTTTCATATTTAAGAGCCAAGGTTTTAGTTCAGCAACAGGATGTTTGCCAAGGCAAGCTTTCTCAACACTGGGTGAAGGGGGGAGGGATTTTTTGAGGAGTGGTGGTGGTGGCACTCTCGAGCTGGCTCAGTAGTCCTCTTCCAGAGGACCTAGGTCCAATTTCCCAGCACCCACATGGTGGCTCACAACTACCACCAAAACAGTCATGTTACCAGTAGGTCTTTAAAGAACACTACACCCAACAGCCAAAATACCTTCTCAAGAACCCACAGAACTATCAAGATAAACATTATGCTGACCATGAATCAAATCTCAACAAATTTAAAAGAACTGAAATTATGTAGAATGATCTGACCACAAAATAATCAAACAAATCAGTAATAGATAACAAGAAAAAAAAATCTCCAAATGATTGGAAATTAGAAACTAAACAGCACACTTCTAAGTAATTCATAGGTCAGGGGAATTTTCCCTTTTCTGTTCCTTTCTTTGGAAGGGTACGGATCTTCCAGACATGTGAGTTCTTTTTTACGGTGCTGGGGACGAACCCAGGGCCTTAGCCACGCTAGGTGGGTGTTCTGCTGTTGAGCTGCGCCACAGCCCCTCTAGGGAACCTTTTTAGGAATGCACTGAAACGAATTAAGATAACATGAAATATCAAGGCACAACTACATACAGCAGCACTGAAAGAGATGATTATTTATATTTTTATTGGCTTTTTGACAGTCTCACCATAGTCCTGGCTGGCCTAGAATTCACTATGTAGATTCTCAGACCTAGCTTAAAAAAAGGAAATTTATAAGATATAAATGCACATGTTAGGAAACAATAAAAAATGGGTATGGTATCTCACATAATCTGTAATCCACCTTAATCCCGGCATTTAGGAGGTAGAGGCGGGGGATTGACACGAGTTCAAGATAGCTGGGATACAGAGAGAAACCTGCCTCTGCCTCTTGAGTGCTTGGATTACAGGTGGTATCCGTGTCTGGAGATTTAAACTACAATTCCCAAGCTTATGTAACTAGTGCTTTATCCATTGAGCCATGCCCCCTCCACCATGTATAATTTTAAGATACCTGGATAAAGGCTCTTCGTTTTTTTTCTTCCTTTGCAGGGAACCAAGCTGTGAGACTTGTATGCTGAAGACAAATGCTCTAACACTGAGCTATATTCCCAGACCTAAGTTCATTTATTCTTGGATCCTTTCTTCTCCCACTTTTTCAATAGCCGCCACATATTCCATGCACACACATTAAAAACCTAGCATACAACGCATACTTTTTGTTTTTAGCAACCAAGTTCAAGTTAAAGAACTCAAGAAGAGCAGGTGTAGCAGTATGATCCCAGCACTAAGGAGGCTGAAACCAGAGAATTGAGTTTAAGGCCTCCCTATAATTGGCTGTACAATGACATTTTACATCAAAAACGAACATCACAAAAGGAGAAAGTAACCAATTTCACTTACTCAGACACTTACTACTTCCATGTAAACATTAGCTATTTAGATCTTTAGCAATTCTTTTTAAAAATCTATTTTTGTCATTTTAAATTGTATGCATGTAGGGGTGGAGAAGATGTGCACCTGAGTTTAGGTTACAGAGGCCAGGGAATGTATTCTCTCCCTTGGAGCTGAAGTCATAGGTGGTTAGGAGCCACCTGACAATGGGTGCATCTTGCCAGCCCTCAACTTGAACAATTCTCACACAGGGACTGTTAGCGATGGTTTTCCTTTACTTTTTCTTGAACTGAGAATGCTCTGTTGTACTTTTAAGTGATAAATTCCCTTGACAGGAAATATCCGTAAAGGCTCTTGCTAGGAACGATGGTAACAACCTTTAATCCCAACATCCAGGAGACTGAGACAGGTGATCTCTCTGAGCTCCAGGAACCAGGGCTACACAGTGAGACACTGCCTTGAGGAACAGCAAGCTTGAGTTGCTGGTGTACAATTGTTGGTTTCAGCACAAATTTCAAACATTCATTTCTCCTCCAGAAGGTCGGCTGAGGGTGACAGACTTGTACACTCTTTGTGACCATGGCCCACAATCCAAGCTTGAAAAAGGACAAATGGCTGTATGTTTGCTTTGTTTTTGAGACAGGTCATATGTGGTATAGGCTGTTCTTGAACAGCTTCCACATTCCAAATGCTGTCGTTAAAGCCAGCACCACCATGGCTAGTCTGTCATTCTGGGCAGATAGTGTTTAGGAGCAGAGCATCTGGCGGCACGAGGCCCCAGTTTCAATCCAGTTTAAGTTTCATTTCTGTTGCTATGACAAAATACTCTTAAAAAGACAACCCTTGGAAGAAAGGATTTCTTTTAGTTCACAATTACAGGTGACAGTTTATCATAGCAGAAAAATCAAAGTGGCAGGAAGTTAAAACAGCTAGCCACACACTTGTATGAAAATTGAGTAATGAATGCTTACTGGTACTCGGCTTACTTTCTCTTTCCAAACCCAGGAAATGGCACCACACACTTTTAGGCCGGATTTTCTCACATCATCAAACAAAATCAAGACAATTCCCCATAGGCCAACCTGATGCACACAATCCCTCACTGAGACTCACTCCCGAGTGACTCTAAACTATGATAAGTTGGCAATTAAAATGAGCCATCAGAAATCCTCAGTACAGGAAAAAAAATTATTCACACTTTCTAACAAATACAAAATGATACTCAACTCATGAAATGGGATCAGGATGTCAAAAGAAGGGAAAGAAAAGAAATCAGAGTTCAGAGTGCTGGTAAGTTAAGACATGGAGCGAAGCATGGTGGCATATGGATATCATCTCACCACTAAGGAGACTGAGGCAGGAGGATTGCCTCAAGTTTAAGGCCAGCCTAACATACAGAGTGAGACCTAATCTCAAAAGGGGGGGAGAGAAGGGGCGGAGGAGGAGGGCTGGAGAGACGGCTCAGTGTATTGCTTTTGCAGAGGACCCAGTTTTGATTTCCAGCACCCACGCTGAGTGACTCACAACCACCACCTGTAATTCTAGCTCCAGGGGACCCGATGCCAGGGATAAAGATAAACAGCCTACATGTCCAACCTCTCCTAATTGTTTTAAGTTTTAAATATACTTACTCACACAAATCATATTGGAAATTCACTACAAGAAGAATTCACAAACTTTATACTTTCATTTCTAATACAAGTAATAAAAACAAGAATAGAAAGAAACATGGAGTTGTCAGGCATGGTGGCGCATACCTTTAGTCCCAGTGCTCCGGGGGCAGGGGCAGAAGGAGCTCTGTGAGTTTCAGGTTAACTAGAACTACATAGTGAGAGCCTGTGTCAACAAACAAACAAAAAGGAAGTAAAACAAAGATAAAGACAGGGTCTTTTAGAGGTAGAGTCCTCACTAGGACAGCAAACAAATTTAACATATCCCATAAAAAAGAATTTGGAGAAAAAGGCAGAAAAGGTCCAGACTGTATTCCATGTAACTTTGCTTAAAGCAGGAAAGAACTTGGTTCATTACGCACGTGATCTTCCATTTACTCACAGTTGCTATTAAAGCACCAAACGTGCTAGGAACTAGCAATGCAAAAGGTTGAGCGCGGATTCCTGCTTTCCTAGAGACTGTGCCTTAGCAGAGGTGGGACAAGTGGTACAGAAACAAGCTAATTTCAGCACTGCTCTGAGGAAAACAGAAACAGGGGTATGCTGTAAATGTTTATTTTTAGTTGTGTTTAAAATATTGTTTCGTGCACTGTTGGGTGAGGGGCTGCCTAGGTCTTGATGGTCTGTATTGTTTACAGGTGTTAGATTTATGTGGCTGTTTGATTGCTGATGATCTGCATGTTCTATCAGAACACCTGAGGAGTTCTAAATCAATAAAAACACCTGAGCCCAGATGCGCAGGGTTCCCCTGTTCAGTTTGGTGGTTCCCTCTGCTGAAGTCTGCATATATGAATATGCCTCAGTGTCTCTCCTGGTGAGCCCACATGGTGGTAAACTATTACAGGGGTGTCTCAGAAAAACTCTACAGGATGTAAAGCTGAGGTAATCCCCTGAGGAGGTAGTAATTGATCTGAGGAAGCAAAGTCTGATATGAATCTCCTTCTAACTAAAATCATTAGCATACATTTCTGACTAGAATCTGGGGGTTAGGCAGTACATTCCTTATTCCTATTCTCCTCAATGTCCACAAATAAGCAATCTTAGCATGGAAAGGGCTGCTCTAGAAATACCATCCAAAGTGAATAGAAAGAAACCCCAAGCAAGCAAAGTTCTAAGGGCTCCTTTCTTACAAGAGAGGCAGCCATCCATGATGTCTGCAAACATATGGGAGGAGTACTAATCTGATATTCTCACCTAATTTTAATTTTTAAAAAAAGTTAAGCAGGTGTGTATGCCTTGCACATCCTATAATCCTATAATCACGGGAGCTGAGGCCCTGTGCTCTCACAGGAAGCTAAGAGAAGGTACTGGGTGTTCTCTACCACACTCTGCCTAGTCCTTTGAAAAGGTGTCTCCCTGAATTGAGGGCTTGGATTTTTCTTGCCTAAGTTGGCAAGCTCCAGTAATGCTCCCACAGAGCTGAGGTTATGTGTGTGTACAGGATCCCCAGCTTGTTGTGTGGGTGATGGGATCTGAACTCTGATCATCCTGACTGCATAGCAAGTGCTATTAATTGCTGAGCCATCTAGGAACCATCTCTTTAGCCCCTTGGGGCTTAAGTTTTTCTTGATTCCTGTCCAACATTTGACGTAAGGAATGTTTGCAGTTACTAAACTCCATCAATGACCCATCCTTGAAACAAAACGTACTTTTTTGGATCAGCTTAGTTGGAGAATAGTATGTACGAAATGCTATTTACAATGTCTATGTCTTAAGCTCCAACTAGACATCTTTGGAACCAAATGAAACCTCCCGTGCCAGGACTGGGTTACCATCTGAGTTGTTGGCCAAAGGGGCCACATGGGAACCCCCAAATAACACAGGCTATTGCCAGAGCTATTGGTTGCTCTTCATAAACTAATGGTAAGGCCCTACTGCTGAAGACAACACGTATTATCTCACACTGAACAAAGAAAAGTGGAACTAGTGCCCACTAGAGCCTTCACCCCTTCTGACTAGTGTTCATGGTACTGGAAGGTACTCTGTTCGTTACTAGAGGAGAAAGTTAACTGCCAACTCAGTTACAAACCCTTTGATCTACAATGGTGGCCTGTCTGCAAGGTAATACCAGTACAATCATAGCACAAAAGTTGTGGGAGTAACCAACCACTATCTGATTGGATTTAAGGCCTACTCCATGAAATGGAATCCATACCCTACTCAGATGGCCAAGAACCCGAGACTAGATAGACCACGAACTTAGGGAAAAACCAAGCACTACTCTTTGGATAAAGGAAATGAAGATATAAAATGACTCCTAATGACATTCTGCTATACTCACAGATCAGTGTCTTGCTCAGCTTATCATCAGAGAAGCTTCCTCCTGCAGTAGATGGGAACTAATACAGAGACACACAGCCAGAAAATGTGCAGAGAATGAGACACCCTGGAACACTCAGTCATAAATGGGATCCCTCCCTTTAGGGAGCAGAGAACTCTGCAGAAGAGGAAACAAAGATCGTAAGAACCCATGGGGATGAGGTCACCAAAGAAACAAGTTCTTCCAAACAGCAGGACTGATGCACACATGAACTCAGACTGTGGCAGCATGCACAGGGCCAGCACAGGTCAAGGCCAGATGGAGTCACAGCGCTGAGAGGGGAGTGGAAACTTGTCCCCATCCTAACCTAGAAGCTATCTCCGATTGCTAACCCGAGGCCAGCAGGAGATGGCCAACCCGTACCAAACTCAGTGGTGTCTTCGGAGTTCTTTTGTCTCATGATGCTCTGTCTAGACACTTTTTATTTTTACCCTACAGGTCTCTTGCATATATATTATGGTTTCCAATTTTGTCTTTATGGGATTCCTATGTGTACAAATTTGTGTGTCTTGGCATCTGTATGTGTTTCTTATGTTTTTCTTTTTCTATGTGTTTTTTTTGTTTGTTTGTTTTATCCTATTCAGGCTGATTTGGTTTTGTTTTATCAATTTTTTTTCTTTTTTTCTTCAGATGCCCATTTGTTTTCTAATGCACAAGAAAGGGGTGAATTTGGGTGGGGTGAGATCTGGGAGTAGTTAGGGAAGGGGAACTGTAGTCAGAATATATTGTACGAAAAAAATCTATTTTCAATTTAAAAAAGAAAAAAACTTGTATGTCTTAAACTTATTACACTTAAGTGTCTTGGTGTGTTCTCAGTATCATGTAACCAATAGAAAATGTAAAACTGACCTGAACGTTGAGACTAGCCAATAACCATGATTTATTTCCCTCCCTCCTTCACATTTCTACTGTGGTACTTGGGGTTAAACTCAAGGTCTCATGCATGTTAGGCAGGTGTGAGTTTACATTCCCCTTTCTGGGACAGGGTTTCCCCAAGTTGAATGGCTGGCCTGGAATTTGTGATCCTACTGCCTCAGCCTCTGGAATGCTGGGATCACAAGCATGTACCACCCAGCTGCTTCTCAAGTCTTATGAAAACGTCTCACGGGCTCAGAAGTGCTGCTGACAACCTGTGCTGTTCAGAAAATGGCCCGAAGCAGAAAGGGAAAGCAGCTGCTCAAGAGCAGACAGGGCTTATCTGGAAAAGCATTTCCTAAGGCACTATTCACCATTCCAACCCCCTCAGGAAAGCATGGCTAAGGACAATTAGAGGACAGACAGAGAACTGCAAGGCACTGATAGCAATCTGAAAGCAATCATCACAGCGTGTAGAACTGAACTGCTTTGTAGATAACAGGAGCTTCACAGCACACCCTGACAGGATGCTCGTGTCCACTGACCACCACTGAGGTGGGAGAAGCTGCGAAGGCAAAGAAGCTCTTAAGATGTCAGGGCTGGGCACTGTGGCACACACCTGTCCTCCCAGTACTTAGGAAACGAAGGCCGGAGGCTCAGGAGCTCACAGCTGCTTGGACTATATGATACCATGTGCCAAAAACAAAAACAAAAAGAAAATGTTGTACATTATCTCTAGGAAAATAGGAAGGAAAATTAGCAAGACTTTTACTTTTAGACACTAACGTGCACCCAGCACCATATACACAAATCAAGAATACCCTATAGCCTTAGAAAACAAAACTCCTTAGCACCAACAACCTGCCAATTTCCAGCAGGTCCCCACTGTCTGTGTTAATAATACTCTGTCAAGTTAGGGTACACATTCTGCCACTTTCCACATTGGCTTCCGTTCACCGCCTCTCTCCTCTGTATATCAAATGCTTCCAGAGTAAACAAAACACACACACACACACAAAGTCACACTCAGGACCTACTCAAGACATGTCCCCATGTTAAAAAAAAAAAAAAAAAGGCAAAAAACAAAAAAACAAATCCCATCATTCTTTGTAACTGGACAACCTAAAACTCTCAGCTTTCTAAGACACTTTACCCTTCAATCTTACTACCCCCCAAAGTGTTTCCAAGACCCCAACTACTTTTGCTGTTATTTTCGTCACTCTTTAGTGGGATAATGTACAAATGATATCAGTGACTACAGGCCAATATGTGGAGTCGTCTTATCTTCAGCTACGAGAGAGCCTGGGTCAGGGCCACTGGGTTCAAGACCAGCCTGGACAATTTAGAAAGACACTTTTCAAAAAATAAAATAGTATTATCAGGTATGGCGGCTTTTAATCTATATAATCTCAGCTGAGGCAGGAGGACAGTCATGAATTTGAAACTAGCCTGGGCTACAAAATGAAATCTTGTCTCCAAAAATCAAAATCATAAATAAATGTTAAAATAACAACAAACAACAACTTTTCCTCCCCAGTTTCAGCATCATGCCCTTATATGTCACCTTTCTCCAGGCACCAGACTCTTACAAAGAAATGGTATCTCCATGGTGGGGCACACCTGTAATCCTAACACTCAGGGGGCCAGAGGCAGGCAATCTCCCAGTATGAGGTCAGTCAGGTCTACATAGTGAGTTTCAGGACAGACAGGGCTACACAGAGAGACCCTGTCTCAAAACAATAACAAGAGAGAGAGGGGGGGGGGGGGGGGAGGGGGAGAGGGAGGGAGTTTGCACATGCACACACACACAGGCTTCTCTGTTCACAGTTCACAGTTCACACTTCACAGTGAGTGTGCAGGTGCCTAGGGAGGCCAGAAAAGGGCATCTGATCCCTCACAGTGGTTCTCAACCTTCCTAATGCTGTGACTCTAATACAGTTCCTCATGTTGTGGTGACCCCAACCACAGTTATTTTCACTGCTACTTCATAATTTTGCCATGTTATGGATCATAAACATCTGATATGCAAGATGGTCTTAGGTGGCTCCTGTGAAAGGGTCCTTTGACCCCCAAAGGGGTTGTGACTCACAGACTGAGAACTACTGCTCCAGGGTATCCAGCTTAGAGTTACAGGCAGATGTGAGCCTCCTAATCTGGATGCTGGGAACCAAACTCAGGTCCTCCGCAAGAACAGCGAGTGCTCCTAACTACTGAACCATCTCTCCAGCCTCTCTGTTGTCTGTCTATAAGTATGCCTGGGCCTCCTGATCCTATGTAATGGTTCCCTTCAGCCTTACTACCATGTGTGAATGTATGAGGTCACCCCATCTCGGTCTTTCCTCCACCTTCACAGAAATAGAAATAGTAGCTTGTGCTCCCATTTACAGCCAACCCCTTGAAGGCTGGGTTCTGCTCCTATTCAAGCAGCATTACCTGAATGCTGACAATGGCAACTGCACCAAAGCATTCTAACTTGGGTTACAGAGAATGACACTTCTGAGCAATCTGTCTTTGGTAACCAGCTCTCCAGCTTCACACGAGGTCCTCTTATTTGGTAAGTATTTCCCTCTTCACAGTTGTACACACACACTATGTATGGATACCCAGCCTGACATGGGTGCAGCCATCTTGACTCATAATTGCCACAAAGCGCCCCACCACAGGAACCCTTGTTGGATTTTCCTGCACTTTCCCAGCAAATAATAAGTGAGTAAATCATTTGTCACATGTTGGGCTTTACATTCAGACCCTGGCTCCAGGGATATGCCTGACTCTTAGATGTTATTTTCAGATATACCAGGTCCATTCCAGAACAGATGAAGTAACTTTGGTCTTAACCCATAAATATGCCTCTTTCTGACCCAGACTGTAAATATACAACTGGTCTTGCTGCTCCCCTAAGACTACACCTGTTAGCAAGCCCCCTCAGCAAACTGAACCCTGTGCAAATCAGATATGTCGGCCTCTCTGGCCTCACAGGACCTGTGTGCTGCTCCTAATACAGAAAAGCCCAGTTTGTCCAGGGGACACTACTGAGTGTCTCTTCTCCTTCTGACCATGCCCCCAAATTCTTTCCTATCATTTTCTATTGCCCCTCAGAAGTGGACAGTTCTCAAAATTATCTCTAGGTACTTTTCCTTCAATTACACACCCAGCCTCTCCAAGCTCCAATCCTAACTTTTATTGTCCTGGTGATAACCTCAAATTTCTGCCTCCAGCCTCAGCCTGTTAGGCTACAAGACCACACCTCCCCCTCCACATTTCCATCCTGCCATTCTATTCCAAAAGTGCCTCTAATTTTGGTCTGGATTGGAGCTGACAGCCCCCCCCATCTTTAGTCCAAGTTCTCTTTTAATGAACAGTAGCATAGAGTCAATGTAGACACTACAACCAACTACAAATACAAACTTCTTTCTACCCATCAATTTTATCATACCTTTGCTACAATAGCTTGTTTACCCCCTTGTTACAATATAGGAGGTATTTCTGAAAGCACACTCTATAATGCTTCCTGCTGGGCATTATTATTGTTCAAGGTCCGAAAGGTCTTGTTCAAGGTCTCTGGTTTGGATTAACATATCCACTTATTTTTGCTACATACTTTAACTGTTCCTTCCTCTATTCTTGTCCAAAAATATCATCTGAGAAACCAGGGAGTAAGTATATTAATCTCTGCTTTATATATGCAGGAGTGTCTTATTAAATTGTAATGTTTATCACAAGAAGTGTTTATCACACTTCTAGGAGGTAGGAATTGCCCTTAGCCATCAAATTCAGTGATTCTCAAGCAGGCGACATTCTTCGGACATCTGGCAACATCAGGAGACACACCTGGCTGTTACAGTTTGAGGAGATGCTCCCGGCATCTCTGGCATCTAGAGGGTGGAAGACAAAAGATGTTGCTAAACATCCTACATGTAGTACATTCCTCCCCATGCACCAAAGTTTTATGTCCCCAAATTCCAATTGCACCACTGCTGAGAAACCCTGAACAAATCAATTATGTCTCACTAATACCTATAGGTGGTTTGGAAACATGGACCAACATCTTGCAACAATGATGTGGTTAAGCATTTAGTTAAGACAGAGTGGCCAAAATGACAAAAAGAGTTATCTGTGTGCTCCATTTCAACAGTGTAAAACTGAGTGTAGTGGTACATGCCTGTAATTCCAACACCTGGGAGGTGAAGGAAAGAGGACTGGAAATTCAAAGTCATCCCTGATTATGCAATGGGTTGTTGTAGTTTATTTTTAGTTTTTTAAAATACTGTTTTGTGCACTATTGGGTGAGGGTCTGCCTAGGTCTTTGCACTTTGTTTTTTCTGCAGGTGTCGGATTTCTGTGGGGGATGTTTGATTGCACCTGAGGAGTTCTGAATCAAAAAAAAAAAAACTTGAGCTCGGATGCTCAGGGTTCCACTGTTGAGAATGGCACTTGCCATGATGGCAGTTCCCTCTGTAGAGGTCTAGCAGAGTTTACACCTATGATTATACCTCTTTGTCATCCTTGGCTGGGCCACCACAGCAATGTACTACTACTATGAATGGCATACCAACGTGGGGCACGACATCACACCAGGTAATCCATGGTGGAAACAATGAAGAACGAAAAAGAAACTCCAGACCTTGCAGAGCCCAGTAAAGTATACCCAGAGAAGCTACCAAAGGATAGAAAGTAATGTATTAGCTGAAGGCTCCTAGAGGAAGAGGAGAGAAAGGGAAATAAGCCACTATGAAAACTGTGAAAAATAAATGAGAAAAATAGCTCCTAGGTGAAAGCCACAGAATGCAGGCCCTTAGAGATAAAGAATTTCAGCTGAAAGCAGGAAAAAGAAAGGTTCTTACTGCTTTTCCTGATCATGGAGCAGATACTCCTTCCCATCACTGGTGGTAACATACTGTTTCACAAACTGAGTTTTCTAATAAGTGCGCTGTATGTATGTGAAGCTCAAGACGTGTTTGAGATCTATGGAAGGGGTTGTATGTTTCCCCTTAGCAGTGATGAGAGAGAATGCCAAACTTCCAGAATGTTTCAACATGAGATTTCCAGGGACTCTAACTTTTGTCTAACATACTAGTTTAATACTAATTACAGTCTCGACAGGAAAGCTACAAATTAAAATGTTAAAAGAGTTTTAGGAGCTAAGCATACATATGCTCAGTTGGCAGAGTGTTTACCTAGTCTGCATGTTCTTCAGCACTATATAAAAATGGTAATATATGCTTGTAATTTCAGTGCTCAAGAAGTACAAAGAGGAGTAGAAGTTCAAGGTCAGGGGCTGGAGAGATGCTCAGTTAAGAGCACTTGTTGCTCTTGCAGAGGCCCTGGGTTCAATTCCTAGCACCCACAAGGCCCCCAAGTCCAGTTATAGGAAGCCCAGCACCCTTTTCTGCCCTCCAAAGACACCAAACATAGATACAGAACACATATATACATTCAGGCAAAATGCTCACATCATTCACATAGAATAAAAAATAAATCTTAAAAAGAAAAAGATCAAAGTCAGCCTTGGATATACGGGACTGTGTTTCAAAAATTAATCAATTAATTGATTAAAATGTAGAGTTTTGCCAATCAAGATGACAGCTCTGAGTTGGTAGAAGAGACAGCCCTAAAGATTATGTTTTCTTTGCTCTGTAAGACATTAGGTAGGCAATTTATTCTCCAACTCAGCAACTTCATCCCAACATTTTTTTCTTTTTTGAGACAGGCTCTCACTGTGTAGCTCTGGCTGGCCTGGAATATACTAAGCAGACCACATTTGGCCTTGAGTTCAGAGATCTGCCAGCCTCTGCTGCCTGAGTGCTGAGATTAAACTGGGATTACAGGCACGTGCCACTGCTTGGCTCCAATATTCTTTCCATTCAGGCCCTCAGATCGTCAAAAGTTCTTTGAATTATGTTTATACCCTTGCTAGCTAGTTCAAGTCCATGAGTTACCATCCTATCTAAAAGTTTGCTTGTAACTTTAAAAGCTGTTTTACATTTTAGGGGGTTTGTGCGACCCACTAAGATGCCCAAGCGCCCTCACCTGTTAGAAGTACTAGCCTAAGAGACCCTTGAAAGGCATCCGTTACCTGTCTATATATAAGCTTGTCTCATTTTTGGTCTCAGAATGAGTCCTCCGCAATAGGAAGTCTTCATTCTGTTGCATCTCTTGCTTTCTGTTGTGTTTGTGTCTCATCATTCCCAGCCTTTTCCTTTAAATGACTCACTGGTCTCAAAGGATCTTCCTACTGCAGCTTCCGGAGAGCGGCAATTACAGACTACTACACTGTGCCCAGTGCCACCTGTCCCCCTGCCAGGCCTAAGGACCATTCTGTCAGTCTCAAATGCATCTCTATACGCATGAATGTGTTCCAAGCACTTCTGTCAGCAATCTGACCTTTATGGTATGATCATGTGGTTATCTTCTAGCAGATAATTAGGACCTACTTTCAGAAGGGATTAAGAAACTCTGGTTTGTGGCTGGGACACAGCTCGGTGTCACAATGCTTGCTGGTATGAACCAGGCCCTGTAGTAGTTAGCCACTGGGGGTTCACCAGGGAAGACACGGAGGTATATACATTAAGTTCAAACTCTGCCAGACCTCAGCAGAGGGAACCACCATCCTGGCCAGCACCAGACTCCACAGTGGAACTATGAGCATCTGAGCTTATTAATTCAGAACTGCTCAGGTATTCTACTGATAGCACATGCAGATCATTAGCAATTAAACAACCCCACAGAAATCCAACACCTGCAAACAATACAGAATGCCCTAGACCTAGGATAACCTCTCACCCATTACTGTATAAAACAATTTCAAACAAAACTAAAAATAAACTTCCCCAACAAGGTCCTGTGTTCCATCCCCAACATCACAAAAAGGAAAAAAGAGCCAAGTATGTGGTACACACTGGAAATCCCAGCACTAAGGACGAAGGTAGGAGGAACAGGAGTTCAAGGGTCCTGAGGGTACATCCTCAGCAACATGAAGTTCTAAATTAGCTTGAGCTACACACAGGAGAGGCCCTGTAGAAGATTGTTCTTTCTGACATATTATCTGCATTAAGGCACAGACATTCACTGCCCTGAACCACCAGCCTTCAATGTGTAGCCTTACTCCCTCAGTACCTCAGGACTCATTTCCTGGACACTCTCAAAGATGTCTTTCCTATCCAGCTGGCTCCCTGATGAGTTAAAACAAAACAACTGGTAGAAAAGTTAATAAGTTAAACAGTTAATAAGATGTAACAGCCAAGCTACTGTCACCAGTATCCATTTTCTGCTTCCCTAATTACAAACTTCAGATTTTGATCAGGGCGGCAATATACCTGGGTCATAAATGAAGACTTTCTAGTTTGATACTAGCAGTTGTTGCATGACATTGTTCTAGCCAACTAGAGGCAAGCAAAGAATATATTAAAGTTTTCTGGAAAGGTGTTACTATTTCTCTCTATATATATTTTTCTTTTCTTTTGTTTTTTCAAGACAGGGTTTCTCTGTTGTACCTCTGGCTGTACTGGAACTCACTCTGTAGACCAGGCTGGTCTTGAACTCACAGAGATCCTCCTGCTTCTCTGCCTCTGCCTCCCGAGTGCTGGGATTAAAGGTGTATGCCACCACCATCTGGATTATACTTACATTTCTTTCTTAAGACAAAGACCTATAGCTGGAGCAGTAAATCACTGTGATCATGAGGGACCAGCCCCTAGCCACTGCTCAGGCCTGCTCATCTTCAGACATTGCTTTCCCCCTTTGTGGTGCTTGGGATTAAACACAGGTCTTCTTGTACATGCTAGGCAAGCCCCCTACCAACTCCCCTCCCCCTTTTTTAATTGAGGTCAGGGTCTCAGTTAAATTACCCAGGCTGGTCTCCAAGTCACTATATAACCCAAGTAGATCTCAAATTTGCAACACTCCTGCTCCAGCGTCCTCAGTGGCTAGTATTACAGGTGTGCATCACCAATGCTTGGCCATCTTTACAATTCTTAAGTGGAAAAAAATACTAAGTCCTTATTTGTACAAGCATACATTTCTGCAGAAATGTATCAATATGTATTAAACTACCTATAGCAACAAAATAGTGACTTTATTTTCTTAATTTAAAAAACAACAGGGGTGCTGGGTGTGATGATGGTACAAGGCGTTAATATCAGCACCAAAGAGGCAGAGGCAGGTGGAGCTCTGTGAGCTCCAGGCCAGCCAGGGCTATGTGCTGAGATGTCTTTAAAACAAACAAACAAACAAAACAAAACAAAAAACAAAAACAAGGCTAGGAGGTTCTAATCCCCCATGAGGGGTATGTGTGGGGGAGGGGGTGAACAGAGAAGGCAGATCTCTGCCAGCCTGGTCTATATATTGACACTATATCTTAAAAACAACAGGGCAAGGTAGACACTTAGTGGGTTAAGGTGTTTGTAGGACAAGTATGAGGACTTAAATCCAATCCCCAGAATTCAGGTCAAGGAGAGAATTCACTTCAAGCTGTCCTCTGACCTCCATATGCACACTGTGGCATGTGTGCCTACACACACACACACACACACACACACACACACACACAATTATAATTCTTCTTCTAGAAGTTTAACAACAACTACAGCAAAAACAAAGCAGTTTCTTAATTACTACAGATTCCCTCTATAATTTCATTTGAAATTTAAGGATGTTAGCTTTATATAATTATAATAATTTAGTAAAATGTTAGCAAAAAACAAGATTGTGAACCTTGATTTAATTAAAATCCTACAAAAGGAGAGCGGAGAGATGGTTCAGCAGGTAAGAGCACATGCTGTTCTGACAAAAGACCTGGTTTTGGCTCCCATCACCCACATGGCTACAACTACCACAACACCAGTTCCAGGGGATCCGATGCCCTCTTCTGACCTCCACCGTGCCAGGCACACACAGGGCACACAAGCGTACATCATGGCAAAACATTCATAGACATAAAATCTTTGAAAGATAAATACATCTTTTTAAACATCCCCCAACAGGGTCTGCAAAATGCCTCAGCAAGTACAGTCAGCTGCCGCCAAGCCTAACGACCTGAATTCTATTCCTGGAACCTACAGGGTGGAAGCAGAGAACCAACTTGGACAAGCTGATCCCTGAGTCCCAGGCAAAATACGGCATAAACAGCTCTGACAAAATAAGCAAGTAAATATAAGGAACAGGAAAGAGGAAGCTATAGCATAGTAGTGAGCATCCCCTATTTCAACATTCTGGAATAACCCCACAGTATTAGCCATAAAACACATGGGCCAACCACTGTTTTTTAAAGACGATTTTCACAATTATAGAAACAACAAAAAAAAAGGCTCATTCTAGGAAATGCAAAAAAAGCTTCTAGCTTCCTTTCTGATAAAACCAACACAAAAGCTCCATGATACTACAGTGGTACATTCTAAATTGTTTCCTCCATGAACACATCTACTGTTCATTCATGAACCAGGTACCACTCTTCTAAGCAACAAGGATCTAAAACCCTCGCAGCTCAGAACCTTTGGACTCCCCAGCACTTCAGAGAGCCCTGCTGGTATGACAGTCTGGCCCAGAGTCTCACCTCTACCTTTTCCTCCCTTCCTCTTTTCCTTAGCTGTTCTACCCCCTGGTCCTCACTCAAACAAGGGGCGTCCTCAGACACAACTCCGCGTCTTACTCTGCCTTGCTCAGCTGTACTTAAGCTCCTTTAACTGTGATGCCCTGTGCGGGCATCTCTACCAGGGAAACAGCACCTATCAGTTCCAAGATCCAGTGACACTATGAATTCACTGCCTGACTCCCTCTGGTCCCTGTCCCTTCTGGTTTCCTCTTTCCCAAAGCAGGTCTGGTACCTAAAGATTCTCAAGCTCTCAAATGCTTCCCCGCTGTTGTTTCACTGGGACAGTGAGTGCCATGGGCCACCAGGCTTTCTGCTGCTCTCTTCCACAAGGAGAAGGAAGTTAATTTACTAATAACCCTGTCTCCTACTTTCTAAAGTAGAGGCTAAAATAAAAGGGTAGTTCAAAAGCTCCATCTGGATCACTAACGTGTTCTCTTTAACATGTATGATTGGGTTTTATTACAGTACATATTTATTACAATACATACATACTGAAGTCCCTCTGCCTTGTGTTGTGTGTGTGTGTGGAGGGGGTTGCTATGCTGAAGATTCAAAAAGCCTGGTCGATTTGAGCTTGATTTTAGAGAGCTGACTGTAGATTCAGGGTGAATTATCTTGGGCTATCATCTATAGTTCCTTTAGTAGCCATTCACTGCCCATCTGTGTCTGATACAACATCCTTTTAATTACAGGTAAAGCTTTTAGAATGCGCGTCCATCAACCCAAAAAGCTAAGACCACTAATCAGACATCTGAGACCCACAGATTTCCCATCTGTTACACCTCAAGTTACCACCAATACATCTGTGAACTTCTGTGACTCTTGACCCTTTTTTTCTTTTTAAAGACAGTCCTGCTAGATATAGCTCTGACTGGGTTAGAACTTGCCATGATGGACTTGTGGTCCTCCTTGCCTCTGCCACAGAGTGCAGGAATTACAGGTATGTGCTGTCAGACCCAGATGATTTATGACTATCTTTTGTTCTGACTACGGAAGTTTATGTAACTACTTCCATGTTGAGATGTTATTCAGGTCAACCAGAATGTGTGCTCCTAGGCCACAGTCATTCATATCTGGCTCAGAGTATACAATCTCTAGTTCTGACAGCTGTGTTTTGTGTGGATGACTTTACAAAGAGTATCATTGCAGCCAGATGTGGCCTGTAATCCCATCATGTGTGAGGCTAAGGCGGAAAAACTGAGGGCTCTAAGTTATTTTGGGCTACATAACTTTCTTAAGACCAAAAAAGAAAAAAAAGAGTTATTAATGGAATTACTCTTAAGCTGGTCCAATGAGAACAAAAAGACAATCTCCAAAGATGTAAGCCTGAATGATTTACAACATCAAGACTGAGAGATGTAGGTAGGTGTTCCCACATCTCCATGTTGGATGCTGCTGGGAGGAACCACAGAAATCCTTTTCATTAGCACTAAAACAATCAATGCTTTCAACATTGAGACCACAGAGGGCAAGGTAAATTTGAACATCAATCGCTTTTTCTAAGAGTAGTGAGCAACTGCCGGTTCCCCAAACTACCATTCTTTCTGCATTCAAGAAAGCTGCAGGCCACCCACACCCAGAAAGCTGGTTCTAACAGCTAAGGAAGGTGACCTTCTTCCAGCAGCTCCTGCTGCCAGACACAGCAGAAGTTTTATAGTTGATTTTACTGCAGATAGTGTTTATAGCTTCACAACATTTGAGAGTAAGTTCAAATTTTCAAATATCCTACAAAAAATATTAATACAAAATTCTTGTTGATATACTACATAACATGTATATGGAATAAAAGATATAGTTTTGTTTCCCCCATCCACCCAATGGGTAAGTTCTTCAGGTTTCCTATCTTCTCACACTGTCTTAGTTAGAATTGATATTGCTGTGATGAAACACCATAACCAAAAGCAACTTGGGGAGAAGAGGGTTTGTTTGGCTTACAGATACTGAATCACATTCCATTTAGAAAGCCAAGGCAGGAACTCAAACCAGGTGGGAATCTGGAGGCAGGAGCAGATGCAGAAGTGCTGCTTACTTGTGGCTTGTTCAGCCTGATTTCTTACAGAATCCAGGACAACTAGTCCAGGGATGGAACTACCCACAATGAGCTGGGCCCTTCCACATTAATCACTGATTAAGAAAATGTCCTACAGATTTGCCTACAGCCTGATCTTATAGAGGCATTTTCTCAATTGAGGTTCCCTTCTCTCAAATGACTTTAGCTTGTGTCAAGTTCTCATAAAACTGGCCAGGACACACCTTACCTCTTAAGCCCCCAGGTAATGTCAAATTAGTATGGAAGTTGCCGGACATCACTCACAGTATCTGTGTTTGTATCATCACAATCCAGCAGCAGAGCATCAAGTCCAGACGTGTAAATTCTGTGGCATTTTGTAGCTATAGCATTCACATTCAAAACTTCCTACATCCCCCCTTCAGGTCCCAGATACCTTTCCACCTCTGAAAATTTCCTCCATGCTCTCTTCACTCAAGGAACTGAGTAAAACTGTACCTTTCAAATACCTGTGACTTTGCACATGTTCTCCCCTTCTTCTCACCCTTCGGAACCTCACTGATCAGAGAAGCCTTACTTGTCTCTCGTTACTCTTAACGCTTCAAACACATGTCAACTGCTACATGAATCACACTGTACTGTTTCCATGACTCTTTCCCACTAGGCTATAGGATCCTTGAGATTAAGAGACAACCAACGCACTGGCTCTCTCACAGGTGAGCTTTTCCCCAAATGCTGACCTCCGGCTAGTCATGGTGGTACATGCCCATGCTCCTAGCACTGAGGAACAGAGGCAGGAGAATCCATAGTTGGAAGCCAGCCAGCGCTACACAATAAGACTTTGCCCTTAAAATACAAGTAAATACAAAGCTTAAAAGCTGACCACCTGGCAACCCTATCACCAACAGGTCAGAGAATATGAACCACTCCTTCCAGCTATCAGGGTTTAAGCTACCTTCAATCCCTACTTCCACTCAGGTCCCAAGTCCATAATAAACCTCGCCACTCCACCCATGTCTCCCTCAACCTTAAACAGCCTTCCTTTCACTACTGACTCTTTCTTGCCTTCAAATTACCCATCCAGATGTTCCAGGCAAGCTCCTTCTCTGCCAAAACCCTTACTTGACTCCTTGAATAACCAAAGTCTTGAGCCCAGCAATCCTGTTTCCCACCCACTGTATCTACGAGGGACCTTGACAAGCTCTGTCATGACATTCCATGGGATATCAACAACGTTCTATGTTGTTTTCTGGCTTCTATGTCTTTGCTAACAATGAAGTTACTGGTGATCTTCCTGGCTTTTCCAAGTCCACCTAAAGAGCTGCCTCCCCCAACACACAGCACTGGTCAGCCGGTGCCTTTCTTGAGCCTCCACGGGCATTATCACTCTCCAACAGTAGCTCCCTCCTGCCTCTCTCTGATACTGGATGCCTAACTAATTCACCGTGCATTCTCACGGTTGTAACAGAAAACTCAATTTTGAGAGCCAGAACAGTCAGCCTCCCCTGACTGCCCATTTTCTTTTTTGGTACCTGGGATTAAAGCTACAAAGCACTCTACCACTGACTGTACCCCTTGGCCCCTTATTTTAAGAGAGGCTACAGAAGCTGGTTTAAAGCTCTTTTCGGGCTGGGGGTGTAGCTCAATGGAAGAATGCTTGTTTAGCATGTACAAAGCCCTGGGTCTGATCCCTGGCACTACCAAAACTAAAAACTTTTGTTTGTGGGACTGGGTTTCCCTGCGTAGCCCAGGCTGGCCTCAAACTACAACTCTCATGCCTCAGACTCGAGTTCTGAGGTCACACACACCACGGCCTTCTTTGATGTATTTCCCCCTCAACACCATTTCTTCTTATACCAGATTAATGATTTCCTCTTCTTCCAAAAAAGTTAAAAAGTTAAACAAACTGCCCTTGAGTGACACAGTCAACTCTTACCATGAATCTCAAGGGAGAGGAAAAATGACTTCTTGGAAGTGGGAAGGTTAGATTATGAGAAATGCACGTAGAAAAGATAACCTGGTGGGTGACATTACTACTACCAAAATATTCTATGAAATACTTTTCCCATTTGCTGTGCTAAATTGTGTGGCCCTAGCAGACAGACCAGAGAACTAGGGTTGCAAGGACCAGCAGGATAAGTAAGGCTTTTCTGTAGACCAAGGGAAGCTCCTTCTACCTCTGGAGTATCTTCAGATGCAGCAGAAGCAGGAGCAGTCCAACACACAGCAAGGACAGAAGACACTAGCCTGCTATGGAAACCTGAAAGAGAGCTGCTACAACGTGCATTAGAAAACAAGACAGAGCAGGATTAGCAAGTACCCTGCGGTGGCACACGCCTGTAATCTCAGTGCTCAGAGGCAAGGGTAGGACTGCTAATTCAAGGCCAGCCAGTCACTACAGCAAGGTTGACTCACAGTATTCTCTATGAGGAGAGTTGCTCTGACAGGGAGCCCTACCCAGGCTCCAGCATGCAAGAAGAGCTTTCTGAAGAAGGGCAATGGTCTAATATAAAGAGAACTAGGGGACAGGAAGCATTACAATAAAAGCAATGAAGCCAGAAGAGACACCACCAGGAACAAAGGTCTTAACCAAAGCAAAGGCCAGGGAGAGGAGAGGAGTGAGTGCACTGTGAGTTACACTGACATGTAACAGGCCTTAGGCATGTTTTCAGCCCTGGGTAGTAACAGTGGGTGCTGAGGAGAAAGGGGGGAAACAGGAAGAGGCTACACTATTTGTTCAAAATCAGATAACCCATTTAAGGAATGGAGCACAGAAAAACTAACTTGATCCAACATCAATGATGTCAGCCCACTTTGTGAAGAATCAGAATCATACAACGAAGGGCCTGATAGTAGCCTACACGTTAGACGCAAGCATCTTTTCTTCCTTCCTTTCTTTCCTTTTTTAAATTAAATCTAACCACATCGGGAGTTACAACCACTTAAGAGTAATGTGAAATTTATGATGCAGGATATTAAAAAGGTCTGCCCAGAGCTGAGTTGTTTGACAAGCATCATCCATGCGGGTTCTAGAAACAAACACCTTACCCATGGATTCTGGTGCCTTACAGATGGGAAAGTTTGGGGAAACGTGGGTACCTAAAGGCTGGAAGTAAAGCTCCAAACTATGAGGCTCTGAGAAGCTGGTGACTTCAAACCGAGAGGAGCGGCGAGGGGCTTTCTCCCCAGGTTCCCAGACCCTACAAATACCGCAGGAAAGGAAGTATCAGCTTATCCCTTAACTTCCTATTCCTCCCCTGTAGTTGAAGATGCTATCCAGCTTCAGCCATCCGGCCCTTCTCCCACACAAGTCTTGTAAGACTCTCTTGCATAGATAGATAACTAAAATGGCCTTTCTCCAGGCAACCTGTCGACTACCTGGCTATTTCACTGGCTCAGTGAGACTACGAAGGCATAGAAGGCTTCATGATCAAATTTTGCTACAGTTTTCCCGAGCGGGGGGGGGGGGGGAAGGGGCTGGTGGCGGTTTTGAGTAGGTTATAAGGTCTGACATACTGATTAGACACAAGGTGAGTCACCACTTAGTTTCAGTTTCCCCAGCTGTTTATTTAATAGAAGGAAAGAGTCCCAGCAAAGCGTCCTTGCAGGATTTTTAAAAGGCTGCGTTAGTCCTCCTGTGGCACTCGGCGGAACGTCCGACTTGCTACAAGCATCTTACAATCGTAGGACATCAACAATGCAGCGATGATGTTTTTGTTTTTTAAAGTCCCTACCTCCGAAGTGTCTGGTCGTTACTTAGCATTGTGCTTTCCCCCCTCCCGATTCCCAGGCGTCCTAGACGCTCCAGAGGGTTTAGAACCCCCCGATGGTGGAGGCCTGGAGGGGGGACGCCAACCGCGGGCGTCGAGCCTCTCGCGCACGTCCCAGGGATCCGCGGACCCACAGCGCGGCCGCGCAGCGCGCGCTCCGGGCCTGAGCGCCCCGCGATCCGCGCACCTCGGCCGGTCCCATCTCCGCCAGTAAGGGGGTGAGATGCTTCCGCGGCGCCCTTTACAAACCGGGACACTGAGGCTCCCGAAGAAACCGCTACGCCCCGCGGCCCGCGGGCCAGGCCGGACTCACCTTGGCGCTGTGCACCGCCTCCTGCGCGCCGCGGAGCTGCAGCCAGATGCGCGCGGGCAGCGGCTCCTCCGCCCCGAGGGCGCCGAGCACGGCCAGGCCCACGCCGAACAGGGCCTCGATGCGGCCGCGGCTCCGCTCCAGCAGCGCCGCCTTCTCGGCGGGCGCCGTGAACTCGTCGAGCACCGCCCGGGCCGCCATGGCGGGCGCGGCCTCCCGTGGCCCCGGGGGCCGGCGGCGGCGACGCCCCCTCAGCGTGCCGTCGCTGCACCGAGCCGCTCAGGAGGCGTGGGCCGTGCCGGCCGCCTCGCCCGCCCGCAGGCCCCGCTACACCATCACGACACGGCCGCCGCAGCTTAGCAACTGTGGGCAGTCGCTGCCCGCCGCCCCGCCGCCGCCACGGCCGCCACGCATGCGCTTAGCTCGCCGCCGTCATTGAAGCTCGCCGCCCCGTCGCGGAGGGTGGATTGGTACGCCCAGGGCGACGGAAGTCGACGCCACATGTGGTCACCATATTGGCTAAGGGCAAGCGTCGGTGGGCGAGGTCTGGGTAGCCATATTTGATGAGGGCCTGAGGCCTTTGGTCATCTAGTAAATGGAAGTTTCTGATTTTACGTTGGCAGGCAGACGGTACTTCTTTTCCTCTCTCTTTTTTCGTTCTCTTTACTTCCTTTCTTTCCTTTCCCTTATTTACTTCTTATAGGAAGAAAGTGCTAACAGGAAAAGAAAATGGGACTACCAGCAGAGAATTAAAAGGCTAAATAAATTGCTGGCATAGTGTCAATTATCTTTAATCCCGGTGGGATGGGGGAAGGGAGTATGCAGATAGGACCTCTGCTGAAGGCAAGCCTTCAGTTTCAGACCAGCTTGGGCTTCCAAGTAAAACCTTACCTCAAAAAACAAACCAGGGGCATGGAGAGATTGCTCCGTAGTTAAGAGTGTATGTTGGGTACTCGTAAGGTCTCGGAGTTTGGATATCAAGGTACCTATCAAAGCCACATATCCAGCCAGGCATGGGAACAGACCTATAACCCCAGCTCCGAGGGAGACAGGAGGGCTTGCTGGCTTCCAGTTCATCTGAGAAAAGGCAAAAGGGGAGCTGCAAGTTCAGAGTCTACTTTATAGGAGTAGTAGGTGAGAAATGGCAGAGATCACCTGAAGGCCCCTCTGGAGTCTGCTTGGAGAGAGACATGCTTACACATCACACAGACACTCCTACACAAATACATGCATAAAATAACTCTAAAATAAATCCAGTCAAAACAGCCAGGCATAGTGTCATAAGCCTATAGTTCTGGAAGCACTCAGTAAATTGAGGCGAGAGTATCAGGACTTCAAGGCCAGCTTTGGCAAAAGCCAGACCCAGACTCAGAGCTCTCTCCCGATGCTCTGTCCTTTCCTATCTCCACTATTCTCTCCCCCTCTCCCACATCCCTAGCTCTGGCCATGTCTTTTCTGTCTGCTCTACACTCTTCAGATGCCTCTGGATATTATCTTTTTCTTAGCACAAACAGCTTCCCCCTAATGGAGTGGTCAGGTGTCCAGTTTCTTTACAGCACCCCCACCCCCAGCATTCAAGAAAGATAAAAGGCAATTTCAAAAGGGTTATTTGTGCTATGTGAGAGGCACAGATAATAGGGATTGGTGGGCTCACTGGTGATCTTACTGTGTGAAAGAAATGTGCAGGACACCACGCATCAGGTTTCACGCAAGAGGTTTATTGGGGTGGAGTGAGACACGGAGTGTCAGCTTCTGAGTAGGGAAGAAAAGAGAGAGAGGGGTGGGGGAGGGAGAGCGCGCCTAGAGGAAGAGGGAGAGGGGACCAAAGAGGAGGAGCCGGAAGCCCACCGGGATTGTATGGGATTGACGACCCCTGTCAGGGGCAGATACAGGGCTCAGGGGGCGGTACCTGGCCAAAGAGCGGGAGTGTCTGGAGCATGGGGGATGGGTGAGCTCCAGGGAGGGAGCTCTGGCCAATTCACAGCATTCTCCCCTTTTGTTATTAAAAAGGCAAAGAGCCTGGCTTGAAGTGTCCACTACACCACGCAACAGGGTCTCACGCAAGAGATTTATTGGGGTGAGGTGAGACACGGAATGTTCGGAGTGTTCGCTTCTGAGTGGGGAAGAAGAGAGAGAGAGACAGAGAGAGGACAGAGGAAGAGGGAGAGGGGACCAAAGAAAAGGAAGAGAATTGAGACCGAAGAGGAGGAGCCGGAAGCCCACCGGAATTATATGGTACTGATGACACAGAACACATACCTGTCTCGGGGGCAGGTACGGGGTACCTCACCAGAGGGGAAAGGGTAGGGAGCATGGGGGATGGGTGAGCTCCAGGGAGGGAGCTCTGGCCAATTCACAACGCTGGGGCAAATAAGCCCAAATCCTTCTTCAGGTCTGATTTTCCATCTGTAAAGTCAGAGGTGCCACTCACTTGACTTCAGTGCCTTTCCCAGACTATAAGTTTTTCTTTTTCTTTTTTCTTTTTGAATCCTTGAACGCAAATTGTGAAAGATAAAGTGTTGGTTTCCTTCCTTTGGGCGAAGTATGATGGATATAGTAAATAGGTCTAATAGGGATATTGCTTAGCGTCTCTGTATTGTAATTCTTCACTGGTACAGTGTAGTAAACAGTCCTATAGTGGTAATATAATCCGAGCTACAGTAAATGCTCAGTAAATACTAGCTATTACATAAAAAAATCTCATTCATTATCAAAATGGACCAGAAAAAAATCACTCCAACTAAGAACAACCATGTACCCCTACCCATGCAATGATGAGGAGCTCTCAATCTATCAGTCCTCCCTAATATTTCCCTGTTGAGTTGAATTAAGCTATAGATTCCACCCAATGGTGCTCCAGTCAAAATGTCAGCTTTGCGACCTTACTCCATGATACCCTTACCCCCACAGACTTTGGTTTCCTGGAAGCTGCCCAGTGCATCATGGGAATAACACAGCATTAGCAGCACCATTTACATTGGAACTACAACAGTATTTGATCATCTTTGAGCCTCTAGCTGCTGTCTGTTACCTTTTGGTTTTCTGAGACAAGGTCTCTCTACATAGTCCTGGCTGTTCTGGAACTCACTAGACCAGGATGGCTTCAAACTCAGAGATCTGGCTGACTGGCTGGCTGGCTGACTGGCTGACTGGCTGTCTGACTGTCTCTCCCAGATGCTGGGATTAAAGGCATGTACCACCACACCTGGCTCAGCTTCTGTTCTTGACTGCTGAAAACATCCTTGATTGGGGCAGAGGGGATGCAAACTAGCTACTACTGCCCACTTAGGAAACCTTTAAAGTTTGTTTTCATAGCGACTTTGTGTAGGTTACCACAGCCACACTGAACTGTGGGTCTCCTCCCAGAAGGAGGAAAAAAAGAATCTAAGCATATTTGAGTTAGAAATGGCAATGGGGTTGGGGGGGGGGGGCACGGGCATTGTTGGTGAGAGGGGTTATCCGGGATAAAATCTATCAGGGGTCCAGGCTGCTGGGGTTTTCCATGTTTCAGAAACTCAGGCAGGTGTTCTCCTGGTGCCTTACCAAATGACCCAGTTCAGGGAAGAGAAACACTGGGGCTCACAGACCAGCAGCTTCCTCTTCCCCTTGGGCTTTTCCCCTGGTGTCCACACAGCCTGCGGTGTTGCTCCATCCTCTCGGTTGTGTGGTATTGGCTGAGGCAGACCAGGTGGTAAGTGTGGCCTTGCTGGTATACGCAGCCAGCGCCTTACGCTGTCAACACGGCCTGTTATTTCCTTTGTTGTACTCAGTAGAGTCACTATTGTTCATCAACTGGGCAGGGCTTTCCCCAACACTGTTCCTGTGTGTTTCCAGTAACTTCCCTGCCAGAGATTCTTTAATTAAGGGATGGGGAGAGAGAATGTCTTCAAAAGCACAAAATAGCACCCTCCCTATAGGACTCTAAAGCAACAGAAGTAGTGCAGCTGAGTGTGCTGGTACGCACCTGTACTCCCAGTGTTTGTGTGGCTTGAGGATCAAAGTTCGAGGCGAGGTTAGGCAATACCAAGCTGTATTCAGCAGTCACTGAGTTGGAACATCACCAAATATATACAACCTTTGGGTATTTTTCTTTTTAATTAGAATTATTTGCAAATTTGTATTTGTTCAGCATTCTCCTTTGCGGACCTCTCTTGCTTTTCTGAGTGTAAAGTACAAGAAGGGAAAGAGAGAGGGAGGGAAGGAGGGAGGGAAAGAGAGAGAGCTCACATTAAAGCAATTCCCCTGCTTCATTGCTTCATGCAGCCTCTCAACCACAACTTCCTCAGTTGACTAGCCTTGCCTGACTGACTGGCCTTGCCAGCGCAGGACATTGATGGTAGGGATGAGATCTTTTTGGAGTCTGCATTCCAGACTCTCCTCTGTGTTTTTCTCTAAACTCTATAACAACATGAGATGGTGCTGAAGAAATCACTCATTCATCTTCTCTGTAGGAAGGACAAGTAGTTTCCCTGTCTGCTCCTCAGACATGTAAGTAGCATCAGAGGAACATAGCTCTCAGTCTGCTCCACTTGTCACTCATCCTTCCCCGGATCAGGAGGAAGCCCTCCCAGATGGTGACTTTCTGGAAAGCTCAGTGCTGTGTTGGACCCTGTACCCCTAGGAGAGAGCAAGTACACTGTTAGTAACTGCCTGTGGTTGTCATGCCCCGCCCCCAATGTCTCTTTTGTCAGTAATAAACGTGACATCTTAAGAAGAAAAAAAACTTGCTTTAGAGGCTGGAGAGATGACTCAGAGGTTAATAGCATTTGCAAAGAACCCAGTTTGATTCCTAGCATCTATGTGGAAACTCACGTGTATGAATCATGATTCCAACCCAGCAGATCTGGTGCCTTCCCTGGGCACCAGCCACACACTCAGTACACAGACATACATTTGGACAAAACACTCATAAAAATATCTAAATTACAACTTTATTTCAAATTATTTGTATATGTGTAGTGTATGCACATGAGTTCAGGTGCCCTTGGAGGCCAGAGATGGCAGATCCCCTGGAGCTGGAATTATAGGCAGTTTGGACATGGACATTGGGAACCCTCAGATCCCAAGCAGTACACAGTCCTAACCACTAGATCAATCTCTTTAGCCCCAAAGATAACATCTTGATCTCTACCAAGCTATCTAGCACTGCTTGTGGTAGTGGAAGCAGTGTGGGTTAAGTGTAGCTAGGAACTCAATCTAAACTCTCACCCTATACTAAGTATTTACCACTGAGCTACATCTCTGCCTATTTGCTTTTATTTCTTAGCTTCTGTCTCAGAAGGGTCAGAGTGAATGTTCACTGACCTCCTGAACTTCCAACAGTATCCTCATCTTAGAGATGAGGATAGAGAGGATCTTGAACATTCTACAGACTTAGTAAGTCTGTCAGCAGGAATAGGCATTTGCATCTAGGTAGCCTGGCTCTGCTTATTCCTGAGTGCTGTGCCTTTATGAAAAGCCTTATGGACAACCAACCCTTCCTTTTTACCTTTGAGCTATAGCAAGCAAGAAGAGATAGCATAGGTTGGAGAGATGGTTCAGAAGTAAAGTGCAGTGTGCTGTTCTTCCAGAGGACCTGAGTTCAGTTCCCAGCACCCATGTCAGGTCGCTCACTTGGCTATAACTCCATGTTGGGGCACATCCAAGGCCTTGGACCTCTGTGGGCACCTGTATTATGTGTGGGGACACACTCATACACATAACTAAAAATAGTAAAAATGAATCTTATAAAAAAGGAAAAGATAATGTGCCATCATGGGCAAATCCCTCATCCTTAGGCCCTATTTGCCTACTTGCCTGTGTTTTCTAAATAGAACTGTACACAGAATGTTGCTCCTCTGCCAATCAATCTGATTTACATGCTAAACAGACTTAAGATGCTGCTGGCCGGCAGTGTGTTTGGTCATTGTGCTTTCCTGGACTCTGTGTTTCTACTGTGATCAAGGAATGTGGGTTATGAATCGAGAATTAAGTTGTGCTTCAACTACACACTGTTTTAACCAGCGTGTTTGGTGCTCAGAAAACTGTACCCCAAGCTATAGCACATGGCATGCTACATCCTTTAGGTCAGGGTATCTCTGTTCATTCCCATGCCATCTGTCCTGTCTCTGGGAAAACTCATCAGCTAAGGAAGATGAACTCACCGGAAAGGTGAAAGGTGACAGATTTTGTCACAGGTTGTTACCTATTCTGCTGATGGGATGCTCTTTGGCAAATTTTATTACCCAAGAAATTCTGCTTAAGACAATCTAGCCTCAGAGATATACCTCACTGGTAGAACTTTGCCCAGCTTGCACCAGCCCTATTACCAGTGATTAAGTTACTTGACCTAGGACTCAGTCTTGCTGGTCAGCATTTGTAATGGTTTGATTAGACACTATGATTTCAGAGAAGCCTTCGCCTCAAAACTCTTGAAAGGGCTGTAGCTCAGGAGTAGAGTGCTTACCTAACACAATCAAACTTTGGACTCAACCCCCAGCATTCTGGTAAGCCAAGTCCCGTTGCCATGGATTCTCACAGCCCTGTGGTTCTCCTGTTACTGGAGTCGTTAGGGTCAGAGCCCAGGCCTGCGCAGCCTTAACAAGCTAGGCCCCACCACTCAAGTTCAGTAGGCAAATTAAGAAACAAGTAGCAGCTAAAAGCAGTGAAGAGTTATTAAATGTGACCATACTGGGAAAGAGACGAAGGTGCACAATGACTTCCCTACACACAACATAAACATATACCCTCCAAGTTCTTCTTGGGGCTTTAGGTGGGGTTTTTGCTTGTCTGGTTGGTTGTATGTTATAGGCCTATGGTGGGGGTGGGGTCATAAGTGAATGTGTATTGTTGACGTGGGCACAGCTGTGTCAAGGACCCCAGTGCCTCAGCCCCATAGGAGTGGCAAAGCCTTCCCCAGGGTGAGGCTCAGAGGGATGATGGCCAAGCCTTCCCCTGGTCTGAGTGAGAATGTTGACAATGTGTGTAGAAACTGTCAACCACAGCTTCCTTCTCTGGGATGAGTGCAGCCTGAGACTGTCCTCTACAACAGTGGTTCTCAGCCTTCCTAACGAGGGGACCCTTTAATACAGCTATTCACACTGTGGTGACCCCCCCCCAGCCGTAAAATTATTTTCATTGCTACTTCATAACTAATTTTTCTACTGTTATGAATCATAATGTAAATATCTGGTATGCAGATGGTCTTAGGTGACCCCTGCGAAAAGGTTGTTTGACCGCTAAGAGGGGTCAGGACCCACAGGTTGAGAACTGCTATCCTACAGAGACCTCCTACCGAGACCTCCTACCGAGACCTCCTACCGAGATTAGCTAAGCCTCCCTGCTTGTTCAGTGTATACCAATGTATACCTGTCTCCTTGTTCAGCTGGGTACAGCAAGCCTGCCTCGGTGGTTGAGGTGTATAAAATAAATGCTTTCAGTTTCTGGGTTGCTGTTATTGAGTTTGCATCAGAGAGTATGGCCCACAGATCCCAGCTTTTTCATCCGTGGGTCCCTGCATCTGTCCTTTCTCTCCCTCATTGCCCCAGTCAAGTTAATCCCAGAAGCTGTGCAGAGCACGGCGCAGGCCAAGGCAGGCCTTTGTTCCTTTGAGGCAGAGGTCTCACACTGAGCTTGGAGCTCATAATTTTTTCAGCACAGCAGTCCCCTCCTGTCTGTCCCCTCGTTCCCAGTACAGGAGTTACTGTATCCTCCTGCTGGCACAGTAAGCACTCTTAACCACTGAGTCATCCCTCCAGCCCCAGCCCTCAGGTTTAGGTTAAAATAGAAAGCAAGGGGCTGGAAAGATGGCTCAGTGGTTAAGAACTCTGTTCTTCCAGAGGACCTGAGTTTAATTGCCAGTAGCCACATGCTGGCTCACAACTATAACTCCAGTTCCAGGGGATCTGACTCCTTATTGTGGCCTCCAAGGGGTTCATAGATACACATGCAGGCAAAACACCCATACCAGGAAATACAAGTTGGCTTTTGTTTTTAAATAGAAGGCAAGAGGTATTCATAAATAAGTAGTCCTAGTTAAGGCGTGGTCCCAAACGTTAGCATTGTCTCAGCTCCAGTTGCTTCTGTAAGGTTTGACGATTTCCTGGGGAAATTCCAGTGTCTTGGTGTCCATTGTCTCAGTGGTCTGATAAGCAAAGGCGGAGGGCACAGGCATTTCTTTAGAACGTGTCTGTGCTAAAATACAAAAGGCTTAGTTTTTCTTAGCGCAAGAAAAATCTTGATGCGCTTGCTGCTTCACTCTATGGCTCTATCTTTCCTTTTCTTTTTCTCTTGCAGTGTTAGCGATGGAGGGCAGCAATAAGAGCAGGAGATAGAAACTTGTTGGGAGGACCTGGGAGAGGGCCTGAGAGCCTCACAGGAGATAGAAACCAGATAGTTGGGCAGGAACCCTGAGGGCCGCAGTTCCTGAAGTCTGTGGTTCTCCAGCCAGGAATGCCAGAGAGCTCTCCTCCTCAGTGATCAGCCCTGCCCGGGGCTGGGGAAGCTCCAATCCAGGCACTAATCCTTTCTGGAGAACAACTTTAAAATAGACCACTAGATTTTCATGGTGAAATAGGTTTTATCTATTGCCCAGTTTCAGGCCATCCCCTAAATGATTTTAGAGCTACCCTCTAAATGGGGAGAATGTTGCAGTAGTGTTGGAGGTCCATTAAAGAGGTTTCCTTCCTGTCAAGAGAATGGAGTCTGTCTGTCCTGGAGTACTAACACTGCAAGCAACCTAAAACATAAAGATCCAGCTGGGCCAGGCAATTGCCTGCTAAGGGACACCCCCCCACCCCACCCCACCCCTTAGGAAGGCAGACTCTCCAATACCATGCTGAAGAGAAGGAAGGAATATTATCTCTTGATGAGATGCGCAATGTGCTTTCCGTCCCAGAAGTCCCTGGCACAGTCACTTACAGAGCAGAAAGCTATGTAACTGGATAAAGGCCACCTGCTTTCGTGAATTACTCAAGAAAGTGTAACTTTACCTTTTTTCCTTCTTTTTCTCTTTACTCATTCTTCCTTCCTTCCTTCCTCCCTTCCTTCCTTCCTTCCTTCCTTTTTCTTTCTTTCTTTTTTTTTTTTTTGAATATTTGCCAAAGCTTGGGCATACTCTTCCAGACACTCTGACCAACTCTTTTTCTATGAAGTTGTCCCCCCCCCCTTCTGTGTGGCTGTTACAAATAGCCAAGCCTTTTCTCTTCCTCTTCTCTATCTCCCTCTCCTCCGAAGCTGCCAAGATTTATAGCCTGCTGCCCTACAGGGCTTTGTTTTTTTATGTTGTTGTCGTTTTAACTCTAATAAAAATCTTCCCTGTGCTTTCTCCTGAGTCTGTCCTTAAATTCTCTTATTAACAAGACTAAGAACCTGCAAAGAGACCCCAACTTCCCTAGTAATGTGCGGTACCCCCGGCAAGACTCTCTCACATGTCTGCGCCTTGTGCGTGCTGGGCGAGTACTTTATCACCTCTGACCCTCCTTGATGTTTTTGTTAACCGTATCGCTGAAGCCGTAATTGCTCATGATCAACAAGAACTATTTATAAAAACCCATCTAACGTAAGCGGGGAAACAGATGCGAGGACAAGTGTTCCACAGAGATTGCCTGCCAGTTCCTAGGTGCCCCTAATTCACAGCAGTTTTCCAGCATCCTCTCCAGAGATTTCTCAACTGTAGCACCTCTGATGATCTGAACCAACTAACGCTCTGTTGTGTACCCTCTGAATCGTAGGATGTGCCGCTGCAGTCTTGCTCTGCTCTACAGATGTAAGCAACAGCCAGCCCTTTAGTGTGACAACAATGAAGAAGGGTCCCCAAGACGATGCCTGTTGGATGGACTGTCTTCTGAGCCAAACCACTGCCATCTTCAGGAGTCCAACTAAGACTATTTGGCTTTCCATTTTGGAAGGAGTGGGTAGGGAGGTTGAGGGGACCTCCAACTGAGTATCCAGCCACCCCTCCCAATAAGGAATATGTAGTTTGTCCTGCTTGAACATGGCTTCTAGATCTCTGGGAGGGGCTAGGATATATAGAAAGGGAAGGATGAAGGGAGGGGGCTCCCTCTATGTGACCTTGGGAAAGCCAGCATTCCTGCTGCGCGCAGACCTTCCGGTGTGGCTGTGTTGAGGTCACCTATGCTCCTGCCTGCAGCTCTCTACCCACTGCTCTTGTAAGTAAGCCCTGAGGGAACTTTGGTGGCAATGTCCCTTGGTTTGCTGTGGGACCTGGGGAGGAAGGGGTTGGTACTGTTTCTATCTACTCCAGGAAGGAATTTTAGCAACATTTCCTGATATCAAAATTGTCTCCAGTTGGGATTTTCCGGTCTATAGAATAAGTTAGTTCAAAGAAAGAGAGATTCATGGGACTAAGCTAGTGGTAACAGAATCTTTTTGGCATGCACTGGCACAGGTGTGCACACCGTGCACATGCACACACAGGTACATCAATTCTCATGAAATTATAACCAGTCTGGCAGAAATGGGTATAGCCTAGAGACACCTATGTCCCTCAATCTGACTATCAAACTATTAAAACAATGGGCTCCAAGAAACTGGACTTCTGTGGTGGTTTGAATAAGAATTTCCTTCCTAGGCTGAAATATTTAAATGCTTAGTCACTGGGGAGCAGCACTATTTGAAAGGATTAGAAGGATTGTGAGATGTGGCCTTGTTGGAGGAAGTGTGTCATTGGGGGTAGATGCTGAGGTTTCAAAAGCCCATGCCAGGCCTAGGTTCTCTGTGTCTGCCTAAGGATCAGGGTGTAGCTCTCAGCTACTGCTCCCGAACCTGCCCACATGCTACAATGCTTCCTGCCATGATGATAAAGAACAAAACCTCTGAAACTGTAAGTAAGCCCCCAATTAAATGCTTCCTTTTATAAGCGTTGTCTTGGTCCTGGTGTCTCTTTACAGCACTAGAGTAGTAACTTAGACAATTTCCCCCTTCAGTTTTAAAGAATTATGCTTTCAAAAGAGAAACTCTGGACTTTTATTGGGCAGAGAAGTTAAGTAAGGTACCACGAAGGTAATTAAGGTAAATTAAGTAAGTATAAGAAATAGAAACAGAGAGACTGCACATATTGGAGAGAGCCCTGGGAGACAGGGAGGCACACAAACATACACACATACATACAGAGAGAGAGAGAGACAGAAAGAGAGAAAAGAGAGAGAGAGAGAGAGAGAGAGAGGGAGGGAATGCTAATGCAAACAGACAGGAGGGTCTTGAGCCAAAGCCTCCTTTGCATGGCTGATCATTGGTTCTGGCCACCAGTTGGGCCAGAACAGGGGCTCTTGGTCTCTTTCCACAGAGTTGCTTAGGTTTTTCTCTTGGGTATGGTAGTGCAATTTATTATCCCTTCAGTCATCTTGGTATAGAGATTACTTTGACCAGGTACCCATGGCAACTAATTGAATAAAATAGTAATATTCACTACGTCTGTGGTAATCAAGTTGGTAACATTCCTTAGTAATATAACTGGCCTGTCTGGCAGAATGAATATATTTTAAACAGACACTGTGTGCTACTTAGCCAGGCCTCTAAGTCACCATTAACGTGAATCCTTCCTCCCTGCCTGTGTAAGAAGACCCCTTCCTTTTCCTTTGCCACCCAGGAACCAGAGACAATCTATCTGCAAACAGTACTAAGTACTCATCAACTTCTTGGCTCAGAAACCCCCCCACTGCTGCAGCCTGTAAGAGAGGACCTCATGCTGCCTTGTGGGCCTGAATTCTCCTCAGAGCTTCTGATATGCTGTCTTTCTTTGGTGTGAATAACTCTCCTAAAACCTCTTCTTCAAGAGGATAACCTGCATCATTCTCTCATTTGAGCCTCAAGCTGAGACCTTTCAAGGAACAAACCCAACCACCCTGCCAACCAAGGTCCAACGAGGTTTGACTGTGGTCACACATTAACTAGCCCAGGTAGCACAGGTCACATGTTCTATTCTCCCTTATGGTATAGGACATCCTCCTGCTCTTTTCCTTGGAAACCTTTTTAAGAGTGGGGGCTTCCTTTGTCTGGTTGGCCTGAAATGCTCTGCATTCAGATCCTTGTTGTGGCTGGCATTATTAAAGATCTTTCACTTGAAAAATGACACAGAAAACTTAACCCAAGCTTATAACACATTGAAAGACTGACACAGGGCCCAGACGGATACAAGCATCTAACTGATAAGGTAGAGGTGTGACTGTTTAAAGTGGCTTTGTGAGTCAGAGAGAGAAATGACCAGCACAGATGGTCCCGATGGTCCCCTACCTACTTCTTTGTCCATTGCCCTCCATGGCAAGTGGGAAGGCCCGCTGTGAACAGAGTGCAGAGGAACATGCTATGTGCAGGTAGGCTGGTTTCCCAAAGGCAGGAGGCTGAGTCTGCCATCCTAAGTGGCTTAGTAGCTTAGAGCTTAGTGGCTTTTGGAGCCCACCCATTAGATATCTGAGTCTTCCCGGAGGAGCAGGGTGTGTCAGGAGAAGAAGAGGGCCACCAGAGGCATGCTAGCTGTTGTTCCGAGGATGATATATGGGGGACTAGAGAGAAAGGCTACTCCTCACAGTAATAAGGGCTCAGGCTGACAGCAGGGTACACCCTACTCCCGGTACTCTATGTACTCACCCTATATTGTGTTCAAACCGTGGGCTTCCAGGCTGTGCCTTGCCCATTTTACAAGTAACTTTTGACTCCCATTTTGAGGGTGGACCCACAAACAACATTGTCCGGCACCACCCATACAGCGTAGACTAATAAATGACTTATGAATAGAAAGGGTGCCACCTATACATCTATCAGGGTGAATCAAGATTGCAGGGGCACATAGGCGTATTAAGCGCACACCAGGGAAAACAAGCCCAAGAACTTAGGAGACACTTCAGCTGGAAGGAGGAGAGGGTGTAACTCTTACCCAGACCCCATGAGGTACCTAGTACTAGGAAGACAACAGCCCCACAAACCTGTCGCCTGACAGCAGGTGTACAGCAAGGACTGATAGGCACAGACCTGTCACTGGGGCGTCACCCCAGCTTGGTCCCTGCTGTTGTTGAGGCCTACCCAGCTGCCACATGTTCAACTACCAGCCTCGCCATCTGGACCCAGACCTAGGGTTCCTGCTGCAGCCTAGGCATTGTCCCTGCAGCTGAGGACATCTTTATTGTCAAGCCTGCCTCTCCTGCAGCCTGAATCCACAGCAACAGTCCCTTCTGGCTCCTTCGGGTTTGCTGTCCTATCAATATAGACTCTGTTTGTGTTTCTCTCCGCCTACTTCTGAAACTTCTTGAACTCTGCAGCAGCCTTTTTAATTTGTATTTATTCTCCAAACCACACATACACACAGAAAGATAAATAGACGTCCTTCCTGGGTACTGTGTGTGATGTGAAAGCTAATATTAGGAATTTAGCACTCACTCGGCCAGATTTACCAAAGTAGGAGGGATTATCTGGCAAACTGCCACTAAAACCGCTGTGCCTCGTAAATGTTCTGTCATTTAATAAATTCTGACTTTGTGGAAAGGCATAACACACTCAGCTGTGTCTCTGGCATACCTTGTTCAGGAGAGGGACCGTCATGGGGCTGCTGGTGTGCAGGCTGGACTTCAGGAGAGGAACCGGGAGGCAGAGGGGCAGGAGTGTGATGGCCCTGAAGTGAAGAGCAGCAAGGAGGCCTGTACCTGCAACCCCATGAGAGAGGAAGGAGAGCAAAGGGAGAGGTGGCCAGAGACCAGAGCTGGGGGCTTTGGATGCTGCTCTGGGAGAGACAGAGTCACTGATAAAAGGGTTCTCCAAATCACGGACCTGCAAGGGCCTGCGCCCGTATAGGCAATCTTGTTTGGGGTGCTCACTGAGTCATGTTTCTTTTTTTCTTTCATTTTCCTGTCAAAGGCGATTAGCCTCTTCCCTCTCCGTTTGCACCAGTTAAGCAGTCACATCGGATTGTGATGTTTGGCTCCTATCCATGGGACGAGACAGTTCCCAACCATGGTAGGGATAAAAGACAGTCGTTTTGGTGAGAGAGTTCACTAGCCCAGTTTGTGTTATAGTGTACCCCTTTTGCAAAAAGAGAAATAGCCTTAAAATTACTTTCACTTTGTTCCTGTGTTCCTTTATGTGACACCAAGGTGATTGATTTTCAACACAGCTGACAAAATTATAACATTGTAGTTTAAAACATTTGTGTCTTGGTGGGGTTTTATGTTTGTTTTGCTTTAGTGTTGTGTTTTTTGAGACAGAGTCTCACTATGTAGACCTAGCTGTCCTGGAACTTGCTATGTAGACCAGGCTGACCTCAAACTCAGAAATTCACCTGCCTCTGACCCTTGAGTGGTAAAATTAAAGGTGTGCATCACCGTGCCTGGCTCAAAAACTTGTTTTCAAGACAGAGTTCCACTCTGTAGCCGAGGCTGGTCTGGAATTGACTACATAGCTCAGGCTAGCCTTAAACTCATGACAGTCCTTCTGCCTTAGCCTCCTAAGTACTGGCATTACATGCTATCAAGCCCAGTTGATAAATTTTACTTAGCAGAAGAAGGTGTGTCTGAATGGAGGGTGAAGGGCTGCTGTCTCCTGGAAGAAACACCTGGAATGTCATAACTATGGCTTGTAGTCAGGTCCAACATCTGGCTGGTTGTAGATGCTCTTAGAACTCAACAGCCAAACAAGAGACACCTGCATATGTGACTTTGGTCTAGACCACCGTATTAGTCAGGGTTCTCTAGAGGAACAGAAGTGATAGAATGAAAAAAAATATGATTTATTAAAATGGCTTACATTCTAATAATTGTTGGATCCAACTGATCCAACAATGGCTGTCTACCGATAGAAGGTTCTAGAATCCAGTAGTAGTTCATTTCACGAGGCTGGATGTCTCAGCTGGTCTTCAGTATACCCTGGAATCCTGAAAGAGTAGGCTCTAGTGCCAGTGAAGGAATGAACTTGTTAGCAAGGTGGGTACAGGCAGGCAAAGAGCAAAAACTTCCTTCTTCCATGTCCTTTATATAGGCTGCCAGCAGACAGCTGTGGTCCAGATTTAAAACGGACCTTCTCACCTCAAAAGATCAGGAATTAGGGTGGGTCTTCCCACAGTAAATGATTTAATTAAGGAAAAAAAAAATCTCTCCAGTTAGGTGTGCCTAACTGCTTGGGTTTTCGTTAGTTCTAGACATGGTCAAGGTGACAACCAAGAATATCCTTCCCAGCGCCTTAGAATTTAAATGGAGAACTTTATCTTTAGCCCATGATGTGCAGGCACTGACATGGTTGAGCTTCCTGGAAGGGGAGCAGAAGGAAAACAGTGTCTGTAAACTAGAACACTCCATATGGAGTTGGAAGATGCAGAAAGCTTGTCTGATGTTATGTGACGAAACTTCTCTCGGGCAGACACTACACACTGTAGTAGTATGCTGCTGTGCGGGTCACCAAGGACGACAAGGAGACATTTTCATATGAGGAAGCCCTTCCAGACCTCAGCAGAGGGAACCATCATCATGGCCAGTGCCAGATCTGACGGTGGAATCCTGAGCATCTGAGCTCAGGTGTTTTTATTCTTCAGAACTCCTCAGGTGTTCTACTGACAGCACATGCAGATCATGAGCAATCAAACGTCCCCCACAGAAATCCAACACCTGCAGATAATAAAAAATGCCCTAGACAGCCCTTCACCCAACAGTGCATGAAACAATTTCAAACATAACTAAAAACCAACTTTCCCAACAACATATATCTACTGAGCCCAGACAGGGAACTCACAGTTTTTTGTTGTTGTTGTTTGTTTGTTTGTTTGTTTTTGCCAGCTTGACACTGGGAAGAGGGAACTTTGATTGAGAACATGCCCCCATCAGATTGGCGTACAGACAAGTCTGTGGGGCAGTTCTTGGTTAGTGATTGACATGGGAGGGGCCAGCTCACAGTGGGCTGTGCCACCTCTTGGCAGGTGGTCTTGGGATGTATAAGAAAGCAGGTGGAGCAAACCATGAGGAGCAAGATAGCATCCGTGATCCTCCATGGTCTGCGCTTCAGATCCTGCCTGCAGGTTCCTGCTTTGAGCTCCTGCTCTGACTTTCCTCAGTGATGGAGAATTTTAGGATGAAATAAATCCTTTCCTTCTCAACTTGCTTTTAGTCATGGCGTTTATTATCACCGCTAGAACAGAACAGTCATAAAAAATGCTCCCTGAGCACAGACATGCATTTAGTTTTTTCTTTTTTTTTTCTAGACACGTCTGCATAGGAAGAGCTAAAGTATATGCCAGTACCTAGAACTTTTCTGTGCAGCCACGACTCTATCTGAATGAATTTATTTGGTTCCACCAACTCTTAGAAGGTGGGACTGTGCCCATCTTACAGACAAAGAAACTGAGGCTTAAAGAGATCAAGTACCTCATCATTAGGAAGTGACGGAGTTAGAACAGGCACAGCATACTCAGGGCTTCCTCACAGAACTAGAGGCAGAGATTCCTTGGTTCCCTAGAACTCTCTGAGACCTGCAACCGTAGGGTAAGGGCCACATAGCCCTTCTACATCCCTGGGTCACAGGACATTGATAATACAACCCAGGTGTTCCTAGAGGAGACTGTAGGCACTGATAGAAACCCCTGCAGTGTCTCCCCACGGCAGCACTGAGGCTGAGGAGGAGCTTGCTTTAGGACTTGCTGCAGAATTTCATCTGACCTGTCTTTAGCTGAGAAACCAAGACTAAATTGAAGTGCACTTCCCACAGCCCAGTGGTCCTTTTCCTATACCTAACCTTACTTGGCCAGGACTCCCCAAGCACACTCAGGATCCAGAGGTTGCTTAATGGAGGCTCACTAGCACCTCCTTGCCTCTTCCAGGACACCTATGAAAGGGACGAGATGGGAGGGTGTGGAAGAGGCCATCAGCCATCAGATGCGGGGTGGGGGGTGGTAAGACCATGCCTCCTACACATGCTGGAACACTTGGCATAAGACTCCAGGGTCAGGCAGGCTCACAGGAAGCCGGGACTCCACCCTTCCCCTCCAGCTTCCTAGTAAAAACAACAGATGCTTCCACAGCATTCACATGGGGCAGGAAGGACAAGCTGGGAGCTGCCAGGTTACCACCAAGGTTCCTTATGTCTTGCAATGGCTAGGATAGGGGTCCCCACCTCTCTCTCTGCCTCCCCCCTCCCTCTTTTTGTTCAGAATTTCTGAGAAGGCCTCCAAGACTCCCCTTTGTCCTACAGTGTGGGAAGCACATTACGGATAATACGTCAGATAATTCGATGGCAAACAGAGACTGAAAAAAAAATTATAACTACTCTGTATTTGTGTTTGTTCTTTTCTGTTTTGGGAAGAGTTATTATGGCAGTGAACTATTTCCCTTGTGATTATATTTAACTCGAAACAACAAGTTTAAGAACATTGTTAAGTGTTCAGGTTCCAGAGTCATACGGAGAGATGGCTGCAAATGAAACGAGGGCACAAGCATCCATGAGCTGCAGCTTCTGGACTTCGTGCATTACGGGCAAATGGTGCAGCCTTTGTAAAAGCCACATTTAGGTTTAAGGGCTGATCCAGCACCCTGCACTGGCCAAAGTATTGTCATGGTAAGAGGCTTGGCTCAGCTGTGTGTGGTCTGACCAGACCAAACCAAGGTCCTCACGTGGGTGGTGGTGGGGGAGGAGGGGGAGGGGGAGGGGGAGGAGGAGGGGGTAGTGATGTTTGTGTTTTATACAAGGTTTCCTTCTGTAGTCCAGACTGGCCTGGAACTCACTAGGTAACTCAGGCTAGTGTTGAATTTGCAGAAATCTTCCTGCCTCAGAGTCTCCAGCGATGGGATTACAGGCATGAGCTACTGTTTGTCTGGCAATTGCTTCAAGGAGGGTGTTTCAGCCCCCTTCCTCTTTCAGCCTCCTGCCAATGTGTTCAGAGCTAGAGGACAAAGAGAAGTTCTCACAGGCTCTTTCTTACACACGTGGTTGGTTTGTCAACAGTTACTGAATAGCAGCTGAGCCAGACGCTTCTGCTTTGAATCGCCTATGCCCCTGGCGCCCCCTGCTGCTCCCGCTGAGCAAATGCAGCTTTGACAGGGTGAGAACCCTTGCCTGGCTTCTGAGCCAAACTAGAGAGAAATCTGGAGAGCTGGTGAGCTTCTTCTATGCCTTCTTCTTCCTCCTCTTCCTCTTCTTCTTTTCTTCCCCATCTTCCCTCCCTCCTCCTTTTGCTCTTCCTCCTCTTTACTCCAGAATGTCCACACCTGAGCTGGTCCCCACTGCTCTCCTGGTTATGAAAATGGCTGCTGGCTCAGGTAGGGGGCTGGAGAAATGGCTCAGCACCTAAGGGCTCTTGCTGCCCTTGCAAAGGATCCGAGCTCGATTCCCAGCACCCACGTCAGGGGGCATACAACCGCCTGTAACTCCAGATCCAAGAGATTCGACACCTTTGATTTGGCACGCTCCCTCCCAATATAGATCTAATCTAATCGGAAAGTAGCACTCAGCTGCCTCAAGTGAAGAGGCCATCGGTGTGGGACAGCTATTTCCCCTGCCCGGGGTATGTCCATGATAGCTGACTTGATGGAACTGTGAACCAGGGTATCGGAGCTGACTTCTATTTCGAGGCAGCCCCAGAGAGAGGGGCATCTACACTCCATCTAACCACAGGTCTCACTGAATAGAATCTGGTTTAAAGTGGGATCTGGGTCACATTTTTAACCGGCACCCATTGGACCTGATGCCTAAAGGCAAGGAAGCATAGCCTTGCTTAAAAGCAGTATGTTAAGTCTCAGATTCACAAACTGCTAGCTATTTAACATAATTTAACATATCAAATTAACATATCAAAAAACTGGCTGCCAGGTTCTCCCAGCATCCCTCTGCCCCTACCTGTTACAAAGTCCTCTTTCTTGGCTTGCATTACTCCCCCCCCCCCCACCAACTCTCCAGTCCGGTGGGGCTGGGCTGCCCTTCCCTATATAATTCCAGCCATTTCAGTTACTCTCTCTTGCTCTGTTGGTCTCTTGGTTCCTCACGGCCTCCCCATATCTAGGAGCAGTCATATTCTTTCCCTTTTTATTTCTTTTTTCATTTTTCTGGTGCTGGAACCTGGGAGTGGCATAAATGAGTTCCTCCCAAGGAATTCCGCCATTCCTAACCAAGCTGCTGCTCTTACTCTCCCAAGGCAAGGACCATTCGTCTCTGCTGGCTTCTGCCACCCTCTATATTTGGTTCCCAATTCTGCAGTCCGACTTTTCAATAGCTTCTTCCGTCCAGCCGCTCTAACCATCCACCCTGTTTCCAAAAGCCTCTCCTGCATTCCTTCAACTGCTTTCTCTTCTACCTGCTCTAACCACGTCTCTCCCTCTCTGCTCTCTCTGGCTCCTAGAGCCATCTACACCCTCCCAAGGCACCTGTCCGAGCACTCTCACGTTTCCTCTTTCCTTCATGTTGGCAGCTCTCTCTACTAAAGCACCCTGTGTTTCCCTGGCTCCTGCAGCCTCCTACACCTCGGCCCTGTTACACCCACGTGGATATCTCCCCTTTCCCTTGCTCTCTCCTCCTCTCCTGTGTAAGTGCCACTACGGAGCTCCCTGCCCTTTCCTATGCCCCTTCGGGATGCCCACTTTGTGGGCTACACTATGAAAGCCACACTCGTGTGCCAGGAATTTTCCTCTCTCCTCTACGTGGAAAGGGACGCCTATCCCCTCCCCTCTGTGATTTGGGACATTTTTCTGACAAGTCTCTCAGTCCATTTGGGGACACCCTGGATTGAAATCCTTGTCGCAGCACTTACCCACCTCCACTCCGTTCGTGGAGAGAACTAAGGAGCCCCGCTCCAACCCTGCTGGGACTCTCACACTCTTTGAGCGAAGGCTCCTCCCACTCAAAACCTAATCCCTCAACTGAGTGTTTATTGTCTGAGCCACTGCGATCCTTTCCGTGCCCCTCCTCTACCTCCAAAGTCTTGCAGTTTCTTTAGGTTCCTCTGGGCCTCGGCTGGGACCTTGCCCCTTCTGTCTCTCTAAGCTCCCTCCTGAAAATCCTGCAGCTTCTCCACAAGCTCCGTGGTGTCCTCTGATACCGGAACCCGCCCTCTGATGGAGTTCCTGTTGTTCCTCCTTGCCCCTTGCAGCTGCACTGTTCTTTGTCGCTTAGCTGCCAACTGGGGTTTATTGGAACCCTCCCTACGAGGGAGATGCTTTTGTGACTCGATTTCCTCCATGGACTCAGAGACAAAAATTGGCCACTTTCTATTTCCAAATTCTTTTTTTTTTTTGAGACACAGTTTCTCTGTTGTAATTCTGACTGTCCTGGAACTTACTCTGTAGACCAGGCTGGCCTGGAACTCTCAGAGATCCGCCTGCCTCTGCCTCCCCAGTGCTGGGACTTTTTAAAGGCGAGCCTCCACTGCCTGGCTTGATTTCCAAATTCTTACAAATTGTAACAGCTGCCACTGCACAAACAAATGATCTCCAAATCTCTTATCTTGCTTATCTCTTATCTCTGATCTACACTTCCACAATTCCCTTATCTCTACTTTAACTTCTTTTATCTCTGATTCCTTTGCTCTCTGATCTTAAAAAAAAAAAAAAGTCTCTTAAGACTATACAGTGGACTCTATCTCAGGCTTTGTAAGTTCACTGGGTAAATAAGCCTCCTGTATATGTTTAAGGTTAAGCCTGAGGGAAGTAACTAGAAAACAAGTAAAATTTGTTTAGTTCAGATAATAGATCACGGTCCTCAAACCCTTCTGAGATCTGCTGAATTGAAAGTATTTAAAGTATTTAATAAAAAACCTTCCCGTGATAGAAAGAAGGACCAGTTCCTGGCATCAGCCCTTAGGTTTTCTCCAAAGAAAACGATTCAGGAACAGAACAACGTTACCTGGAACTTGCTTTAGGTCTGGCAAAGCTGGCACTGAGCAAAACTGCCCTTCACCGCACCTGCTGCCAGGGTCCTGTCTGAACCGTGGACAAGCAGGACACTGGGAAAGGACTCATGAAAGTAGCATGTGGAGGAGGTGGGGTCTGTAGCTGTGCACCCTTGGTGTCGCTCAGCAAGGAAGACAAGGAGGCATGTTCATAGGTGCAAATGCTTCCAGACCTCAGCAGAGGGAACCACCATCCCACCTGGCCAGCACCATACTCCGACAGTGGAACCCTGAGTGTTTTGTTGATTCAGCACTCCTCGGGTGCAGGTCATTAGCAATCAAACATCCCCCACACAGAAATACAACATCTGCAGACAATATAAAATGCCAAGGCCTATGCATCCCTTTTTCCAGCAGTGCACAAAAACAATTATTTAAAACACAACTAAAAATAAACGTCCACAACAGGGGTCTGCCTCCTGCTAGGCTGCAGGTGGAGCTCTCCCCTGGTATGCTAGTGACCTATTAGCCTTTTCTTCCTCCCTGCTCATGGGATCAGGAGATCCTTAAAAGCGGAGATCATTTGTCTCTGAGGTTCTCACAGCCTTGGGTTTGTGGTCTCAACACAGACAGCGCCTGAACACTCACCATGGGCGGAGTGTCCCACTAAGTGCTTTAGCCTATTCCGTCCGCCTGACATCCTGAAGTGGATGCTGTTAGGATCCTCAGAGCTCATTTTTAGTTTGTTTAATTTTTTTTCTTGTTATTGGAGATAGGGTCTTACTCCAGAGTCCAGGTGGGCTTTGAACTCACAACTCTTGCCTCAGCTCTGTGCACGCTGAGATTACAGGTGTGTGCCATCGTGCCTGACTTCTTGGTTTTGAAATGAAGAGAATGATTGAACAACTCATTTGATTTACAGGGCAACTAAGCGGCAGATTGTTGATGTGGTGGGGGGTTGACTCTAGAACCTTCTCCTTTGCTACCCTCCCAGTTGGAAAAGCTCTATTGGGTTTGCTTCAGTCCAATGTAAAACAATAACCTGCAGGTCAATAGAACTGTCTTAGTTGTTACAACCTTGGACCGTTACTTAATGTGCTTGTTTCTCACAAAAAACAGGAGAGATTTCCTAAAGCTATCATGAAAGCTAAATGACAGGTGCATCATACAGTAAACGCTGGGAACATGGGCACTAGTATTTGGGCAGTGAGTGAACCCCTCCCCCCTCTGCACTGCTTGCATGCTTGGTGCCTGTGGAGGCAAGAAGTGAACATTGGATCCCCTGGAACTGGAGTAATAGAAGGTTTTAAACAGCCATGTGGGTGCTGGGAAGCAAATCTGGGTCCTCTGCAGGGGTGGCAAGTGCTCTTACCTACAGGGCTGTCTTTCCAGTTCCTGTAGTAGTTTTTTTTTGAGAAAAGGTCTCCCAGCACAGCCTAGGCTGGCCCCTAACTCTTACCTAATCCTCCCAGGTGCTGGGGTTACAAGCATGCACCACTGGACCTGGCTCCTGCTTTGGCAGTTTAAATATTTATTATTATTATTATTATTATTATTATTATTATTATTATTGTGTGTGTGTGTGTGTGTGTGTGTGTGTGTGCGCATACCATGGCTTGTGTGGAAGGCAGAGAATAACTCTGTGGACTTGGTTCTCTCCTATCCTTATGTAGGTTCTAGAGACTGAATTCAAGTTGTCAGCTTAGGAGGCAAGTGTTTCTATGAGCTGCGCCATCTTGCTCATCGGAGTTTCTGTACTTTTGAGGTGACGAGGAGGGGGCTGTAGTACCCGGACTGTAATTTTTTCTTTTTTTTCTGAGTCTTCTTAGACTTGCCCAACTTAGTATTTTGAGAAAAGATACTTCAGTGTATCAGAAAGACGGGCAGAGGCAACAGTGCCACCGTGTGGCGAGAGGTCAGAATTACCATCCTGAAAGGCAGGACACCGGACCGTATTAACCAATTCTTTTAAGCCCGACGCCAGGTGAGCGTTCCTCATGCGTGGCCCAGTTTACTGAAGTCTCTAAGTAGAGTACAAGGTGGGTGCTGCCATATCTCCATTTTAGAGCTCTTGAGAGAGCAGAGGCTGAGAGATGAGCAATTCCCTCACAGCCAAGGAATAGAGACGGCACTCAGAACGGAACCGGGCGTAGCTTGGCTCCAAAGTTCACAACTGCGATTATTTTTTATTTACTTCTGTTGCAAGTGGGGCACAACTCCCAGTTTTAATTTTTTTCTTAGACTTATGTACTTTTATTTTTCAATAGACAGTGTGCCCTAGTGGGAGGCAGAGAGCTGGGTGCAGGTATCAGTTCCTCTTTCTGACCCAGGAGGCCTCTTTTCTGAGTTTTCAAATGTTAGGATAGAGTAATACTGACCTCTTTGCCTTAGAGTACCTTACAGGATCCTTACAGGATCCAAGGGAGAGCTTGGGAAACCCAAAATTGGATTTAAACAAAATGGTCCATTTCTGAGGCTGCAGCTGCCTCCACAGCCATTCTGACTGATGGAGAATGGGGGCTTTCTTATGGACCAGTTCCAAAACATGGCGTTGTCACCCCGCCATGGCAGAGGGCACGGCCTGGGAGACAAAGTGATCCTGTTAGCTGCAGTCTTTCCTCCTCTTCTTAGAAACTACTCATGCCTTCATCCGGTGCCACCCCAAGACTTCATTCATACGAACGTGTTAACATGCATCTGAGAACTGAGTTTCCAAAAACCTCTGAGAGGAATATGGTCCTTGAGATAAGGAGGCCTTGCTTTGAGAATGTGAGGTGCCCAGTCGGTCACTGCAGCCACAGCCAAACCAAAATAAACAAACAAACAAATAAATAAATAAATTTCATTTTCCAGGTTTAACGTTCCCCTGTAATCCCCTGAAGAGTAACTTACCCCACACCCTTCCTCCCCATCACCGTTCGCTCTCATTCTGCATGTAAGCTCTGCTAAGGGCTGCGATATAGTCCCTCAAACTCGCATGCTGAAGAACAAACCCCACTCCCGTAGAATTTGGCTATATTTAAGGACAGGGCCTTTGAAGAGATGATTCTGTAGAACTGGAGAGACGTCTCAGTGGTTAAGCACACACACACTGCTCTTGCAGAGGACTCAAGTTCGATTCCAGGACCCATGTGAGGTGGCTCCCAACCATCTCCAGCTCCAGGGGATCTGATGCCTCTGGCCTCCTCAGGCATCTCCTCTCAGGTGGATATACCACCCCAACAATAAAGAAAAAAGTCTTTACAACGGAGAGATGGTTGAGGTAAAACAGTGCTCAGGCTCAGATCCTACATGACTGGCATCCTTATGAGAAGAACTAGGACACCAGAGCACACAGTAGGAAGGCCACGTGAGAAGGGACTAGGACACCAGTCTGCACAGTAGGAAGGCCATGTGAGAAGAGACAAGGACACCAGTGCGCACAGTAGGAAGGCCACGTGAGAAGGGACTAGGACACCAGTGCGCACAGTAGGAAGGCCACGTGAGAAGGGACACAGAGAACCAGCATGCACAGTAGGAAAGCCAGAGAAAAAGGGACACAGGGAAAAGGAGATGGCCTCAAAAGAAACCAGCCTTTATCTTGAGTTTCTGGACTGCAGAGCAATAAGAAAAGAACTTTCTGGGTTGGAGTGTAGCTCCACGGTACTCTGTTTTTTCTTTTTTCTCTTTTCCCTTTTTCTTCTTCTTGAGATGTGGCTCACAGTGTAGTCCTGGTTGGCCTGGAACAGGCATGTGCCACCATACCTGGCCAATAGTTTTTCTTTTCTTTCCTTGCTTCCTTCCTCCTCCTGCTTCTCCTCCTCCTCCTCCTCCTCTTCCTCCTCCTCCTCCTCCTTCTCAAGACAAGGTCTCTCTGTTGTAACTCTGGCAGAACCCAGCTCTCTGCCTCCCAGTAGGGCACCCTGCCTACTGAAAAATAAAAGTACATAAGTCTAAGAAAAAATTAAAACTGGGAGTTGTGCCCCACTTGCAACAGAGGTAAATAAAAAATAATCTCTGCCCCTGCCTCCTGAGTGCTGGGATTAAAGGCGTGTGCCACTGCCACCAGTAATTTTTTATTTTTTAAAGACAGAGTCTTTAACATGTATTCCATGTATTCCAAGCTGGTCTTAAACTCACTAGGTAGCTGAAGATATGTAGCGAGACATTTTGAAAGAATTTTGTGATCTTGGTTTCCCTAAAACACACAGAATGGTTTTTGGAGTGTTTTTGTGACCATCCCAGGTGTAGCGGATGAGAGTGAATTTGATTTAGATTATTCGTTACCAGTGGCTATGATTTGTTTACGTGCTGCTATGAAAAACATAATTTGGCCACGTGCAGCTTGTCCTTGTGATTGCATGAAGCTTAGACTTCTGGGAATTTTGCTCAGAGTATATACTGGTTGAGGCTTGAGAGCAGAGGAATTAAGTTCAGGGATATTGCGTTGAGATGTTAGTCCAGCTCATTATCAGCTCCTGTGCTTCCAGACTCAGGCTGCCAACAAGGGCGGTGAAGATTTCTTTCTTCCTATCTTTTTCCATTTCTGATCAAGCGGGTAAATAAGCATGGTAGCAATTGGTTACAAGGATGACCCCAGACTTCTTGGCTTCTGGCCTTTACTTCCTAAGTGCTAGGATTACAGGTGGCTATTACCACATCTGGTTTATATAATGCTGGGGATTGAACCCAGAGCTCCTTTGAGATTAGTCTGGCCTGACCAGCTTCTCTCTGCAGTGACCTCTGTGTCTTAAGCTGTCTGTGTTCAGGGGATATCTCAGTGTAGAATGTGTCTCAGTTAAGTCAGTGCAATGCGACATGGCTTTACCTCTGACATCAGCAGAGGTCCGCTCTCTTCTGGGTGAAGGTTACAACTTGTAGAGCTCATGTGATGGACCCACACCTTCTGTTTCCTCTGACTCACCTCTGGAATGTATTTTCAAAAACTGGTCTAAATTTAGACTTAGACTTTCAAAAACAAAACAAACAACAACTCTCATTTTCCTTTGTAGAACATGTAGTCTCTGCACTTGCTTCCAGATCAAGAACACTGGACACCTCATGGCACATTATAACTAATACATATCTATATATATGTCTATATATAACTAATATATATCTATATCTATCTATCTATATAAATTATATCTATCTATATATATACACACACACTATCATTATAACTATCTTCCAATCATATCATTTTTTGGTCCTGTCTTAAGCAAGGACTCTCTTCTCCAAGCCTTCATGGCCTTGTCACAACTTTCTCAGATATGAGAGGAATGTCCCAGAACCTTAGAGAGACAGGATGGTAGGGTGTCTGAAGAGAATCAGAGCTCTCGTGGCAGAAGAGGGAGCCTCACCTTATACATTTTGAAGGTGGGGAAGGTTCACAGGAGTCTTCAGCCAGGCTCTCTGATTCCCAGGCAGGAAGTGGGAAGCCGGGAAGTGAATGGGGAAATAAGATGTGGCATTCCTTTAACGTAGACTCATTTCCCATGTGTGTGCAGCTTGTGCAATGTTCCTGGAGACCAGTAGAGGGTGTCAATCCCCTGAACCTGGAGTTACAGATGGTTGTAAGCAGCCTTGTGGGTACTGAGACGTAACTTAGGTCCTTTGTAAGAGCAGAGAGTACTCTTAACCTCTGAGCCATCTCTCCGACTCCCAAGATGGCTTATTTTATTTTATTTTATTGGAGACAGGGTCTCACTGTGTAGTCTTGGCTAGCCTGGAACTTGCTGTAGATCAGGGTGGCCTCAAACTCACAGAGATTCACCTGCCTCTTCCTCCCCAGTGCTGGCACTAAAGGCGTGCTCCACCATGCATGGCCCATAGATAATTTAACGACCTGTAATCCATATATCTGTAGCCCACTTCAAATCTGAACACGGTTCAAACTCTCCAAAACTTAGTGTCTTGTGACTGGAGATGCGGTTTAGTTGATGGAATGCTTCCCTCGAAGGGTTGAGGACCTGAAAGCCTCAGGTAGGCCGAGAGTCCCAGGCCAGGAAAGCTGACTTGACTGATAACAGCTCAGCCGTTAGGAGGTTTCAGATAGGCACTAACCTCTGCTGGGATCTACCACTTTGAGCTTGCAAGGGAACTGACCTGCACTTGGAATCTTCCATCTCAACCCTTTCCACTCTATAAAATTCCCAAGTGCCCTGCACTGCAGCACATGCGCACAGTCTCCACGTCCACGGAGAGACCGCAGCCTTCTGTTGTTCTGATTGAAGAACGATTCCAGAGATGCCTATCGGCTTTCTTTTGTTTCATGTCACCCCATCAGTCCCAATCTGACACCCCTCACATGTACAAAGCCCTGGGTCCGATCTCTAGCACCACGTAAAACTGGGCGTGGTGTCACATGCCTGTGATTCTAGCACTGGGGAGATGGCAATGGGAAGGTCAGAGGTTCAAGGTCATTCTTGGTTATATAGAAAGTTTGAGGACATATTGGGCTACTTAAGATCTCGTCAGAACAGTGTAAAATCTCTTTCTAGGAGACAAGCTCCCCGCTCTGGCTGGCATCAGGGTCCTTGCCTTTTCCTTCTCCCAGCAGGACACTCCTTGGGAAACCCCAATTTTGAGAGGTCTATTGTTTCAATAATCTGAGACTTAAGGGAAGGGCACAGGTATACTCTTTAGAGTATCTACAATAAATAAATAAATGAATAAATAAATAAAGATACTCTTTAGAGTATCTTCATCCTTGTCAGGATGGGTGCCTTGAGCAAAATCAGAGGAAGGGCTGTTAGATCAGACTCTTGAGATCCCACAGGTTCAGACCTAGTACAAGCACTTCCCTCTGCCCCAGAATGTCTTCTCCCAACCCTTTCTCTGTATGGAAACTGCGGGGGTCTGAGTCCAGCTCTAGTCCCCACGATGGGTTCCTCAGCCTCCACGAAGAAGGATAAACAATGTAAGCTATGACAAGTGAGCGCAGTACCTCACTCTTCTATGGGACCTTTAGTTGGCACGCTTAATGCGCTTTAATAAGGCACATAGACTACGCCTTATAATGATTATGATATGCAAGAGCGCTTCTTTAATAGTAAAATAAAGAAAGATAAAGAAAAAACCGAGAATAAAATCAAAGAAAATAGCAATGTGCACATTAAGGGAATAAAACCAAGTTTCTCTAAGCTAGCAATTCAATTCTCTAGGCCTTGCAATCTAGTCTCTTCTTCTCTGTCTTTCTGCTGCTGTGTCTCTTCTGCTTCTTCTGTCTTCTCTTCTTTGTTCAAGACTTTTTTATAGCTTAAGTAGCAAACTGCAGAAATGCTTCTCTAAGGGATGCAGATGTCAGGCATATCTTAAAATGGAACCAATGCGAAAGTATCTTTCCTCCTTACGGCTGCAGGATTCAAGGTTTCTCAGTTATCACCAAAGAGTAAAAGATACAATGACCAATTAGTGGATGGTGGGGATGTCACTGCTGATTGAATTATATTGCCATTTGCCTTGCACAGATAGTTCAGGGTGCCATGAAGGTGCCAAGGGAGGATTTTATGGTTTTTTTAGATTCTTAGTATGTATTTATTCTTCTGGGTCAAAGCTCTAAATTTCTAGTCTTATTTGCTGGCCTGGCTAGGTTGAAGGCTATTTCTCTCTTTAAGTCCTAGGGATGTTTACTTTTAAGTTGGTACAGGCTTGCTATATTCTTCGTTAGTGAAGGGCTGTCTACTTGTTTTTCCAGGTGCACTAACTTTCTAACTAAGCTCTCTGGCTTCTATCTACTAAGGCTTTTCTCTTTCTGGGAAGATCAGCATTTACTCCAGAAATAGCTTTGTGATGCACTTGCAATAAACCTGGGTAGCTCTCAAATTCCAGGACTTGGAAGTCCGGATGTGATTACAATTTACTTTTGAATAGCATGGCTGTGTTTCATTCCAGCCCACAGTGGCCAGCTCAGGGATTAATTTGGATATTACTATTAGGCTATGCAGACCTTATTATTGATGAGAAACGTATGTCACCGTACAGTAAAGATAAGAAAGGGGCAAAGCAGTTAAGGAATTCCAATTTCCCAACAACGGAGGCCCAGAAACCTTGTCAATCTGAAGCTTCCATAGTCTGGGTGACATGAATCCCAACAGGAAACGAGCAAACGTGAGTCGTTGGGAGATTTAACCCAAACTTTGGGGTCATTTCAACAACCGGTCATGTATCCTCCCAAGCCATTAGGCCTGGTGGCATGGGGCTGGCTGGCCTTTTTGCCTTAGGTCACTGGTAGCTGTGGCTCTCTCGGTCAGGGAAGTCTAAAGTAATCCTGCAACTGATTAAATGTCTTATATGCCCTATCAGGTCCTCGAAACTCTCAATTTGAGGGCTTTCCATGGAGTCTCAGGTATCATAACCATTGAGTATCCGACTCTTCTCTTCCAGATGTCAGAAAACCTTGCCGGACTCTAACCAGCTGCTTTTCTGCTAGACTCTAAATGTGTGGCCTCTTTACAAAGCCTACCTATGTTTCCGCACAGAAACACTCAATTTCACCTGCAGTGCTAGACCGGGTGCATAAGATTCCCCACATTTCCACCCTGAGGTGGCTTAGTTCTCTTACAAGAAGAGAACCCTCTCTACCGCATGGGCCTGAACTCTCCTCGGAGCCCCCACCATACTGTTTGTCAGTGACGTTAGGGCCTGGACTCTCATCAGAGCCCCTACCACGCCATCTTTCTGTGGCATTAATAAAACTCTTCTTATAAATCTCTTAACAAGGGAAAAATCTACCTCAGTGTTCCCCTTCCACCCCAAGTCCCTTTTAGTACCTTCACTGAATTAAGTGATTTCCCATTTAAGCAGAGGGGGCCTCCAGGGTGATTCTTGTTCTCATGAAACAAATTGTTCTGTTCTTGGCTCTCCTGGTCCTTGCAGGCTGATGGGGGTACACTTTCATTTCTAATATCACTCAGAGAGCGAGTAAACCTCTCAAAATTAAGTATGTCTCTATGTTGTTTGGCTCTAGCAATCCTCTGGGAAGGCTGAAAGGGTTAACGTAACACAAGAGATTGTTCACCAGCCTTACATCCAGGACTCCACAGTCTCGGCTCACCCTCCTTACCGCACCGTAAAGAGCCTGTATCAACCGCAAGTTACCGCTCAGCTCGGCCCTTCCTCCAGGATGAACTTAAAAATAAGAATGCTGGGCTGTTTCTTAGGGGTGTGTGTGCATTTATTTACCTGTTGTAAGCACCGGTGAAAGATCAGAGAACAACGTTTAGTTTTTTGTTTTTTTTTTTTACTATGTGAGTCCTGGGGATTAAACTCAGATGCGGCACCAAGACTCTTAATCTGCTGAGCCATGTCACCATCCCAGGCTGACATTCTATAGATACAGGGCTTATACTGTATCTACAGTCATATACTGAGACAGTCAGAGGACCAAGCCATCATTACCATGATAAATATATTCTCAATCTGACCTTGCCACCTAAAGTTTTTATGTTACGCTTCTGTCTCTGTCTCTTTGTCTCTGTCATCTGTGTGCATGTGTGCGTGTGTGCGCGTGTGTGTATGTGTGTGTGTGCGTGTGTGTGTGCGAGTGTGTATATGTGTGTGTGTGTGTGTGTGTGATGTATGCAGGTGCTCACAGAAGCCAGAAAAGGGCATCATACTCCCTGGAGCTGGAGTTCCAGACAGTTGTGACCTGCCTGATACAGATAGCTACTGGGAACCAAACTCAGGTCCTCAGGCAGAATAGCAACCACTCTTAACCCCCTGAGCCATCTTTCCAGCTTCCCTCCTCCCTGGCTCAGATTCTCCGTGGGTTCTAGGGACTCAAATTGAGGTAACCAAGCTGTGATATAAACCCTTTAACCCACTGAGCCATCTTTCTGTCCCCGGAATACTTCCTTGCAGGAGAGAGATGTTGACAGCTTCCCTGAGAGAGCAGCCCACCCCTGGGACACGCTCAGTCATACCCATCACTGCATGGCTCCACTTATTTTCTTGGCACAGCTATGGCCAAAGTTATCTCTGCTCCATGACAGAGATGGAATGGTCATGTTATCATCAGAGGAAAAAAAATCCATACTGGTTATGGTGAAGGGCTGAGAGGCAGGAACTAATGGCTTCCCTCAGTAGACATGTATATGCCAGGGTAGGCCTCCGCTCCTTGACCTTCCCCAGCAATGCTGTCCTTCTTCTCAGGGGTCTGATGAACTTCATCTTAAAATGAGTTGATAGGATGTGATTATGGTCACTCCAAACTGCTAATCCCAGTGCAAGACGGGTTACACGGGCTTTCGCTTATACCAGGAAAGGGACGGGCGGGGGAGAGGACTTGGAGTGTGGGGAAGGGAGTCACAGGCATAAGAAGGCAGAATTGTCTCTGTTTTTTTGTGCAGGTGCATATGAGGAGGAAGAACAATCCTGTCAAGGGAAAAAGATAAGAGAAAAAGCTCGTATGAAGACATTCACATCAGATATTGAAGTTAATTCAGGATAAAAGGCTGTTTATTTCTTTCTCTAATTCAATCACCGGCACTTAGTCCTGGAGCCCTGCAGCATTTGGGCCTCTGTATAATCTGGTTTAAAGCCTAAAACTGAAAGACTCACCTCTGTATAATCTAGAATATTTAAACCTCAGCACAACTTAATTTAACTCTGAGACTTACTGCCATCTTGGATGTGGGAGATGCAGTCAGGGGACCAACAGCTGGGGATCACCATACCACGAGGAGCTATGTTAAAGGGTTGTAGCGTTAGGAAGGTTGATAACGACTACTTTAGAGTCAGAGGTATTGTACTGTCGTTAGCTCAGCTCTGGTGAGGCCTTTAGAGTAGAAGGAAAACTTCCTGAAAAACAGGAAGTAGTTCCAGACAGGCTGGAGCCTCCCGATCTTTTTGAAGTCACAGAGCATGTGATCTTGTAAAAGCTCTACCTCTTAAAGGCCAACTCCTCCTCCCTGCCACGAGCTGAGGCCAAGTTCCAGACTCCCTCTATGCCTTGTCAGCAGCAGGGAACCATCTGGCAAAGGAAAAGTCAATTTGCAGGGACTCAGCCTCATGTCAGAGACAAGAGCACTGTTGATTTTTGGTGAGAAACAATAGCTTAATCACCTTACTCCAGGCCCTTAAGATCATGACATCAATCAATTCTCATGGAGATACGAGGATAAAGCCCACCATAAAGGAGGCTTATCTAACTTGGGGTTCCCTAAACCTTTGCCTAGGACCTGAAGAGGGTATAGGAGAGATACCAGGCTATCTGTTTCCTTTCCCCTTTCCCAGCTCGCCTTGTCTCCCATCTTCCTACTCTCTGCACTGGCCCTGCAGACCCTGTAACTGAGCTATGGCTCAGCATAGGGTACTCAGTTGCTACCCAGCTCTGCGTATACTCAGGCCAGTGTGTTCCCCCATTAGAGACATAGCATGTTCTGGACTGGTCTGTGTCTTTTGTGTCTTCAGAAGCAAAAATAGGCACTTTCCTTTTTCCAGCACTTAAACTTCCTTTTCTCATTAGCAGTGCTCTGGAGAGAGAGAGAGAGAGAGAGGAAGAGGCAGAAGAGCTAATTAAGGAGCCTGGATGACTGTGCCCTCAATCTCCATCCTTTCCCAAACATCTGCCCCGCCGGCCAGAGGCAGCCAGAACCTGCTGCTAGTCCTCTTGCTCTTTTGAGAAACCAAAGGAAAGCATCTGCAAACAACTGTGATTGCCTTAAAAATGAAGAGAAGCACATTTTCCAATTACAGCCTGGGTGATTGCTCTGGCTTTTAATTAATGGAGTGCGCATCTGTTTGCGGAGACCCTTTTGAATGTGCTTTTTTGGAGTTCCTTAATTAGTTACAAGAAGCTGCAGGTGTTCTGGCAGGAGCACAGTGGACCTGGGACAGCTTCCAGAAGAGACTCTTCTTTAGTGTAAATATTTAGTCATCTGATGATGAGGCTTGTTTTAGAGTTCTTGTTCCTGTTTGGTGTGCAAGCAGTGGTGTTGGAAGACACATTCAGGCTTCATTTGGGTTGTTGACAAAATAAATTAAAACGGAAGAGACCAATTTTCATTATGACAGACACTTATCTGCAGTTACACCATTACCAGAGTGACAAGTTATTCTCATGTTGTCACTGTGAAGCTGCTACTTGGGTTTTTTTTTTTTTTTTAAGGGGTGGTGCTGAAATGCGGGTGAAGGTGACAGGATACTGCATGCTAATTCTGTAGCTGAGATTGCATCGATGCCTGCTATTCAGAGGGCTGCCGTGGGAGAGAGCGAGGTTTTATCTTTGTGTTGAGTGGAGATTGTCCTGACAGTGTGGAAGAGAGAGAAAGGCTTACCTTTCAGCATCAGGTTATGAAAAATTGGAGATGTTGCTTCTTCCTGAAGTAATCACCGCCTCTGATTCGCGTGCCGATGTTGCCGTGTGAAAGATGTTTCGGCCCAAAGTGAAAGCATCTGTGATGATTGGAATTGTGGGTGTCAGAGGTCGAGGACAGAGGGGTGGGCACCCTGTGCTCTGTGGGTCAAGGGCTCTGCAGCCTGTCAGGATGGTGAGGTGCCATTGGAGTCATCTCCCCCATTTATTTACATTTGCCTTTGGCTGCCTTCCTCGCAGTGGTAGCGATGACCAGTTAGCATCTGGTTCTGCATCAAGTGGTCCGCTGTTCTTGATTTAGTATGGTGCACTGGACAGAGCTCTGAGAGAGCGGCGCTGGTGTCTGCTGCCTTCTCTCTAGGCCTCTTTCCAGTTCTGTGAGTAGAAGCAGAACCTCCCCCTCTATGTGTTTAGATGACATTGCGGCAGAATTTTTTTTTTTTCCCTAGTAAATTTTGCTTCTCCATTAAAAGCACACATTGTGTAATAGGAACAAGGAAGATAGTTTTATTTGTCCTTGATGTTTTCTATGCTAAAGATGAGGTCACTGAAATAGTAGCTTAGATGAGACACTTCTGTTTCCTATAACCACTCCACACTACCATGCTCTGTCATTCGCAGGACCAAGAGGCCTTTTCCTCTGAGAAGAGAGGAGTATAGGCTAAGGAGGGTGGGGCAGGAGGAGGACAGAGAAGGGGTGGGGTTAAGAAATGTGGAGGGAGAGGAGAGGAGCTGGGGGAGGGCAGTTACTGTGCCCTTATGCTCTGATCACATTCTGGTTCTGCCTATAGGATGAGAGGAGGCTGTAATAATTTTTACATTTTTATTTATCAGTTTATTTGTTTATTTATTTATTTTGTTTTTTTGTTTTGGCTTGGTTTTTCAAGACAAAATTTGGTTTCTCTGTTGTAACTCTGGCTGTTCTGGAACTCATTCTGTAGACCAGGCTGGCCTAGAACTCACAGAGATACATCTGCCTCTGCTTCCCGTGTGCTGGGATTAAAGGCGTGTGCCACCATTGCCTGGCATAGATTTTTTTTTTAAATCAAATTGTATTTATTATGTTCACGTGTACTCATGTGTATGTGTGTGTATGTGCATGTGTGTGCATATGTGTGTGTGAATATGTGAGAATGCAGTCTCATATGTCAGAAGACAAATCTCTCCTTCCACACTGGGTTCTGGGGACTGAACTCAGATTGTTAGCCTTATGTGGCATCTTAGTTTCATTTTCGTTGCTGTGGTAAAATACACTGAGAAAATGACCCAAGGTATGAAGGATTTCTTTGGCTCACAGTTTCTGGCTATAGTCCGTTATGGCAGAGACATCACATTGACAGGAGCTTAGAGCTTGAGACAACTGGTTACATTACACCCACAGTTAAGAGCAGAGAGCAAGGAATCAATGCATTCATGCATGCTAGTTCACCAGTCTTAACAATCCATATTCCCTTCCTAGGGAAAGGCACCACCCACAATGCACAAGTCTTCATACCTTAACTAACAAACTCAGGAAAATACCTCATAGACAGTCTCAGCTGCCCTTCTTCCAAGTGATTCTGGATGGTGTCAAATTGGCAATACCAGCCATTACCAGCCATTATGTGTGGCAAGTGCTTTTACCTGCTGAGTCATCTCACCAGCCCTCGTCTATTCCTTCTTTGAACCAGGGTCTCACATTGTTCAGGCTGGCCTCAAACTTGCTACATAATTAGGGCTGGCTTTGATTATCCTGTCTCCACGTTTTTAATGCTGGGATTACAGGCATGAGCCACCATGCCCAAAATGTATCATAACATTAATGTAAGGTTTCAAAAGTCAGTATTATGCTTCTGGACTAAGATTAAGGTTTAAAAATCTATGGTGTTTTGAATAAGAATGGCTCCCATAGATTCATATGCTTAGTCATATGAATGATTTGAATGCTTAGTCATCAGGAGGTGGCACTACTTGGGAAGGGTTAGGAGGCGTGGCCTTGTTGGAGGAAGTATGTGACTGGTAGTGACTGGGCTTTGAGGTTTCAAAAGTTCAAGCCAGGCCTAGTGGTCCTCTCTTCCTGCTGCCTGTGGATCTGGATGTAGAACTCTCAGCTACTTTTCCAGCACCATGTCTGCCTGTGTGCCACCATGCTCCCCACTATGATGATAATGCATTAAACTTCTGAAACTGTAAGCAATCCCAGTTAAATGCTTTCTCTTACATGAGTTGCTGTGGTCTTGGTGTCGCTTCAGAGCAAAGAACAGTGACTAGGACCAAAGGCAACACTGTTTTTTATCTAAGCATCCTGTGCTCAAACTAAAATTCATGGCGTAGTGTTTGTTGCAGGCTTTCTTTCTCCTGCCGCATCATGGTGCCCACATAAGTAAAGCAACTGAGAAGCTGTGGCTGGATTAAGTCTTCGACAGAAACAGTCCTAAGGGAAGAAAGAGGGATTATTTTCACTAAGAGTTTCAGAAGGTTGAGTCCATGGCCATAGGATTTGGACAGAGCATCTTGACTGTGGGAGTTCTGTGTGTCACCACCATCCAGGCAACGGAAGGGAATACTGGCACTCGGCTGGCTTTCTCCTTCATTCCCTTTTATTCAGTCTTGGCTCTGGTGGATAGGATGGTGCCATCCACATGCAGGGTGGGTCCCTCTGCCTCAGTGAATTCTCTTTGGAAATTCCCTTACAGATAGACCTAGAGATGCGCTCAGTAGTCTCCTAGGTAATTCTGAGTTCAGCCATGTCGACAGGAAAGATTAACAGTCACAGTGGGTTTAGAGAAGCTGTATCAAACAGCTAGGTGACCTTGCACAGGCCAGTGCGTCCTCTTTTCATAACCAAATGAGGGCACTGTTGTCTGGATGAGAAATGTCCTCCATAGGCTAATGCGTTTGAATATTTGGTCCCCAGCTGGTAGTGCTGTTTGGAAGGGCGGAACATTTGGAAGGTGGAAACTTACTGAAGGAAGTGGGTCACTGTGGACAGGCTTTGGGTTTTTATAGCCTAGTTCCACTTCCTGTTCTCTGCTTCCTGCTCCTTTTGCCATGCCTCCTCTACCACAATGGACTATAGCTCTCACAGAACTGTCAGCCACAGTAAACCCGTACGTTGCTTCTGTCAGGGTATCTTTTCACAGCATTGGGAAAGTAACTAAAACGGAGGGTTTGGGAAAGATGATTTCTAATATCCCTATCTCCAAAAATCCAGTATGTAGAGATGGAGTCCTATTATCTGCGTGGCAGGGCTAAATTTCATCTGGAATATTCTTTCCTTTCTGATTCTTTCCAACCTGTGAAGTCTCCCTTTACTGGGAATCTTTATGTGGCAAAGCAAGGTGGGGTTAATCTGGAAAGGGGCTTTGCAGTCAGGCTTTGCAGGGTAGCTTTGAGGCCAGACAAGGGGCCTCTGTAAACTACAATAGATCAACATGCTGGCAGTACAGCGGGGAGCGCACAGCTGTTGACAGGAATGCTGGAGATTTGAGACCTACAGCCTCTGCAGCCAAGGACACGGTCAGCATTCTGATTCTGAAATAGATGTTTAATGGCTGCTGCAATGCCCGACCTGAGCCCCAGCTCAGACCACTACCATTCATTATGTATGCTTCAGAGGGGCATCTGGTTTTTTTTTTTTTTTTTTTTTTTTTTTTTTTTTTTTGCGCCTGTGCTTGGGGTGTGAACATGGCCAGCAATATGGACTGGATTCTACCGAGGCGCCCTGGAACAGTGTTAAATAGCAGCTGTGTTCCACTTCACCACTGATGACGTCAACACCGTCACTGCTGCCTTTGTGTCTCACTTGGTGTCACTTAGGGCCAGATCCATGAACCAGAGAAGAGGAACCACACATTCCCTTTGTCTTCTGTGATGGGAGTTGGCTTCTTGACTTTCTTTGGCTTGGATTCTCCTCAAACAGAAGAACTATCTCTCTGCTGTGCAGCTCAACAAAAGACAGCACAACACAGGTGCACCAAGAGGGGTGTGCAGGTTGCTCCCTTCAGAGCTCTAGAGGATGTCATTCATGGCAGTTGCCTCTGAGGTAGTGAATCCCTCCCATGCACCTGCCCTTTCTCTCCAGCCTGCCCCACCTCAAAAGCCCTCTGTGCTCTGCATCCACAGAGGCTACTGGACCCCACTTAGAATTGCACAGCATTCTGGACATATCAAAGGATTCAACTGGCACCTTCTGGATGTGAATTCCATGGAGAGCATGCCAATTTAATTGTTCATTGCCCATTTTGGACTTTGTGTCCTTCAGGTGCTGGTGTCTCCTTCCTCTTTAAACCTTTTCAAAACCTACTCTCCTTTGCTCAGAAAACACTGCATGGATCTTACGCAAGAAGTTCATCCTAAACTTTTAGTAGACATGCTTTTATTTAATGTTCAGTGTTCAGTGCCAAAGGAGAGAGATTACTAGCGATTTTTAATCGACAAAAGTGCCTTCAACAGTTGTTAAGGGCTTGAAAATAGAGCTTAAAAGGAGATCCATTTTCTTCCAATCATCTTACAAAGTCCTGTTCTTGGCTCTGCTTGGTTAAGCTGTTTATGTTCATTTCCCCAGGCTTAATAACAGGAAATTGTCTCTCCATTATTTTATCTAGAGTCCTGTATTTTGACATAAAACCAAGAAGCATTTCCACGTTTTACATTTTAGTTCCCTCACTTCTCAAAGCAGAAGTAGTTCAATTAGATATCATCTGAGGGCTCCTTTGAGGCAGAGACCTTTGGAAATTGCTCTAACCTTTTAACATTTAGAAAGGCATATTTATAGAAGCAGGGTGTCTTGGCAGCATGTGCTTGCTGCTCAGAGGGGGAAAGACTCCCCGTGCTTCCCTGTGAAGAATGAAGTAGTTCCATTTCAAGGCTGGCTATGAAGTGTAATGGAGAAGCTGCCTAGATAGGGCTGCCAGTGTCACCAGCCCACCAGGCTGGAGCCATGTGGAGGCTACAAATGAACTGTGAGGGGAGGGGATGTTTTTGTTTTTGCTGGATTAGGGAAACATCAGGTCAGATATTTGGGAGTGATCAAAAAATCATAAAGAGAAATGTCTTCCCTGTTAAGGAAGGAATGCCACATCATCTTCTTATTTATCTAATATCCATTCATCCACCCATCCATCCATCTATCCATCATCCATCCATCCATCCATCCACCCACCCATCCATCCATCCATCCATCATCCATCATCCATCCATCCATCCATCCATCCACCCACTCATCAATCCATCCACCCACCCATCCAATCCACCCACCCATCCAATCCACCCACCCATCCATCCACCCACCCATCCATCCACCCATCCATCCACCCATCCATCCATCCATCACCCATCCATCATCCACCCATCCATCCATCCATCCATCCATCCATTATCCATCCATCCATCCTTCCATCCCAGGATTTATTGAACAACATATATTATGCCTCTACTGTATTAGCTAGTATTCTTATCATCTCAATATAATGCTGGACAGAAATTACTTAAGAGAGGAAGGAATTCCTTGGACTGTGGTTTCAGATGTATTAGTCTATCATGGGGTGGATGTGTGGTAAGTCAGAGCAGGTCAAAACATGGTGTCATGGGGGACAGGAAGAACAGAAAGGGAGATACCAGCATTGTGCTGACTTTCTTCTCCCCCCCCCTTTTATTCTATCTGAGACCCCTACATGGGTAGTAATCCCATATTGAGCACAAGTTAATTCATACACTTCAGTAGTTAATTCTTTCTGAAAAGACCTTAACAGACAAGCCCAGAAGTGTGCCTTGTCAGTCTCCTAGGTGATGCTAAATCTACTCAAGTTAATAATGAAGATTAACTAACTATCACATTGTGTATCAGATGCTGCACATGCATGGTACAAAAACCAGAGAAACACAGAGGGTCAGAGAAAGAGTCAGATACAGAAATGGATAAGGGAAGGGGAGATGGCAGGATGACAAGGTGTGCCTAGGGATGTGAGTAGCAAGAGGAAGTAGGTCAGATTCAAGATGGCAGTGGGGCAGTAGGCAGGGTCCAACAGGGCCCCCTCACTTCCACTTAAGGTGCTCCCAGCTACTTACATGTTCATGGACATGTAAGGGAAAGCACTATACTGGTGCCTAGTCCTGCAGGAAGAACTTTGTGAATTAGAAGATACTGGAAAGATTCAGCATCAGTGACAGACATGGAAAGTTGGCTAGCTGTGAGTAGAGAGAGGAAGGAAGGTGGAGTGGGCCCGCAGGTCTGGCCCACAGGCGTGGAGGACACTGAACTGGAGACATAGTCACAGTGGTGGTATGAGCAGGACGGAGGACAAGGGAGCTAGGTGTCCTCAAGAGGAACAAGTACTCAGAAAGCCAGGACGCTCTGGCCACATGGGGATGCCCTATCCCTACCTGCCAGGCCAGGACTGCCTCTCGGAGGATAGAGAGGTACATGCTGCAAAGACTAGCACAGTCTGGGACTGGTGGTGAGCATGTTAGGAGACACATTGCTGGAGGCAGTGACAGGCATGGATGTGCACCCAGGGTGGACAAACATCGGTCCTCAGGCTGCTACCAGACCCTCCTGGCTTCTCCACTGCCTGACAGGCCAGTGCTGTTGCTCCTGTGGCCATGGCTGCTGCTTGTTTTGCTCTCCTTGATGGGGTGGGGGAGACCATGAGCTACAAGCACAAAGGGTGGAGTGCAGCAGTCTTGTGCTCAACCAGGTCCTGCACCCGACAGTGCTGCCAAACCAGGGGATCGCCCCAATCCTGAGCAACAGCAATGTAGCCCAAATGAGAATGTCTCATTTCCTAGATTGAGTATCCACACAAGGGACCTATACTTGGGCTGCCGCCAGACTCTCCAGGCCTCTTCGCCACCTGCCAGGCTGATACTGTTGCTCCTACGGCTGTGGCTACCGGGGAAGAGCGTGGGCTGTGACATTATCCGCAGGCTCTAAGGACAAAAGCTGAGGTAGCAGAGCAGGTTGAGCAGTGATGTTGGGTAGGGCTGGGTTCAGTAGTCTGGAGCTCAAGCTGGTCTCGCCCCTCCTGCGCTACCAAACCTTGGGATCACCCTGATCCTGCAGATTTCCCAGCTGAAGAAAGTCTCATTTCCTGGGCTGAGTCTCCACACAAAGGAGCTGTCTTCAGGCTGCCACCAGCCCCTCCCAGCCCCTCACTGCCCACCAGGCCAGTACAGCTGCTCCCGTGGCTGCTGCTGTCACTTGTATTGCTTTTCCTGATGGGGCGGGGGAAATCTTGGGCTGTGGCACTACCCACAGGCTGTAAGCACTAAGGCTGATGCAGCAACATGGTGCCTCATGATGATGAAGGTATGGTGATGTGCAACAATCAGGAGTTTGAGCAGGCCCTGCTCCCAAATGTTCTGCCAAACCTCAGAGTCACCCTGATCCTGAGCGACAGCAAGATGTCTCAGTTGAAGAATGTTCCATCTTCAGGGTCGAGTCTTCTCCTTTTGGGAGGGGTCTTGGAAGCCTCAGGATGCTCACATGGACCAGGATGACTAGAGTTCCGCCTGACACTGTCAGAATTCACCAGGACCTTGAGCCTGGCTTCATGAGACACTCATTCTGGCAGGATTTCTGGTGCCTTCCTGAAATCCAGGTGCCTGTATGATGTCCAGGTACCTGTGTGATGTCCAAGTGCTTGCGTGAAGTCTGTGTGCCTGTGAGGGTCCAGGTGCATGCAGTAATTCCTGGTGCCTGCAAGGTGTCTGGGTATGTGCAGGATGTCTTGGTACCCACTCAGTGTCTGGGCACTTGCATGATGTCTAGGGCTCTGTGGGATGCCCTGGTACCTGTGGGAAGAGCAGGTGCCTGTATGATGTCTGGGTGTCTATGGGATGCCCTGGTGCCCAAAGGATGTCCTGATGCCTGTGAGATTTCCAGGTGCCTGTGGGATGCCCTGGTGCTTGTAGGATATCCTGGTGCCTGTGAGAGGCCCTCTTACCTATGGGTATTCTGGTGCATGTGTGCTGTCTGGGCACATGTACACAGTGCACATACAGACATACAGGCACACATACAAATTTTTTTAAAAAGGGGGTTTGAATGAAGTGCTACCATTGGGATAGGTCTTGTCCTCTGATGCTCTCACTGAAATCTGATATCATGACAGCAGAGTTGGAAGTTTGTCCTTCATGAGGTGGTTAGTTCTCTAAGAAGGATTAATGTCTTTCTCACATTGTAGGTTAACTGTGGCTGGAGTGAGTGCTCACACTCACAGGGTATGGGTTTTTCACGAGAATAGGTGTTATAAAGCAAACCTGCCGTTCCTGATCTTAACTCCCTCTATGTACTCACTGGTCTTTCTTTTGGGGTTTTATAGATAGGGTCTCTATATGGCCCAGGCTGGTCTGGAACTCACAAGTTTTCTGCCTTACTTCCCAAGGGCAGGGACGACAGGCCTGTGCCACTTCACCCAGCTCATTTACTACCTTTCCAATTTTCTGCCATGTCACATGGGATACAGAAGAAGGTCTTCACCAGGAACTGGCCAAGTGCTGGCAGCATCCTCTTGGACTTCCCGACTTCCAGAATTGTGAGCCTAGATAACTTTCTTTCCTGCATAAAATGCTCTCAGGTATTTTATTACAGCAACAGGATATGGACTCCTTGGAGGGGAATTGAATTCAGCAACTAACATGGCTGTGGCAGCTTTACACTGTACCTTATATACTGCAAAATATTAAAAAGAAGCTTGTTACCAGTTCCGTGGAGCTATTGTCCCATGGTAGGATATGCGACTCAACATTTTCTCCAAACACCACGATGAAAGAGTGTGACAGTGCCCTCCTACAGTTGCACCAACATCAGTATGATTATGGAGCCAGGCATGGTGGCGCAGGCCCACCAGCTCCCCAGAGACCAAGGCAGGAAGATTGAGAGTTCTAGGCCAGTCTGGGCTATATAGTAAGGCCCCATCTCAAACAAACAAACAAACAAACAAACAAACAAAGAGTGCTAAGGTCTGGCTTACCTGGTGCAGCCGCATCTTTGGGGTCCAGTGTTCTCTTAAGTTCAGGTTCTGACCCTGTGCACTTGAATGAAGGACTAGGTTATGACTCATCACAACATCCCCCAACTCTCAAGTATCATCTTCTATGATGTCCCATGGTGCCGTGGTTTGGGATTTGAGACTGCTTACTGTGGAAGTTCTCTCACTACAATTCAGTGCTCTGACTCCTGCTTAGAAAGTATAGGCTGAAGCTAATTAAGAGCCCTCACCCAATCACAGGGGTGGGAGACGGAGTACACAACCCCAGTGTGTGTCTAGAAGGCAGGCTCTGGCTATTATAACTCTGGCTATCCTGGAACTTACTCTGTAGACCAGGCTATCCTCAAACTCACAGAGATCCACCTGCCTCGGCCTCCCGAGAGCTGAGATTAAAGGTGTGCACCACCCGACTTTCTTTCTTTCTTTTCCATGATTTTTTGTACTACTTTTATTAATAATTTGAGTTTCATACAATGTTTTCGATAATACCCTCTTCCCATTCCTTCCTGTTCCACCTCCCCCTCGCTCCTGTGTCCTCAAAAAAAAAAATCAGTTTGTGTGGCAGGAGCATGGATCATCCACATCACCATGGTTTCTGGAGGCAGCAAGCTGCTCTGATGATGAACATTTACCGGACCCATACTAGTCCAAGATCAAGCATGACAAAGTTCAAACCGAAACTGGGCTTCACTACCTAAGCCCGCAGGCACACAGGCCTCCAGCAGATACCCGGACATTACCCAGGCACCCAGACACCAATATAGCATCTCCTATTCCATGAACATGTGAGGTGCTGTGGGTGCCTTGAGTAGGGGTGACAGGGCAGCTCTAGAGCCCTGATGAACTCTGCTCGCTGCCCAGCCACCATCTTTATTACTTGGATTTGTTTTTTAAAAAAGGCAGGGTCTTTCTATGTAGCCCAGGCTGGCCTCACTAACTACCTTCCTGCTTCAGTGATCCTTCGGCATCTAATTCCTGAGTGTTGGGACCCCAAGAGTGGGCCCAGCTAGTTCATTTCTCTTTAAGGGGTGGAGTATACCTCTTAACTGCACATGAAGAGACTCATTGCTTTGTGGAATTTACAATGGGGCTTGGATCCTCAGAACCAGGTTTAAGAGCAGGATGGGGGGGATCTGTAAGTGACCAGGATGGGGGTGGCAGAATTTTCCTTCTGCCCCTGTCAGAGTGGATATTGTAGAGCGTGGCTGGGACAGGCCAATCTGTGCCCCAGGATTCTGCCATGGGTTTCAAGCCTTCCCTTCCTCTCATTCCCTATCTGTTTTGCCAACAAAACAGAGTTCCAGACCAGTAGAGAGGTCTTCACTGCTCAGAGCCCGTTAGGAGGGAAGCCCTCAACGCTCAGCTTGCCTGAAGGCTGACTGAAGGGATGGGTCAAATCTCAGAATACACTCTACCTCATAAGGCTTCTTTCCAGTCCCAGAGGCAGGCTATGCGTCTGGGCTCCTGACGGTAGGGGGCATCATTTCCCTTTTGTAATTGTCTGGAGATTAAAGCCAGTCCCTCCACAGACTTCACTATACTTCCCCTTTTTGTTTATGACGTTCATCCTGAGGTTAGGGTTGGCCTGTGGTGCGCAATAATACATTTAACCTTTGACTTTGTGCACCAACACGTAATCGATCATTTCCAAAGGCCAGGGAGCTCCCATCAGTACGAGATAAATGGAGATGAGGTGACCCTTGCTTCTAGTGACCCACTGAGAGCAAAGCACAGGCCTGACTGCTGTGTTTTATGAACTCTGCTATTTTTCTCATCCTTATTTAAAAGCAAAAAACAATTTATTTTTTTCCCACAAAGTGATTTGAATTGAACGTTTTCTAACCAAATCAGATCCTGGTGAGGATCATTTCCTTTAGAAGGTGGATTACTGTCGAGTTGGTAAATAAACTTGAAGCATCTCTGCCTTGAACATAAAATTAAAGATGAAAATGCTGAATTTGAAGCGCAATGGTGTCAGGGAACGAGGGGCTCTTCATGGCGCATGCCGTGTTGTTTCCCTGGTTTCCGTTTAGCTGCTGTTTGCACTACAACACGCTTATCCAACGTGTTCTGGTGCAAACGTAAGTGTCATTTCTTTGTCTGAAAGGGACACAACGCCGGCCACAGCTGTTTACTGAAATCCTTCTGTGTGTCAGTTGCATTCCCTACTCTCTCGCGGCATCTTGTGTTCCATGATCTTTATAGTCTTCCTAAAACCATTAGATTTGATAGGTGAAAGAGGTCAGATTAGGGAAGGCGAGAGAGCAGAGCTAATTGAAGGGTGGAACTAGGATCCGGAGCCAGGTTCTGAGACACAAAAGGCTTCTTTGAGCTTTGACTGCTCAAGGATCCCTTTGTTTGCTTCTGTGTATGATGTGCATTTGTGTGTGTGTGTGTGTGTGTGTGTGTGTATGTGCGTGTGTGTGCGTGTATGTGCGTGTGTGTGTGTGTGTGTATGTGCGTGTATGTGCATGTGTGTGTGTGTGTGTGTGTGCGTGTGTGTATGTGCGTGTATGTGCGTGTGTGTGTGTGTATGTGCGTGTGTGTGTGTGCGTGTATGTGCGTGTGTGTGTGTGTGTGTGTGTATGTGCGTGTGTGTGTGTGTGCGTGTGTGTGTGTGTGTATGTGTGTGTATGTGCGTGTATGTGCATGTGTGTGTGTGTGTATGTGCGTGTGTGTGTGTGTGCGTGTATGTGCGTGTGTGTGTGTGCGTGTATGTGCGTGTGTGTGTGCATGTGCGTGTGTGTGTGCGCGTGTGATGTAAAGGCCTGACGTTGACACAGAGTGTCTCCCTCAATCACTCTCCACTTTGTTTATTGAGGCAGGGCCTGATGCTGAACCCAGAGCATAGCAATTCTTGCTTGTCAGGCTAGCCAGCTTGTTCCAGAGAATCCCTGTCTCTGCTGCTTGTGTTCTAAGATTACAGAGAGCCTCCATGTTTGCCTGGCTTTTCTCTGGATCCTGGGGTCCAAACTGTGGTCTCATGCTGAAGAGCAAGTACTTTATCCACTTACCTGTCTCTCCAGCCCATGGTATCCTGCTTTTCCATCTTCTATTTTGGGTTTGTTTTCTTCCTTTTGAAGCTTGAGACTAGATATATGAATTTTCCGATTCCCCAATGTGAGTGTGGACTTTAATTTGGCCTGAGACTTACAGAGAAGCCCTGGAGAAGTCTAGTTAGCAGCTTGCCCCCCAAAAGAGGAGAACAATATGTGCTGAGTATATTTTTAATCTTCTAAATGGGATGTAGCAGCCATTTGAACTCTTCAGGGACTTGGTTTCTTCTGTCCATGGGGCATTCTTCCTTATCTGTAAACAATAAAGCTGCCTATTGAAAGCAAACCTTGGTCTGGGAAGGCCTGGGGTCAGTGAAAAGCCCTAGGTAAGGGGGCTTAGCACCAGGATGAGTGGCCTGCCTTTGTTACTGGCTTTGGCTGGACCACCCTGGATTTCAGAAGCCTGCATCAGGCTCCACAAATCTAATGATAGCACGTGCCTTGTTGAAGGACCACCCAGCTATGTGCATTGTCCTGGTCTCTTGCCAGGCTGATGCTTTCTGTCTATGAACCTCTGCTTCTCTGTATAGCACCGAAAGGGGCCAGAGGACCCCCCAATGCTACAGGCTGGAGTTTCTAAGCCCCGAGAGCAGCTACCTGTTTGCCTTCCCCAGGGATCTCTCTGAAGTTTGCTCTCTATAGGCTTTGTATCCAGCTGTGCCTTCAGGAGAATGTAAGACGCCATCTGTTTAAGGAACTCCAGGATATAAAATTTTGTAATTTTTACAGTTCCAGTTGATTACTTAAAATTGTTCAATGTTTGTCTTTATTTATAGCAATTTAATGGGTATGTGCTATAAATGAGACCCATTTCCCCATTCCGTCTTTGGATAAAGGTCTGAAGAGAGTCACTGGTGCTGCTTAGGGCACAAGTCTCAGAAACATTTTGATAACAACAGAGAATTGTTAGGTCACATGTAGAATGGTGGTTTGAATGAGATTTTCCTCCACAGGCTCTGCTATTTGAACCTGGTCTCCACTAGGTGGCACTGTTTGGGGGAGGCTTAGGAGGTACATCCCTGGTGGAGGAAGCGTGTCACTGGGTGAAGGCTTTGAGATTAAAAGTCTTTTGCCATTTCCAGTTGGATTTTTCTGCTATGTGTTTGTGGTTCAAGATGTGAGCTGTCAGTTTCCTGTTCCTGCCGCCATGCTTACTGCTTGTTGCCACACCTGTCTTTTGCTATTATGGGCTCTTTACTGTCTGGAACCATAAGCCAAAATAAATCCTCTCTACCTTAAGTTGCTCTTGGTCATGGTGTTTTATCACTGCGAGAGAAAAGCAACTGCTACGAGAACCAGGTGCCTTCCTGGGGTCCTTGAAGTAGCTTTTAGCTACAAGTGAACTGAGACTCACAGAAGCTAAGGGATATGCTTCAGTCACATGGCTGAGCGCTCAAATAATACTCAGAAGGACCAGGCAAAGAATCTTCCAGAGAAAGCCATATCAAAAGGAAAAGGAGGCAGCACACATTATCTCCCTGGTGATGTTTGGGAGATCTCCTCTCATGTCTTAAAAGAACTTGGTGTACAGGCAGCTAGTCATCTGAAGTCTTTGCTTACACCCTCCCAGGTGCTGCTAACTGCTACTCTTCCATGTTCTCAGACACGAGGTCCGTTCTGACCACGCTGAAGGATTCAGCTCATTCTGGTGTTATCATTCCTAGACTAGCTAGGGTTCCACAGAGAGACACAGCCATGTGTGCAGACAGATTTCAAGGAAATGTTTTACATGACTATGGAGCTGCCAACCAAGTCAGTACTACATGGCCTTCAGGGGACAGTTAAGACGCAAACCAAAACAACACAGTGTCTATTTATTTGATAAAAATGCCTTGGAAGGTGTGATAAAGCTATTCTTTAACAACAAAATTTTTTAATGTGTATAGATGTGTGCCCAAGTGTATGTCTGCACCATGTGCGTGCAGGGGCCTGTGAAGAGGGTGTTGGATCCCCTGGAACCAGAGTTAGGAAATCGTGAGCAGCCATGTTGGGAATGAAACTTTGGCCCTTTTCAAGAGCAGAAAGTGCTTTTAACTGCTGATCCATCTCTCCAGCCTTATTCTAAGGTATCCCTTTTTTAAAAATTAATTTTATTTTTATACGTATGTATATGCATAGTTCATTTTTTAAAAGTCATTTGTGCTTGCATTGTTCTTTTTTTAGGTTTTCTTTTTGGTTTATTTATTCTTAATTTTATGTGTGTGAGTGTTTTGCTTCCACACATGTCTGAGGAGGTCAAAAGAGGGCATCGGATCCCCTGGAACTTGAGTTATGGGCAGTTATAAGGCACCGCGTGGGTGCTGAGAATCAAGCTAGGTCTTCTCCGAAGGAGCAGAAAGTGCTCTTGCCACCGAGCCATCTTTCTAGCCCCACCTCTGCTTAATCATTTTCTTAACCGTCAGCACTAAGGAGTACGTATTTTCCTGGACCCTACAATACGCCTGTCAAAACCTGTTTGTTCTTTACTGAACGTCTGTGTCTAGCCCTAGGTGGAGGTAGGTACCTGATGTATTTTTCTGTCCATCCCTCCATCCCTCCATCTTTCCAGACAGCACATATTTATTGAAAGTCTACCATGGGGCAGCCAAGGGAGGGCTAGGACAAAAGTGATGGCCTAGACTTGGTCCTCTCTCAGATGCTCACAGTTGAAGATAGAGCCAGGCATGCTATCCACTAGGGCTCAGCAGCAGCCTCTGTCCATAGACTGGAAGGTTGTTGGCTTCACTGTGCCTGGTACCCCACAGGAACCCTGTGGGAAGTGACATGGAGCCCTGGAATTCTCAATCATGTCAGTCAGGAGTGAGAGAAGGAAAAGCAATGTGGTCCCCTGTGTCTTCTGAGGAAGACAAAGGCCACATACACTGACTAAGGCAGTGCTCCATCCCTCCCCAGCACACCCTCCCCCCTCCCCACCTCTGGCAGCCTGGACTCCAGCACTTTGATCATCAGCATCAATCACTGTCAACTGGAGCATCAGCTACCAGAATCATCCCGGTGTAGGGGGCATCTGGAGTTCCTCGGCTTCTTGTCTTTCATTTTTTCTCAACTCTTAACACCAAAAACACCTGGGAGACAATTTTCTAATAACGTTCAAGTTTTATTCATTTAGTGGGTACTCTTTTCACTGTTTCTTTCTCCCAGACAACTCTGCCTGCAAAGCCTACCCTGTGGAAGGTGGATTTCCTTCACATCAGCCCTGGGGCGGGAGTGTCTTCGGAGTCCCCACACACTGTTCCAGTAACCATCATTTTGTTTTTATTTTTTATATCTTGATTTTTCGAGTCAGGGCTTCTATGTTGTACCTCTGGCTGTCCTGGAACTCACTCTGTAGACCAGGCTGGCCTCAAACTCACAGAGATCCACTTGCCTCTGCCTCTTGAGTACTGGGATTAAAGGCGTGTACCACCACTGCCCAGCTAATAACCATCATTTACATCACTCCTCGTTCCTTATATCTTAATATCTTAAGTATGTCTTAGCTATCTTTCCTCTCACAGTCTGATGTATCATTGTAGGTCTCTTCCTCTTCTAGCTTGCTTTTCTGTTGCTGTGATAAACATCATGACCAAAAGCAGCTTGGTGAGGAAAGGGTTTATTTCATCTTACAGTTACAGTTCATCATCAAGGAAAGCCAGGACAAGTGCCCAAGAAAGGAGCGTGAAGCAGAAACCATAGATAAGCACTGCTTATTGACTTGTTCTCCTTGGCTTGCTCAACTAGATTTCTTATACAGCCTAGGGATGGTGCTGCCCACAGTGGGTTAGCCCTTCCTATATCAATTGGAAATTAAGAAAAAGCCTCATAGATATGCTACAGACTAATCTGTGTTGTAGAAGTATATTTCTAGTTATTTTTAAAATGGTTGTTTTGTGCATTATGCATTATGAAGGACTGCCTGGTCCTTGGCATTTTGTATGTCTGTAGGTGTTGGCTTTATGTAAAAAATGTTTGATTGCTCGTGATCTGCACGTGCTATCGATAGAACACCTGAGGAGCTTAAGTATCAATAAAAACCCCTGAGATGAGACGTTCGGGGTTCCACTGTCCAGTATGGTGTTGGCCAGGATACTGGTTCCCTCTGCTAGGACCTGTCAGGGTTTGCTCCCATGAAAGTGCCTCAGTGTCTTCCTTGCTGAGCCACCACATAGGTGTACAAATCTGATTTGGGCAGTTCCTTAACTGATGTTCCCTCTTTCCAGGTGGCTGTGGTTTATACTGAGTTAACATTAAAAACTAACCAGCTCACCTTCCCACTTGCAAGCTTTACTTCTCACTTCCCACTCCCACTTCCCATTTGCAAGCTTTACAAGCACAGGGAGCCTATCTGGCTTGGTCACTATGCCTATCAACACTGTACATACTGAATTTTCTACTCATGTAATTCAGGAAAGCCTAGGAAAGGCCGAGGTTACTTACATATCCTGCCTCCCATAAAATAGTAGCTCCAAGCCTGCCCCTGGCAGAATAGCTTCATTGACAGGCACCTCACTGACTCTCCAAGAAGGGGTTCTGATTCGGAGCTGACATCACACCCCTACTAGGAAGCAGATCAATCCTTCCATTGAGGTTGCTCAGCCCACTGAGGCATGTATCCTGAAACTTCCAGGCCCTTCCCTATATGGGATGACTCCTTGCTGGTTCCTACTCTTGCTTAAATCTAGATTGTAAGTGCCCCGGGCCACCATCTGCTCTTTCATATCCCCACAGCCGTGGGGGCAGAGATGCCTGGGATTTATAGTGTCATGACTCATTTAAAACTCATAACACTTGGATGTAGAGAATCAGCCAGCTCTCCCATGCCCTACACCCACAAATTATAAGCTCCTACCTGGCAGCATAGTGGAATGGATGGGAATTAGAGTTTGTAGTTAGTCAGTATGAGATTGAGTTCTGGGTTGTTACTGTGGCTGTGGGTGGCTAACTGAGACTCAGTTTCCTCATCTGTGAAAAGGATGTGCAGCAACACTTCCCAGAGATGGAGAATGGAGGAAAGTACCTGGGCAGATCTGATAAGCCAGAGGGTCAGGAAGCATTCCCCAAGCTGTTGCCCTACTGTGTTGCCTGTTGAACACAGTTGCCTTCTAGGAACAGGCAGAACCTAGCTGTTTGTGGATGGGAGAGCAGAGAAAGGAACACCATGGCTATAATAAATGTCACAGTGGGGTAATAGAGGTCTCCTTGTCTTACGCTGCATTTGGAACCTTGTGGTTCCAGGGAGAAGGAAGTCTGTTAAGCTTCCTGCTTCATTTAGTAATAATTGTAGAGATGTTTCTGCTGAAACCAAGTAAAGTAAAAATGCATAAACAAACTCTTCGTCACATGAATCAGCATGTAAACAACGACGTCTTTAAATTTATTAGACCGTTTAAACTTGAGGGCAGTGAGTAGCACTGTGTGGGGAGGTGTAGGGGGTGTGGTCTTTTGGAGGAGGCTTGTTACTAGAGGCGGGCTTTTGAGAGTTTCAAGACTCATGCTGTTTTGAGTTCTCTTTCTGCTTGGTGCTTGAGGTTCCAGAGGTGAGCCCTTAGCTTCCCATTCCTGCTACCACGCTTTTGCTCTGCCATAGTAGATCCATAAATCCAAATAACCTTTCTTCTAGAAATTGCCTGGTAATGGTGCTTTATCATATAACAGAAGAGTAACTAACACACACACACACACACACACACACACACACGTAAACAGATAAATTCACAAATACAACCTACTGAGTCCATTTAGTCTTTGTATAAGTTATAGCCACAAAATCTCAACAGTATGGTTGTCTAAACAAGACCTGAACAATGATGACACCAGTTGCCAGGGATAGTCCCCCTAATTGGTTATGTAATACCAAGTGGTCAGCCCTGAAAACATATACATATAAGAACTTGATTTCTTATAGTTCTAGAGGCTGAAGAATCTGAGATCACAGAGCCAGGAAGACCATATCTGACAAAGGTCTCTGCTTCCAAGTTGGTGTTTTGAATGCTGTGGGCTATCCAGTGAGGACACTGGGTCCAGAGACAGAGAGTGGGAGGACAAAAGGGAAGGGACCCCCCATCAATTGCCTCTATTTGTTTCTATTTATTTTGGGCCCCTGTTTCCCTATGTGGCCCAGGCTGTCCTTGAACTTGCTTTTCTTCAGCTTCCAGAGTGCCAGGATTACGAGCATGAGCCAGCAAAGAGAGCTTTTTATTAATTAAAAGTACTGGCAAGGTGAAAGGTATCTTACTAAGTCCTTTATGTGTATTACTTCATCTTCCTGAGAAAGGCTAGCTTGGTCCCCATTATGTTATTTTTGTATATAAAGAAACTACTGTATACAATGTTTCAGAGCTTGTCGGGCACAGTGTTAAAGACTCTATACCACTGGTGGGGGTGTGTACATCTACATTCCTAGCACTTACAAGGTTGAGGCAGGAGGATCAAGAGTTTGGGGCTAGCCTGGGCTACATAGTAAGACCCTGTTTCCAAAAAGAAAAAGTAGTAAGGAAATAAAAGATTAGGAGAAATGCCTCTGTGTTGATAGCCGCCCCCCCCCCCCCCATGTAAACTCTGTGGACAGATCTCAGAACCCACTGCCTGCAGTGAACAAACATGAATGGTGTGTGTGCATGGGCAGAGTCTCTGAGAAAAGATGAAAACCCCTGTTATAGCTTCAGGGAGAGTGTCCCATTTACATCACCAAGGAGAGGGATATTAAACTTAACAGGCTAAAAAAATGAAGTGTGAGACCAGACCAGCCACCTAGACAGCTGCTGACAACTTCACACCACAAGGTCATGGAAGAGGTTGCAGCTTTACTTCTCAATGTACTTGGGAGAATTTTTCCTGGCAAGGACATGGAGGATTCTCTCATTTCCTTTCACCACCAGACAGCAATCCTTTAATAACTGTACCATGATTGATTTAACAGCTTCACTGTTTGTTTTGTTTTGCTTTTTTGAGGTTAGGTCATGCTATAAAGACAGGGCTAGCCTGGTATTCACTATATGTCCAGGCTGGACATATAGCGAATTCACAGCAATCCTAACTCTGAGGGCTGGGATTATAGATATGCTTTTTCTTAATAATATGCTATATGAACATTCTTTGCCATCAACTCTGGGCTCACCCATCCCTCCCTCCCTCCCTCCTTCCTCCTTTCTTTTCTTCCTTCCTTCCTTCCTTCCTTCCTTCCTTCCTTCCTTCCTTCCTTCCTTTCTTCCTTCTTTTATAGCGTTATTTAGAGATGGAATCTAGAGCCTTGGATAAACCAACCAGGCATTCTGCTGCTGAGCCGCACACCTAATCTGTATTCGCCATTTAATTTTAACTTTTTGTGACAGTCTCATTATGCAACATTGACTGGCCTGGAACTGGTTGTGTAGACCAGGCTAGCCTGAAACTCACAGAAATCTGCCAGAATTTGCCTCTTGATTTTTTTTTTTTTTTGAGACAGGGTCTTGCTATAAAGTCCAGACCAGCCTTATATTTACTATATAATCCAGGCTGTCCATAAATGGATGATCTTCCTGCCCCAGCCCTCTGAATGCTGGGTAACCTATGCCATCATACCTGGCTCAAAGCTCACTTTTGATCTTTATATCAAAGACATGTTCTAAGCATTTTTGGTACTCCTGACGCATGCTACACATTGGCAGTGCGAAGCTGTGTCGGTCATCAGTACCTGTCTGGCAAGACTGGTATCTGGTGCTCCTGAGAGGATCCTCCTGAGAGATGGCAGCCTGGGGATGAGTGTGTGGAGGAGCAGCTGGAAGCATAGGCTAGTGACCACCTGAGCTGGCATGCTCTTCAAACTTCTTTACCACACTCAGCAAGGGAAAGAGCCTTGCCTGAGCTCATGCTGATCACACGAATTCAAACTGGGACTGAATCTTGAGGCTTCTGAGTCACTGCCTTGGCAGCGTATCTAAGTGGTTAGAGTCACTGCCTGGCTGAGTCCCCTTGTATCCTTGGTAGCTGTGTGTGTCGGGGGTGCGTGCTAGACCCCAAAGCTCAGACTTGTTATCTGTGTTCCCTCTTGGTTGTAAGGAACAAAGCAGTCTGGTGCGATCTGGCCAAGCGTAGTCTTATTAGCCTCTTCTCTGAGGCATCATCATTATTAATAACGTTTTTTTCCCCCCTGGTCTCTCTGAGTAGATTAAAATGAAAATGAGCGTTATGGAAGAACATTTCTAGTCCAGCCAGATTTCGAAGACTGATAGACTGTAACATTTCTGAGGGTCCAAACGCTCATTCTGTCGTAGCCCTGTAGCCCTTCTGTAGCCCTGCGATTCTGAGCAGAAGCTCCTGAAAAGCAGGCGCAGAGAAAGCCGCTCACTCATTTCTTCTTGGCTTGTCTCCTGGAAGCGTGGGCTGTTCTGACTGACTGGAAGTCAGGGTGCTTGCTCCCTGCTGGAGTGGCTACTTCATTCAGCACTCCTCATCAATGAATAGCTTGGAAGGGTGCAACAGCACCCTGATAAGGACTCAGTGTGTGGAAACAGTTGGTGCATTCTTTCATGAGGCTTAGCTTGAGCGGAAGTGCGTCATTCATTCATTACACCACCACACATTGCTTTTGTATCTCAGTGGCATGCACCCATTATCTTGTTCATGTGTCTGAGCCTTGGCTATGCACTGGCTGGACTACTTGAACTACCTGGGTTCTGTGGGGTGCTTCTAAGTGGTAGTTTGACTTTAGGTTTCGTCCACGTGATTTTTTGACCCAGGCACCAGTTAGCCATGTTCTCATGGTGATGGCAAAAATACAAGCTACTAGATTGAGAACTGGCACACCGCCACTTCCGTCCACATTGCGATGGCCTAAATAAGTCATGTCCTGAGCTCAAAGCCAGGAGAAGACCTTGGGATCGCATAGCGAAAGGAAGAAGAACAGAAGTGTAAGGAATTGGGGCGAATAGTTCAGTGTGTCACAGAGGGAGACAGACATTAATCCAGCAGTCCCACAAATGTATAGTTATGAGCTACAACGCATTGAAGGGAAGTTCCTGGCACCATAGAGCCCTGAATACAGCACTGGGGATGATCTTTCTGAAGAAGCGATGTCTAGGGTGAGAACTGAAGGATTACAGGGTGGGAAAAGACACCAAGGAAGGAGAACCTCTGTGCAGAGTCTCTAGGTCAAGACGAAGCGGTGCAGCTGCCGGGCTGAGCAAGGCATTGGGGGAGAAGCCAGAAAACCATCAGGAACAAAACCATCTATGCCCCAGAGCCTCTGCTGAGAGCAGCTCATGGCTTAAAAATGATGGGTGAGTGTTGGCTTCTTGCGTGGTTTCGATTTTGTCAGGAACATATTTGCCCACTCCCTGTATAGTTCTGTTCATCCCTCAGGGTGCATCGGGGAGATGTGAAACATCTTAGCTGCTCTGGTGTGTGGACCAAATGCTTGTGTCACTCCCACATGTTGGCATACTGACCCCTAACGTGATGGAGTCGGGAGGTGGAACTTTAGGAGGTAACTGTGTTATTGAGGGTGGAGGCCTCGGGAATGGGGACACACGCATGCTTTTCCTCTCAGCACTCAGAAGGAAGAGGCAGGCTGATTTCTGTGAACTCAAGGCCATCCTAGTCTGCGTAGTGAGTTCCAGGCTAGCCAGGGCTACAGACCCAAGAGACAGAGAGAGAGAGAGAGAGAGAGAGAGAGAGAGAGAGAGAGAGAGAGAGAGAGAGAGAGAGGAGGAGGAGGAGGAGGAGGAGGAGGAGGAGGAGGAGGAGGAGGAGGAGGAGGTCCTCACTAGAAGATGGCTGGGGGCATTTTGATTTTGGAGTTTTAGCCTTTAGACAGTAATAAACAAATTTCTGTTATTTCTGGGTCAGCTTAGCCTCTGGCACTTTGTTATAGTAGCCCGAGCTCAGACACTTGGCCAGCTGGTTGCTGCCTCTCTGGCCTCCCTGTTCTGAGTATAAACATCTTCTGTAACCACATTCAGTTCTATTTTTAGTGTTTCTCTGTACTGCAAGGCTGTGGCCTTTTGAAAGGCAGAGACTATACTGTTCTTTTCCTCTGCTTCTCTTGTGTTTATTGACAGACCTTGGCCCAGACCAGTTGCCAGGAAATGTCTATTGTCTTGATGATCAAATAAGCTCATGGTTGCAGGAATACTTTGTTAAATGTGAAATGCCACCACTTTGTTATCACCCACATCATCCAGATGCTGGCATTGTTTCTCCTGGTGGGAGGAGCAGTCTTAGGTACAAGAGGGTGGGCTAGCGTGGTGGATGATGGAGGTGGCAAACTTGAACCCTTTCAGGGGTCAGGAAAGTGAAACAATTGGATGACTCAGGCTGATGCGCGCCTACAAGAGCAGCGGGTAGAGGCAAATCACACCAGGAGTGCTCTGTCATTCAGAGCGACTGGCTTCTGTCTGTCATGTCTACTGGGCATATGGCTCTCATTTACCACATCTCACTAGATTTAGAAGAGGCTGAGAACTCAGGTTTTGTTAAGTGAAATGGACATCTAAGATGTAGGCGATTTAATACAATCTTTTTTTAAATGCTGTGAAGGTGAAATGAGACATTGCTTGTGGACTTCTTGGCCTGTAGCCTTGAGTTTAGGACTTAGGAGCTAACAGCATGTATCCGAGAGCTGGATGAAACTAGATCCAAGTCCCAGTTTCTTTTTTCTCTTCTGTTTTGTTATGTCAGGAAGACGACTGGAACGCTCTGCTCTTGTCTCCTCTTCCATGAGATGGAGGCAATCATAGAGCTGCGTGGAGCCGTGGTCGGTGTATTGAGCGCAAGGGACTCAGTTTCCATTGCTGCCATTGTTTTCCTCTCACAGACAGCTTGGAGCTTGAGCTCATGGTTAGGAATGGTCTGGAGGCTCTGGGAAAGAGCAGCCAAGGATACTGTGGACACATTGGTTCAGCATCCTCTGGAGGTTTTGGTGTTGAGAATGAATGAAACCTGTAATGGTCGTTTTTGAGACCCAGGGAGAAAGAAGAGAGGATAAATTACCTGCCATAATCAAAAAGATTTAAGTAACTGCTGAACAAGTGTGCAAGTCATTCATTCATTCTTTTATTCGTTTACCCTTGATGGGTGCTACCTGATTAGTAAAGTACTATGGTGCCTGAAGGAGGAAGAAATAGTACTTCCCTAAGAGCTTGGCATCTTGGGTACAAGGCAGGAGAGGCAAAAGAATGGTGGGAAGCAGAGTCTATCCATGCCTCTTACCAGATGTGTGATGTTGGGTAACTTGCTAGAACTTCCTCTGCATACGTTTCCTCATCTGAGAATGGGGATCACTGAAGTACTGTTTCTTGGGTTACCATGATGAATTGCTAGGTTAATACCCGAGGGTCAGGTGCAGTGTCATTGCAGTTGAAGGTTAAGGGTAGAGCTGATGTCTTGAGTGGGTTCCCCAGAAGCAGACTCTGGGATCCTGCTGAGTGATTTTGTGACACCACAAGTTGTCATAACTGTGGGGGACAATAAGCTGCCAGACATGCACAGCTTTTTGCCTGAACTTGAGGAACTGCCCAGTAGTTGAAGGGAAGTCCTTTAAAGAACTGTCATATGCAGGCATGGGTACCTGTAATCCCAGCACTCTAGAGGACCGTGATGTCCAGGTCACACAGTGACTCTGAGGCCAGCCTGGGCTCTGCAGCAAGATCCTGTTTGAAAACTAAAAACCAAACCCAAACCAAGAGTGGGTGCAGATATGGTCTTTGGAATATGAAAGTCATCCAAGCTGGGGGTGGGATATGCAGAAATAATGACTGTAAAGGAGCCTCCATAGAGCTAGCCTTGGCGGGCAGCAGCCAACACGGCTCTGAGCCAAGATGGGAATCTGAAACCAATGCAGTGATTCAGATGTGGGAAGAACAGCGGAATGTCAGATGAGTTACCAGCTTGATCACAGCACTAACATGTGCTTCTTCAAGCAATAGGAATGGTCACTGCAGCTTAGGCTAAAGCTTGCTGTGCACACATTGCTGTGGGCTTAGCCGTATCTCTCCTCCCTTCCCCAAATACACGTTAGGTTTTAACCATCAGTGGGATCATCCAGAGAAGGGTTTATTATGGTTTGAAACGTGCCTCACAGGCTTGGCCCTCAAGCGGTGGCACTACCTGGGAAGTCCTGGAAACTTCAAGAGGTAGGGCTTTGCTGGAGGAAGTGGGTCACTGGATGGGTGCCTTGGAAGATTCTACCTGGTCCCGGGTTCCTCCTGACCCCTCTGCTTTCTATATGTCATGAAGCGGGTAGCTTCTGTTACATGCTCCTGTCGCCTTGATTTTCTGTCTTACTCTGGGCTTGGAATAAACAGAGCCAAGGACTATGGATTGAGCCTTCTGAAACCACAAGCCCAAATAAATCCTTTCTCTCTTAAATTATTTATACCAAGGTATATATATATTTTTTTATAGTGACAAAAGTTTACCTAAATGCAGCATCTTCAGGAGATGACTAAAGTTAAAGAAGGCAATAGAGGAGGGGCTTTTATCTGACGAAGCAAATGACTTCATAATAAGAGACACCTGAGAATTGACTTCCTGTCCACTGTGTGAGGGCACAGCAAGGAGGTGATCATCTGCCAGCCAGGAAGAGAAGCATCATCAGGAACTGAACTCTTTGGCCCCTTCATCCTGAGCTTTTCAGCCTTCAAAGCCACATTTAAAATGTCAGGCACTGGAGAGATGGCTCAGGGATTAAGAGGACTGTTGTTCTTGCAGCGGACCCTGGTTTGGTTTCCAGAACCCAGATAGTGGCTTCCAACCACCAGCAACCCCAGTTTCACAGGATCTGATACCCTCTTCTGATCTCCCTAGACACCAGGCGTGCATGTGGTACATATACATACACGCCGGCAAAAGAATTATGCATATAAAATAAAATAAATCTTTATAAAAATCTCTGTTGTTTGAGTTGTTCATGCTCCGCCATGAAGGCAGCCTGGGCTGACTATGACACCTATGACTGCCAGGCACTGTGCAACCACTGTGTGTACCACCTCACTTCAACCTGACAGTCCAGAGGACGATTCTATTCACATCTGTCCTAATTACTTTTTTCATTGCTATGACAAAATGTCTTACCAAAGCAACTTAAGAGAGAAAGGGTTTATTTTGGCTCGGAATTTGAGGGTACAGTCCATTATGGTGGGGGAATCATGGAGGCAGGAGCTCGAGGCAGCTGGTCATATTATGTGTGTAATCAGGAAGCAGGGAGAGACGAATGCTAGTATTCAGCTCATTTTCTCCCTTTATTCAGTCTAGGCCCCCAGCCCATAGAATGGGGTCACCCACAGTTCAGGTGGGTGACCATTTAGTGCCTGGATAAATTATGCAATCCCTCACAGGTATTCCTAGAGGCTAACCTAATCAAGATAATCCTTCCCAAGTGTGCCTGGAGGCTTCTCTCCTAGGTGATTCTAGATCCTTTGAGGTTGACAATACTAATCATGACAGTACCCTCATTTACAATACGGAAGCACAATGATGGCTTCTATGTTTTGAATGTTTGCTATCTATCTGTGCCACACCTATCACTTTGTGCTTGCCTGTTAAATGCTTTGAGTACACCTAGAGGGAATTGTTACTTCCATTGGCAGAAGAGGGCACTGATAAGCCATAGGATTTGGGGTAGAGCTGGGGTTTAAACCCAGGATGCTCAAACCCCTGTGTTTAAATGGACAAGACAGATAGGACTAGTGCCAGGAGTGTATCTTCTTTGCTCCCTCAGCCACCACACCAGCCTACTTCTTATGTGGCTTTTCCTCGCCTAAAAAAGGGAAGATGACTCCCGTCACTCTTCCTGCTCCGGGGAGTCCTGGGATCCTCTCAGACTGACAAAGGTCAACGTGAAACTGCCTCATCCACCATGCGTGCTTGAGCACCCCGCCGGGGATGCACACTCGTGCTTTCCTAGCTCCTGCATGTCAGTACTAGGCTACATCAACCTCTGGAGACTGCTATCTGTGAAGAGCTGCTTCAGCCAAGGCTTCGTCTCTTCCACGTGGTCAGCCATGGAAAGATGCCATTACTCAGGTCTGTGTTTATAGTGACTCAGAGAGCAAATCTGCACCTCACACACCCGTGCTTCCTGTCTCCTAAAAAGAAAGGATTTTCCTCTTCAGCATTCAAATCAGATGAACATGCTAAGTGCTGAGCAGAAGTTGATTAGAGCAGGCCACAGACAGACTTCCAGCTCACAATCTCATTAGCTCAGAGAGGCCCCTCGGAGTCTGCGTAGGAGAGCGTCCGAGGCTCAGGGAAGGCATCAAAAATTAGAAGACACCATCAAAGGAGAGGGAGAAGCTCACGCCTGTGTGTTGGGGAGGGAGCAGGGGGGTCTTTGAGGAGGTGGCTGGGGCCTGTCTTCCCACGTCTTGTGTATGCCTCTATAATCATTTTCACGGCTACCTCCAGCCAGAAAGCTAAAAAAGTAATCACACGGTTCTCTGCAAACACAGCCTGGGTGGCCGTCGCCCTGTAGCTTGGTACAGAGAACACCTCCTAGTGGCTTGCAGAGAAAGGAAGATTGGTTTTCTTCAGAGCTACAGCAAGCCCCAGGTAGTCAGCCTCTTCTCACCTCCATAATAGGCAGAATGGAGAAAAGCAGACCAAAAATAGCCCAGGATTGTGCTGGGGAGGTCTCTTGAATTCAGAATCATGATGGCTGGTTAGAGAGGCTGGGGCGGGGTGGGGGAGGGCAGGGGTTATAAGGCATTCATAGAGTTATGGCTCTGGCTGCAAGAACAGCAGGGCGCGGAGCCCGCCCTTGAGGACTTCACAGCCGTGTCATTCATGTCCCTCACGGATTCATTCAACAAATGCCGATTGAACAGTTACGGTGAGGCAGACATTGTATGGAGCACCAGGATGCAGAACTGAACAAGCCGGATGAATTCCTGCTCCCATGGAAAGAAGACAGCACGTGGGAGCCAGAGACAGCCCATGAGAAAAGGTGACAGGCTATTGTGAAAAGTGAGAAGTGTACCACATAGGAGAACAGGTAATTTCTTCTCTCTTTCTCTCTCTCTCTCTCTCTCTCTCTCTGTGTATGTGTGTGTGTGTGATTGCTAGTATGCACATCTGAAGACCAGAGGATAACCTCAGGCGTCAGTCCTTGTCTTCTGCTCTGTTTGAGACAGGGTCTCTTGATTTTTTTTTGGGGGGGGGAGGATGCATATGTGAAGCTAGTTGACCCAAAAGCTTCTGGGGATTCTCCTGCCTCTACCTCCCATCTTCCTGTAGGAGTGCCAGGATTCCAGAAGCACGCTGTTATATCTGGCTTTATGTGTGGGTTCTGGAAATTCAAACTCAGGCCTCTGTCACTCTTTTGTAGCCCTCTGAGTTATTGCCCCAGCCCGAGAACAGCGACTTCTGTGTGACTGCAAACGTAGCCAAGGTGCTAGCTATATCTCTCACTGTAGGGCTGGGCATTTATCAGGAGTCTGGACTCCATGGATCTAGAGATTCTGGTTCTCAGAGCTGGGTGCTGCTGGTGGGAAGCACAGTAAGAGTCATTGCATCTAAGGCTGTGGCTGCTGCCTGTTCACTTGCAGCTCCTGGTGGGACAAGGCTAGGGGACAATGTGGACATGGAGAGGGCACTTGTCATCGATGTCATTGTGGTGACGTCATTGTGGTGACGTCATTGTGGTGATGTCATTGTGGTGACATTTCTTGCTCAACTTTGTCACTAAGTGCTACAGTTGTGGCTCAAGAAGGGCATGGTGTCTGTAGCTAAGGGTTCTCAGGCAAGCCATGTATCTTTGTTGTTGTTGTTGTTTTGAGACATAGTTTCTCTGTTATAACTCTGGCTGTTCTGGAACTCACTCTGGAGACCAGGGTGGCCTTGAACTCACAGAGATCCACCAACCTCTGCCTTCCAAGTGCGGGGATTAAAGTGCTGGGCCACTGGCTCAGGCCATGCATCTTAAAGACACTAGCAGAGAGTGGGAGGCTCCAGGATGGCAATAGAGAAGGTGCCCGAGGTGTCAGCCTGGTCTAGAGGGTGCTGCAGTGTGGCCCACTCATTTTCCTCCCATAAGTTTGCCAGGAAAAGCTCAGCCAGGTCGCAGAGCTGTTGATAGGATGGAACAAATGCAGGAATCTGGCCTAGATGGCTCGAGGGTAATGTGGCACACGTGGGATGTGCCGTGAACACACCCACCAGGATTCACACACTCGCTTTCCCTGTTCCTGTGGCAGTGCTAGGCTGCACCAACCTCTAACTGCCCTCAGTGTAAAGAGATGTGGTCCAACAAGGCTTCACCCTGCCCATAAGGTCAGCTTGCATTGTGTGTGTGTGTGTGTGGAGAGAGAGAGACAGACAGACAGACAGACTGAGAGAGACACACACACAGAGAAACATATCCTTGCTCCAGGGTGGGAAACTTCACTGGGCCTCCCCATCTGCAGAGTTCCCCAATGGGACAGTGAAGTATGCATAGGGTGGAGTCTCAGATAAACTCTTCCTCCGCTTAGACCTGTCCCTTCATTGCCCGTAGACGTTGGTTGCAAGGCAGACAGTGAATGCTCCTTGCAGGCAGGCCTCTTTCAGAGCTGGTTCCAGGGTTCAGTTGATATAGTCTGAGTATGTCCTCGCAAAGCCATGAGTTGAAAATTTCTGGAGAAGAAGAGATGGCTCAATAGTTAACAGCACTGGTTGATCTTCCAGAGGACCCAGGTTCCATTCTCAGATCCCACAAGGTGGCTCAGAATCATTTGTAACTCCAGTTACTGGGGATCCAGTGCCCTCATCTGGCCTCTGTGGGCACCAAGGTGTATATGTAATATACAGATATACATGCAAGCAGGCAAAACACCCATATAAGTAAAATATAATAATAATTTTTAAATATAAAAATGTTTGTTTAACAAAGAAAAAATGTCATTGCCAAACTACAGTGTTTTTTTTTTTTTTTTTTTTTTTTCCAAGACAGAGTTTCTCTATTGTAATCCTGACTATCCTGGAACTCACTCTGTAGACCAGGCTGGTCACAGAGATCTGCCTGCCTCAGCCTCTCCAGTGCTGGGATTAAAGGCATGTGCCACCACTGCCCAGCAAAAGGTAGCGTCTTTGAGAGGTCTGAGGGCTTTGAGGTCAGTGTTCTATTTCAGGAGTAGGTTTGATAGAAAACGAAGTTTGGGGTCTCTTCTCCCTGTGCCTCCATGCGATGCTTTCTACCAGGATATGACAGAGCAAGGTCTCCATCACACGGGGCACCTCCATCTTAGATTCCCCGGACTTCAGACCTATAAGCCAAACACATTTCTGGTCACTATGAAGTCCTGACTTGGTGTGTGTGGGTCAAGGTCACAGAAGGAATAATGACCATAATCAGAACGAGTGTGGTAGTTAGGTAGGAAGAGGAAACTGCAGTTGAGGAATTGCCTCCCTCAGATCAGCCTGTGGGTGTGTCTGTGGGACATTTTCTTGACTGATGATTGATGTGGAAGAGCCCAGCCCATTGTGGGAAGTGCCACTGGCTTGCCCACTGAACAAGCAGTCCTGGGTTATATTAGAAAGCAGACTGAGCAAACCATGATGAACAAACCAGTAAGCAGCATTCCTCCATGGTCACTGCTTCATTTCCTGCCTCTAGGTTCCTGCTTGGCTTCCATTAATGGACTGTAGCTCTGGGATATGTAAGCCAAATAAACCCTTCCTTCTCAGGTTGCTTTTGGTCATAGTGCTTATCACAGCAATAGAGAGCAAACTGTGACAGCAAGTTAGTTGCTGATGGAAGGAAATGTCTTCACATGGCGATGCCATTCATATAAGGCCTCCCTGCAAGGTGATGTGTGAGCTACAACCTGGATGATGGGAAAGGTCCAGCTCACAGAACGTCCCCAGGGAAAATGAGTGTAAAAGCAGAGGGAGGGAAATGATATGGGCTAGAAGGAAGGCTTGTAGGGTTTGAGGGTGGTGTAGTAAAAGAAGAGGAGGGTATTGAGCAGTTCCGGAAGAGCCTTACTGGCCCTCATGAGGAATTTGGATTTAATTCTGAAGGCAATGAGGAGTTTCTGGAGGGATCCGGCACAGCGAACATCTTCCTGGCTACTGTGGATTCAGTTTCATCAGGAAGATAAGACAAACTGACATAGAAAGTCAGAGAACAGCCCCCCAAACTCCCCCACCCCGATTCTGTATCTATCAAGAGGTGTATCTATGCACCAAGCCGATAGGCGGATCTCATAGTCACTGAACTATGTTACTAAGCAAACAGAATAGTTGAGCACCTATTATATAGCAGACTCTGTGTCAGGCTCCGAGATCCAGTGCACATTAAGACGAACAACACGAGGAGCCATCACAGAGTATCCATTTACAATAGGCAAATTTCTAATTACTCAATTAGGTGGCATAGGCTTTAGTGAAGCAGTCACTGGGCGCTGTAAGGAAGGACCACGCTTCCTGGAGAAGGCAGCACTAGATGAGGCGTAGAAAGGGGTAGGGAGCAGGAATGTGGTAAAGAGCATGGAGACAGGCCGGTAGTCTCCATCTACCGACCACATACTGTGTGCCAGGTTCAAGTTATCTTTAGAGGCACTATAGAAGCAGCAGGAGTTTCCCCTACCCCCATTTTCCAAATGGAGAAACAGAGGCAGACAGAAATCCTAAGCTCAAGGTCATATGTCTGAAAAGAGGTGGACGGGGATTCCCTTCCATGTCTGTCTCAGAAAGGGAATTCTGTGCCCTCAGCCCCCGTGCTAATGTGGCTATCAGGTAGGAGGAAGCACCAACGGCCACAGCTGATGGACTGGAAGTGCTCCTTCTCTATCCAACCCAGATTCCCACCTCTTCCCAGGACGAGTTCTGCAGCAGGGCTTTGGGGTCGGCTGTGGTGTAGACAACAGCTCTGGATTCACCCCTTGCTTCACCGCCTTTCCTTCCCTCTGCCTCTTTCTCCTCCTCTCCCTTCTCCCCTCTTTCATGCCTCCTTTCCCCTCTCCTCCCTTTTATTCTTCCTTCTTTTCTTTCTTTCCTGTGGAGATGGGGTCACATTATACAGACTAAGCTGGCCTGGAATTCACTCAGAGCTCTTCTCCCTTTGCTCTCCACAGGTGCTGGTGCCAAGGGTAGACAGGTGGACACTCCTGCATTCCTGCTTCTCTCAGGGCTGGTCCTGGCGTGCAATTGCCATGTTCTGCTCTTGAACTTGAAATCTTCATGACCCAGCCTCCCATGCTGGGATTGCAGGCATGTATCACTGTGCCCAGCTTCTGCCCATACTTCTGTCTTCATCAGCTGTCTCTCACTTGACAGAACCTGTTAAATTCATCACTATCAGATTTATCATCCTATTAAAATTTTACTTTTATTTTAAGCTTGATTTTATCATCTCCGTCTCTCTCTATGTATGTATGTTATATGACAGCATGTATATGGAGGTCAGAGGACAACTTCTCGGAGTCAGTTCTTTTCTTCCACTGGAGGTTCTAGGGATGGAGCCCAGGCTGTCAGGCTTGAACAGCAGGCAATTTTACCCTTGGAGCCATCTCACCAGCTCAAGAGTCCTTGTCTTTTTTAGATGTGGTTTAATAGATTTCCTCACACAAATTATGCAACTGATTTCTGGCCAAGTTGGTCTTGGATTTTTACTTGACACAGCCTGGAATCACCTAAGAACGTAACCTCAGTTGGGAAATTACTTAGATTGCCCTGTGGGATTCTGTGGGATTGTCATGATTATTAACTGGTGCAGGAGTGCCTAGTCCAACCGTTCCTAGGCAGATAGTTCTGGACTTTGTTAGAAAGCTAGTTGAGCATGAACCAGAGAACAAGCCAGAGCATGGGCCAGCAAACAGTGTTCCTCTTGGTTCCTGCTGGCAGGTTCCTGCTTTGGGATGCTGTGCTGAGTTCTCCTAATGATGAGTTGTGATCTGGAAGTGTAAGTCGAATAAACCCTTTCCTCAGAATGTTTTATCACAGCAACAGGAGGACACTAGGACAATGGCATTTTTATTTGGTCCTTATAAATCTCCAATGCACTTATTTTCCTTTTACTGTCTCAGAAGCCCCACTGACGATGACAGAGCCAATCCTAACCTCTGAATAACTGTGCAGGGAAGATTGTTCTACAACCTAGACCTATCCTGAGATACTTTGTAAGAGATAAAAAAATCTTCTTTAGCCTTTATGATTGGGCCTATTTGTTACCCTAGCCTCGCCCACACTAACTCACGTACTTGCTTTCTATCATTTAAGATCATTGTCAGGGCAAACGATAATTTGGGTCATTCCACTAAAAATTATTCAAGTTAGGGAGTTGTTATGCAGTAATTTCCTCCACATTGAAACATTCCATCCTAAGAAGATTTGTGAAAACTCTGGAAGAAAACAGCATACAAGTCTCAGTAAGTCCCTGACACTTACTGGATTCACAAGCCATTCACAAAGTTATGGGGCGCTGAGGAGAGATGACTTTCAGACCTATTGATCTTCCTGAATGTCGTACAGAGAGCTCCAGGAGTGCAGTTCATGAGTCATCACCCATGGTGGGGTAGGCTTTCCATCTGTCTTTGAGCTGTCCATGTTCCTGTAAAAACCTCTCACACATACTTTTATAAGAAAGTCTGGTAAAATCTTTGGTTCATCAAGTTGGATTTAGGTAGAATCCTTACTTTGGTCTGACATTGGTGCTCTGCCTGGTTAGGTAGATGTTTTTTCCACATCTCCCTAGAAAAAGTCTCACATAACAGACTTATAGACAAAAGTCAGAGTCAGTTCTTGTTCTTGTTTTAGTGGAATACAATAACTTGTAAAAAATAGCCTTTTTTTTTCTTTGAAAAAAAAAAAGAGAAACAGAGACAAAGAAGAGATGAAAAAGAAAGCTGTGTGTTGTGTCACACATAATTCCAGCATGGGGGAAGTGGGGGAATGGGCATTGGTATTAGTTGAAGGACATTCTCAGCTACATCACTAGATTGTTGTCAGCTGAGTTGTGTGAAATCCTGCCTCAAAGGGGTGGGGAGGGGGGGGAATAGGAAGGGAGAGAAGAGAAAGAATGAGTAGAGGGACTAGAAGCGTGAGAGAGAAAATAGGGAAGAAGGGAGAATATAAAAGACAGGACATATTATGTATCCACGCTTGAAGGGGTGAAATTTAAACACAACCATTCCTGAAGTTTGGAGAACATCTGGTTTGCATAGCACAACTGCCTCACACTTAACCTGGTATTAAAAGATGCCCATTACCTGCTCAGGGACTGATGTACTTGGTACACCCACCCTGTTACCTCCTCTCATCTGCCAAGCCATGGAGATAACTGTGGCTTAATAGCCTCAGATTCCATGTAAAACACAGGCATCATCCCCGGTCAAACTCTTAGGAAGATAGTATTCTTGGCAGGTAAAAAAGGAAGAGAGATAAAGGTTACATCAACAGGGACAACCTCAGCTTCCGTGATTTTATATTTAGATTGTGGTGGCTGGGAGCTAATTAGGCCTGGTCTTCCTGATGAACACCACTCACCCTTTTCCCTTGACTAATTAGCTTGAAAGGGGGTTCTAAAGGAAATAGGAAGGTTCTTGGGATTGGTGGTGGGTGATGGCAGTGGTTGGGAGAAATGTCCTCTCAGAACACTTTTGCTCTTAGGCTATTTAGAAGACTGTGTGTTTTTCAGGACGATGGACAGCTCCAGACAGACTGGGAATGTCACAGAGGAGGCCCTGGAGGTAGGTAGCTTCAATCCACAAGCTCTGGAAACTCTGGATATTTAGGCTGTAGCCTGCTACCTTATTTAATTATGCAAGGATCAGCAACCTTTACATTTTAATTAGCAAGTCACTGTGATGAAGCCATCCTGCTTCCACACAGAGCAGTTCTGATTCTTTCTTCTCTCTGGAAGGGTCTTCAACACTAATTGGCTGGCGGCTTGGTCCTGACAGTACGAGGTAGGTAGTGATCCCTTGCATTTCTGCTAATGCGTTCTCTGGTCTCCCTGCTCTCCTCCTCTTTGATTTGCCTAATTAGCGCTAATAATTTAAAAGCTGCACGGTCCTCTTTTGATCCTGCTGTCAAAGGCAGACAGAGCCATTCCATTAGGAGGTATTAAATAGCACTAATCTGTGGCGACACTGTGGCTTACACACAGCTCTGGCCCGAGACCCAGTACTGGCTTTCTCTCTCTTTCTCTCTCTCTCTGTATCTGTCTCTCTCTCTCTCATTCTCACTCACCTCATTTACTTTATTCCTAGGGGAAAGTGATTCCAGGCAGTGTCAGTTTAAACGTCGTGTCTTTATAACTATTTGAGGTCCCCTTTATTGTGGGCTGGCATTGAAAACCCACATGATTTATTCTACATTTCAGGATTTTAATGATTAATTCATGAATGTATATGCAAGGATGCCAAGGTCTCTAAAGTAATGAAAGCCTTTTCCCCCCTAAAGTTGTTTGTTTTCATTTCAAACCAAAGCAATCTGTCTTGAACATTTCTTTCTCTTCCCTTTCACTCTCTCTTCACCCTGAAAGGGGGGCTGCTCATTTCACCAGGGTCTTGATAACATTTTGACAAGTCATAGAATTCATTTACATTCATCGAAATAAACAGATGAGCCTTCCATCTTCCCCTCGCTTAGCTGACACCGGCGGGCCTCTCACCTCCAACAGGCATCAGTGGGCTCGAGGTCACGTGCGGTGAGTCCAAGCGTTCTGAAATTTCTGTTGAAATTCAAAAGGAGCCTCAGATGGATGGCTTCCGGTGAGCCCCTTCCCAGGTTCTGAGAAAGCAGACACATAACTCTGCGTGGCTCGGGCTCCTCAACAACCAGCTACTTCCTTATTTAAAGACAGTGGGATGCCATAGCTGCGAACAATGCTTCTGTAATTGGGTTGATGGAGTCCTAATCTTAGCTTCATCGTTTTCCCACCAAGTGTGTGACTTTAGGCACCTTATTCATAATGGTAGGAGAACAGCCTAGAGTTGCTATAAAGATTCGAGGAGGTAACGCACGTGACGTGTGGGGTGGGGGACCCTGCACTCAGTACACAAAAGACTCTTTAAAAAGCTACAGTGGCGATGGTGGCGACAGAGAAGGCCTGCTTCTTCTCTTGGGCCCGGGTCTCTGCGCAAGAGTCCCAGTGGAGGGGTCATGCAGAAACAAGGCTTTCAGGTCTGCGGGGCTACCAACGTTTTCCTCTGTGTCTGTCTTAGTTTGGTTTGGTTTTGCTCTTTTACTTTCGTTAAGCTGACCATGGCGGGGCACACCTGTAATCTCAGCACTCGGGAGGTTGGGGCAGCTTGGGCTACACAACATTGTGAAACTCTGTCTCGATTGTTTTTCAATTATTCACCTGGAAAAGTAACAAACAGATTCTAGAGTTTAAACGCTAGGAAAGGAGAGACAGTGGAACATCCAACTCTTTCCTACTTTGATCTCTGGTCCCCTTGCTGCCTCCTGGAGCTGGCTCTTATCTTGTGCAATCTCTGAGAGAATTAAAACCTAAGACGCAGGACCAGACTTCCTCTTTAACTTTTTTTCTTTCAAAAAACCATGTTTTCTACTTTGCTTTACACTGAAAGTGTAACATTTATGTTGTTTACATTACATAATATTGGGAACATTCCAGGTCATGATATTTTGGGCTTCTTGTTTTCAGTCAGAGGAACACAGTCTTGAAACAGGTTGAGAAGTCTGTGGATCTCTTTTGCAAGAGAGCAGTGCGAGTCCCTGCTTTCCCCTCCCTGGTATCCTTTCTCTGTGACTTTTATGGCAGAGCCCATTCCTCAGAAAACTGTAGCAGGCTCACTTTGTGGCAGTTAGGTTATGTGGGCATGATCTTATTCCTTCCTAGGATTCAATGTGACTAAGACGTCTCGTCAGTCTGGTGTTCTGAAACATCTAGCCACTATGATTGGTTTAGGGCTGGATCATGTGACTAAGTTATAGCCCAAAAGAATCAAAACCCAGACTTTTGAAACAGAAGCTTCCCCTTGGTACCAGAAGTGGGGTGGGCTTAGGGGAGAAGGCTGATGATGGCTGGGTGGATGACCAGTTGACCAGGTAGAGTGGAAGGTAGAGATCTGTTCTGCAATGGTGGTTGCAGAACTGTGAAGGAATCATTTGTTTCAGAGAAGAAATAAGGTTTACTGGCATTCTGCTGGGAGGCAGGAAGTGTGGAGAAGACTCTGGGCGTGACTCAGGGCTTAGTGTGGGCAGCCGAGGATGAAGCACCCAAAGAGCATACACACTGGCTATTTGCATGTACTTCTGGTCTCCTCTACATCCCCTGGGTCCCCTTTATCTTGAGTTCAGAGAGACAAAAGCCAGAAGATTGGAGAACGCAGAGGCATGGTGAAATTACTACACCCTCCTTCCAGCTCTCTCTGTTTCTAGTAGCATAATGTTAAGCCCTGAGTCCATCTGCAGTCAGACAGTCTCTTCCTCTTCCTCTTCTTCCTCTTCTTCTTCTTCCTCTTCTTCTTCTTCCTCTTCTTCTTCTTCTTCTTCTCTCCTCCTCCTCCTCCTCCTTCCCCCTCCTCCTCCTCCCCCTCCTCCTCCCCCTCCTCCCCCTTCTCCTCCTTCTCCTCCTCTTCCTCCTTCTCCCCTCTCTCTCTGTTTTTCAAGACAGGGTTTTCCTGTGTGGCTCTAGATGTCTTAGAACTTACTCTATAGGTCAGGGTGGCCTCAAACTCACAGCAATCCATCTGCCTGTCTCTGCCTCCCAAGTGCTGGGATTAAAGACATGTGCCACCACCACCTGGTCCAGTCTTCCTTTCTGTAGACTCAGTTTCTGCCCCATCAATCCTTGGGGGCTTCAGCTTGTCTCCTCCTGCTCTCCTGCTTTGGTTGATCTTTGTGTTGCCATGGTTCCATCACCTGAGTAACAACTGCTCTTATTAAAGACTCTCTCTCTCTCTCTCTCTCTCTCTGAAGCACCTTGCATGGGTCAATCACAACTGGAGTCAGAGAAACAGAAGGGAAGAAGAAGTAAAATGGGATGGTGGGCGCATCAGAAGTAGCCATGGAAACGCAGGCCTGGCGCTTGGTCCTGGTGCGTGAGATGCCAGAGGAGAATGGGTTTAAAGGGGGATGAGCATGAATACAGGACCCAAAGGCAGTGCTAAGAAACAGAGGAAGTTGAGGAAGAGTAAAGACAACCAGTCAAAGTGACAGAGAAGCCTTAGCTTCCAGAGAGACACGAGAACCCTTCAGATGGGTTTTAAGGAAATCAAGGGAGGAGCCAGCAGGTGCATGCATAACTGGGGCTGAAAAAGAAGGAAGGTGTCTGATGGGTACGCTGCTTCTAGATCGGGTGGACTTCAACATAGTGCTGCGGCGCTACAAGTCAGAAAGAAGTGAAGTGTGGTGGGGTTGGAAATGGCGGCCGACACTGGGGCCAGGACTAGTGTTTTTGTTATAAAAGCGACTTCATGAAACACTTTTCGTACATGTGTGGAATGATGTGACTGGGACATTCATTACCAAATCTATTCAGTTATGAGCCATTACTGTCTTTGGGAAACAAATGTGGAGAAGTTTTTATGATCTAGTTCCTTGTGCATAACAAAACACTAACATTGTGGCTGCTGCAGAGTGCGCCACCTGCTAGAGCTTTATACTTTAGAGGAGGTGAGCTACAGAGAACAGAAGCCGGACAGAGGGCTTGTTGCTCTTAAGGGGCCCTGACTTCAGGGTCCCAGCACCCACTCTGAGTCTCTGGCATCTCTGGCCTCATGGGCCAGAGATGTTTGTTTGCACATACCCATATGTATATATGTGGTTAGAAAGAAAGAAACCTAAGAAAAGCACACACATTTTTTTATACACAGTTCTGAAGGCTACAAAGTCCAAGTTCAACATGTCCTTAGATCCATCATCTCACTGGGGACGCCTTGTTGCTTTGTCCCTTATAGGGCAAGGATAAGAAGTAAGATCACTCAAATCACTTAACCTGGCACCATTCCAACCCCCTGAAGGCTCTGACTTGTTCTTGGTGGTGCCTGGGAATCAAATCCACAGCTTTATGCAGGTCACACATATGCTCTAGCATCGGGCGCAAGGCAACCCTCCAGTTCTTAGCACTGCTGTGCTGTGCTTTACATTTCAACGTGAGTTTCAGAGGGACGAGAACAGCAAAACCAAAATAGGAATGGAGGAAACATGCCCACAGATCGCTGTCTTCAGAGTCTCAGTGCTGGAAAAGCATTGGTACCGGGTCTCCCTGACGCCGGTGGGGTCAGGCACTGGCTACTGTGCGGGACGCACTGAATAAACCACACTCTGTTCCTCTTCGCAATGCTGGAGGTGAGTGTTCTACTTCTACCGAACCACATTTTTACCCCTCCCACCCCCTTTTTTGGGGGGCAGGGTGTCATCATGTAGCCCAGGATCTAGATCTCTCCATGTAGCCCAGACTGGCTTTGAATTAATGATTCTTCTATGTCGGCCTCCTTGGTGTTGGGACTACAGGCATGTGTCATCTTTCCTGGTCTAGGAAAACCCATTTTCATCGCTTAATCCGATCACGCAGCCATCAGATCTCTTTTTTGCACGTTACTTCCTTGATGACTGGCTGGGTCGATTATGTTCATGCCGCACACTGCAGGGGCCAGTAAAGGGCTCACTAAGTGCCGGGGAAGTTTATGGACAGGTTCTGAGGAAGCGGTGAGCATTCTGACAGTCTGCAGACGCCACAGACCGAGGACTCCAGAGAAACCTCAGTCAGTGACATCATTTTCTGAATTGAGACTTTCCCCACACTTAGTAAAGCTTGCCTGGGGAGCCACTGCAGACAGGAGGGGCGAGATGATGGCTGACATAAAGGGGTGGTGATGAATCAACTAGAAGCAGAAAACTCAATGCTCTTTGAGTTAACAATAAGGTGTGTATCGACCCACAGATTGGAATTCCAGGACTCGGAGCTCATGCTGGCTGTCATAATGAAGGTCAGCGAGCAGAGACTAGAATTGTATCTTTAGGCTGAGCTTAATTCAGAGAGGCAGTGATCTGAGAAGGCAGTGGATCAACATCTAAGACGATTGTCTCTTAACTCATCTGCAGCTAGCAGGCTACATAGGAGGAACTAAGGAACAAGTCAGCCAATCACTTCAGAGCTCAATCTTGCCCCTCTGGTCAGGTGGTTAGTCACGTGTCTGAGACTCGTGACGACTGTGCATCGTCATCCCAAGCACTCCTCCCTCATTCTCTGGATGCCTAGGTTCAGGCACTTGGTGAAGTGCTGAATTTAGCTAGTTATCTGCTGTAACAACCTGGTACTTCTCCTGGGGCATCTGAGCTGGGAGAGAGGGGTTGGAATTCAGAACAAATAAAAAATAAACACTGGATACAGCTAAGCTGTTAGTGACATGTACACGAAGATTCCATTTGGCAACATGGGACACGAGCGTGTCTTTAAAATAGAAATTCGCTAGTCTGTTCCTCTGTTCCCTGTTGGAGTTAGAAGTTCCAGTGCAAACTGAGCTTTGCAATTGGCCATAGTCCTGTGTACCTGAACACATTCCCCGAAGGTCTCTTGGGCTTCCCCTCATTCCCATTCTCCCTTCCAGTTCTGTGCCTGTCACATAAGCTTCTGAAACATAATAGGTGCATAGTAACTATTTGATGAATAAATGAATACAATCATCTCCCAAGGTACTCATCTTCCTCCTCTTCTTCCTCCTTCTTTTTTCTTCCTCTTCCCCTTCCCCTTCTTCTCCTCCTCCTCCTCCTTCTTCAAGGTCTCTCTACATAGCCCTAGCTGTCCTGAAACTCACTCTGTAGACTAGGCTGGTCTCGAACTCACAGAGATCTACTTGCCTCTGCTTCCTGAGTGCTGGGATTAAAGGCATGCATCACCACACCTGGCCCCGATCTCCTTTCGTTGTCTCAATTTGAGCACATTGTTGTTCTGAAGCAACTACTGCAAGGGTCTTGGTCTCACTTTCAGAGTTACCATGTTTAACCCTGGAGCTGGAGGTGCAGTTCCTCCCCTGTGCTGTACACAACGCTGAGCAAAATCTGGGCTGTTTTAGGATGAAGAGGAGGGAGAGTGCTGGGTCAGACTCCCTTGGGTTAGACCACAGACAGTGCCCACCACAAATGTCACTAGCCTCAGTGGGGATTTCTGTGTGTCCTAGCTCCCTGCTGAGTGTTTTCTTCTCATCCAGCAGGACAATGGAGTTTTCCCCCTGGGGACCTTAGGCTGTTGGAAAGAAGTGGGAGACTGGGCCATGCCACCCTTGCTCTCTGGCTGCTGCCTGCAGATCAGGATGTAAGCTCTTAGCTACTGTTCCATTGCCACGTCTGCCTGCTTGCTTCCAGACGCCCTGCCATGATGACCACGGACTGACCCTCTGAAACCATAAGCAAGCCACCAACTGAATGCTTCCTTTTATAAGTTGCCTTGGTCATGGTGTTTCCTCATAGCAATAGAACGGTAACTAAGACAATGTGTGGATGTGTTCGCGTATGCACATGTATGTGTATACCTGTATATATGTGTATGTGTGCAAATGTGTACCTGTATTTTGTTGTGTATATGTGTGCATTTGTATGTATATCTATGTATGTTTGTGTGTATATGTTTGTGTATGTTTGAGCACATATATGTGTATGTGTGTATGTTTGTATTATCATGTGTGTGCACCTATGTATGTGCTCTTGTGTAATGCCTGAGCATGTAAAAGCCAGAGATTAACCTTGGGTGTTGTTCCTGAAGTGCTGAACCTTGTTCTTTAGACAGGGTCTCCCTGGCCTGTAGCTCTCTGGGCAGGCTGGACTGGCTGGCCCGTGAGCCTCAGGGATCCACCTGTCCCTCCTCCCTGGTACTGTGCACCACCACACCTTTCGCATGGGTTCTGGAGACTGAACTCGGATCCTCCTGTTGGTGTGGCAAGCACGTTACCAACAGCACCATGGCCGCAGCCCCTCATTCTGTAGACTTTTGTCTTCAAAGGTGTTTCTCATCACTTCCTTCCCTGATCGAGTCCCCCCACCCCCTTTCCAACAGCCTAAGGTTCCCAGGGGAAAAGTTCCTGCTGGACAAGAAAAAAAAAAACACTCAGCAGTGGGCTAGAACACACAGAAATCTCTACTGAAGCCTTCAGGAGGCTAGTGACATTTGTGGTGAGCACTGACTGTGGTCTAACCCAAGGGAGTCTGACCCAGCACTCTCCCTCCTCTTCGTCCTAAAACAGCCCAGATTTTGCTCAGCGTTGTGTACAGCACAGGGGAGGAACTGCACCTCCAGCTCCAGGGTTAAACATGGTAACTCTGAAAGTGAGACCAAGACCCTTGCAGTAGTTGCTTCAGAACAACAATGTGCTCAAATTGAGACAACGAGAGGAGATCGGGGCCAGGTGTGGTGATGCATGCCTTTAATCCCAGCACTCAGGAAGCAGAGGCAGGCAGATCTCTGTGAGTTCAAGACCAGCCTAGTCTACAGAGCGAGTTCCAGGACAGCTAGGGCTATGTAAAGAGACCTTATCTAAGAAGAAAAAGGAGGAGGAGGAGGAGGAGAGAAAAAAGAAGAAGGAGGAGGAGGAGGAAGAAAAGTAGAAGGAGGAAGAGGGGGAGAGAAAGAAGAAGAAGGAGGAGGAGGAGGAGGAAAAGAAGGAGGAGGAGGAGAGAAAGAAGAAGAAGAAGGAGGAGGAGGAGGAGGAAAAGAAGGAGGAGGAGGAGAAGGAGGAGGAGGAGGAGGAGGAGGAGGAGGAGGGGAATTTCAAAGCTCACCCCAGTGACACATCTCCTTTGACAGGGCCACACCTCCTAAAACTTCCTAAGTAGCCCACCAACTGGGAAACAAACATTGAACTATATTAGCCTGTGGGGGCCATTCTCATTCAAACCACCACACCCATGAACACACACAGATAGAAAAACATACAGACATATGCACATTTACATACACATAGGCACCACATACACATATATGCATATATATGTATACACACACACACACACACATACACAGGCACACATACATAGATTTTCTCTCTCTCTTTCTCTCTCTCTCCCTCCAGAATGAGAAAATCAGCTTTGAATTTCAGGCTGCAAAATCAAGTATGCAATTGGCAGTCTCAAGTGAGCACATTATTTTTTCACATTTTTGTTTTTGTTTTTGAGATGGATCAATGTGGTAAAGCTGGTCTCAAACTCTATACGAATATAGCTTGGGCTAGTTTTGAACTCCTGGTGTTCATCCCTGCTGAGATTCCAGGCATGTACCACCATACTTGACTTCTGTCTAATCCTTTGTACTAGTGGAGATGTACTTGTACCCAGGTGCTTCTCTGAGAGGCTTCTTTGTGCTGAGGTCTGTGGTTCACATGTTAGCATCTGCCTGAGGCAGAGCAAGATACCTGAGAGGGTATCTGGTCCTGAGCCTCTAAGCTGGGATCATCACATCGGCCTTAATGTCGAAGGTCTGGGAGGACATTTTGCTTTCACTCCGTATCCAGGAGGACGTGGATATGTCAACGCACCGGTTTGATCTGTATAGGACTTGTTGTGTGGGCACTGTGATTCTAGCCATCGGGGACACACTCTTGTTCTATAAAAGCAGCTTTCTGAAGGTCACAGAAAGCCTAACTCAATAATCCCACACTCAGTAATTCCAGCATTCAGGTAGCAGAGATATCAAATTCTAGACCAGCCTGGGCTACATAGTGAGACCTTATTTCAAAAGTCGAAAGAAAAAAAGAAAGAAGAGTGAAAATTCCAATTCCTTCTTCAAATGCTTTTTACGTCTTCCTGGCCCAGAACATTCCAGAGATGGCTGTGTCACACCTTACTATGCTGTCCTTCCCTGCTCAGAGACTGGCCACAGCGATTCCTGTGTTGGAGTTAGCACAGCTGCCTTCTCCCTCCTTCGGGCCTGTTCCTGCCACAGGTCTTTGGCACATGCTGGGGTCCCCTGGAGTGTTCTCTCTGGCTCAGAGCTTCTTGAGCCTGACTTCCTGTGCAGATCTTGCTCAAAATCGCGCCATTGATACCTTCCTCGACAGGTGTCACACCTGTAATCTCAGCACTCAGGAGGCTGAGGCAGGAAGATCCACTCCTGTCTGGGTTACAAAGTGAGGTATGGCATTGTGAAGCTTACACATTTCTAGCAGTAGAGCACGAACCACCTGGACAGGTCTTGACCATTCACAACCTGGACGACACCCTGTGCAAATGGAATATAACCTTGATCAGACACTCCTCTCCGGCCAGGACTCAGCCAGTTGCGTTTGTTATCTGCAGGGTTTCTGTGGTTTCTTCATATGGTATTGGTGTTTTTCATTCCTCCTTTGTTTCCCACTTTTCTCTTTTCTTTTTGAGATAGGATCTCACTATGTAGTCTTGGCTGGAACTCAATTGTAGATCAGCTGGCCTTGAACTCACAGAGATCTGTCGGTCTCTACTTCCCAAGTGCTGGGATTAAAGGCACGAGACACCATGCCCAATTTGTTTACCATTTTTCTTAACTATGCTTCATCACAGGAGGGTTGTCCCCTGTGAACTGTGACACTGGCATGAGTCTGGCATGAAGCAAGGTCTCTGTATATATCTGTTGAATGAAGGCAAGACACGCCAGTCCACGGGCAGTTCCAGAGCTGTCTGCAGGGACCACAGGGCAGCTTCAAAACTTCACATTCTGGAATCAGAAGGCCTGTGAAGTTGGAGGTGATTCTAAATTAGAGGACAGCGTGATCCTGTCACATAGCAGATTTGTCCAAGCTCTGGGGGACACAGGTGGGTAGGGTGGGTAGGGTCAGGAGGGTAGACGATCACCAGACATGGCTATAGTTCTAGAGTACCTTTGCCACATCTCTGTCCCTGAGATGTGGTAGCATTCACTGTCTGCAGAGCTGGCCCTTTGTAGAGCCTGCAGGAACGTTTTTCTCATTGCATTAAATGTCTCCTTTAACTGTATTATGTAAAAAGTTTAATTCTTCATGACACCTTTATAAAGTAAGTAGATAAAATCAACCTCACTTTGTGGACTAAGACATCGAAACTCAGTGAGGTTAAGTGTCTTGCGTGAATCACACACCGAGATAGAGACCGGGTCAACTCTCACGCATGGCATTTCCACTGAGCCCAAAGCTTGCTTTTTCAGCGGCAGGGACCAGGTCAGCCCAGGGTCTCTCCAGAGCTCCCTGGGACCCAGGTGGAGCAGAACAAGTAGTCTCACTGTTTCCTCAGACTCACCTGGGAGAGTAGAGAGCTCTGGAGACCCCAGGCTGTGTCACGCCAGGCAGTCACAACAACAGCTCTGGCGGGCTCTCTGAGTGACCTTGCACACTTTTCTTCCTTAGCCTCTCATCTGTAAAATGAAGGGTTTGGATAATGGCCTAGGAACCTTCCCAGCTTTGATGTAGGAGCCTGTGATGTCAAAGCAAGAGAGATTGTATCTTTGTGAATTGAAAAATAATGATCTTTTATGCCCTACATGTAACTTTCTCTCTCTCAGCTACCTATTATATAGTGACAACGTTGCCTCGTAGATCAGACACAGTGGTAATAAGTATGTAATTTGTAGCTGCGATTTCCATTTTATGGCAATATCTGATTTACACGAGGTGTTTTTAAAGTGTGTCACTTACAATACACACACCTGCCAAGAGCCTGGTCTCTCATAATGACTTTGCAGTGAGGTCAGAGAAAGTGCCCAAGACGAGGTAAATAAGCAGCAGGCATGTTTCCAACAGCCAGTATCCTTCTATTGCAGGAGGCCATTGCCTCCTCACGAGACCTTTTGGATAGGTGGAGCAGGATTGTGCACTCCTAACACGGACTATGTAGCTCTGTCTGCAGACGGGAGGGGTAGACGTACCAGGAGAGGGGTGCATTCTGATCAATTTGTGGAAATACATCAGCTGAGAATCAATTCTAATGACCAGTTCATTCTGTTTGATCATTTTGATAAAAGTTTTGAGCCAGGACTGTGCCTGGTGGCTCACGCTGGTTATCCCAGCACTGGGAAGGCTAAGGAAGGAGAATTGTGAGTTTGAGTCAGCTTGGCTAAAGGGCAAGATTCTGTCTCATTAAAGCAAGCAAACAGGGTCTGGAGAGATGTGTTGGTAGTTAAGAGCACTGGCTGCTCTTCCAGAGGACCTGGGTTCTGTTTCCAGCAACCACATGGTGGTTAACAACCACCTGTAACTCCAGGGGATCCTATACCCTCTTCTGAACTTCATAGACACCAGGCATGCAAGTAGTGTATAGACATATATGCAGGTAAAACACCCACACACATAAAATAAAATAGAAGCTAAGCAAACAAAAAATTAAGATAAATACTCAAAGGCAGAGGCCGAGGCAGGGTTAAGTGCCATTTGGGGGAAAGTACTAATTTGATGTATTTGCCTATTTATAGGACTTTTGGAAAATTGGCTATTTTGCAAGTTCAATTTTGATTAGTCAAATTTTAGCAGATTTGTGTGTTCTGTAGGGTCAGTTCAGGCCTCCTTCATGGGTTCTGCAGACTGAGGGGCCTTCATGTCCCCCTGTACTTGGTCAGGACACCTTGGACTATTCCTTAACCCCCAGGAAGGAAAGAGTGAAGGGAGGTGCAGCCTAAGCCTTCTTCCACACCTTGAGTGAAGAGGCTTCCGAAGAACCTTGCTCCTTAATTCCAGGGGGAGTTTGTGGCCTTTGAAGCAGATCCAAGCTTCGGAAACTTGATCTTCTTGCAAGCCTCCAAAGCCATTTACAGCAGGCCCTCAAATGCCTCTAAGGTGATTTAGACTGCTCTCCAAGCTAGTGCAATAATGACAGCAGTACCCAGAGGCCAGGAAGGGCCAGGGAGCAAAAATGCCTTTGGACTGCTCATCTGCTGCCTCAGCTTCTCTTGGACAAACTCCAAAGCCCAGTTAAGTAACTTGATGTATATGCTGGCTGCCCCCACTCCCCACCCCAGGGCAGGCAATGGCTGAGAGAGGTGAACTTCTGCCCCAGGGATTTTGGCTGCTTGTTCCAAATCCTCCCAAAGGTCAGTCACCAGGCTTAGATTTCTTCCTGAACCTTGGCTGGCTCTGTATAGCTTATCAGTGCAGGAGACCGGCCTGTGAAGCTTGTTGTGTTGATCTGCAAAGCTCAGCAGCTACTCACTGTGACAGCTCAGGGCCAGTGCCGTGCCATGCTTGTTGAATATGCCCTAATAGAATAAGCATTTGAGAGTGGATGGTGGTTTTGGTTTTTCTGTGATGCTAGAAATGGAACCCAGGACCCTGTATATGCCAGGCAAGTTTTCTACCACTGGAAACTTCCCTGCTCTAGGCTTCAGTTTGGGAGGGCATGTATCCAGCCAGGAGCCTGCTTTTCTTTCCCCATTCTTGACTTCTCTGTCACAATAAAGGCCTTTCTTTGCCAAGTTACAGATGTAGAAATGACAAAGACACTCCTGCAATGTGGTGGCACTTCCAGCCATGCCCTTGAACATGCTACTGTCTAAGCCGGGAATGTCTTCTCATCTGTTAGCTTTTCTGAACTTCTCTTCAATACCCAGCTCAAACATCACTTTCTAAGCAACGTCTTCCCAGTTCCACCAGGCTCAGATTACTTAACATTGTAACAATTTGCATAATTCAGCCATCCCAGACCACTGTAACATCTTCAAGGAAAGACCTTTGTTCCAACTTACTTATTCTCTTGGTTAGAGGTAGTATTAGGCAGTGGTTAAGACACAGAGTTCAGAAATAACTTGGGATTGAAGACTGGTCACTCAACTTCCTATGTCACATACAACGAATGCCTTCATCTCTTTAAAACTTATGTTCCTTGTCTATAAAGATGAGCATAGTGATAGTATTCACTACCTAGACATGCTGAGGAAAATACACACTTAATTTATTGAGTGATTACTATATTTTAGAGATTATGCGGATAACAGAACTACTATGATTAACTATTTAACAATTTTTAATTACTATTGGTGTCTGATACTATCCTAGATTTTGCCCACAAAATATAGCAAGATGTTTGGCACAGTTAGGGCTCAGGAGTAGTTTCAAATCTATCAGTCAGGTAAATGGGATTATGCTGTGTAACAAATATCTTCTTACCTATCAGATATTAGCACTTTATTTATTTATTTATTTATTTATTTATTCATTCATTCTTGTTTTTTCAAGACTAGATTTCTCTCTGTGTATCTTGGCTGTCCTAGAACTCACTCTGTAGACCAGGCTGGTCTCAAACTCACAAAGATCCCCTTGCCTCTACTTCCTGAGTGCTGGGATCAAACACATGCACCACCAATGACTAGGGATTTATTATAATTTTTAAAATATTTACTGTTTTTTTTCTATGTGTTTAGTGTGGTAGTTGAGACTTCAGCTCATCAAAGGTCAGAGTGCCAGGCTGACTCTGATGCCATCTCAATGGCTCTTCAGCAGAGGGCAGGGAAGCCCCGCCCAGTACAAAGTCAGTGACAGCAGCTAGCCAGGGATCTGAGCTGGAATTAAGCTTTCAGCCTAGGTCTCTTTTCCTTTCTCACTTCTGCACTCAATTATATGTAAGCAGATGAGTGATCCTGTCAGCACGAAGACAACGGCAGAGAGGAATATATTTATGGAAAGCATTCTGTGTTCTAATTAAGTTTCTGCTGCCCCAAGCTCTGGTCATAGGTGCTGATTTGCACTTTTGAAATATCAAAATCAAAACTCGAAGTTGAGAAGCCTTGCAAAAAGCGTCTGTGTTGTTTTCCATGGCTGGCACGTAAATGAAAAGAGCTCTTTTATTTCCCCTACTGCAAACACCTTTGTTTTTGTTGCTTGATAGCTTGGACAGGTTTCTGTTTAAAGACGATTAAAAGACGCTTCTAAATGCAGAAGCCAGTAAGGCAGCCAGTGGGAAGGCACACACGGTGGGTTAAGTGGGGAAGATCTTAATCAGGCAGATAAGGGTCCCAAGGAAACTTGGCCAGGACTCCAATAACTATGGGCTCAGCCAGGTGCCCCAAAATATTGGTCATCACAATTCCCTCTTTTTGCTTCCCCAACTAAGGTGAGGGTGTATGCATTGTCTCATTCTGTTTAAGTCCAAAATTCAGCACTTAAAGCAGTAAACATCATCACTATTGACAGCCTCTGGGTGTCAGGAAATCAGTGGCCACAAGATGGGGATGAAATGAAGGTCCTATTGTGTGCTACTATTAAACACAAGAACTGAGAGAAGAAAGACCAGGTTCACAATTGTCTGATTAAAGCAAGCTATATTTTAAGGTACACCTGAGACTAGCCAGTCTGGCTGCCTCTCCCTAAGTAGGGTTTTAGAGAGTACCCTTTGTTGGCTTCTTGAGGTCCTTTTTATGGGGGAAGATAAGGTGTTTACAGGGGTGAGGTAGTTGGCTGTTAGACATTGCTAAAAAAATACAATGAAAGAGAAAGAAAAAAACATGGGGTCAGAGTTTAGTGCAGGTTATCAAGCATGTTTTGCAGGTTACATCAGATCTTAAGAAGCAGGAAGCTATTCCTAACTACGAATAGAAACCTTAACTTGTAAGGACTTTGGCACAGGACAAACAGTACTTTATTCTTAACAAACAGAAACAAACAGAAACCTTAACTTGCAAGGTCTGTTGTTTCTGTTCTGGTTTCACAGGACTGAAAGGTAAGCCAGGGGATGGCCGAGCCTGCTGAGGGTGGGTGAGCGCTCCACCAACGCAGCTGCTGCCGTTGTGAGTTCCGGGTATACTGACATTGTCTAGAACAAATTCCTTCTCACTGAACTCTTTTCCTAGCTAAGAAATGAAGGTGTAGCGGGATGCTTGGAAGAGGTTTCGTTATTTTGGTTTCTCTAAAAAAAATGCAAAATGGCATTTGGACTGGGTTTCTGTTCCCATCCCAGGTGTGGTGGATGATTATGAGTTTGATTTGGAATGCTCGACGCTGGAGGCTGTAATTTGGTTATGTGCAGCTGTTTTGCCATGTGTAGCTTGTCCTTATGATTGCATGCCACTTGGGTTTCTGGGAACTTTTGCTTAGCGTACATAAGGGTTGAAGCCCAGAGAGCTGTGGTGGGTTAGTGGTTGGTGGTTGGTGGTTGGTTCATCATTGGTTCTAGGTTATTACATAGAAGAGAATCAATTGGAGAGATTGGGATTGTGGATAGTGAGCAGAGACATTAGTCTGGCTCACTGCCAGCTCCTGCTCTTCAAGCTTAGGACTGCCTAAAAAGGCTGTGAAGATTTCTAACTTTCCCTTCTTTTCTCTCCTTCAAGGTCACCTGCAAGAGCGGTGAAGATTTCTTTCTTTCTCTCCTTCCTTCCTCTTTCTATAAATAGAAGGTAAAAGATTGTAGCAAAATGCTACATGAAGAATATGCTATTACGCAATGCTAGTGTTTCCTTGATTTTACCAAGTTCTTAGGAAACAATGTAACTTTCACCTTGTTATTCTATATTCAAAAGGAGGCTTTGATGTATAGTGGAGAGTATGCCAAGTAAAGGACTGACAAGACAAACTTTGACTGGCTGGCTGTGTGATTTTAGGAGTTCTTGACCTCTCTGTTCTCGCTCATTTTCCCAGGAAAGGACAACTTCTTGGCTTGGTTCCTTACATGTGCGCCTTCTGGCCAAACATGGATGCATAGTACAGTTGAAGCAAATCCTCGGAGGCATGGCTGCTAGGGGCCGGGTGGGGCCTTTCCCTCTGTGGTAGGTATCTTGGGCTTTCTGAGCATGCGGGGCAGACAGAGGTCGACTCTGGTTAACTTCTAGAGAAAAATGGCTGTTCGCAGGTGGCAAGGACCTTGTCACACACCCCTTCTAATAGATTTCTTGGAGGAAGAGGCACAGGGTTGTCCTAGGCAGAGACAAAGTAACCTGCACAGCCCTCAACCTTGGCGCAGAGCTGCTGGCAGAGTCAACTGCCTAGTGGAAAGCAGAAACCAGGGCCAAGGACAGGCATCCGGAGTAGGAAGGAAGGGCGTGAAGGGCATCGTCCCTCCTCCTCCGCCTCCATCTTCTCCCCCCTCCTCCTCCTCCATCTCCTCCCCCCTCCTCCTTCACTCCTCCTCACCTCCTCCTTCACTCCCCCTCTTCTTCCTCCTTCTTGGGAGCTTGGACCAGCTCTCACACTTATCCTATCTGGGAGTCACTGATACTCTTCTGAGGCAGTGAGTGGGAGCAGTCCTTGCTGCTCGAGCTACTGGCCAGCCTTTCGATGTCCCCAGCTCTGTGTAGGTTGAATTCTGGCCTACAGTGGATGAGACGCGGACTCACCACTTGCCTCACGTGGGTGTCTGTGCCATCCTAACAGGGAGTACTCTGGTCCCCACTGTGATGGACGGTCACATCTGTTACCCCCTTCCCACCTCAGACTCCAAGGGCAACAGGCACAAGACTGAAAATTCCATCAGCCCATCCTCTTGGAGCTGGGTTGTCATGTCCTTTTGAGCTTGTTTTGGGAGATGTACTTATAGTGGAGTTTCCGGGAAAATTTCATCCAAACTCATCACTGTGCTTTGTTTTTATGCACCCCTCTTCATTCCCGTTGTTCTCTGCCCCTGCCCCGCACACTCTCCTCCTGGCTATCTTCATCTTTGCACTTAGTTTAAGGGTAGAGTTTCATCGTCTTTAGGCATCTTTCTATCCCTGTGGTATGTTTCCCCATCTGACCCGGAGAGTCAGTCACCTTCAGCATCGTCTCCCCTGCGTACATTCCTCCCAGCCACTTTCAAGGCCTCTCCATGTCCTGTGTCTTCAATGGGTCAGGTGTAGATTCACGGGGGAGCTAAGGAGCATGGCCTGCTCCTCCAGTGAGACCAAGGTGCAGAATACAGCCCGACATCACAATGAGCGCACATGCTCTCTGACACTTTGAAGGAGAATTAAGAAAGTTTTGCTCTTGGGGAGGCTAGAGGACAGGGCACACTCCCCACCCTTGGGCTTTGCCAGTGCAGTTCTTGCGAGAGTCAGGAGACTGTGCGGTCTGACGCCCTTGATGGCTCCAGGTCTCAGCATCCTCGGCAGTAAGTAAGGGAGTGGGATGAGAAGATCCTGTTTCTTTTCCCTCTGGCATTTTTCAGTTGCACATGTACCTCATGACAGCCCCTGGGGCTGATCTCCTCTGCTCTTTTAACTAGTTAAATTATATCGTCTTTGGAGACTTCAGAACCAGAGTTAGAAGGTTACTCTGGATGCCTGCTCCCGCTGTCTTCCTTACGGGGACCTAGTGGCTTTCTCCCTCCCTGTGGCCCATATGATTTGGGCAAAAGCTCTAGGCTAGGTATGTGATAGCATTAGGTATAATCAGGTATGTTTCTGTTGCCTGTGGATTGGATCACAAGATGTTGTATTGGTTGCTTTTCTGTTGCTGTGATAAAGAACTGTGACCAAAAGAGACTTAAAAAAGCGTTTACTTTGCCTTAGGGTTCCAGAAGGCTAGATGACCTCCGTACTATGGAGGATATGGTGGCTGGAACACAAAGCTGAGAGATTACCTCTTAGCTACACACGGGATGCTGAGAATACAAGCAGGAAGTGGGGAAGGCTACAAATCCCCAAAGCCTGCCCCTAGTGATGTACTTTCTCCAGAAAACTTCTATAGGTTCCATAACCTCCTAAAACAGCACCGCCAACCGGGAACCAAGTGTTCAAACACGTGAGTCTATAGGGGTGCATGACACGAGCCAGCCAACTAGAAGCCATTCACCCGAGAACTCCCTGCTAAAGATGTGTAGAAGAACAAACCTACCGCCATGCCCAGCCCTTTGGAGATTGCATGGAAATGTATATACTTAAATTCATCTGCTGTGGCTCAGTGGGGTCTACTTGGCACAGAAATGCCTTCCATGTTCTCCAGGTAACCAAGTTAAAGCTGAAGGCGGCTGTCTCCCACTTCCTACCACGGCTTCTTTAATTGCACATGGACGCCTTGTATGGTGGTCCTGTCTCTTTTGCGACTTGTCAGGGTGTTCCCGACTTACCGAGAGGGAGATCACAGCGTCCATGATGATAGCAGTGGCTGGTCCAGCCCCGAGGCGCTGAGTTGCTTGGAGTTTGGCTTTACTCACAGGTGAATGGAGCCCACAACTGATGGGATCTCTAGCCTTTGGCTCCCTCTTCATGGGTCTTCTGAAAATACTGGAATACACTGAGACAGTAAATGAAAACTTTAAGACAGAGGGTTTAACCTGAGAATGAGAATTAGTTTGATTTGGCAAGCTGACATTGTCCACCTACTCATCCCTCCATCAATCCCTCCCTCCCTCCCATTCATCAACCCATGTATATACGTACCATCTAGATCCATCCGCTCATCCGCCACCATCTATTCACTCACTACCCACAAGCCCATCTGTTCATCTCCCATCACCTCTTGAACTGTTTAAACATAGTCGCAAACCTAAGATAAAAGTTGAAATGGGGTTCTCACTTACAAAACAAGCACCAGAATAGCTCTTACCACACAGAGTAAAGCCACAGCAGCAATTGTAATAAGTGCTTGTGTTGGTTGGTTTTTGCCAACTTAGCAGAAAACCTAGACATGTTCAGAAGGAGAAACTCAGTTGAGGAAATGGCTCCAAGTTGCTTTCGGTCATGGCGTTTTATTACAACAATAGAAAGCAAACTAAGTCACCATCTCTGTGGTGGGACATTATCCCAGTATCTTGACACTCTGATGGAAGCCCTCATTCAGGAAAACAAAACTGTCTTTAAGAGCTTCCATAACTCAAAGAGAGCAGCAAGTGAGCCACAGACTCATTTTCCAAGAAAGCTCAGGAAGAGAGGGAAGATATTCCTGAACCTTCTCACTCACTTCTTCCTGGTGTGAAGGAGCCTGTAGGGACTCCAAGTCATGAGTCTAGTGGCAGTTACATGTCATTTTATCAAGGGTGTCCGTTCTTGGTGCTTGTAACGGGGACTCTGAAGACTTTGTGCTGAGAGAGGATTCATACACCTCACACCAGCGAGAACATGCTGAACTGATGAGATTGTGGGTTCCTCTGGGGCCATTCCTGGAAAGGAAGTTCTTAGCCCAGGAAGTAGATTCGGAACCTTGGGTTCATATAGCAAGGGGAAGACTGGAGCCAGTTCTGGTTCAGGGTGTTTGGAAAGTGGGGTCCACCTGTGCTAGCTGTGAGAGGTTTCCACCTCTCACAGGAGGTTTCACTGGGAGGTTGTGAAATAGGCGCTGTAAACATTTGGTGTGGCAAGACTGTGCTGCCTAAGGGCTCAAGGGGTGCCACAGGAGCCAAGTGGGCCTGGGGCTTTGCAGCTCTGTTCAACAACATAGATGTCTGGGCAGCTGAGGGGCATTGGCAGCAGGAGTCTGTGCTGGGAGTCTTGGGCAAGGTTGTTGTAGAGCACCACCAGGTTCCCGAACAGCTAGTATCTCCCTGAATTACTCCACAAAACCCTACAGAAGGGCCAGTGTTCAGAGACCTCTGGAGAAGTATGGTGTAGAGAGGAATTACAGCACCCTGAGTTGAGGGAAAGACTCTGTCTGACTGTGGGAGATTGGATCTTAAATGTCGCCCACAGACTTAGGTTTTGAACTCTTGTTCCTCAGCTGGTGGCACCGATTTACCTGATTCTGGGCCCTTTAGTAGGAAGGGACTGACCATTGGAAGTGGTAACTAGGGGTGGGACCTTAAAGGTGACTGTGGAGCCCTGGCTAAGGCCTCGTGCGCTTGAGGGATGGGCGTGATGTCAGAAAAGGATTCCCCTAGCACTCACTCCTGCTGCTTGGATGCTCCTGCGCCTCTCCTGTAACACCTGGGTATGCATTCAAAGGAATCAAAGTCAGCACACCAGACATATTGGCCATTCACATTTATTTCTGCATCACTCACAGTAGCTAAGAAATGTGAACCAGTTTAGATGGCATGCACACACAGACAGACATACACAATGGTTTTTTGTTCAGCCCTACAAAGAATGAAATTCTGCCATTTGCAGGAAAATGGGTGGAGCCAGAGATCACGTGACGACTCAGAAAGACGAGTAGTCACTTGTTTCCTTTCATAAGTGGAATGTGGATTAACCCGGGAGTCTGTTGCTCTAGATAGGACAGGGGAGCTGCAGCTGAGAGATCTTAACAACATGGCTGCCTAAACAAGACCTGAATGACAACACCAGCTAATATGCCAACACAGATGGGAGAAATCTGACAAGGCCCCACTCATAGATGAAGAAATACAGTCAGTTAACGATGACTGCTGAGAGAGAGAGAGACAGAGACAGAGAAAGAGAGAGAGAGAGAGAAAAGGGAGAGAGAGAGAAGAATGAATTTAGGGTTCCCCAGAGATGAGTCTTTTAATGGTTACCAACACCAAGTGGTAAGCCCTAAAGGCATATACGCACAAGCAACACTAAATAGATTCAGCAGGTTGTATTTATATATTTATTTATACATACATAGGTAACAATAATAATTTAAAAGAAGAGGCTGTGAATTTGAGAGGGAGCGTGTGAGGGGAGGGTCCAGAAGGAGTAGAACAGGGGAGGTAATGATGTAATTAATTATATTTTAATTTAATAAAAGAAGAAAAGAAAAAGACATAGTCAGCAGTAAGTGGGGAGAGGAACATAAGAAGGAATATGATCAAGTGCATTGTATACATATATGAAGATGTCATAACAAAACCCATTATTTTATGTAATTAATATAACTAATCAAAAAGTCTATATAAGACTTTCCAGTGTAAGCACTTTCTGTGAGACGAGATCCTGGAATCTTAGGAAGGCTGGAAAGGGAGTAGCCTCCTAAGATCATAGGTAAGAAGCCAATCAAAGGGCTTATGTGGCAGGGTTCTGTCTGGGCCCACACTGCTCAATCAGGGGTCAGGGTCAAGGTGCCTAGTCACCCTCTAACTCCCCCTGTCACTGACTGAGGTGTCCACCTTTCCCCAATTGTATTACATTTCATAGGTGAGCTGCACAGGAACCTGACCCTTGATAGATTCTGAGATAGTGTCAGCCAAGTTCAAGTCTGAAGACCTAACCATGCTGCAAAAAGCTAGATGAGGCTGGGCATGGTGGAACATACCTTCAATCCCAGCACTCGAGTGGCAGAGGCAGGAAGATCTCTGTGCGTTTGAGGCCAGTCTAGTCTACGTAGCAGTTCTAGGCCAACCAGGGATACATGTATTCAAACAGACCAACCAACCAACCAACCAAACAAACAAAACAACTACAAAACCCCCCAAAAAACAGAAAGGGAGAAGACTCACATACTGACTCTTCCTTAGATGTTTGAGCTAGACGCACAGTACCAACAACACATAGGGTTGACTCTTGCATTAAATAAGGAAATCACAAGAACCACACAACACATCTTTAACTCACAGGTTGCCATCACCCCCTGGCCAAGTTGGGCATCTCCATGGGAGAATTAGCCAGGAATCTCTGTGTGCCTTCTCTCTGCTCCCACCCACATGGACCTGAGCAGGATATTCAGTGAAGTATGACCCATTTACAAGCAGTTTAAATAACTTTATTCACATTGGCCTCTTCACGAAGCATGACTTCATGGTAGCATGGGGCAGAACGCTCTGTACTTTAGACATAAGAGAAGCAAAATATGAAAATGGAAACAGCATCAGTGACTCAGGCATTCTTGCTGCCAGGCAGAATCTGCAACCAGAAAATCTGAGAAATGAGACGTTAGCAAGAGTGTTGGATGGACACCATTTCAGAAGGGTAAGTATAAGTTACACATCAGTTCTAATTCTCTGACTCATTAACTTGAAGGAGTGGCAGTCACAACTGTGGTTTCCTGTCAAGTTTCAGAATTGTTAGATTATTGGAAATCACTCAGATTTTTTTTTTAAAGCTCCCCAGAAGGCTTTTTAAAGGAAAGAATGAAATAATAGATCCCGATGGATGGTCTAAGCTTGAGTTACCCAGGAATCAAGGCCTGAGACAAAGGCTTGTCGTTGAAGGTTGCTGGAATGTGGTCCTACAGAAGTGGGGGTTCCAGGAGGGTAGTCAAGCGGAGATGCGTTATGGAACTGCCAGCTGCTACAGCTGCTTTACTGTGCTCAGGGTTCTGAGGCACTCTACAGAGTGTCTGCCCAAAAGGGCAAACACAGAAGGGTGACTCCACCAGTGTCTTTTCCACCTTAATCAAGATGTTCTCGGAGGAATTAACTCTGTCGTATTTCCTGGTCACGTGTGCTGCGGCATCAGAGACACCTGGGTGGGAAGTGAGAACGATCCGTGAAGAACAAGGTGAGCCGCATGATCTGACTTCTGCACAGAGTGGGGCAGCGCAGAAGATACACTTCTGTGCTGGTGATTTGCAGACGGAGGTAAGGAGGAGAGGAACAGAATCTGTGTTCACTGTGGTGTGGGCGTGGCATCCAGGGCAGGTGCGGTGGTGCGTGATACAGCTAGACGCCTTCCCTCCACCGATGTCCACACTTCCTGAACTATGAGAGTGTCATCTTCTCCCCGATCCCTTTCCTGTGCTAGACCAGTCACTGGGCTGCATCCCAAGCCCTGAAAAATATCTTGTCTATATTAAAAGATTGTTTTCATAAAAATTAAACCACAATGACCTCTGAGAGTTATGTGTCGAAATTTAAATTCGCACCAAGGTAAGAATGATAGATGTATTTATTCCCTCCCAAAGCAGGTTTCCAAAGAGGAAGAAGAATGTGTACAATTGTCAGTGGTAGAGAATCATATTTTCCAGCCCTTAGATTTTTTTCATTATTGGCTTTGCTTTGCATAATACCTATCATCTTAGAGGCTGTCCTAGAGTGTCCCCACCCTGCCAGGGTGGTTTTTTTTTTTTCCCCTAGTCATCCTCCATTGGCTTTTGCTGCGAGGAATCTGATATGAGGAGAGAACTCAGCAAATATTCAAGTAAATATTTATGGAATGATATGAATAAATAGAGTTAAAAATAGGACATTTTCTTATTCTACTTTTGGACGAGGTGCACAAACAAAGCAGAATGGATTTTGCATAGATTGAATGTCACCCTTCTAACCTCACCAATCAAGTTCAGCACCAGCTTTTGTGTTTTTTCTGACCACCCTGGGCATTCAGCTGTGGCAGCCTTTATTCTTGGTTTTATTAATGCCAAGCTTGCGAGAGTGTGGGCTTCTCAAGGGCAAGGGATGCTCTTATTAATCTTTCTGTCGCCAGCACTGGGGAAGCCTCTGTGCTCAGAAACATTGAATCGATGGGATTTCACTGTAGACTCTGCCATGACATCCCCAATGATGCCACTATGCTGAAGAAAAGTCAGCTGTAGCGTGAAATAGCTGAGAGGATACTTTCAGCATCTGCTGAGATGCTGAGTGGCTGTGGACAGGTCAGAAGTTCATCCCTACCTTGGTTTCTCCAAGAGGAAAATGAGAGCTGCATTAATGTTTAAGTGGATAGCCACTCTGGTTTCTGTGTCTTGATTGACATTTCTAATGCATAGATATATTTTTTCACAGGTGAGCCATACACGAGTTTAGGGTTCTTCATTTACTTTAGCCAGGCCTTATTAATCCATTGGAAGGATTTTTTAAAAATATAAATCTGCAATGTCATGATTTGCTCAAAAAAGTACTCTGATTCCAGTCCAATGGCAAGGTGAGATCAATTGAAGAACTTTGTTTATCCTTACGAATGTCACACCAACAAGGTTAAACTGGGAGAATAAGGAAAAAAGTAAAGGTGTTCAGTGCCAGAGCATAATAAGTGGAAAAGTACAGGTGAGCCGATGCCCCACCCCCAGAGAAGGGCACTGAAGGGTTCAGAGCAGCAGGCACCTGGTAATTAAGGGTTCAGTCAAATGAAAGGGTAGGAGACACTATCCTGAGTATGAATGAGGCAGGAAGTTGGAACTGAACATTGCTTGAGGCACGGTTTTTAAAGAGCATCGATATAACAGCAAGGAAATAGAAATTGCCCACGTTCCATCAACAGTGGAAGTGTGGTACACACACATAATTGAATTTTATTTAGCTATGAAGAAAAACAAAATTAAGAACTTTCAAAGAGGCGGGCACGTGCTACATACCTTTAACCCCAGCACTTGGGAGGCAGAGGCTGATAGATCTCCATGAGTTCAAGGAGCTAGCTATAGTAAGACCTTATCTTAAAACAAAACACAGCAGAAAACGAATTCAAAATAACTTTGCAGAAAAGTGAACGGAACTTGAAAATATTATATTGTGAATTAACCTTGGCACAGAGAGACAGATACATCATGTTCTCTTTCCTAGGCAGATCCTAGTTTTTTAGTTTTTATGAATGTGTGGTTATGTGGGAGTAGGTGTAGGTCGCAGCATTGGAAAGAGAAGCATGAGAGGGAAAAGAGGTTTTAAGGAAGGGACTGGGAAGGGTAGCAGAACACAGGGTGACATGAGAGGAGAAAGAGAGGCACTGGCTGGGGCAAAGGGAGCAAACAGGAAGGGGGCTCAGACTAGGGAGGGAGGGAGAGGAGAGCCAACACAATAAACAAAAGGGGGGAAGGAAGCCTGTTACTGTGTATCCTAATTAAAAAATGAAGCTAAAAAGCCAAGCCAAACAAATAATAGATGAGAGGGTGAATCAATACTATAGCAGTTAAACAAACACACTATAGATATGCTTTATTCTGCTGTGTTTCAGCCACTTAATGTTGAATAAAATAGAGCTATGATTTAGAAGGATGTGTAGTGTGAGTCTATTAATAGTAGCTTCATTTGTTATTTTTACTCTTTAAAAATTTATACACTCTGTATTTTAAAAGTTGTTATTAATTAAAATTTTCTCTGACAATTTCATGCATGTATGTAATGTATCCTAATTACCCTCAGCCCCAGTTTCTCCTATCTCCCTCCCACCCTGGTGTGAGCAGTGTAGGCTCACACCAGCATCACAAACACAGCTGCTGTAATTTTGAATTGCATTTGTTACTTAAGATATCAAAATAAGAAATGTTAATATTGCTGGTAATTTATTCAGAGATGAGATTAATTGTACAATCTAAAGTAGCTTGTCAAATAATTTACTAAGCGATGTCAAGACTACTTTTAAAATAGAGTTTTCAAATTTGTGCTGTGTTTTATACCATAGCTCTTATCTTCTCTTTAGGCACCACAAGACATCTCTGTGCAAAGGAATCATAGCCTTGGGTTTTTCTTTACAGCGAGGTTTATATTTTCATATTTTTTTTTGAGACAGAGTCTTATTATGTATCTTTGGCTGTCTATGTAGACCAGGCTGGCCTCGAACTCACAGAGATCTGCCTGCCTCTGGCTCCTGAGTTCTGGTTTTAAAGGTGTGCAACACATGCTCAGCTAATATTTGTCTATAATTAATTAGTATCCTTTGCTTCAGCTTGAAAGCTTCTCTTTAACATTTCTTAAAAGGTAACGGTAATGTTATCATTATATAATGTTACCTGTGATAATGAACCCCTGAAGTTTTTATTTGTCAATGTCTTTATTCATTTCTGAATTAGTCAGGATTCTCTAGAGCAGTGGTTCTCAACCTTCCTAATGCTGTGGTACTTTAATACAACTTGTTATGTTGCGGTGACCCCCAACCATAAGATTATTTTTGTTGTTACTTAATGATTATAATTTTGCTACTGTTTTGAATTATAATGTAAATATATGGTATACAGATGGTCTTAGGTGACCCCTGAGAAAGGGTTGTTCTACCCCCAAAGTGCTTGCAACCCACATGTAGTGAACCACTGCTGTAGAAGAACAGAATTTATATGATGAATCTCTCTATACATAGAAGGGGTTTATCAGGATGCCTTACAGGCTGTGGTCCACAGAATCCAACAATGGCTGCCTATAAACAGAAAGTCCAAGAATCCAGTAGTTGTTCAGTCTACGAGACTGGATGTCTCAGCTGGTCTTCAGTATATGTCAGAATCCCAAAGATGTAGGTTCTAATGCCAGTGAAGGAATTTACTTACTAGCAAGGGGAGAGCAAGCAGGCAAAAACCAAAAGCTTCCTTTTTCAATATGCTTAATATAGGCTGCCAGCAGAAGGAATGGCCCAGATTACAGATGGATCTTCTCACCTCAAAAGATCTGGATTAAAGGTTTGTCTGCTCACTTCAAAGATATGGATAAGAAATGAGTCTTCCCACTTCAGATGATTCAATTAAGCAAAATTCCTCACAGGTGTGCTTTGTCTTCTGTTTCACACCCAGAGATTAGGATAGAACCTGGAATATTTTCTTGTGTGTGACTAACACTCTACAAATACTGTTTGAAGAATGAGTTGGTATACAGATAAAACTTACTTGTCATTCTATGAATATACTAACATGCACTCCACAAGATTGTTGAATAAAATAAATGGGTGGCAAAAGAAATACTTTTTGATACTTGGAACATTTGTTAATCAGTAACTATTGATTATTTCCCAAGGAAAGAATAATGACTAACAATCATCTGAGACAGACAAATGTTGAAACTGGGTTAGAAAACTACTTTGTTGCAACTTGGGTAAATTGGTTGTTTGCAGCTGATAGTGCTGTGTGAGAAGATTGGTCCACATTGCAAAACGGAACCAGTACCAGTATCTCTATGGTCAACAATTGGCAAGTCCGCGTGTCTGATGTGGAAAGACCCTTACAGTGGGTCCAGCTCCTCCTCAAAGGCCATTCTCCATGGAATTCTTCCTCAGTGTATTTGGACCCTTCCTTGGTGACCCTTTGAAACATTCCAGAAAGCTCAGCTCAAGCCGTTGAGAAAGCAGAGGAGTCAGAGAAAGAACCCAGGTTCTGAGTTATATAGATTTGCATCTGAGTCCCTGCCCACCACTTGTCATGATATTACCATGGAGAAGTTACTTCTCAAAATTACATTTATTTGTTCAGTGTGCACACGCATGCATGCGTGCATGGAAATCAGAGGACAATTCCACCATATGGGATCTGGGGATCAAACTCAGATCATCAGACTTGGCAACAAATGCCTTCAACCATGGAGCTACCTTGTTGCTCCTGAGAAATGACTTCTTATTTCCAAAGCTCACCTCCCTTATCTGGAAAGCGGGGAAACTGATAGCTACTTTGAGGACTGTTCCAAGTCATAAATGAAACAGGATATGAAATGCGCTCAGCCGACAGCAGCCACTCTACAGTGACACCTGAACAGTATTGATAAGCATTGTTCCAGAAGTCTGACTACAGTGTTCTCTGAAATCCATGCCCAAAGCTTTAAGAATGTTCCGTCGAATTGGTTTTGCATTGCTACTCTTTCTTGGGTAATTAAATGGTCTGTTCTGCCCCCAGATAAATCTTGACTAAAACAATCTTGTTCATGTAACGGCAACAAGCAACCGCTCAGCCTAGAGAAAGAGCCTCGGTGGCCTCCCCATCCTGACAAAATGTCCCAAGGAGCAGCGACATGGGTCTCTAGACATAGGACTCAGCAACTTTTCTTCTGTAAGGTCCATAAACAAGTTTTACGCCAGTCTTAAATCTTAGTGTCTTTGTTTTTCTGCAGTGCCGGCTGGCACGCTTTACTTCATTCTTGGAAGCATCGTCGTTAAATGCTGAAGATGGATAGGTACTTGGCACTTGCATCTGGCGTACCATGTCTGCTCACTTTCCTTATGAATGTTAAGCTTTCATAGGGGCCAGGAGCCCACACTGAGGGAGTGGGGAAGTTCTGGGGAGAATTGGTGAGCTCTTTGGAATGAATCCTATCCACTAGAGGGCAAAAGTGGATTTGGGTACATTGAAGACTGTTCCTCGGAGGAGGTTTATGAAGAGACATATGTTCTCAGTATTTGACTAAACACACAGACACTAAAATGTGGTGTGCGCACAAACTGTGTACAGGTACTGAATGTGAAACAACTGGCACTCCTGGGCACCTGCTCAAGGAGAAATCTCAGCCCTCCGTATCATAATCTTTCTCTTGTAACACAGGAGGGCAGGAAAGAGTCTCGGTAGGTAGGAGAGGTGAGGGAAGAAAAGAGGGCATGGGAGAAAAGGAGAGAAAGATGAGATAAGAGACAGAGGCAGGCAGAGATAGGGGTGAGAGATAAAGGATAAGAGAGGAAGGGAGATAGCACAGTAAGAGCTGTTTACAGTATCTCATTGCTTTGAAGAAAAGCCACAACAAAATGACAAAAGCCTGTGGCCTGGGCGCGTACCCTCCACGACTGGCCAGATGTGTATTCCTCATTTTCTCTTGAAGGGGGAACAACACCGACGTGGGCTCCTCCTGCAGTCTCTGTGGCCATTGACCCCTTGCACCTTACTGTCTCAGATGCTGTGCTCGAGATGACTGTGAGGCTTGGAACCTTGGCTTTTCTGTCTGGTCCGCAGGTGCTTGGACAGGAGGCCTCCTCCGGGCTCGTTTCTTCCTTGCATGAGTGATGTTGCACACCGAACCCAGGCAGACTGCACTCCCACAGCAGGCCGCTGTGGACAGCCGAGGCATAGTATTGTAGAAGTTTTTATTGTTCACCTGTTTAGGGGAAGTTGCTAATTGTCTTAGTCACAAAACCTAACATGGCAAATTCAACAGTCAAGCAGAATGGAATCAAGGGGTGGTCTAACTAATGCCCTGATTTCAAAATGTTGAATGATGTGATGTCTAAGAATGAATTTGTGTCCTGCTCTACCAGAGAAGTGCTCTTGGGGGCCACCCCCCTGCACCATAGGCAGTGCTTCCCTCTGCATGGCTTGCTCTCTCCACTGTCACAACCACTGAAGACATGAGCCTGTTGTTCAGAACCTTGACTGAGCATCCACTGAGAGTTCGGTCTGCAACTGAGTCCCGAGCCAGACGGACAAAAAGGTACTTCATCCTTGGATCCCAGTGCTTGGGAGGTAGAGGTATGTTGGTCTCCGTGAGTTTGAGGCCAATCTGGTCTACATAGTGAGCTCCAGGCCAGCTAGGGCTACATAGTGAGACCCTGTTTCAAAGCAAAGATCCTTCAGATAACTTGTGTACAAGGGAGCACGACCCCCCCCCTTTAACATTCTATTAGTTAAAGAACCTCTCTTCCTGTGGAACTAATATTTACTTTAATATTTTAGTATTAAATACTTTAATATTACTAATAATTTACTTTACTGGGCAACCACTTCCCTCCTCTGTCTTCCTTTCCAGTTGAACAGTCATGGTGGGACCATTCATCCCAGGCTCCTCCACACATGCAGCTCAGCGCAGGTGCCTTGACAAGGAAGATTAAAAGGAAGCGAGACAAGCTCCTGTTTCCTAGACTGCAAGGCTGGGGATATGGGAGCTCCAAGCCTTTGTTGCAGGCTGTTAGAGAAAGCCATGCAGAGGGAGAGCTAGGCAGACAGGCAGGTAGATCCTCAGCAGAGACAGACAGTCTAGTTCACTGATTGGAATAGGTGTAAGGAGACACAGAGGCCAGCTGTGTTCCTTGCCTATTGCTGTCAAAACAAATTAAGACAATGTCATGTTTTAGAGCCCTGTCTTCTCTCTGGCTTCCCAATCTCTGGCTCTTACAATCTTTCCACACTTCTTCCTTGATGGTCCCGGAGCCTTGGGGAGGGGTGCAGATACAGATATCTCATTTGTGGTTGAACACTCCACTGAAACTTACTCTGTGCACCAGGCATGAGTTTCCTCCTGGGGAGAGTAAGCTGTCACACAGAGGAAAACCACTGTCTATGGTACAGTGGGATGGGTAGCTGCAAGGGCGCTTCACTGGTACAATGGGGCACAAATTCATTCTTTGACATCACATCATTCAACACTCTGAAATCCGTGAACTAGATAAGGTCATCCCCCTTGATTCTGTTCAGCCTGGTTGTTGAATTTGCCGTAGTAGCTTTTGTTTATGTTATTTACTTACTATGATCTCTGTATGTACGTATATGTGCACATGCCAAGATGAGCACATGCCAAATGAGACTGTGTCTTGAAAAAAAGCCCTTCAGATAACTTGTGTGCAAAGGAGCATCTTGGCATGTGTCAAGGAAGTAAGAGGACAACTTCTGGGAGAAGGTTCTCACCTTCAACTTTAAATCTAATAGGAAACCCGCTGCTCACTCCCACAGTAACTGTGGCACCATTGCACTCCTGAGCATATCTTGCCATTCCAGTCATTATTATAGTTCACAGGGCTTGTAGCTGGGTAAGACTGTTGATGACCCCCTCCCCCCAACACACACAGTGGCTACGTAACACCTGTTACTATGAAAACTAGCCAGCAGGGAAGAGGCTTCCTGCTCAGTACCGATTTTATGTCTTCGTGTCCTGTGACTGATGTGTGTGGGGTCTTCAGAAATAGGGTCGCATCATCAAGTTCTGGAACGCAATGAAGAGCAAAAGCAATAGCCTGTATTGTTTTGGGAAATCTGTTTCCTTGTCTTTCTGGTTTCTACAGGCTGTATGCATTCTCTGGTCAATGACTCCTTCCGTCTTCAAAGTGTATCACTCCAATTTTTGCTTCCTTCATCCCATCTCTCTGAAATCCCTCCCCTCCTCCTCCTTTGTGTCAGGGTCATTTCAAGGTTATTTAGTGATTCGAATTCCATCACCTTCACCTCTCCTTGCTGTGTAACATATATTTTCAGATCCTGAGGATAATGGTGTTGGCTGTCATGGGATCATTATTCTGTTTGTCGTATCAACAGGTAATGATATAACCTTAGTTAATAGCCCCCAGATTGCAGAGGTACAGAGATTCGGAGGTTGATGTGGGTTTAGCCAAAAGGATTCCAGGCCTGAAGGCACAGTTGATTCAAAGTCCACTCATGATGGTTGGGGAGGGTGCTACACACACTCTACAGGGCTCAGGTCCTTGTCCTCTAGTTCCCCTGACTTCAGAGCCGTTTACACTCATTTCAGTGATTAAGACCCTTCTGTGTCTTCTGTCTTGGCTCCCCAAACCCTCATGAATCTACCATCTACTGGTTGGTTTGGCAGCCAGGACTGATATTCTGCCTGCACAGATGTCTTTGGGGGTTGTACTCACTCGTCTTGCCTGTGGCTATTTAGGCTTCACCTCCTTCCGACAACGCCTGTTCTGTGTGCTCTAAGGAGCAAGGTTGGACGGACCAGGCTCCTGCACTTGCCTGTTTCCTCTTCTGTGCTGTCAGCCCTGTCTTCTCTGTGCTCTTCACAGGTTTGTCTTGATCCAGATGGATTTAAAAATCTTCTGTTCCCTCTTCACACACATTTTAGTCATAAGAAGAGCTCTTTGTGACAGTGTTTGTATTTGTTCCTTGTTATCCATTCTTCTTCTTATAACTTGTGTGTGTCCTTTTGTAGTGTTGCTTTCCTCCTAAGTACCTGGAGGAGCAGCTCTCTCCATCCACCCACAGACTAGCAAGTGCTCAACATAGCATTCAGAAGGAAGGGGAGACCTACTAACTGGGTACAGAGGATGCTCTGCACACAGTAGCCACCATTCTGTGTATGCTTATGCCAGTATCCACACTTAGTGCTGCATGTATTATTTATTAAAACTTCCAGCAATAGGAAATAGTGTTAATCTCATTACACAGACCAGGAAACTGAGGTATAAAGATATTTAATAATTTATCCAATGTCACAGAGTGTGAAGTGACACAACTGGAACAAAAGCCAGCCAGCTTCTCATACATGTAGCCAATCCCCTTTGCTAGTAGCAAAACAGAGGTCTGCAATTGGTATTGGAGCTTCAGGAATGCAGCCCACTGGTTAGCACAACTATCTATGGGTTTAACCCCAGTTTGGTAAAGCCATGAGGGATTGTCTCCTGAGTGCTCTTTGCCACTGATAGGCCTTATCATGCTTGTGGTCTCCCTGTCTTTCTTGTGATATGACAGTTCTATGGGGGTCTCTAACACCTCACTGTGTTCTATCACCTACTCTCACTGGGCAATGCAAATATAGTATACTGATTTTCCCCAAGCAATATCACTCAATACTGGGAGAAACTAAGACACATGCATAGTCAGACAGAATAGATCAGGGCGTTTTGCCAGCTGCTATGGAGCAAATTACCTAGGGAAAAGAAAACACATTCTTGGTAGCTAGAGACTTGCTAGGATCAGGAAGCAAAAACAAAGGACTCTCAGTTACTAGGGCCCACAGGTTTCACCTATGAGAGACAGGTCTATGATTAATAGGCAACAAGCGAGTTTCAGTGCCCACTGTTAAGTTTGAACTTCCTTGACAATTATTATGAATTTGCTGATGGTTGTGCACCTCGAGAACATAGAGACAGTGGAGCAGATAGATTCTCTCTTCTATATGATAAAGAAGAAGTAAAAATTCTCTTACTGTGATCCTTTGATTACCCTTAATAGAAATATGTTAGGATTGTATTAAACAGAATAAGCGAATGATTGATTTTTACTTGGTTATCACAAATTGCAGGCTGCCAAGAAAAATGCTTGGTTTCCATAAATTCTTTTAACCTGTAATAGAAAATTTATTGCTCTGTTGTACAATCTAACTATGGGAACAGAGCATATAAGAGATGCTTATTCATGTGTGAGTGTTTTCATGGTAACCCACTTAAAGGGTTTTGTTCAAAGGGGTATATAAGATGTGTGGGAAAAATTAAGTAGTAGATTAGAGCTGAGATTTTCATTAAAAAAAAAAAGAAAGTGTATATGAGTAATTTCTTCCTGGTGGAAGAATTACATCCACCTCCTTGGAACCCTGACTTGCTGGGACTGGATTCTGGCATCCCTTGTCTTAATTATGTTTCTATTGCAGTAATAAGACACTGTACCCAAGGCAACTTATAAGAAGAAATTTTCTTTGGGAATTATAGTTTCAGAGAGTTAGAATCCATAACCTTCATGGCATTGAGCATGGCAGCAAACAGGCAGGCAGTCATGACATGCTGGGGCAATAGCTGAGAGCTCACATCTTGAGATTCAACCATGAGGCAGAGAGCTTACTGGGAACGGAATGGGCTTTTGAAACTTCAAGGCCTGCCTCTAGTGACACACCACCTATAATAAAGCCAAGTCTCATAATCCTTCCTAAAAGCTTCCACCAACTAGGCACCAAGTATTCAAACATGTGAGCCTATGGGGGCCATTTTCATTCAAACCACTACACCCCTCTACTGCCCCTAAAGGAGTAACAGAGATCTAGCCACCATACACACATAATGTGTATGTTCTTAAGGAGGCCCTCTGGCATTCAGCTGTTCTTCCTGGGAGTGAGTTTGACACTTTAATGTATGTGTGTGTGTGGAGAATTTTAATAAGTATCCCAGGCTTCCCTGGAACCCATGATGCTCTTGTCTCAGCCTCCTGAGTTCTGGGATGGTAGGATCTGCCCTCACATCTGGGTTCAGATTGATATCATTGACTATCCCTGGCCTATGGTCTGGTTGAGCTAGATTCTTCCTCTGGTGCTTATTTAGGGAAAAGACAAGAGGTGGGTTAGGTCTTGAGCATGTCTTTACACACTGAGCAGAACAGAGCACGAAGAAAATTACAGCTGCTGCCATTTCCTTTCTGTTGAACGTGAGGAAAATGGGCAGTTCCTCGAAGGCAAGGTGAAGCTTGGTTTCTATCACTCCCACCTCTTCTTGCCTATTTGTTTGTAGACTAATTTGTTTATCATATCTTACTTGTTTAAAGACTCACTCAGTAGAAACAAAGAGAGGCTGTTTCCTTTCCATTTTTTAATCTTCTTTGGGGAAAAATTTATTAACATCTGCATTTGTTTCATTAGGCAACCATGAGAACCACAAACTGAGTGACATAAACAACAGAATCTCTTGTCTCTGGAGTTGTGGAGGCTAAAGTCCAGAGCATTGGCAGTGCTGTTCCTTTTGAAGGCCCTAGAGGAGAATCTAGTCCTTGGTTCTCCTTTATGCCATAGTCCTTGGTGCCCCTTGGCTTGTGGACACACCCTCCAGTCTCTGCCTCCTCTGTCACACAGCCTTCCCACTATGCTTCTGCGACTTTCCGCATCTCCCTTCTCCCCACCCCCCAGGGTCACTCTCGTAGCAGAGGTTGCCCTTGAACCTTCTACATAGCACGGGCCTCTGAGTGCTGGGATTACCAAGCATGTAGACACCATACCTGTCTCTTTCATGGTTTTCATATAAGGATACAAATCATTGGATTTAGGGTCCATCCAATCTAGCATGACCTCATCTTAGCTAATTATACCCATGAAGGCCTACTTTCAGATAAGACTACATTTTGTGGTCCTAGGTAGATACTGAGGTAGTCCCACACAGGTAATAACTTAGCAACCTGGGACTCCACTTGGTTTGTGCTGCACTAACATCTCTCTTCTAATAATGCATTTGGCAGCATAGGATCCTTACGTGCACAGACTATGCACATATACCTCTCTGAACAATAGCAGCCTGTTTACAAACTAGGGTCCCATCTGTATCAAGGTGTGTGTATGGCCCTCTCTGAATTATAAAATAAATATCTTCTCTCTTTAATGACCATCAAACTTAGACAGATTCTATTCCTAATATATCTGTGTACAAGGTTAGGGGGCCGGTCCAGTCTGATTTGCTTTTAGGGGCACATAAGGCAAAGTACGTCCTCTGAGTGAACTCTTAGGGAAAAATCCCTCTCTACCATCTTATGCTTATATATAATTGGGCATGCACAGGATTAAAATCAGATGCATTATGGGAAGGGACACATGCAGTGAGTGAAGGTCTACATAACCCAAGTTTGTTAATCAAAACAGAGAACTAACTACCCATGCTATTCTTCTTCCTCCAACCCTTCTTTCCTTTGAACGCCATAGAAAGAAGCCCTCTGAATAACCAGTGTTCCTGAGTACCCCCATTCGTATGGCCTACTGTCACTTCCAACAGTGTATTTGACCTGTTTTATCATGTTGTTTTGAATAAAGCTTCCTTTCAAATCAATGTGAGCCTTTGACTAAGAGGCCAAGAAGCTGGGAACACCTGGCCCAGATCCTGACAACGTAACAGCCTCAGCCTGGGAGTGGTAGTTTATGGTGCAATCCTGTACACAAGCTTCTTCTCAGAAGTCTGGTGCGATAGGTAAGCTTGATTGTGCACCTGATTGCATTAGGAAATGGTTAGGGGCTTAGTGGAGCACATTTCTAGGGGTGCTTCTGAGGGTATTCCCAGAGACGATCAGAGCATGACCGTCTGAACTGATCCCTTGATGTTAGTAGTGGAAGCTGGTGAAAGTTGAAGGTGGGGCCTAGTTGCGGGAAGTAGTAACTGAGTATCCTCGAGGTTATCTCTCTCTCTACCCACTTGCTGGGTTCCCTTTTCTCTGCTTTCCGGTCAGCTATGAAATGAACAGTTCTTCCCAGCACATACTCCGGACACCGTGATGTTAGGGCACATGGGACCAAACAGTCATGGATTAAATCCTATGAATCCCATGAATCTATGAGCCACAAGAACTTCTCCCTTAAACTGTCCCCATCAGGTAATTTTGGCCACCATGATGAAAAGCTCCTTTGCCACATTCTGATTCTTCAGCTCAATCTGCCTGCACTCTTCAGACGTCTGTCATTGTTGTTCAGCCTGGTGTCTCCAGGTGCTATCTGCTGAGTGTGCTGCCTCATTTGAGTCCTAGCCCTATTTGCTATGTGACCCCGAGCAAACCTCCCTGCCTCAGTTTCCTGTCAGTAAAATGAGGACAATAACACTTTGTGCTAGGACTAAAGAAAACCACTCATGTAAAGTACTGAGAACAGCACCTTGCCTTTCTCGCAGCCAGCCCGGGCAAACACCAGCTGCCAAGGTGATTTATGTGCCCTCAAGGCCCCCGTCAGCTCCAGGGCAGGTGACACTTCTCTCTGTCCGCAGTCTCCAAAGGCTGAGACGGGCATGCTGGTATCAGGGCACGTGTAATCTGAAGTGAGGCACTAGCTATTTGTGTACGATGGAGTAAGTGATTGGGCAATTGTCTGTGCCACCGTAGTGACCAAACACCCACAGCCACCATCAAAGAGCTAGGATGTGGAAGGTGGAGCCAGGGATGTCTGGAAAAGGCACCTCGGCAGACCGTTCCTTCTGACTCCTGGCCAGGTAGAAGGAGCACCAGAGGCACCAGGGTAGCAGGGAGGCTGGTCTTCCAGAGCTGGGAAAGCAGGCTCCGGTGTTGGTTTTGTACCTGATTAGTAAAGGTGACAAGCTGAAGTCCTCCCTCCAAGAGTTGAGAGTGGGCTGTGCTGTGTGAGCTGTATTTTCAGCAGGCTGTGGCCAGTAGGTGGGTTTTCTGGGAACCGAATGTGATTCAGGCAGGTAGCCTGATAACACTATAAACATTAGTGCCCTGTGGACATAGAGACCCTACTAGAACGGTGGTAGAGTCATTTCCAATGGCTGCTGCAACACATACCACCACCATGCTCTTTTTCCTACACTTTCCAAGTGCTGGTTAGTTTTTTTTTGTCAATATGACACAAACCCGAGATATCTGAGAAGAGAGAAGCCAATTGAGAAAATATGTCCATCAGCTTGGCTCGTAGGCAAGTCTGTGGTGCACTTGCTTGACTGATGATTGATGTGGGGGAGCCCATCCCACCGTGGGTTGTATAAGAAAGCAGACTGAGTAAGTCATGGGGAACAAGTCAGTAAGCAGCATTCTTCCATGGCTTCTGCTTCAGTTCTTGCTCGAGTTCCTGCCTTGGCTTCCCTCAATGATGGACCGTGGTTGGGATATGTAAGCAAAATAGACCTTTTCTCTTCAAGTTGCTTTTCATCATGGCCTTTATCTGAAATGAGCCCTCAGGGCTGTGTTACTTCTGGAAGCTTCAAAGTAGAATTAATGTCTTTATTTCTTTCAGGTCCTAGAGGCTACCTATATCTTTGGCACGGGGCCCTGCCCTCCTTCAGAGCCAGCTATGCAGCATTTTCTCGTCTTTCTTCAGTCATTACATCTTCTCCTTGACCCTTCTGACAGCACTGGACCCAACGGACAATCCAGATTCCTCTCCCATCATCTCAGGATCTTTATCACACTGAGTCCCTCTTGCGCTGCAAGAGAACACTCGGATGGTGTGGGGCGTTGGGAAGGGCACATAGTTATAGTGGACTACATGGGGACTGCTGGAGACCAGGCTAAGGCTGGAGTTTAAGGCTGAGGAGAGGTACTGTCTAGACCGAAAGAGAGGAGTATGTACTCTTCCTCTAAAAGGTGGGCGGCAGGGTGGGGAGAAAGCACTAGGCTGTTGGTTATTTGGGGTATACCAGTACCAGTTATGTGACCACACACAAACAGTCCTCATTTTCCTTCATTTTCTCTACCTTTTGACATAACTCTGGAAGAATTGAGAATTTTATCTAGCAAGAACGGAAGGTGTGCTGGGTGATGGATTTTATTATTGTGACTGAAAAAATACAAGCGATCTGAAGCACCTTCTTGATTATCCTGATGCAGAAGAAAATGAACCCGAGTCCACAAGAGACTTGGAAGTCACAGAGGGAGAGAGAAGGAAACTGGCCTTTGGTTCCATATTCTCAACTTCAGCTTGATGGGCAAACAGGCTGCATGGGAGATTAGGCTCCTGGCCTCATCTCTGTGCCAGAAGCCCCCAAAGACAGGAAAGGACTCCTCGCTCCTCTTCTCTTGAGTTGGTGCCTGGCATGCTTGACCTAAGGAGTGTCTCTTTGGAGATGATGAAAGTCATGTGCCTTTGGGAGATAGAAGCCAAGTCTATTTTCAGCTCCCTCCTCTGGCAATGTCAAGACTGCCTGGTTTCTGTACCTAGAAGCCACTAAGCAAAGCAAAGCCACTCAGGTGGATGTCACCTGAAGCACACAGTGACTGAAGGAGGAGATTTCACTGGGTACCAAGGTTATGTGGGCTTCATAACACAGATGAATGTGACCCTAGCTGCTGACCTCAGCTACTACTGGTCTGTCTTTGCCAGAAATAGGCATGAGTAGCTGAGTGACCCACCCAGGCTAGTCACTGGTGGGCAAAGTAATGAAGGCTTGAATTAATCTGTGTGATGAATGAAGAGTCCCCGGTATCCACACGCCTACATTTCCTCTCTATTGTCTCCACTGGGGCGTGCACTGTCAGGAGCTCTGCAAGCTGGAATGTTAGTAGTGAAGATTGTGGTCAGAAGTCAGACCCACCTGGATTTGACTTTTCATCAGCCAATTAATACTTCTGTGACCTTGGGCGAGTTAGTGTCTGCTGGAGCCTCAGTTCTCTCTTCTGTTAACTAGAGGTGATGGGTTAGCCTGCAGCAGCAGTTGATGTAATGCCACAAACCAGTAGGGCCCAGATGTGCAACTGCTACTGCTCTCATCACAACATGTCCTAAACTAGAGGTGGCAACTTAGGGGAACAGCCATAAAAGGTGCAAGCATGCACAGCAGAAGTGTGCATGAATGTGCATGATAGAGAAATGAATACAGGAAACACTTGAAACAATACTGATGCAATTCCCACAAATCAATGTCTGACTCCTGGATGCTCAGAGAACACCAAGCCAGATGAACTGTCCACAAATGCCACGTGGCACATCACTTTCTAACTGTAGGAGAGGCAGAAGTTTAAAAAAAATCTTTGATTGGCACATTAAGAAGATGAAATCCTAGCCCCAGTCTCATATACATCACAATGAAGTCAGTGTCCATTGATGAAAACAGCTCTGGCTGCTGTAGAAGGCGTAGGAAGCAATCTGCCTGTGTTGTCCAGTTCCCTGTCCGGGGGAGTCCGAGGTTGTGGTTCCTCATCTGTGCACACCCTGAGGTGGCAGAGGAATGTGTGCAGGCCTCAGCAGCCTTCACCCTCGAAGGTCTTAGCAGCCCTAGTGGCCATAGCAAGGGCTTTCCCAGTCTTCACCGGTTCAGGCTTGTCTGGACCCAGAACCATGGCATGATCTGGCTCTTGCAGCTACTGAGCACACCTTCCTATCCTAGAATAGGAATCACTGCTCTCTCACCAACTCTAGCCAGTCTATGCACACCTCTGCTCCAGAAGAGCACTCGGGTGCCTCTCCTGTGCCTGCCGATGTCATTGTACGTATGTCACAGGGCTGCTCTAGTCACTGCTGTGTGATTGGCGCCCACTGAAGCTCCACATGCATGCTCATGGGTCTGAACATCCACCATGGCTGTGCCTGCCCTATCTACCATACCTAGTTCCTGACCAGGAGTCTTTGCCCTGTGTGTGTCTGTGTGTCAGGAGATATAGCCTCTATATGTGCCTCTGAGATGACCCTTGTGCTCTCCATAATAAGCATCCTTGCAAATACCCATTTGGGTTTGGACCAGAATGTCTACTACATTCCTCATTCTGCTGCTACCTTTGAGTCCTGGGAGAAGGGCTTTTCTACCCAGACCAGCCTGTGAAGTTTGGAAGCAGAGACTGAAGAAAACAAGGCAGAGCTGCAAGAAACATGGAAAACCTGGGAAGCACAGGCTCTGCAGCAACTGAGCAGAGAGAAAAAAAGGTCTACAAACCACTGGACAAAGACTGCAAAGTAATTGTTCCAGAGAAACTCAGTGACCTAGGAGAGAACACAGACAGGCAAACAAATGACGTAGAAAGATGTGACAATAAAACTGAAAGATCAATAGAAAAGAAGGAAAAAAAAACTCCAAGCAAGCAGAAATTCTGGAACACACTGAACAACATAATTACTGAAATTAAAAAGCAAGCAAACAAGCAAAAAAGCCCAGAGAATGTCAACAGCAGAGTCAACCTGGCAGAAGGATGTGAAGTCAAAGACAGACTGGGTCAGATGATGCAACCAAAAAGTAATGAAAACAGAGTGAAGAAGGAAGATATGCATTACAGGAAGTTAGGAAAAAGAGCACAGGACAGAACCAATGATCAAAGAGTCCTCAGTTTTGGTGGGAACTCAGCACCCAGATCCTTTAGCTTAAATGTCTCTAATCCTAACCCTAACCACCACAGGACCAGTAGGACCATCACAGAACCAGTAAGACCACACAGGACCAATAGGACCATCACAGAACCAGTAAGACCACACAGGACCAGTAAGACCATCACAGGACCAGTAGGGCTACCATAGAGAAGCCCATTGCCATTAAATTGACAGAAATCAAGAACACAAAAATTGAAAACAGCAAGAGAAAGTAAGTGTCAGGCTACACACAGATGGCCACCTCCAGCCTGTCCCAGACAACAGCTGAGGCTGGCTGCCACCAGACCTCCCTTCTAAGAAATGCTTCAGAGAAGTTCTTCAGACTGAATATAGGAGGAAAGCAACATGAATGCAGATGTAAATTTCACGGGCAAAGGTCAGTGTCCTCGTTAGGGTTTCTATTGTTGTCGGGATACACCATGACATAGCAACTCTTATAAGGGAAAACATTTAATTCGGGCTGGCTCACAGTTCAGAGGTTTGGTCCATTTTCGGCATGGCGGGAAGTATGGTTGACGTAGGCGTACATGGTGCTGGAGAGGAACCGAGAGCTCTACATTTGGATCAGGAGGCAGCAGGAAGCAGAATGTGAACCACTGGGTCTAGCTTGAGTTTCTAAAACCTCAAAGCTTCCCTCTGGTGTCACACTTCCTCCAATAAGGCCACACTTCTTCCAACAAGGCCACACCTCCCGATAGTGCCACTGCCTGAGTCTAGGGGGCCATTTTCATTCAAACTACCACAGTCAGTACAGAGTTAGTACAGAGTAACACCGCCTCATGGCAGTAATGTTGCTTCCACCAAGATGGCTGTTTACAGAAAGACCAACTATAACAAGTATCAATGTGATTTTTAGACAAAAGCTAATTTTCAACGTTAGCATCGAGAGTATAAATTGAAACGATATGGGATTTCCACAAAAAGTTACAAATAGTATTACCAGATGAAGATGAGGGAGAATGCAAAGTGGTGAAGCCCTTGCTTTGCTAACGTGAAAACTTGAGTTTGAATCTGCATGACCCATATGCACACCAGAAATTGAGGTGGATGTCTAATATCTCATCTATGATGAGGTCACATCTACGATGAGATGACTCGTGGGGGGTGGAGACAGAGAATCCCTGTAGGCTAGCGTGTTAGCTAGCCTGGCATAAGCAGTGGACAGCATTAAGAGACTGTCTCTGACAAGGTGGAAAGAAACTCAAGTGTGTCCTTTGACTTCCACATGCATGTATGCTGTGGCTCACGCATGCCCACACTCACACACATGAATGTGCACACACATATATACACATACCATATGCACACACATGCTTGGCTTTATCGCAGGCCTAAAAGTAAGAGGCAGGAGGTTCATGAGCTAACACGTCTCATTGTCATAACGATCTATTTTACGTATTGTCACAGAGGTGAAAAACTGAGTCTAACTAAGAAGTTGGGATCCTGCATTGTATATTGTATACTTGAAACTCACTGAGGGTAGACATTTGTTCTTACTACACAAATGCAAAGGGTAAAATCATAAGGTGTGTGTAAGGATGATTTATGTAGTTATCATAAGCCTGTGTGCATATCAAAATAGTATGTTATGTACTTGTATGATTTTTGTGTTAAAAAAGCCTACAAAGAAGACATAAGGAAAAAATTACCTTTTCTGTATAAGAACAAAGATAAGAGTTAAATCCCACTTCTCAGAAGCCATGGAAGCAAAACATGAATTCTGCCCTTGGTACCATTATCTTTTAGAAACAAAGGGGAAATGAAGAGTATTTTTATTTTCAGAAAAAAAAAGTTTCATGAAATTTGTGACCCATAGATATGCCTTACAAGATACATCAAAATAAGTTCTTTAGAGAAAAGGGAAAAGATACAATATTGGTTTCACAAGGACAGACGAGGTAAAAAGGTTGGGTCAGAAGAGGCTAGAGGAAAGTAAGTTAAGACAATTTCATTTTTTTAAAAAAGTTTTTATTGCGTTTACTCTGTGTGTGTGTGTGTGTGTGTGTGTGTGTGTGATACATGCGGAGGTTGGAAGTTTTCTCCCACCATGTGGGTTCTGGGGATCAAAGTCAGGTCATCAGACTTGGTGGCAAGTGCCTTAATTCACTGAGCCATCCTGCCAACCCCTACTTGGTTTTCATACTCTTACTTGATCTGGTAATTTGTTTGAACTAATGATAGGAACTTACAGTTATTTATACACATGCATTTATGTATGCCTTCCTGTTTACGTATGCATATGTAGTTATATATACTTATATTTGAAATAAGGACAGCCATGATTTGAGAGATGAGAAGGAGGAATTGGGATTATTTTGTTACTCTGAGGTTCTCACATGACATAGGGTTATTTCAAAGCAGAGGCGAGTTAGTCGCAGTGTACCCTGAAGACTGTAGGACAACCATGGAATAAAGCAAAAATAAAAAAAAAGCATGCATACGTATTTGCTAAAAAAAGAGAAAGTTGAATTACACAACTGCAGAAAAGCACAAAATGCAGAAAACTAGTAGAAACAGAAATAAGAGCGAAGTAGAGCCACAGTAGAAAACGGGACACATGTGAGGGATAGAACCGGCTGTGCTCAAACTACTTTCAAAATCGATGTAAATGTGGCCGCTGAAAGACAGATCAGGGAACACACCAGAAACCAAGACTCAGCTATGGGTCGAACACAAGAAAACCTAAACACTCCTTCCACCTGCACATACATTTGCACACAGACCAAAAGTAAATGTATCAACAGAGTGGCACTAACACTAGTCAAAAGACAGTGGGACTGGGGTGCAGTTCAGTTGGCAGAGTGCTTGCTGGGAATTTCCTGTATACGTGGAGATTTAACAACACACATTTAAATCACATAACATGTGAGTTAGAAAGCATATATCAAGAGAAATTTAAAAATGTTTTGAACAAAACGGAAAGACAGACACAAAACTTAAAGATTGCTGCAAAAGTTGTTAAGAGGGAAATTTAGAACACCAAATGGATGTATCAGAGAAGAAAGCTCTAGAACCAAGCTTCTCAGCTTTTGCCTCAGAAGCCTTGGAACAACAAATTAAGTCCAAAGTAAGTGGAAGAAAAAAAAATTAAGAGATTAATCTAATTGAAAATAAGAAATAAATGCAGAAAAAATTCAGTAAAGTCAAAAGATAGTTCTTTGAATATATAAATTAAATCGACAAGCTCTAGTCAGGCTAAGAGAAGGCATAAATTACCAATATAATTTATGAGAGAGATGCCATTTCCATAGATCCTATGAGTATCAAAATAAAAGAATAGCATAAATAATTCTCTCTACAAATTTGATAACCTAGATCAAATGGACCAATTTCTAGACATATATGTTTGTATTTAGCAAAACACATACAATGCAAAAGCAACAATCTGAATGAGTACGTATCATCTATAGAAATGAAATCACTAATCAGTAGCCTTCTAACCAGCATCAGGCTCAAATGGAGTCACTCTAAAATTCTACCAAACATAATTAGAAACAAAGGAATAAACTCTCTACAAAAATTTTCAGAAGATAGAAACAGAAGGAATGCTCTCTAGTTAATTCTATGAGACGAGCATTGCCCTAATAACAAGGCCAGACAAACAGACAATGAGAAATAAAACAGATGACCAATATTTCTCATGAAGTCACATAAAAATCTGCAGCAAAATATCAACCAATTGGATATGATGATGTTTACAAAGATGTCTACATAGAAACCAAGAGGAATTTATTTCAGACATGCAAGGTTGATCTAACATTTTAATACTAGCCATTGTAACCCATACCATGTGCAAGCTAAGTAGAAACACCATATTATCATATAATAGATGAAGAAAAACTATCTGACCAAATCCAACACTCATTCATGATGTTCAAAACCACAAAAGAGGAGAATAGCTGAACCTACTTCATAAGGAAGAGCTGCAAAGCCTCCAGCTAGCCCCAGTAATGTTGACAAACTCCAACTTTCCTACTCACAACAGAACAAAACAAGAATTTCCAGTCTTACCCACTCCTTGTCAAAATTATCCCGATAGACTTAATTCAATAGGACAAGAAAACATATAAAACATATACTGATTGAGAAAAAATTAAACTGTCAATGTTTACAGATACTAGGTTATCTATCAAAAGTCTGAAAGAATAGACAAACATTTTCTAAGAAAGCAACAATGAAGCATAGCAAGATTATGGGTTTAAAAACTTACTGTGCTAAATCAATTGTTGTATAGTATATATTACTAAGGAACAAATGCATTTTGACATTAAAATATATTAACACACCGGAATGAAATACTTAACCACAAATTTATCAAAGTGCAAATCTAGCATGCAGATCTCTGTGGATTTGAAGCCAGACTGGTCTACACAGTGAATTCCAGGCTAGCCAGGGCTACAGTGAGACCCTGTCTCAAAAATATTATATGAAGTGGCAAAAGGCTTAGAAAAGCCAAGTCAATATCAAAGGCAAAAAGAGTCAGAGGACTGACGCTATGTGATTTCAAAATGAATTATTAAGCAACGCTGGTCATGAGACAATGAGGTATTGGTGAAGAAGAGACAGACAAATAGAACAAACCAAAGAGCTCATAATAGCTACACACACATAGCCACTTCATTTTAGACAGAAGAGCAGAAGATTTTTGTCAGTAGAGAAAAGATTCTCTCTTTCAATAAATGGCACCAAAAAAACTGAATATCCATGTGCAAAATATTTATCTGGACACAGATATTGTCACTAACTAAATTCAGTGGGTCATAGACATAAATGTAAAAACCACAAAAATTTTAGTAGATGATATAGGATATTATTCATATAACATTGAGATTGGCAATAACCTTTTATAAAATGCAGGCTCTCATAAAGTCCAGGCTGGCGTCAGAGTCACTGCGTAGCCAAGACCGACCTCGAGCCCCTGAGCCTCATACTCTCAAGTACTGGGACTTCTTAGAAGCACATGCCACCATATCCAGCCATGGATGGCAGACCGTTGAAAGGCAATACCGAAGGCATGGTTTATGAAGGAAAGAAGTGATGAGCAGGTCTCCATTACGATTAAAAATTTCTGCTTTACAGAAAAAAAAAAAAGGGAAAGTCAAGCCACAATCTGGAAGGAAGTATTTTCACAAGGTGTACCTAATGAAGGACTTTTATCCAAAACAGAAATAATTCTTAAAAACTCATCAACGAGAATAGAAACAACCGTGTTAAAGTCAGTTAAGAAGATGCGCAGATGGGATAAATATACAAAAAGATACATTGTGGAAATGTAAGTCAGTGAGACATGACTATCCAACCACTAGAATGGCTGGGTCTAGAACAGAGACTGTATCAAATGCTGATGGGACCGTGGACAACAGAACGCTAGCTTGTACAGCCACATTGAGAATCAGCTTGGTAGTCTCTTACAGAAGGAAGCATGTATTTAACGTATGTGATAGTCCGTGTTAACAGAATGACATGACCTAGAATCACCTAGGCCGCAAGCCTGTGGGCTCACCAGTGAGGGATTATTTAGATTAAGGTTGGCCTCTGAGAAAGTCAGTGATGGGACTGTCTTGATTAGGTTAGCTGATTCGGAAAGACTTATCTTGTAAAAAATGTATTTGTTTAGTGTATGTGTGTGTGTGTGTTTGCACACTCACCTGCCTGCATGTGTGCCTTGGTGTGTCTATGTGCACTATGTGCATCAGATCTCCTGGAGCTGGAGTTACTGGCGGCTGTGGATACTGGGAACTGAACTTGGGTCTTCTGAGAGGAGCAGCAAGTGCTCTTAGTGACTGAGCCATCTCTTCCGGCCCAGAAGACCCATCTTAACTGTGGGCAGGACCATTCCCTGGGCCAGGATCCAGGACTGTATTCAGTGCAGAAAGAGAGCTGAGCACTGGCACCCACTGGCCTGTTCTTCCTGACGGTAGAGGGAATGTAAAGCTGCTTCAAGCTCCTGCTGCCTCGTCTTCCTCATCATGATGAACTATGAGCCAAATAATGCCTTCTTTCCTCAAGTTGCCCTTTTCAAGGTATTTTTTTTCCATAGCAACTAAAACATACAATATAACCCAGTGATTATTCCTCTTGGCGTTCCTCTAAAAGAGTAAGGTTTATGGTTACAGAAAAACTAGCTTATTTGTCATGTCAATATTTAGAGTGAGTCAATGCAGTCTCCTGCAGGTGGATGAGCAGATCAACCATGGCACAGCCAGACAATGGAATATTACTTAGCAGCAGAGAGAAATGAGCTACTGAACAATGCAAGGATATGAGGGAATCACCACACATCCCAGAGTGAAAGAAAGCAGTTTGAGAGTGTATCACCATATTACTCCAATTATATAACATTCTGGAAAAGGTAAAGCAAAGCTGACAGTGAAAATCTTGGTGGTTTCTGTGAGTGAGAGGGAAGAAGGAGTAAACAGGAGGAACATGGGAGATTTGGAGGGCAGCGAACCTACTGCATGACATGGTAGTGGTGGGTGCCCACTATCCATCTATTCAGGCCCATAGGATGCATGCCAAGAGTAGACCTGACATCCATAGTCTATAGGCTTTGAGTGACAAGGGATGTGTCAATGTAGCTCCACTGTGTGACTCTATTCAGGCACCTGCTTGCTGAGCCACCAATAGAAACGTATTGTTCCGGAGCCTGGGAAGCCCGAGACCAATGCCCCTAAGATTCATTGTCTACAAATGCACATTCCTCACAGCCGGCATCTTCTGTGTTCGGTCACGTGGCCGATAAGGCAAACATGGATCCCTCGTGCCTCTTTTATAAGAGCACTATGAAAACCAGGAAGCAGAGCCCTCGTGACGTTGATCTTTCAAGGTCTCTACTTAACACTTTTATATTGCAGATTATTTTCCAGCATTTGAATTTCGGAGAGGGCCTCAAACATTAAGACCTTGGAAACTGTAAAAACCGTGGTGGGTGTTGGCTGGGGGCAGGCTGTGCTTAAGTGCACGCAGAGGGTGTTTGAGGAATCCCTGTGTTTTGCTTAATATTGTGAACCAGAAACTGCTCTAAAAATAATAATCCTATTGTGGAGGAAGAAGAAAAACGAGGAGGAGAAAAAAGGGTCAAACATTGTACTTGACAACGTCTATGTCCTTAGCTGGGAAGTGAACTCACGATGAATCGGTAACTGAAACAAACAATTCCTGAAAAGAAAAAAAAAAAATCCTACCAACCCATGTCACTTTCCAGAAGAACATGGATGAGAAGGGAAGAAAGGCAAAGAAGACTCCAGGGCTCTGGTCTCCTTTTCTTCAGCATTAGGGATTCTCTCCAAAGTGCTAGCTGGGGGAGTCATTTGGACCTTGGCTCTCGCTTCCTCCAGGGGAGAGCATTTATTGGGCATGCTTACAAAGGGGCGAGGGCCACCTGCCATTCTGTTCCAGTCATACAATCTCAACTTCTCCAGGGTTCAATTCCCCCATCTTGAAGAATGAGATGAATGAAATATAGCTGGTCCTCCATTTACCGTAATTTGACCTAAAACTTTTTCAAATTCATAGTGTTGTAAGAGCACTGCTCATTCAGAAGAACTATCTCAAATTGAGAAGTTGGGCTTTTGCTAGGCCAAGGTGAGGAATGAGATCATGAAAACCAATACCCAATACTCTGCAGTGCAGTGCACTACCTCTCAGTGGGGTTTGGATACTGTGTTTCCTTTTGCATAGCTTGTCTATGAAACACCCATCTCGGATCATCAGCTGTTATAAGGTCAGCTTTGTGCTAGATGATTTTGCCCGGTTGCAGGCTAATGTAAGCATTCTGAGTGAGCTGAAGCCAGGCTAGGCTAGAAGGCTTGTGGGTGGCTATAGTAAATGTATTTCAGATTGACTGTGCTTTCAATTTACCATGGCTATTTCTAGGTAATCCCACTGCAACTACAATCTGCTTGTTGTCCTTAAGCATTCTTAACCCATTCTAGATTTGGCGCCAAAGTCTCATCAACAGGAAGCTGGTGCCTCTTGTCTGTGTAGCTCTTAGGCTCTTCTGTTCTTGTCAAGGTTCTGGCCCCTGCTGTGCTCACCCAAGCTGTCTGCTTGGCACAGCAGAGATGTCATTCCATCTACTGCGGATGTTCGCAGGGGCAGGCAGACAAATTCACACGCTTCCCTCCAAAGGATTGTAGAGCCAACAGAGGAAAGGATATATGCAGTCCAAAGTCTGAGTTTCCAGCAACAATCACACTCTAGCCTAGGTGCTCAATAGGATAGAATCTTCTGGGTCTGGTGAAAAACTGAGTGCGGTAGTGAGAGCTGGAGATGAAATAAGTAAAAGGTCATGCTCAAGCCCTGACCCCTTTCACTATTAGTGTGAAAAGGTATTTCCTCCACTGTGAAATAAGCATAACGCCACGGGCATGAGACTTGCTATTGGGCGTGCCTATAAACAGAAAAGGGTTAGCATCGTTACTGGCTCCTGTTCATTCACTTGCGCGTGGACAGAGGACAGCCCTGAACTTCAGGGTTCAAACTCCTGTGTCAGCTGGAGCATAGTTCTGATGACTCCCTGCTACAACAGGTTCAAGGTGCTCCGTGGAGCTGCCAGAATTTACAGCCCTGGAACTTCTGGGACCAAGCAACTCAGAAGGAGCAGTGTACAGCCAGCGCACAGAGGCGGAGTCCTTCGGTGGTGGGGAGGGGAAGGGCCGATGCAGGGAGCGGGATGGGGTCCCTATGGCTTAGGCAGGGAGAGGCCGAAGTCAGGCGCGGTGCTGGCCTCCCGGGGCCGGGCGGGCGGTGGTGAGGCTGGCGGTCGTGAGGCTGGGACATGCTCCGCCACGGGCCCCGCCGATTTAGACACTCAGCCCTAATTACTCCGAGCTGAGCCCCGGCACCCGCGCCGAGAGGATGTGCCTCGCCGCCGCCGGGCCCAATTGCTCCCACTTATCCGGCCTCGCCGGCCCGGTGGGGAGCGCGCCGCAGCGCAGGCCATCGATCCAACGCCGGGATCGAAGCTGCAGCCGAGGCCCCAGCCCCGCGGGACGCGGTCGATGCGTCTCCAGGCTCCAGGCCAGGGACACCTGTCTCTCCGGTCATCCCGCCCCCGGGGGCCCTGGGTGATCTGAATGGTAGGGTGGTTGAATGACCCTGGGAACAAGGACCCTCAACTAGGTCCCCTCTACTCGCTCATTTCTCTTCCTTCAGGTGCCAGCATCTCCCTCTTCTGGTCCTTGGCGGGTTCGCTTGCCTTCCTCTCCATCTTGGCCTCTCCAGGTCCCTCTTCCCTCACTTCGCAGGATCTCTAACAGCTTGGCCTTCAAGACTCCAGCTCTGTGCACTGAAACCCCGTCCGTTCTTAGGCGCCTGATTCTGAGACCTGTGCTGCCAGGGAGGGGGCTTGCTGGAAGATGAGAAACCTCCTCCTCCCCTTCTCAGAGAATCAGTGGCTTTGAGCTATCACTCCCCATCCCCACTCTCAATTCATGTCTCCATTGAGTGCATGCTGAGTATGTCTGTTACAGAGAACCGCTTCCACAGGCAGCTAAAGCAACCCGAAGGACAAGGGTGAGGAGATTTTATTTGTTTAGATTCAAAATCCATTAGCAATCCGTTCCCAGCTTATCTCCTTCTTCCCACTACAATTCTTCTTGCCCTCAGTAAACCTGAGCAAAGAACAGGTGGTACCAGAGCGGCCACCTACTGGAGGACTTCACCTGAGAAGCCCAGTCCCCTCAGGGCCCAGGGCCTCTGTCTACTCTCTTCAGAGAAAAGAGGTCTGTTACCAATTGTTTCTACTGACAATTCATGCAGGAGGTTCAGCTCTCCACCTCCTAATGTCCCCAATATGAGCCTTAAAGCACAATGTCGAGGCTGCCACCGCCTCTTCCTCTTGGAGTTGGATCAGCCTTGGGCGCTCCCTGTGTTTAGATCAATCTGTTTCATTATCTGCAGACATTGTGGCTTCACTAGCTGCTTCTGTCAACCCCCAGGGTCGCCACTGTCTTCAGCCAGACATTATGGGCTTCTTCTTCATCTTGCCCTAGCTTATTTCTGACCTAGCTTAAAAAAAAAAAAAAGAAAGAAAGAAAAAGTAAAAGAAAAACAAGAACCACAGCACTAATAGCTAAAGTAACACTTGACCAACAGGAACACTGAAGAACCCAGAGGCACCCCCCCCACCCCCACCCCACCCCCACCCCTGCCCCGCAGTTTGTCCCATCTCCCCCCCCCCCCCCCAGTTTGTCCCTTATTACCAGCTGAGGCTGTTGCTATCTCTGTGTGCTGAGATTCAAAGCTATGTACCGTGGTGGTGGTGCTTACTTGAATCTTCTGTATTCTGAGGGCTGAGGCAGCATCACAGCTTCCTGGCCAGTGTGGATTACATAGTGAAACCTTGTTTGTTTGTTTGTTTGATTTTAACAAAAGAAAGAAGAAAGGAGAGACACAAAATTACACTTTTTTAGGGGGAGGGAATTCTGCAACCCCCTTCCCCCCCATTTCACCCCCATGTGTGGTCTTTTGAGAAAGGGCTAGCCTGGAACTCGTGATCCTTCTGCCTTCACTTCCAAAATGTTTAGATTACAGGCATGCGCTACCACTGCGTCTCTGAAATTGTACTTAAATTTAAAAATGATTTTATCATATATGTTGGTTGATATATGACTGTGTGCCATCTGTTCACAGTGCTCTTGGAGGCCAGAAGAGGGAGCTAGATCATCTAGAACTGGATTTACAGATGGTTGTGAGCTACCATATGGGTGCTGATGATTGGATCTTAGTCTTCTAGAAGAGCACCCAGGGCTTTTAACCACTGAACCATCACTCCAGCCCCCAAAACTGTATTGTTTATACACCCCAGTAAGATTATGGATAGGCTACTATAAACTCTTAGAACAACTTAGTGGTGACTATGGGAAGGCCTCGCTTTTGCGTGACAATTCACATTCGACGGTTAAAAAGTTGTCCTAAACCAGACGTGGTGGCTCCTGCTTGTAATCTCAACACTCAAGGGTCTGAGCCTGGAGGATAGCTGCAACTTCAGTGCCAGCTTGTACTATATAGTTCCAGGCTAACCTGGGCTACTGTGTGAGACTCCGTTTCAAAGAAGGAAAGAGAAAAAAAGAAAAGTGTCACAAAAACCAGATGAATCCACATCAGCTCTGATGACAATACCCCACAGCTTGCCGGAAGTTAGGGATTCATTCACATTGCTAAGAAAGTGGATGCACCACTCATGAAGCACACAGTGTGTACAACTCTATGTATTCATGTTTCCAATCAATTCTACATTTATTTTGCAATTAGCAACATTGCATTATGTTGGTGTCTTGGTAGGAAATCATCACCTCATTGAGAGTTTGCATCAAGAATACCTCAGTAATAATTGATTTCTGAAGTCAACTGAGGAATCTGATGACAGGAGAATGGATAAAGGAAGTTTAATACACACACACACATACACACACACATACACACATATACATACACACATACACACATACATACACATACACACACATACACACACACATACACACATACACACATATACATACACACATATACACATACATACACATACACACATACACACACACATACACACATACACACGTATACACACACATACACACACATACACACACATACACACACACACACACACATATACACACACATACACACACACATAGACACACACATACACACACATTCACACACATAGACACACACATACACACACATACATACACACACATACACACACATAGACACACACATAGACACGCACATAGACACACATGCATACACACACATACACTCACACTTAGACACACACATACACACACATACACACACACATAGACACGCACATACACACACATGCATACACACACATACACACACATACACACACATACACACACACATAGACACACATATACACACACATACACACATACACATACACACACGTACACACACACACATACACATACATACACAGATACACACATACACACACACATGCAGAGCTTTTTTTTAGCTATGAAGAAGAATGAAGCTGCATTTTTTTCAGGAAAATGGGTACAACTAGAGATAATCATATAAAGTGAATTAAACTAGCCTCCAAGAAATGCATGTCTTCACTCATTGGTGGATCCTAGATTTTGTAGCTATATAAAATCATATATATTTGACATGAGAATAATAGTCAAATTGTCCAGGAGAACAAAGAAAACAAGTGGGTTACTGAAGGGGGAGGGTAGAGGAGTATGGGGATACTCAATGTAAAATACATACTTGTACGGAAAGTTCCTTATGCAACAGCATGTACAATGAATATATATAATACATAAAATTTTTAAAAAATTTAAAAACTATGGGAAAGGAATATGTCATAGCTATAGGGGCTTGTGCCTATAGTCCTCTGAAGCTACCACAGATGCATTTAGATCAACACATTGTGAGAGAAAATTTAGTTACATGAATCCAGTGTTGAGACTGCTTGGCAATGGCAAGACCCACCCATACACAACCTCATAGGCTGAAAGCTGGGAAGAAACAGGGCTCCAAGGTAGGTGTGGTGGGTCATCAATGTAAGTAACCCTGGCACTCAGGGGGATAAGGCAAGAGAATTGCCACAGTCTGAGGCTAGACTCAGTTGGCTCTCAAGACGCCATGTCAGAAAGAAATGAAAGCTGAGCATGACTCTGACTGTAATCCCAATGGCATAAGGCTTCGGCTACCACCACCTGGCTCAATACATTGTTCTCTTAAAGGCAGTTAAACAAACAGGTTGAGTACACAGTAGGACAGCAGTCTTAAGTCTTAGATGATCTTAGGGCATATTATTCACCCTGTCTGTGAGGTCCAGCAAAAGCTCCAGTCTTTTAGAGTGTAAGATATTTTCATAATAATATACTGCTATGGCATGTACTCACACCTAGCATTGCTTTCCAACTCTCAGCCTGTGGGGTTGCGCTATGGGGGGGTCTTGGCCTTGCTGACCAATCTGAACATTGGATTCCCTTAGCACATGACTAAATTTTCACACTGCTGTGAAGACAAGAGATTATCTCCCCAGACAGATAAACTGGAGCTCTGGGTGGCATGTCGCCACCTGGAAGTGAGCACTCTGCTGAGGTCAGGATGGAGTGTAGGCAGAGTCCGGCGGCCATCTTTCCCTGAGCACTGCATCGGGCTCAGTCTGAGGGGCTTGTCCTCCCAGATTGAGTGACTTGGTTGGGAGAGCTTTTAGAAGTCAAAGTTCAGTAGCTTCACTTTACAGATGAAGATGCTAAGGTCCAGAGACCAGGAATCTTAGAAAGAGCTGGAGCTGGTTTGAGTCTCCATGTTCTCTCTTCTTTGCAGGAAGCCCAGACTAGCACTACCATGATGGAGAAAAGGGAGTTTAAGAAAGGCTGATAGTACAACACCTGGCATTCAGACTTTAATTACAACTAATACATCAAACATTTTTTCCTCAGAAGCTCATGTGTTTTTTTACTGATGTGCAGCAGGCGTACAATAAAGGCTGAGTATGCTCTGTGCCCAGGCATTGTGCTCTCAGTGATAAGAGAAAACAGACTCAAATGCGGGAGGTCCCAGGCTCTGCCAACAGCTGTGTAGGTTGCTCCCTACCCAAGGCGGGGAGGATCCACAGACACTGATGTAAATAAAACGCCCTAGCATTATGCATGGCAGAGCAGTACACGGCTCCAAGAGCTAGGGCCAAGTTTCTTTTGATCCTGAAACCTGGATCTATGCTTAGCGACACAGGAGAGACAGAGACTGCGCAGAAGAGACAGAGGCTGCCTGAGCCGGAGGAAGCTTGCTCTGTCTCATCTACACTCTTCTGTGATCCACTAGCGGGGCCCACCTTCATTAGGTTGCGTTCCCTGCCTTTAAAGGCACCGAGGGTAGCGCCAGGAGCACATGAAGTCAGCTTTGCTGTGTCCTGTTTAATGCCAAGCTTTCTTAGTAATTTCCAGTGAGAGGGAAGAGGGGGGTGGTACATGGAGGAGCCAGAAGGCGCTGTGGAAGAGCTGCGCTCAGCCAGTCAGCAGAAACGCTACAGTCAGAGGCTCAGCTTGAGGGGCTCATTAAGCCACCAAGATCTCTGACAGGTTTTGGTTGTAGGTGAGGGCAGACGAGGACCCTCTGCTTCCCATAGGTGGCCAGCCCTATGCCTCTGAGTGTGCAGGTCTGCCTGTTTAAGGCCCCTGCATCCTCCCGGTTTGCCCCCGGGAGAATCTTCACCCCTGAAGTCTTCCCCAAATATCAAGTGATTTCTTGCATGCACAGATTGCATTCGCCTCTTGAAAGTTTAATCGGAATGCTCAATGTTCAGTTGCCAAGGGCTGTGAACTAATTTCTCTTGTCATTGCCACTTGGTGAAAATGTCATCATTAGTAAAGTAGATATGCTAAAGAAGGGAGAGGGGTATGAGGAGCATCTCGGCTCTCCCAGAGGCTCCAAAAGCCTTAGGGAACACAGACCCCAGGATGGCAAAGGGAGTGATCTGTTAGGGATGCAGGTTCGAGCATCACTGAAGGTGAGCAGCTGGGGAGCTGACCACAGACCTGTGCTCCTGGGTGGAGCAGGGCTTACTCCATCAGTCCTCCTGCCCTGGGGATAGGCAGCTAAAGCCCTGAATGACCCCTGTAATGAGAAAAACTCCTGAGCATTGGCTCTGTGTTTTGCTAAATCACAGTTCAGTCTGTGACCTGGCTTATGTAAGGGTCCTTGCGACAGTGACTCTTTGCAACCAGGCTGCAGAGCCTCGTGGACAGGCTGCCTTGTTGCTTGTTACTGGTGGATGAAAACTCATCCGGTTGCCAGGGTAGACTTCTAGTTTACTTCTACCTTCAGACCTGCTTTCTATTGTGTGACGGCTAGCCCTGCTATTTTTCTGTTCTCTTTAATTGCTGTGCACCCTGCCTTTCGTTTCGTGTGGTTTTCTTTTGTTTAAGATGGGTATTTAAAAATTATGACAATTTAGTACAGTTGGAACATATTGATACCATTCCACTGCTGATCCCTATTCTGGGCACACGGGGACTCTGGGTGTGCTAAGCTTCATAACCAGCTCACATTTACTTTGAGAATAATATGGGTTATCACCAAACACTAGCAGATTCTGAACCCCCGTGGAAATGTGCTAGAAGCTTCCATAATCATTCTCCCAGGCCTTGCAGATGCTAGTCAGGGCTAGAGCACTGAGATACAGCCCCAGCCCACAAACAGCCCTGTGAGGTGGACTCTGTGGTCTTCATTTTTCATGTGAGGATTAGAAATGTTCTGTGGTTTGTCTCAGGGTCTGTAGTCCAGTAAATGGCCAAGCTGGGATTTGAACCTAAGACCAACTGACGGATTGTGTTCTTTATGTTATTTATACGAGGCTTTCTGCTAGCAGTTATAATGAGACTGGCTTCTTCCCGAAGCTTGGGGCATATGCTGGGGCATATGACTGCTACTCTTCGGGTCTCAGTTCCCCAATCTGTACAATGGGTCCTGACTCTCTTACCACATTTTGTGCAGACAAAAGTGGACAGTATATGAGGACACGAGGTTATGTGTTAGGCCTCCTGGTACGGCAGGAGTAAGGTGTTGTCTCTCACTGACTGATTCTGCAACAGATAGATAAGTCTGGTGGCCACAAGGATAGCAGCCTTTTTCTTTTATGTCAACTTCACAAAAGGTATTTTGTTTTTCATTACTGTACAAAACCCTCTCAACAACCCTGTGAGTAGCCAGGGATAAGATTTCTCCCCATTTTATGTGATGGTAGTCCAGCAAGCCCAAGTGACCTCCACGAGGCGACTGCCACTTCGGGAATCAAAGCCAAGGCTTAAATGTATTTCCATGTATTTGTCTGTCTCCACGTTCACTCAGGGCTCACCTCTAAGAATCAGTTCTGCACTGGAGTACTTTAGAAGTGGGAGGAGAAGAGAGAGGGGTGGGGGAGAGGGAGAGAGAGAGAGATGTGGGTGGGGAAGTGGGTACAGGTACAGGCAGGCCTTCTTGAAGGAGGGAACCCGGTGTGTACCTTGGACAAAGAAGAGAAGGAGGCGGGCAGAGACAGATGACCTCTCAAGGTCATCCCCCGCCCAAGGTCTCTCTGATTTTGCAGGATCCAGATGCTGTCCTCAATCCTCTCTCCACCTCTCTCACCAGGGACCAAAGGCTCAAAATTAAAAAGTCGTCATTTGCCGGAACAAGGCAGCTTTGGGCCCTGGGGCTCTGCCGATGAGGCCCACACTGGACGCTGCCTGTTCACAGCCTGCCTGGGTTGTGGGGATGGGAGAGTCTTGGCCATCTGGCTGCTGAGCCACACTGGTCGGAGAGGATGCAGCACTTGGCTGTGGTCCTTGACAGTGAGGCTCAGGCTGCACTTGTGCTTGGGTTTGCCTTATATCATGATTTACTTCCCACCATGCCTTTTTTAAATTCATTTTAAGGATTTTTAAAAAAGATTTTTAGCTATGTTTGTGAGAGTGCACTTATGTTCATGTCACAGCAGGTACCCTTGGAAGCCAGAGGCCTTGGCTATCCCTGGGGCTAGTTATGGCGGGTTGTGAGCTCTCCAACGTGAGTATTGACAACATAACTTAGTCCTCTGCTATGGCAGTGCATGGTTGAGCCATTTCTGAAGCCATTCATTCATTAATTCAATAATTAATTCATTCATTTATGTTACTACTGTGAACGTGTATGATGTGTTGAAGGGTGCACGCATGCACATTGTGTGGACGTCAGAGGACAACTTTGTGGGGTTGATTATTCCTTTCCACCTTTAAATGGGGACACAGCAGGGTCTTTAACCCGCTGAGCCATCTTGCTAGCTTTTGCTACATCTTTCTAGTTGCTATCTAACTCACTTTCTAGTTCAGGCCTGAGCCAGGGCCGGGTCTGAAGAGAGTCAGCAAATCAATAGAAGGGAGCAGGGTGTGTGGGAGTGGGGGGGTGGGAGGGGATGTAGCAAGGAGATAAAGATGAAAAGAAAGTGAAATGTGTTTTCAGTCACATGAGAGCATTTCCTATTGGTTTTTCCAGCACCCCGGTTACCTGAACGCCTGCGCTGGGCTGTGCACATTGTGCAGTAGAGAAGTCGGAAGCTGCCTCTCCCTCTGTGAGAAGCCATGTCTGGTGTTCACTATCTGTTGCAGCCTTGACTCAGCTGGTTTCTGTCTTGCTGAAACCTGGACTTAAGATCTCAGACTCAAAACAGGAGCTGTGGGAAGGAGAGGCTCCAGATTGGATGTTCACAAAGTCCAAGCAGGGAAAGGGAATGACCGAAGTGTACTTGTTGTGGGAAGTGGCAAACGAGACCCGCCCGAAAGAGAGCACCATTTCTTAGCTCTTGTCTGTTTCCATGGAGGGAAGAGACCTCAGATCAACATGTCATCTGATTTTCTGAGTATCTAGAAACCTGGATTTTAAAACACACATAAATATCTTAAGCAGTTGACAGCTAATTCAAATAAGTATTTCAAAAACATAGTGAGGGAAAACGCACATGCAACATTTGGGCTGAATTGGCCTGACTACTTCTATAGTAGGAAAGATTTAGCGTGAAGGAGAGGATGAGAAAAGTCAATTGATCAACAAAATAGAAGTCTAAGAATGCCAGAGTTGTACAGAGGCAGAAACAACCCAATCCTCTTAAGATGAAGATTGGATGTTCCTTGCAAGACATTTTGCAACAGGAGATAAGTACAAGCAGTGTTTGAAATAGAGATTTTAGTTACTTTTCTATTGTTGTGGCAAAACATCATGACCAACGCAACTTATATAACGGTTTATTTGGGGGTTGCGGTTTACAGCTTCAGAGAGTAAGGTCCATGACATCATGGTGGGGAACATGGCAGTGGGCAGACTGGCAGACATGGCATTGGAGCAGTAGCTGGAACTTATCTTTGATCCACAAGCTTGAGGCAGAGAGCTAACTGGAAATAGCATGGTCTTTTGAAACCTCAAAATCTACCCTCAGTGACACACCTTCTTTAAGAAGGCCATACTATTTAATCCTTCCCAAACAGTTCTACCAACTAAGAACCAAGTATTCAAATATTTGAGCCTAAGGGGCCATTATCATTCAAACCATCACAGGAGAGAAGAAGATTCTGGTCAATCTTGGCTTGATGTTATAAATTTAGTTACTTTTAATATATGTGTGGTACTAGTGCTGAGAGCCATGTTGACTCTGCAGGCCTAGCTCGAGAAGTTTCAGAGGGGAGCAATTTTAGCAACCAGACTAGAGAGGAGACAATTCCTGTGACATTTTGGCAAAGAATTTTCTGCCATTGTTCTAAAAGTCTGCCTGAGGCTACAATGAAAGTTTTGGACTAATTTTGTTGGCAGAGGAGATTTCAAGATGCTCTAATATTGACTTTGTCATGTGGTTTTTAGTAATCGCCCTTATGCAGTTCTATAAGGTAAAAGAGCAAGAAGGGCAAAACGAAATGGAAAATGTAGAGTTTGAGGAGAAGAAGGGCACCAGAAATTTAATGTTGAAGCTGAAAGAGATAAGGAGAAACAGAAAAATGGGGTGGCGCTCTCAGGGCAAGACGCCATCAGGCTAATCCTGAGACTTGTGAAAGAAAAAGGCCTGAGAAATTGTCTGCCCCTAAAGAGCAATATCAAATCAAAGGGGGCAAGCATCCCAAGTGGGTAGCTGAACTTGGCAGCATCGGCTATGTGGTTCTGGTTTTAGGGTCATGAAGGATAAACAAGGAAAGGAGTTGTAGAATCTTCCTCTACAGCTAAGGTATGTGGCAGGGGAGTCCCTACACAGAGTTCCTGAGAAGCCATTGCATGAAGCTGTGAAAGTGAAGTCTGATTTGCAGTGGAGAGCTCAGGATTTTGAAGGTGCCAGAGTCATGGGATTCCTGCCAACGGGAAATGCTAAGAGGGTGTGGAAACCTTCCAAAAGAGAGAGGCAAGTTGTAGACAGCAAAGCCGGAAAAGTGGAGCTTTCTCAGCCCTTTGACGTCAGACACGGAGCTACAGGATTTGGAGTTTTGTCTGCTGGGTTTTGATATTGCTTTTCTCTAGCATTTCCCACAATGCCCCTTGCCTCTCTTTTGAAATGGTAGTGTATATTCTGTGCCATTCTATGTTGGAAGTATATAGTTCGCATTTTGATTTTATAGGGAGTTACAATTAAGATATTGTCTTGAGTCTCATTAGAGACTTTGGATTTTTAAACTGTGTAGAGACTGTAAAAGACCATGGTGACTTTTGAAATTTAACTAAGTGCATTTTGCATTATGACAAGGCCATGAGTCTATGGGGGCCAGGGAGTGGAATATGGGAAGGATTAGGAGGCATGGCCTTCTCAGAGGATGTGTAATACAGGGATGGACTTTGAGGTTTCAAAACCATTCCCAGTTACCTCTCTGCCTTGTGCTTGTGGATCAAGACATAAGCTCTCAGCTACTACTCCAGAACCATGTCTGCCTGCTTCCTGTCATGCTCTCCTTGATGGTGGTCATGACTCTAACCATCTGGAACCATTAGCCTCAAAATTATATTTATTTATTTATCTATTTATTTATTTAATGTATGCATGTGAGTATAGTGACCATGCTGCAGAGGACAGCTTGTCAAAGTTGTTTCTCTCTTTCCACCATGTGGGTCCTGGGACTATAAACTCAGATCACCAGGCCTGCGGGCCATCTCTCCAGCCCCGTTTGGGTTTTGCTTTAATGTAAATCCTGAAAAGCTTGGGTTACACAGAATCCTGGCTTATATTTAGGATGAAATAATATGCTCAACGTGTCGGGAGTTATTTCCTCAGAGTTACTATCACAGTGTTGCTGAGGTAGGTGGGCCCTGGCAGTGACTCCCTTGATTTAGTCGGTGAGGATGATTTTGCTGGTCTTTCTACCCTGCAGCTCCAGACGACCATGAGTCGCTTGTCTCTCTGGGCTTTCAGTGCCTCTCATGTGACTTTCTGCAGTGGTGCAATTCCGGATAAGGTGCGCGTGTATTGTGTGACATAGAGCCGGAACATGGGCCAGCTATGTTATCTAACACCCAAATAAAAGGTGGCCTGCTCTAAAATTAGAAGAAAACAGAATTATTGAATGGAGTAGAAAACACGCCATGACTTTACACCCCTCTGAGGCATCGTGTGTGTGTGTGTGTGTGTGTGTGTGTGTGTGTGTGTGTAAAACAGAGGTTGATGGAGGTCTTCCAATTGGTGTTTCTATCTTTTTTTGATACAGGATCTCTTCCACTGAACCTAGAACTTACTGATTGGCTAGACTGGTCTGGCCAGCATCCCCAGGGATTCTTGTATCTCTACTTCCTTAGTGCTAGGATTACAGACAGGTTCCATTGTGTCTGGCTTCTTATGCAGGTGCTGAAAGCAAAACTCAGGACCTCACGTTTGCATAGCAAGCATTTTACCAACGGAGCCATGCCTAGCATCTTCTGAGGCATTTTTCAAAGGGGATTTTTACCCTTCGTGAGTTTTGCCTTGTGTGCTAATGTTGCAATTAACCACGCACATGACATGCAGTGGGATGCTAGAAAATACTTAAAAAAATGCTGTGACTGTCTTCAGGAAGAGCTGGCCTCTACAGGCCTCAGCCTCTACAGGGCTGAGGAAGACCAAGAGGAATTGAACTTCCAGAGACAGTGTGGAGGGTGAGAGGTCCTTGTGCTCACAGATAAGCACTAGGGAAACCAGGAATGTTAAACACACAGAGTTATCTGTCTCTTCAACAGAAAAATTGTATACCTGTTTTCCTCCCAGAGGGCTGGGAATGGATGTAATTAATAGCCTGGTGGCCTGTGCTGTCTGTAGGGCCAGGCCACACCTAAATCTCCCAGACTACTATATTTATCCCAGACTCTTCCTCTGGAGAACTTTATCTTGAGCATTGTTTCTCAGTCAAAGGAACCCATCCTTGTGGGAGATGTCACATGTACTTTATAAATTGGTGACCTCTGTGAGACCATGCCAGATCCTTCCTTAGGCCTGTAAACTATAGAACCCATCTTTATAGAAGAGGTCACATGTACTTTGTGAAAGAGTTTGATGTAGTCATGCCTTAAGCTTTATTGTGCACATGGGATTGAGTTGTTACGAGAAAACTTTTTTCCCCCCAAAATTGTACTACATTTACAAATACCTAAAGTACACTGCCCGGTGTCAGACTCTGGGAGTTTGAACCAACATCAGTTTCTGAGTCGTGCTGAATCTGATTTCCTTCCTGTCTCACATGTCTCACATGGTTCACCACTGGCTGTGGTGTTTGCAGAGAAACTCACAAGACAGTAAGTAGCAGCTTGTGAGAAGTTGAGGCAGGAAGTGTTAATGTAGAGGTGAAGTTGACAGAAGTTTGGCCTAAACTGTTTCTGTACATCCAGACCTTACACAGTAAATCAGAGACCTAACAGTGTGTACATAAGCCGGAACCTTTCCAGAGTATTCTTTAACAAATGGTTATCACAGCCGCAGGGTTTCAGTCAGTCACAGATGTCAATCCACCACTTTGTGCTTCACTCAGGCAAATCAGGCTACGTTGTGTGTTGCTTGCTTTTCCTGTCTGTGAATCCCGATGCTGGGTGGAGCTACCCTGGTGCTGGGTGCTTTGCTCAAGTTGACCCTGCTAAGTGTAGTTTGTCTGAAGTTTCATTATCATTGGTAGTGGTATTAAATATTTTAACACAGGCATAGTCATCTTAGGCAGAGGGAACATTGCATAGGATAGCATAAAATTTAAAAAAAAGGGGTTCATCTGGGAAACGCCATGTCATTTACGATGGGAGGTGGTGACAAGTATCATTATTATCAACTGTCATATGCTTAGCCCAGAAATCTGAGTTTCATCCCACAAATTTTGTTTTGGAGCAAAATGGGAGCAATATGTTTCAAACTAAGTTAGGGTTGAGCTCAAGAAGCCGGAAATCTGGATAAGATGATTTTAATTAAAGTTTCTTTATTGGCACACTAACTGTGCGTACCGTTGAGTTTCAGTGTGACCTATCCAAGTGAGCGTAGCATGCACACCTTTTCTCAATGCTTCCAAGTCTCTGGTAATCCTTATTCTACTTTCTGGTCATTTGACTCTAGTTTCCATATATCATATATATATATATATATATATATATATATATATATATATATATATATATGAGAACATGCAGCACCTAACAAGATGATCTGGAAGGTTCTACTTTTCTCCAGGTTCCCAGATTATTTTCAAAGTCCTCTCCCTTTTAAGAAGCCCAGGAGTGAGCAGAAGTACTTTCCCATTGGCAGAGCTGCAGAGACAGATTTCTTATCTGTCTGAATGTGGAATTTCCCGTGTGCCTTACTTATATATCCAGAATGCATTTATTTCATTTATTTACTCACTTGAAAAAAAAGTATTTATCCAGTAATTGCTCTGTGGTGTACAATGTTAGATTCCGTGAGTGAAAGATAAACAAGAGTTGGACCTGGTGGTTCACCTGTGTGATCCCCGAACATAGGAGGCACGGGATGACTGAGGTTTACTTGGTCCACATAGCAAGATACAGTTCAAAGTCAAATAAACAACAACTGCAAAAGAGCACTCAAAAAGGTGGGTGAGATGGACATAGTGCCTGTTGTCATGGGGTTTACCAAGGGGGTAACATTACCGAGACAACAATCTAGGGACAATGTTTTGGAAGAAGACTTATAGGCACTAGGCATGGAATGACTTGGCTATTTTTGCAGAGTAGGGGACCGAAGCTAACTTTCTCCTGGTGCAGTTTTTCATCTGAGATTTAAAAAATTAAACAAGGCTCAGGTGTAGAGGGTAGAGTGCTTCAAATGTCCAGAAGAGTGTGGGCCAACCATTGAGAAGGGCTTCTATAGCTGGAAACTGAAAAAGGCAGCCTGGCTGAAGGGAGAGAAGAGGGAGACGGTAGAGAGAAGCAGCTGGGAGAAAGTTAGATTGTCATCATCAGGTCAGGTCCCTGGGACAAAGGGCTTGCCTTTGAGGCAGTAGGAAGCCTTTAAAAATGAGAAAATGTCATCATTCAGTGGGAGACTTACTGGAAGACTTATGAAGCTATTCTTAGAACTCAGTGGAGAAGACATAAGTAGTTAGGTTTAGTGGTGGTAAAAGATGTGGTCAAAATGGAGAAATGCTTGCTTGATTGGCTATAGCAGAGGAGGGAGAGGGAGTGGTCAAGATGAATTTTTGTTTTGTATGTGGATATCACATCTCACCAAGGGACTCACAACTTGAGAAGCTCTCTTGTCCATGTAATGATTGGTTGCAAGGATTATCAGTGCTTACTAAATGTTAAAAAACTTTAATAGAACATCATTTCTATTTTATACAATTCTCCCATTTAATTAGCTTGGTTAAAGTGTGCAGTTTCCCCTCTCGCCCATGCACAGGTACTGAACTCAGGGTCTTGCATATGCTAAGTACACGTTCTGCCATGATCCACATCTTATCCCCGTAATAATTCTGTAGACATTTTGGATACAAGCTCTCTGTCAGTTATATGAGTTGGGATATTTTCTTGACTATGTACCTTTAAAGGAACAAAGCTTTTAATTTTGATGGAGTCCAAGTTATCAATATATGCTTTTGCTATGACATCTAAGAACTGATTGGCTAATCCAAGGTCACTTAGATTTATACCAACTCTCTTCTACGCATTTGAAATTTGAGGTTTCACATTTAAACTTTCAAACCACTTTGAGTTGGCTTGCATGTGGTACAACATAGGGAATTTATCTTATTCTTTTGCGTGTGACTATCCAGCGATCCCAGCACTGTCTGTGGAAGTCTTTTCTTGTGTCATTGAATAGCTTTGCCACACGTGTACAGGCTCATTTCTGGAGCCTCAACTTTATTCCATCACTTGTATATACATGTATGTGCATGTGCACATATGTGAATCCTATCAGGTGACATAAATATATATCTTCATTGCACTTAAACAACATGGGTCAAAAGGGCTGTTTTACCGTGGGTTTGTAGTAAAGTTAAAATCAGAAAGCATGAATCCTCCAATTGTTTTTTGGTTGTTGTTGGTACTTTCATTTGTTTTGTTTCAAAGACTGAGCCGGTTACTTGGCACCTTTTATAATTCCTTACAAATCTGAGGATCAGTTTCCCCAGTTCTCTAGAAATCTCCTTTGGAATTGTCATGGGAATGATAATAACACTTTTCTTACCACAATTGTTTTCTGAGTCATGAATTTTGGATGTTTTCCCATTTACTTAGGTTTTTATTTGCCCTCAGCATTTCGTGTTGATGGAATATGAATTTTAAACTTCTTTTATTAAACATATTCCAGAGAATTCTGTTCTGTTAATGTTATTATAAACGAGGTTCTTTCCTGAACTTAGATTTTCAGATTGTTCATTGTAAGCGCACAGACGTACAATCAGCTTTTGTGTACTGCTCGCATGTTCTGCAACCTTGGTGAACTCATTAATGACTCTAATAAGTTTTAGTGGGTTCCTTAAGGTTTTCCACATGCAAGATTGTGTACGGACAGAGGCAGTTACGTTTCTTCCTTTATAATTTAGACACCTTTATCCCATTTTATTGCCTGCTTTCCCCAACTTTGACCTTTAGTAAAATACTGAATAGAAATGGCAGGAGCCCTCATGCTTGTTGCTCGTGACAAATGTTTTATTAAGGAAATGGAATTGCTGATGCCAAGTTTCTTGAAGACATCTTACATGGAAAAAATAAACAAAACTCCATAATTAACAATAATTAAACAATAACCCAACCTGCCATCCTCACTCTATTCCGGAAGATGCTTCTGTCCTGAGGTCTCTCCATCATGGTGTGTGAATATTCAGAGTCATAGTCACTGAATTGGTCTATTGCTGTGAAAAGATACCATAATTAAAGCAACTCATTAAAACAACAACAACAACAAACCCAAAACGCTTAACTGGAGGCTTGCTTACAGTTTCAGAGGTCAAGTCCATTATCACAATGCTGACAGCGTGGAGGCACGCATGGCCACACCTCCTAATGAATTAATCCTATCAAAGAGTTCCACTCCATGGTAACTAAGCATTCAAATATAGGGCCCTATGGAGCTCATTCTTCTTCAAGCCGCTACATTCAGGGATGTCAGAGAACACATTCTCTAAGAGGAGGCTGTGCCCCATGGCTGGGATTCCTCTTCAAGGAAGGATTCATTCAGTCTAGCTCCGGGATGGACATCATTAGCCAACCGCCGCTCTTGGCCTCATCAGGGACCGTCTCGCCTCAGAGAGCTGCATTGCCTGTGGTCTGTGGTCTTCCTGGGTGGACCACATCCAGTGACCCTCTTGGCTCATGCCAGCCCCAGAGCTCCAGTGCTGCTGATGGCAGTTATTGACACCATCCAGATATTTCCTCGGCCTTGCCTGCTTCCTCCTTCCCTTCCCTTTGTGTTGGGTTGGTTGGCCATTTCAAAATAGTGTACGGGCCAAACTCCCTATCAGTGTCCAGCTCCAGACTCCGATGTGCATCACACACACCTGCTTGCTCCGATGCTGATAGAAACCCAAACTCATTGCACTCATAAGGCATCAGAGCAACACCTTGTGGGCCACTTAAACGCTTTCTTTGCTACACACGGATCTGGGTTGTCTCTCCTCTGCAAGCCAGTAACAGCCCTTGGCATGCTCTTGCAGTGACTTCCCAGTCAGCACTTGGCGTCTGAGGCTATATTGACGCAAGTTTTCCCAGGATGTTGACTCAGGAGTGATTATCCCAGGAAGGTAGATTGTAGCACATGTAGGGTTCTGATGCTAATTTTATCTTGATCAATATTTTAAAATTTATTCTAAGTGTGAAAGGCCGAAATACAGTCAACTAAAAATAGTAGAAGCCAATTCCCCAGAAACTATAAATATGATCTAAAAGGAAAAGTTTTGTAAATAAAATTAAAGGTTTCACCACAGGGAGATTATCATGCATTTTTTAGTTAGATCCTAGGCCCAAACACGAGCATCTTTATAAGAGAGACAGAGGGAGGCCTGACACTCAGAAAAAAAGGTAACGTGACTACAAAGGCAGAGATTAGAGCCATGTGGCCACAAGCCAAGGAAAGCCAGCAGCTGGAAGAGGCAGGGAAGACTCCCAGGGGAGTATGGATCTTCTAACATTTTGATTTAAGCCCAGTGAAGCTCACTGTAGACTTCTATTCTCCTGAACTGTAAGAAAACAAACCAATGTTCACTGGTTCAGGACTCCAAGTCTGGGGTAATTAACTTTAGTAGCCCTGAGTGGTTAATACCCTGGCTTTTACTTCCATGAAGACATTGGCCACATCTTCAAAGATTTTACTTTGGAAGAAAAAGGTCAACCATTTCCAGATTCAGGGTCCTTCTAGGCAACTCCACTGAAGATACAGATGTGTGACTGGTTTATAGACAGGAAGAAGCTCAACCCATCAGGGAAGTAACAGATGTGTAGGCTCAGTGGGATGCCTGTTCATTTTACTGCTAATTATGTAACTTTAAACGTTTGTCTTTATGTTAGGAGTTGAGTTCACGCAAAGCTCACTAGACTGAACTGTAGGGTTTGAATTCACTCCTTACCATGCATAGTAAGTCTATCTCTCTGCTGTGTGGTTATTGTCAGCTGGGACTCTGCTTCCTAGGAAACTGATTGCTTGCACAGTGATTTAGTTCACAATCTTGACCTTGTTCAACAAAGATAACAGAGATCTTGGCATGTCAAGTGCCCCCGGTTGGTGGCTATATGCAAGCACTGGACTTTCCCCTGGTGGTGGTTTAAATAATAATGGCACCCCATAGGTTCATATATTTGAATGCTTCTTCATCAGGGAGTGGCACTACTTGAGAAGGAATAGGTGTGGCCTTGTTGGAGTAGGTGTGGTCTTATTAGAGGAAGTATGCCACTGGAGTATACTTTGAGGTTTCAAAAGCCCAAGCCAGGCCCAGTGTTTCTCTCTTCCTGCTGCCTGTGGATCCAGATGTAGAACTCTCAGCTACCTTTCCAGCATCATGTGTGCCTGTGTGCTGCCATGCTTCCCACCATGGTGATAATGGGCTAAACCTCTGAAACGGTAACTAATTCCCAATGAAATGCTTTCTTTTGTAAGAGTTAACATGATCAAGGCATATCTTCATAGCAACAGAACACTATGACACCCCTTGTTTGTCTATCTTCATCTGTAAGGTTTTAATGACCAGTACACTGGAGTTAGTCACTTTTCTTGTTGTAAGGATTTATCTTGGTTCATAATCTGAGGATATATAACCATCATGACAGGGAAGACTCTGTGGCAGGTTATTCCATGGCAGGCAGAGCTTCATGGCAGTGCGAGGAGCAGGTGACTTGGGCTTCTCACCTCATATTTTGGCAGATCAGGAAGCAGAAAGCAGGGGCTGGGGGTGGTGTAGGCTTATGGTAGTTTGAATGAGCATGGCCCCCATAGGCTCATAGTTTGAATACTTGGTCCCCAGTTGGTGGAACTGTTTGGGAAGGTGTGGTCTTGTTGGAGGAGGTGTGTCACTCAGGGCAGGCTTTGGGGTTTCAAATGTCCAAAGGTTAGCTATAGAGTGAAGCTTTGCCAAGGAAAAGACCCTCCCCCTGTGGTTGCATGCCGCTTGGACTTCTGAGAACAGCTTGGAGGAGGTATATAAGGGGGATACTGACCATTAGAGTTAGCAGTTAGAGTTAAGAGTTACAGCAGAGTTGCTGCAGGATAGGGAAAAGAGAAGCAGGCAGAAATAAGGCTCAGATAAAACGAACTAACTGGAGTTTTAGAAAAGTTACAATTTAGATTTTCTCAGTAATTGCTGTGCTGGGAGAAGCTGAACCAGAGTAGGTTAGAGTTAGTTCAGTTCCCCAGACATAGACAGATTAAAACAGCCAGAAAAGGGCTGTAAAGTTTTCTCTTTCCTTCCTATCTTTTCATTTCCTAGCTAACCCTATGAGCTAACTGAGGTTTTAAAATATTACAATTTAGAAACCTAGCAGCCAGAAACAGGGGCAGAGTTAAATTGCCAGTGAGAAAAGTAACAGCAGCTTTTGAGAGTCCAGACTCAAACAGCAAAAACAGCCAAACCCATACCTCCTTTTAGAAGAAAACCTGTTACATTTTACATAATGCACTTAAAAAATCTTTTAAAATATCATTTACAGTTAGCTTTTTCTGCTTTGTGTCTGTGGGTCAGACATAAGCGCTCAACTATTGCTCCAATACCATGCCTGCCTGCCTGCTGCCAGGCTCCATGCCATGACAGCCATGAACTCTAATCCTCTGGAACTATAAAGTACCAATCAAATGCTTTCTTTTGTAAGTTACCTTGGTCATGGTATCTTATCACAGATTATAAAAATAACTAAAATAGGGCTATTAAACCCTGTCCCCTTGCAACCCATTTCTTCCAGGTAAGCCCCATTTCCCAAAGGTTCTACAACTTCCCAAAGCAATGTCATCAGCTGGGGATTAAGCATTCAGACATACAAGCCTTGGGAGATAACACACATCCAAATCATACCAGCATTTTTCCTTCAGCTTAACAACTACTTTTATTTCCATTGGTCTTGATATCTTCCACTGCTTGGCTACAATAGATTTTTTTATAGGTCAATGCTGTCAACACAATACTCTTTGCACAAGACAGTGAAGGTTTGATTCATAAACTCTTGGATGCTAGAAAGCTGTAAGGCTGAGTTTCCTAAACCTAGGGTGAAGGGACAGAATTCAGGGTTTATAAAGATTTTTTATGGCTGGGAAAGAAAATTCCAAAATGACATACAACAGGACAAGCCAAGAATACAAACTCACACATTTAGTTTCAAAATAACCAACTGTCCCACGTATAGAAATGGAGATCTTTTTTCTTTTCCAAATGAAAGCTATGTATGTGGGGAAAGGGCTATAAGATTTAGTAGAGAACAGGCTCAGTATGAGATAACTGAGTTCTGTGCCTCCTGAAAAGTTTGCAGAGACATGGCCTGCATTAATAGGAGTGCAGTAAGTAGGCCGAGGGACACCGTGAGTTCTTGACTGGGCATCTTGCACACGGAATTATCTTCTCTTCTGATGCCAGATGGTCGTCCATCGAAGCAGGGAAAGTCCGGAGGAAGAAGATGGTAAAGGAGTAGAAACACGAAGAAAAGCTTAGGGACAGGAGGCGGCTGTCCTGGAGACAAGCAGACCAAGGACAGGCAGACCACAGTGTTCATTTTCCCATAGAGCCATTGTGTGGACAGGATGCAGCCCACTATCTAGGCTGGGCAGAACCTAGCTCACACAAAAGGCAAGTCAGACTTGTCAGGTAAAAGGAGTCTCTGAGACTTCTAGAGTTTTTTTATGCAGAGGGAGGATGAGCAATCTATCAGGAATGTTCTGGAAAGATTTCTTGCATTTGGAAAGAAATTGGGGTGGAGAATCACTGCCCTGCTTTGCTGGTCCTGGGTTCTTTGAAGTCCATTCAGGCCTCACAGGAGGTAAAAGGCAGGCAATGAGACTTCTGTTGCCAAGATGAGGTGTCTTGTCCCAGGGCTGCAGAGGGCTGGTCGGGCCAGCGGAGGAGCTCAGGCTTCCTGGGCCCAGGAAGAACAGTGTGGAAACCTGGGTTTTAGTTTATGCCTGTTGTGGAATTCTTGAACAAGATGGAAGAAGGCCCCCAGGGATCTTTGGGGCACAGATCTACCAACCCCCAGCTCGGTTTTCTGAAAGCCAGGTTTCTATCTGTGTTTGCCTACCTGCACACATCTGGATGAGCCATGAGAACAGACTAGCTTCACTTCATTCCTCCTAGGAGAGATTTGAGGGAGTTTGCCAGGCTTCATTTTTGAGTGGCCTTGCCATCCTGTTTGCCTTCTTCCCTCAGGAGGCAGCTGATTGGGAATAGACACCTCAGAAAAATTTGATGCTCCTGGCAGGTACCAAAAAGTCATCAAACTGTGAAGATGACAGGCAGAGAGACTCTGACAGGTTGTAGAGATGGCTGTTTCAGTGGGTTAGGGGTCATAGGGTGAGGAGGGAGAAGAGGATTCAACTAATATTAAAGATTTATTACATGTTTCCAGATACCTTCTTAACAACTCAAATACCTGAGAATTTAATATTTTTTCAAAGTACTTGGGAGGAAGATTGTAAGTTTGAGGCTAGTCTGGGCTACACAGCAAGACCCTCTCTCAAAAAAACAAAATGAAACGAATAAAATGAAACCAAGCCAAACCTAATCTAACCGAATTGAACCGACCAAACCAAAATCAAAATGACTGTTCAAAGGAGGGCTATCAGTCTCTGTTGACGATGGGATGGTAGCTGGGTTTCTGACTCGGCAACCTTTGCTCTGCCTCAGTGTCTCTTCAGTTTCTCCTGTGTGGAAGGGCATCTTTCGTGGGGAAAGAAAGCATTTGTGACATCCTTCCGTCAAAGCCAGCAGGCTGGGAGACAACCTTCATGTTGAGTATAGGTGTGTTAACCCAGGCCTAGACACACAGAGGCTGAGGTGACATCAGAGAACCTTTCATTCACATTCTCTTCTCTGCCTCTGTTACTTTTTTCTAAGCAAATGTCTCACATTTGACTTCTAGCCCAGGCAGAGCCCATCTACCTCCTCCGTAAGACGACTAAGGGTTGTCACTAGGCTGCAAATGAGCGGCTTCGATTGCTCGGGAAAAGATATTACAATTTTATCTCCTTGTACTGTTCAATAAAACATTAGTATCTCAGCATTTTTATTTAACAATAGGCAACCTTAGGCCAGTAATTATGCAACAATTATAATCATAAAAACTGTCCCCTGCTGCTCACCTAGAAACACGAATATATTAAACCAAGACTAACCATCTAAAAGGCAAGCAGCAAAGCCCCCTCATTTTTAATGTCCCTGCAGTGCACCATGGGAAGCTAATAATTCACCCTCTAATTAGTATCCCTTCTGCTGCTGTTGGCGCAAGGACAGACAAAGAGGGAGCGGCTTCGTTACAAACTCGCCTTGGTAATCTTTAAACGTCGGCACGCTCTGCGGGTCGGCTGAGTGGAGCCGGGCAAATGGGGTGTGCAATTAGAGGTGGGCAGCAGCTCACCTTGTCCTGACTGGGCATTCTTGCCCTAACAAGCTCTGGGCAAGCACCCCACCAGCTTGTCCTTTTCTGTTTCAAGCCATGCCATGCTCTTGATCCTCCTTTAAATCTGGCTGTGACTTCACTGGCAGTGGTGGTTGAAGGTAAAACCAAGGAGTCCTTGGCCCTGTAAGTGCTACCATGCAGAGACCCCACACTGGGGCTGTTGTTAGTGATGACTACCCCAGCTGGCTGGGCAGCAACGACACACACTGAGCATGTGGAGGACACAGGACCTCCCTCCCCTAGCTCTTCGAGGGTGAACAATCTGGAGATTGACTTCACTGCTCTGATTCCCTGACCTCAGCCCCAAGATCACGCCTGTGTCTTCAGGAGGGCTTGTAGAATTACATAGGGGTCCTTAAGGAACACAGACTCCTTCCTGAGCCGCTGTGCTCCAGGCCCATATTAGGAAGCAGTCATGGGGGTCATATTCACGAGTGTCAAGGACATAAGAAAGCACCGTGGGTAATAAAGAGCAGTGGCAACTGTGGCTAACGGGAACACATGCTCTGTATGCATAGAGTTCTTCCCAAACTCTAATTGATGGTGCAGGCCGTGAATCTATGGTGTTCAGAACTTCTGTCACAGAAAATAGAAATCTAGGTTTTGTGATGTGAAATCTGAAGTAAATATTTTTAATGTCCTAGGGTTACACAATTAGGCAAATCTATAGAAAAAATGTTTTTTCAATGTATTGACTATTTCTGAGCCGGGCCTGACTGGAGTACCTCCAGGGTGGAATTCTGGGTTACTGGCCAGCATCTGTGGACACTTAGCCAGATGACATAGATTTCTCTGTGCTGAGTTTTGGATTTAATTTGACCAATAATTGGCCTTCCCTGTGCCCTGCTTGTGCGGCCAGCCGGTCAACCCCCTCGCTGGACAGCTGAGAGCAGACTGGGAGGGCGTCAGAGGATTGCTGAGTGCAATTAGGCAGCCAGGATTAAACCCCAGCCTAAAACGACGGGGCATATTTCTCTCCGTCACCAACTCATTAAGGACCCGCTTGACAGCCGGAGCATTCCGGAGGCCAGCCATGGCAGCTCTCTTTCCCCAGAGCCACAGAGAGCACCTCAGACTGGGTAATGAGATGTGGCTGAGCTGAGCTGAGAGGGCTTGCAGAAGGCTGAGTCATGAACTCCTGGGACTTGGGACTGACTCTCCCAGAGAACCAGTGTGGCCAGAGGAGAGGTGGGTAGAGAACGGGACTGGGAGGACAGGACTCCTTGCTTGAAAAGGTGACAAACTCCCAGGACCCCTTGGCCTTAGCCACGACACCGCTCTGAAGACTGGGAGGAAAGTGGGGAAGGAAGATCATGTTTAAGGGGAACATGGTCCTTCCCGGAGCCCCGAGGGGACAGAGACCTAAAATATTTTTGGTGTAGTCCTCTCCGCGGCAAGGGGCCCACTGAGTTCTTTCCCAGGGACTCTGCTATCCTTTCAGTTTTTCTCAATAACAGAAGTGAAAACAGCATTGGCAGCCCACCACTCCCAGCCCCCACCCCCCAGTGCGGAGAGGCCTGCACTCTGCAGTTGAGTTGGGCCACAGGGCGACAGCGGCAGTAACCGGGTGTTGAGCATCACCGGCTCTCTGTGGCCACTTTGGGTAGGAAAAGTTGAGAGCTCTGTTCTTAGAGAGTCGGTTTTATTATTATTTTTTCCATTTGAACATTGAAGTTATATGATCTATGATAGGCAAGACCCACCATTGCTCTGTACGGGGCTTGGTAGAAAAGTCGCCAGGCTCTGAAGTTCACTTGATGATTGATGGTGGCCCCCTACCCACTAATCACCCTGAAGTCAAGGGGCTGCATTAGAAGGGAGAAAGCAGAATTAAGTCTCTTTCACTCCCCTTTAAAACAATACATAACAGTTTTCTGGCCAGGGACTACTTACCAATAGCTGCTCTCATAACTAACCATCACCCGGACTTCAGGCTAGTAAGAGACAAGGGCCACACTAAACTGCAGGACAGGCCAAGGTCAAATCCCAGCCACGTACATTCCTGCCAGGCAGGGCTCTTGCTAGGAGGGACATGATGCTCACAGGTAGGATCCCGGACCCACAGCAAGAAAACAGAGACAGCCATGGACATCCAGCCCCAGACTGGGGGTTGGGAATGGAGACGCAGAGAACAGAAAGCACAAAGGAAACTCAGCTGGGTGATAGCAGCAACCTTCCCACTCACCCCCAATTTCAGGTGATAGTTCAGAGGTGCTTAGTCCCTCCACTGGAGTGGGTGTATTAACTGAGTCAGACGTGGGCAGGGCTGATCTGCTCAGTTGGGAGGTTCTGTTTAGCCCTAGCAGAGCAGCTGGGGCTCTCTCTCTTTCCAAGATGTCTCCACCTGTTTCTGAATCCAGATTTCCATCTCTTGCCCTAGAGTTAATGAATCACAACAAAAACAGACTGGAGTCCCTCGTCAGAGAGACGGAAGTGAGAATAGAATTGGAAGACCTCCTTCAAGTCCTGCCTGTGGTTCCTTCTCACACTTCACACGCATTTTGCCATCTCAAACCAGATTTAAGACGTGCTTGGCTGAGGGAATAAAATTCTGCACATGCAGGAACTTCCTAGGGCTGGAGCCACTGCACAGGTGTCAGTCATCATTCTCCTGGACATAATCAAACCCAAGCCCAGTCTTCCCTTCCAGAATTACCGGAAGTTCAGGGTCACGCTGGAACTGTGAGTGAAGGGTCCTCATCTGAGACTCTGACAGCACCATTTCCTCTTCCTGCAGCTGTTTGTTGATGATTAAGTTATTGTAAATAGGTTCTACTCACAGCATAATAAGACGCCATTAGCATGACTAATCACACACCTGATTATATAACCCACTCCTCCTCCCCCAACCTATTTTCTGCATCCTACACCCAATAAGTCCAGGGCTGATGGGGAGCTCTTGTTAAAGCTGATGAATGGGGACTGGGGAACCTTGCTGGGGGTGCCCTATTCCTCCCACGATAGGAAAGACCTTTAGAGATTGCCACATGCATGAAAAGGGTGCTTAGGTCCCAGCTCTGCTCAATTTGTTTGTACTGGGTTCTGGCATTATTGCTAATTGTTGTTATTAACTACTGCTGTACTAGTACTGTTTGGTAACGCCATTCTGTCTCAGGCACTGACAAACTCCTTTATGTTCTGTATTTTATCTGTGGGTATATTATGTTTACTTCTTCAAGAAACCTTATGACGTGAATTACTATTATCCCTTCATTTTATGAATGAGGACACTGAGAACTAGAGAAGTTAACTTGCTCACATGTGGAGGGTTCTCATTTGCTTTCTGTTGCTGTGATGAAACACCCTGACCGAAAACAACTTGGGTAGGAAAGGGTTCATTTCTGCTTACAGGTTTCTGCTTACAGGTCCATCATGGAGGGATGCCAAGGGAGGAACTCAGTCAGGAACTGAGCAGAGACTATGGAGGGTGCCACTTACTGGTTTGTTCCCTCTGTCTTGTTCAACTACATTTCTTATATAGCTCAGGCCCATTTGCCTAGGGGATAGCACTGCCCATAGTGGGTTGGGCAGTTACATCAAATAGCAGTTAGGAATATGCCTTACAGACTTGGCCATAGGCCAATCTGATCTGGGAAATTCTTCAGTTGACATTCCCTCTTCCCAGGCAACAATATGTTTGTGTCAAGTTGACAGCTGTAGCTAACTATGACGTGAAGTCAAAGTTGGTACTGAAATCAGCTTAATTCAAAAGTGGTTTTCTCATCATGTGTCACATGCCTCCCCTTCATGGATAAGCACTTCACAAGAACAGTCCTGCTGGGGGTGGGGGATGGGTGGAAAGTGAAGGAGCTGGAAGAGTGGTGAAGATGGACCACCCAAAGCTTCGGGAAGCTGACAAATGTCTCCTGAGTTGCCTGTCCCTCTGGTTATTAGTCATGTGAAATGGTGGTGATGCTGGCAGTGGCTAAGAGGCTCCGTGGGCTTGTAGTGTGAAAACAGGGAGGGATCTCAGTGAACAGAGTTGTATTCCTGCCTTAGCCCCATCTCTTGTCTTTGGCCCATAGGCTATCACCTCCCTGCGTGGGGCCTCAGTTGTCTCATCACGGGGCTGTTCTAAGGATCAAATGAAATTAAGGTTGTGAAAGCACTATGTAAGCTGTGAAGTGATTTCCATTGCAAAGAACTGCGCCCAGCCTTTCTATGAAGGAGGACCCCAGCACTTCAGATGTAAAACCTGGGTCCTTCACGAGTAGAGATGGACCTTCCAGTTAAGCAGGTGGGAGGGTAAGCATGTTCCACACTACCTGTAGAATTTTGTCATGGCAGCAGAGATAGACTAAGACGGAAGACCCATGTGTTGTATCCCTTATCTGAGGTGCTCAAGACAGACATGTTCTTGGTTTAGCCTTTGTAATGTCTTAGAATATTGCATATATTTAATGGGGTGTCTTTGGAATGAGACCCAAAACTAACGTGGAAATTCACCTGTGTTTTATATAACCGTCTACACAGTATCTGAAAGTAACTGTACATGTTTCTAATGCTTCTGTGTCTTGGCTGTGACCTGTGTGAAGTCAGATAAAGAGTTTTCCAGTACACTATCGTGTTTATTGTTTTATTTGTTTGTTTGTTTTTAAGTTTCAGATTTTGGAGTGTCTTGGATTTTTAGATCAGTGATGTTCAGCCTGCATGTACTTCTCCGCACCAAATCACTCCCAACACACCCTACAGCAACGGCCTTGTCCTTCTTACAGGAGGCTGTATGTGTGCGTGTACCCAGAAGCATCTGGAGGCCAAGGCTCAGAAGCAGCTTTGTGACTCAAGCTTTCCAGCACTGTGACAAGTTACCTGAAACAAATCAATTTGAAGAGGAAAAGCTTACTTGGACTCATATTTTCAGTCCGTGACTGATTGGTCATTTTGTTCTGTTCCTAAGATAGCATTGTGGAAGGAGCGTGGTTAGTAGGAAGCTGCTTACTTTATGGCAGCTGATAGGCAAATAGGGAGAGAGAGGGAAGGGGCCAGAGTCCAATATCCTATTCAGGGCATGGCTCAATGACCCAACTTCCTCCTACTACGCCGGTGGTTCTCAACTTTCCTAATGCTTCGACCCCTTGATTCGGTTCCTCATGTTGTGGTGACCCCCAACCATAAAATTATTTTCGTTGCTACTTTATAACTGTAATCTTGCTACTGTTTTGAATTGTAATGTAAATATCAGATATGCAGATGATCTTAGTCGACTCCTGTGAAAGGGTTGTAGACCACCAAAGGGGTCACAACCCACAAGGTGAGAACCATTACACTAGGCCCCACCTTTTAAAGGTTCCACCACTTCCCAATAGTACTCCAGGCAGGTGACCAAGAAGAAGGCCTCATCCTTTAGAGGGAAGACTTGTAAAGTCACATTGCTGAAGTCGCCAGCCCAAAGGGGAGGAGCAAGGCTCTCAGTGTAGTGAGTCAACAGAAGGGCATTGCAAAACCCAATCAGGTGAGGTAGAGTCAGAATTTCCTCAAAGGGAGGGGGCCTGAAGCTTGCATCATTGAATATAATTCCCTTCCATCACCAGGTAGCCAGTTGTCTCAAGGAAGCCTTTGTCCTATCCCTGTTTTCTGTTTCCTAAATATCTTGTCTAGTTCTGAATTGGTTTGGGTCACCCCCAACACTACCAGTTTCTGTGCTTCCCTGTGTGTGATCTGGGATTCCAGAGAGAATCAATATAACTGCCAATGTGTGTATGTGTGTGTGTGTGTGTGTGTGTGTGTGTGTATAAATGTAGTGTGTGTGTGTGTGTGTGTGTATATAGGTGTGTGTATGTATGTGTGTAAATGTAGTGTGTGTGTATAGGTGTGTGTGTGTAAATATAGTGTATGTATGTGTGCTGTGTGTATATGTGTGCGTGTGGGTACATGTACCCAGGCAAGTATATATGGATGCCAGAGGGATGCCAGAGGGATGCCAGTGGAAGTCCTGCCCAATCACTCTCAGCCTTATTCCTTCGAGATAACGTCTTTCACTGACCCCAGATCGAGGGCCAGCAGTGCACAAACCCAGCAATGCTCTGTCTCTACCACTCACAGCAGTGGAGTTCCAGGGCACTCACGGCCATACCCAGCTCCTTACATGGTCACCAGGATCCGAACTCAGGTCCTCAGGCTTGTGAAGCATGAGCTCTTCCCCACCGAATCGTTTCCCTGGCTCCCTATATTATTTCTAAATTGACTGGTAATGATATGTTTGCACAAAGTCACAGGTTATTTTTAAAGTATGCTTAGTACGATGTCTTTGTTGAATCTAATCTAATCCCATTTCTCCAATGGGATTCTAGGAATTAAAGAATTTCTGACATTTTGAGGAATTTTCTTAGGAAGCATGTAGTTGCATTGATGTTTGTATCTAGACCTGAGAAATGTGGATCCTTTGGGACCAGAGGATTGCCAGTAGAATCGGCATGGTGTGTGCCTTTAAGCACAGCACTCAGGAAGTGGAGGAAGGAGGATTACTAGACTGAGAGCAGCCTGGCTACACAATAAGACCCTGACTCAAAAAGCAAGCAAGCAAGCAAACACTAAAGCCAAACCAGAAGCAGCATGTACATTTGTGGCTGTGGCACACAGAAGCTGTTTCCCACCTAGGATGGACACCCAGGCTCCACACAGGTTGTTATTGACAACCCACCTCAGGCCACCCTTAAGTCAAGGGCATCAGGACGGGATATGTGGGTGAAACTGACTAGACCACTGGCTTAAGTAATGGCATCAATTTACGGAGATGCCCAAGCTCTGCTTCTGACTTTGACCTGTTTGTTTGGAAATAACTTTCAAATTTCTTCCCTTCCTTTGCCATTCCACTCCCAACCTTACCCTCCCACCTCTAAGGTAGGTCAATAGACGATGACCTAAACTATAGCTCTGATAACGTCACATTCAATGGCTCCCAACTAACTCCGCACACATGGTGGTGATGCTCCTCTAACTCCGCACACATGGTGGTGATGCTCCTCTAACTCCGCACACATAGTGATGATGCTCCTCTAACCACACACCTGGTGTTACATGCCTCTCTGACCACATTTCCTCATGCCTCCTGTATAAAGAGTGTGTCCCGCCATGCTGAGCTTGCCTTTGCCATGTGCCCATCTCCTCAGCACCAGCGTGGACTGCTCTGAACTTCTCATCAGATGCCCTCCACTACTGTAAAGTCTGAAACCCATTCTTCATTTTAAATCAGACTAGCTTCCACCTCCTCCATGAAGTCTTCCTTGAACTCATTGTAGGGCCCACCTCTGAGACCCCATGTGCCTCTGGGGGCATTAGGAATATGGTTAAGGGAGAAACTTGTGAAATCTAGGATCAAATACCAAGTTCGTCACTTCCTGGCTGTGTGACCCTGGGTAATGTACCTCACTCCTCTGTGCCTTAGCTCTAGAAAGAAGAACAAAAACAGAATTGCTTCCTAAGTTATGATAAAGATTGAAATCTTTATTAGGCACCAACTTCCAATGGGGGTGATACACTGTGTCAATTCTTATCAGTGTTTTAAGATATCAAAAACACTCAGGCATAGTGGCACATACCTGTAATTCCAGCACTCAGGTGGCTTACGAAGGAGAATAGTAAGTTGGAGGCTAACCTGGGATACATGGTGAGTATAGGACTAGCCTGTGCTACATAGATAGACTGTATTAATAAATAAATACATATCAAAGAAGTAGTTGTTAAGCATCTACTGTGAGTCTACTATCAAGACACTGGAGACAGCAGTAGCAAACGAAGAAGATAACACCTTCCAACAGAGTTTGTAGTTTGGCAGATGAGAAACGCCAGTTGATCCTTGCCCTGTGATATTGGATTGTTAATTTTATTTTCTTTTTTAGACTACTGGGGAATGGTTACTAGTCTTTGTAAAAAAAAAAAATCTAAGAGTTTGGAATCTCATTCCATAGTTAGTAAGTGGTACGCCAGCGAGTGCAAACATGGTAATAACAAAATCAGTCACCAGTCCGGGCTGCGGCTATTCCTGCCAAGAGTTGCTGGGCACAGGCTCTGCCTCCCATAGGAAAGGTCCAGAATGAAGCACAGTAGTGGGAATCTCGGGCCAGAGAGCAGGCCTGCTGTTTATAGGTGGTAAGAAGCCTGGGGCAGGGGCAGGCTTGTCCAGCTGATGCCTTAGGGCAGACTCCCCAATTCTTCTTGTGCTGTGAACTACAAACATGTCTCTAAAATTGGAAATGAGTAAGGGGGATACTGTGGTGACATGATAGCTTGGTGACTGGATGGCCTGCAGTCTCCATTGTTGACCTCTGTGACATTAACAAATCCCTCCCACTTTCTGAGTTTTCATTTCCTCGTTTGAAAAACGAGGGGGTCAGACTAGGTGAGTCTTCTTCTTTTTATATTCTTATTTTCTATTCTGTCCTCTTTCCTTGGAAATGTTATACCTTAAACTATTTTTTCCAAATAAATTCATATCAGAGAATGTTCCCCAGATCTGGGGAAAAGGAGAGTAGAAACTGGGGCTTCTGCATCCGACTCTCTGCCCTCGCTACTTCCTACTGTGGCCTGACAGCAGTTAAAGAAGTCCTTCTAAGAACTTCAAGATTGCAGCAAACACAACAGAAAGACCCGTGATCCTTCAGCTCAGCCTTGTGCCGAAGCATCTATGACTCAGGGCAACAGAACCCACAGCCTTTAATTAAAATCACTTCAACTTATCCCCATTAACTATGATTGATGCACCAACCAGAGAATAAGTGCATTAATGCTATAATTATCTGTTAAGGATGTTTTATTGATTCTTCAATGATATTCTAGTCAGTTTGTATTATTTAGTTTCTGGCCTAAATCAGGAAGAAATGGCTATTGGTGAAGAAATTAATCATCTAAATCAAATTGCCATCGATGCATTTAGAAATGAAACTCTGGGATCGCCTTAGTCAAGCCGCTTACTGGCTATTGGTTGCTGCGGTGATTGATGGTGCGGGCTGAGAAGGGTTCAGTGCGTAGGCCGAGGCTGTGGGCGAAACACCAAGTCATCCTACCTACCTATGAATATGCCACCGTGTCTTCCTTGTGAGCCCACCCAGTAGGTGTACAACTACAGGCTGAGAGAAGAGAGCCTATATTTGGAAGCTGCTTCTATTGAAGTCCTTTCTCCAGCTCAGTCTTCAGAATCTACTCTCCAATCTTCTGGGTCCAATTCTTCAAATTGTGGGCCAGTAGATGACAGATACAAGGCTGGGCATGTCTGGAACTTTGTTGGCTTTTTGGGGTCCTTGGAGCATTTATGCTTTAGATATGGTCCCATGACTCCTGAAGCCTTTGGTTCCTTCCTCTTTTGAGAGGAAAATGGAGAGGTTGTGTTGTGGAAGTTTATTTTTAGCTGTGTTTAAAATAATTGTTTTTGTGCACCGTTGGAAAAGGGGATGCATAGGCCTTGGCGTTTTGTATTGTCTGCAGGTGTTGGATTTCTGTGGGGAATGTTTGATTGCTTATTATCTGCATGTGATAGCAATAGAACACCAGAGGAGCTTAGGTATCAATAAAAACCCCTGAGACGAGATACTCAGGGTTCCACTGTCCAGTATGGTGCTTGCTATGATAGTGGTTCTCTCTGCTGAGGTCTGGAAGGGTTTATACCTATGGATATACCACAGTGTCTTCCTTGTGAGCCTACCCAATGGGTGTACAACTACAGGCTGAGAGAGGAGTGCCTGTATTTGGAAACTGCTTCAAGCAGAAATCTTTCAGCTACCAATCTTTTAGCTGCAATTGACAGAAACTCTGATGCTAATAGTTCTATATGAAAAACCCATCAAGGTAGGGTCCATTTTTTCAGATGGCTTACCAGGAACTAGGGAAGCCACAAAGGCCGGCTTCTCTATGCCTCAGGCTGATGTTCCTCAGCATGTCTTAAGCTATAGGGTAGCAAGAAGGGGAAAACAACTGCATGTACCCTATACCCACCTCATACCCTATAGACAGAGGCCACATCTTGCTGGTTCCACTATGCTTCGTCTCTCTGCTTAAGTGTGGGCGGCTCTGGTTGGCTTCCTACCACGGGTCTTCATGCTCAGGCAGCATGGACATTTCCGATGTGTGCTGAAAGTCCTCTGAGGACAGACGGAAAGAGCAGAAGGCAAAGGTGGCAATCACTTTAAAGCTTCTACAGACCGTGGTCTCGTCAGGGTCACTTGTGTTCTAATGGCTAAAGCTAGTCACATGACTAAGACAAGTAGTAAGGGCTGGCGTGTATGTGGTCCCACAGAGATGAGATGAATGGTATGTGAGAATCCTAATACGATCTACCACGACTCCTATTCTAGATAGGCTGAGGGGGGAGAAAGAGCTTCCTAAAAGAAAGGGTGGTGTGCCAGATGGATGGACAAGACCAGACAGACTCCCGGACAGTGACATTCCCATCTAGTGTCTGAAAACCCCTTACTGCACCTGCGCAGGAGAACTCAGCCTACAGGGACAACATGGTCTATCTTTTGACCATTCTGTCACCATTCCAGAAAAAAAAAAAAAGAAAAGAAAAACACTTTTTAAACCTACCACTAAAAAAGCTACCACTGTACAGGAAGAGGAAAGACGAGGAAGCGGGCTTCTCTGAAAGGAAAATAGAGGAGTAGGGTGTGGAAGAAGCAAACATAAGCATCTCTCAAGCCCTCCTCACTACAACGCACGCATAGTAATTTAAACGCCGGCTACCCTGTGCTTCCTTCAAGTAGGTGAGGGATTTAGGACTCCATCAGAGAAATATCCCTGATCGGATAGAGGGCAGGGTCCTCAGCCAATGGGAACACAGCCGCCTCTCATTCATGTCTCTGGATGAACTATTTACTCCCCCTATGCTTTCAGTTCACCAGCCAACAATTAGAGCTGGCTAACAGGCCAACAAGCTGGTGTGGTGCACCCAATTATCTTCTGAAAATGAATTTCTGTGACTGGGGCTTTGGATCGCAGCTTAAATCAAAAGCTCACGAACCCAGTTGTGGTTGAGGGAACGAGACCAGCCGATGAGATAATGAGGCTCTGACTCCAACTCAGAGGCAAAGGGACAAGGGGAAGGATGGTGCTCCCTTTTTTTTCCCCTTCTCTCCCACTTTTCTTCTTTTTAAAAATTACCTTTGAAGACAACGCTGCCACACATCTCATCTTGAGGCAGCAATGCAGCAGATGGCAGTTTGTTTAATGGCCCCAAAGGAACAGGAGCCCTTTTGCTTGCAGAGCTTCCTCCGTCCAGCCTCTGCCTGCCCTGGTGGGTGCGGACAACCAGGTTTGTGCTCCCATTCCCTCAGGTCAAATTCCCCAAGCAGAGCAGCTGCAATCCTGGGTCACATGAGGAGGAGCCTGTGTCCTGGGGACCGATTTGTTTATGCAGATATGGCTGAAGCCCAGAGTCCAGAGCCACAGACATCTTTCTGCTCATTCATGGCACTTAATTCAGATTACTTCCCTCTTATGAAGAGCCAATTTACCAATTATCCCTGAGATGTTTGAGTAGGTGGCTTTCACTTAGGATGCTCAGCCTGCCATGGGCTATGGCCTTCTGAGGTTCATTCTCTTTGGAAGATGGGGACAGAGTTCGGCTGAGAACTACCAGCTATAAGCAAGCTGCTTCTCCTATAGGGTTCACACACCTTTGAGTTTGCATCTGGACACTGAGAGTTTAAAAAAGCAACAGCAGCAGCCATAAAACTCTCATTTCCCTCTCCTTGCTGCTAAATTACAGTCTCCTGGGACTTCTAAAAAATTGTTCACATGGAGGGTCCCACTCCCAGAGATGACAACTCAGCGAGTCTGGTTTGGGGCCCAGATATTCACACTTCCCCCCATACAAGACAGGGTTTCTCTGTTGTAACCCCAGCTGTTCTGGAACTCACTCTGTGGACCAGGCAGGACTCAAACTTACAGAGATCCGCCTGCCTCTGCCTCCTGAGTGCTGGGATTAAAGGTGCGTGCCACCACCACCTGGCACATTCACACTTTTTAAAGCTCCCAGATGAGTCTCACACGCATCCAGTAATGGAAAGTGCTGATTTTATGCTTCCAGAATGCCAGGAATGGTACACGGATTGGCAAATATGAGCTCAGGATGAGGAAAAGCATGTCCTTTTTATGGACAGGGGAGCGATGTCCAGCAGGCTTAGTGATTCATCAAGGTGGTTCGGAGTGCAGTCAGGGATGAAAAATATTTAGATTAGTCACTGCATGGGGCAAAGCATAGCTAAGGGTGTTTGAATTGGAATTATAAAGCAAGGTGGGGGTGAGGAGTGGGTGTGCTGAGGGCAGAGGAGAGGAACCAATGAGTAGTGGCTTTCCCTCCCCAGAGACAAGTGTGGGGCCTTGGTGAGGGCACACACTTGCCACTGTAAGAATTGACATTTATTAGTGTTCAAAATTACATTATCCATCCAATTCCTAATTTGTTTCTATGTATATAGAAACTATATATACACATACATATGTACGTATGATATATATACAAGTATACACACACATATATAATATGTGTTCTCTCCCTCTCTCTCTCTCTCTCTCTATCTCTCTCTCTCTATCTCTCCCATTGGGCCTGGTAGAGCCTGTGTGTGTCACTGAACCCCTGTCTCTAGACGCTCACACAACTCTTAGGTAATCTTCCAGAGCTTCTGGAAGGTGGAATTTTTGGTTATAGGCTGATAAGGGATTCATCTGATAATAGTGTGAAAGAATCCACTGTAACAGCAGAACTGATGGTGTCCTTTTAAGAGCTGACCCAGAGCGTTTGATAAGAACATAGGGAGAGATCAGAGTACAGTGAATCATATTTGGGAGAAAATCTCTTTTGAAAAGCTTAGGATAGGTCATGTTTTTTTCATGCTTGTCAACTTGGCTGAATAATTTGCTTAAAATAAATGGCCAAGAATGGTAAGTTGCTAAGTAAGGGAATCAAATAGTCTCTGGGCTTCGTGAGCAACATGTCTGCTCTGGGGGCCCTGGCTTGAGTGGTACAAATTTTGTGGGTGGGGAGGTAGCTTATGCATTCAGACAGGTTAAATGTCTTCTTGGCTTCCACACAAGCTTTCTAGGGTGCCAGCACATTAGGCAATTTCCAATGCAAACAGACACCATCCATCAGCAAGGCTGATAAAAGCCCTGTATCTATGGTGCACGTCAGGTTCTCAAACATGAGCCAAATGAGTTAATATCTTCTCATTGTCATCTTTATTAAGCCTTTGTTAACCTAATCTTGGCTAATGATGTGTCTCTGTCAGAGGTCTTTTAATAAAGTAAGTGTTCTTTACATAACCTCTCCAGAGAGAACACTGTAGCTTTGGAAGTGCAGGGACTGGCAATGCCCAAAACATAAGCGACTTGGCCAATCTTGCAGAGCAGAGTCTGGGATTTTCACAGCAAATGGAGGGAACCACTCGGTACTTGTGGCATGGGCTTTGAGGACATTATTCATAGGGAGCTGCAGTTGGGTGTTCTTTAGTTTGCGGAGGGAGAGTTGGTGAGTTCGGGACGAAACAAGCAGAACCCCAATCCTATCACCATGGGGCAGGCTAGTCTCCACTTAGTGCCAGAGCCACCACAGAAGGACAAACAGAGGAAATGATGCAGACTAGCTCAGTTCTCTCCACCCCTACATTTCACAAATAGTGTGCCTGGGCTCAGGAAAGCCACATTTGGTTACTAGTGGTCCAAACCTTGCTGAACTGGCTCATCCTGCCGTGGAAGAGCCAAGGCTCCAAAATATTAGCTCTTTCCTCTCTTTGTCAAAAATCTCTTTTTTTGGTCACCTATCCATTTTTTTCCATGAAAAGCTGATCAACTAATCTATACTAATACTGTAATGATTTAAGCAAAAGGTAGTTCTTAAAATAGCTGTGGGTCCCTGCCTCCTGGTAGCCACAGTATAGCCTGCTTTCTGGACAGTTTGCTCGGGGAGTGTCAGAATATCTCAACATGGAGAGAGGTCACCTCTGTGATAAGTTATGAAGGACTCCTAAGTTCTGTTTTGCTAGCAGACTCTTCATTGTGTTCTCAGCTTGCACAGTCTTGGTGATGCCCACATGTCTAGGAACTGATGACAGATTTGAGGTGACAGATAACAGGGGGCAGAAGCTATCTGTCAGCTGTTCTTAGCTGAATCTTTGCAGAAGCCATGAGAATTTAGAAGTGGATTCTTCCTGTATAAGATTTCAGATAAGGCTTCAGCTCTGACTGATTTGATGTTGTTGACATTATTAGCATTTAAAATTTTTAGATTTATTTATCTTAGTGTATGAGTGATTTGCCTACATGTATGGTTGATTACCATGTATGTGCCTGGTGCCTAAGGATATCAGACGAAGACATCAGATCCCTTGAGCTGGAGTTTCGGATGGCTGTGAGCCATCATGTGGGTGCCGGGAACCAAACCTGGGTTCTCTGTAAGAGCAACAGGTGCTCCTAACTACTGAGAGCCATATCTCCAGTCTCAAATACACACACACACACACACACACACACACACACAAATATATATATTCACACACACATATATACATATATATTGTATAATTATTATGTTCACTTCCCTCAGTTACTTCCCCACCTCACCATGCTGGATTTCTTCCTCTTCCCAAAGAGTGAAACTTTTACAGTTCTGTCACTTCTTGGTTAAATCTAGGGTCCGCATGTGAGGGAGAACAAGCATGACGTTGTCTTTCTGAGTCATCTGGCTTATTTTATTTAACATGATGATCTTCATTGCCATCCATTTTTTTCTATCGATGTCATGATTTCATTTTTTATTTCATGGTTGAATATTAATTCCACTGCGTGTATGTGTCACATGTTTTCTTTGTCCATTCATGTGTTGATGGGCATCCAGGATGGCTCCACATCTTGGATATTATGAGTACTGAGTAGTTTAGCAATAAACATGGATGTGCAAGTATCTCTGTGGTATGCTGACTCAGTAGGGTCCTGGGAGGAGGGTCTATGTTCAGGAGTAGAAAAGCTGAGTCATATGGTAGACCTATTTTTACTTATTTTGTGGTTTATTTTGAGACAGGGTCTCATTGTGTATCCTTGGGTGACCTGGAACTGGCTATGTAGCATAGGATTTGAACTCACAGAAGTCCATATGGTGCCTGCCTTTGCCCACCAATTGCTGGGATTAAAAAATGTACACCACTGCTCCTGAATAGTCTTAGTTTTTGGAAGAACCTTCATAGCAGTTTCCACAGTGACTATCCTGATTTACATCCCTAGCAGCATGAATAAGGAACCCTTCACCCAGGTTCTGTATTCTGCTGCCACACAGACTGCAGTTTTCAGAGGGAAGCTGACACAGATGGAAGCTTAGCCTGCTCAGTCCTGTACATGAATGGGAATCATGGGACATCCCATCATTAGGCCCTTACATTCTCAGCCATCTTCTGTGTGGTAGTACAGAACTTGGACACTGAAGTTCAGGGGACTAGTCCTCCACCAAAGGCTGTAGCACCTGTTCCAGAGAAGAGCCGCTCTGACTATGGGCATGATGGTGACCAGTTGGGCAATCGGTATTTGGGGTATTTCTAGGTATAGGCAGTGAGGTGCAGTTCTGGAATCTCTACTTGAGGCTTCCCAAGAGTGTTCCTTCACTCGGGTGTGTGGGTCCCTGTTCCTTGGTGCCCTTTCACTGAAGAAAGCCTGCCTGGTCACTACCTAGACCCTATCACCTTGTTCTATGGAGGCAGGAGAAATGCACCATCCTGTTTTCTCTTGAGGACAGGTATTTGAATGGCTCCATGTTTATAACTCACCCGTGACTCTACCTCTCCTTATGAGTCCACATTCCTTCAGGATGGGAAGGTGTGCTGTGGCCAGACCATAGACCAACTCAGAGAAGAGTGTCATTCAGAGCTTGGCCCCTGACCTGCCATCGCTTCTCCTTCCAATTATGTGAAAAATCCCTCTGGGTCTCAGTTTCCTCACTGCAAGGTAGGAGAAGAGCACCACATTCTCCACGTGGTTTCACAGTGACTAACTAGGAGCCCTTGCGACTCTAAGTAGTTACTAAATACTAAGTGCCACGTAAGTCAATCAATGTAAGGGATTATTTAGCTAGTTTTCTCCTGAAATGCTTGATATTCCCCGATGCTCTAACAGTAGAATTCAGGCCCCACCTCAGGACCTGTATCTTTGTATCAGACTGTGGCTTTTCATGGAGCCAGGAACCGGCATCCCAAGGCCACTCTTTAGAGAGCACCCTGCTGTCTTTCACCAGGCCTCCTTCCAGCTCTGTTGTCCCCTTGTCACTTGTTTGGCTCACTTCTTTCTAAACCTCAGCTTCCTCATCTGTGAGATGGGAACACACGCAGCTTGATATTCCTGAAGGGGCTGTGGTCAGAGCTAAAGGAGTGGGAGTGAGAGAATGGGTGAGGCATTGAGAACCCCCCCCCCCCAATGAAGTCAGGACGAAACCCAGAGAATGAGGACAGAGGTTCAGGAAGCAAAATAAGGAAAAGGATGTCCCGGGCCCTTGTCTTCTCTTCTTGGCCCCCGAGAGAGTGTTGATGCTCCTTTCTCCTCACGGGACAGTGTGTGCTTGATGCAGTGTGGGGCTGCATCCATCTACAGGCCCAGAACACAGGTCACAATTGGTAGGTACGAGTTGAATGCATGTGTGAGGGAGGGGACTGGATTTTCCTAAATACTTGTGATTCACACATGGCAATATTCCCAGAGCTCAGGAAACTAGTGGTCCAGCATGCTTTCTAACTTGGATTCAGATGGGGCTTCTGCCATGCTGAGGTCATACTGGGATTTTGGCTTCAGCCATGGCCTGTAGGTGCCAGAGGTCTGAGCCCATAGGGTAGTGGGAGAGCTGGGTGCGTCTATTAATTCTGTTCTACGTTGGAGCAGAACAGACAGTTCTGAAGACTACTGCAGTCATTTTCTGTGGGCTCAGGGGACATTTTGATGGTGGCATGTGCTTAGGTTCATCGCTCAGGAGTGGCACATGGGAACCTATCTGTTCAGGTGACAACCCAAGGTCACACAGAAGCGAGCTCTGCAAGGCCCAGACTGAGGTCCCAGCAGGCTACAACCCTGCCCTAGCAGTTGGCACACTGAATATGAATAGTAAGTACAACCTGACCTTCCAGAACCAGGCCAAGTGTCCTGGAAGGGTCTGGGTCTTGGTTGATTCATCTGCCACGGCAGGTCAGGGAAGGTCAGGGCTGAATGAGTCACTAAGTGTACACTGATTGAGCAAATTCACAGCAGGGTGTCTGGGAGCAAGTTCCAAGCTCCGGTGCCCAGAAACCACCAAACCAGGAGGCAAGGGCAGGCGCTTTGCCTTCTTCAGCTTTGACACAATGCTGTCCAAGGGTCCACTGCAGCATCCCCTGCTAACATGAGTGTCCTGTCCACTTTCCACGTGTGTGATACCTGTTAGTTCAAGGACACTTGGTTTGCTAACCCTGGCAGGAGAAGCCTCTGGAAATCATTTGCTTTGACGTGCCAAAATTTTATTAAAGGAAGAGGACTAAATGAATGGAGCAAGACAATAAAAGAAGCAGAGGAAGAAAAGAAAAGGAGAAAATACAGAATGATAGACAGGTGGGAAAAAATCAGCAAGAAAAAAATGTTTTGTCCCAAAGAGTCACTCCAACCTGTCCTTTGAATCAAAAGTCAACCCACGGCCACTTAGGGGACAAGAATCAATAGGCAGATACTGGGAGAGACTGCGGTTTCTGAACATCCAGGCTCTGGCCATGACTGAGCCCAGGAATGCACCCACCTCGCTCCTGTAAGCATAGAGACTTGACCTCAGGGCCAGCAGTTCCCCTCAGATGTTGCGCTAGGGAACAGTTCACCCAGCCACAGTGGTCCACACTTCTCCACACCCCAAGCCCAGGAGCAAGAGGCTGGCAGCGGCGCTGGCCATGGTGCTGAATTATTAATGCTCATTTCAGTTATCCTTCGGTTCAGCAGAAATATGACAAAGCAATCTCAGATAATGAAATCAACCACATTTCTGCTGTTCACAGCAGGTTTTGAGGGGACAGATCTTGCCCCCTCAGTCACGGTGCTGATTGAGTTACATGTTTGTGGGTGGGGGTGTGACTCCTCGTGTTATCGATTGGTATGTAGTACATAGATTAGAGAAACCCAAGGCCCTTTATTACAGTGGGTCAGCGACTGCTCATAGCCAGATGGTAGAAGGGGGGAACTCTGCAGAACTAGCAGCTGTCATTTCATAGAGGGACTCTGGGGGATGGCAGGAGGCCACACAGCCTTAGTCCAACCTGACAAATCTTTACCATCCCTGCATCCACCTGTCACAGAACCGTCATGCTTTGAATGGCATCTGAGCTTGTGGAAGCACTTTAATATGAGGAATATTTAATATGAGATCTTGCAGCTTTTCCCATCTCTCCTTCATTTCTGCCTTCTCTCTCTTGGCCATGTAGTATTAATTTTTTTTTCAAAATCCAAGTAACTAGAAGCTAAAGTAATATTCAGTCATCCAGCAACTCCAGAGCCTCACTCCAGAGACAATAGATCTGCTATAGGGCAAGGAACACCTAGGCATGTGGACATGCTTTGTTTTCTCATGCTGAACAAACAACCTCCATATGATTAAAGACATCCACTTTATCTGCCTATACACTAAAATTAGGAATGTGACAGAATTCGGGGTTAGGGGCTTCTCCTGACATACTAGATCTGCAGATCCAAAAATCACAGACAACAGACAAGTTCAGGGTAGAAGCTTAGTTGTTACTGCATTTCCCCCCAGTGTTTTGTATAGTGATATTGAACACAGCCTCACAAAAGAGAAAGAAAAGAAAGAAAGAAAGAAAGAAAGAAAGAAAGAAAGAAAGAAAGAAACAAATTCACTGTATACCATTTCCTGATTTCCTGATGCCAAAAAGCAGGCAGAGGAACTTGACAGATTATGTCATAACTGTAATTGGGATTCACACAACATTGTTTCTTATGGCATTCATCTTCAAGCGTTATTTCCTTTTGAAATGTTTCGGCTGGGTCACGGGTCTTTCATTACTCCAATCTTAAACCTGCACAGGAAATCAGAACATTCCTTTTCAAAGAATAGAAAATAGAAATCATTGCCAGTCTGTGGTAGAGCGACTAGGTTAACACCACCCTGGATTTTGGGGCAGAATCAAGTTGAGAATAGTCATGGGGTGGAGGAGACACATTTGCTCAGACAAGCTTCTGGGGGCTAGCCTGTGGTGCCTGACACCAGTGGTGACATGACTTGGTCATTATTGGGCAAAACCATCAGCTAGTATTTGATAACTTGGTCATTGTGTATTGTGCCATTCACGTGGAGTGTGGGGAGACTCTCGACCTTTGCATCTTTATCCAAAGGCACTTTTTGTTTCTTGAGACAGGGTCTCATGTGGCTTAAGCTAGCCTTGAACTTGTTACATAGTTGAGGATGACTTTGAATTCCTGATCCTCCTGCCTCAGCCTCCCAGGTGCTGGGAATACTGGCATATAAACCACTACAATTAACTTCACCTGGAGCTTCCTTAAACGTTTCCCACTCACGACCCACTTTCACCTGAGAAATTTTTATGTGACTCTGAGTATATGTCTAAATAGATATACAAATCAAATACTTGCTGATAATAAATCATAGGGAGATTTATTTTAAAATAATTCTTTGGTTTGTCTATAATTTTTTCATTTGTTAGAGATAAAAGCAAATTGGCTTAGTAATGAATGTGCTTCTTTATTTTTACACAAAGAATTAAGTCTTGACTAAATAGTTTAGACTGCAAGGTACAGAGCATCTTCAACATTTTTCAAGTTGATGGGAATTTCGATTTTTTGTTGTTGTTTTTTCTTTTTCTTTCTTTCTTTTTCTTTTTTTTTTTTTTTGAGACAGGGTTTCTCTGTTGTAACTCTGGCTGTCTTGGAACTCACTCTGTTGACCAGGCTGGCTTTGAACTTATAGAGAACTTAAAGGTGTGCACCACTAATACCTGGCTGGGTATTTTGATTTTATGAGTGTCAGTGCTGAGAATGTCACTTGACATAAGTCACAGTACAAAATGACAGGAGTTTGTTTGGGGCCATTTCAGAAATGTTTGGAAATTTTGTCCTAATCCCAACTCAAAATTCATTCAACATTTTTTTTTAAATAAAAGTCAAGTCAGAAACCCAAAGAGCATTTTGGAAGCTGGTGACCCATCTTGAGTATTTGTCCCAGGGTTCCCTCCTTCTCAGTCTCCATAGGACTCTGGGGCTTCAGATGCCCTGAGCAACTAGCCTGGGCTCCACCACTCTTTTGACTGGGGTTGAGCTGAGCACTTGATCTTGAGGCCAGGACTACTGGTTACTAGGACTTTTCCTATATCATGGAACGTGCAGACAAAATGACAATAAATTCTAAAGCGTCACCTTTTAGAAACTCAGGACCAGATCTGAGTGGAGTGACACTTGTAGATCTCCTGACTGGAGATGCTGAGGCAGGAGGATTGCTTGAGTCCAGGATTTGAGTCCAGAATTGGCAACCTAGTCTCTTAGGGGAAAACATGGATAAACTCTGGACTGGGCCATTGGCTCCCTGACATTTGGTGTCCTAAAAATGATTCTGGCAAAATCATCAACACAGAGAAAACAAAACCATTGGAGTCTCAAATAAATGACACTAGACCACATCCCTTCTGGATGGAGCTCACCCACTGGAGGACACATCCAGTCCTTGGCCTCAGGCAGATGGGCTCTGGCCCTTCTTAGCCCCATGGGAACCTGCTCTTTTAGCTAATTCTGTTCCCCAGCCTCCTGTCCAGTGTCTCTGTTACAAGTGGCCACATCCCTTGACAAGCATGGTCCTCCAGCTGCCACTGCCGCAGCTGCTGCTCAGAAGTCCCTATGCCTTTCCTCTCCCTGCTGCTGCTCTTTTTCATTGACTCAGAGCATCTCTGGCTTTTATTTTCCCCCTGTGAACACTATTGTCTAGTTCATCCTAAAATAGTCAGGCCAAGCCATCCCATAATACCTAGCCCTGGTCACTCAAAACAGGGCTGGCAGGGGCTCCAGGCTCTTCTGCCTGTCCCTCTCTCTCCTGCAGTAAGCAAGCATGCCTTCGGCTCCAGCCAGTGCTTCCTCCAGATTCATGAGTCGGCTGCTTGTGCAGCAGCCCCAGATCCTGGCAGATAAATCTCTGTGGAGCTGTCAGCACAGACAGAGGGGAACGGCTGGGCCAAGTCCTCAGAGAAGCAACTGCAGACACCATATTTATCACCCAACCTGGCCCCTAGGGTGCTACCGGACCTTCAGAATGGAGCACAGGTCAGGGCGTGGGCTTCTTAATTTATTATTTATGTATTTATTTTCCTGTAAGAGACGCAGATGCCAAAGGTGCTGCCTCCAATGATCCTCTCTCTCCCTTGTCCTTGATGACAAATGAAGAACTCTGCCCCCTTTGTCCTTGCTGAGGATGAAGAGCCTGGTGTTGGAACTTGGGAGGTGAGGGACACTTTGGCTCCCCAAGGAAGGACTGACTGTGCTGCTGGCCTTGTGGAGAATTCTTGGTCACTGAAGGGGAATATGAATTTCAGCCTGTCCTGCAGGGTCACTCTGGGTAAATTTAAGCCGCTTCCGTGCCCACGGGTGGACTACACATTTGTCCTCCTTAGCCATGTCCAAGGCTCTCATCTCGTACAGCCTCAGCACCTTCCCAAGTGAAATTGAGACATGTGCTTATGACAGCATGTCTCCATGAAGACAGATCACTCTCCCTCCAAGGTCAAAGCTCCTGCTGGCCAAGCTTCCTGGCAAATGATTCGTCAAACAGGACAGTGAGCAGCAGACAGTCAGCTCTCGGGCCCCTGGCCACACCACTCGTCAGAAGCCTTTCTGTAGATTCTTGTGCCCTGTGGAACTTTTCTCCTTCCACTGTCTGTCTGTGCCTCCCCTGACATCCCTGGTCCCCAGTGCGGAAGGATGAGTTGGCACAATATCAGAAATGATGACAGGGACCCAGAAGGCAGAACAAATCTGCAAGAAAAAAAAAAAAGAAATTTCTCAGTCATTTTATAAGGCAGGAGTCATGGTGCCTCAAGAGGTTTATAAAAACAAAACAAAACAACAACCCCAAAAAACAGAATAGCAAAGACATTGCCTGCTGTGTCCATCCATTCTCTGTCTGGCACAGTCGCTAATGAGGAGGGCTGAGCCTTTGTTTCCTACTAGCCAAAGCCTATGGCTGCCCCTCCCCATGAGTGTGTTTACAGCGTATTTGTTATTAAGCTCCTGCTATTGGCCCAGGAGTGGGACCATGGAAAAGCGAGACAAATAAGCAGGAAATAATGAACTGAGAAAGCCTTACAAAGGTTATTCCAGTGGGGAGCCTCTTCCATGGCCTCAGGTGATTCTGCCTCCTTGGTAATCATGCCCTTCAGGAATGTTCTCTCCCTTCAGTGTGGGGTGGATATACTTCTCAAGAACAGAATGTGACAGATGTGATAGACAATACCATCGTGAAAAGACTGATTTGTGTCTTGTCACCAGTCTCCCTCTCTCTCTCTCTCCCTCTCTCTCTCCTCACTGATGGAAGCCAGCTGCTGTGAGTGTGTATGAGGCAGCTAATGTCAGCAGCCAACAGCAGCGGAGGCCCTGGTTCCTGTGACCAGCTTCACCAGTGAGCTTGGAGTGGATCCCCACTTTGAACTTTGAGATGACCACAATCCTAGCGAATACTTGGCTCCCTCCTGGGAGACACTGAGCAAAGCCTCACCGAGACTTAGCCTCAGCTAAGCTGTGGTAGGATCCCTCCTCAGATCCATCCACAGAAACAGGATGGCATTTACCATGAGTTATTTAATCCAGGCTGAAGTTTTCACATGGGGTGAATTACTGATGCAGGCATCAGAGGGAGTTGTCTGATACAGACTTAAAGACAGAGTCTGATAAAGACTTGAACTGGAGTCCAGGAGAGGCCTCACCAAGAGTACACTGTTCCCGGTGAAATACTAGCCACCAGTAAAACTAGAGGAACCGCATTCTGGCAAGGAGGGCAGCGTGGGTGCCAGGATGCTCAAGAAGCAAACAGTTGGGTCGCTGGAAGAGTTCAGTCTGGGAGGCAACCTACACGTTCTGCTGGCGCTGTTTACTTCTATGTCTTTATTCCTCAACTCAGCCTTGGAAAGCAGGCTTCAGAACCCTGTGCCACTGTCAGGAGCACCAAGGCAGATTTTAGTCATTAGCCAGAGTCACACAGCTGGGAAGGGGCAAGGTGCAGATTTGAGCCACGATGTTCTTGCATACGGAGGCTACGGATTGGTCGGCCTCATAATATCACGTGACTTTGTTCAACCACTGAGCAGATGGCCCCTGCTTTCCTGCTCTGTTCTGCCTATCCGGCAGAAGCCTGCTGTTCTGGCACAGAGTGGCAACCGTTACCATTTTTACTTGGCTTTACTCGTTTTCTTCTCATAAAAGTCTGAAGGCCGCTTGGATTGGGGGAATCTGCCGTTATTGTGCCCACACAGAGTGAAGTCTGGAAATGAGAAATGGCTAACCCTAGGGCATTTCTGTAAGGATCACAACGATGTGCTGACTCCAGGGCCTTGACTCTGGTTCTTACTCTTTCCTCAGCAGGCATTGCTCTAGGGTCCTGACACAGACAGGACACCTTTGTGAAAGCTGAGAATCCTCCCTGGAGTTAGTAGTCTGTTCTCATAACTCAGCTTCTGGGCAAGCCTGGCTTTTATAAATCACTGTTGCTCAAGTTGAAGTGCACGTGTATAAAGTTCTTGCCTAACAGCTGAGTGAGGAATATTTATGATGCATGAAAGTCTTTAACTTCACAGTTTTCTGCTATTAGCTTCATTTAAATAACTAGACTTTCTGGTTCGTTACTCCTAAGAACTTGAGAGACAGGTGAAATTTGCTGGCGGTGTATGTCTCTCAAAGTGAATGACTGGCCTTCCAATGGTTAGTCCTTGTTTAAACATGACTTCTCCCAGAAGGACTGTCTGACTTTTGGTCCTTGAATTAGCCTCCTGCCCCCATACAGTCTCATGTAGCATCCTATGACTGTCCTTTAAGCTCTCATCAGGGCAAGTAAAAATGGCTCCCTCAGTAGATAAAGTCTTGTCATGCAAGTGTAAAGACTGGAGTTCAGATGCCCAGAACCCACGGCTGGTGGGTCCGACAGCCCAACTGTAATCCCAGCCTTTAGAAGGGATGATTCATGTAGCTGGCTAGCTGGACTAGTTGTTCTGGCAAGCTTTGGGTTCAGTTGAGATGCTGCCTCAAATAATAAGGTAGAGAATGATCAAGAAAGATTATGATCCCCTACATGAAGATGTACCTGTATACATGTATGTTCACACACAGTTGAATACACATACACAAGGCCCACCACATATGATATACGATCTCCACCAAAACCCCAGAGACTTTTTTGGTGTGGTTTCTTTTGGTGTGGTCATATCTCAAATTTTCTCCTGTGAGTTTATGTTTTTTCCTGAGATGTCAGGGAGAGAACACAGACTTGCCTGCCCTCTGGAAGACTTCCATTGGTCCTTGATGGTTAGATAAAGGAACTTCAGAGAGAGTCCTTCCCTGTACTCTACTCTGGAGAAAAGGAGGGTGGGCCCCAGGTAAGATCAGAAAGATCTGGAAGCCAAGTGTTTAGTTTAAGCACTCAGCATGTCAAATAAACTTTTCCATCTTACCGTATTTGTGTCTGGTGTTTCGTTGCAGTGATAGAAAGCCGGCTAACATGTGAGCAGTCCCAGAGGATGGAAGGAATACCTTCAGATCCCACCACACTAGGGCAATCTGCAGCTAACCTTTGGCAGCAGTGCAACTGTAGCTAACACTTGTTAAGATTGTATATGTTTCCACACGTTTGTTTTTTAATATGAAATGCTTAACAAATTTGCCTGTTTTTCTTGCACAGGCACTGTTTTAGTTAGGGTTACTGTCACTATGATGAACACCACGACTAAAGCAACTTAAGGAAGAAAAGGGTTTATTTGGCTTACTCTTCCAGATCACAGTTCATCATCGAAGGAGGTCAGGAAAAGAACTCAAACAGGGCAGGAACCTGGAGACAGGAGCTGATGCAGAGGCCATGGAAGGGTGCTGCTTACTGGCTTGCGCCTCACGGCTTGTTCAGACTGCTTTCTTATAGAATCTAGGACTTCCAGTCCAGTGCTGACCCCACCCACAATGGGCTGAGCCCTCCCACATCAACCACTAATTAAGCAAATGCCTTATAGACTTGCCTACAGCCTGATCTTATGACAGCATTTTCTTAATTGAGTTTCCTTCCTCTCAGATGACTTTGCCGTGTGTCAAGTTGACATAAGATTAGCCAGCACAGGGACCATGCTAATCTTCTTTGTATTGCTCTAGTTTTAGCGTACATGCTGTGGAATTTCAAGACCTGACACAGAGGCGGTTATTTTGCACAGAGTTTCTCACATGCAAATGACAAGGTGACTGATCTGTCCTGGTTTGCTGGAGATTGTCTAGCCTTAAAACTGAAATAGTTTTAGGAGCAGTCTAGGAACAGCCCTTAAAGCTCAGCCAAATGGGGTGGTCAGTCATCAAGTGGGGGGAAGTCAGTGGGCTGTGAGCCAAAAAATAGGAGGTAAGAGAGAGAGGGAAACACAGCGAGGAATCTGAGAACAAAGAATTATGCATTTGGCAGGTGTGTGTGTGTGCGCGCGCGCGTGTGTGTGTGTGTGTGTGTGTGTCTGTCTGTCCCCCATCCCCATCCCTGTGTGTGTTGAGAGGAGGGAGGTAGTACCCTAATTAAAGCAAGAAACAAGATTAGGCTATGCAGATCAGAGAGGGCTACTGTAGAAGACATTTCATTCGCTTCAGTTTGTCCAGAAATCTTGAGCTATGCACGCTGAAGCAGCTGTTTCAGGATATGCCGGCTGGATCCTTCATCTGCATTTCCATCTGACTTAAGCGGGACCTCATCCTTTCCCTTGTCAGGATTCCTGAGGGACTGCTGGACAGCATGAACCCTGGGCTTTGAGAACACTTAGCTCTACCGCAGGGGAAAAGCACATGGCAGGAGCAGGTGCTCATCTCCCCAGGATCTAGCCTGAAAACTGAAAGCCTTCTCCAGGTAGGAAAGCCCAGCCCCCAGCCCTCAGCCCCCGGCCCCCAGCACCCTGCCCCAAGGAGATGTCACTGTGGATTGTCCATAAAGGCTCTGGCACTTCTGCTGGGACTCGCAGTTTCTTGAGTTAGTTATGATCACTTGTAGCATTGGTGGATGAGGGCCCTACGGTTCTGACAGAAGATTCTAGACGCAGGTACTCTCGGCTGCAGAAGCACCCTGTGACTTCAGGCAGCAGATAAAAAGAACCTGAAAATCAAATTCCCAATAATCCATCCAGAGTCTTGAGAATGGTGGGAAGTGCTGGGGTGGATTCCCAGACATAACAAAACATAGTCTGATCTCACAGGGCTCCCAGGAGCTCTCAGAGTTTGGAAGAATGCTTTGCCTAGAGGAAGAGGAGTTTCCACATTAAAGCCCCTCCTCCCCTATGCACCTGCTCACCTTCACGCCCATGCACCCACACAGAATCTGATTTTTAGAGGCAACCCTGTCTAGAGAGCCCCAGAATTGTGGAGGCTCCAGAAAGAATTTTACTTCTTCCAGATTTCTCAAAACAACCTACTGGAAATCATCCAGAGGGAAGATTTTAGGGAACACACAAAAAAGTTCCAAGGACAGCTTACCTGGGCTGGTCCTGTCCTCCATACGTATTCAGCCATGCTGGCGACTGGTCTTGGACAGGGCACTGTGTGTGAGCCACCACTTTAGGGGAGGGAAAAGCAACAGCTCTGCCTCTGTTGTGGTGCATCAGAAAATAACAGGAAACGTAAAACCCGCCAACACTTGTCTGCTATGTGCAAAGGGTCTCAGCGTCCACCAAAGCTGTTTGAAATGCAATTTCCATTGTCACCTCACTCAGGCTAAGTGTGGAGGTGAACGCCAAGTGAAGAGAGTCAATCTACGAATTAGTTACATTTCTATTTCTGTAATAAAACACTACGACCAAGGCAACTTACAGAAGGAAGTGTTTAATTGGGCTTACGGTTCCAGAGGACTAGTGTCCATGATGGTGGAGTAAAGGCATGGCTGCAAGAACAGCTGAGAGCTCACATCTCGCACTGTAAGCAGAAAGCAGAGTGAGCACTCTGGGAATGGTATGAGTCTTTCTAAACTACAAAGACATACCTTCTTCAAACTGAGTCACGCCTCCTAATCCTTCCCAAACAGTTGCGCCAGATAGAGATCAAGTACCCAAACTGGGGTCATTCTCATTCAAATCACCAACCCCATAAAAGAGAGTAGAGCAAGGATTTGGACCCTGCTCTGTTTGATACTGAATGTGTATAGGTGCTCATCGACCCAGAGCCAAGCCTATCACAACTGAGGGCCCAGTGATGGCCTTCTCGGGGGCATTGTGACAATAGAGAGATGGCACTATGGCTAGATTTAGTCAGCAATGGCTTCTTGCAGGAAGCCTGGGATTGTGGAATCTGAATGGAACCTGAATTTAGACTTCCCCTCTCCTCCCATTAGCCTTAGTGAGGCGGGAATCATTCCACCTGCAGCCCTCCCTGCTGCCTGGGGAAGAGAAAACTAATCCTCTATTTCTCAGTAACACTGAGACTAAGGCACAAGACCCAAATGGCTCAGGGAGTGTAATCATTGCAGCTTTGCTAAGAGCAGAAATAAAAACTGGCGTGGGTCCTCCCTGGGTAAATATAATTAGCCGGGATTACAGACCAAACCTCCCTAAGCTCCAACCCTCCACAGCTAAGGGACCTGCTGGCTTTTGGCAACTCTCAGAGCCCAGAACCTTTGCTGGGGCCACAGTAATTTGATTTATCTAGGAAACAAGGCAACATTACAAGGCAAGGTTTGCAATTTCAATATGCAGAGATAAATTTACATGCAGAGCTAATTAGGCAAGTGAAACACCCATGAATTGATTACTATATGAAAAAGAACACATCTATTTGGAGAAATACACTCTATAAGGTTGTACAATATTTGCAAACTTAATTGCCAAGTGGAAATTCCCCTTCTAGTGGTTAAGAAATTTAAGCAATTAACCTTTGCTGGCAAGGCTTTTCAAGTCCTCAAGCAGCACAAGGAAGCTCTGGGCTCTGCCTTTTTGGGGAACACCTGGAAAAGACTGCAGCTCTCTGGGCTCTTCCTCAGCCCCAGTCTGAATCCTGGCCAGAGTGTCTGTGAACCAAGGCTTCACATCTGCATTTTTTTCTCTTACAAGAACTTTGCAGGGTGACTCTCCTGTATGATACGATTATTCTCTCTTTCCAAAGGCTTTGTGGCTGTCATGGAAGAATATCAGCTCATTCAAAGTCACTATGTTAAGGGTAGAGTTGGGCCTTGAACCCCAGTCAACTGCTTTCTCTCTAGAGCTAATGTGTCTATTGCCTAATTTCTTCTTCTTCTTTTTCCTGTGTCTGTGAACAAACTGACAATCTGTGTAGCTAGAACAGGCAAGCAGCCTTGATCTGGGGTGTACCAGGTCCAAAGGCCTCCACTTCAGAATGTGTCACACACACACACACACACACACACAGAGGCAGGGGAAGGAGAGAGGGAGAGAGGGAGGGAGGGAGAGAAGGGGAGAAGAGAGAGAGAATAGGGAGGATAGAAGAGATCAACCAACCAAAAACGAAGTGAGTTCTGGGACTCTTGGAGCCAGCTTCCACCACTTCCCCATTAACCAGCCTACATCTCTCTAACCTGTCCTGCACCTTAGCATGGGTTTTCTTTCTCTTTTTGGGTTATTTCCCATTCTGTGTGGAAGGCACAGGTCACATGGTGTAGTTCTGCCAGTGAGAATCTGTTCTTTCTCACCACAGCTTCTTAGGGCAGGGATTCTGACTGGTTTATTCTGTGGTAATTAATGTCCAATCACCTATAAGCTGCTGCAAGCATAGCTGCTGTAACAGGAGGGAAGGAAGGAGAATCAGTTCCCAGGAGTGGAGATGGGATCGGTTATCCCTGGAGTCCACACAGAAACCAAGTCTGTCTAAACATCTTCCCCTCTGGGAGAATAGACAGCATTGAAGTTGGCTGGAGGCCTGACACGGCCTGGAAGGCCTCAGCCTCTCCCGTGGGAAGATGGGAATTCTGCTGTAGGTCATACAGGGTGTGCAGGAAGGAACTCCTTGAGAGCTGGGTGGAATTCCTCCTCCATAGTGACCAGTTCTCAACAGCTCCATCAGGTGGCCTAGGTCCTAAGGACCCAATGGGATGCTTTCTGGCGGGGAGCCAGGGACCCTTCTGCAGAGTCCTCTTTCCTGACAGCAGGTCCCTGGCACTCACCCAGCAGGCCTCAGATGCCACACGGAGCTGTAACTCTGACCAGGACCTCGCAGCCCCATGTTAGTTCAGTTGAGGCTTCAGAACAAACTGCCTCTTGCCTCTGCCAGTTTTTCCGAGGACAACTGGAACCCTGGCAGTGGCCATTCCCAGACTGCTGCTGTTGGGTTTATAAGTCGGCGGACTCGGGCTGGCAGATCAGCCCCTCTCTCCTCACATGACGGGGTGTAAATTTTTTCTTGGAAAATGGAGCCAAGCTGCTTGCCGCAATCATTGCCTGGGATCCACAGTGAAGAAGAAGTGGCTGCTCCTGCCATTAGCCACCAGCCACCGCCTCCTCACCATAGATCCCAGCTTCTCTCCACGCGACACCCTGGATCTTAAAGAAGCAGACACTTGGAAGTCATTTCTGACTTCTTTCTTAATCTAGTCTCCTCCACCCCCTCTGTGTGTGTAGGCACACACCTGCCACAACACATGTGTGGAGGTCAGAGGGCAATCTTCAGGTGTCAGTCTTTGGCTTCCTACCTCATTTGAGGCAGGGTCTCTTCACTGCTGCGTAGACCAGGCTAGCTGACTTTCAAGCTGGAGATTCTCCTGTCCTTGCCTCCTGCCTCCTCTCGGGGGAACACACCGGGACTACAGTATTATGTCTGTGTGTCCAGCCTTTTCCTGGGTTCTGGAGATCCAAACTGAGGTCATCAGGCTTTTAAGGCAAGTGTTTTTTCCTGAGCTATCTCACTAGCCCTGACTTCCTTCCTTCACCCGAAGCCCACTTTCTCTCTGGAGCATCTCCCCCTGACGATCTATCCCCATTGTCGTTGCCCCACTCAGGCCACCCGTGTCCCTGTCTGCATTGCTACACCACACTTGTAGCTGCTTCCTCTGCCTTTCGTCTTCTCCCAAACCGAATTGGGTTACTCCCTTGATTAAACCTGTTGTGCCAACTATTATGAGAGGCGGACTCAGAAATCCATCCAAGCACTGCAAAGTACAGGGAGCTCCTGTACAGTGTCTGATGTTCTCAGACACTGTTGGTGAGAATCAAAAGTGATTCAGCAGTTCTGGAAAACGGCTGGATAGTTTCCTGAGAAGTTAAAAGTCCACTTCATACACGAGCCAACATTCTTGCTCCTGTGTGCTCCTTACAGAAACCGCACACTCACGTTCAGGCACAGATTTACATGCAAAGGTTTACAGTAGCTCTATGAATCATTGTCCCCCACATGCTGCAAACCAAATGACTCCCATCAGGGAAATGCATGAGCATCCATATAATTGGATACAACACAGCAATAAAAGTGAGTAGCTATTGATACGGGCTGCCACATGGTTAATTTTAATGCATTATGCTGAGCGAAAGCACAGTCTTACAAGATTACATAGTACACGATTCCACTTACGAGACATTTACAGAAAGTGAAACAGTGCCGGCAGAGTAGCGATCCTTAGGAGTGGGGGGAGAATGCGACCGTAGGTTACGAGACTGGTCTATACCCTGATTGTGGTTGTGGTTACATGGATTTTCTATACATGCTAAAACTCATCAAACTGTTTGATGAAAGCAATGCTTTACTACTGGAAAATTACTAAAATATTCCTCTACGGCATCCCTGGTCCCTGGAGTGCCTGGTCTAGCTGCTGCATCTGCATCCCTGCCTTTGGTCCTGCTCCTCTTACCAAGTCCTTGCAGCACTGTGAACACTCTTCCCGTGTCACTATTCCATTCTGGGTGACTGGCGCCAAGCTCGCATTGCTGCCCAACCCAAGCCATTGGAAAATGCTATTTTCTGTGACATCTCTGATTCTTAAATAGCCAAGTATAACACATCCAGATGCCTCAAGGATGTGATCGATATGATCTCTGAACTCCAGGCTAGTGTGTACCCCGGGCAGTCAGGGAGCAGGAGAGAGTTTGAGGTTTTCCCGGCTGGTCCCACGGAGCTGCAGAGCTCTTGGTGGCTAAGGCTGGAGGATCAGTGGCCTGTGAAGAATGAGGCCACATCTTCTCCTGCACAGCGTAATTATACCTTCCCTGGGGCTGGCAGTGTGGGGCTGCAGGTATTTGAGGTGGTGTGGAGGATCTTGTTTACTCACCCTTGCTAATGCGGGAGGCCAGGATTTTAATTCCAAGGGGTCAGGATTCTTGTTTTTGATTTCCCTGGTGAGTGCTGCAAGGTGGATAACGGTTTGGTGGGAGGAACGGGCTGGACCTGGGGGGCTGAGGAGAGATAGATGCACGACAGGTCGCAACAAAACCCAGCGGTGCCTTCTAGGCAGGGGCTACAATAACCACGAGGAGGCTGGGTCTGAGTGAGGCCTGGAGCATTGGTCAGTGACTCACAATAGGAAACTGACCCCATGTTTCTTTCACTCCTTGGAAAGATTGGCAAGGGCTGCTGAGATAGGTAAGCCTCTAAAGGCACCTGGTATAAACCTGATGGCCCTAGTTTGGTCCCCTGGACTCCCCTGTGGGTGAACTCCCACATGTTGTCTGGTTTCTATAAATATGATGTGACACGCACACGCACACACTAAACAACAAATACATAAAAACACAAGTGTAAGATTGACAAGTGCCCTTGCTAACCACAGGTGGAATAAGTGCTTGAGCAGCCCTGGTTATTTCTGGATAATCAGCTTGCATGGCAAGCACTGTTTCTGAGAAACAATCCGTGTCAGCTGCCACACTGATCTCTGGGACTGGGAACAGAGGAAGGATTTAAGCTTTGCTGAATGAAAGCTCTGGACCTCTGGCTTTGGGCATCGCTGAGGGTGTTGCTTGGGAAGCTAGTTTGGGAGACATCTTTGCTAGTAGCACGGAGGGGACAATAGGATCTGCACTGTGACAGCAGCTGCAGCCTACAAGAACCCTCTAAACAGTGGCGTCTAACAGTAATCATCTATCTGCTCATGGTTCTGTGGGTCATGGGGCCCGCCAACTTGATAGATCTAGAATCACCTAGGAGATGAGCTCTGGGCACAACAATGGGAGTTTCTTACTTGTATCAAGGTGGGAAGCGTTCCTAGGACTGAGTCCCTGGTCTGTAGGAAAGGGGGAAATAAGCTGAGCACAAGAATTCATCCCTCCTCGCTTGCTGACTGTGGAAGCCACAGGATCAGCTGTCCTAATCTCCTGCTGTTGCAACTTTTCTACTGCGATGAACTGTAGCCTCAACTCATACTTCAAGATGATTTAATTTATCTAGTTTATTTAAAACTAATTATGTGTATTTGGGGTGAGTGTGTGGGTGTGTGCATTCGACCGTGGGTGCCCACAGACACCAAGGTATAGGATCCTCTGGAGCTGGAATTATAGGACGTTGTAATCTATCTGATGTGGGTGCTGGGAACTGAACTGAACTGAACTGAACTTGGGTCCTCTGGAAAAACAGTTCTTAATTTTGAGTCATATTTCCAGCCCCTCGATTTACGTTTTATACCTTCATTCATACTTAACAAATATGTACTGAACATCAGCTAGGTGGCGGGCATTGATGACACTGATTTCACAGTGACCCAAACACCACCAGCACTCCTGTTCTCTTGGGTTTAAAACATAGCTGTTTGTGGAAGTCAGTCACTGTGTTTGTTTTGTGTATTGTTGGTGACTGTCATGATGACATGGGTTTGGTACCCAGAACCTATGTCAAAGAGCTGCACTGGTGTACACATGCAATGCCAGCGTGGGGGAGGCAGGAACCAGCAGATCACTGGGACTAGCTGGCCAGTGAGAGATCCTGTCTCAATAAGACGGGTAGTGTTCCTGAGGAACGACAACCAAGGTTACCTACCCTCTGATCCCTGTCTGAATGTATACAGAGAGAGGGAGGGCGGGGAGGAAGAGAAGGAGGAGGAGGAGGAGGGGAGGTACAATAAAGGAAATATTGTGGTAGAGACTGAGGGGATAGAGCAGGGAAGGGGACAGGGCCTTAGGGACTTGGCTGTGGGATTGTTCTTAGAACATATCCAACATAACATGAAATTTGAAGCTGGTAAAGAACACATTGTTCTGGCAAGTTGTTGGGCTGTGCACTGTAGAAGGGCTAACCCGAAGTGGCTGAGGGATTCCTCCAACAGGACCGAAGGGGGAAGCCATAGGGATTCCCTCTATTTGCTTCTTAATAAAATATGAAATTGAACATGAAGCAAACAGGACACAAGACAACAAGATTACTTCCAAAGCAGGAAGAACTCCTGTTATGGGAAAGAAAATGCTCCCCAACTCCGACCACGAACACTGACCTCTGGTCAGCAGTGGTCTTCATTATCTCCGAATGCATGTCCACATACAGGGTTTTCTGACTTTCCGTTAAAAAATTATAACATATTTAATGCTGCCAGGTGCATACCCGGCCCAAGACCAAATGAGAGCAAGAAGACACTAATTGTCTCATCCAGATTCCATCTGGGGAACCCTCTGATATAACTTTCGTTGTTGTTGTTTTGAGACAATGTCTCACTATGTAGACTTGACCTTCCTAGAACCTGATATATAGTCCAGGCTGTCCTCAAACTCAGAATCATCATGTCTGTCCCAGAAGCTAGGATCAGTAGTCACCATACCCGGATTCTTATGAGACAATTTTAAAAAATGGTCTCAATGGCAAAACATTAAGAAAAGAAATAGAAAAGAATGCTGTCACCGGAAGATTGGCATAAGCACACAAAGCGTAATTGCTAGCCCTCGGTTTGTACAATTATAAAATAATCATAAAAGGTTCTCATTCGTAACTGATACACACGTATCAGAACTTACAATGAGGACTGAAAAGTGTGAAGTTTTAAATTAACACAATGTCAATGCTGACTCGAAGTGACATAGAAAGATTACACACGCTTATGTACGGTGTTTTGAAATATGTCTTCAGAGTGGAGTGGCTCGACGAAGAGCATTAACATACGCATTTGCTCAGGTACTTACCGCTTGGATAAAAACCCTGAAAGCCTCTTTCTTACCAAGTTTCAAAATATGATGCATAAGTACAGGCATTCTGTTGTACGCTGGCTCTCTGGAGCTTATTCGTATTAGCTAAAACTCCGCATCTTATGACCAATGTCTCTCTAACCCCCCATATCCCTGTCTCTGACAATCACCAATCTACTGGGCTTCTATGAGTTAAAAAGAATTTTTTTTATGGCTTCTGCATGTGAGATCACATAGTAGATGTCTTCCTGTGTCTGGTTTTACTGTGTTGTCAAAAATAGCACAATTTCTTTCTTTATTAGAGCTAAATAGTATGCCACGATTCTGTTTTTACTAGACTTGAGCCATATGTTTTCTAGAAGGAGCATTATGCTTTAGTGATAGTTCAGTGTAAGGTATTGCATTAGAGGGCCAGAAATTAAGCCCCTGTTTCTTATTCTATGGGTCACTTTTTGGTGGCCGTGTTCATCTGGTGACTTTCTTATGCAGTTCAATAGTTTGCTTCTTCTTCAGTAACCACAGAGGGGGTGATATGTTGGAATGCTATAGTCTTCTCTTGGATCATGGACTTCGTTTCTTTCTTTCTTTTTTTTTTTTTTTTTCCAAATAAACACAGAAAACCACCAGGATTTTGGAGTCAATTCATCAGTTCGTCTAGCAGGCTCTGGGCGTGTGGATTTTGTTTGACAATCCTCTGTAGAATCCCAGCTCTCTCGGAAGTAGTATTAGGGTTTCAACTGTATCGAGTTTGGGAAGAGTATTGAAACCTAGAAATATCAACAACAAAAGTAGTTACCAAGTCTTTCTGGATGCTCGAGAACGCATAGCCCTTTCCTTTGATATTTGTGCTCATTCCTTCAAAGCCAGGAGCCGAGCTCTGCGGGCTGCAATCACTGCGCATGCTCTTTCCAAGGCCAGGCTCCAGGGCTGTGATGGAGCCTGCACTCGCAGGCTTCCTGTGAAAAACCTGTCTTAGCAATGATGCTTTTCCAGAATTCATGACTGCTCCTAGGACAAGTCGGCTAGGAGTTTCGGGTGAAGGTGATCACAGCCTTTGAAAAGTGAGAAATTTGTAAGTAATTAACCACTGATGCCACGGTCAGCCACCTGAATCCTGCCTCGCGCACTGAGTTCTCCCGGAACGTCGCCATTTTCGTCAGCTATACAAGTACCCACAGGCATAGGTTCACAGCATTTCCCTCCAGAGCCGTTGTGCGCTACCCTACGGTACACTTCCATGATATCCGTCTTGAAGTTTATTTGAAACCACTTTTAAAGTTTTGTATTGTCTTCAAAAGTGTGTACGTGTGTGTGAAGGTCTATGTGGGAGGATGTGCACATGTGTGCTGGCACCGGAGGGGGCCGGAAGCATCGGATGCCCTGGTGTTGGAGTGACAGATGTCTAGGAGCTGTCTGAGATAGGTGCTGGAAACTGAAGCGGATCTTCTGCAAGAGCAGCATCCACTCCCAACTACCGAGCCACCTCACCAGCCCCCCAAAATCAATTTTATGGGGTACAACCTAGATATCAGCACTTTGTCTGCCTTCTCTGTCCAAATGAGAAAAACCTACCCAACCACTGCTCCTGTGAAGTCTTAAATTAGCAAGGAAACTTCCATACTTTCTGAACAATGCATGACTGCCCTGGGCTGGAATTCACTACAATTTTTTTGAGGAAGGTCCTTTGTCATCTAGAGGTCAGGTTGAAGCTGAACTTGGCTCTGTGAACATGTATACAGAACTCTACAGTTGCAGTGAGAATTAACTAGTCTTGACCGGAATCCTCAATGGCATCCTTAAATTAACAGGAGTGCTCTGTACCCCAGCCAGAAGACCTAGAACCGGGAAAGAAATAGAAACATCTCTGATTGGCCCTTGTCCTTCCTTCTGTCCACACAGCTTGAGCCTGACTGGACGGTGAGTAAGAGGAGCTTCGAATCAAGCTGGAGACAGGAGGAGAGAATGATTTAGAGGGATGAGAATACACTACTGGGTCGCCATGGCACCAGTCGCTACAAGAGGTTGAAAAGTCACAGAACTGAAACAAGAATCATCAGTGGCCAAGTTTAGAATGAGATAGACTCAGTAGCTGCTCGAGCTGCCTTTCCAGGTTACCACAGAGAGCAGGCAGGTGCCATTCGAGGCCAGTTCTCCCCTTGTGTACTGGATCCCCTCTCTTTCTGCTTCTTTAAGAAATATCTCCAGCCATTCCATCTGCCATCTTCAACCTTGTCCTCTCTGCTGGGTCTTTCCCTACAGCACACAAGCAAGGCTAGTGTCTCGCCCCACTTAAAATATCTCGACTCCAGTTACCCTGTCAGTTACGGTCTTATTTCTCTGCTCTCTTTCACAGTACCAGCCCTTCCAGTGTTGCCGGGATTTGCTATCTCCATTTCCTTCCCTCTAGTTTTCTCTTAAACTTAATCCAACCTGACATTTGCACACACATACCCGCTAATCCATGACCCTCGCTTCTGGCAGAATTATCAGTGACTTCCATTCATCCGGGTCCAGGGGTTGATTCTGAGTTGATTCCGAGTCTTGGTTGAGTTGTTGGCAGTGCTGACCACAGTTAGTCAGTTCTTGATGCGTCCTCTTCCCTGGGCTTCCAGGACACAAGCTGGCAACTCCTCAGATCTCAGCTGCCCCTTCCTCTGAATGTTGCAGGCTGGGGCTCCGATCACAGATCCACCCTACTGTTCCTTGCTGATTTATTTTTGCTGCTCCTTCTGTCAGGGACTCCACAGTTTCTATCTCCTGCCTGGGCTCTATCTCCCAGCTGCACACATGGCCGCCTATTGACATCCCAACAGGAGGTTGTATCACACCTCAAATCGTGATACCCTGATGCCATAGGGTTTCTTTCTCATTTGTGCTAACTGTCCCTCGTGCTCTGTCCAGCCACCCTCGCTCCTGCCGGATGGACCAGCTCCCTGTGCAGAACTCCGCTGGTCATGGTGTGACAGAAAATGAAAGCAGTGAACTGTAAACTGACTCTGGGGAATTCATGCTCACACTTCGTTGGCCACATCAAGCCCCATGGCTAATCCGACAAAGCAGGAAACCACAGCGAGGCTCTGTCCACACAGCGTGCTTAGCAGATAGGCTGAACAGACATCCTAAATTCATGTTTGTGCTGAGATGAACCCTATTTCTTACAAACCTGCTTCCCCAAGCCTTCTCCATCTCACTCATGACAGTCCGGTACTCTTCATCACGCAGGTTACAGTGTGGATTTCTTGACTTCTGAGCTTTACCACCCGGGTTCAGTTCTTTGCACGGTCTACGCTAGGCCAGAAGCGGAGTCTTTCCCCATCTCTGCTACCACCAACCGCCACGCACCACTATGTCCTTTCTAGGTTCTTGTTCTAGATATAAGGCAGGGTCTTGCGCAGCTTAGGCTAGCCTTGAATTCAATGTGTAGTTAAGGATGGGCCTGAACTTCCGATCTTTGCCTCCACCTCCTAAGCGCTGGGGTTATGAGACATGCATTATCAGGCCTGTGCATGCCAGGCCATCATTCCACCAGCCAAGCTTCATCTCAAGTCTATCCCTGAATCATTTCAATGGTCTCTTCTGGCAGGCTTCCTGTTTCAACCCCGGACGTGCGTATTAACCCTGTCCGGCGTGAACACGGGTGATTGTTTTAAACTCAAAGTCTCTCGCTTCTTGAGACTTCACTATCCAGCCGCCCTTACCTTCTTCTTGCTCAGGAAGAACCGTACTTTTTAATGTTTATAATCTTTTTGTTTGCTGTCAGAGGCTTCACTCGACTCAGTCTTGAGTCTCTTTCATTTGTGAGAAATGATATGAAGAACGGAGATGACCCTGTCTAGCTTAATTTCTCAGTCAGCCACATCTCCAGCTTCTCCTTGACTCTCTTAGCCACTTCCTTTCGGTTTTCCACCCTGAAACATTCTAAGGTGATTTTTTTGCTCCATCTACCCATCTATCCATCCACCTACACATCCAATTTATTTGACAACGGTTATTAGTGTCATTACTATGCTCATACCACACTATACCGGGCAGGTTACTGTGGAGGGAAGGATGGTCTCACAGTCGCTTCTGAGAGAAAGCTTATTTCGTTCTTGTACACATAGAAAATACGAGGTCAAATGAGGAGGAAGACATGCCGAAGTCACAAGGCAAGTGTGTGGCAGACAGCTAAGACCCTGCATCTTCAGGACTCTATACCCTCAGTCTGGATTGGTGAATTTCTGCTGACGGGGAGGAAGAGGGGAATGTGGCTCGATCTCCATTCCAGAAAAGCCTTGGCACACGTCTCTTGGCCTTCAGGTGCACTTCTTCACCATGCTTTGGCATGGCCCCACTCAGTGAATCTTCAGCCTGACCATGTGCCCTGACCCTTACAGACCCTTCAAGGCAGATTCAGTCTGATACAGGATGTTGACACTATAGGTAGAATTCAGTAATTCTAAATCACCCATAAGAGATAAGAAGGGTCAGGTCACTGAGAGCCCCGTAACTCTGCTGTGGGTAGCCCCTAGACTTCTCCTGTCATAAGAGCATCAGTACTTGAATTTTCCTGTGTCTGAGACAGACCTGACCATGAACACTTACCAGAGAAGCGGGGCTCCCATTTCTCCTCTGTTAGTTCACACAGGGTCTCATCCATGGGACTGATGCAAAAAATTGACCTTAGAAGACGGGTCCATGAAGTGGCATCTGAAGCAGTGGGCTCTGCAGCTATCCAGAAAGCAGAGTTAGGAGAATATCAGGTGAAGACCTGAGCAAGATGGCTGCTTCCTCTGCACACTTCCTGGTGACTTTACCAAGAGCTAAAGAAAGTCCTAGAAGGCATAACATGGTGCCTAGACTTAGCATCAAATCCCAAGTCTTCAATTTCCTCCTGCACAACACCTTGTCCCATGTTGGGTTATGGTACTGACTGAACAGATGTACGTCATGGACCTTGGGCAGATGTTCACTCTTGCCAGGTCATAAATGAGTGTATCTGATGACAGTGTGACAGGCACTCCATGAGCCCTGATAAAGGACAAAGAATAGCAAATGCTACTTTTCTCATTGCTGGAAACAGGGCCAGAGGGAAGGGCAGAGGCTGCCTAGAGACATCTGCAGAGGAATGTCAGGGAAAACGGGCAGAGTGTACCAAGGACAGAGGCCAGAAATTGCAGCGGGGAGGAATTATGACTGCACAGGAGGCCTACAAAGTGTCCTGTGGTCAGTCAGAAGCAAGAAATGGAGAGATAAAAGCTGGGTACGTTGCACAGATTGTGGGAATCCTACAATTTATTCATCCCTTCAGTGATCCAGAAAACATTGATTGAGTTCTTTCTACTGGTAGGAATTGCCCTCAGTTCGGAGATAGTGAGATAGTAAGCGGGTGAGCTTCCTGTTCTAGCAAGTGCTTGCTCTAGATCGGGAAGAAGACAATGGTAACTAAGAGAATTGCTGTGTGATATGTTAGTGACACAACTTGAGAATGCTGAATGTTCCCATACTAATGACAAATCTTAGAGACGCTCTTCCCATTACCCTGAGAGGACCGTTGCACTTTGCATACATATACATGAGTGTCACACTGTACCCTATAAACATGTACAATCGCATGTGTCAGTGAAAGGACATTTTTAAAAGTACCAGAGAAAAGTAAAGCAAAGTACAGGTCACAGAGGCTGCTGTGGGGAAGGGCTTTGCAGCTTAAGTATGCATGGTCAGGACAGCTCAGGACCAGTCAGGACTAAAAGGGGGTAGATTTACAGATTCCAGCTCAGTGCTCGCACATAAGAAGGCATCAGGAGCCAACTAACCAGTTTACCACGATGATGATGGGGGGGTGGGGTAAGGAGGAAGATAATGGAGGAGACGAAGAGGAAGAGGAGGACATATCATGGAAGCCTCTGCAAGAAGCCTGTGGTGGCCAGCCCGCATCCAGGTTCCAGCCCATTAAGCCCTGCTCCAGTTCTGGGTCGGCAGGGCTGCAGCCGGCTGTTTCCAGCAGCAGAAGAGGTGCACGAATGGGAGCCAAGTCTTGGAAATTCATCTTCCAAAAATTGCTTTCCATCCATTTTGCTCCAATTCTGTTTTATTTATGACCCAACAGTGAGCAGATGGAGCCATTTTTCCTCAGAGCTGCTTGAAAGAGGCGCACTGCAATTGTGCAGAGGCTTTGGCTGATTTATGGGCTGTGCGCCTTGGGAAGTAGGCTCATGCCCCTGCCGGACCCAGAAGCTGGCAGGCTGAAGCACTGGCTGGCCCTGCTCTTTAAGTCTGCCGTTTGGGGGCAGGGCCATAGGTGCTGACAGGTTGCCTGGTCAGAGAGGCCTCTTCCTCTCTCATCACATGTCTGTTGTGGAGCCTTTCCCACAAAACCCCTCAGCCACAGCCTCACCCCAGTGATTGGGGCACAGAGAATGTTCCCCAAGGCCATGGCCATTTCCTTCTGCCATAGGGAGTACTTGGCCATTTCTTTAATCACCAGTAGAATATCCAGAGCACTACTGGATTTGGTCATTTGGAAGTTATTATAGAAGCTAATTTGTTCTTTGAAGTTTTCAATTGGATTTTCAGTTCACGCACTCAGACTTGAAGGTGTCGTGACCCCCTACCATGTGATCTGTAAGCCTGCATTGTAACTACAAATTGGAACAAATATTCATTCTCTCTGTTACCTGTGATGAGACCACAGGGAAGTTGTTGAACTCCTCTGAGCCTTAATTTCCCTATCTGTAAAATGGGACAGCTCAGTGTTTTTTCTCTGAGGATCATTGTGAGATAAAGTGAGATGATTCCTGCGGAATATCAGCTCCCATCATAGATTTAAAATCATCCAAGAAATACTACCTGCCAATGCTGTTGCTCAAATTAGCAGTGTCTTTTCTCTTGGAGCCCAATCCCCTGTGTTAATTGGCTATGGTTTGGGATAGAAGGAAGCCAGCTGAGCTTCTGCCCGGGTGACTGAGGAGGGGTATTATACCCAGACTGACACCCATCGTATCTAATTGATGTGGGGAGAGCACTGGCCTTCCAGGGCTCCTGAGGTGGAGCACTGTGTGTAGAAGCTTCTTTTAAAGGCCAAATCCATGCTACCAGGCTGGTGCCACCCTTTTCTGTGTAAGGTCTGAACTGATCTTCAGGGTGGATCTATGGCAGGAGACATGGGATTCTCGTAGCTCTCTACCTGCTCCCTGTGGGCCTGGCTTCCTTCCGGGTGCCTGGTGGTATTTATGGTGACCGGACAGGGTTGAGTTTTCTCTCCTGCTAGTCTGTGTCCTCCAGATGTATTCTACAGGAGTTGAATCTGGGGCTCTCTCCTTGGTTCAGATGATTTTAATATACTTGGGGAGCCTACAGGGACTCCCCACTTCTGAACCAGAGCTACTCCAGACTGACTTAATTTATTGTCCTGGTATGGTCTCCTGGCCTTCTCTCCAGGCTGAAGCCTAGACTCTACTTGTATATTTGCTTGCTGACTAAATAAACCTGAGAACGGGGCATTATGCATCCCTGGTGCTCTAGAGAATGCTCAGGATGCTGTGCCCAGGCCCCAGTGTGTGCTGCATCCAGGGAGGCATAGGGGGGAGCTCACTGTGTGGGAGCTGCTTCTTTCTCCTGCCATCTCCCCATCACTACAGGGCCACCCCTAGGTGGGAGAGTGACAGACTAGATTTTATGGGCTTGGGACAATCAACACAGTTTCTTAAGGCCCTGCCAGATCAGCTGTGGTAGGCTTCAGTCTTCAAGTCCTGGGATCCTAGAGTGACAGCTCTGAAGAGGTTGGACTGGTAGAATAGCCTCCTTTGTCTCTTTAAGTTCTAGGTCAGCACAGAAGAATATTCTGTGCCGACACAGAGGTTTTCTATGGGGCTGGGCTGTGTAGAAGCCTCTGGCTACCTGTGGCTGTTGGACACCGGCAGTGGAATAGCAGGACTGCTTTTCTAATGTGAGACGTGCTTGAATAGCTGCTCTGTGATGTGGGTGACCACTGGACAGCAGGCTCTTCCTGCGTCCTGTCACTTATGGAGTCAGGATTTGTCTGAGAGAAACACCATGTTTTATCAGGTCTCTGATCCACGGGGTAAGGATAACCTGGCGTCGCTGGTGACCTGTGGAAGGTAGATGCCTGGATTTGGCTGTGGGGAAATGAGTTCTGATCCTGTTCCGAGTGAGGATCAGAGTTCTGGTAGGGATGTTGGCTCATTGTCAGAGGAACCCCAGGTTTCCCCTCTATGTACTCAGCATCCCCTGTCCTGGCTTTCATCAGAATCAGGTAGTGACACCCAAACTTGGCTCTTTTCCATGGTGGATCAGCTGAAAGTCCATGGAGACCAGCCTCTCTCACTGATTAACCTGGAAATGTGGGGACACCTAGGTGGTGGCCCTTCTGGGCCCTCTCTGTCTGCGGTGAGAGGTGTGGCCAGCCATGATGAAAGAGACCTTCCTCAAGAAGCAAAGACATTTTTAAAAGGTGGAACATTGTCCATCTTGAGCAGAAACTCACAGCCAGACCTGTTTGCCCACAAACTGTAAGAAACATGTGGTATATTTTATATCGCAAATACTAATGTGTCCACTTGCCAAGCCTGGGCATGTTGAAGACTTTTAGCAACACTCTGTTTGTAATCTTAGTTTAAAGCTAAGGAAACCAAGGCACAGGTAACTCCGGAAGCTTTTCCAAGTTGACACAGTCTGTCAGTGGCCAGCTGTTAGGTGATTGGCCATTTTGGTTTACATGGAACCGAGGGCTGTCCTAGGGCATGTGCGAGCTCCAGGCAAATGGGTCTGGCTGCGAGTTTAGCTCTTAGTCTCCGTGCTCTGCTTACTTGTGAGTTTGAAGCCACCAGGAGCTCCAGGAAGGATGGGAGTGGATAAGAGTTAACTTCTCCCCAGCCTTTCATTTTACAGACGAGGAAACCAAGGCCTGGTGGGGTCTCTCCCACCTCACAGAAGTCACAAGCTGAGTTTGGTCTTTCTGTTTTAGCCCAGGGGACAGTCTAGCGTTCTTGGACATTTATGTATTCATTCAAACCTTGCCATTGTGGAAAAGGGGTTCAGGGAGACTTCTAGAAGGGGCACAAGCGAACCAAATTGCCAAAAGATAAGCAACAACAAAAAATTGAGACCAAATTTGAATGCAAATATGTTCTTTTTGATGGGTAATTTTGCTTGAGCTTCCTCTGTGAAGAAAGGAAGCCTTGGAGCTTGCTTGGGGGATGATACAGTGGCTGGTCACCATCACTCTCTGGTTGGTTCTGAAGGTGAATTGTCATCCATTCCAGAGCCTTGGACAGGAACGGCCCTCCCTGCTGCCACTGTTAGGTGCTAAGTGCTAGCTTGTGCCAAAGGCAGGAGTATATTCTCTTTTCTTTCCTGAGGTTTAAGATCAAGTCTCACCATGTAGCCCAGGCCTCAGACATCTGCTCTTTCTGCTCATTCTCCCAGGAAGTACCCTTCCTCAAAGTAGGCTTTCTTGCTGTTTCTTAACCAGCTTCAGACTTCTGAGGGCTCCGATACAGGTAAGTTCTAACAAACAGGTGTGTCTGAAGGGACCAGAGGCCTGCCTGACCCTGTCGCCTTTGCTCCTAAACCCCAGGCGTCCCATGACAATTTTCCAAGCCCAGGTTCCACATGTCCGGGCAGCTCTATGCCTCTGGAGGCTGCTTGACATGCATCCCCTCAACCTCTGGCAGCATGTACCATGGGGTGGTACCCATGTTAGTGACAAAAGTCCCGACAAGAGAAACTTAAAGAAGGAACTGTTTATTTTGGCACGTGGTCTAAGAAGGAAATCAGTCTGTTGTGGCAAGGGAGTCACAGTTGCAGATGCGCAAGGCACCTGGTCACGCAACATCCATAGTCAGGAATACAGAAAGTAGGACCAGGCTATAGAGTCTCAAGGCCTGCTTGCCAGTGATCCACTTTCTCCATCTAGGCCCCATTTCCTGAAGGCTCCCCAACCTTCTAAATAAGGGGCACAGCTGCTGGCCAAGAGTTCAAATGTGTAAGTCTGTGAACGGTATGTATGTTGGGGGTGGTACTTCATCTACAAACCAGAGCAGTACCCACTGGCATTACTACCTGACTCCTGGCCTGAGAGGGCAAGCTGGGCCTCCCTGCTATGGCTGGCTATGCTGGGGTGCAGCTGGCTTCACTCACCCACCCCTGAGAAGGCAACCCAGGATATGTTGCCATGCTGGCTGCCACACTCGGAGAGGCTGGCTGCCCTGCGGAGAAACAGTTGCTTCTGCTTGTTAGTTTCTCATCAGGAATTTGGTCGGCTTTTCTTTTAAACAATTTCTTAGGTTTCTTTCAAGGTCAAGAGGGAGGCTGTTGATATAAATACACCACTGAGGGCGGGGGAGAGCCCCACCCTAATCAAATTTGAGCAGAGACAGGATAAAAATTAACCTTCATTTGAATATGTAAACAAACACAGCCTTTGGTAATTTCCAGCTGTCCTTGGCCTGGGCTGCTCAGGAGCTGCTGGAAATGATTCATCTGCCAGGTCTCTTTATGGCAGGGGAAAAACTTTATTCTTAAAGGCTTTTTACACTTGAATAAGTGCTAAATAATAATAATGGGCCAAGACTGAAAGAAACTCCCTGGATTGGAAGGGCGTCAACGCCAGGGGGATGAAGAACTCCTCTTCCAGGAGCTGAGGGGCTGACAAAATCCGGGTTGATGAATGCCGACGTTCTGAATAAAATCACTCCATGCCTTCACCTAGGTCAAGAAACGACATTGTTTTCCTGAGCCGTGGTGACAGCGAGGTGACAGAGATTAATAGCCTGGTATTGACTGAGCAACTTGGAGTTCCTTATCTCTGTCAAGTCAAGGCTGTGTCCAAGGGCTGGAAGTGTTATTAGACTTATAATTGCAAAGACATTTAAAGGGTTTCCCCTTAAGGGACTATGAAATCCAATAAACCTTTCACGAAACCTCAAGCACTGGAGTGCAAAGCCCATCTGGGAGACCGGTGCTCCCAGCCAAGCGACGGAGAAACCTTGAAGCCGCCAACACGGAATAATGTTTGATTTATGAAGTTGGTTTTGAATTTGTATCAGTTGTTTTATTAAAACTATATGGCAGGGAGTTTTAAATATGAGCAAGCCCTGTAGGTGCTGCTGCATCGCACACCCGTGCGGTTGTACTTTGTCCTGTTCCCTCAGCCCTAGCACGGACTAGGGAGGAGCAGAAGAGTGCATTCATTGGTGGTTTCATTGGTCTGCCAGGGATTAAATCTCAATTTCTCAACTGGGTTCTACAGGAGCAAGAGGAAGGCGTGATGCTGGAATGAGCATGCGTGGGATGGGGTTGACTGGGTGGCTCTCAGGTGACTGTGGGGCTCACTTCATAGGCAGAATCGACTTGTCAAGTGGCAGGACTGACAAGTGTCTCAGCCTTTGGAAAGTTCCAGCACGGGAGGCTGTAGGTAGGCCGAGATGGTCTTAAGGCCAGTCAGGAAACTAGATATGGGCTAGGATCACGGAGGGTTTATTTAGGAGCCGGGTGCCTGGGTCTGCTGCATACATTGAGCCAATGTTCAGCCCTCTTCCATCTTCCCAGGCAGGCTGCCCTCGGATGTTCTAACTCAACACCAGCCTGTTGAGACCTCGATTTCACAGTGCCTTGGGCTTGTCCTCACTGCAGAGCCCTTCCCCATGTCAGGCATGGAGAATGCTCAGCGGGGGGCATAAAGGAGGGCAGATGCTAGTGAGGCGTCTCTTCAAGCCTCAGCTCTGCCACTTCGAGTTTGAGGAAATGATTTCATCAGTGAGCCTGGGTGGTCTTGTCTGTAGAATGGTGATAAGGGTTAAGACATCTCAGGGGCTTACTCGGGAACAAAGGGCACATTTGGGTACACACACTCCCGGGCCCCCCCTTGGCATTTGAGGACTCCCCTAGATGAGCTGAGTTGTCTGAACAAGGTTGTGCAGCTTACATGGTGGAATGGGTCTCACGGAACTTGAGTCTGATAGCAAAGCCCATGATAGTCATCAAACTTCCTCCAGCCTCCAGATACTGTTCACAGGTGCTTACCGGTGGCCCCTGGGTGCCCAGCAGCAAAGGAGTGGTGTGACTCTGTGGTGCCTGGTGATGGCTGCTTATTGTTTCACTCACACCATGGCCATGAGGATTTCCCAGCAGGCAGGCCTTCTGCTTGGGATTGCAAGCTGCAGTTCCATCCACAAAGACCGACAGTCAGTAGCAATAAGTCCAGTCGGGTTTTCCTTCAAATCCCTGAGGATTGATTGAGTGGGTGTCAACTTGGTGAAGGAGTAGGGGGCGTTGGTGGCAGTGGGGGACTGTTTGGGAGTGGAGAAGTACTCTGGGATGGAGGACTCCCCAAGAGGTGGAGAGGAGTGCTGGTTGGTAGGTCATGAGGGTTCAGCATTCTACCCCCAGAGTTAGAACGCAGCCTGGCTCCCCTGCCCTTACCCCCCCCCCCGAATGATGCAGGACTCCCACTCTTCCTGGGCACCCTCAGGGTAGTGTGCATGAGATTGTGAGAGTCCTAGAGTGGGCCAAGTGTGGAAGGTCAGGGTTTTGATCCACAGCTGGAAGCACAGTCTGGGCTGGCCTTCAGGGGACAGGAGTGAGGCCATCCTGTCTGGGCACCCCTCCTCCTGTTCTTCTGGCAGAGAGGGTTAACCCTGTGTTGACAGATGCCAGCATTATATGGCAGATGTGGGTGGGGAAGTTTCTTGCTCTTGTGTTGAAGTTGGTGGGTCTTTAGAGATCATTTCTTCCCATTGCATGGTCTCCTTGTTCCCCAAACAGAAGCCTACAAGACACTTCTAGCTCACCCCTTTCCTCATTCCACACATCCCTTTCTGAGCACATTCATTTCTGCTCCTGTGATAAATAGTGCTAACAGAGTCTAGAATCATCTGGGAGACCTGCCTCTGGGCACGCCTGTGAGGGATTATCTTGATTGCGCTAATTAAGGATGGACGATGCACCCACTGCGGGTGATACAATTCCCTGGCTGGTCCCAGACTCTAAGTGGAGACAGGTTGCTGAGCAGTATGCAAGCACTGGTTGTTCTCTGTTCCTGATTATGGATGCAATGGGACCAGCTTCCTCTAGCTCCTGGTACTGTGACTCCCACTATGACGGACTGTCACCTGGAACTGTGACCCCAAATAAACCTATTTTTCCTAAAGCTGTTTTTGCTAGGGAAGTTTATCCTAGCGACAGGTTAAGAAAGTATGACTGCTCCCCAAATCCCTGGCCCTGTCCTTAATTTCCTTGTGCTCTCAGCACCAGGGCAGTGCCCTGCTACCCACATGGAGGGGTCTCCGCAGATGGCATCGTTTCCTACCAATTCACACCTGACCTTAGGCAAGCCTTCATTGCTTCAGTGCCCTCCTTGGGCCTTAAGAGCCCTTCGCTGCTAACATGTCTGTCCTTCCCAACTGTTTCCTGTGGGCTCAGTCTTGCACAGCTGGGCTCCCATGACACTGGATCTAGGGACTGCAGGTTTTATTGGTGCTTTTTTTTTTTCTCACCAGTCTATTATGCTCTGTTCTGCTGACTGAATTTGAGTAGATCCTTATAGAAGTGTTTAGTCCTCTGCAGCTATGGCCACTGAAGACAATGAGAATTGAGAGAAGGGGGGAACTGGGCAGGACCAGCTGAGAAAAGGGTCTGCAGATAGCTCTCACCACAGTATTTCCCAATGTTATATGTAGATCACCCGGGCTTCCCTTGACCTAATGAACTCACAACTAGAGTCAAGGATAAAGCAAGATACAGCCAGATGCCATCACAGGCCAGTAGAGAGCAGTTCAGCCTGCCTCTGGAGACTTACAACATCCCGTGGGTTTCTCTTGAGATTTCTAAGGGGCAGGTAACTTCCTGAGAAGCTGGCACATGTGGTATGTCAGTGCTGGGGTAAACAGGCAGTCCTTCCCTCCTCTTAGCGAAATGAGCCATTTGCTTGTTGGTAGATAGGGACTCATTATATAGCTGAGGCAGGCCTAGAACTCACGATGTAGCCCAGGTTGGCCTCAAGCTTAGTGTCTTGGAGTAGGGCACAGACAGGAAGCAAAGCAGCTGTCCAGTAAAGGGTGAGACAGACATCTGAGTGGTCAAGCCGATCTCTGCCCAGGATGCTGCTGCCTGGGCCTCCTCATTCGTCTCTGTGTTGATTTTTCCTGAGGACTTCCATTCTGACGCTTGATTAATTTGATGCCACTGTGCTGCTTGGAGAGCTCCTTCCCCATTCTAACCTTGATTTGTTTATGGCCTAGAAAGGGTAGAGTAGGTGGTCCATGCTCCTTCCAGACCTGGAATACTGTATAGAGCTACCTCCTGCAGTGCTCTGACAAATTGCCATCTCCTTCAGTGACTATGCTCCAGCCAGCACAGCTTTGTTGCCTGCAGACTGAAGACTGACTGCTCATGTCCATGCACTGTGCCCCTCCTTCCTTCCCAAGGGGCACATTACACTATAGGGTTGAGAGGATCCAGGAGTAAGAGACCCGAATGACTTTTGTGTCTCTGTACCTCCTGAATATCAGGAAATCAAGAGATCTTAAAACATGTCAAGAGATGTGTGCTGATTAGTTTTAGTCAACATGATACAAACATAGACAGGAAAAGGGAATCTCAGGCTGAAGAGATGGCTCAGCCATTAAAGGCTAGGCTCAAAACCCAAAATAGAAGAGAGGACCTAACTGAGGAATTGCTTGCAGTAGGTTGGCCTTTTGGCATGCCTGTGGGAATTTTCTTGATTGCTATGTGATGTAGGCCACAGGCCCTGGGTTGTATAAGAAAAGTAGCCAAGCAGGTTAGTAAGCAGCATCCCTCCACCGGTCCTGTCTCTGTTCCTGCTTTGGTCCCTGCCCTGATGTCCTTCAGTGATGCCTTATGACCCATCAGCAGAAGGCGAAATAAACTCTTTTCTCCCTGAGTTGTTTTGCTCATGATTTTACCCCAGCAACAGCAACCAAACAAGAACAAAACTGAACCCACGATCTACCTGAACAGACTAGTTCTCTGACACAAGAGCAGATTCAACCGTGACTTACTCTGCTGAGTAATTTTCATGAACTCAAGATGCCAGAACTTTTATGGCAAATGCCCAGCAATTCCAGACTTCTGATAAAAACAGTGTTATGCTAATTGTAATCCGAGTGCTGACTACCCATAACCAGCCTGAGTTCTGGTTTGTGTTCTAACACGGGCAATGTCCCACGATGCTGTTTGCTATACACAAGGCAATTACTGGTGTTTTAATTAATTAGTCTTAAGGCAGAGTTTCGAGTATCTCAGGCAGGCCTTGAACTTACAAAGATCCACCTGTCTTTGCCTCCCAAGTGCTGGGATGAAGGCACACCCAGCAACTATTCAACGCGTTATTCGTTTTTATCGTACGTGCGTGAGTGCAGTCACGTACATGCCTGCCACCTCGCTCAGACAGGAGTCAGATGGCAACTTTGAGGAGCTGGTTCTCTCCATCGATGGGACATGGGGCTCAGTCTCAGGTCACCAGGCTTGTGAGGTAAGTGTGTTTACTTGCTGAACCATTTCACTGGCCCCACGGGTGCTACTAAATGCTAATTACCAGCACATGCCCTGGGTCTGGCCAGGGGGAATCTGTTGGATGTTGAAGCATGAGGGTCTCATCCCAGCCCTCTTTTGCCTTATATGTCACGCCCTCTGGTGAAAGTGTTCCCCATCTTGGGCTTGAGGCCCCCCCATAAATGTGTGGCTGGCCAAGTGGTTTCTTCTCCCATCCATGTCTGCAGGATGTGTGGTCACATGGGCCTGCAGAATTACCGAGTGCCACTAATTCAGAGGCCTAATAGTGTGGTTGAGATCTGGAGACAGACGGGGTGGGGTGCTGGGCTGGCTGGACACGTTGGGCAGACAGGCTGTGATTGCACAGCGGGTGTCTGGACAACCTTCTTGGCCATGCATATGCATGACAGAGGCCTTGGGGAGCTGGGGACTTGGCCAGCCTCCAGGAAGGGCACCATATGGAAAGTGTGTGGATTTTTTTTTTCAGGATTTCAAAACAAAAGAAGTAAAAAAAGGAGAAAAGAAAAATGTAAAACTTAAGAGAAAGGGATCACACAAGGTTACTGATGGAAAGACTCATAATAGGGCTTGATTAACTGTTCCAGCCTCATGGGCCCAGAGTAAGAAACTGAGGCAAGAAGAGTTGGGGCCTGAGTCCAGAGTGGAAAGAGGAGCCAGGTGTCCCCCGAGGCCCCTGGAGAAGGTAGCTTCTGTTTTCTGGATATCCTGCTGATCCTTCTGTGGACTTCCTGCCCAGAAGCACAGAAGTCTGTGGCTTTGGGTTCCTGGCCCCTTCCCATAATTAGACAAGCTCCTGGCGCCTGGTATGTCACATGACGAGTTCTCCAAGTGTATCAGCCCAGACCGTTGTTTTTACCTACCCCAGCCTTTGCGTTGTCCTGGCTTAAACCATGTATAGAACTTTAAGACCATGTTAAGAGACACCTAACAAAAAATATGCCGTCTCAATTATGTTTCTTTGCAGTGTTTGTTGACATGGGAATATTTGTATAGTGCATTCTTTTGTTTATTGAGGCAAAAAACAACATAAATTCATTTTCTCAACAATTTCCAGGTATACAATAGCACTGCCAGCCTCACATACTTGCTAAGATACAGACCCTGCAAAAGCCCACCCCCCACTTGCATGACAATCCACTGTCCTGCAGCCCCCCCGCACCCCTCTTCGGTGTCTATATTGTGAGCACAGTCCTTTGGATAACTCATGGAAATGGAATTATGCTGTGGTTGCTTATTTGTGGCTGACTTATATTTGCTCAGCAGGGTTTTCTTCTTTTTAAGGGCTTAATAATATTCCACTCGTGTAATTTTTCTTTATCTCTGAATGGACATTTAGCTGTGTCCACCTCTTGGCTGTCATGAATGATGCTTCAGTGGACGTGGCTATGCAAGTATCTCTTTGGATCCATTTCTGATTCTGGGGAATAAGCATGCCAAGGTGGGGTTGCCAGGCCTCATGGTAATCCTAGTCTTAATTTCTTTCCCACTATTTTCTGTGGTAGCAGTTTACTTGTGTTTCCACTCTGTCTTCATCCTTTCTACACACACAGTTCAGTAGTGTCAAGGATTTCTACACTGTTGTGCAACTCATCTCCAGAACTTTCCATCCTGCTGAAAGCTCAAACCACAAGGCTTGGGTGTCTATGACTTGCAATGAAAAAACCAGAATGATACCTCCAGCATAGAGCATGCCAGCTCCCTGCAGAGAGAAACATGAGCTGAGTCTTCCTAGTATGGCCTCCTGTGTCCGTGGGAAGATTTTAGCATGGGAGAGAAAGCTGTGCCCTGGGGTTTCTGAGATGAGGTGGCAACAGTCCTGGGAGGTGAGAGAAGATGTTCCAACGTCATAGTGGAGAAATGTATTTCGGTGAAACAAAAATAAGTTTTCACTCTCTGAATCACTTGACTGAAAAGCTGGTACTTACCGGGTGCTCAGATGCTCAGCCTTGTCCTTTCTCAGCAGGGCAGGGGATTCTTCCTAAGACACACTTTGAGTCCACATAAATAGTCCCTGGTGCAGAGGTTGAAGCAAGCTGGGAACGCAATGCCTTCCCAGACATCTCCGGCCAGAATCAGGCTGCACTAATCCTACTGTTTTCCTCTGAAGGAGGGCAGCTGAAAGTCACACTACAAACAGGCTGTATGCCCTGCAGAGGGAATCCTTCCTTCCAGGTAGTTGTGGGGGACAAGTGCTTGGCTACATGTTGAAGCTAAGGACAACCTTGTAATAATGAAGGGGGAAACTGCCCAAAGTTCTGGAAGAAATTGTGACTTAGACATAGTCCCTAGGGAAAATTAAGGTCTGTGTGTGATGCCGTCTCTCCTCCCTGTCTCCTGAGAGTCTATTATTCACTTACAGTTCATTAGCTAATTATGCATGGCCAGAGGTGTATGAATCACTTCATTCAGATGCTAGCACTTTGCAAAGGTCTGATGGATCACTTTCTGATGGGGTCTGGGAGTGTTTGAGCAGCATAGGGGATGGCTTGGGGAGCCAGAGATATCCCTTATCTCTGCCTAGAGAGCAGGGCCCTTCCTGGCCACCTCCTCTGACCACACCCCTATTGTCTTGTTCCCATCCACCACTGGTGGCATAAATCTAGGCAGATCATCCTGCTTCTGGATAATATAATAAACACGGTCGCCTGCTCACTCTCTCTGCCTGCTGCAGTCAATGGGCTGGAACTTGAGAGCATGGATCTGAAAAAACTGGCTGTTTAGTGGGCTCACAACTCCCTAGAGGGATGAGAAATGCCAGGCTTTAGAACTCAGTGACTCTGTTTACCCTAGAGAGGTACTATATGTGGACACAAGATCCAGGATGCTTTTTGCACTGTGGTATGATCAGCAAAGGACAGCGCACAGCCTTAACCAAAGGATAGGGAGAGAGCTGAGTAAAATGTGCACCTTCCAAAAGCAGGACCCAAACAGATGTGAAGACTGACTTAGGGCTCATTTATGACAAGAAATTGGTATGAAAATGTCATATATATGTATATTTGAATATCTGCATATATAAACACAGACACATCTATATACAAGCATACACAGATCTTGCTTGGTGGTGGGGCTGTGTTCCGAGAATTGTGTCACTAGACCACTGTAACGTTCTGTGACTATCACAGAGTGCTTACATAGCCTAAGGAATGGATCAACTACTTGATTTGAGCTCAGTGGAATCAAAAGACACAGTAATCAGAACAGCACAGCACACTTTCACAAGTCGAGGGCTATACGTTAAAATAATGATAAAACCTAGTGTGGTAAGGACCTAGACGGCAGGATAGCACTCATTATGATCACCTTTGCGTGCTGGCTGTGGTTGCCAGTGCTTCTTTGAGTCTGCACCTGTCAACTCCTCAAACAAATGAGTCCTGTATCAGATATTTGACTGTGTGTGTCTAGTTGACCATATATCTGATATATATATATTTGACAAACATATACTATAGATGTATAAATAATGGCATGTAGAGGATTTTAAATCTGTTGTTTTGGGCATCTGTGGGTTTATATATATTTGTATCATGGTAAGAGATAACAGTGGTCCAGAACTACCAGTGAAATGGATTAACTTAGGGGCCTCAGCCTCTTATGGACAAAAAGCCCCTGATCATATGTTCTCACGTGCAACTCCCTGATGGAGAATGGGGCTGGGTTTGGGATTCTGATAGCAGAGACCTTGCTTTGTCCAAGTCAGATGTTCTACTTGTGTTCTGGTTATATTTTTTGCCAACTTGACACAAGCTCCAGTCATCTGCCAAGAGGTAATTTCAATTGAGAAAATGCCTCCATCCAATTAGCCTGTTGGCAAGCCTGTGGGACATTTCTTGATTGATGATTAATGTGGGAGGATCCAGCTCGTTATGAGTGGTGGCCACCCCTGGGCAGGTCGTTCTGAGTACTGTAAGAAAGCAGGCTGAGCAGGCCACAGGGAGCAGGGCGGTACGCAGTGTTCCTCCATGGCCTCTGCATCAGTTTCTGCCTCCAGGTTCCTTCCTATAGTTGCTGCCCTGACTTTTCTTCATGGTGCGTGTGATCAGGAAGTGCGGTGAGGATCGTGGGATCCTCACCACGTTGCTTTTGGTCATGGTGTTTTATCATAGCAACAGAAGACAAGGACGGTTTGTTAAAAGTGTCCATTTAGCAATTCTGGTCAGAGTTCCCCACTTGCTCCCGTCTGCACCTGACTCCTCCTGGGCCTCGCCCCTTGCACCATCATTCCTGCCTCTCTTGTCTAGAATGGATTTTAATAAAGCTGCTGCGTGTGGCTGAGGATTTCAAGTCTGATTTCCACTGTTTAGAATCTGGGGGTTGGGGAAGAAAGCCTTGTTTACTTCAATTCATAACATGATTCATCCAACCATAAATCTGATGACTTGGAAGAACAGAGGAGGCTGTACTAGATCCCAGTCATGAAGTGGGAAGTCCTTCTCTTGCTTGCCAGGAGGCGAGACCCTCAGAGTTACCGGGCTGGTTCCTCTGCCCCTGTGCTTCGATTGGAACTTTCTCCCTTTCCCTTCAATGCTCCTCACTTCCCTGGTAACAGATTCAGACACGCTGGGTGAATTATCTAAAATCACAAAGCTAAAAATGTATCCGGAAGCCGGATTGACTCAGTTCTCCTGGTTTTGTGTCAAAGGGAACTAGCTGCTGTTTAAAATAAACAAACAAAAACCATTTGACATATGGCAGATTTCCACATAATTACTCCGTATTTGCCAGGCTAGTCCAAAGAAATAATTCAACATATCTAAATGTGGAAAATCTCCAGCCCTGATGTATTTATCCCTTCATAATTCGTAACTTGACATCTTGAATCAAATCACATACGTACTAGTTGGGGAAAGATTGCTAGCAATAGCAGAATAATTACTACAAAACTGTTTTTAAAAGGTTTCATGTAACTCAAATAACCCTGAAACGCCCACAAATGCGGAGTAACACCCAGCAGAATGAAAATAATTGTATGTACAAAGTTTCTTGATTGTAATTTTCTGAAAATATATACATGAGAAAAAAAGCAAAAGTAAGAGAGCAAACTGTGTGGGAGGCTCCGCCAGCTCCTTCCACATCCACTGGCGCAGCACTCAGAATCTTTGAATTGATGCTTGGGGCTGCGATATGTCTTTCTTTTTAGTTCTTGTCCAAATATTTGGTAATGAATATTTAGATGATTATTATACGGAACTGGGTTTTGAATCTAGGGTCTCACGCATGTTAAGCCAGTGTAAGCATTTTGCACTAAGCTGTGCAAACAGCCTCCCTTTTCATTTTGTGTTTTGAGGCAGGATCTCACTGAGTTGCCCAGGCTGGCCTGGAACCCTTTCTGTAGACAAGGTTAGACTTGAACGTTTTTTTTTTTTTGGTTTTGACCAGGCTGATCTAAAACTCACAGAGATCCGCCTGCCTCTGCCTCCCGAGAGTTGGGATGAAAGGCGTGCGCCGCCGCCGCCCGGCTGGCTTTGAACTCTAAGACCCTCTTGCCTCAGACACTGGAGTAGCTGAGATTACGGGTTTGCACTTTCAAGCCTGACTAATGCATCATTATTAATCACTTTATTCTAAGTCTTAAACAGTGGTTTAGCCTCTTATCCTCGGTTACATTCATTCAGAGAGAGAGAGAAAGAGAGAGAGAGAGGTGAGGGGTGTAGAATTCTTACTATTCCCATGGTTTCCATCAAGCTGTATATGTGTATATTCTTAAAATGTACATAGGCAGTTATAACAAGCACAACTCTGATCACATCACTGCACTCAATATTGGACAGATGCCCAAGTATTAGCATATGTAGCCTATCTGATGTAGTTTAATGAAAGTATTATTAGTTCTGGTTATTTTAATGGCTACTATTGACTTCTAATTCTAAAACATGTGCTTAATTTTAATCTTTCTAATGCATTTATCATGCTTATTTGGCCACATGCCCCTTGAAAGTCATCTAGATTTTACGGTACAAACAATACTGAGAACTCTTCTGCACATCTGTCTTTAGGCACATAACCTTAGGATCGATTCCTAGACAGAGCTGTATTTTAAAGCTCAACATAAAATGCAAAAAACACATTTCCAGGACTGGAGAGATGGCTCAGCAGTTAAGAGCCTTGTTGCTCTTGCCAAGGACACAGGTTCAGTTCCCGGGACCCATATGGTGGCTCACAACTGTCTGTAACTCCAGTCCCAGGGAATCAGAGGCTCTCTTCTGGGTGGCCTCTTTTGATGTCCCATGGGCACCAGGTATGCATGTAGTATATACACATACATGCAGGCTGTCTTAGGGTTACTATTGCTGTGATGAAACACCGTGACCATGAGCAGGAAAGGGTTTATTTGGCTTATGCTGCTCTATCACTGTTCATCATTAAAGGAAGTCAGGGTAGGTGCTCAAACAGAGCAGGAACCTGGAGGCAGGAGCTGATGCAGAGGCCATGGAGGAGTGATGCTTACTCTGCCTGCTTTCTTATAGAACCCAGGATTACCATTCCGTGGGTAGCTCCACCCAGAGTGGGCTGGGTCTTCCCACATCAATCACTAATTAATAAAATGCCTTACAGGCTTGCCTACAGTCTGGTTTTATAAGGCATTTTCTTAATCGAAGCTTCCTTCTCTCCAGGGGCTCTAGCTGTGTCAAGCTGACATAAAACTAGCCAGCACAAAAGCAAAACACCCATAACCATGAAATGATAAAAGAAATCTCCAAAAAATATAAACAATGGAAAAAATTTTTTCAGCTGTACATGGTAAGTACACACCTGTAATTGCAGCAGCTGGTAGTCCTGGGCAAGAGGATCAGGAGTTCCTGGGATGTATGAGACTCTGTCTCAAACCATGAAAACAAACAATAGATAAATACATTCCATTATCAAGGGCCTTTACTCTTGAGAAGTGTTCTGTCTGAGAACTGTCTTGCTGAGTAGAACGTGTTGATGAGATCATCATATCATCACTGGGTGGAAGTGCTTTCTGAGGCCTGTCCCGTGTCGCCAGTGTTAGTCTGCCGTGATAAAACACCATGACTTAGGCGACTTACAGAAGAAAGGGTTTGTTTGGGATTATGGTTCCAGGGGCATTAGGGCCTCACAGTAGAGAAGCAGGGCAATCGGAGCAGCAAGCTGAGAGCTCACACCTCTTATCCACACCAACAGGAAGCAGAGAGCTAACTAGGAATGGCAGTGCGAGGCTTCGGGACCTCAATTGCCATCTCCAGTGGCACACTTCCTCCACGGAGGCTAGACCTCCCACACTCCCCAAACAGATCCACCTGGGGACCAAGTATTCGGATACTTGAGCCTATGGGGATGTCTCATGCAGACCACCACATCCCTTTAATGGAGTTCCAGACCCAAGAGTTGATGTGGTCAACCCACAGAGTTACACATCTTGAGGTAGCAACCTGCCCCTGCTCCTTGACTCTCCAGCGGAAGTTGACACCTTTTGGTAGCTGAGGGCAAGTCCACGCTGCAGCGTGTAATCTAGCCACAGTCGTCCTCGGGGCCGCTGTGCTGCTGGCTGCTGGCACCAACTGTAACATGGCCACACTTACCTAGTTGCTGGGTAGGCGTGTCACCAGCAGCAGCGGGAGCTTCTCAGAAGGATGCGTGTTGGGGAAGTTTATTTTCAGTTATGTTTGAAATTGTTTTATGCACTTGCGGTGAGGGGCTATCCTAAGCCTAGGGCGTTCTGTAATTGTTTGCAGGTGTTGGGTTTCTGTGGGGGTTGTTTAATTGCTAATGATCTGCATGTGCTGTCAGTAACGCTCCTGAGGAGTTCTGAAAGAATGAAAACACCTGAGCTGAGACGCTCAGGATTCCACTATAGAGTCTGGTGCTGGCCAGGGTGGCGTTCCCTCTGCTGAGGTCTGGCAGAGTTTACACTTACGAAAGTGCCTCCTTCTCATCCTTGCTGAACAACAGCAGCAACTTACAACTACAAATGGCGCCTGCAACATGGGGCAGGACATCATCCCAGCTAATCCAATGTGGAAACAAGGAAGAAAAAGAAACTCCAGACCTCACAGTGTCCAGTAAAGTACACTCAGGGCAGCTCCTAGAGGACAGAGATTATATATATGCAAAAATGGTGAGTAGAAGTCTCCTGAAGGGAGAGGAGAATGAGGAAGGAAATAAGCCTCTGTGAAAAGAAAGTTGTGAAAATTAAGTGAGAAAGGGGGCTCAAAAGCAAGAGACACAGAAGAGAGAGAGAAGCCTTTAGAGAAAGACATTTTCATGGTAGAAACAAATAATTCAGCCGGGAGCAGGAAAGAAGCAAGACTTCCACAGCTTTTCCTGATCATGGAGCTGACTCTCCCTCCTGCCGCTGGCGGTGGCCAGGGCATGGAAAACAGTAACCAGAGCGTACTGCTATTCTATAAACCGAAGTTGTTGATGGCTTTTTGTGTGTGTGAAGTTCAGATCTTGTGTTTGAGGCCTATGAAGAAGGGTGTGTGTTTTCCTGTAGCAATGGTGAAAAAGAATGCCAAACTGCCAAGACTGTCAGATGTTCTTCCCACTGGCCCAGGACCCCCTGCTGTTATGGAAGCCTAGGCTTCAAGCCAAAAAACCGATTAGTTAAACTGATCAGTTTTTCTTTTCTTTTTCTTTCTTTCTTTTTTTTTTTCTTTCCTGCCAACCCAACTAAGAGAAAGTCAAGTGGTCCAGGCACTGGTGATGGTGATGAGAACTCTACCCATGAGGGGACCCTTCCTGCAGACAAGGTGACCTGTTATTTTTCATGTAAACCAGACTGTATCTTAAAACCTGGAAAGTATTTCCTCAGGGCCAGCACAGAGAAACCATTTTCCAGAATTGGCTGAGGTTGTATCTCATGCTGGCAGCTGAACTTGGTACTGTAAGAGTCACTCAGGTGTTACTGGTTTTTGAAGGCATGAAGGGGTCTTTGGAGAGCTGCTGAGGCTTGGGACTATAAGAAGCCAGGAGAGGACATTAGTGAAGGTGCAGCCAAAGTAGCAAGTGAAGGTCCAGACTGAAGGGATCATGAAGGGAAGTTGAGGCTTGGCACCATGAAAAGAGCCTAGAAGACGCTATTGGTGAAAGTGCAGCCCTGTTGCAACAAGGGACCCCAGCAGTTTTTGAGATGCCAGTACCATGGGACGATCACTAAGAACAGCAGCAGCAGTGGAGTGGAGCAAGCCAGAGCCTGGAGGACAAGCTGTGTGCTGCAGAGGGCAGAGACAGAGAAATGAACCAAGCCCTTTGGAGGAGCCCAGAAGATTGTGAGTGAATTCAGATGATTGGACATTGGTAGTGTTTTTTTTTTTGTTGTCCAAGGACATTGTGAAAAGCTTGATAAATGTTTGGTTTCATTGGGTCCTGTGCATTAACAACCCTCATGATTGTTCCTCTTGTAAGTAGTTTTGCTGGTATAGTGTTAAGTTGTGTTGTAAAGGCAAAGCAATTTCTTTTTTATACAGAAAAGGAAATGTTGGGGAAGTTTATAGTTATGTTTGAAATTGTTTTATGCATTGTTGTGGTGAAGGGCTATCCTAAGCCTAGGGTGTTCTGGATTGTTTGCAGGTGTTGGATTTCTGTGGGGGTTGTTTAATTGCTAATGATCTGCATGTGCTGTCAGTAACGCTCCTGAGGAGTTCTGAAAGAATGAAAACACCTGAGCTGAGACGCTCAGGATTCCACTATAGAGTCTGGTGCTGGCCAGGGTGGCGTTCCCTCTGCTGAGGTCTGGCAGAGTTTACACTTACGAAAGTGCCTCCTTGCCATCCTTGCCTGGCAACAGCAGCAACTTACAACTACAGATGTGCCTGGCAACTGTGAGAGCCCTGACAGGGCCATGATGTGCCATGGTAACTGTGGGACACATCACTTGCCTACGTGTGTCAGAACACTTAATTCTTGGCTAATCCACTGTGGACATGAGTCTACTGTGCAGTTATTAATGCAGTTAGAGGAATTTTCTGACTTTTCTCCTAAGCATATGAGATTACAATTCCCTGTCAGCTATGAAATTAGGTAGGATCATGTTACTTGCTATGACCAATGAAATGTTAGCATGCATCTCTTCAGAGAGAAGCTTTAAGAGTTTGCCTATGGTTGGTTCCTTTCCTACTGTGGCATGGAGACTGGCCACATTACACAAGACAGATACTTTGTCAATCCGAATCTCAAATTGAGGGCAGATAAAGGAGCTTCTAGACAGCCTGTGAGCCATTGGGAGTGTGAGCATTTATTCTTTTATCTTGTTATGTTCTTCTTAGCATACATTAGCTGACAACTAATTAATTATGGGATTATCAATATAACAGAGTCTATCCTGTTCTGAGAAAGAACTGACATCAAAGTGGTCATTCATTTCTCAAGGTCAACTGATAATAATGGAAGAATCAGGGTGTGTCCTTAGATACTTTGACTACAGTCTGCCTTCTCCCCAGTCCAGTGGCTTAAGTAGTCATTGAGTCTGAATTGGAATGGAAGGAGCAAAAATCAAAAGCTACTTTCTTTAGGAGTGGGGCCCCAGAATATCAAATTGATGGGTATTTTGTTGTGAGGGCTTGTCAAGCTGACAAAGACAGAAGCAGCTCACACTGACACACACACACACACACACACACACACACACACACACACACACACACACACACACCCTGACACACACACACACACACACCTGAAAGCTCTAGAGAATGTTGGCTTAAGAGATCAAGGCTCAGACAACATCCTTAGGACACTGTCTCTCCATCACCTCCCTCTGCTTTCATTTGTGTGGATTTACTCTCACACAGCTCCCTGCCTCAGGGGACCACAGGTTCCATCTCCAGCTTAGCACCCCAGTGGGGATGCATTTTTTTTGTCCTTGGCGGCAACAAGACTGGGTGAAATGATGAGCGTGAATGTGACTGTGGAGAAAATGGAAGCCAAGTATGGAGTGTACAGCTCGCCAGTACTAACTCTTTAAATTTTCAAAGCAGCCCCTGTCACTGTAGAAGGAAAGAATCAGGACACACAGAAAAGACCCAGCTTTAGAGTTAAGGTCCCTGGTGACAAATTCCAGAGCAGCTTGAGAAACAGAGCCACACCCATGGAGAATCGGGGGCCACCTGCATGGAATACTGGGGTCACACCTTTAGGCACTGGAGTACATACCTGTGTCACACTGGAGTTACACCTTGGGGTACTGGGGAGTATGACCGTAGAGCACCGGGGCCGTACTAGTCAAACTTAGCTTTGAGGGTCACACCGTGGAGCATAGGGGTCAAACCCATGGAGTGCTAGGACTGGGACAGCAGGTGTGACCATGGGGCTGGGCAGCATCTGTGCTTCAAGCCATGGCTCCTGTGTATGCAAACACAGGGAGGTGGCCCCAGGTAGCCTTCTACCCTAGGAGTGGTACTTGATCCCAAGGGGGCTGTCACTGGGCATGCAGGAGTAGAACCAGGTCCTCCTGCACACATGATACTTGGAACAGAGACTCAGAATTATTACCATGAGCATTCTTTTAGTCGTAACATTTTATTGAGCATATACCCTGTGCTCGATACTCCTCTAGGAGCTGAGGTTTGAGATCAGTGGATGTCAATGTAGATTATACAATGAGTATATACAGACACGAGGATCATTCCTGATGCTAAGTACTATAAAGGAAATAAAACAAGGAAATGTGGCCAAGGATGGCCAGGTGACCTTGGACACTTCTTGGAGAAGGGTCATTGGAACTAAGTCTGCCTTAGATATAAGAAGACTTAGGGGTGGGGCTTTCTGGAAGGAGGAAAGGACAAAATTCCCTTGAGGTGGAGAACTTGGCATTTGGTAATGTTGGGAAGTGAGGCTGGAGGATGACAAGCAAGGGGGAAAGACAGGAAGTGAATGTGGCAGAGGCAGGCCCAGACGGAACTGGCCAGCCTTTGTTGACAGTAGCAGAAGGTTTCACTTCTGTCCTCCGTGCTGTAGGCACCACTCACGGCTCACTGCCACAGAGGGTCCTGGAGCTGTCCAGCATTCTTTCCTTTCCCCGGAGCTGGCTCCTGACGTTGGCAAGAGAGCTGGTCCCTGGCTTGATATCCTCTATCAGGCTGTGTGCACTCAGTGTGTGAGCCAGGTATGGCTTCTGCAGGAGCCAGGCTGCCCTTCCTTCTGCTGAAAACATCTAGTTGAATGCACCAAGAAGTCTGGTCAGGTTCCCCTTAAATTCCCAGAGCCCGGGATGGGAATTCTCTTACAAGGAGTTTGAGAGAGTGTCCCCAGAAGATGCCTAGAAGGAAATGAGAAAGGTGATCTGAGAAGGTAAGCGAAGACTCATTTAAGCCGACAGTTTGCTTATATGGTCGTCTTGAAGCATAAGAAGCAGATTTTACATCTGGGGCCAGCCACTGCCTCCAGGGTTCTGCAGGTGGCACAGGTAAAGGTAAAAGTAAGTGTAAGCTTCAGGCTTCTCCAAACAGGCGATTCCCGTCATCAAAGACAGGCTTTCAGAGAAAGGCACAGCTGGGGATGAACAGTTTAGCATGGGCCCATTGGGGAGGTCTTAAGTAGGGTACCACAGTTTCTTTTATGAGGAACAGTCTATATTTCTTTACAGGGAAGCTTGGAGATGGGTCAAAGATTGGAGCAGATGTAGACCGGGTGCCCCAAACTGGTGTTAGAAGCCTGTTAGTTCCTGGACCCCTGCTGTTGGTGAACTGCACATAATGCTGGCCTTGATGAACCAGTTAGGTCTAGAGAAGGAAAATGGAGCACCTCCAGGCTTGTCCTTTATAGGTGATGTCACCTTCGCTGCTGCTCAGCCACCCTCTGTAGTTTAGAGATGGGTAACAAAGTCTCACTGAGGCTGTATGACCTACCCACAGGGCATGGCTGGCTGTTAGTAGATGTCTTAGTTACTGTTCTATTGCTGTGAAGAGACACCATGACCAAGGCAAATCTTATGAAAGAAAGTATTAGTTGAGGGTTTGCCTACAGTTTCAGAGGGTTAGTCCATTATCATCACAGCAGGGAGCATGGCAGCAGAGGAGCGCTGGAGAACTAGCTATATCCTGATCCATAGACAGTAGGCAGAAGGGGGTAGGGAGGCTGGGCCTGGGGGGCTTTTGAAACCTCAGAGCCCACCCCTAGTGACACACCTCCTTCAACAAGGCCACACCTCCTAATCCTTCCCCAACAGCTAATCAACAGAAGACTAAGCATTCAAAGATGAACCCATGGAGGAGTTCAATCTCATTCAAACCACCATGGTAGGAAAACTAGAATTTGGACTTAACTACCTCGGGACCTGCCCCCCAACAGTGTGCTCAGAAGTGAGCTGCAGAAAGCGGGAGTGAATGTCAGCCTCAGAGGCCAGGGTCTGCAGAGCCCGGTGATGGCCTTCACCATCTCCCCGGAGGGCTGCACAGGCTGCTGTGGTTTTCTTGTTTGTTTGCTGCTGTTGTGAGAGAGGGTCTTGTACAGTACAGGTTGGTCTTGAAGGTACCTCATGGCCGACTAGGATGGCCCAGAGCTCTTGACCCTCCTGTGTCCCTCTCCCAGATGTGCACCATCACAGCTGGCTTGTCGTTCTTCACGTACGTGTCACTCACCTGCCCCTCAGGTGGAGACAGCCACATCGCAGAGCTTCACGCTATCCTGCAGTTTTGCGTTGAGAAGTCTTGTCAAGTGCAGCCACAAAAAGTTAAACTGAAAATTCCAGAGATGGATAGCTCCTAAGTTTTATTTTATTTTTTGTTAGCATAGCCTTCACTTGGTGCATGGCAATCATAGGGGTTATTTTTCCTTGTTGCTCTGACAAAATACTTGACAAAGGCCAGTTAAGGAAGGGGGCGGGGTTCACCTTGGCTGCTGGCTTGAGAGTGTGTCGTGGTAGGAAGCTCTGGTGGCAGCAGTGCAAGGTCACACTGCATTTACAGTCAAGAAGCAGACAACGGTGAGCGTTGATGCTCCCGCGCCCTCCTGTCCGCTCAGCTCAGGGTCCCATCCCAGGGAATGAATGGGACCCTTTCAGTTAAGATGGGTCTTCCACCTCAGTGGCCCAATCTGGAAATTTTCTTTACAGACAGGAAGAAATTTGTGTGCTTGGCAATTCTAGATCCTGTCAGGTTGAGATATTAATCACCTCACTCCTTGTCAACTTGACACCCACATTTTGCATTAAAATCTTTTTTAAAGACTATAATGTAACTCTATCATTTCCCTCTTCCTTTTCTTCCCTCTAACCCCCCATAGACCCCTCCTTGCTGTCTCTCAAATTGTGATCTTTTTTCATTCATTGTTATTACATGCATATGTGTAATACATATATGCATAAATACTCCTAAATACATAAATATGACCTGCTCAGTCTGGATAATGTTACTCATGTGTGTTCTCAGGACTGACATTTCAATATTGGATAACCAGTTGGAGTGCTCTTCCCTCAGTAAGACCATGTCTTCTGTTCTCAGCATTTCTTAGTTGTCTGCAGTCCTTTGTGCAGAACTGAGGCTCCGCCGGCTCTCCCCTGTCTGCTTTAGTATGTCCACTGTTGCCCTTGCTCAGCCCATACCTAGGCAGTCGTGTTGGTGAGGTGCTTCTGACGGTACTAGGAGACAGTCTCACAGCTGCTAGCGTTAGATGTTATTCCTCCCGCTGTGCTTCATCCCTGTCTTCCATGCACAATTCCAGGAAGCGTGAGGAAACCTCCCGATATTCGGCTCCACCCTGCATGGGATGATGTTCATCACCCACAAGCCCACCCTGCCCTCGCTGGATATGTTACCCACCCTTTATTCATTTAGTGGCTGCCTCGGTTGTCACAGACTGGAGCTGGCACGGCCTGTGATCTCAGGTACCCCCTGGGGTTTTTGAAACAGACCTACAACAGACAAGAAGGGGTGGGTGTATCATCCTAGCTCTGTATTTCTCTTCCTTTCCTGTGGCTCATCTCCCTTTCTTCCTCCAGCAAATGCAGAGCCAATCAGTAACACGTAGGGGGACAGGGGTCACAGCAGGGAGTCTGATTAACCCTTCCTTACTACTCCTGCTGGATCCTCTAGGACCTTTGCTATAACTGCAAAGAGCACAGATGGAAGGCTTGGAGTGGGGGGGTGCAGTGGGGTGGTTCTGGATTTTCTGTTCATTCACAGCATTTTTGATATGCGCGTAATGCTTAGGATACTCTCAGCTTACGAATTACCTTGTATTTGGAATCTCGAGACAGTTGAGATTCCATTACTATTGTAAATAGAAAATGGCATTCATGAGTCATGACTGCGTAGCTTAGGAAGACAGTGAAATCCCTAAGCGGTAAAATCTCTTTGTAGGTCAGCCGAGGCGTGGGTTTTTACAAGTTAGGACGCCATGGTTGAGTACTACCTTGTATTTCAGGAAATCACAGTCTGCTTCCAGCCCTCTACCAGCACAGCAACACATCTGTTGATTGTGTACTAGGAGTCAAGCACTGTGGTTGGTTACTTCCCGTGACGTCACCCTCCTGCCCCCCAAGCCAGCGCTGGGGTAAGGCTTTATGTACACATGCCCTCTCAGGGAAATTCTTTCAGGAGAAAGTGTCAGTAATAATATTACAATTTTAGGGAACTGGTGTGGGTGGAATTACAGCTTAAGAATATTCTTCTCAAGTCATACTAAAAATGTGTCTTTGTTACTTAGCCATCTTTTGATTGAGACAGAGACCGAAGTTGGTATATTTTGGTTTAAGGAAACTATAGGTTCCGTCTAAGAATTTTAAGAGTGGTTTCAGGCATGGCTGCATCCAGTTGTTATCAGTGTCCTGAGAAGTCTGTTTTCAACCCTTATCTCCTTTGTTGTATTCTGTATTTTCTACCAATACAGGTTCTTCCCACATGGTGGCTCGAGTCTTATATCATGCTAGACTCCTTGGTAGAAGAGAGACCCTTTTTCTCATAGTTATTTCGAAAGTCCTGTGAAAGATATTTATTGACTCCTTAAAGTCACATGCTTATCTCGAAGGCTTTCATCATGGCCTGGGAATGTGTGCTCTGATTGGCTATATTCCCCCATCGTATGGGTATCCCCAAATATCAGTATCATATCAGTATCCCCAGATACTGATGAGCCAGGAGGAACCAACCTCACCTGAACCCTTGGTTGGGGCAGGCAGACCTAAATGAGAAACTGGCTAGCAGAGGCAAATGCTCGGTCCACCTCTGAGCACAGCGGCTTTGCTCTGCAGGTCAGGGGAGAACTGCAGAGGACAGCAATGAACAGACCATTGTCAAATGTGCTGACGGTGTTCAGGGAGGAGTTCCTACTGGCAGCTCTGAATGCAATCAACTGGCTGCATTTGCCAACTCCAGCACCTGTCATATTTCATCTTCTTTTAAATAACTTCAGGGATATGAAAGTCATAAAAGCAAACCCAGGTGAGGTCAGAAGTCATCGGCTCCTCTGTGCAGAGGACTGACACTTTTTGGCTACTTTACCCTGCCTCAAGTTTGCATGGCCTTAGGGAGGCTGAGCAGAACCCTAGCAAATATCATTCAAATGAGAGCCATGGGTCCAAGTAGCTATGCATCAGAGCTGCTTGCCCAGCCCCAGGATGCCCCCCCAAAAAAGTACAGTGAGATTACCTCCTCCTTAATTGTTCTGTATTTCTTTGACCTCACAGCAGCTAAAGTTGGCTTTCAAAGAAAAACAATATTACAGTGCAGTGGAGCAACATTTTAATGAACACCGCAGGCTTTACTGATCACCATTAATGAGTGAAGAATGAGCATCCTGTAAGACCCTTCGGTCTATCTTTAGAACACTGCCCCGGATGATGGAGGGGTGGAGGGTGATGGAGCTGCACCAGGCCTGAAAGCGGGAAAACAAATACATCGTGTGTTTAAGGCCAGGTAGAATGCGCACTTCAGGGGCGAACTAAAACTCACTTGCACCTTCACCGGTCCCCTCCTCAATTGATAGCAACCTTTAAAAGTGAGATGAGCAACTTCTGTAAGTACTGCCATGGCTATGTTAGAGAATGAAGATCAAGACGCATTTAATCTCTTTGAGACTCTTCACCTGATGGTGTGGTTTGGAATCGGCTTGGTGGGGAAGGTCCTTTAGTGGCAGGGCACTTCCTATGCCTGTGTCTGGGGTTGGGGGTGCACACCGGTATCTTTGAGGACTCACATGTTAACAGGTTCACAGTCGAGGTCAGAAGAACAATTTTATCATCCAAAATTCTTTGTCCTAAACTGGGTGTGGTGGCACCCAGATGGCATGCCTGTCACTCAGCATTTGGGGAGCTGAGACAGGTGAGTTCCAGGCCTGTAGCTGAATGTGGCTAGCTTATTTTCTTCTAGAAATAGGCATGTTCACCTTGTTAGCTTGTTAAAATGAAGAGCTGGCAAGAGAATAGTCTATTACCTACATGGTAGTAAATGATATAAAATATGTTTTGGTCATGAGGCCGACAGAGACAGAACTAGTTGGCATACATAGTAAACTGTTCTCAACTTCTCTGGGCTTTCAATTGACTTCAGGAGTGAGTGAGTTAGCTGGTTCGCTGGTTCACTAGTTAGTTGGTTAGTTTAGTTAATTAGTTAGTTAGTTAGTTACTTAGTTTTTTGAGACAGGACCTTGCTATGTAGCTAGGCTGGCCTGGAATTCCAGATCCTCTTGCCTCAGCTTCCCAAGTGCTAAGATGATAAGAGCACCAGCACCCCCAGTTCAGGACTGGCGACTTTCAATGGCATATTTAAAGAATCTGAAACAGAAGAGGAGGTGCCATCACAACTCACTGAATGCTGGGTAGTGCAGAGGGCTTCACTGGGGCTCCTTGTCACTATGTCCTGTAATCCAATGGGATGGGGCCTCCTGCTCACTTTCAGACCACAGTCAGTAATGTGTAATGTAATGATCTGGCCCCCTTGATAGCAAGGCCTTATTACCCAACTGTGTTCAGACCACTTGTTTTCTTTTTTTCTTTTAATGTTATTCAAGGGATTGTAGGTATATGCATGAAAATATGTCTTGTGAATGAGTAATATATGTACAGAGTACAGAAAGCAATAAGAACAAGATTACAATGAGAAATCACCCCTGCCCCCTATGATGTGTGATATGAGACAAACTTGTGCCAGTGGTGTCAACCTTTCCTGTCTGTAGCTCCGTGGGCCTGAATCTGTCTTCACCCCTGTTCTGGCAGCAGATCGCCCCTTGCCCACTTCTGCCTGCAGGAGGGTCACAGGAGCCATCAGTGGGAGAACAAGCCCTTATGGGCTTCCCTAGCCAGGGCAGAATTCCTGCCAGGGATGGGGTAGGAGGAGTTCGGTCTGTCTTTAACATCATTTGAATACCTCTCATCTCTCCTCTATATACAGAGGAACTGGCTCCCTGCCTTGCCACGGACATAGAGTTAAACACCTTCAAAAAGTATAAAACATGTGCTCTCAAGATTGCTTTCTTTTTGTGAATGGAAGGTGATCCTCTATGTGATTAGTGAAACAAATCTATGTTTTGAAATATAGTTTTTAGAAAGCGAGATAATTTTAAAAGAAAAATGATAACCAAGCAATCTTGCATGTGGGACAAGGAAACACAGAGAGCGAAGCTGGGGGCAACCTGGTGCTTGAGGCTCTGCCTTCTGCTGTAGAGCCTGGGGCCTACTGCTGTGCCCCTTCCTCCTGCCCACTCCCTGCAGCTACCCTCCCTCTGAAGATCATTGAGCTGGCACTGTGAGTGTCGCCATTGGCTCTGCCCTACAACTGCATCAGGGTAGTCTTCAGCCCTGTTAGGATTCGCTCAGTCCTCATGCCAATGACATGGTGGTTCCTTCCTTTTGGTCACTTTCCTCCAGATGGAGATTATCGATTCCAATGTTCTGAAATGTCAGCAGTACTTTACTTTATTGGCAAGACCTGACTGTATGTATGCATGTGCTCACATGAGAGAAACAGATGGATAGACAGACACACACATACACACACACACACACACACACACACACACACACACAGAGGAGGGGCACAGAAAGACCCACAGATGAAGAGACACACAGAGACAGAGATGCTGAAAGGGAGACAGTCTTTACCCCACCCCACCCCCACAAAACAGGCTCAGATCAACTGTAGCTTTCTTCTTCCCCCTGAATCATCACATCCATTCTTCCGAAGCAATAAATATGTACCTGCTCCATCTTTGTTGGCAGTTGCACAATAGCCTATTGAATGGATGGGCTGTCATGTACTTCAACTGCCAAGACATTCTGAAAGAGGTTTTGTTGTCAGGATCTCAGGGGGTCCCCTTGGGGTCCCTCTCTTCATTTAATCAGGGCACATTTACTCTTCTCATTTGAGCAGACCCTGTTGGGATACTGGAGCCATATAGGTGGCAGTGCTGGGTGCTGGAGGGTATTTGCTGAGGGATGTGGGAGATGTCCTGGGAGCAGGGAGGTGGGACCACGGAGGTGGGACCACTCAGCTCAGGCTTTGAAGAATAAGCAGGAACCTATTTCTGAGGGACTGAACTGGGCCACTGACCCTTTTGAAGCCACCCTGAACAGCCCACCCCTCCTCTGGACAATGACTATGCTCCTAAGAGCTCAGACCTTGTGGAATGGTTCAATCCTTGGATCATGACTTCTGATTAAAAACTGGTCCCTTGGCTTTCCTCACCTCTTTCTTGATTCCATGATCCTAACTTTTTGGGGGGATCACTGGTCTCGGGGGCAAACTCAAGGCTAGGCAACTGTGGTCAATTAGAGTCCTCCTCCCATTGAGCATGGGCAATAGAACCAGCTTTCATTAACCCCACGCACCGCCTGTTAACAGTGGGAACTCTCTCCCCAGGTCCTGCCAGTGGTTCTGGCTGGTTAGAATGACTGACAGGCCACTTATTACTCCTGTCTGCCCCTGCCTGGCCCCTCCAGAGGCTTTTATTAGCCCCTCACCTGGGTGAGCTGGGGCTTGGCAAACACTCTCCTTGAGGCGGCTTCAAGATTATGTTTTCTTGCCTGAAATAACTGGCACATTTATTGTTTTTGAAAGAAAGAAAAATCTCATAATTGAAGGAAAAGAGGAATATGCTTCTGTTTTTCTGGAAGTATGTCTTTGAGGCAAAGGGACAATCCCAGCACCCACTAGAGGGACTGAATTTCTGAAGAACCCAGTCATTCAGTTAAAACTCACTCACAGAGTGCTCTTCCATCACAGACCCCATTTGTTAAAATGCCTACCTAATGGCTATGGAGAAAGTACTTGCAAATTGACACCTCATTGGGCAGAAAAAGCTCTTAAAATTCTAGCAACATCATCCCAAGCTCATGCCTCTCCTAATGCAATAATGCTTCCCCAGGAAAAAAAAAAAGAGAAAGAAAATCCTGCTCACTCCGTCACCGCCAAGGAGAGAATTGGACAGAGATGGTTTTCAACAAATTGACAAACTGAGCTAAACTTTATTTAATTTAATTTCAAAAAGGATGGATCTGGAAATAACATTGCTGGTTTCACATGCTGGAAAAATCGATGTTATGATTTTTTATCTTCTTCCTTCCTACTCCCTTGCTGGGGTGGGTGTAATAAGTCATTTGGACGGGCCAAGCAAACAACTAGCCCCTGCCCCTCTGGGTTGGTGTGGCTCGCCTGGGGACTCAGCTCTGTCTTAAGCCGGAAGCTCCTGGATGCCCTGGGCAGGTTCTTCTCCGCGTGGGGAGGATTTGCAGAACCAGATCTCCCACTTCTCTGGGCCACATTTGTTTGGGTGCCCTATATTTGCTGTTTGGGCAAACCTTTATTACTCCCTGAGGTAGGGGGATTTTTATGCGGAAAAAATCCTTTCACAGATCAAACAAATGAAAAACCTGGCGCTTACACAATGAAACCACTCATTTGGGTGATACATGCACCTGCAAGGAATCAGGTGCGAGTCCAGATAGCTTGGTTTCAGAACTAGAATTAACAGGTGGGGAAAGCAAGTGGCCAGCTGCTCCTGGCTTTCTGTTTGTCACGTGACAAAACTTTCCCTGGTGCTGCACAAGTCTGCCCAACCCAGAGAGGGAGCCCACGACAGACCAAAGCACGGATACCACCAAAGCCCAACTTGGTGAACTGTGAGTTTTATTAGGATTATTTACAGGAATCTGGATGAGGAGTTACTCAGAGGAGCAGAAATTCCTCAGACAGCTACATCACCAAAGCCCACCCAGAATACGTGACAGCTCACAAAAGCTGGGAACCTGGAGCACACTGACAACCTGCAGGCAGCCCAACAGGTTGGAGAGTGTCCTTTCCAGGTGCCTCAGTTGGTCTAAACCTCTTCCAGGCAGCTCAGCTGATTTCTGCTTCTCCAGGCAGCTGGTCTGATCTCATCTGAGAGTCTTTTTGTAGCTTTATTACTTTCTCTGGGACAGAAGGGCTAGTGAATCTAGTCAGTTTTAGGAACTTCCTGAGGCTTCCTGGGTTGTTTGCCTCCCTGCTTAAAGACCTTCCCTGTAGGATAGAGTGTTTCAATTTCTAAGGAAACTGTTACAGATCACTGCCCAAGCCTTGTGGGGGGTCATGGACTCAGGATCCAAATTTCTTCAAACAGGTTTCTTAAAAGAATGTACCACAGCAAATTATGGTGGTAAAGGTCTATGATCTCTGCTACTGGGGAGACCAGGACAGGAGGATCGAGTTCTAGCTGAGCTTCACAGATTTCAAGACCAGCCTGGACGGACAACTTAGTAAAACTTCATCTCAAAATAAAAAGTAAAAAGAGGCTGCTGATGTAACTCAGTGGCAGAGGACTGGTCTAGCAGGCTTGAGGTCCTGGGTACCACCTTTTTTTTTTTCTCTTTTTCTTTTGGTTTTTTGAAACAGGGTGTCTCTGTTGTAACTCTGGCTGTCCTGGAACTCACTCTGGAGGCCAGGCTGACCTCGAACTCACAGAGATCTGCCTGCCTCTGCCTCCCAAGTCCTGGGATTAAAGGCAGGTGCCACCACTACCCAGCTCTAGTACCATATTTTAAAAGTTAAAAAAAAAATAAAGAAATTGCAGAGGAGGAATTCATACCCCAGCATATAAAGCCGTGACTAAGGAAGCCATAGATCCTACTGGAGAACCTATGTTGTCTTGATAAATGGTCATATTGTCAAACCTCTTTAAAAATTCTTATGATTAGATCACAGATTTGTGCAGCTCTTAAACTTGGTTAGAGACTCTTATTAAAGAGGGTAGAGGTTAGTGCAGAGACTCTTAACCGTTCAAAATGCCCCAAATAAGCAACTGTGAGTGCTCAGCCATAGATGGAATATCTATGTTAGCACCTACCATCTCAGACTCGGGGAACAAGCAGTGAGAGTGGGTCGGAGGACCATGAAAGCTGGAGGATAGGGGGGAGTGCTGGAAGGCTGGCCTTTGGATGTGACATGGCTGGCACACACATGAACTCACAGTAACTGTGGTTATTTGCACAAGACCTTTGCAAGAGGAAGAAAGTTCATGGAGGTGGGGGCTTCCTGATACCCCATTCTTGGCTGAGGGGCTAGTGATTGCTGATAACTACTGAGAGAGGGAGAGTCACTTTTCTTTGGGATACGGGCAGCCATTGGTGGATTGCCCATGCCCCATGAATGACTCCCCACACATGCAAATACACCAGCATTAATTGGACTTGGTAAGCTAAACAAAACAAACCAAGACAAAGCAAAACAGAACATGAAGTTAGAAGAGAGATGGGAGATGTGTTGTCAGAGGTCAGAGGAGTTGGGAGATAGGAGATATGCTTTGGGGGACCAGATAAGTTAGGGGATGGGAGATATATTGTGGGGGGGGGGGGCAGAGGAGTTGGAGGAAGAGAATGGGTGGATAGGACCAGGATACATTGTATAAATATATGAAATCTTCAAAAACTTAGAAAGGAAAAAATATGTCTGGCAAAATTGTTCTTCGTGGAATGAAAAAAAAGCTCTTGTTTGGGCAAAAATGGGCTTACCATTTGACAAAAATCTGCCTTTCTCCCCAGGGAAGCCCAGGGAGGCCGGGAGCGCCTCATCTTTTTCAGGGATTTTTTGTCTCCAAGACAACCACCAGAAAGGAGAGGAGCCTCCACCAGGCTTCAGGAGACCAGACTAGGCACAGGTCCCCAGCTGAGCCCTGGGACAGCCCACTGGGCCCTGCTTAGGGTCCCAGCTCTGCTCCTCACTTCGGCTACTATGGAGAACTCTCTGACCACCCCCCCCCCGCCCCCCCCTGCCTCCGCCCCGCCGCCCCCCCCCCCTGCCTCCGCCCCGCCGCCCCCGCCCCGCCAACCCAACCACCATCAGGTTTGTGCTTTTGAAAGCTGACAGGCGTCCATCATGGAGAGTCACACTGTCAGGTGCCACTCTGGTTGCTATCCCAGGTGTCTGAGGAGGCCGTCGGGGCGGAGCTGCCTCTGCCTCTGCACAGGCTGTCTGTCATGCACACCTGGCCCACTGCAGGTCAGGTTCCCTCAGCGCTTCCCTGAGGAGGGAAAGTCAGCTTGCTTTTATAAATGATAGCAAAGCTGAGAGGAAGCATTATAATTTCCACTAATAACACTTCAGAAACGATGAGCAGAGGCAGGACCATTTTGTCACATGTGAGGGGGGAGCCACTTTTCTGAACTCGAGCTGCGGGACGCGGGTGGGGGGGCGGTGAAAGGGACCCAACCTCACAGGAGCATTGAGCATTACCCACCTGACCGTGACCACAGGAAAGAAGCCAAGGACATTTTTCTCTGATCTTTGGTTTTCCCTGTGTAGAATGAGGCGTCAGCAAATGAGGACATTCCTCTCCTTTAAGACTATAGGTGTATTTTTGCTGCTTTTCTGATGCAGCTTACACTGTATAATAACGAAATCAGGACAATTAGCAGCATATTTGATCACCTTAAACATTCATCATTCCTTTGTGGTGAGAATGTCCAAAATCCTCTTTCAATTATTTTAAAACATGCAACAAATATTCCTAATGGTTGTTACTGTACTCAGCAACAGAACACAGGAAGTCATTCCTCCCTCCTGTCTCACCGTAGCCTTGAGCCCACTGAAGTGCATCCTACACTTCCTCTCCTCAACCCTCAGCAACTTTGCTCTCAACCTCTCTGATGTCACCTTTTTTATTTAAAAATTGAGACCGAGTGTTACGTACATGCCTTTCTGTGCCTGAGTTATGTGGCTTAACACAGAGCCCTTCGGTCCTACCCACGTTGTTGCAAATGGCTGAATTTCTTCCTTTCTTATGGCTGAATGACAGTCTACGGTGTGTGTCTCGAGTTTCCTTATCTGCTCATCAGCTGGACTTAATTGGCTGCAATCCTGCTATAGTGATTTTGAATGCAGTTTTCTTGTCAATATACTGGCTTCAACGCCTTTGGATAGACCTAGTAGTGGTTTTGCTGGATTATATGGTAGCTTTATTTTTGATTTCTGGAGGAAGCCCGTGTTGTTTTCTCTAACGGCAACACCAGTGGAGCTGCCATACTTGACCCGGCTCAGGTCGCTCCTTTCCCAGGGTCACCCATGGGCTCTTTCAATTTGACACCAGGGTGGGGAAGAGACTTTCTTTGACCCTTATTCCAGTTTCGAATCTTGTCCTAACCTATAAGGAATATTTCTTTTCCTTGAATTATTTGTCTTTTATTTATTTACTTATTTTTTAATTTCTGAACCAAAAGAAGTTATTTTTAAAAACCCAGTAAACAAAAACAAGCAAACAAAAATCTGGTGCCTCGGATCAAAGTGTGCCTAGCAAGAGTCCTGGCTGAGACTCACCTGATGAAGCCTGCTCCGATCTCGGACCCGTGCACCTCGTGACAGAACCTCACTAGCCAAGCTGTTGGAGAAAGTCACTTCCCTGAGTTAGTTGATATTCATCTTCCTTGAACTTAAATGCAACACAGGGAATTTACCTTTAGGGCCGATGGAACTCTTTATATGCAAGAAGTCACCCAATGGCCCAATAGGAAGCAGTATGAAAATGATTAATTTTTATCCAAGTAATACGCACATGTAGCTAAAAATAATAGAACCATCAGCCAGGCCGGCTGTGAGAAACAATAATGGCCATCTCCTCTCTCCTCTCTCCTGGGCCTCGGAGGCAGCCACTTTCATTTAGGGAAAATTTTTAATTGAAATATAACCCACAGATGGAAAACACACATCCCTTATAAGAATGTGCTTGATAGGTTTTAGAAAACCAATTCTCCTGTAACCCAGATCAAGAAGTAGAGCCTTCTCGGCACCCTGAAAGTTAGAGACTCTTGATCACTGCCTCCTCCGTTAGCAAGCAGCCACTTTGTCCTTTGCTTCCCCTGCTGGGCGTGTCCTGTTAGATGTATACACACAGCCGCTTGACAAGAGACTTGTTCCTATGGCAGGTTTGTCTTCTTTACAGCGCTCTCTCTGCTTTCCCACTCTTCCAGGTATGACTAAGACACCCCTTACTTTCCCTCTACGTGTCAATTGCCTGTGCAAATTTAGCCACATTATAAAGCATCCGTGTCCTCTTTCAACCATCACAGAGCTCAATTCATGACAGAAATAAGTAGCATAGGATTATCGGTTCTCAGTGTCAGGAAGAATATTTCAGAGTCTGCCCCCATCATATTCATTGTTATGTTTGAATTCGAAATACCCCCACCCCCCATCACATTCTGAAAGCTGATTCCCTGTCTGCTGATATCAGTTTTGGAAGGCTCTGGAACGTTTAGGAAGTGGGGCCTAGCTGACAGGAGCAGGTCACTGGAGGTGGGACTTTGAGGGTTAGAACAGCTTCTGGTTTCTGTGATACACCATGCTTTTATTCCAATATAATATGAGGGCCTCTCCCACACCCTCCTACTGCTGTGCGTTCTCAGCCACTGAGCTGGCACCAGAAACTGTAAGCCCACATCTTTCTTCTCTTACTTTTTTTTTTTCCCCATTAATTGTGATCACAGTGACAAAAAGGCAATGAATATGCTCTTGTTTACATTTGTTTTGAGTGGAGGAGGACCTATGAGGATCAACGGTACAGCACGAAGCCTCTAACTTTAGTGACAAAGCAAGCACGCACAGCTTGGATGCTCGGCAGCCTTTTGTGCTCTGCCGTTATTAGAACAACCCTATACCAAACGTCTGTTTCCCTTGAAACCTGGTCTTTCCCTCCTAGACCCCCAAATCTAGTGCACCAACTGAGGGACAGCCTTTTCCCTTGAGATGATGCATGCGCTCATGAGGACAACATTAAGAATCTATGTATATGTTCCTTAAATGGAGTTGGTCATAAAATCAGCAGCTAATTGACTTGTGTCAGCACTCAGTTTTAGGAGAAGGGTTCTCTGAGTGAAAAATACGATACGAGAAGGGGCTTAATTTCTTTTGGATTACCCTCTACCAGGTAGTGTGTAATTGCATTAGTAATCGGAGTCCTTTGAGCAGAATCTCAAACAAAGGATCAGTGGGAAAGGAAGACAGGAATGCTGACTTCACAATAACTCACCGCCTTCCTAACCTGATTATCTAAATAAATTCAAGCAATATTTTTCAAGACACGGGAGCTTGATCGTAAAGGCGTGAGGGGGCCCGGGGCCTCTGCATGGCCCCTGGTTGGCGGGCAGTAACGGATTGCTGTGGTAGTGAAGGGCAGTCCCCAGGTGGTGAAATATCCAATATCTCTGAATTATCTGTCAGCACTCAGAAATTATTGAAGCTGGGCTGACTTCTCCAGTGGGGGGGAAGGAACATCTTGGCTTCATTTGGCTAAACAATGGGGTTAAAATGGAAACGCCCTGCTGTGACCTCCCGCCAGCCCTTTGGGTCACTGAGCCAGCTGTGGGCAATAGGGATCCATGCAGGGCCGCTCTGGACACTGCTACCTGCTTGACCCCCCAGCTGAGGCGTCCTGAGCTGCATTTCAGACTTCTATCTCTGTCCACAGGGGGTTAGCTAATCCTCCTGCTTTACTCTCATCCACACAGACAAAGGAGGCAGGCACACTCTCCCTGGCTGAATGAAGCCTAGTCTGGGTGACACATCAGAAAGCACTGACACGCTGTCCACATTGTTTGCCCAGAGCCTTTGAATTTCTGTTTTAAGCCAAAGCCAGGCTTTTTAGGCCTTAGTTATTTCCTTTCCATTTTGCCACGGCTGGAAAGGAGAGATGGAACAAGCCCCATTCCTCACCTCCCCCCCTTACACAAGACCTCTCTGTCCAGCTGCTTAAGACAGCCAAAACCCAAGTGAGACACTTTCAAAGTGTCTCAAAACAGCCTCAGAAATCTAGGTTACATGAAGTTATGGACCCACAGAAGGTGCAGTGTGACACTAGGAGATCCAACAAAGGGGGCCAACGGGGAGCCATGGGAGTTGATATTGCCAAAGGAAGCCATTCAAGGCTCCAGTGAGCCTACTGGTTTCAACACTCTTTCCTCAACAATGATTTGGGAATAATTGTAATTCTCTTGTCTCAGGGATTAAATGAAGTGGTGGCTGAGAGATGGCTTTTTTTTTTTTTTTCAGATTTTATACAAACTCATTGGATATAGACTGGGATCCAATCAAATGAGTTTCCTGAGCCCCGAAGAACTAGACATTTTTCTAGCTTTGTTCAATTCTCCATCTGAAATGTTCTCTCTTCCCTGCCTAGCTGATTTCCAAATGACTCTCTTGGATTCCTTTGCATTTCCTTGATCGTCATGCAACTGGGCTTTGCTCAGCTTCTAATTCCTAATAGCTTTTCCCCTCTAAATCCTCATTTGGTGTGGTGGCCCTGAACCCAGCAATGGCTACCATAATCATGGGACCAAGCTATGCCTCAGATATAGGGATATTATAGGAAGCCCTGAGTGAAGTCCTGAAAGCATCTGTGTTGTTGACATGACCACAGTCATATCAAAAACTCCACTACCACAGACCCATGGGAAAATGGCCAAGTCCCTCCCAGCCCAGGGTCTGAGTATGAATACTGGCAGTTTGTAAAGAAAATGCCCACCATTATCTTTCTCATCCCGTTTATGTGCAGCCCAGATACTGCTCCTATCAAAATTAAATAACCTGACTCCTGTTCAGCTGTATATAATAGTCCTGCCCCCATGTTTAGCTGTATATAATAGCCCTGCCTCCTTGTTCAGCTGTATGTAATAGTTCTGTCTTCCTGTTCAACTGTATACAATAAATACACTGAGCTTCTTGGGTGCTGCAGCTTCTCCACCAGAGAGCCCCACCCGATTCTAGCGTTTCTGTGTCTTATGTTTGTGTGTTTGTCCTTTCTTCATTCCCTTGGTGCCCTAGTCAGGTCAAATCCCTGGAGCAGTGCTGGATCCAAAATATATACATATGGGATTTATTTAAATGGCTTACAGGCTATGGTACAGGTAGTTCAAAAATGGCTGTCTACCAACAAAAGATCCAAGAATCCAGTAGTTGTTCCGCCTACAAGGATGGATTTTTCAGATGTTCTCAAGTATATGCCAGAATCCAGAACAAGTAGGTGTTAAACCTACTGATGACAGTAAAGACATTTACCCAAATTCTTTGGTCAAATTAAGCAAGATTTATTATCTGTCAGACATGGCTATCTCCCTAAAATGGGGCTTGAGAAAGTAGCATCAAACACAACAGAAGGTGGGGATTATAGTATCCCAAATCTTCAAGGCTGGGGCTTTTCAAGGGTTTTGGGTTATATAGGAAGTTGGCTGAACATTTCAAAATTATTTGACAGAACATTTTATCTTATCATAGTGGAGGTTAGGGTATAGGGTGTGGAACATGTTAATTCCAGAAAATGGATCAAGACAAGGTCAAACCCAAGTTTACAGAAAACAGGAATGAACTTATCTTGACCTTGTAACAAGATGGCGTTTGATCTTAAGATGGAGTCAGGCTGGTCCATCAGTAGGGTCTAATGCCAGTGACAAAATGGACTTGCTGGCAAGGGCAAGAGCAAGCAGGCAAAGAGAGAAAAAGCTTCCCTCTTCCGTGACCTCTTATATAGGCTTCCAGCAGATTAAAAGTGGATCTTTCCACCTTAAAAGATCCAGATTAAAGGTGGATCTTCCCACCTTAAAAGACCTATATCAAAGGTATGTTTTGTTTTGTTTTGTTTTTTAACCTCAGAGATCCAGATTAGAAGGGGGTCTCCCCACTTCAAATGATTTAATTAAGAAAAAATCTCTCACAGGTGTGCTCACCCATTTGGGTTTCAGTTAATTCCAGATGTAGTCAAATTGGCAACCAGAATAGCCATCACAGCAACTATTGGGTTATTTAGTAATTTCAATCAGATGTTATGAACTGAGGACCTTCTGCACCTGGACTGCTATTGCATGATGCTGAGAGTCGGAGCCTCTTCACATTTCATGCCCGGGTACTTTGCTCACTTCATCCCAGCTCTACTTAGATGGTGCTAGATATGGTGAGAAAGTAAGAAACACGCAGCAAGACATGGCCATTGCCTTAAAGATCCTTGCCATCTTTGCTAAGCAACAATATGCGTATTAAAATTATTTCCATTTGGTTATTTGGTTGGGGGTTGGGGTCATCTAAATGGAATCCCGGAGCTGGGAGCAGGGCTCTGGGGCGAAGCCAAACTCAGCATTATCCAGGGTCCATGCTTCATCTCATCACTGAAAAACAGACATCCTGGCATCAGCCTACAAGCCTTCTAGTGTACGGTAAGGATTGTGGCCATCATGTCCTCGCCACAGACAAGAAAAAGAAGGTCGGGGAGGCTGGGAGCTTATCTAAGTCCCACCGCAAGAGCTAGTTCTGAAATTTTGTTTTACTTTGCCCCTGGAGGAGTGGGAAAGTACGTTAAAGGGCGTGAGTTATGCTATCTGTCTCTACCCACGGTGAACTGTGTGATGCTAGGCAAATAATTTAAATGCTGTATGACTGTGACTCCTCAGCAAAAACCCACAAAAAAAAAACCCCAAAAAAACCAAAAACAAAAACCCCAAAACGAACAAACGAACAAACAAACAAAACCAACGACAATGCTTATAGTATCTTCTCCATGGGAGGGGTCTTCTGAGTTAATTCGTGCCAAGTGACAAAAACCAAAACCAAACAAACAGAACACATTTTCTTTGGAGTCCATTGGAAGATGGGGCCAAGAAAGAGATGCTGGTGAAGGAGAAGTAATCAAATATGGAAAGTGTGTTGTCCCTTACAGGCCATTGGTCTGGGTTCTGCACCTTAGTTACCTCCCAAGCTTGATCTCTGGCTCTCTATAAGCTGCCCACAGATGGGAGGGGACTGACGCTTCCTGGAGAAAGGCTGGTTGTTCCTAAGAACAATATAGATTTCTTTAGCTGAGCTTCAGGAAGCCACATCCCAGAGCCCGCTATATTGACTCCACCTGCTGGGACGTGTGGTTGCTAAGGGCAATGCAATCAGCTCCTTGCTTGTCCTTGTCCTGTGGCTCCCAAGGACTCTGCTCACAACCAAGCGGTTAAGCCCTCTCTCTCACTTCCTTCCCTGGAGGTGTGGGGTAGGAGACTACAGCTTAGCATCTTTTCAGAGCCTTGGTGATTGAAGGGGCTCCTGAACTGGCTACCCAGCAGCAGCGTTGTGGGATTCATGGGGCTCAGTGAAGGCGCTTCTGGTCCCCAGTGCATCTGGCCCTGCCACTCCTAGGCAATGGAGCCCCCAGCCCTAACTGGCTATTCCTTTGTGTAACTTCTCTTCACATGCTGAGGCAGGGAGAATTCAGAACAGACAGGAGGATTGGTGAGGCTGGAGGGAGTTCTTCTGGGGACTGTGTCTAGATCGTGAGGAGGCTATGGGAGGGCTGGAGAGTAAAGGACAGGTGTCATGGTGGGGGAGCAAGACTCGTCCCTGTGTGTGCTGACAGTCTCCGTCCAGTTTTCTCACTGTGTTCCCAGACTATTGGTGGGTCGTGTCAGGAGTCACCACATAGTTTAGAAGGGACGAGGTCAGAGGTCAAAGATTTGGGCAAATTTTGGGCTCCATCATTCTGTTACTTTGTGGCCTTGAGACTTTGTATCCATCCCTAGAACTGTGGTGTATCCATGCTGCTCATACCACAGGACCTGGAGTGCAATGAATTCTTTAAGGAAAATTAGTGTTCCCCTGTCAGAGGCAGGAAAGAGAATGAATGGTGGGAAGGTGAATGGTGGGAAGGCCAGCACACACATGCATGTGCGCACACACATGTATGCATGTGCACACACATGTATCACATATATGCATATGCACACACACACGTATCACATGTATGCATGTGCACACACATACACATGTGCACACATGTATCACATGTATGCATATGAGCACACACACACACTATGTTTGCTTAGTGGCTCCTGCTTCTGTGATTCTTTCCAAACCCTTTACAAAAGCTGTAGTGGTCACTGGCCGGTGCACTGTGGTAGCTCTGAGTAGAAATCAGGACTCACAGAAGCAAGCCTAGGGCTCGGTCATCCCCTGCCATGCCATTCTTCATGTCCAGGTATTTTTATAGAAGGCAAAAATAAAGTAGGAGGAGGGGGCGGGGAGGCCCGCTGACGACTCATGTATTCATGCATTGTCCAGTGTTCATAAGCTTCTTTGATTGGCTGTGGGAGTTCGGGGGTCAGGATAGGCTTCATTACACAGGCATAGCAAACATCCCCTAGCTACCATGACTTTAAGCAACAAGAGCTGACTGCCAGCCGTGCTGTGCATTTGTCACAGGCTGGTTGGTGCTTTTTGCTAGTGCTTCTTGTGGTGCCAAGTTCAAGCACAGCTGTGGCAGAGGAGAAGAGAGCTGGGGAGGCACACAATGGGCCTTATGTGAGTGGGATAGGGAGGGCTAGCTCTGGGAAAGTAGAATGGGAACACTCACATCTGGAAGAGTATCACCTAAAGACCCGAATCTTAAAGGTTTGATCCCCAGAATGGCGGTATCTGAGATAGTGGCACCTTTAGGGGATGGGGACCTAAGAGGAAGTGCTTAAGTCACTGGAGATTGTGAGACCTTGACCTCTGATCCTCTCTTCAGCTTTCTGCCTGATGAGGCCTGGGCTCTGCTGTATACTTCGGTCATCATATATGGCCCTCATCTGAGGCTACGCTGGAGCCATTTCCAGAATTGTCTTTACCTTTAGAGTTGAACTTGAATTTCTCCTCTTGGCATCTATCTTCATAACATGACTTGTTTGGGACAAGTCCATGGTCCTGAGGTCCTCTGGTCCAATCGTCCACATCACTAGATACCACTTAGAGTGGCCTGACCTGGAAAATCAACACTGCTGAGAAGGAGCCATTTAAAAGAGCTAACTGGAACAGTACTTAGTTTAGATTTAAGCGATCACCACCCCAATATAATTAAGTGCCAAGTGGTTATTAAACAATACATTCACAGAATTCTGACAACTGTTAAGAGCTGTTCCCTCCCCTCCTACAGTGAACGTTCCCCAGTAAATACACTTGTAATACTCCAATGGCTTTTAATTAACCCAGCTCGTCTATAAGCCCATTTATCTTCTAAAAAGAAGGTTGTTCCATGTGCAATACGTGTCAATAGATAATTAAAATGTTTCTCTTAGAGAATGAGCGGGGAGAGGTGATCTATGCATTTCAGTACCTGATTACTAAAATGCTATTTATCGAGGCTTAACACTTGTTACTTGTTGACTGTGTAGCCACCCTGTCTCTTTAATACCAAAAGTAAATAAGCACTGTAGACAGAATGTGTAATGTTAGCAAATCTCTTGGGTCATAATTAAATAGCACAAATGACAAACCTTCGATTCTTGTTTAGGAAACAAACATCACTCTGTGGCTTTCAAAATCAGGCATCAGGAGGGCGTGTCCTTGGCTTCCTTTGTTCTTCCAGGAACAGCCCAGTGGAGCGGCTGTTCCAGGGCAGAGGTTTCCCCTGCTACCCACAGCAAGTTCTATTTTTTCTAGAAACAGCAACACAATGTACTGAGAACCACAGAGTAAAAGACACTGTGGAACTGTTTTGATAAGTGGAGACTTCTCCAGAACCAGCAGCTACCAGAACCCACAGCCAGCAGAGAGCTGTTGTCTGAAGCCTCTATCCTCAGAGGAGAGTCTCCCACCCTCAGAGCAGGCAGCTCTGGCCAGGAGACACCTTCCTATTTTTCCTTGCTGCCTGTCAATCCATTCTGAAGAAACTGCCCATCTGTATCCTGCTTGCTAGTTCCTCCAGCATTGGCCCCAGTTATAAAGTTGGTACCCCACACTTGTTGAAGTCTTAACTCCAGAACCCATGAGTGTGACCTGATTTGGAAACAGGATGATCAGGTTAATTTGATCAAATTAAAATGAGATCATTAGGGTTGACTCTGGTCTAACATGATCCACCATAAAAGAGGAAACTTGGAAACAGACAGATGCTCACAGCAGTGGTACTGTGGGAAGGTGAAGGCTTTGGTGAGGAGAGCCAGACAGTTGCTGGAAGCTGGGGAAGAGCAGGAACAGCATCTCCTCCCAGAGAGCCAGGCCGCCATGCAGCTCAGCCCTTAGCCTCCAGAGCTGTGGGGCAATGCATTCTGCTACTGAGTCACATACCTGCTGGTAGACCTCACAACAACAGGGTACAAACGTACCTCGAGGAGGAGACCCTTACACCTGGTCCTTTCGTCTACCCTTCTTGGGTTTAGAGGGAAACTTGACCTACAGGACTGAGGAACTCAGGAAGATCTTGGTCACTCGAGAGGATTGAGTGGACTCATGTGGGACCACAGGCCACCCAGAGGATTTGTCACTTCCTTCTAATTTTCCATTATGTGTTTATTTTATCATGATCGAAAACAGTGGCATTGAGAAGAAGTCCACAATCAATATATTTTGATTGATGGGTGTGACTAGAACATATATATCTGCTGGAGTGCCCCTTCCTGGTAGAACGCTTGCTTAGCATAGACTACAAAAAAAAAAAAAAATCAGAAAAAGGCTTAGTGAGGTGTGGTGGTACATAGCCCTATTCTAGCATTTGGGAGGCAAAGGCAAGTGGATCTGGAGTCCTAGGCTAGGTGGCTACAAAGTGACGTCCTGTCTCAAACAAAGCAAACGAACTACAAGACAGACGAGTGGCCACAGTTCTGAAAGAGGGAGTCAGCTTTGGCAAGTAGAAAAGATCCTTTAAATGCCCGTTTAAGGGAAGAAACGTGTGAGGAGGTTTTTAAACTCAGGTGAGAAATCTCAAGTAAGTTAATCAAGATCCAGCAAACAAAAGATCAGAGGCATAGACAGTTGTCCTTTCACTTGCGCAGAGCACTACCTAGTTTATTATTTATGACATCATCAGGGAAGTCTCCTTTGTCTTGCCTGCAGGTCCTCTGCCCAGCCTGCCTGTCCACACTGAGGTCACAAAAAGGAAGTGAGAGTGTTCTGCATGGAGAGGAATTGCAGTCAGCCTGGGTGGAGCATGTGCTCTGGCCCCAGAAATAATCTTTATCCTGAAGTGACTCCATCCTGAGTGTGGCAGGTGAGCTGGGTCAGGAGGCAGGAAGGCAGGTGTCCGGAGAAAGGTTCAGAGCAGGGTGCTGGAGAAGCAGAGAACCACAGAGCTGGTGAGAATGGCTAATGAGAGGAGGAGGCTGGAAGCAGAAAGGCAGTGCAAAAACCAAGCCTCACTCAGCATCAACAAAGACCAACAGAACTGTAATTAGGCTGTACAGGATGCTTTCTGTGTTTAGGGCTTTGCTTATACATGATCTAGTCTGCATCTAGGTAAGATGTCTTCATCTTTTATAGTAAAGTATTTGGGACACTATATTATAGATCCTGGAGGGAGCTGGGCTCTTCCACCTGGGCAGGCATAGTTGGGGATCCCTGCAACACCAGCCTTCAGATTGTAGCTGGCTGTTAGCCATTAAACCATGCATGTACCTTGGTCTCTTCCTCCTGGAAAGCAAGAGCAGGGCCCCCGCCCTAACAGATGTTCTCTCTGCCCTGCAACTGCCTCGATTCCAAGAGAGAAGAGAAAGAATGCAAGAGAGGGCTCTAGAGGCCTCTCTTCCTCTCCTCCCTGTTGCCATAGAATCTCGTTTCCTTGGTTACGGGTGGCCAAGGAAAGGACACTGGGCAAGTGCAGGATTTTGATGGAGCTCTCTACAGAGAGATGTCAGCGAGGAGGACACCGTCTCTTCTTAAAGAACTCTCACTCTGAGAGGTAGCTCCGGAATGGGGGTGGGAGAAACAGGGTGGGAGAAACGGGCAGTTGCAATCTGGGAATTTCATCTCCGCTGACAGAAATGAGGCTCTTCAAGATGACCCGAGATGTCAAGGCCAAGGAGGCCTTACCCATCTTTCACATGCTGGCTTTCTGGCATCAACAGGAAGGCTGTGAGGATAATTAAATAATTTTTGAAACACTCCACTTACCTGTATTCCTTGGGGTTGACTCCTTGGCCCTGGACCACTGTTTCTCCTGATAGCTTGGCCTCCATGGGAGATGCATCTGTCATCAGCCTTGACCTTTCCCCAGAGGTCACACCAAACCCGTAAAATCTCTTCATAAAGCTCTGTGTTTGTTTGCTTTGTGAAACAGGGCTTCACTACGTAGTTCAGCTGACCTTAAACTCTCAATTCTCCTGCCTCAGTTCTTGAGTGCTGAGAGTACAGATGTGTACCACCATGCTTCGTATTTTGAATTTTGTTTTTTTGTTAGTTGCATGCTGCCTTTTAAGGGTTAATCAATATCTCTCCTCACTAAGAGGATCTTGTGTTGTCCACTCAAGTGTAGTGGCCTCTCTCAAGAACTGAAACAGTTGCACAAACATTTTATCATTTGCTATATTGCTTACTTTCCCGGTTTGCTTTTTGTTGTTGTGCTAAAAGACTGACAAAAAACAACTTGGAGGATGAAAAGGTTTACATTTCCACATCGAAGTCCATCCTAAGGTAAATCAGGGCAGGAATTCAAACAAGCCCAGGAGGAACACTGTTTGCTGGCTCCTTCCCTCTGGTTTGCCCAGCTTCCTTTCTTATACAAGCCCAGGCTCATCTGCCTAGGGATGGTGCTGCCCACAGTGGGCAGGACCCTCCTACAACAATTAGCAATTAAGGAACTGCCTCACACACAGACCATAGGCCAAGGTGGTCTTAGCAATTCCTCAATTGAGGCTTCCTTTTCTCATGTGGCTCTGGGCTGTGTCAAGCTAACAGCTGGAACTAACTATGTCACTTACTAATTATGAGATGGCCATCAGTCCTGTCTTCTCTACCTTTGACTTTTATTTCTTTTTCTCACAAAGTATTTTATCTTTGGAAAAATAGTAGATAATACGTTAAGATAGTTTAAAAATAAATTGATACAAAACACATGATGAAAACATTCCCATTTGAAGGACCTTGCTCCTCCTAACCTCCAGCTCTAGCTACCATCGCTGTGTCTTTCAGAGAGCTGATGCAGACAAGAGCATCTGTCTGTCTCCATCCCTGTGCCCGCTTCTGCCCCAACTTCCTTTCTCTCCCTGGAACATAAATAACACAATATGGTCCGTCGTGGGCCCCTGTTTTCTGGTCCCCTCCCTGGATAGCTGAGCTGTTGCACACCGGCCCAGCCTCGAGGAGGGAGATGCAGTCAGGAACCATCTGGGGTGAGAGGGTCTTAGGTGGAGGCTGGAAAGTGGTTAGAAACAGACTTCTTGGGAGCCAGTGTCAGTGCACAGCTTGTTTATTGAAGAAAGCTCTAAACCGCTGAGCCCATCTCTCCAGCCCTAATTGTTTATAATTCTCATTTTCCGAGAAATTTTTGTTTCCAGTATTAGTTTTTTTTTTTTTTCTTAACAATTTTCCCTTCATAACCTAAGCTAGCCTCAAACTTGAGATCTTTTTGTCTCGGCTTTCCATGTGCTAGGACTAGAGGTGTGTGTTCTTATTCCTAGGCTGCTGTCTCCTCTGTGCTTTTAAATGTATTCCATGAAGTTTCCAATAATATTCTTTTAATTTACTTTCTGTAGGGTCTATAGTAGTGTCTTGTTTGGCATGTTTGATTGGTAGGATTCATTTTTATTCTCTCTGTCTCTTTCTGTCTCTCTGTCTCTCTGTCTCTGTCTGTCTCTCTCTCTCCCTTCTCTTTTCACTCCCATCCCTTCCTTTCTATCTTCACTAGAGATTTGTCAAATTTGTCTTTTCAAACAACTGACTGCTGATAACCTTGGTGATTGAAGATTTTCCTTCTCTCCTAATACAAACATTAGGAGTACGATTCTCTTTCTAAGCTCCACTTTGAAAGCACTATATGTAGTTTGACATTATATTTTCACTATAACTTGCTTCAGATACATTTCTGCTTTCTCTTTTGAGTTTTAAATTTTGACTCATGGACCCTTTAGAGTGTATTGCTTAGTTTCCATATATTTGGGCACTTTTTAAATATTTGCTCAATAATTATTTTCAATGTGTTTCCTGTGACCATGGTGCAGACATAATGCAGTTTATGTCCATTTGAATTTGCTGAGGACTTCCCCCTCTCCTCCTGCCCCCAAACATGATCTGGCATATAGCCATCTTGGTAAGTGTTTAAAGGACTGTAACATTGTATTCTGCTAGGATTGGTTGTAGGGTTCTATGAATGTCAGCCAGGCAAGCTGATTGAAGTGTTTTGCAAGTGTTTTGTCTCTTTACAGGTCTTCTGTCTATTAGTCTATTAATTATTGAAAGAGTTAACATTTCTACCCATATCTGTGGATATCTCCTCTTGTTTCTGTCAGTTTTTACCTTGTGTATTTTGTGTTCTCACACCAGGGTCACCTCCATTTTGGACAATTAGATATTGGGGGATTGATTGCTATGATAATGGAGGAACTGTTTTTGAGACATGGTCTTCGTATACAGCCTAGGTCGGCCTGAAACTCATGACCCTACAGCCTCAGCTACCTGGATGCTGGTTTTCCAGGTGTTCATCCCCATGCCTAGCATTAAGAAATGTTTTAAGATGATGGGAACGTTCTGTGTGTTGGTAAGTGACGACCATAGACACATGCATGGTGTGTTTGCCAGAGTGCATAGAACCAGAGTACTTGCAAGAGCTGTTTTGTGTGAAGTGGCAACAGGAAGAAGTCTCAAGATTGGAATGTGAGATGAGTTGGAGGGTCAGAGATGTCACCGATTATGGGCCAGAATGAGGTGCCCAGTACCCCGCTGGGGAACTCCAAGGCTTGTCCAGCAAGACACTGGCGCTGCTGACTTGGTGAGGCTGACCACTTTTTTTTTTTTTTTCCTGCTTCCTCTAGTGATGTTTTGCTGCATTTCAAACAGTCTTCTAGGTCATCCCAGCACCTACTTCTGGGGGTCAGGCTTGCCCCTGCCTGCTCCTCTCCCCTCCCCATTCTATGCTACCACTCAGTGTTTGCACCATGGAGACTGCAGCAGGGTGTGTAAGGAGTCAATCCCACACCCACCGTCAGCTGTCATCAAGCCTATCTCATGTCCAGCACAGGGCTGAAGGCTGTGTACTTCCTCGAGTGGTTGTTTTTAGGTATTTGCCCACCTCAGAGGGAGTCAGGCACAATAACAGAGTCAAGACAAGATCAAAATCCACTGCTAGACCAGATGTATTTACACAGTTAAAGGCCACAGGACATCCAGAATCCGATGGCACAGAAGTTTTGCATTTCTGCAGAGACCTGGATAGAAGATCCCAAAGCAGAGACTGCTGAGAAGAAACACACACGCGCGCATGCACACACACACACACACACACACACACACACACACACAGAGACAGCTTCCTTAAAGTTATGATTCCAGCAGAAATGATAAGTTCATGGCTTAATATTACTGCCCTGACCTTTAAATGCCTGCAGGTAAACACCACCGAGCTGCTGGAGAAGAGAAGTTCTTAGCTGGAACTGCGCAGTCCCTAAGGACTGGGCCTCCAGTCACGTGCTGCTCATCTGGTCATCAGGGGTCCTGTAAATCGAGGTAGCCCCAGTGTTCATAGCCCCTGTGTCTCAGCACAGGCACGGCATGGCTCTTCAGGAAAAGGAACTGTACACATAGAACAACGACCAAGCACGTGATGGCAGTTTGCCTCATCCTGCAAGCCTTCCACCTGACTGCCAACTCTCCCATTTGCTCATGAGCTGTGGAAACCACAGAAAGAAGCACCATATCCGTGTGATTTCCCGGCTGTGAGATGAGCGGCATCTTAACATCTTTCCTGTATGTGTGCGATAGATGTGGGGAAGGAAGCACAGGTTCAGCAGTGGACCACACCGACGGTCTGCTGAGCTTTCAAAAACATGCTTGTGATATGGACTCACTGAGCACATTGGCATGCTTGCTGACACTGGCAGGAATGGCCGCGAGTCTCCCTTTGGGCACTGTAGCAGACTCTTGAGATGGGAGCCAGTAGAAATTTGGTTGAGAATGCTCTTGGGAGACACATCTGTAAGCAGTCGAAGAAGATAGTCAGGGCCAGGGATGGAAGTTAACCTTGGCCAGATACCTGGAACCAGGCTGGCTTTTGGAACCACCCAGTGAGAGATGAGAGACTGGCCTTTATATCCCAACACCCACCAGTCATTGCCGTAGAGAAATCAAGATGCTGTGTAAATAGATCTCTGGAGCTGAGGATGAATTCCCAGATCCCCGGAAAGGATCCAGCTTCTGGTCTCTAATAGCTGTGATTCCCAGCAGCCTAGATATGGCGAATATGTCCACCCCAATGATGGGACCTCAGCAGGGCATCCAGAGAACATACCAATATGTCATACATTACACAGGGCTCTGCGTTTTGGCTTTTCTCCTTGCCTAACAAAGGACCTATCAGGTGACCTTGAGTAGACTGTGTTCCTCTTGGGGCTATAGCTTCACTAAGATAAAATGGAGTCAGTATTCTTACATCACTTCCAAGAGCTGTCAGAGAGGTCTTCTTGGAGGAGGGGGAACTGAGCCAGTCCTCAAGGATTTGGATAAACAGAGCCGAGAAGGAGAAGGAGTCCAGGTAGAACAGACTGGGAGATAGGATCATCATTTGCAAATTGTTATGACAGCAGCCAGCCCCACGCAGATCCTGAGGCCCTGTGTGCAGTTCTCTGTCTCCTTGTAAGTTATCGTCTCATTCCTTCACCCGTTGAACAAGCATCTCCTGTCCCAACGTGGTGATAGTCAGATTTTGACAGACAGCTCAAGTTGCTCTTGTCTTTAGGGCGACTAAAAGAGGGAGAGACACAGCCAAGGAAGGATTACAGATTTCAAGCTGTTAGTAGTTAAGTTAGCAACTAAAACACACCTTTCTTTTTCTCTTAACATTTTTAATTGACAGTAGTCAAATACAGTTACAGAACATATGATGGGGTGAAATTATGTCGTAATACATAAGTGAATGTATTTATGGGGTACAGTGATGTTTCCACGGTATACATTATGGAATGATCAAATATAATCAGCATGTCCCTCATCTTTTTTTGCAGTGAAGACATTAAAAATTTTCTCTTGCAGCAATGAGGAGTCCCTGTAGAGATCACCTGGACAGAGCACAAGTAGACCCCTGAGAACCCATGGCCTGGACCCCTTTCCATCTTCTTTGCTTTTATCCCCAGGAGGCTTAGGCACCCACATACCCCAACAATCATGTCTTTGAGGAGGTGGAACAGGACAAAGACTTCAAGAAATGCTCCAGCTTACACAGAACCAGGCAGAAGGCCCCCAGCAGACCCAGCCCGATGCATCTTGCTCCTCTTGAAGAGTCAGTTCCTAACCTACAGCTCAAAACTTGGAAATGGCACATATTTCCCTAAGAATGGTCTCTGGACTGACTCAGAGCCTACTGGAGCTATTTGGCACAAACTTCCAAGAAGTTTCACTCCGCTCCTATTTTAATCGGCTTAACTTAGCATCTTCATTTCTCACTGAAAGCGGGTTCTCTGTAGTCAGTAGGGCTTGGGAGAGCAGAAGGATCATGGATGCTTTTGGTTTCTTTCTTTTTTTTTTTTAAATGTTGCGTTAATTGGTTCAAATGTATAGTTTTTATAAATATTGGCCATCCAAAATTTTCTCAAAGCATATCTCTTGCTGGAGGCTATTGCCCACTCAGCCCCAAACAGTTCACTGAGTAAGGTTTGAAAGAGGAGGTAAAGAAAGGGAGGAGAGGTCACCCATGGTGCCACCGCCCAGCTCTTACAAAGTGTTGGTGTGTGATTCAGCTTTAATCTGTCAACTGCTGCTCAAATTGTAATGGCTCACAACCTGAGACCTCGCTGTAAATTGAAGATATTTTGTTGGAATTCTTGAAGACACCTTGCCTACTGAAAGTCCAGCTTCGCGACGTAGCAACTGTCAAGGTCTTGTTTTCCCTGGTGATTCGAGGCTGACTGAGGTGTGTCTCACTGCCTAGCGTCTCCTGAAAACTGCGGTGTGTGTTGCTAGCCCAAGAAATGGTCAACATTCAAAGTCTGAAGAATGATTTCTATTGAATGTGTGTCACTGGGATGTAAACATATTGTAAGTAGACTTGTTGTCTATATAGATTTCTCTTCTATTTTATTAATTTTTTTTTTGAGACAGTCTCAGTATATAGTCCTGGCTGACCTGGAACTTGCTATATAGAGCAGGCTGGCCTCAAACTCACAAACATCTGCCTGTTTCTGCTTCTCAAATGCTAGGATTAAAGGCATGCATCGTCATACCCAGCTAGATTGCCATTTTAGATGATAATCTCTATGGCAGTCCCTGTTGCCTCCTGAGGGGTTTCCCATGTCCCTAACTCCCCTTCTAGAAGATGCCTGTGATGGTTGCAGGCCACCTCACTTGCTTTGTCCTGCCCCACTGTTGAAAAAAAAAACAAAAACAAAAACCAGATTTAGTGAGATCTTTTCTTTAGTATTGTGTAAGTGCCTTGTGCATACTAAGCAAGTGTTCCACCACTAAACCTGGAGGGACAAGGAAGACCTGTTCCTGGGGCTATGGGTGCACAGTCTGCAAAGTATGCCTTGGCTACCTGCAGGACTCCAGACACACAGGGCATCATGGGAGGTAGATGGCACTCCCACAAGTCTCAGAGCAGGGAGAAAGCCATGCAGGTGTGAGAAGAGGTGAGAAGAGAGGCAACTACCCTCTACCTTCCCAGCATCTGATAGGAGAGGCTTCAGACATCTCTTGACTGGCTGTTGGGATATGTTTTGGGGCTAGAGATGCGAATATGCACATGTACTAGTAAGAGGACCAGACAGAGGGCAGGGAAATAGCTCAGGAAGAAAGGCAGGCCCGGGCGTCCTAGGGCTGCCAAGTACAGGCAGCTGTTCTCACTCTGCCGTCTCCTGGCCATGCTCCCTGATGGGTAGGGTGCCAGCTCTCTGGGGCACTTTTTAGTGATGTGCAAAGTAGAGATAAACAGCACAGTGACATAGATCCATCTATTATGATGTGAGGAGCAGGTGTGTCTCTCCTGGAGAGACACAAAGTCTTGGCTCAAAGCATCTGTGTGTTCCAGGCTTGCTTTCTACACTAGCCCCTGAGCCTCTTGGGCCGGTTTTCTTTCCAGAATCCAGGTAACCATTAGACCAAGGACCACTGTTTGGGTGGGAAACAACATGAAGAAAGTAGGATTCAGTCATCAGGGCAGCTGATGTTAGTCCCACCCCCATTTACACCACAGTGAGGCCGCCTGCTCTGGCTGAGAACTCTATCTCTCTCTATTACTCTCAACTAGCTCTGTAAAGGAAGGGGTACATCTGAACAGATAAAATGCAACTGAATGATCGCCATAGTAACAGGACAAATCTGCCAGGAAAACACAAAGGAAGGCGCTTGCCAGGCAGTAGCAGAGGATGTTGTCTCCTGCAGCAACACTGAAAAGGTCAACTCAGTATCCTGTAGAAAACTTTTAAGTCTACCAGCTGGGGTGTGGCTCAGTGGGGGAATACTTGCTCAGCATGCAAGTGTTCCACCCCTGGATTCCACCCCTTGCACCAGGCGAACAAACTCTAACAGCAAAAGAAGCAAAGAGAAATCTTCCCAAATAAACAAACAAAACTAAACCACTGGATTACTGGTGTAAGCCTACCGCTAACAATGCTGTGATGTCTACTTCAAAATTTGTAAAGAGGATAAATCTTACGTTAAGTGTTCTTTGCACATAAACACGCACAGATACAAAGTCGGAAAAACAAAAGCAAAGAGCCCTTTGAGAGATGGTGATTGTCGTATCGGTGTCATGAGTGCCTGCGTTAAAACTCATCACACGGCACACAAATACCTGCCATCCTTTGTAGATCAATTATCTTCAATAAAGTTCTCGAAAAATGACCTCAGCAGAGGTATTGTCTCCCTGTTGTGGTTAGAAGAATTCTCAGCCTGAGGGACTCTGAGTGGCTACCATTGCGGATTCTTCTTCTCACTCTGCTGTGTAAACCATTCTAAGAAGATAATTTTCTGGGTTTTTTTTTTTGTTTTGTTTTGTTTTCCTCAGACGGGACCAGGCTCACCCTATTCTGCTACCTGTTAGGAGGTCACAATAGAGCACCCTGGCAGAGTCTTTAGTAGTTAGCGAATGCTAACTGGGCTCAAAATTTAAAGGACAGGCCCTAGCTTCAGCTGCAACTGTGGTGCTCAGAGCTGGAGCGGCTGGACCACCCTGTTTCTGGGGTGACATGGAGCTTTGCTCAGGCTCCAGTTTCTCCTGAGTAGGACCAACCTTCTTGTAGCTACTGATGGGCTGATCACCTGCAGAAGAGAGAGTCAGAAGCCACTCTGGTTGGAGGCCTGGCAGCCTGAGCTGGGGTTCCGGCCAAGGGCTCAGCAATGAATGCTTTCTGCTTCTGCTAGTTTTCTGAAAAGACTCTTAACCCACAAGGAAGGAGCTGCATGTGGCTAAACTCAAACATGTAAACCAAAGAGTGAAGTCTTTAGGACCAAGCTGACATTGAGTCAGTTTCAGGATCAAGGAATAGTCCAGCCACCCCAGCAAACCAGCCAGGCATCTGGGGCAGCGGCTCCCAGCATGAGAAAGGGCACAGATAGATTATGGCTTGTGGCCAAGGAGCCAATTGTTTCATTTTAGTTTTCAGACTGTAACAAAGGAAAGTGACAGAGCCGGGACCACCATCAATGAGCACCTCCTGTGTTTAATCAGCACTTACGGTCACACGTTACCTACTTCATCCCAGACACCCACTACAACGCCCTCTGAGGGTTCCTGTAGGAGCTGGGACCTTGACCGCCAGACCACAGATCATGAGACTCCTGTGTCTCTATGTCTCCTAGTAACCATTCTTTAAGGACATTGAGGGCTCCCTCCTCAGAAGAGCAGAACTATATCCATCAGACGAGAATGGCGGAGTCAACATTACACGTCCATCAGGAGCCTAGCTTGGTTACCATTCCATGTCCACTAGAAGCCTCCCCCACCCCCATTCCTTTCCATCTCAGCCTGGCACTTCTATGTTAGGCACAGCAGCTGAGATTCTGTGCTCAAGTGGGCCGATCCTTTTCTTCCTCAGAGCTTTCTATGTGTGGTGTTCCTCTTGATGGGAATACTTGCCCTTTCCATGCTTTCCTCCATTGCCAGTCCAGTTCCTGTTTCCTGGAAAGTCCAACCTAAATATATTTTGCTATGAGGACTCTTCTTGAGCCCCCATGCTGCCCATAGATAAGATACATCTACTTACAAATCCCAATCTGTTATTCTATTTTATCTGTGCACCCTGTTTGCTTAACTCTTCCTCTCTGATGGGCCACGGATGGCAACAACCATTTGCCATATGATGCCCTTGACCCTGCTGGGTGTTAGACACAGAGCTGGGCTCTGTAGATGTTTGTTGAATACACAATGAGTGGGAAGAATAAGCAGGTAAGCGCCACCTAGCAACCCTAGTTTGTGAGGTTCGGGTTTGAATATAAAGGTTGTGGAGGAAATTTGCTGAACTTTCTAAAACATTGATCAAACTAGGTAGGAGTGAAAAATCAGATTTGGGGGTCTGAGTGGTGCATCGACTCAGCTGTCAGAGGCTGTCAGGGATGTAGAAACTGATGTCGGGAGACCTTGAGTGACAGCCCAATGAGACACAGGAAAGAGGGGAGGTCATCTCCAAGTTTGGTTGTCTCATGGAAAAGAAAGTTGTGTTGTTGGGTTGTCTTAATTGGAAGAAAAACCTAATCCACAAAGAGCAAGATTTGAAGGGCAAAAGGCCCTATCTTTTTGTCGGGAGAAGGGAGCGTTCTAGAAGTTTACGCATGGATACAGCTACACTGGACCTTCAGGGAGTTGTTTGAGAGCTCCCGCACAATAGAAAGCTGTTTAGTGAAGCCATTAGCTCTGTTATGATCCTCATTTATGATTTTATTTACTTAATAATTCAGTCTTTCATGTCATGAATTTTTGAGAGAGACATTCAATTAGGAATTATGACTGCAGTTTGAAGAAACATGTAGCCTCACTTTGGAGAGTGGGTGCCAACTTTCTTTTATGGGTGTGCCTGGATAGAGTTCAGAACATTCTGAGGAAACAAATTTTAGCACTTATTTTCCCTTTCTCCCTCAAAGCCTGGGAGTTCTGCCAGTTAGAAAAACCTTTCCAACTCTAGGCATGGGGTTGCCTTTGTCAGAGTCAAATAAATGGGGTTACAGCCCAGCTGGCTCATCGGGAGAGACCTTTCCTACCATCTCACCACCTCCAAGGGCTTTCTTGGACCACACAGTGGCCTTTAATGGGGGTTTCATCCTAGTTCCTCCCAGTTTAGTCTCTGCTTATAATGCTTTCTCTTAAGACCCAAGAAGACACCTTGTGGGGACACTCACAGCTTTCCATGAACCCAAATTTCCCATCTAGAGTGGATTCCCTTGGCTGTCCTCGGATACAAACAATGGGATACATCCTAGCAAACAGAAATGGAATTTATTAGTGGCTCATATTATCACTGGAAAGCTAGGGAAGAAGGAAGGAAGGAAGGCAAGAAGGAAGGAAGGAAGGAAAGAAGGAAGGAAGGGAGGGAGGGAAGGAAGGGAAGGAGAGGGAGAGAAGGAGGAATGAAGGAAGGGAAAGAGGTGGGAAAGCTGGGTCATATCTCCAGGAGAGTCAAATGGGACCTAGCTGTTGCTGGTATCTACTTAGTCTAGTGAATGGAGATCAGTGAACTTTGACCAGCAGTTCACCAAACCATGTCCAATGGGAGGCAGTTTGCTCTAAACAAAACAAGGTACATCGTCCAAAGAAAGGAAAACATTCTAGGTGTACCAGGGGGCCCAACAACACAAACCCACTGCAATCAGGCAAGTCCTGGTTGTGATGCCATGCAGGAAAGGTTAAAGAGGCTGATATGGTTCAGCCTGGAAACCAGAAACCTGCTGTTGGAGTCTAGCCTTAGTTTCTGAAAGAGTTGATGTCTGTGTTTGTTGCTCATTCCTCAAGATGGTGGCAGGTAGTAGTATGATGACCCTAATTTTATTGACAGGAAGCAGAATCAGAAAGGTTGAGTGGTTTGCAAGAAGTCACACTGTAAGTGAAAGGCTGGGTCACACCCAGGTTTCCTTGACCCCCAGGCCTTCACAGGCATCGGGTTTTTTTCTTTCTTATTCTTGAGGATGGAGTTAAGAACACTGGGTAGAAAAGCCAGGTAAGATTTGCTTGTTTGAATTTGAATTCTGGGGGTGTTTGTTTGTTTTTAGTGCATAAAAATTTCTAGCAGTGTTCTCAGAAAGGATGCTCTCCCTGGGATGGACATTGCTATTTCTATCTCTCTGCTCTTGTCCAACCCTTCTTTTGGCAGCAGTGTGTTAGATTTAGCTTTGCAAGTGTCTAGAATTTCCCTAGCTGCTAGTGTACCGGTGGTAACTAGAACAGACATGCTCAGTGGAGATTTGTCCGGGATGCTAGGGAGAGGTTCCTGGAATAAGTAAGAGGCAGACAGGGGTGACTCCTGAGGTCCTTTTCTTTGCTGGAGTCTAAGGAGTTTATGAAAGCTAAATACATTCTACATTGATTCAGTTCCCTTTCTGATGTTTACAGAAATAGATATAGATAGATAGATAGATAGATAGATAGATAGATAGATAGATAGATGATAGATAGATAGGCTTGTGTATGTGTTAGTAGGAAATGTGATGTGGTCAGCTGACTTAGGGCTCCTCTGCACTTTTGCTAAGAACACAGAGGAAGGTATAAAATACAGAATGCCTGGTCATACCCTTCCCTCAAAAAGACTGCCCTTTGCCACAGTCTCTTCCCTAGCTCTATCAGCACTATGTTATATCTCATTTTTCCTTGCCTCTACTCTTGTCTATACCTGATTAGATGAGGGTAGACATGGTGCAAATACACATCATAGTCCTTATTGAGCTAATCAGCTTCTCTTTCTCTTGAAGGTGATTGGCAGGCCTCAGATGGTCATTTGCATAGTGGCTTTTCTCTTTAAATTGCACTTGAATAAATTGGCCAGCCATGTATGCTCTTGTATGACATGAGCCTCCATATCCCCCTTGTGACATTCAGGGCCTACATCAAAGGCTTTTGCTACCTATCTGGCCAGCATGAATTTGCATTCTTGTTGGTTTTATAGTAGTTGATGTTTTTGAGCATTCATTTACCAGGTATTCTCAATGTTTCTCATGAATTCACTCATGAACCCCTCACACTGGCTTTATGACATGAAACAATTGCTATTCCAGTTTTATAGACGATGAAGCAAAGGCAAAGCAATGGCCAAGATCACACCAACCGTAAGTGGCAGAGTGGGAATATGAACCTAGAGCAAAAGTCCCCAAATCTAAAGTGTCTTGGTTGTTGTAGTATGGGACTTCAACTGCAAAGCAGGCCAGGACATCACATTGCTGACATTCTGGAAGGGCAAAGAGGTCACATGTCAGAAGAAAATGGCAGACAGATTTTCACCCAATCAGGGGATAGAATAGTTGTTCTTGGAGGAGTAGCTGTACCCTGAGAATCAGGGATGCCTTCTTGTATACCAACCATCCAGTCCTAGACCCTGTAGATCCCAGGTACCCTAGTTTCTATCCTTGGCTACACATACTCTTCCCAATCAGTCTTCTGACCTAGTTGATTGACATGCTTCTCACTCCAGTTTCCCCTGCTCACTATCCTCCCCTGATGTGCACCTCCACCCAGGCTAGGCCAACAGCGCCTCTCTCCACCAAAGACTAACATGGTCCAACCAGATGAGCAGCTTCCTGTATTCTGAAAGTTCTTAAAGCAGGGAGGCACTAGATTATTGGAAGTCATCTTTGACCTGAAAAAATATTCCTAAATATCCAGTATGAGAATGACATGTCTTTAGGGTGAGGATTTGCAGATTTTAGTGAGGATTTACGGGGACAGCATATTTCTGCCATCAGATGGGCCTCGGTGCCACACTGTAGGGCCCAAGCGGGGCATGAGTAATCCTTCTTCAGCCTCCAGGGCTCTCAGCCTGCTGAGGGTCCTCCTGATGCTCTGTTCACTATGCACACATCCTCCCTGAGGCCAGCAGGGAGTCCTTTGGAGGGGAGAAAGCGAGCGGCCAGATTTAATCAGCAGGGAGAGAAAGACGGACTTAATTTAAGTCCACTGTCCCTGCCGGGAATGTTTGCAGCTCATCCTCCTTTCTGAAGGACCGCTCTCTGGCTCCGGGAAGTATCCTCAGTCACCTGCCAGCATGATCTGTTGTCAATGGACCAGAAGGTCAGCACGCAACTCTCTTTTGTCATCTGTCCAAGTTAGCCTCTGGGGTTCCCAGTCCTCTGGTTCTCACCTTTGCATTTCTGGGCACCATTTTGTAACTGTCTCCGCTGACCTTCTGCTAAGAGACATTTGTAAGCATGCTTCATTTATCCTCCAAGCTCCTGGGACCTGGGGTTGCTCAGTCACCGGGGAGAGTTCTCTGGAGTGGGAGTTGCTTTTCTCTTCCCTGGGAACCTTAGTCACCTTCCACAGAATGCTCCTCGGTCTGGGAGTCCAGGTAATTGGGCTGTTGTAGCCTCCCAGTCTGGAGGACAACTGGACTGATGTTGCCCATTAACGCTGTCCTCGGGGGCTTGAACCTATGAATCAGTGAACTAAAACCACTCACTCACCTGCAGAAGCCCAAACTGCATTCAAACCAAGTCAGTGTTTCTCTCTCTTTAGATTTATGAACCAAGCCAGGGTAATTTTCCATTTTCCCCAACATCAGCAGAAGACCCTTAATACCTACGGAGCCAGTTTGAACTTGTAATGAACTTGAAAACTGTCTGAAGCTTTTGAACCAGATCCTTAAAATAGTGTCTGAAATAAACCCAAACAACTACTGCTGCTGGAGGAGGCACAGGGTTCCCTTGGTCCCACTTCTGGCCTTTTTCTTGGGGCTGGACTTGTGCAGTTGCCAAGGGGTTTCTTGTAAGGCCTGTCTTCCAAACACTGTTGAGTGTTGGGCCCACATGACCCTGTGGTCACCATGTGGTCCTGATGTGCTAGACTTGGTGGGCAGAAATACGTCATCTGCTCCTACTGTGAGGATGTTTGTCAGCCCTTCTCCAGGCTTAAACTGGGCTGGGCTGACTGCTGAGCTTCTGGCTGGGCAGGGTGAGCCCCAGTCCACCTCTGATCTTATTCTTCTCTTAATCCCAACCCCGTCTCCCCACCTATCCCAACTGCCATTCTGTGATACTGAAGGAATCGGTGTCTTTTTGCTTTGATAAAATATCTGAGGAAAAAAACCTGAACAAGGATCAAACATCTCAGAGGCTTGTTCATGGTCGGCTGGCTCCATTGTGCTGGACTGGAGGTGAAGGCATAACTTCATGGAGGTGGGAGTGTGTGGGGAGCCAAGAGGCAACAGCCTGAGAAGAGGCCAGGATCCCAGTAGTCTTTAAGGGAAGCCCCACAGCTAAGTGCAACATCCAAACAGTTCATTTTGGGTTCCAGTCACGAGCTCATCAGTGGAGCATCCAATTGATGAGAGTAGCTCTCTAACAATCTCTCCAGACACCATCTCAACTAACCAGGGCTACATCTGCCTTCAACACAGAAGTCTTTGGGACACTCATACCCAGCTGTAATAGCCAGGAAGACTTTGTGGATTCAGAGTCCTGTGTTGGTCATCTGCCACCTCTAATGCCTACCAAGTGCCTGGCACACAATGGATCACGATAAAGGCTTGTAGGATAAGTAGTTGAAATGAATAATAAGCAAACAATAAATGTGTAAGAACAGAAATTCTCCAGACAGGGGAAAACTTGGACCAGCTTCTCTCCCCCATTTATAAGACTCTAATACAGACACATGGCAATTGATTTGGAGAGGCACTAGGCTACTGCTTGGGGCCAGATACTGACCACACTGTATTCTGCTTGATCGTGATAAATTATTTGGCATGCATGAGCCTCCATTACAGCATATATAAAATGGGATAATAGAAGCCCCTGTACTATGTAGTATAGGGCGGAACGCTGCACAGTGCCTGACATGCAATGGGTCCTCAAGGGTTAACTACCATCTGTGTTATCAGAATTACATGTATGGGTCAGCTTCCTTAGTCCCTGAGCCGAGGTAAAGCAAGTGCTTGTTTGTCCTACCAACATCTCTGGCTGTCTCTGGCCCCTTCACAGAGTTCTCCTGCCCAGCTTGCTTTCCGAGTTACAGTCCATGTGGTAAGTATCCTGTGAACATTTGGGTTGCCAGAGTTACAGCTTCTCTGCGGCTCGTTCGCATCCGCCATGCTTGTTTGCGATCACCCGTCTTCCAGAACCATCTACTCGGAAAAGCCCTTAAGCCTCCGTGCCTGGGATGTTTCCAGGCATCTAATGTTGTCTGTCTCTCTTGCTGCTGTTGCTTCTTCTTCCTTAGTTGTCCTCTGGTTTGGCAGGAAGAGCAAATGCTTTTCATCTGCTGCTCCAGCGCAGATAGCCTGCAGGGCCACGTTGACTCTTCTAAGGCCGTGTCTAGGGTCAGTGGGAAACAGCGTTATCAATTTGATTATCCATGTCTGCCAGTGACCCAGGAGGGGGAGGCAGAGCTGCAAGTGTAGTCACTTCTACCCTTATTTGGGCAAAGGAACCACTATGACTCATCTTTACAGCTTTACTATAAATCTTAGAGCAAAATCAAACGTAGACTAAACCACAAAGTTAAATCATCTAATATAGTCTACCACAATTTGGACAGGTGCTAAAAAAATGATTTCTTCTCACTCTGTCTCCTAGCCAGAGGGAACATCTATATCCCTCTGTCTTTGGGGAGATGGGAGGCCTTGGCAAAGAATTCTCTTCCCTCTTTCTAGAAAGCACAGGCTGCAATAGAAAAATACTTGCAGTTTAATCTTAAATCTGCTAAGAAAACCCAGAGATATGTTTGGCCTGAAGCAAAGCCAGGCAAAACAAAGGTGAATGGTAGGTTGCCAGCTGCCAGCTGGGATCAATCAGGGTACCTACCACGTTTGCTCACTTGAGCAAGGCCTTGGTAGGATAGCTTTCCCTAGCCCGCCCCAACTCCTTGCCTGGCACGAGATAGCTAGGTTAGGCTTCACCTGTGAACAAGGGCCTCAGAAGTGCCCAGGCCTAGATACATTCATGTCACATTTGTGAGGCTCTTGGTCCAGGCTGAAGGTCAACTGAGATTCTAGAACTGCATCTTCTGCATCTTCTCACAGGTTCCTAGACTCCACCCCAGGCCGCATGCTCATGCCTCACTCTCAAGGCTGTCTCGATTAGAAATCACTCCTGTGGAAAGGGGCGCGGGCCTAGTAAAGCCCCGGAGGCCACTGTCCCTCCATCGGACTGCTCCTTCTCAAACTATTCCCAGAGCTCCGCCACCACCAATGGCAGCCTCATCTGTGACTGCAGTCTCAATGCCATTTGTGGTCTTTCAGACCTTGGGCAGGCCCCTTAAGCCTTCTGCACCTTGATTTTTTCGTCTCCAAGATGACCACCAGACTAAGAATGTATTCATTATTGTATTATGTATTGTGCATTGTATCGCGCATTGCTGTGACCAAAACCCTGGAGAAGTCACCTTAAGGGAGGGAGAATTTGTTTTAAAGACCATGGTGGTCTAGCCCTTTGCCCTTGGCAAACATCATGATTGGTAGGAGATTGTGGTGGAGGAACTTTGTCTCCTCATAGCAGACAGGTAGCAGAAAGGGGCAGAGAACAGATGGAGCCCAGGCAAGACAAACCCACTGAGAGGCCCCAGTGCTCTTCCTCCAGCTAGGCCCAAGCTGCCAAGATTTCCTCAGCCTCAGCCCAAATAGAACCACCACCTGAGTACCAAGCCTTTGGCACTCAAGCCTTATGAAGGGCCGTACCATGTTCACATGCCAGTATTCTGCTGAAGTAGCTACTCCGCAGACTTCTTCAGCTTAGAAAATTCTACATACCTGAAGCTTTCAGAATAGAGCCTGGCACGTGGTAATTGATGAAAATGTGGTGACTAGGAGTTCCCTTCTGCCTTGCTTTGAAGTCAGTCATCAGAGCTGCAATTAGCGCCAGAGGTATCTGACACCGAGGAGGATGAGCCCCTTGCCCAAGCTCCTCCTGGTGGAGGCTGAGCTGGGTTGATGTCCTGCCCTTTCCAGGCCCCTGTCCAGGACTGTGTGAGGCTGCTTATGACTTTTGGTACGCGACTCTGCAGTACACTGGTGACTGGCACTGTTTTGCCTCTTGACTCCCAACCTCTACAAAGAATCATGTGAATGGTCTTAAACCATGTCAGTCTCCAATTTGGATTGCAGTATGTAATTCTGTGTGTGTGTGTGCGTGTGTGTGTGTGTGAGAGAGAGAGAGAGAGAGAGAGAGAGACAGAGAGAGAGAGAGACAGAGACAGAGAGATCTCTTTCTGTGTGTGTGGTGTGTGTGTGTATGATCTCTCTCTAAATATATGTGAATATATGTATATATGTGTATGTATATATATATATATCTGTGTGCGTGCATGTGTGTGTGTGTGTACAAATCAAGTGTACAACTTGATGTCACTGCAGATGAACGATCTGCAGTCACAGGGAAGACATTACATTCTCATTCTTATGGCACACTACTGTCATTTTCAGTTCTGAGACCGCTCACTTCCCTTGTGGTATCACTTTGATTTTGGTTGAGGATTACCCCTCTGCTATTAGGTGAGGGGGTGCAGCTCTTCATCCCTCCTTTCCTTGCTTCCAAGGGTAGAACCTCCACAGGGGTGAGGCTCTTCTTTCTCCTTCATGTTTCTCAGGAGATGGAGAAGTGCGGAATGCCTGATCTAGTACAGGATCTTGAAGAAGGGGCTAAGTAGCATCCGCTCAGCCTTCTATCCTACCTGGTCTTAAACTCTTGGTCCTCCTGTGTCCTGAGAGCTGGCATTACAGGCTGCAGGCATGCAATACCACACACGGCTAGTTTCTGGAGTTTGGATATTTGGAAGCTTGCTGCTACTGAATAGTGAAGCTACCTTCTTCAAACCTGGTTTACAATAATCATCCTGTTTTCTCCAGATAGGCCTAACCCTATGCCTCTCTCTGTTTCTCTCAATTGTCCTGAACTCAAGTAGAGAAAATGGGGACTGTTATCAATGAGCCCCTGTCCCTGGAATGCTCCCCAACTCTTGAACCACATGGTCACACAGGGCAGCCCGATCTCTCTGGGTCTGAGGCACCATGTATTTCAGACCTAGTTATGTAGGATAACTCCATCTTTGGGGTCATTGTGATTAATTTAGAAATGGGTATATAATCTAGGTTGACTCAATAAAATCTTATTGGCAGTTATTTATTGGATTATTTTGAGAAAGTGAATTTTGGTTTCCAATGGGATAACCAGAGAAAAATATCAAATGAGGCTTAGAAAACCTCTTCATACTGAGTGAGATGACACAGAAAAGGCAGAGGTGATGGGAAGAGCGGAAAAGAGACCAGATGACGAAGGCCACCAATCTCTGCACTGCCGGAGTCAACTGGAGTTGGCCTTCATCGCTTGGAACCAGATGACCTTGATTCACAGGGTTTCTCTTCCTTATGGTCTAACAGGAAACCAAGCCATTGCTTGGTTGCTACTCTGACTCTGACCCTCAACCTCCACCATTGCCACACACACCACTCCCACTGATGTTTCTATAGCCCTGGACGTCCTGCGGGGACAAGGGCCCCTTGGTGCTCAGTGTAGGCTTTCAGTGCTGTTTCATGGCTCAGTGGGCTGGAGTTGGCCAATCACACAACTCAGTGCACACATGGCAGCTCTCACCTACGATATGCTGTGCATGACTCTGGTGCTGGTCACCTCTCTGCCATTCTCTCAAAACATATCACCGAGATGCCCACAGTCCTGGGCTCTCTGCGCTAAGTCTAGTATGGTGATCATTAATTACCTTTTCAAAAAATAAAATCTTTCCTTTGTTGTTCCTCTTCATTTTTGTTTGTTTTTGTTTGTTTGTTTCAAGAGAGGGTTTCTCTGTCGTGATTCTGACTGTCCTGGAACTCACTCTGAAGACCAGGCTGACCTCGAACTCACAGAGATCCTCCTGCCTCTGCCTCCTGAGTGCTGGGATTAAAGGTGTGCATCACCACTACCAGACTATTCCTCTTCATTTTTTAAAGTCATGCCTGTCAAGTAGGAATCTGGGAACGCGGTGGAGGGGGATGGGGAGCATTCATGTTTGCTTGCTCAGCTGAGACTAACACAGCACAGGGTCCTGACCAGGGTGTGCTCTCAGGAAGGCCCACCAGGCCGGCTGTTAACCAGCCCTATAGCAAGAAAGTGAAATTCAAAGGAGTAAGTCAAGGTGAAGCCCTCACAGCCCCTGTCTCAGAGTCTGAGCTCTGGGTCACTGTGCCACCAAGTGACCAGGAGAGAGGGTTCTGCTGTGCAATTGGTCCACTTTACCATAGGTTATACCAACTAGGAATAAGTTGTCCATTCTCTGAACCTTCAAACCACCATCTGCCTACCTTCTCTGGTTCCTTTAATGCAAACACTCTATAAGGCCATTCACCATGCTTACTCCAAAAGGCTGGATTTTATTGCTAAGGAATTCAAGTGGGTAGAAGAAAAATCAGGACAGACTTGGTTCCAGGACTACCTGGGATCAAGAAGGTGACAACCTAGGTTGTCTTTCCTATTTCCCTATGTTCAGAATGACTCCATGGTTTCATTTCATTTCACAACTAGACAGGTACTCTACCACTGAGCTCCACCCACAGCACCAGGCTCCTTGCCCTGCTGGTGGGAGGGCAAAGCTTACGGATCTGCCAGAGTGTGAAGCCTCGCTGAACGGGGAAGCAGTCAGTGTCATTGGGGAGGCAGGCTTCAGCTTAGCTGCTGACACCATGTTAGGTCTGCCGTGGCAGCAAAGCAGTGGAGGCCTTGAGAAATAAGCATTTATCTCCTCACAGGCCTGGAAGACAGGAGCCTAAGATCAAAGGTGCTAGAAGTTCTGTTCCCACTAAGAGCAGTGGAGTCACGCCTGCCTCCAGCCTCTCCCTAGCTTCACGGGTGTCTGGGCTAGTCACCTCCGTACCTGTCCTGATCTTCATGTAGCATTTGCTCTGTGAACAACTCTGAGTACAACAACAACTCCCCTTTTTATGAAGACACCAATAAAACTGGAGTAAAACCCAGAATAGCAGCTTCATCTTAACTAATCATGTTTATAACACCTGCCTTTCCAAAGAAGTCCACAGCCTGGGGGTGCTGGGAGTCAGGACTCCAACATAAGACGTTGGACAGGGGAATAGTTCAATTGTCATAACACCAAGACATTTCACTTCTAAGGGATCTATCTTTGTGATCTGCTTGCACACACAGCCAAGGGAATCTTTATGAAATGATGTGGCCATAGCAAAACTGGAATACTATGAAGTTGAGTGTTGTGGTATATATCTATATTCTGTATCAATTAAAAAACTGAGGCAAGAGGATCTTGAGTTCAAAGCCAGTCTGAGCTACTAGACCCTGTCTCAAAATAAGCAATTAGGACTCTATACTGAAAAGGGAAGGAAAAAGGAATATGCCCCCTTGGGATGATTTCTAAGGTATATTATTAAACACCGAAGCATCTCAAAAGGCTGTCTGGTCCTAGCAGAGCAGAAATCTGGCTTAAGTAGATGTACATAGGTGATCTGAATACATAAAGCAGGTTGGGGAAGCAGGTGTGGCTGAAGCCTAGCTCTTCTTTCCTAGCATCTTCTGATCATTTGCATCTTCTATGACAGTGCCTTCCCATGTGACGTCACCAGTTAAAAAAAGGACTGCCTCTTCTACATCCAAGGTCAGGTTGAACCCACAGGGATGTAGCTCAAGCCAGAGTCTCTGGAAGGTCTTAATGGCTATAAGAGAGAGAGAACCTAAAAAATGGATCGATTTTCACTCATGGGATGCCAGGGACTTCTCTCCTTAGGGGCCCAGTGGTATGATACCCAGTGGCTGAGTTTGGATCCGGGGGCTGTGAGGGCTGTGAGGGCTAGCCATCCTCACTCCTCTATGCTTTGCAGTCTCTCCAGCAGTGCTCTTAACAACATCCTCCAGGTCCCTTCCGAAACCAGAGCCTGGCCAGAAGCCTACATAAATCTTAGCACACGGTTTATCATGGACCAGGCAGCAGGTCTACGGTTTCCGTAAAGCACTCTTTGAGTACTGGTCCAGAGCTCTGCACCCAATCAGAGGGCTGTAAAACTAGCCAGGAAAAAAATCCCAAGTCGAGCCCTAAGGCCTGGGGCCAGAATTCAGTAGGTAGAATAACATGGACGGACAACGGCAGAGGGACCAGAAACATCCAGCCACCTCCCCACATGGACTTCCGTCATTTTGTATTTAATTTCTAAAAATCAGGCTATGTCTTCATCTGACTTTGTTGTTGTTTTGTTTACAGTTGGCCTCAAACTCCAATGTTCCTGCTTCTTCATCCCAGGAATTGGGATTACAAGTGTGAGCCCCATGCCTGGCTGTTTTCCCATTTTAAAATCTATTTACAGATGCACGTACTTGCATACAGTTTTTGTACTTATAGGGAAGATGGGTGCATATACATTAATCTCTCAGCCTGCGTCAGAGTGAAAAATGGGGGAGGTGGAGCATTTCTGTTTCAGAATGGATGGGAAAAATTGGATAAAAACTAATTAACTGGAAATTCCGATTCCATGAGGTATTTGGCAAGTATTCCAAAGTCTCAAAAAGTCAGAGTCCTACAAAACTCTCTTAAGTGGACATTGTACAGATAGCTCTCTAATCTCTGCTTTAGGATTTAGAAGGACCTTCCAAGCCCCCAGGCTTCTCATGGGCGGCAACCTTTCAAACATCAGTTAGTGTACTAGTTAGTTTTTTGTCAACTTGGCATAAGCTAGAGTTATCTGAGAAGTGGGAACCTCGGCTGGGAAAATGCCCATATCAACTGGCTGGTAGGCAAATCCATGGGACATTTCTTCATTAATGATTAATGTTGTCACTTCTCCCCCTAGACAGATGGTCCTGGACTGTGTAAGAGATCAGGCTGAGCAAGCCATGGGGAGCAAGCCAGTGAGCAACATTCCTTCATGGCCTCTGCGTCAGTTCCTGAGTCTAGGTTCTGAGTTGACATGGTGGCTTCCCTGGTGATGAACTGTAACCTGTAAACCAAACAAGCCCTCCCTTCCCTCAGAGTTGCTTCTGGCCAGGGTGCTTGTCACAACTATAGAAACCTAACCAGGCCAGTGAACAACAGAAAGGGTTTTGGTTAGTAGAGTGTTCTGAGAGTTTAGACCTGGATAAAAAGAGGTAGCATTTCTACCTGTTTCTTCCAGCTATCTAGAGGCTGTGCACCTTGTAATTAATTGCTGGGCTTAGCTAATGCCTCCTAAATTAATGTAATTACCAATGTCTCTGTATAACCACCTTCGTGCACGCTCTGTTATCCAAACACACTGTTGGCAGATCTGTAGCCAAAGCAAGGCCGTCTGAGAACAGAGTCGGGATTGATTTTAATTAACTTGTTTCTCATATTACAAAGGTGAGAAAATACCAGTTCTCAGCCCTGCCAGATTAAAAGAATAGGAAGGGTGTGTGGATGGCAGACTCATGAAAAAAACAGCTAGGAGGTATTTGTTCCAGAGCCTCGCTGGCCCTACCCAGGTTTTATTACTGCAGCTGGGCTGGATCCACCAGAGTCAGCCTGAGAGCTTGCTGGGCTGCTCATCATGTCTCCTGTCTAGGAAGCTCCTGGCTTAATTTGCTCTGGGCTGAAGCGTGGCAGAGAAGACAAACATTGCTTCTTGCTTGGCCCCTCCCATCCTGAAATATTTCATTAAATGCAGAGTTTTGGAATCAAACGAAGGTGAAAGCAAGCATTTTGTTACTTCGAATGTGTTCTGCGCTGCTTTTCTTTTAAGGCTATGTTTCCAGAAGTGTAGCCCAGTCTGTTGGTGTGGCAGCTATTCACACCTGGGCAGTTTGGAAAGGGGGGCAGGTGGCTCCTAAGGCTGGGTCAGGGTTGAATGGCACCGTTATTTCCTAAGGCCTGTTCCGATGGACACCGGTTTGCATGATGGTCCTTGGAAGAAAGAAAGAAATCCAATTAAGTTTGGCAAACGCTGGCTGAATCCCCCACCCCCACCCCGGTCTCTGGAAACTTCCAGTGTACCTTAAAGCATGCCAAAGGGTCTGAGAAGTCCTATGTCAAGAGAGTGTGACTCACCAGGGGGTCCTTGGCAGAGTAAAAATCTGAAATGGGGGATCAACTAGGAACCTTGGATTTTCCTCTCCCCTACGTTTATTTCCAAACTCTTTGCCTTCTTCCCTTGGGCACAAGGAGGGGTTTCTGCTCTTAGAGCTTTGACTCAGTGAAGCAGAGGAGGGAATGGGTCACGGGAGAGCATGAGAGGATGCTCTGAGCAAAGGAGGAAGAGAAAGAAGAGCCAAGAGGCTTTCCAGGGGCGATGACTTTGGACAGGCTGGGGTCAAGGATAGACGGTCTAAAGTGTGAACAGCGACTGTAGCGCGCTGAGCCCTCAGTGGGACATCTATCTATATCACCCCTTCCAAAGCCCAGGAACATCCCAGAACGAGAGATGGAAGGACTGGGAGAACCCAAAGCTGGAGAGTAGTTCCGTGAACCTTCTTCTGGACAAGGGCTCCTCGCAAACCCACCACAGCTGTGGTTCCTGCACAAGACTGGACCTGTCACAAGGTCATCATGCATGGAGGCAGAGGCTCGTGAGGCTCTGACCCTCACTGAGGAACTATGGGAGTTAACAGGTGCGGGGGGAGGGGTGTCACTTTCGTCAGTGGTGGGTGCAGCCACTGAGAAGTTGCCAGGAAAGGACCTCCTACCCATGCTAATGCAAGCAACTATGATTAAGCTCAGTGGGTCAAAAGGAAAAATAAAAAGACATCAAAGTAGGAAGGAGGATGGTTGGGGAAAGGAAAGGTCTCCGTGAGAGAGCAAGAGGGACATTAGAGGGTAATAAGCAATGAAAGTGATCAAATTCAGTATATATATTATGAAATTGTCAAAGAATTTCAAACTATAAAAAAAATCTAATTTTGATTAAAAACATACCAGGATCACCTTCGCTAACCAGGGCCTAAGATTCTACTGGGCCAGCCCTCAATTGCCCCTCACTATGTCTGTGTATTTCTGATAGCTTCTGGAAAGTTCTCCCACTAGTAGCAGCCTGTTTGGCTGACAGTACCCTCTCTGCCGACTCAGCTGTCCTTACTAGCTCCCAGCAAGCGTGAGTGTTGTCATCTTCCGCTCAGTACTCAGCACAGCACTGAGTACTTGGGCCCTGGTCCCCCAGATAAGGCCTTTTCTGTGGCCTGGGGTTATTGCTCTGAGGACTTGGTTGCCATTGCAGTGGATGTTACCAGTCTGGGTTCTGGTGATTAGACTTCATAACAGAGGTGGATGGTTACCAATCTTTACTGTGATTCTGGTCACAGCTTCTTTCCTGTGCTTCTAGCCTCAGGGGATTTGTGTATGCAAACCAGTGGACAGGTTCTGAGGGTGGTGTCAGTGGCAGAGAAATCTCCTTCCATCCCCAACATCCCAGAACAAATACACACGTTTTATACATTTTCATACATGTAAGATTAAGGGTAATAGGAAGTGCTAATGATCAACATTCAGTATGTATGTCTAGTAAGATCCAATCAGGCATGATGGTGTATGAATGTCACGCCAGCACTGGGAAGCTGAGGCAGGAGAATCATAAGTTTGTGGCCAGCATGGCCTACATAAGCCAGATGATTGAAAAACAAAGGTGTATGTGGGGGCAGGTTGGAACACGGGAAAGCTGGCTGTTTCTCAGAGCTGCTCCTATTCCGCTCAGATCAGCCCACCTGGGAGGAGGGGCTGGGTCATAGGATAGTCACCATCTTAACAAATATCATAAATCTGGAAAATTATCTTAATCTTAAAAGTCATCTTAATATGGCCAAATATTATCTTCAAAAGGCTAAACAGAAAAGCATCATTATAGGTCAGACACTGAGCTCAATACCCATAATGCTCTGCTTTCCTTTTCACCCCATCTTCACACAGCCAATATTATCTTTTCTCCCTTGTGGAGATAGTGTAGAGTTTGGGGGATAAGAGCCACAAAGCAGGCCCTCCATCCTGGAGACACCCTGTTTATGAGGATTGATGTGACAGACTTGGTCTTCGGGACACCTCAAAAATTCAAATCCCATTGGTGCTCAAATCACTTTTAAATGGCTACTAGTTGCCAGGTCCTTAGTGTCTCCAAGAGATGTCCCCTAGAAGTCGTGGTGGGACTGGTAGGAAGGTTGCACCATCCCACAGCCCACCTCACCTCTGACTGGGGAACGTCTCTCTAGTGAGCCTCAGTAACCACAGAATAATCTGGTGTCCATGCCCTGACTGAGGCTTCCACGTTGCAGGACAGTTGCTGGTCCACCCAGACCTCTCTTGAGAGCTGAACCTGAGCTTTAGAGACTGAGAGGTCAGGAAAGGAGGTGCTGTCTGAGGCAAGGGACCACTGAGAGAAGTTCAGAGGCATGGAGATTTAAGATAGAGGGGAGAGAGAGTGAACAGGTGTGCCAACTTGCTGGAGAGAGATACCCAGGGCTGGCACAGAAGAAAAAGAGAAACAAGTACTAGTTACTCCTACCAGCCTCTGTTTGAAGTGGGATGACCAGCTTTGTCTTGAACACTGATCCCATGTGACCTGGAGGACAAGGGGCTGGAGATGCCTCTGACTTTGGGAGCCCAGACCCCAGGCATATACTTTCAAGATATAATGAGTTCAGCTCATTAGGTGAACCGTCCACCTGAATCATTCTCCGGTGCCTTCCCTGCCCACAACATCCTCAGAAGGGACCTGACCTGACACTCAGCATCTCCCGCACCCGTCACCTGCCCGTCTCTGCTTCCTATCTTCGCTTCACTTCTTTGTCTCAGAACTGCCCAGAGTGGGACAAGGAAGCAACGAGCTCCTTACAAAAGCTGTCTGGCAGCGGTGTGGGAGGATTCTACTTGAGAAAAAGAGAGCCAGAGAGAGAGAATTTCCGGGAGAGATCTGTCAAGCAGTGTCAGAGCCCAACCCGTCAACCTTTAATGGAAGCACAGCAAACCTCTAATTCCCTGCTCCGAGGGAATTTCAGTCCTACGGCTCTGCTGTTGTGTCCCAGTCCTACTCCCAGAGGAAAAGGGCCCTGGCAGAGGTGAGACTACAAGCACCCAGAAGGGAGCTCGCAATGACTCAGTATGTGTGAAAATAGCACTACAGGACAGACCTGTTGGTGTCCAGGCTCTTCTGGTCTCCAAGACCAGATGGAATCAATACTCCGGGTCCCAATGACTATACAGCAAGCCAGTTTCTGGGGGGAGATATCCAGGAAACCATAATTTAATTTCTTGACCCAGAATCATATGTGACTTAGGAATATCTGGCTGCCAACGGCAGACATTTATATAAATTGTAAAAGACGTTGTGGTAAGGATATGGGACTGCTCAACGGAGGGGCTTCTCCTCAAGTCTGAGGAGGCAATACCAGGCTGCTCTGCTGGGTGAAGAAACAAGGGCATCTAAGCACTCATTGGACAGAGTGGCTGTGACTGCCGTGTCCCTCTGCTCAGGGTCCCTGCTCTCACAAGACAAGAGATGCCAGGGGCCATTTACCAGAACCGTCATGAGAGCCATTCCACTTGGACCATAGGGAGTGAAAGGCAAACAGAATGGGCACAGGGAAGGGATGGCACGGGTTGCAAAGGAGGGACTCAGGCAAGGGAGGACAAATGGAAGGGAGAATGGTAAATGGAGAGTGTGTGCAAAGGAGACAGCATGGGGGAACTCAAGAAAGGGGAGACTGTGAAGGGAAGGAGGCGGGACTGTGAAGGGAAGGCACATGATACAACATTGAACCTAGAACACATAGAAAGGAGGACACGCAATAGGAAGTAAACATCAAAGAGAGTCACATGGAAGGGAAGGACACCTAGAAGGGATAACGTGTGGAAAGATGGACATGTAGAAGGAAGGGACATGGGTGTTCCATATCTGTATTAGTTATTCTGCTGTTGCTTGGATAAAGTATCATGACCAAAAGCCACCCAAAGAAAAATGAATTTATCTTAGCTTACAGTTCCAGACAGATAGAGAATCCATCATCTCAGGGAAGACATGGCATGTCAGCAGGAGCAGGAAGCTGAGAGATCACATCTCAACTATAAACAGGAAGTAGGGCAAAGTGATAAACCCCTGAAGCCTGCCCCCAGTGATGTACTTTCTCCGGTAAGGCTGAGCCTCACAAAGATTCTATATCCTCCTCAAATAGGATCACCAACTAGGAGCCAAGTGTGCAAAACACAAGGGAGAGCCCACGGGGGATGTTTCTCTTTAAATCAGCACAATACCACAATCCCATCTTGCCAGTGTAGATCCTAGTGTTTGTTGCTGTATTTCTCCTCTAAAACCATTGGACCCGTGGTCCTACTATGCTGTCAAGGGATTTGATGCCTTACATTTATTTGTTTGTTCACTCATTCAGCAGAAGACACCATACCCTGTGGTAGTATACATCTGGAACCTTGGTGTTTGGAAGACAGAGTCAGGAAAAGAGTGAGTTTGAGATCAGCCTGGGTTATCTAGTGAGAACCAATCACAATCAAAACAGAACACATCTAGGACCCACTCAGAGTAACACACTCAGCAAGAGCTCTGACATCGTGCCCTCCCCTCTACTGTCCCTGGTTTGAAATCTCCCCATCTTACCTTACTGTCTGGAACCAGAACCCCATATGGGTGTTCTGTGGGAAGAGTAGGAAATGATGAGGGAGAGCCTGGCTTTCTGTGTAGTAAATGCTACATAATCTGATGTAGCCACCATCTGGGTGTGAGTCTATGTCTTCTAAAGACCAGTCATCTAGATGGGGAGATGAAAGAGAAAGACCTGGCATCTGAGGCACCGAGGATGGCAGCTCAGCTAGGTGATCTTGGGGCCTAGAAATATGGGGTGCCATACACCTAAGTGGAGGTGGGGGGCATATTGTCAGAAATGAATAATGGGTCAGCTGGACAGGTTAAAGGTGACCCAGCTCTAGCTTAGCCACACCTTCTAGGAACTGAATAACCTAAGGTCTTCAACAGGGACCTGGTCCTGTCCATCTTGAAGATTTCCAGCCCTTGAGTCTGATAAATTTCCTGCACTCCAGATTGTTTGGGTTTACATTTCCTCTTTATGCCAAAGCCCAGGAAAACATCTGTCACGGAAGTCAGAGGAGATTTATTGCATTTAACCAGGGTGACTCTCACAACTAGAGTACCACCCTGCTTTCCTGTGAGATGCGGTGGGCTTGCAGGGTGTCCCTCACAGCCGGGCTGGTCAGTCACATCCATACCCAGGCCTTTGAGGCACGATCACCAGGGGTGAATGGGTTCTGAGCTGTGGTACAGAGTCCCAAAGGAGAGCAGACTCTTGTTCTCAGGGGTGGGGTTGACTGTTGGATCTACAGACCCAGACTGAAATCACACATTGCAGTCTGTGAGGATCAGCTAGATCATTCTGTAGCACTGTAGCACTGCCATTCAGAATGACTCTGGCCAGCCCCAAGGTACAGAAAGCCATTACCCTATAAAGATGAGCATGGAGATGGCTGGTCTCATACTTGTGGCAGAAATAACTTGGACTAATCTTCAACTTTGAGATTTACCACAAGGATATAGGATTGCTCATAGAAGGGGCTTGACAACAAGTTTCAGGGATGCGGGATGCAATGCCAGGCTGGTTCTGGTGGGCAAGGAAACAAGGGGCATTTCTGGCCCACATATTTACCAGTAATACAAGGTCAAAGGTAGGATGCCTGCTTGACCACAGGATGTTGGGGAGACAAGACAAGACAAGACCTCAGGACTGGCTGGTGAGACTCACACATGGGAGACATGCATTAAGAGGTGCAGAGATCAGGGGGATCTTTGCTGTGTCTTCAACTGAGTCACTCTTGAACATCCCTTTAGGCCATGAACCATGAACTAAGGCACAGGGACCAGTGACCATGGCTAAGCGCTCCATACATTCAGAAGGGCGGAGGCCGAGCTTTGAAATGATGTGCGGTCAAATCTGTACTGAGTGTCAAAAACGAAATCAACAGAAGAGCGTGAGTCACTTGGCATCTGTGAATATCTGGAAATTATATTGTCCTCCCGGATTATCGTAAGGACCCAAAGACATGACAGGAATGTCAGGGAATGCTACTTCACAGTTGTGTGGGCTCCAGCCACTCAGGCTACCTGTGGTGTCATAAATTCTTACTAGCCGGTCGCCACAGCCCTAGAACTGAATCCTGAGTTCTCTAAGCCGCAGACCCTGTCTCCCACACCCCACCTATGCATCCCTCAGTGCTTAGCAGAGGAGCAGGAACACTCAGTAAACACCCGTGGAATGGGCTCAGCAGGGACAACGTGTGTGATCAAAGCCACTGCACACCAAACAAGAGCCGTGGCAGCATGAGAGAGACAAACTCCAGCTGTCACAGGTTTCACAGCTAACCTACAGGGCTGTGGTGAACCGGAGGGTACCTGCTTCTCCTCTCCAGTCATGCCCAGGGGCAGATCCTGGTTGTCATAAAGAAAGTATGGATCCAGAGGCATCAGATCTTCTGTTTTTCAAAAAACCTGAAATCTCCCTATTTTGGAAGTAGATAGCCAATCCAGATATCAAAACTAGACAAGACTAAGCATCGTGCAGAGTTCTTAGAATGCACATGCTGGCCAGGCTTGGAGTGAGAACCTCTCCTAGCAGATCCCAGGCTAGTCCTCTTGCTTCTTCTTATGGGTAGGGAGAGAAAGGCCATAGTATGGCTTGCCCGATGACAGGGCTAGAGACAGCAGTCTTTTGGATGGGAGGGGACTGTCTCAACACCTTCTGGCTCTACCTTTCCTTCTCTCCAGTAGATCCCGGAGCTTCATTACTGAGCCATCAGGATGCTACGAGAAGGGTGGGCCATGACACCTGACCTAGTTACACTGAGAGGCTGCATTCATGACCTTGGCATCTGTAGCGCTCATCGGCTCCCATGCCCAGAGGCTTGGCGCCCATCCACAGAACAGGAAACGGTGGCTGAAGAGTTGCAGATACAAAGGCCTTCCCAGGCATAGCCCAGCCACCTTGGTCTTGAAAGCCCAAACACAGACAGCCCAGCAAGCCAGTTAGCTTCCTGTAGACAGACAGGATGAGCAGGGAGGAGAGACATGGACATCCCTGGTCTCCCTCCTCCCCTCCATGGAGCTATTGTCCAAGGCCTGGGGATGATTTGTTTGCCCACAAATCCAAATAAGATGACAGGCAAATCATCAGACTGGCTGAGAACGACTGGTTAATTAGGAAATAAAATCAGGCCCCGGACACGCAGAGCTGTTTGTGGGTTTGTGGGAGTTTGCTTTGCTTTATTGAGTGGGTGGCTCTTGCCATCTCAGTAACACAGAGCTGATAAACAGACAAAGTCCATTTGGCTTTCAGCCCAAACTGGGGACTGGAGGGAATGCGAGCGTCGGTGCTGGGGGCAGGGCAGAACTGCTCTGGCCCTCGCAAACCAGGACTCATTTTCTCAGCCAAACTCTTAGCCCAGGCCACCACTGTGAATCCCCAGGTGCTGCAGCTGTGCCCTCTTAGGGCCTCCCCAACTCCAGTCTATGGCTCAGCTGAGAATCCATGTACGGGTGGGCTCTGTGGAGGAATGGAGACAACTGGGATCCTCTCAAAACAACAAAATACAATTAGACATAAATGTATGCTTGAATTTGAAGTGTCCTCCATAGGCTCCTGTATGAACACTGGTCTCAGGCTGCGGATCCTTTAAGAAGGTGTGAGATGGTGGAAGTGTGTCACCAGGTAGCTGTTGGTCTCCGCTGCCCTCTACTCTCTAACCTGTCATGGTGCAAACAGCCTCTGTCACAGACTCCTGCCATGAACTGCAATGCTTTGCTCTAAAACCCTTTGAGACCTTGAGCCAATTGTTTCTGTCACAGGTATACAGCTGTGAACTAAGACGAAGGTGAATTTGATCTAAAAAAAAAAATCCATAACAAATGAAAAAACTTAAAAAAGTGATAAGCACCACAAACATTATAGTGTTCGCGTTAGTGTTGGCATCTTTAAAGTACTCCCTGGTTGTCCCACGCGTGGGCTTCTTACTTTTGGTGGCCTCTTTCCGGAATGAAGCTCTCATGATGCCACTTTTCTGCAGAGAAGATGGAAGGAGTGCCTTGGGTGAGGCTCAGAGAAAATTCTGATTGCACACAAAATGGTACGTACCCTTTATAAAATGACATATTTCATAACTTTTAAAGTCAAGACTGCTTTGGCTGCAAGAAACATGGGCTCTACTCAGAGTGCTTGGACAGAGAAAGAAAGACACAGCTGCGAACACAGGGCTGAGACCCCAGGGAGCTAGTGTGGCCAGGGGTCTGCCAAGTCTGGAAGCAAGAGCTGTGATGTCACCAGGAATCCATCGAGTGCCCCCTCTGTTTTTCTTTCCCTCTCTCTCTCCCTCTCCTTCCCTCCCTCTCCTTCTCCCTCCTCTTCTCTGCCACAACCCCACCACCACCACACACACCTTGAGGTGCCCACAGAGCAGGCCCTCAAATCGTGGGTGGGTGAAAGCCTCTGCCTTCCACCCACCCCTCCAGAGCCTAGCGGCTGAGCTCCGGGCCACCCAGCTTGTCTGTCTCCAATGTGGCTGCATCTGCTTTTCACCTAAGGGAAGCGCCTAGGAAAGGGAAAAGCTGCCGGAGACTCGCCTGAGACACCAGGCTAATGAAGTTGATTAGCCTGTCAAGTCTCTCCTGTTTCATTACTGACAGCTTGTGCCCTCATTTTGATTTATCATCACCACACCCACCTGAGTCAGGAGTGAAGATTAGCCCAAATTAAAGCTCTGGTGACTCAGGAGAGCTGAGGCCTGACAGCGGGAAGCAGAGGCAGGCTGGGGGTGGGGCAGCAAGCAGTTGACAGGGCAGGGTGGGATGATGACAGGACCAGTGTGCCTCGGAGGAGATGCAGTTCTGAGGACAGGCCTCCCTCTTTTCATTCAAGAAGGAGGGAGGATGTCTGGTTTTTTTTTGTTTTGTTTTGTTTTTTTTTGTTTTCCTGGCCATGTAAGAGAGTCCATCAATAAAACTTGTGGGTATTGTGTGTGGCTTAGAGAGTCTCAGGAGGGTAATAAATCTTAACCAAGGACCACCTCTCAGATCCCTGGTGATGTGAGCAAATTTGTCTCCAATAGAAAGTAACCTCTGCCCTTGTTGCCCTCCCCAGAGAACTGCCCAGGGCTAGCTATGGGCTGGCCACAGTGAATGCCCTTGAGGGGCACTTTGCAATCCTGCTACAGACTCCAGGGGCACTTTGCAATCCTGCTGTAGACGCCAGGGTACCTTTAAAAGCTGCTGACTGGTTACAGTCCCCATTTGACCCCATGCCTTCTGGTTTCCTCTGAGAATACAATTGCAAAGACCTACCTGAGCCTTCAGTGAGCACAGGTAGTGAGGTCCCCCCCACCCCCAGTCACTGGAGGTGCTCAAGTCTGCTCTGGGAAGATACTTGGAAGAAGTATGGGTTATGACTCTTTGAGACATTTTCTCAAGTGAGAACCAGGAACACCCAACTGAGTGTCCCCATGCTAAACTAGGAGCGTGCATGCCTACTGAGATGAGCATGTCACTGGAGACTGAATTTAGATGCTTCTACCACATCCCAAAGAACCAGGACCCACCAGCCTGACCTTCATGGCAGGTCATCCTCGACACCGGTTCACATCACTGCGTGACTCAATACTGTCTTAGGGTGCAGTGGACCCTTGGGAAATGCTGCTGAGCAAGCAAACCAGGGTCAGATGAAAGACAAGTCCTCAGACCCACGATGGCTCCTGAGAACTTAGGACCCTACCATCAAGCTCTTGGATCTTCTACTAAATGTCTTCCTGATGTTTCTGCCACGGTGTCAGGTGAGGATCTCAAACATTCAACATCCAGAATAAGGTTGGACAAAGCATCCAGCCAATCAACCACTCGAGTGAAAAGCCGGGAACCACCTTCGAATCTCTCCATCTCTCCCTTTCCTGACACAACATCTGGTCCCATGAACTATCTCTTCTGAATGTACCCCAGGCTCTATGTGCCACCCCTTTCCAGTTGTCAGCCATATTGCCTGGGCTACAGCATGGTTTTCTGATGGTCTTTTCAGCAGCTGCAATGCCACACCAGTCGCACTGACAGTCCATTATGTGTGCTGCGCCCGGAACAATCTTTCAAAACGCAGATCAGAGCAACTGCTCCCACCAGTGTCTCATTTCAAAACACCATGAGTTTCTGGAGCACACACACCTCAAGCAAGTCTTTACCCATTTTGTACCACACTCCTCTAACTCACCACACTCCGGACCTACGCGGACTGTCGTCTCTACTCTTTGTACCAAATTTGCTTCTACCTATGGGACTTAATCTTTGCATGTTCCTTTACTTTGGAAGATCCCCCAGATCTCTATATATATGAGCTGTCTTCTCCTTCACTTAAATCTAGGGGCCCACCCCCCTTTTTGCTTAAATACAATTCCAATCTCTGGTAGCCCTTGAGAAATTGTGCTTGTAGTCCTTTTATTGTGTGATATTATGTTTATTTGTTCATTTTCTGCTTTCCTCTACCAGAATATGCTCTGAATATTAGGGAATGGATATAGCCTGGAGGGCATTAGCTCCACTCAGAACATCGCTATGAAAGCTTCTGGGACTCACTTCCTATTGAGAAGGAGCTAGGGGGGCCATTGCCTTGAGCTGAACTTGACCTTGGCAGCTGTAGAACCCTGGGAATGGTCAGGACCACACACACCATGGATAAGGCCAGGGCTTCTGTCAGCATGAGACCCTCACCTGCTGAGCCCCATCCCTGGACCCCCAACCTTGTCAGGGTATTCCATTTCACAGAGTTTGTTTCTATCTCTTTTCCTGCCCACCTTCTGCAGTGGGACTTTGCTTTGGATTCCCAAACCCATACTGCAATTTGGAAGCTAGTTTGCCTGACTGCAAAGGCAGACCAGGCTTCAAGAAACTCAAATTGCAAAAAGAGTCAGGAAGTTGAGTTTTTCATCAGAGAAGATGAAACTCATTGTATTGATTGGGGCAGGGGTAGGAGGGGAGAGGGGGAGTGGAAAACAGCCAGGAGCTCCCATTTCTATATGATTATAATCATCCCAGGTTTAGCTTCTACTTCATTGCACTGGGGAAAACAGAAAGCGCCGGCTCACCCCGCCTCCACCGTCTAACACACCTGCAGGTAACAGCACTAGCTTTGCACATCTTTATTTTAGAAACTCTTTTCCTTATTAAACTTGCACTGGGCGAATCTCCATTGGCCTATTGATTTGAGTATTAGGCTGTGTATCAAAGATATGAAAATACAAATTGTTGTTTCAGAGAGAAATGACTGTCTTCTATTGCTTCTGTCTCCAGGGCTCTGAATATTCCCTGGGGTTCCCAGGCTGAATAGAATCAGAACCAGAGCCTCTTCGAGGCAGATGTGAAGTAAGTGGTTTCTCTAGGTAGATTTGAAGCCACCTCCTGCTTCTGCTGCCAGGAGGCCAGTGACAGGGAAAAGACTTTCCATTTACTTTTTTTGAACCATATATTTTCTATAGAGAGGAACCCATATAAAAGTGATCCTGGGGATGCTGATTCAGCAATGCAATCTTGGCACTGGTCTCTGAGTGGAATCCCTTTCGGGTTAACTAACCATGGCTGGCTGGTATGAAATCAGCATGTCATGTATTATCAGTCATAGAGCCTACAGCTCAAGGTTAACTGAGACGAGAGTCATCTCAGACCAGTTATTTATGTGTACGCCAAGACCTTGCTCGCGATACCAGGTGATACCAGGCAGCAAGGTTATAGCTGTGCTGTGCTGTGTTGCGGCTGCCCAGGCTGTCAGTGACAATTCTGGAGAACAGGCCTGGGCAGGAACTTGGGGATCACAGATTTCTTGGACTTGAAGCTCAGGACAGAAGGAGGAAATGGTAGGTTGTCCACTTCAGTAAGCTGAGATCTCCTAGGCTCCTGGATCAAGTTGTAGACAGGGCCACAAAGTCAAGGCTGTGTGCGATTACACACTTCGGATCTTGGCTTCCCCAGCACCTGGGCAGGTTTCTTGTTCCTATGAGTCTGAGTGATTAGAACGGTAAGGCGGAGTCTGGCTATTTATATCTATTGACTTCTGGCTCTGAGACGTTCTACCACCAATCCACCAAGGTCTCACTCACCCTTGACCTCCTCAAGAAAGCTTCTTAGCGAGCCTGGTTGAGCTCTTTCCCTATACTCCCACAGATACTGGAATTTTGGCCTCCTCCGTGGTTAATCTGGAGTCCTCCTTGTGGCACTGGTGAACACTAGCAATAATGATGGTTGACGATCACAGTTCACCAGTCAGGCGCTCGCTGTCTGGAGTTGCACACACGTCACCTGATTCAGCCCTCACTCTGCCAAAGGCAAGAAGAAAACTGAAGCACAAAGGCCAGAGAAGTTAGGTTGCCTGTGCAAGAAACACAGACGCTGTCCCTCTGCCTCCTGAATGTTCAAAGGTTGGTCAAGTGGAGACTTTGAACACATTGTGGTTCCATAAATGGGCTTTAAGTTCATTATTTCACATCTATCCTTCACCCTCATCAGCCCAGCTCCCTGGAGGAATGACCTTGGTTACGCCCTTCCTTCCCACAATGCCTAGGGATTTCTATTCTTTTATTTTATTTGTGGCAGTATTTAACTGTACAGTCCAGGCTGACCTTGATCTTGTGACTCTCGTACTTCAGCCTCCTAAATGTAGGCGCATAGGTATGTGTACCACCTGGATACTTAGTAGGACTTTGGCAAGCTGTCCCTGAATTGAGTGTCTGGAGTAGTAGCTCATACCCTGAGATAGAGATGGAGTTGTTTACATCAAACCTTCTCTCTGCCCAGCTCATCTTTCCCTGCATTGAGACTAATGGCTCATGTAAACAATATTAATCTTTTGGAAAAGGCAGCTGCCTCAGCAGAGGGACTGCAAGGATCTCAGCTCAGGATCTGTGTGTACAGGAGAGCAGGCTGCTGCATCGCGGCCCAGCATGGCCCCTCTGCAGCCTTTCTCCATTTATCATCTGTGGGACTGCGGTTTGTCTCTGTGAAAAACATGTTTTTAGTACCGGGTCTTGGGGAAGGAACTTGACGCTTTGACTGGGGCTAATCAGTCAGAGGTACAAGCTCAGGATGATAGCAGAAGGCCACAGGCCTCCTTCCTAAAGGGTTAAGCCATGGGTGAGTGACTGAAACTCAACCTGACCTGGCTTAGATGCAAAGATGCTTTGTACCCTGTAGTGGGGTGGAAGAGAGGCCTTCAGAGACTTGCCCCATCTAGCTCCAGGCTCAGCATCTTGTAACTCACCAACATGGAAAGAGTGTTTCTCTAGCCAAATGGGAGGAAAAGGAAAACCACAACGGCACCGATTGACTGATTTCTTCTCATGCAGCCAATCCTGGGCATGGAGGGTTGTCTTCTGGGAGGGAGACAGTGAGCAGTGAAGCCTGTGCATATTCAGGTTGTTTAGCCCACCAGGCAGGGTAGCGTGGTTGGCAGCTGCTGTTGAAGCAGGAGAGGTAAGATTGGGGAATTCTCCAGTTGAAGTACATCGCTATTGCAGGCTAGAAGGTAGTTGGACAGACAAAATCAACTGATGTCCTTTGTAGCCCAAAGGGTAAGTGAGGTTCCCAGAGGGACCTCATTTCTGGTGGTCCTAACATGGGAGACATCAGCCCTGGGGTGTTTGTTCAGGTTGCTAGAGCCTGTAGTTCAGGGACTCTTTGGGCCTTCCCCATCTTCACCCTCTAAATATGTAAAGAACCTTCCAGACTTTGGCCTGGTACTCTATGAGGAAAATCTTGGGCTTAAGATTTTTTGCTTTTTGTTTTCTGTTTTTTTGTTTTTAATTGAAATGATTACTGAGGTGATTATAGGTTCCCAGGCATTATAAGGAACGACTCAGAGGGGTCGTGTGTACCCTCCAGTTATAACAGTCAGCCATCCCCAGTTAAATGTTTCCCTTTATGGGAGTTGCTGTGGTCATGGTGTCTCTTCACAGCAATAGAAACCCTAACTGAGACAATGTGGGATGTCCCCTCTGGGCTCCTATGTTTGAACAGGTTGTCCCTAGCTGGTATCACTGTTTTGAGAGGCATGAAACCTTTAGGGTTGTGCCTACTTGGCAGAAGTAGGTTGCTGAGGTGAATCTTGAAGCTAGTACCTTCTTCTAGTTCTAGCCCTATCTCTCTATGCTTCCTGATCTGCCCAGATGTGGACAGCTGTATTGTAAGCTACTACTGCCACAGAGCGAGCTGTTTCTGCTCCCATGCCTTCCCCGTAATGATGACTAAACTTCTAGAACCATGAACTGAAGTAAATCCTCACTTAAAGTGGTCAGGTATCTTGTCACAATGAGAAAAAAAACTAATACAGAAAATTGGTATGGAGAAGTGGGCTCATGGCTAAGAGAAACTTAACCATGGGATTCATGAGCCTGGAACTGATTTATGTTGAAGTTTGATGCTCTAGGCTACCAAAGGCCTAGGAAGCTGGAAGCAGAGTTCAGTAGGCCACAGGAGAGCTCAGAAAACTAATGCCAATGTGGACAGTGAAGGTCTGGCCCATGAGATTTCACAGGAGAACAAGAACTCTATGGAAACATATCCTGAGGACTCTTCCTGTTATATTCTAGCAAAGAACCTGGCTACAAACAAGCCTATATCCTAAAAATCTGAGTGAGGCTGAATTCAAAAGGAATGAACTAAATTGATGAAAGGAATTTCTAGACATCATAGTATTCAGGCTGTGGCAGGGTTATTGCTCACTGCATTTAAACAGATTTATAGTGATAATTCAGAGCAGAAGGTAGAGTAGAAAGGTGTGAAAAAATATGCAGTTTGGCAAGAAAAGGAGTGTGGGCACAAAGTTGCCAACAAGGAAGTTGCAGAGCCTCTGACAAGTGGCTATAATTGTCGAGGGATCAGTGCCAGTGCTCATAAGCCATGCACTTTGAACTGGGACAACAGGAAAGGTACCTTGAGGGCAAGACTTAACCCATCAAAGACTCCAGGGCCTGAAAATGCAAATTCATTGGGAAAACTGTCAATTAAAAGGAGTCTGCTTGGGGAAAAAGGGAGGGAGGAGTCTGGACTGAGTACCACTGCAGAAGCACCCTGTTTGAAGCTGGCCTCCAGGGAAATGTTTTCCCAGGCTCAGCAAGGCCTGAAGAAGCCAGTTCACCCATAGTAAAAGGAGGACTGGCTGCATCTCAAGCTAGCAGAAGTGTTTGGCATCATCCGTGTGGAACTGGTTTTTCAGGATGCAGAATACCAGGGTAACGGGGTCACTGAAGCTTCCATCAAGGGTCAAGAACAAAAGCCAATGAGGACAGGCAATGTGTAGCTGGATCAGATTCCCTGACGAGGAGCCCTGAGAGGTCAAGGTGTGAAGTGCTGAGGGTAGAGCTCAGGTTTTGACGGAGACTCCCGGGATATTGAAGACACAGCACTGGGAAATGTCTGCCGAATAAAGCTGCAAGGAATGAATGGGGAAGACCCAAGAGAGAGGGGCATGTGCGCCCCAGGATGAAGGACCTGTCTGGGCTTCATGTGATACCACAACAAGCCCCGAAGGCTAAACAGGCAGATGTAGGGTTTGTTGTTCCCAGTGCTTTGTTTGAATCTTGCTTTGGCCCAGTCCTTCCTTGCTAAATTCCTTGCTACATGCTTTGCTACATTCTTTGCTACCATCCCACTCCGTGCTACCACAGCATTCCTCTTTGGAAATGATGCCATTATCTATTGAAAGAGTTAGAACTGCCTTTAATCTGAGAAGAGACTTAGGGCTTTTGAACAGTGTTGGACTGGTTAAAACTATGGAAAAATTCTTAAATCGGACTACATGCATTTTGCATTATGAGGCGTCCATACATTGGGACAACAGGAAAGGAGTCTGGGGCGTTGGGGAGACTCTGCCTAGGGACCAGACAGAACATGATGGTTTGGCTGTGAAATATCTCCCACCGGTTCTTTTTCTGGAACACTAGATGGTGGAACCTTTGACCCTGGTCAAGCTAGCAGAAGTGAGTCACTGGGGGAAGTTTTGAGGTAACACTTGCTTCTGGGTCCAGTCCAAGCTCTCTCTGTTTCTTGATCTGCCAAGTTGTGAGTAAGCTGTGCTCAAGGTCCCACTGTACCGACAGCCATTCATTCTCACTGTCAACCATCTCTCCACCGTGCCTTCTCCACAAACTTCTGTAATCAGCAGCCAGAATAAACCCTTCCTCCTCAGGCTGCTGCTATCCGGTATTTTGTGACAACAGCAAGAAAAGCAACTACCACACTAAGGAACGATATGCTCGAAGACTTTGTCTCGGGTTAGAAAGCCCTGAGTTTGGAGTCGAACTGCTCTTGCTTAGCTCATTCTAATGTCCACATTGCCTCCTTCCCGAAGTATTATCCAAATAAGGATGCTACAGAATCAGAATGAATGCCAGTCAGGTATGGCTCTGGGCCTGCTGTGCCACGTGTTAACCCTTCAGTTGCCAGGCTGCAGCAAGTTCTGGGACTTTCAGAAGATAGCCCAAGGCAGCTGAGGTTCCAGAAGGACTCTTGAGGGGGCTGAAGTTAAAAACTACTTCAAGATGAATATGAGCTAATTTTAATATCTTATCAACAACCCAACTGTACCAGTTCACACTGGCTGCACGCCTCCTTCACCAAACCCCCTTTAGCTTTACATTCTTGATGGATGAATCGTAACCTTGTGCATGTCAGCAGCCAGATATATGCCTCAGTTATGACTGGACCTGGTCAGATATGTGGCCCAATTAGTTTTAGACATAAGTGTCCAGCACTTTGAGAAATGCCCAGTAAGGATGCTGAATCACTGTCTGTGTGCTCAGTCCTGCCTGTGGCCAGGAACCACTCTGATCACTCCAAGCTGTAGCAAATTTTCTCCCTTCTCTCAATTCTTATGTAACACAGACCAGACAAGTACATCAGCCAAAATGAAGAGCAAAGACTCAGACAGAGCAGCCCCAGAACTGGGAAGCCAGCCTGCTTGCCTGTCTCTCTTTGCTTTCTTTCCTCTCTCCTCTTCCCTTGTCCCCCTCCTTCCTGCCTTTCTTCCCTTCCTTTTATCCTGTAAAGATAAAAGCATATGCATTGTCCTAAGAGGTGAGGATGAGCCGTAAATCAGACTAAAGGGTCACTGACCACATGCAGCAAACTGGAAAGAGCAGCGCTCTTTTGAACACTTCCTCCATGAAGTGGACTTTATCGCATGCCTGGGATTAGGGTGTCAGGAACAAAGAGTCGTGTGACCTTGAATGACACACACTAGTAACAGCCATAGGATGGAGCTGGGAATAAAACCATATGCAACAGACTGTGAAACTAGCTGCCCTGGCCAGGATAGTTTGCCTCGGGAAGCATGAGGCTGTAAAGAGAGAGTGAGGTACACACTCAAAACCTTCGTGGCTCTTTTTGCCAAGTGTCACAGTCCAAGGCAGGAGACATGTGAACAGCTGTCAAATGATGTCATTGGTACTCTCGTGGGCTAAAGATGGGAGGAGTTGTGGGTAGGTGGGGCAGAAAAGAAGGAGGGGGGATGGGCAACTATGAAAGGGTGAAACTGGAAGGAGCCTGTAGCCTCAGACTGTGATGGCACTGGTACCCTGAAAAGGAAGAGAAAGAACAAGAGAAAGAGCAGAGAAGTGATGAGATTGGAGTATTTGTCTATGCACGCAGGTCATGGATGGCATGGGGAACAGCTGGGCAAGGCAGAGCCATTGGAAAAGGAGATCCCATGGGAGACGGATGCAGCAGTTCAGGTGTGCTCAGGCTGTGGGATAGAGAGACAAGGCATGGAGCAGAGGCCTTTAGAGGCTGAGGTAGATGTATGCAGTAGATAGGGACAGGATAAAAAAGGATCTTCTATCTTGAAGTATACAGTGAACTGTGACATGCACCAGGATCGGGAACACTGGATGCCCCAGCAGTGCTGGGTGCACAGGTAGCCATGACACTGGTGAGAGGGGGTGGGAAGGCAGGAGCTACGCTGGAGACCTGGGGACTTGGAAGTATTCCCCAGGCCTTCAGCTGGGATGCTCCATGGATACCTGTCCATTGGATGGGGCTGACAAGCAGCAGTCACAAGTCACAGGACAATGTGGGATAGAGGGCCGGGGTGTGACTTCAGGAACCCTGGAGGTGGTGTGAGACAGAGAAGAGGTGCTGTGTAGCAACTTCCGCCTGGCAAGAGTGCTGCTGTCCAGTGCTCCAAGCTGGGGTGCTGTGACCCCCACTTGGGGCCTTGAGTTCTTCCATCTAAGTGTCCAGAAAAATGTCTTTACCTGTCTCTTCCTTATGTCCCCAACCAGCCTCCCAGCATCAATTAATGTCCCACTGGGCCCAGGGAATGTTCACCCAAGACACTACTGCTACTGGAGCATCTGGCGACATCTTTAATTTTATTTGGTTTCTTTTTTTTCTTTTTTTTCTTTTTGGTTTGTTTCTGGAGGCAGATCCTGAAGGGAGCAGATGGCAGTAAGAAAGGGCAGGTCAATGCTGAGGAGAGTGGCCTGCTTTGCCCTTGGATGAGTGTTCCCTGTTCTTCCCAGTGATTGTTAGAAGCAAACTTAAGGCTCATTTTTTGTGTATCCCCAATGCCCCTAGAGAGTTGTTTGTATTTCCAGACTCCCGTACAAAGCCAGGCCACTGAACACACCAAAAATGTGTGTATTTGCTCAAGCAATATGAGTGAGTGCCAGTCGGGTGCTAGATGCTTCTCTGGGCTCTGGGAATTCAGCAATCAACCAACCAAAGGTGTGAGCCTTCATAATGACAACTGCTTCTTTTTCTTGTTTGTTTTTGCTATGTAGATGAGACCTACATGATACAGGGTCCTGCTATGAAGCCCAAGCCTAGCATCCTCCGGCCCGAGGTACCATGGTGCTGGGATTACAAGCGAGCACTGCCACACCCAGCTGACAATCACATTTTGTATCCCTGTTTTGCTGAAGGCATCAGCATAGATGCTGGGCATGTAGTGCAGTGGTGAGCCATCAGACATGTGCCTGCCCTCTAGGGACTTCCATTCTATGAGGTAGTTTCTCATCCGGCCAGCATTTCAGTGAGTATACTGGTTTACGAGCCATAAACCACGGTAGGTTTCTGCAAGGGAATGATAATTTACTGGGAGGTGAGTGAAGCAGAAGAGGGGAGACCAAGCATACACTGCCAAGTGCCTAATGTCTAGAACACCACTGTCAGGTTGCTTTTCCTCAAGAGAGCCCTGGTCGCACAGGCAAGCACACAAAACTAAGTAGCACGTGTAGCAGTACACGACAATCTTTTACCCTCAATTTAGGGAAGGAGAAAGGAAAGATAGAAATCTTCACCACTTTTACAAGCAGCCCAAATGCAGAAAGAGAGAAAGGTAGAAATCTTCACAGCCTCTTTTTAGGCTGTCCTAAGCTTGAATCTCTCCAACCTTTGTTCTCACACTAACTAACAATGGTAACCCAACCAACCAACCTCCAACCAACACCTACACCATCTCTCAGGGCTCTAGACCTTTTATGCCTTAAGCCAAAAGTTCCCATAAACCCATGCGGCACGCAATCCCAAAGACAAGCTACAGGTGTTAGAATGACTGCACCCAACCAAATTATAGCCACCTGCATCAAACATTCCAATTCCAACTCGTAAACAACTCCACCACAGCTGGGGTGGGAACGCGAACCTCTGGTGACTAGTCAGTTAAACCAAAAAGCTTTTCTTAACATAAAAATTCCAAATGTTCCTCTACAAGCATGGGCACTCAGAATGTGTGCTCTGTAACAATTCAGAATCCCCAAGTCATTTAGGGAAGGCTGGTGTTTGGAAAGAAACAGCTGGACGAGGCAGGAGGAGTGTGTGTGTGTGTGTGTGTATGTGTGGTGGGGGGGCTGAAGAGCAAGATGTAGACAACGTCCTTTGACCTGATTAATTTCAGGATGGGAAAGGTAAGGGTTTTACAATTAAAATACAGTTGTAGTTAAAGGAGAAAAGGAGTTATGGGAGAAAAAAAATCCAGCTAGTGTGTGTTGTGCTTTATACAGCGATGTTCTGAGGGACCAATAGTGTGGCCGACATCTGGCCTCTTCAGAGACTGTACTGAGACAGGAAAAAAAAGATGATTAAATGGCTTGGCTGAAAACACAATTGACACATAGAAAACAAACTTCTCTTTCGGCTGATGTGTTCGAGTGTCCTTTCCTCGTTCCGCATTTTAGGATGAAGCCTTAAAAAACCAAAAAAAAACCAAAAAAACCTGTTAAACACACCATTATCTGTAGGATTTTTTTTTTTGAGGATGATTTAGTATCAGTTTAAGGAAGTTCTCTCTATCACTAGCTTACCAAGCCTTTGTTTTGCTCTTTGTTTTTATCACAGATTTGATACTAAATTTTAAAAATGCTTTTAAAATGTCAATTGATAGGACCACATGGTCTCTTGGATACTTTGTTAATCATTCTCAAATGCTGAGCCAGCCTTGCATTCCTGAGATGAACAATTTGGCTGTACCACATCCTTTTTTGGTATATATTTTTTTGATCCTACCTGCTGGTATTTTGATAAGGACTTTTGTGATTATAGTCATGAAAGATACTAGTCTTTGGAACATTTTTTCCCTAGATTTGGTGTCAATGAAGTGCTGACCTTACAGAGCAGGCGAGGTGTGTTTCCCTGTGTTTTCTGTTATAATCTAGATAGAACGCCATCTTTAAATGTCTGGGTAGAATTTGCAAAGAGTGCATCTGAGCCTGCAGTTTCCTTTTAGAAGTCTCAGCTATTTTAAATCATTGGCGGGCGGGGTAAGGAATGTATAGGTTATGTAGTCGGATATTTACTAGTTTTTGGCAGTCAAGGAAATGGCTGATTCCACCTAAGCTGCTGGATATGTGTGTAGAATGACGTACGATAGCCCCTCCCCGTTATCGTCGCTGTGATCTGTAAAAAGCCCCTTTCTTCCCAAATAATGGTAATTTGTGTATTTTCTATTTCTTTGAGAGTCTAGCTAAAGACATATCAATTTTATCGATCCTTTCCGAAGGACTAACTTCTGTTTTCATTGATTTTTCCATTTTTCTGTTTTTAATATCATTGATTTCCAGTCTTACCTTCCGTTTGCTTTGGGTTTGGTTTTTTTTTTTTTCTCCTTTAGTGTTTTTGTTTAAAGTAAAAATACGATGCTGTTACTATGAAGCTACTTTTAAAAAAAATAGGCATTTATTTCCATACATCCCTGTCTGACGATTTTTAACTATGTAATATATATTTGACATGCTGAGTTTTCTATTTACTTCGCTCTTTGCTCAAATACTCTCTAATTTCCCTTGAGATTTCCTCTGGACTCACAGACTATTTAAAAGTGTGCTGTCAATTTGCCAGCATTTAAGGATAACGCACCCACCCCGATACCTTTGTTGTAGATTTCTAGTTTAATTTCAAGAGACTTAAAAGTTGACTCCCAGACCCTAGGCTGTAGGCAGAAATGCCCGTACCTTTTCCCTCCGTATTCTTACTCTTTGCTGATTCCCTAAAGAGGTAATTGTGAAAGTTCACACAGGAAAGTATAAATTTGTCTTCTCTCTCCAACATTAAAAGAAAATCTTAACTCTGAGACAATGAGACGGGTGCACTCAATTATGTAAATCCAAACAGAGGAATATAATCAGCTGTTAACCCTCACCCTGGGACTGTGGTATGTGGGGAGGGGCTGATGATGACTCTATCACAGGGGTCACCTAAGACCATCTACATATCAGATATTTACATTATGATTCATAACAATAGCAAAATTAGTTATGCGGTAGCGACAAAAATAATTTTATGGTTGGGGGTCACCATAACTTAAGGAACTGTATTAAAGGGTTGCAGCATTAAGAAGGTTGAGGACCACGGATCTAAAGCATCTGGCTTAGTTTCCTGGCACGGCATGGAATGTCACAGCGGTTTGCAATGGCTACGTTTTACATTCTGAAGGGCCAGAGGATATTGTCTGCCACAGCATCCCACAATCTGACTTTTTAAAAATACTGGACAACTGGACTCAGCATTTTGCCACTCTCCAGTTATAAACCCACATAGACTACCGCAAGTGCTCTTAGTAGGGAGCCACAGCAGGCTCCAGGGGTCTGAGGGCCAGCTGATCAGAGTTGTGGATGCTGATGCTGTGAAACAAGGCACGCTTCTGCATCTTTCTGGCATCGCTTCCCTGCATCACAGCAGGACTAATCATGGCGGCACAGATAGAAAAGAAGGTCTCAGCAATGGGGTTTTGTAACATGGCTGTCCTGTCCTTTAGGCAATGATGCTCTCGGTTCCCTCCTGGGTGTCCCACAGTCTGGCAGGAAGCTCTGCCAGTACTGGGTAAGCTCTACCCTCCCACCAGCTTTGCTTGGTTATCTCGCTTCTCTCTCATTTCTTCTTCCTCTCCAATGCCCAGCACGTCTTGTCAAGAGTCCCACAGATAGATCAGCTGTCCCAGCATAACTTCAGGAATCTCTGGAATGGGAGACAGAACTAGTATCTTTAAGCTGTTTCAGCTTTACTCTGAAGGGTCTGCGCGTACTTGGAACCAAGCAAACTAATGCACGCTGGAGTTACTACGGGTTACTTACTGTCACCAAGTGGATGGACTGTCCCCTATGGGATCTTCTATTTAATCACTTGGCCCCAGCTTGGAGTAGTGTTTTGGAAGGTTGTGGGACCTTTGGGACCATAACTAGATAGCAGTAGTGCATCGCTGGCATTAGCCTCAAAGGTCAGAGCCACTTCTGGTTCTGTCTCATGGCTCTGCTTTATGGCACGAGGTGCTTCCTCTACATCTTCGGTTGCATGGTTCGGCCATGCCTTCCCCGCCGAGACAGGCTGCCTCTCTGAAACAGTGGGCCAAATTAAGCCTTGGCTCTTTTAAATAGCTCCTGCCAGGCCCATGATGACAAGGCAACATGCTATGCTTGTGGAAAGCCCTCAAGGGCCAAGAAACTAGAAGATCTTCCTACTGTGAAGAGAATGCTCAAGAAGTAGTCACCCATGACCAATTTTCTTTATGTAGAAAATTAACATAAACCCAAAACTATTGCTGTTCTTTGATCCATCCGGGACTCTGTTGTGTCCAGCAATGCTCTGTGCAGTGGGACTGTGGGAACAGTGGACATTTGACACCTGTCTATCTCCTCCTGGGCCCTAGTGTCACCCTAGCATGGAAGCCTTCCTCCATGGTCATGGCCCTGCCCATGCCCAGCAGAATCTAATGGCTACACATGAGGGAAGAATGGGTAGTTTGAGCCCCGAAGCAATGCAGAAGAAATCAGGTTGTGGCCTAACCCAACACCCCTGAAAACAGGGATCCTTCAAAGTCAAGTTTGGCCAGGACTTTTTTCTTAGGGGCATGAGCCACGGCATCAAGGCTGAGCCTCCGCCTCTGTGTAGTGACTGCACAAAATGCTCTGCTTTGACTGTCTTTCCTCAAACAGAGCTTCATTGTCCTGCTTCTGCCTCTTTTCAATAAAAGGGGAACGAGGCAGGGTCATTCTTGTACATGCAAAATTAACACAAATCAAAACAGTTGCTGTTCTTTGATCCATCTTGTATTCTGCTCGGTCAGCCTTCTTATTTTCCCACCGAGGGTGTTCGGCTCAGGGAGGATTACGCGGGAGGGAAACCGCTTACCACTTCTCATTTGATTAACACAATTTAAAGCCGCAATAATGTTCAGGGAAGTTCATTACGGGGGAAATGCTCTGATGTGGGCTGCCATGGTGTCTGGGGACTGGGGCTTTTTATTTAAAATGCAATCAAGCCCCAACGGTGAGAGGATCTGTGAAATCCACCTAAGCTAGAGATGGTAGAATTGCTATTTAATGTAGGCAGACAAAAAAAGTCCCCTTTTTTGTATAGCTTTTGACAATTTATTCATACTGTTCACAAATACTTAGTGTGTCTTGCTAAGTTCAAAACCCCGAGAGGCAAAACAGCCCAGAAGGAAAATTGGACTACCAGAGGAGCATGCGCCTGACAGACACCAGAATAGCATAGGAAGTTTGAGAGTGGGGTCTGGGAAATCAGGGAAGACCACCCCTAGAAGTGGCATATGGACCAAGATCCACTCAGGTAACAAGGGTCAGAGCTTTTCAGGCATGGAAATACTCTGGTGAGCAGTGGGCGGGCAGCCTGTTCTGTTAGTGGAAGCTGCCATAGGCCCTGTATGCCTGAGTCAACGCCACAAGTCATACCCAAACAATAGCAGTCACTATAGGCTGAGTCATGCTGCAGTGCAAACAGCCTTGGGCCTCTGAAGTAGCCGAAAGGCCGCAGCCAACTGTCGCAGGGTCATCAGAGATTCTCGCTCAGAGCGCTGAGTGCTTCTCTAATAGGACTTCAGACCTGCTCAATAAGATGAGACTCATGCCTGGTACTGAAAGCATAGCCAACTTCTGATCTTGGAGGAGAACCCACAACCACCACTTTACCAGGCAGCGTAATTCCTAACCGCCTTCTAAGTATCTATCCTCAGATCCACAGGTAAGTTGAGGTCCCAACCCTCATCAGAGACATGCCTCTTTTGCGATAGGTGGAAACCAACACAGAAAACCACAACCGATCAAAATGCAGAGAACAGGTGCCTGTATGGTTCCTAGCCCCAGCTGACACATCTACAACACCACTCCTTCACCTAAGACTCGCGGGGAGGGGCTGGGGCGGGGGGACTGCCAGATTATACGAGCCGAAGGAACAGGAAACCTGTTATGAGATTGTGTCTCCTATAAATGTCAGAGAAGCTATACCCATAAAGTTTCAACAACATAGGTAGCTAAACAAAACAATAGCAATACCAGTAGACATTCTAACATGGCAGGGGGAGATCTCATGGAGCCTTAACCCTAAACAAAGACCACGGGCAACTAAGAAATGCAGAAAGGGGAGAAATAGTCTTCCCCAGGGAAGGGCACACCTGTTGGTTATCTAATACTCAGCGACCAGCCCTGATAACATACACACAAGTAACATTATTTGGACTGGGCAGGTTAAGTTTATATATTTAGTAATATATATACGTACATGTATGTGTGTGTGTGTGTGTGTGTGTGTGTGTGTTTGGGGGTGTATAACAATTAAAGAAATAGAGGCCATGAATTTGAGAGAGAGCATGGCAGCATGAGAGGTTGTATGAACAGATTGGAGCTAGGAAAGAGAAAAGGGGAAGATGCTGTTAATTATATTTTAATTTCAAAAAATTAAACGTTCACAGAATCTACAAAGCAATTGCCCAGAAATGCCACACACACCCCTTTGTGCTTGCCCTGTTCCTCTGCAATAGAGATGAAATTCTCCAACAAGCAACTTCTCCCAGAAGTCGCTGGCCCAGAGGAGGGAAATTCTCTATCTGAATCATCATGTTTGTGACTAACCCCCCACCCCCCCAAAACATACAAATAGACAAACAAACCATAGCATCTAGGCTGATTCTACATCTCGGCTGTTAAGAACAGAGTCACAAAGAGCATGGTGTGGTGTTAGCGTCTCCGCTGACTGGGTATTTCCCCAGAGGGTGGGAGAGCTGGGTCCCGCAGTAGTTCAGCCCCACTAGTCAATCTTTAAGGATTTTCCATGATGTCATACAGCCTGCACCAGTTTCTGTTCCCAGAGGTGTGTGCAAGATTCCGCTTTCTGCTTGCCGTTCTGAATGCTTGTTCTCCTGAGGAGAGCCATTCTGATTGGGGTGACAGAATTCCAGTGTAGCTTTGATTTGCATTTCCTTCACCCTTAAAGATCCTGAACATTGTTTTTGTCTCCATGCACTGAAGAGAGAACAGACTAGGCCAGACTCAGAAGGGCGGTTGTTTTCTCTCATGTGTGGAAACTATATCAAAGCAAACAAGACAACAACAAACATGTAACTAGAAAGGGAATTCGTCATGGGGAGGAAGAAGAAGCCTGGAGAGTTCAATGGTCAGCAAGTAAGACAGAAGCACATTGTACATGTGGACGAAGGTGCCACGATGAAACCAATTGCTTTGTGAAATTAACACAGCCTAGGAAAAATAAAATAAAAAATAAAATCGCATCTTCATTTAAAAAATGCAGCCTGTTGGTTAACTCTGCCTGTCAGAATGCTGATAGTAAATGGCTTCTGCAGGGAGGAGGATGGAGACTGAGTGCTCCCATGAACAGGGGAATCGGGAGAAGAGCAAAGAGCAGTGGAGACCATGGGGAGAAGCCCCCAGAACCTGCCTTCAGCCTCCTCATCCCACACCCCCGTGATTATTAAGGGAGAGAAAAACTGGGCTCTTTGTCATTGGCCTAGCACAGCAATGGCAGAGGAAGGCATCTGTCTTAAGCAAGTATAGATTGTCTGATTACTGGATTTTAGAACAAAAACTTTATGTGGAAGCTGTGACCGTGGGAATCAGGCAGCTGGAATCACCTGGGCTTTGCTCTGCCCCTCTGGGGTAAGAAAGCAGAGCAGGCTGGAGGGCTGTTGAGGCTTCCTTGCTGTGTCCTAGCTAGAGGGAGTCAGCTCTCTTCCTGTAGACACTGTCACATGCGACCTTAGGAAGACACTTCATGCCCCTCTTGTGGCAGAAGACACATCCGTAATTAGCCTCCAACTGTCTCTAGTAGAACCGGGGGAGGAGGGCCTGCGCCACCCGGGCAGAGCACTAAGATGGGAACTCTGTTGACAAGCCCCCGAGTCTGTGGGGAGGTTCACCTGCCAGGGCTTTAATAAGCTCTTCCGTGCAGCACTCACACCTGGTGACCTTTACCCTCTGTGGGGGGGCTTCTCCTGTGTCATGTGCTATTTATTCCCAGCCGTGAGGACTCTGGGCAGGAAGGCAGAGAGACCTGCAGCAATTTGACAGGCATTTGAGATGTTGAAGTACACAGCTACATCTTCAGATGATGGAAACAGCACCGCCTCTTATGTCTGGGGTTCCTCTGTTCCTCTCCCCTTCCTCTGCACGAGTGATGATAGTCCCCTCCCACGTGTGCTTGCTTTCATTCATTCATTGGGTTTATCGCGTTGGTGAAGGGCATGGGTGGGTGACGGGCCGCGGCTTGGACTCTGCGGGCACATGGAGATGGAGTCCTCACGGGTGGGTGCGTCACTGCCGCGCTCCAACCTTCTCACTCTTGTCCTCCAAGCTCCCTGCCAGGGAGGCAGGGAAGGCACCTTGTCCTCCTGCTTGCAGATGAAGCCGCTCAGGGTCACACAGGAGCGATGACTTGCCGCAGCATCCGGAGTGCACCAAGGAAAGACTCCCAGGATCCTGCTTGCTTGGGTTGTTATTAATATTTGACAAACACTCACTGAGTGGCTGCCGGGCACCAGGTGTCTTTCCAGGGGCGGCGGGGAGCAGAGGAGCAAACAGGAGGCTGTGCTGCAGAAGGCTTCCAGCCTGGGCTCCCTCCCTGCCTGACTAGTGTTTTGTGCTGTACTTCTGTTCTCCTCCTTCCCGCCGCTTCTCTTTTCTTTCCTTGTCTCCTCTTCTTCCTCTTCCTCCTTCTTTCCTATTAGGTGGAGGAGGGTGGGTCCCAGCTCTTTGCTGCTGTGCTGTCTCCTCCCTTTCTCGCTTTTCCTTCATAATGATTTCAATAGCTCTTGATACAATGCACCAAAGGCTTTTCTTACACGGGAACAAAAGGTGAAATGTTAATATGATTTTATTTGGGCTCAGATTGGATAAGGAAGACCTTTTGTTTCTACCTCTCATCTTCAAGTCAGCACTCGTTAATTAAGTTGAGCCTGCAGAAAGTGACCTTTGGGGGGGAGGGGAGCTCCTGATGATATAATATGCTTTAATCAAATACGGACAATAAACAAGCAAGAAAAGAGCTATTAGACAAAGCAGCACTCTAGAAACTTAAAGAGGGGAGCCCTTGGTGGCAAGGTAATTTGAGCGAAAGTGCACACTTAGGTAATGAGCCTCAAAGGCCCTGCAATCTGGGCCACGTGGACAAGTTCATTCACCACTCTTAGCTGCAGATCCTAGAGGGGTAGAGGGGCAGCAAGACCGCCAGGGAGGTTGCAGTCTTATAAAAGGTCTGCCCTGTTTCTCTCAGCCCACGCCTCACCTGGCCACAAGGGGGTGCAGAAGAGTCATATTTTCCTCTGCAAGGCTCAGGCAGACCTGTGAGGTGGCTCACCTTTGGGCCAGGTGTGGTTAGCAAATAGATTTAGTTGGTTGGGCCTCGGGGGACTGAAAGGGAACGGAAAATCTGCCTGCTTGAGGGAAGAGAGATTCACTTCCAAATCTGAAAACTACGCCAGAAGCACAGCAGTCTCCTGCCACACAGGAAGGAAACGGCAAGGCAGCCTTGGCTGAATGATGATGACATGGGCGGAGAAGGTTCTGGAATGGACTTGCTGTGTGATTGTAAGCGGCTTGCTTAGCCTTTAAAAGTCAATTTCCTTATCCATAAAATGAGGTTAATGATCTAGCTTTCTAAGGTTGCTCAAAGTATAAATTTGAGTAAAAAGAACAGGTGTCCAGGGCAGGATGGCTGTTCTGTGGCTCCGTCTCTCCCCGACTCCAACTGCAACCTAAAAAAAAAAAAAAATTCATCTTCAGGTGAGCCAGGCGCTGCCTCTTGTACTCTGTGCTTTTTGCAGGAAGCTCTAATTGAATATATAATGTCATCTAACTTGCCTGCGAAGATGTTCATTCATTCACTCACTCATTTGTTCACGGAACTGTCGAGAGCCGACCCAGCCTCCACTGCAGGGGTGCAACAGGGGGCAGAAAGCAAACCTAGTGCACGCTGTCTGGAGCTTCCGGGCCAGTGCCAACCAACAACTTTCTGTGGCCGTTAAACTGCCCCCTATCTGAGCTTTCCAACACGACAACTAGTCGCCACGTGGAATTAGGAGCACTCGAAATGAGGCTGGTTTTAGGATATTTCATTTCAGTTAATTTAAATGTAAATAGCCATCCCTAACAGCTGTGGAATCAGATAGTACCGGCCCGGAGGATCGATGTAAAAATGTTTAGCATGGAGTTGAGCATACAGTCAGCACACGAGTGCTGTGGCCCCTGCACCTCGTGCATAGCTCAGTTGCTGCTTGTATACTTCCCTAAGGATGACGGATGCGATCCCAAGGGACTCTAAAAATCACAGGGCTTTGCATGCAGTTAGACTAGTTTAAATGCCTCTTAAATTAAGGCACAACATGGTATAAGAAAACAAATGTACTTTGAAGCTAATCAGAAATGGGTTTAAACTGGGGCTTCATCAGTCACTCCGCTATATGACTTGAACAACTTACTTGTCCTGTCTGGGTCTGAACCTCCTCTTTTGATAATTGGGGTGGCGATGGCCACTGCATAAGGGGTAGCCGTGAAGGCAGAAAGATCCTGCAGAAAATGAGCTCAGCGGAGATCAGAACCAATGCTGGTTTTCAGACATGAGACAGCCAATCAAGAGCCAAACTAACAATGGTGTTTCTCTCCTGGGTGTGGCCCTGGGACTCAGCTGACCTGGCTCTGCTGAGGAGCTTAGGGTTGAACACCAGATTCCAGGTAATCTAGTCATGTTCTTTTCTTGAAATGAGCTTTGAACATTGGATCTAAGGAGAGCGGTGAGTCCTTCCCTGGCAGCAGGAGCTGAGCGCAGCCAGGCTGAGGCTGATCCGCAGCAGGAAGGAATAAAGCCAACAGACACACTGAGTAAAAGGTGGGGAGAGAAAAGGAAGCAAGCCCCCACATGGGCCCATGCTCTAGTCCGATTGCCCCTGAGACCCAGCTGTGAGCTCCTGGTCACCTGAGATGAGGGCTCCGCCCGCCTCAGATTGCTCTTTCTGCCCCAGTGGGTTCGTGTTGGCTTTCACTTGCTTAGAATAAAGCAAGTTGTAAGCAAAACCAATCAGACACCCCCTCTTTCTCCTGCTCAGCTGCAGCCCATCAGAACTCTGCCTTGAACTTTCCCTGCCCGAGTCTGCGGTGGGATGACTCAGAACTCCGAGGGGCTTCAGGGTTGGGAGGATGCACGTCTCTGGGAGTTAATTAGTGCAATTGGACTTATTTCCTGCAATCTTTATGAGATGTTGCCTCAGGACAATTCAGAAGCAAAATAACAAATGCAGGTGTCTCTGAAGTGACTGTTCAGGAGAGAGCCCACCGTGGCGAGCTTGTGGAACCAGGAGATAGGGGTATAATTTCAAAGTTCCCGCTGTGTGGACTTGGAGGGCAATCCTACTTGGTTTCCTAAGAAGGCAGATGGACCAAAAGGGAAGACGTCTCAGGTTTCCTGACTTGGATGACAATATAGCTAGTCTTCCTAGTGACATCACTCAGCTTATACGTTGGGGTCCCTTTACATAAGGCCGTCACCTTAATGAGGGGCCCCCTGATGAACCTCTGGATGCCCCTTTCTTTTGAGACCCGTTCCTATGGCACTGCAAAGGTTTCTAGATCCTACTTTAGTATTGCTGTCCATAGCTGACTTGTTCCAGGCCTAAGCAAGACCCGTGGGGCTGAGAGCTGGCAACCCTGCCTGGGTCCTGGTCTCAGTGTTGGTCTCAGACCTTGGGCATATCACATCTCACGTCTTCTGCTCCTTAGAGTCCCCATCTATAAATCAGGGATAAAAATACCTGCCCTTCTGACCTCGCAGATAGGAAATTAGATTAGAGACGTGAGACCTGGCAAAGCACTATGTGACTGCGAGGTGCTAGTATTGTTATATATATATATATATATATATGACCTTAAAAATCTTATTACCACAGTGATACATGCTTACTGGAGAACACTGAGACAATGCAGATAAGAAAATGTTGAAAATAAAAATAGTCCATAATCTCACCTAGGGACAACTGCTGTAAATCACCTAATGGGCATCATTCTGAGATCTGCATCAGTTTGCTTGAAATAGGATGGCGGTCTTTGTGCTGCTTTGCAATCTGATTTTTCACATAATAACATAGAATCCCTAGAGGCATGACCCGCCGGAGACTCAGCTTGTGGGATTTCCTCTCTAAATCCAGAGCCAGAAGCTATCTTGGAACTGTTCAAGGTGTTCTCTCTCATGTCCCGAAGAGTAGGTGTGGATACCTTAGAATCACACAGCAACCTCCCCTGGGAGGGATGGCTGTGGTTCAGTGTCTAGAGAAGGTGGCTGTATTAATACCTGTCTCGTTGTTGTGACAAAATTCCTGACGCCAGCATTGAAAAGAAGAGAAACTTGTTTTGGCTCATGGTTTCAGAGGGCTCATTCAACACATCCTGGCAGGGAAGACATGGTAGATCAGAGAATCTGACATCATCTTTGCCCAGAAACAGAGTAAAAGAAACACAGCAAAGGACCAGGACAAGATATATCCCACAAATGCATCCCTAGTGACCTACATCCTCCATTTAGGCCACCTCCCACTTTCCCTACCTCACAATAATGCCATCATTGTATAAAGACATTAAAGGATCAGTCCATTGATTAGGTCCAAACCTTCATGATCTAAATGATCTAAATGTCTATGGTGTACTATCACAGACACACCTAGAGGTGTGCTTTAGATCTTAAGTGTCTCTCAATCCAATCAGGTTGGCAATAAAGATTAATCATCATGGAGGCTTAGAAAACCAACTCCTTGGTGCTTCAGAGGTAAAGAGGAAATCTTGCCTGTCCCATGGAGGATTTATTCCTGGGAGATGGAGGTTGAAAAGTTCTGGTTCTGAGGGGTGGTAGGAAATGGCTCACCAGTGTGACTAGCATCTCTGAAGCTACCTGGATCCATGAAGGTACAAAGAGGTAGGAGAAATGAGCTGCACCCCAACGTGTCCTATCCCACGGCATCCTGGGCCATGTTAGCTACCGCGAGTGTGATGTTCCTGTCCCTCCCTTGAGAGCAAGATGACACTGACAGGGATCAAGGCCAGAGGGACTGAAGTAGCTGCTGATCAGGAGAGCGGCATGGCTGTTCTTGGGATGTCAGTGGATTATACATCTCAGCAGCATCTGATTCTCCCTGGCATGTTCTCCATGGATAACTGAAGTGGCCACATGTCCCCTCTAATGTTCATTAAGTTGTTGAGATTTCTGGAGAGGCCTTTGTTGGAAGAGGCTGTAAAAGTTTTTCTACCAATTTTGAAGGTGAGTGATTAAGCAACAAATCAACAAAGCATAATAATGTTGTTGCTTGCTGTGAGTCAAATGATGTCACGCTCCAAAAAGAATATATGTCCACCCAGAAGCTATGGGCTTACTTGGAGAAAGGGGGTTTGGAGCTGTGATCAGGTGAAGGGTCTTAAGAGTATATCATCCTGGAATTAGGGTAGACCCTAGCCCAATGACAACTGTCCTTAGAAATTAAGCAGAGGGAAACAGAAGACCTGTGAAGATGGGGAGATCCATAGTGACCTCTACCACCAAAGCTCAGTGGGTCAGAGTCAGAGTTCAGGAAATCACAGACCCACATCATGGGTCTCAGAGTCTCCAAATTGGTTTCAGGATCTTGTAGATTGTAAGCTTCCAATAGATTGATTTTTTTTCCTTCTGTCAAGGAAGCCAGAGTTGATTCCTGTTACTCACAACTCCAAAAATCTAGCAGCAGAGATGTTGGTTTATGAGACACTTGACCTCTACTGTGCCCGTTACACAGATGAGATCACTGAGGCTTGAAAAGGTCTTATTCCATCCTGTTTGTGAGTACAAGGGCTGAACTTGGCCTCTTTAGGGAAAGGCTTTTTCCATTTGCCTCCCACCCAGCCTGCTGAAGGCAGAAAACAAAACAACTAAATTTCTTCAGGCTTGGTGACACACAATTGTCTCTGCAGAAACCATCTGCATATTCCTTGCAGTCAACCAGCACAGGTAAGCTGAGCAGGAGTCAGCCTGTGCATTACCTTGATGGAGGGGAAGGAGCCTTAACAGCTTTGTGTCGCCAAAGAGATGGCAATCGGATCTGAGAGAAGAGGCCCTTAAATTTCTTTTCATCGTGATGTGAGACAGAATACTGTTTTCCCTCCACAGTCTTTCCCAGCATCAGGAGAAACCCCGGGGCAGGGGTGGGGGTGGGGGTGGGGGGAGTAGGCGCCCCGGGAGGCCCCCTTCCTGTGGTTTCTATGGCGGTGAGGGTTTTCTGTGACTCTCTTCAGGCCGTCGTAAAAGTCAGCCATGAAGACACAGTGTGGACTGGGTTGCCTGCAAGCATCTGAAATGGAATACAATCTCTTCGTGGTTTAGAAATTAAAAATGACTGAGACACTGTGCTATTGATTTTCTCCCCTCGTCTCACACCACTGGGTGAATAAATTATTCCTGGAGGTTTTGTACAAATTACTCAATAAAAAGTCATAGCGACGTGTCTGGAAAATGTGGTCCTTTCTGGTTCCGAGGCAGAAACTGCTAAGTGGGAATAGAACTTGCGGGTCGTGGGATTCAATTCACTCTCTTTGTGGGTGCGTGGACAATGGGGGACTCTCCTGGTGTTCACAGAGCACACTGGTGGTGAGGGGAGAGTAGAGTTCAGTTCTCTGGGCTGAACCACACTGTCTCCATCTTCAGAGCAATGGAAGACAGTCTTTGAGATGGTTAGTTCCTGTGTCAGCTTGACTGGGCTGTGAGTCTCCAGGCATCCAGACATCGGTCAAACTACTGTCGTGTGTCTGTGAGGGTTAGGGTTGAGCAAAGCAGACAGTCCTCAATAATACTGACGGCCTCAAGCAACCAGTTGACAACTAATAAGCAAGACAGCTGAGTGAGAGGAAACTTCCACCCACCAGCCTTCAGCCGGGACGTGGACCTTCCCTGGCCTCGCTGCTCGAGGTGAACACTAGCTCTCCTCCGCTCTTCTTGAGCCTGCTGGCTTTCAGCTTAGAGTGAGCCGCTGGCTTACTGACTGCAGAGCCTGCATCCCTCAGCCTCCGCAAGCACAGCCACAGGCGTCAGTCCCTAGCACCCTGCCACACACCTCCAAAATAAACCGCAAACACATGTTCTAGGATTAACCATAGGAATTGGAAGAAAAAAGGAACTTTCAAAGGAACTAAAAGAAGACTCGTCATTCTCATCTGAAAACTCCTGGCTGTTTGTATTGGAGTCTGAGGCCAATGAAATGGTTCTGCCCTGTTTTTCGATGACCTCTATAGACACAGCTGGTAGCTTTAAGCTGGTGTCACTCTAAATGGGTGTTCTGTTTTGCCCATCCTGTGACCTATCAACAACTCTGCTTTTTGCAGGGTTTTTGTTTGTTTGTTTTTAGCTCACTGTGTCTTAAGCACTGTTAGATTTTCATACAAGGAGCTAGGAAACCGCACATAAAAATTCCAGTCTGGCCAAGTGGTAGTGGTACATGCCTTTAATCCAGCACTCAGGAGGCAGAGGCAGGCAGATAGTTGGAGGCCGGCCTGGTCTTCAGAGTGAGTTCCAGGACAGCCAGCATTACAATAGATAAACCCTGTCTCTAAAAACCCAAAATAAATAAGTAATAAATTCCCGTCTGTTGCTTTATAAAAACCAAACCAGCTTTGGTCACTTTGCCTCTTAGGCTAGCTAGGATTGGAGTAGCTACTGCCTTTCCAGCCAGTTCCCGTGTCCTGGGTTCACCACTGTCCCCACCAGGCCCAAACATCTCCCTGGGTTAGATCTCCCTGGTTGGATTTAGCTCCCTGGAGCTAAAATTCCTTAGCTCCCAGCCTGGGACACTATTGGGAGATGGTGGGACCTTCAGGAGGTGGGGCCTATTGGAAAACAGTGAAGTCACTGGGGTCTTTGAAGGACCCTGGATCTTTCCTGTCTTTCACTTCCTAGATGCCATGAGCAAAAACAGCTTTGATAATGGTGGGGAGGGGGTATAAGCTGAAACAAATTATCCACACACACACACACCCCGCAACAAGTAGCTGGACTACATTTCCCAGAGTTCTATGTAGTTAGGCAAGACCATGTGACAGGGTTCCACAAATGGAACAAAGGTGGGTATGATAGGCAATCCAGACCTGGCTCCTTTTTTACTTTTATATTTTTCCCCCTTCTCTTCTTTTGGTAAATGATTAAATGACATTCTGAGGTTGTGGAGGGAGTCTTATCTCCCAGTCACTGTGGAACTGCACCAGCAAGGAACGGATGCTGTCAAGAACCACACCTTGCTGACTTAGCGACTGAGATTTGGGGGTTCATTTATTTTAGTAAATATCCATTCATTCCTTAATTGAAAGTAACAACACAACCACAGAAATGTCTTGGGTTCTTTTTCTATGTTAGGCGCTGCAGTCCTTTGAAGGTGGTGACAGTTGTGAATCTTGGGATTCCTGAGTTCTGGGCTGCTGTTCTCATGCCATTCTTGGGGTCTGAGGCTAAGAACCCCTCTGACCCCATTTATCCAGTAAACACAGTGGTGCCCAGACTTTCTAACAGCCCCACAGCTGGGGTTTGGGGGCTCAACTCCAGGTCCCATTGCTACCTGCTTCTGAGAATTCTCCCCTCCCATCATTGAACTTACTCCCCAAGCTCTGCTCATGTGGCCCACTCTTCCCTGTCCCCAAGTGCCATCCAGACCTTTGTATTGCCTGATTCTCTCCTTAAAGGCATGCGGTTGATCTCACCATTTATTTTCCAAGCATTTTTTTCCCCTGAAGTTTGTCAAGGACAGGCACATCTGTGAGCTGTCTTAACCATTACCACATGCCATCGCTGTAACTGTCCCTCTCTCCCCAGTGCCTCAGCCAAGGCTCTGATAGGATGGCGCAAGCTGGTCCATGGCAGAGCTGGGACCAGTCCCTAGAGCTCTGATATTTCATTCAGCTTTCCAGTGGAATACCACCAGCTCCAGGGGCAGCAGAGTACATGCGGAATTTGATTGAGTCTATTTGGGGGTGGAAATGGATTTTAGGCCTGGAAGCAGAATATAGTATCTGTACTCTCAATCTTAGCGTCAACTTCACCTGCAAGCTTCAGCTCAACCTTTGACAGCCTCAGAATCACGACCAGGGCTGGGGAAAAGCCCATCTATGACCCATAGTATAGGACTCCACAGACAAACCATGACGGCATCTCTTGCCTGCCTGCCAAGTTTTCTTCCCTCCACCCAGCCCTCACCTTCAGCACCAGCGGGAGCTCTGCCCCCCTCCTGGCCCCCACCTTCTGCCATCTGCTGGGCTGCACACTGGCGTTACTGCGCCTAGGAGTGGGCACTTGGCCATGGCAGCACACAGACCTGCATTCCAGGCTACCAGGTGAGCATGTGTGAGCCCTGCATGTGCTGTGAGGATACTTCACAGCCAGGATCCTCAGGTGGGGAGGACGGCCATGTGGCATGATTGGCGGGATGAGTAGGGGTGGAAGCCTGGGAGGGAACGCGGGTAGGGCGCACACTTCTGTAGCTGCCTAAGTCGACCCCCAACCTGGGTCAGGTTTGGAGGGGCATGAGTGGGAAGAGGGGAGGTGGGGAAGAGAGAACAGGGCAACCTCCTTGCTGCTGCTGCATCAGGTGTGGAGTGGAGGGAAGCGTGGGCACTCCCTGCCTCTTTGGAAAAGCATTGCTATAGCTACAGAAGATACATTCCCATCCACTGAGCACTCAAAGAACACCAGGCCGCTCCTTGCACTGTCTTCCATGGCACTAACTCTTCCCCACAGTCCTGGGAGATGGTGGCTAGTTACTCCACTCTGGTGCAGGAAAGAAGCTCTAGGAAGGAGCCTGGTTGCTCAAGGAAACCATGTTAGTAAGGCTTAGGAGCCTATAGCTTCAGATCCCAACTCTGGTTTCCATGCCTGCCTCTGCTTTCTGCACTCAGGAAGTGCCCCCACCTCCAGCTTCCCGGGGCGCTGTATTTGTTTGTTTGTTTGTTTGGTTGTTTTGGTTTTTCGAGACAGGGTTTCTCTATTGTAACTCTGGCTGTCCTGGAACTCATTCTGTAGACCAGGCTGCCAGGTTGGCCTCAAACTCACAGAGACCCACCTGCCTTTGCCTCTTGACTGTTGGGATTAAAGGCATGTGCCACCACTGCCTGGCTAACACTGTGTTCTTAAGTGGCATTTGTCAGACAGCAGCTACTTGGATGTGTATCAAACAGCAGAGATGGCTTTCCAGTTGCTGCTGCTTACTGGGAGTCTAAACTGAGAAAGGCCCCAGGACCAAACCTGATCAACCATCAGAACCATCAACATCCTTCCTTAGACCTTGTGCAATCTACTTTGGCTTCCCAAGTCTGGAAAGATGTGAGATCGGGGCCTCTGAGGGGATCCTAGGGAAGTCCAGAGACAAGTTGACATGGAGAGCCTCTGAGAGAAGTGACCAAGTTATTGAGGCTTTGGAGAAGACACAATTCCTGGGGCATGAGGAGGTCAGGGAAGGCTTCCTCGAAGGAGAAACTGGAGCCTGAGTCACACACTACAGGAGGTATCATGAGAAGGGAGGGTGTTTCGTGGAGGGCGGTACAGAGATGATAGATGTGTGGGCTCAGAGCAGGCACAGGCAGCATGTGTTCGAGGATGGAGATAAGGCTCGATCTGAGTCAGAACCAAAAGATGTGAGAGACATGAAGAGAAGTTCTCAGGGATGAGGGCAGGAAGTAGGAGGCTAGTTTTCACTTCAGACTCAGATACCTGCTTAAAGAGCTGCACGCCAACAAGCATGGATGACACCTACTATGTGCAGGGCATTGTTTCAGACACAAGGCATGCCAAGAAGACAGATGACACCTAATATGTGCAGGGCACTGTTTCAGGAACCGGGGATTTACTGAGAGTAGACAGATGGGGTGTGAACGTTGGGCTGTAGATAAATAAGTGAGAGCAGGAGAGAGAAGATGGTGCTCCTGGTGCTTGGCATGTGCTCCCTAGAGGAGTGCATGAGTCTTGGCTGGCGAGGAGCCAGCTGGCTAAATAAATGGTGCAGTGAGCAGCAAGTGTAGACAGCCCTGGGGCAGGAGAAGGTGAACAAAATCCTAGGACATCTCCAAGTCCAGTGTGGCCAGCCCATGAGCAAGGCAGGGCAGGTGGGCAGGACAGACTGTGGGGCCCAACAGACCAGGGGAGACAATGAGGTCAAGTGTAAAGACCATTTGATGTGCCAGCTTCGGGCCAGGTCCTGTCTGGAGACTGTGGAGCTGGAGAACAGAGCTCCCAAGGGCTCACATACAGCCCTTCTCCCAAAACTTCAAGTGGTGTTCCTGTCCTGCCCACCCTGTACCCCACACATCCTGCCAACATCCTCTCAAGCCCCCCTCTCCAGGGCTTCCTTTCAGAATCCACCCTACCTCCCCCTGCCTGGCTAAGCCCACTCCGCAGACAGAAAGTCATACTGAACCCCACCCTCCCGAGTCCCTGAGATAAGTACTCCCCTCTTCTGCCTGGCTTGATGCCTGAAGCTCCCGAGACAATGCTACCCTAATGGGGGCTTTGTTCCTCTGGAAGGCAAATTTGAGTGATATATCTCCTTCACATTCACAATTTACTATACAATTGGCCTGGTGCAGCAGCATTAAGAAACTTAATGCTTTTAAGTAGAAGTTAATTGATTGAAATTAGGCAGCTGGCACCTGCTGCAGAATGGCAACGAAGCAGCGCAGGGTGAATGATGACTCTCCAGCGAAGCCGGGATGTCTGTGGACCCTCTGAACTACGAGAGCCCGTGTGCCAGCCTGCAGCATTTCACACTCCTGTGGACCCTGCGTGGACATGTGTTTGTGTGGGTAATATCTGCAGTGACCGGGCTAGTGTGCTTCTGAGTTGTGTGCGGTGTGGGGTCTCGTTGTTGTTGTGCACGTGGGTTTCGTGGGTTATGTGGATGTGAATGTCTGTAGGCGTGTGCCGCGCATGGGGTGTGGTATATGTGCCGAATGTGGGATTTGTGCAAGGCGTGAGGGCTGTGTCGGGAAAAGAAGGGTCCCAGGACACTCAGAATCAAGGTTCCTATGTGGACAAATTTCATTCATCTGCCCAGCAATATGATGAAAAACCAGCTTATTTGACATTTATTTATTTAATAAATTTATTTTTATTTATTATATATATTATATTACTTACATATTATATTGTTTAATATGACAGGTTATTTTTACCTCTCCCCCTTCTCTCTCCACCATGTGTATGTGCGCATGTGTGTGTGTGTGTGTGTGTTTGTGTGTTTGTAACAAGGTCTTACTTACATAGCTCAGTTTGGTTGTACTCTAGTTCCTCCTACCTCAGTTTTCCATGCCATATACCTAGTCCTATACGAAGTTCATCTCATTGAATTCTCATCCCCACTAAGGCAGCTGGTCAGCGAGGTGACCCACAGTGAAGGCACGGGGATCCACAACACCCCCGTCCTGACGGCCTCAAGTGCGAGACTCCCACTTGGACATTTATGTTTTGATCAAACCTCCATGCTACTATTTTGTTGACATCCCCCAAGGGCAGATGTTAGGAGAATCGGGACATGGGGCCATGGTTGCCTAGTGATTAGGAAACACCTTCTCAGAAGCACGGGAGAAAGCATGCACTGTGCATGGAATTTCATGCCAGAGAAGCAAGCCCGTGCTCTCTCCTTTGAGAAGACAGACTCGTTGCACTGGGGAAATGATAATGCCTGAGAGTTGGCATTTCAGCTCACATTGAAGCATTCCCTCCTTTGTCCACATGTTAAAAGGAATCACAAAAGGTATTTACATAGCGAATCCCTTTTCAAATATTTCCCTTCAGTCAAACCAAGGCCAGTTCCTCAGATAGTGAATTAATCGCTTGTAGTTTCCACGTGAAAGCTGAGCTTTCACTCTGCTTGCCTCTGGATGTGCCCTCTCTCTTCCAGAGGGTTCCTCTCCTCTACCAAGCCCTGTGCTTCAAACACAAGGGCTGTCTTTCTGTTTTCACTGTTCCTAAGCTTCAGTCCACCTTTGCCTGAATCCCTGGTCTGTGGAGGCTTTGGAATATTCAGTTTTATCTGTTTGTGCCGATTTCAAGTCTGAACAAAGCACCCCTGTGGCTGTACCTAAATCTGTGTGCTCAGGGTTGCCTGCTGGTACCCAGAGACTCTCTGGGCATCAGCCATCACTGAGCTACCACGCTCCTACTGTTACTCTGCAATGGTTAGCCATGGCCCGAGACCAATCCAGCCTGCTCTCTAATTTTGTATGAGCCAAGAAGTCAGAATGGCTTCTACATGAGAAAAGTTGTATTTTGTGACATAGGTTTCTGTGCTGAAAGGCAAGCAAGGCTTACCAAGTGCGGCCACCTGAACTGCGGCTGCTCTTTACGTGCAGGGACCGTGACAGTCGCTGTGGCAGAACCTACAAGGCCTTCCATATTTCAGCCCGACCCTTCGGAGGAGGACAGGTATGAGCAGTGGAGCCCCGCCTGACTTGCACATCCTTCTTAACCAAGTCTGTGCTCCACAGGGACTTGTGGAATTAATTTTTTTAACTTTTTCTAAGTTGTTTCTTAATTTGCTCTTCAAGGTTCAGCCCAGAACTCTTCCTAGTCTTGCCCTGAGTCTGGATGTGACATTTTGTCTGTGTTTCCGCTAGCATCTTGGGATACTGCTGGCATGGCACTTGTTAACAATGACAGTATCTGATGTTGAGTCTTTGCAGTGAGCCAAGCCACCATGTTCTCTAACTTACCCAGAGAAGTAGCTGTTATAATGCCCATTTGACAGATGAAGAAGCTGAGACCCAGAGGATATCGATCTAGCTTCGTACCTTGAATAGACAAAGATAAACAGTCTCACCTCAGAGCCCACTCTTGCCCACCCCACCCCACCCCCCACCACCTCAGATGCTCCTGAAATTGTTCTCCCTTCTCTGTTCTCTCTGACCTGAGCTCCTTGATGTGGTCCTGATTATTTCTGTATCAGGAGGGCTAGTCAACCAGAGATGGAAAATGGTCATGGAGTGTCTCCATCTTCCCTGCATGACAAATACTGGCCTTAACCACCATGTGCATCTTCACCGTACGTTCTCCATACCCCAGCCCCCACTCACGTATCTTTCACCCACCCCTGCAACCCTCAGCCCCCAGCCCCCATGCATGCATCCCTCACACACCCCTGTACCCTTCACTTACCCCAACCCACATTCATGCCCCCTCACCCATCCCTGCATCCCCCACCCACCCAGGCCCCCACCCCTGCACTCCTCACTCCCCATCCCCCATTCATGTACCCCTCACCCACCCCAGCCCACATTCATACACCACTCATTCAAACGTGTCTTCCTTGTGAAGAGTCAGCCCAATGCCAACCCCCTCATTAGACACGTGGGGAAACAGAAGATCAGGGGCATTAAGGGAAGTACCCAGTGCCAGTGGGAAGCCAAGTCAGGACCAGCACTCAGGAGCCCAGCCTGGAACTTTCATCAGAACCAGGGCTTTGATCAGTGGACAGAGAAGTGATCTTATTGACAGGCAAACCAAGGAGTGTGTTGTTTTATGAGGCCTTTTGTTATCAAGGATAAAAATTCCCCCAGTCCCCTAGGCAAGGTGCCTGAGACACCCTTGACAGTGATTCTGCCTGGCAGATGCCAGCCGGGCACACGCTGCAACATTGCACTACAGTGCTGGCCTGCTCCCCGCCCACCCCTCCCTCTGCTTTCTGCACACACTCCTGCCTCCAAGGGCACCGGCTTCCTGACCAGCCAGCCGTGCTCTAAAGCACAAACAGGGTAGGAAATGAAAACCCCGGGAACAGCAGATGAAGTGGGCAGGAGGTGGAGGTACCTCTACCCTGTGCGATCTGCTCGGCTCCCCAGGCTGGCAAGAGAAACTTAAACATTATTTACTCAACCATGTGTGAGTTAAAACCAATATCTGCCTGCCATCTGTTCAACTGAGTGACCCCATGACGTCAGGCTCATTCCTTCTCATCGGCTTCTCTGGCCCTCTGTGGCCCTTCCCCAGGTTGCCTGATGGGTAGGGAAGGACCCTGGTAAGTAGGCCCAGCTCCACAGCTCTCTGCAGACACAGTCATGGAGGTTGCTGGTCACCTTCTGCACTTGGCCCTTGGGCTGCTTCTGCCTTAGGAGGCTGCCATCACGCTCAGCGGGGTTCAGCGGGAATCCCAGATCCTCCACCTCCATTTCTAGTATTCCTGGTTCTGTCACCAGCTGATGGGATGACAGTCTTTAGGCATGCCAGTTTGTGATCTTAGTTTTCCTACTAAGTACACAAGGGCACGGGCTGGCAATTCTTCGAGGATCCTTTGAGCTGTAATATCTCCCTGTCTGCCTCAGGTTGCACTCCCATTTCTGACTCAGGACCCTCATACCGGGCAGCGCCATTCTTTCATTCATTCCCTGCTGCGCCCATTTGTCCATATCTGCCAAGGCAGGCTCCCTGCCACGATGTCTTCCTGTTACCTGGCAACCACCATCACCACACCACACAGGGCTTTGGGAGCCTGCTGGCCTGCCTTCCAACACACACACACACACACACACACACACACACACACACACACACACACACACACACACACACGGCAGGAAGAGGGAGAGATCTGCAGGTACAAAGAACTATCTGTTGGGCAGAAATCGGAAAGAGATGCCCAGGAAAGGGTCATGGTGCTAAAGCATTTTGTTAGGAGTAAGAATTGAGTTCCAGACCCCAGACTATGCCAGATTGCTGTGCATTCTTGTGCAAATTATTTCCCACTCTGGGCTGTGGTCTCCCCCATTTGCTTACTGGGGGCAATAGATTCACTGATTTCTTGACAGCTCTTCAGCTAAAAGCTTTTGCCCAAGGAAAGATCTGGGTCCTGGCAGCAGAGACTATTCGTGGAGCCAGTAGCCCTGCCTTCTTTGTGTGCCCATGAGAGCTAAGGTGGTGACTGGGGCCAGGAAAAAAACAGTGACCTGCAACCTAACTAAGGGTACAAAGGACCGAACGGCACCTGAGGACCATGACGTGCACCTCTTCCCAACCCTATTTAGTGACGTGACACTGAACCTTGGCCACAGAGGGCCAAGTATGTTTTCCATGGAAACTGCTAAATGACAGATCCCTATCACCCGTCTATCTCCATTCAGCCATCGATCATCTTAGGAGCTTCTTGATACACATTTATCAACAGGCGATTGCCCTGGAGTCTTTATATAGCCAGAAGAAAATTTTACCCAGTGCAGTGCTCTCTTCACCCAGTTCCCTACAGTGACAGCCACACCCCGTGTCCTGAGGAATGAATTGCACTTAACCAGACCATAACCCACTTAACCACCCTCCACTGCGGGGGGGGGGGGGGTGAGTCGGGGAGGGGGGCAGGCTTCCAGGAATGCAGATACCAAATGAGGAGAGAAGAGAGGTGGTACTTGCTGCTTCGGAAGCCTGCTTATCTGGCCATCAGGGATGAACCGCACAAAGGCTGGCTCGTGTGTGTACTATTCAGAAAGACTCGTTAATATCAGGGTGTTAAAATATGTAAATAGCATCAACATGCACCACATCCTAATTACTGTTTTGCATTATCAAGTCATTTACTCTTTATGACATTCTGCGACTGTTCAGCTGTGTCAGCGAACACTTAGCAGAACCTCCTACCAGGGATGATGAAGTCCCAGCTTCCTGCTACAGGAGAGGGGGAGGGGAGGGGGAGGCAGCCACACAAGGCGCAACAATGCCTCCCGTTCCAGGTGCCTCCGCACTGGAGGAGGACACCCATTGTGGAGATGCTTTTTGTGTGAACAACATATGTTCCCACTTCCTGGCATTTTCCCGTCGTCCCTCAATCCCGCTTCTCGCAGCGGCAGATTTATATGCAGGCTAATGAGAGCTGACATTTCTTGCACCGCTCGCTACACTTGCTGCACTGAATTATGGCAGGGCAGGTATCCCCCAGCCGCAGAGCAATCTCCCTCAAACACTTCTTTAAGGCAGCTGTGAGGTCCCAAATGGGGAAGCTGCCTGCACTATCTGCAGGGTGACATTCGGGTTGTCAGTCTGTTTCTTGGGACCGAATCCCACTTGCTCTTTAGGCCCTGTGCCTGGCTCTGAAGGAAGCTTTCTGCTAACTCGAGAAGGTTAAAGTTGCAGTGCTTTATTTTCTTTGAAGGGTTAGTTGAAGCCAGGGGTCTCACAGAGGTGGCACAGACACCAATCGCCATTCATAGATATATTTTGTAGTGGTTTCATTGACTAATTTAAGACATTAGCACATTTTATATAGACATTCAGATTGCTAGTGTTTCTGAAAGCAAGCGAAACTAGCCCTGAAACTGGTGATGAGTGCCAGGGATGCTGAGAGGTATTCCTCAGATGGAGAGAGGTTTACTGTTTATGGAAGGGTGGCTAGGACATAGCTTCCAACTCTGGATGGACTGTGTTTGAAGCCAAACTCCACAGCTCATTTGCTCTGTGACACTGGGCAATTACTAAGCTTCTCTGTGCTTTAGTCTTCTCAGGTATAGTAAAGAAGATAGCCCTGATGTCATCCAGCTGGAGGAACTCAGATCAGCACCTGGCGCATGCTCAGTGCTAGGTCAGATTTATTTATAGGACTGACACCTGCTGCCTTTCCAAAAGGCACGTACTTCTCCTATATTAGACTCTGGAACTTTCTGGGGTGACTTGTGCTGTGTCCCAGCGTCTGTGATAAAGCTACCAGTGTGAGCATTCTTGGGTGATTTGCCACTGGGTACCCTACGCAGCCAGAGGAGGCCAAAGCCGGAGGGAGGTGCAGTCTAATACTGTGCCTCTCATCTCTACCATCAACTGTTTACACCCGTCAAGGTCCAGTGTATTCCCCCAGGCGACAGGTTCACAGAGTGAGTAATTCTGTATTGGAGATTATTAAAGATCTGCTATCGCTAGCAGGAAGAAGGGAACAGAGAGGTGAATGGAGACAATTTCCATTAAAATAGAGTTGGGAAACAAAAGGCACACAGAACTATTTTGAGCCTAAGGCAGGTGACACAGGATTCAAAATTTAATGAGCCTTAAATGCCACTGGATGAATGCAGCAGAGACACAGGGCTGTATCAGACAGGGCTTAGTTGTAGCTTCCCCACACTCTCCCCCTTTTTAAGGCTCCCGAGCACTAGCTAGCTAAAGCTCAGTCAAATGAGGGAGTGACACGGCAGCATTAGGAAACACACAGAGAGACCCCCTGGGTACCTGCTGCAGACGTGAGCAGGGATAGTCACCCTGTGCTTAGGGTGACAGATGCCCGTGTTTCCCCGCGTATCTCCATGGAGCACGTGTAAATGTCCTGAGTTGTTATGGGTAGCCCACCAGAGATGACCACAGTTTATAGCCAATCGAAAACCCTTATTCCTGCTGGCTGGGACTATACTTGGGTATTTGGGATCGACATGAGGTCATGAGTGTTTAGGGTAAGAGGTTTTAAAGGCAAAAATCAAATCCTGGTATCTCATTTGGCAGCTGCAGGGAGAGGTTTTGCACAAGCAAGCCGTTAACAGGAGCTAAGTTAGCTGGGGCATCTTGACCTTGGGTTCCTAGAATAGAATTGGGTAATTTTTCATGAGATTCTCTATCAAGGAGATCAAATCCTAGTTAAATCTGAAATGGCCTCAGCAAGAACACAAGATGGAGGTGTCTCTGTCTTCCCTAGAGCCGCCTTGGTTTCTCAGCACGTGGGTTTTGTTAGTTGTTTGGAAGGTTGTGTTTCCCGTAGGGTGCTGCTGGGCAGTGACCTCAGCTAAGGGCCTGCATTTCTCCAAAGCATAGACAAGGCGACCGAATTCATTCTGCAGCTGAGGTTTCTAGCTTCTGACAAGGTGGTGGTTTAGGAGAGGAGGGGCATCAAGCCCCGTCTTGCCTGTGTAGCACCATAGTGAGATATCATAGTAGGGCAAGTTTCCTGGAGGCTTTCTGGCCTTCCCTACAGCCTTGGGCAGCTGTCTAACCTTGGGCCTGGTCTATAACCTTGTTGCAAATTGCTATTTTTGTAATTATTTGCACACGTTAGTTGCATAAATGAACAGGACTCACAGTGATATTTTGACCAACACCATACACCGATGCTTCCAGCTCAGCACCTCTTCAGGTCCTTGTTTCCTTATGAGGGTAAGAACTTAATGTGCTTTCCATTCTGTGTCTGACTTACTTCACTTAGCATGCCATCCTCCGGCTCCATCCTTTTCGCTGCAAGTGACAGTATCTCGTTCTTTGTGGCTGAATATCCCATTGTGTCTATATACTGCTGCTTTATCCATTCATCTGTTAGCTACATCTAACAGTTCTGTTACTGACAAACTAGAACAATACCTCTGTCCTTGGGCGAGGTGGCTGAGATTAGGATGCCTTCCCAGGCAAAGAGAAGGCAAGTTCCAAGGAAGCTTTTAATGAAGTGAATGTCCACATGAACTGTTAATGATGTGAAAGTACTTAAAGTCACACCATGCAGAAGTAAGACTGGGAGAAGCTGGTTGCCCTAGCTTTGAGTTGTATGTAGCTTCTATTGAAAATTAGGGCAGAGTCAGAAATGATCATCTGGGCAGGAAAGTGTGGTGCACCTTTTTTGGCTGGCTGCTCTCAAACTGTGTTTTCAGGAAGTGCTACTGCAAGAGGAAGTCCTATGTCTGAGCTGTATGATCTTTGAAATGAGCATTTAAGTGGAATGCCATTTACCCACATCCAACCTTATGTGGCCTAGGGAAGACTGTTATTTGTACCCACTGGAGTAGCAGACTGCAAACATAGTCCAAGTGTCAGGTAGGTGCCCTAGCAGGGTAGAAATAGCCAAGCATATGTCACAGCGACTGTGGTCAGTAATGAACTGCCCAGGGATTTTGTTCCTTAGTGAAAGACCAGTGTTGGAAAGCTGTTCTTCTTTCAGATCCTCTAACTCCCTAACTCCCCTTAACAAATCCATACTCAGTCTATTCTGAATAGTAAATCAACATACATGAATATTCGAAGTGGCATAGCCGGCTCTTCAGAGCTCTGGTTCCAGGCTTTCGAGGAGCAATCAGACTGATTTTCCACAGTGGTCACACCGGTTTCCCTCCCCAGCAGTGGTGGACATCAGTTCCTTTTTCCTGAACACTCCCAACTTTGGCTGCCACCTGCATTTTGTTACTAGCCATCCTGATGGGGTAAGGTAAGGAAACCCCATCTCACACCTTCCCTGCCCACGGATGCCCAGGCCCTCTTCCCTGAATGCTCCTGTCAGAAGCCCAGCCCAGCTTCACACTGGAGAGTCAAGACACACAGAGGTCAGAAGACAGTGTCTGCCTCTATCACTCTCCTCTGCCTTTGCCTTTGAGGCAGGGTCTCTCCCTGAGCCTCAGCATCATGTTTTCTTGGCTAGGCTGGAAACCAGAAAACCTCAGCAATCTCCTGTCTCTGGCTCCCCTGGAGCTTGGGTCACCAGAGTGTGTGGAATGCCAGCTTGTTTTAGGGGTACTGTGATCTGACCTCTGGTTCTCGTGATTGTGCAGGAAGCAGTCAACTCCTGAGCCATCTCTTCATCCCCTATTCCTTTCACTTTGAGAGACCCCAAAAGTACAGCGGGCTCACTTGCCGTAATGCGGAGTATCTCAAGGCTAGTGACAGGAACCCTAACTCCGTCTGTTCCCCTCTGCCACACAGTCAGGATCTCATGATCCCTTTTGTCCCACTCAGGGACAGGCAAGTAACGACACATTCCTTGCCCGCCCAATGTGGCATTCTGATGTATCTGCCTATCACGGGAGGAGACTCTGGTTTTGAGGTTCGGGATGGGGAAGCATCACGTGGCTTCATCTCTGATGGCTGCTGCTCTGAGAACCATAGTCAGAACAGAAACTGGGCCACTCTCGGGGCATATGTCCATAAAATTGTACACTTTCAAAACAAATAAAAAACCTAGATGCATAGGTCCCCAGCGACCTGAGAAGGCACCCACTCCAACCTCTGTCACCCAGGACAGAGACAGAGACAGACACTTGGTATTCTTTTACTTCCTTTCCTTTTTTATTTCTTAGAAATAAAGGCTGATATTCCAACACTTGTCTTATGTCTTATTAGACAACCAGGAGAGGAAGAGTTAGAGTAGGATGGAGAGCCAGGAAGGGCTTGTTTGCTAAAAGTCTGGTCCACTTCCATTTTTTTTTTTTACTGGGAGGGCTCCTCCTCGGTCTCATTGAGAAATGATGGCTTCTGTCACTGCAAAGGGGTTGCAATGGGCAGAAGGGCGAGTCTTCAAGGTAACCCTTCTCCCGGCTGACAGTCCACGGGATGCAGGCGCTAGTACCGAGGTTGGCAAAACCAGAGAAAAAGTCACCGATGTTGGAGGTTTCATGGAATCCAGCCAGACATCAGGCACCGTCCAGGGACCCTTTAGGATACAGGCATGAATGTGGTACCGCTTGCTTAGTTTCTCCGTGTATGTTTCTTTATGTGGGAGTTTCTCCCCACACAGCCTTGGTGTTAAAGTTGGAATGGCAGCCCGCTCCACTCCCATTCCCAGGAGTGGCTTAGGATCAAAGCTATCACTCCAAGTCTTTACGTACATGGTACAAGCTGGAATGGGCCACCCAGAGATGATCTCCCACGGGAGTCATGCACATTCATGGGGTCCTATTTGGAGTTTGGTCCTATTCGGGGTCCCACTGGGCAGGCATGATCTCAACATTTGTCCCTGTAATTTTGACTCCAGCCTGTAAGCAAGCTCAGCTGTGAGCCTTCACAATATCTCTGCCATAGGCTTTGTCTGCAACCACAGTGATATGGACTCGGGGCCCCAGGGAAGCCATTGGACGGCCAACCAGAATGGTGCTCATCTGTTCCTAAGAGTATGTTCCATTCTCTACCAAGGATGCTGGTTGCTCACCATATCCATTATCCATTTGCAGAAGTGGCTTAAATTGCTCTCTGCAGGCTTCTGGTTATACTTGAAAACTTTTGGGGTCTTTGCAGAAGGGGTCCCAGGATATAGCCCAAGGATGCAATGTGTCACTGTTGGAGTCCTCAGACTAAAAGTACCAGAGCCATCTAATCTCACTCAGGCAAGTCCTCTGCACTCTTGGGCTCAGAATCCTGGATGTGGGTCTTACTGCAACATCCTCCAGTGCCATCAGCCAAGACACACAGCTCGGGCTTTCTCGTGCTGGGGCAGGGGCATGTACATTTGCTAGATGCCTTTGTTCAGGAGGTGGGAGGTTGCTAGGGTGGCTATGGTAGAAGACGTTCTGGGCAGAGGGTGGGTGGATGGGTCTCAAGAGTGAGACAGAGAGCTCCACTTACCTCCCATCCTCAGCTCCCCTCCTTTACTCCTTTCTCACCTCCACCATCCGGCCCACGAGTCCGTCACTCATTTCTGAACGCAGCCTCCCAAGCTACATGCATGCACCTGCCGGTCCCTGCGGCCCAGAGGTCTTGTCCCACAGCACAACACACCTCTCTCTCCTTAAGACCTCTGGAGTCTCCTCTTTCTCACGACAAAACCCAGATGCTGTGTCCTGACCCACATGTCCTGCTTGATGCGGTTCCCCCGTCTCTCTGGCCTTGTCTCCCATCACCCTGCCCCTGATTTGTGTTCTATAAAATAGGCCTTTTCTCTATCTCAACGAATCCCCGTGTCCATGTTCAACTACACCCCAAAATTTTAGCATGCCGTTTTCCTTTATTGGGTGTTCTCCCTAGATCCTTTCTCTCCCTACTCCGCCTCCTCTGTTCCTTAGACAGGACTGTTCCTGCCACCATCCGTTCCCTCTCTGGGGTCCTCTTAACACATGCCACCCACTGCCAACCCATGGCGTAAGCTTTGGTCTTGTGTCCTTCTCTAGAGTGGAAGCCTCCTGGGAGCTGGGACCTGGCAGACTCATTTCTCACTCTGTCCCTTGTATCCAACACTCCGACTGGCATGTGGAAGATGCCGAGTGAATATTTGTTGAAGAAATGAGTGAGTGAAGGCTCAGTGGGCCTCAGGGGCATTTCAGAAGTTCCTGTTGCCAGGGATTACTTCACCGTGCCATCAACTAATTTCATCTAAAATGAGAACCGCAGGACCCTTTCGATCATCACAGAGAGGTGGGAAGTGAGACTTTCCGGGAAGATATGCATCGTACCAGTCAGTGTCAGGGAGAACCCCCAGATGAGTGCCAACCATGGCAGCATTGGGTAGCCCCCGGGGGAAAGAGAGGTGATCAAGATGTAACCCCTTCCCTCAAGGAAGCTATAGACCAATGGGGCAGATCCACACATGCACACAGTTCTCTGTGTTTCTGATGCAGACAGAATGAGATAAAACCATAAAATATGGATAAACCTTGGAAGGGACGAACAAACGCCGGCACCTTGGCTGAATCTGAAACAGTGACCCACGTCCCCCGCCAGCTGACTTCAACAGGAGAACTTTAATTATATTGCTTAATTACACCAGAGCACACCAGCATTTTTAATTTTTTTTAACAGTAATTCCCCCCTGGGCTCCTGATATTTGCCTTACGTTATTGCCAAGCACTGGAGAAGAGCGACAAACAGGAAAGGGGTCTTAGTGTTTGGAGTCCTCAGCCCTGCTGTGTGCTATTTGCTTATACATTCAGAGCTGGAGGAGGAGAACTCTTCATCTGTTCCTGGTGACCTGTAAGCCCATCTCTGTCTGAGAAGCAGGAGGGCAGGGACACTGTGGCCAAGCAGCCAGACTATGCCTCAGACTTCATAAAACACTGGACTTTCTTACCGATCTCTCAAAAAATCATGTAGAGATTATAGCTCTGCAGTTTTAAAAAAGAAGAAGTTGAGGCAGGATTGCAGCAGTCAGTTATTTGACTACACATCAATCTTGTTAGAGCAAGAGGTCACAACTCTAAACTCCAAGCCTTATGTGTTGCCACCAAGCAGGTGGTTTGTATTAGAATGTCCACATCTGTGCAAAATCACAAAAAACACTGCATAATTTCTTTACAAATATTTTTTTCCTTCTGGCAGCTTCAGATTAATGCATGTGTTTAATTAACATTTCTAATTAAAACCACAACGCACAAGACTCAAATATTTTCCATGAGTTACATTCCTCCTGATCTGTAAATGGAGCCAATATGAACATGGTAGGTAGATCGATTCAATTTTCCTAGAGAGATCTGACAACATTTTTATCAAATAAAATCACTAGGAACAAGTTGGACATGCTCAGCCAGCTCCTCTCCAAAGCTAAGATGAGGAGGTAGCAGCTGCTTCTTGGAGATACAATGAGCAAGAACCAGGTACAATGGACTGAAAGTTTGTGCCAATTTTGTGAGTTGAAGTCATAATCCTATTGTGATGGCATTTAAAAGTGGGAACTTGTCAGGCAGAGATGGTACATGCCTTTAATTCCAGCTCACATGAGGCAAAGGCAGGCAGGTCTCTGAGTTCGAGGCCAGCCTTGTCTACAGAGTGAGTTTTCAACAGCCGAGGCTACACAAAGAAACCCTGCTTCTAAAAACCAAACCGAAACAAAAATTAGTAATAAAGGTAGAAAATTGGTGAGGTCATTGAGTTGTGAGAGTATATCCTTCATGACTGAAATTAATACTTTAGTAAGAAGAAACAAGAGGGGTCTTGTTAACCCCTTTTCTGCTGGTTAGTTTTTGCCAATTTGGTACAGCTCTAGCTATACTTGGGAAGAGGGAATCTCAGTAGAGGAAGCGTCTCTACCAGATTGGCCTCTGGCCATGTCTGTGATGCATTTTCTTATTTGCTAATTGATGTAGGAGGGTCCATCTGGCTGTGGGCTGTGCCCTTCCTGGGCAAGTGGGCCCAAGGTATATAAGAAATTTCCGTACAGAGGAAGCAGTCTAGTAAATAGCTTTTCTCTGTAGTTTCTGCTTCAGTTCCTGCCTTGACTTCCTGCTTTGAGTTCCCTACTTGATGATGGATTGTAACCTGGATGATGAAATTAATCCTTTTCTCCCCAAGATGCTTTTGGTCACTGTATTTATCACAGTGACAGAGCAATCTAGAACAGGTCTCTGTGGCCACTCCCCATCTTTTCAAGACATAGTAACAACCTACAAGAATCAATACCAGAATTTGATTATGCTAGCACCCTGATCTTCGTTGGTTGTTGTTGAATCCCAAACATACTGAGACACTGGGTTCTCCATAAAAATAAAAAAAATTATTTTGAGGGCAGGAGTGGTTGGGTGTGTCTCTGTTACTGTTCTATTACTGTTCCTGTTCTGGGGCTGTAAGAGACACCATGACCAAGGTAATTCTTATAAAAGAAAGCATTTAATTGGGGGCTTGCTTACAGTTTTAGAGGGTCAGTTTATGATTATCATGTTGGGAATCAGGCAGGCATGGCGCTGGGGAGTACCTGAGAGTTTTACATCTTGATCCACAGTTAGCAAGGCAGAGAGAGATTAGTTCTCATGTGGGCTCTTGAAACCCCAAAGCTCACTTACAGTAACACACCTCCTCCAAAAAGACTACACCTCTTAAATCCTTCCCAAACAGTTCCATTAACTGGTGACTAAGCATTCAAATATATGAGCCTATGGTGGCCACCACACGTGGTTTGAAATGTAAGAGAGGACATTGCAGCCACGTGGCAAAGAGAAACAAAAGGCTCCATATAAAGAGGCTACTGTAAAGTAGTAGAGATTTTAAACTAGAATTCCATCAGTCTGTTAGTCTGTTTCCACACAGACCCCAAAGGAATAAAAAATCATGTCTGACGTTTGTCAACACGGTAGTCTTGCCTAAAGCAGGATTTCCCAAAACTTAATCACGGAATATCTTTCTCTGAATCTGTTTGTTTCATATTTTCACTTTTAATTGACACATTCTGCTTAAATACATTTATTTATAAGGGAACTTTCACATTGTTCTCATAAGCATGTACCAGTGTGACATGGAGGCAGACACACAGTCATCCCCGTACAGTTTCACTTTGTACCATTTCTTTTACCTGTATTCAGCATGGTCTGAAATAGCAAAGGAAAATTCCAGAAATAAACAATTCCAAAGGTTTTCAATTGCATGTCGTTCTGTAGGGCTTTCAGAAAAACAACCTTGTACTTTCTCCTTTCATTCTGCTTTGGGGTGCAGTCCAAAAATGGATGCCTATTAAGTAAAGATCCAAGAATTCAATGATTGTTCAGAGGCAGCCATGAGGCTGGGTGTCTCAGCTGCTCTTCAGTGGACACCAGAATCCAGAAGAAGGCCAGTGAAGAAATGGACTTGGCAGTGAGAATGAGAGCAAGCAGACAAAGAGCAAAAGCTTCCTTTTTCCACGTCCCTTAGGTAGGCTGCTAGCAGAAGGTGTGGCGCAGATTGAAGGTGGATCTTCCCACCTCAAAGACCCACATTAGAAGTAGGTCTTCCCACTTCAGATGATTTAACTAAGAAAAAATAATTCCTCACAGATGTACCCCGCCATTTGAGTTTTAGTTAATTCCAGATGTAGTCAAGTTGACAACCAAGAATAGCCATCACAACCACCTTGGTTTAAAATTAAAGCCAATTTGGCTAGGACTCATGCATACAAATCTGAAGACAAATTTCCCATGGCTTACCTTGAGGTGAGTGTAACCTGAATTGTATTTTTCTACTGCAGTGGGAAGAAAAGGAGAGGACCTCAGCTATTGATGCTGTTGCTAATGACAGGACAAGAGACTGGTCATAGTTCTGGGCCAGGGTTGAGGAACCCCACCTGGCTTGAGGATGGCCTTCGTGGTGTCAAAGCCTTAGAAAGTACCAAGGATTACATGCCCCCAGGTAGGAGGGTGTCAGAGATTCAGCAACACTACACTGCTAGAATGACAAACTATTCATGAGCCACCTCTTAACCTACCCATCTATTACAAGTTCTTGACTTGAAAGCCTCCTGCCTGAGGACTAGCTTTCATGGCACCAGAAGACACCATGTAAGTTACCAAAGGAATGAAGCAACCAAAAGTCCTACCCAGCTACAACACCTATGAACCACAGCAACGAGCAGCATGGACATATAGCACAAAGGGTACAGTAGTGGCACACATGCCTTGGGGGTAACCAACAGTTCTCTAATTGCACTTAAGACCTGCTCACCAAGATGAAAATCATGCCTGTACCAGAAACCCGGCTAACATCTCAGACAGATGAGATAACGGAGTCTCAGAGAAGAATTTATAGCCACCAATTTACCAGACCAGCATAATAACTCAAAATTTTTGGCCATAGAGCACAGATAAGTGGAGTTCTCGGCCCTTACCAAGAAAATTTCTATGTCAACAGATGGAGACCATTACAGAAAACCACAACCAATCAGAATGTAGGGTCATGGAGCCCAGTCCAGATGGAGACATCTACAATACAACTCCCACACATAAGCTTCAGAGAACATTGCCAAAGAGGGGACAGACAGAGCCAGAGGGTTAGGGAGTTTGCTGCCTCCTCGTAATGTCAGAAGCTACACTAATTAAGTCTCCTTAGCATGAATGTTCAGCTCACTAGCATGAGCTGAACAAAGACGACAGCAGCAGCAATCACCTTTTCCCGGGAAGAGCACACAAACTGTTCTCCAATACCAAATGACCAGTACGTTAAGGAACATTGTACAGACTAATCAGTTTATATTAGGAATATATATACATAAGTAACAACAATTAGTGGAAAAGAGGAGCCATGAATTTGAAAAAGAGCAAGGAGGGGTGTATGAGAAGGTTTGGAAGGAGGAAAAGGAAGGAGAAAATAATGTAACTGTATTATAATTTCAAAAAGTAAAAGGAGCAATAAAGACAACAAAAAAGCAAAGCAAATATATTTGACAGAATATATTTGCTATAATATGATAGCAACATGCCATGATGTCTATTATAATATTCGACATCCTTTTCAATGAGTTTAAATGTTTTATATTGTTTTTAAGTTAAAATTAGAAGTAAGCCGTAAAAAAAAAAAAAAAAAAGTCCCACCCATCACACTTCCCAGTATCTCATAAGGGATTAAATTCAAACATGAGTTTCAGAGGCTAAACAAGAGCAAACTCTCCACACGGAGCAAACTGGTTGTTCTGTGACCTACTGTCGTTCTAATGTGAGTTGCTTTTCACAGTGCTATCAACATCCACACGTCAATCACACAGCACAGAGAAATCGCATGATGGTTCACAGTTACCTGGAGGTTTAGTAGGTAGCAAAATCAGGATTTGGGTACCATTTCTGAAAATGTATGTGATACTGGTGCTCCCAGAGCAACCTTCCATCCCTTACACAGACGAGTACTGAGCAGGACATCTGCTATAGTTTGAATCAACGACACTACCAAAGGCTCATACATCAAAGGAGTGCTCCCTAGCTTGGTGCTGTTGGGAGGTGTGGAATCTTCAGGGCCTAGTGAGAGGTCTTTAGATACCTGAGGGAGATGTCCTCAAAGGAGATTATAGGTCCAACCCCTTTCTCATTTTCTCACTTCTGGTAGATTTGCTTCTCCATGCACTTCCAGCATGATGTGCACCATGACAGGGTTCCAAGCAGCCAGGCCAACTGGCTGTGGGCTGGACCCTCCAAAACTGTGAGCCCAAATAAATGCTTTATCTATATCAGCCGGGACAATCACATGGCTTTTCTCTCATCTCTCAGTATGGTGTGCTCAAACTGCCTTTTGCAGATTGACACATCTTTGCATTTCTGGTATAACTCCAACTTGGGCACATAAGTGACCCTCGTGACAGGCTACTCGATTCAGCCTGCTGGGAACTTTTACATATCATTTATCTAATACACTGTTGAAGATTATAAAGGGTGCATCCTTTAGGGTGTCTGCAGGTTTCTTATGATGCCTGTGTCTGGCTTCTACATCATGGTAATAGGTTTAGAGGATGAGGTAGGCAGTGTTCTTCCCTCTGCGTTTTTAAGTTGTGGAAGACACCTGTGGATCCTTCTGTGAGCATCTGGCTCTGGGATTTTCTTTGTTGGAAGATTTTCAAATTAATTACTCAATTCCTAGTTACGAATATGCTCAGATTTTCTATTTCTTATTCAGTTGTAGTCTGTGTTTCTAGGAATCTGTTCATTTTTGCTGCTGTCTAGCTTCTTGGAACATTGTTGTTCATAATTTCTCCCAGAATCCTTCTCTACTCCTGCAAGATCAATAACAGTGTTCTCACGTTCATTTCTGATTTCAGTAATTTGAATTTTATCTTCTTTCTGGTCAATTTAGTTTGCCAATTGCACTGATGTTTTTTAAAGTGGATAATATTTATTGTCTACCATCCTCAGCATTTGAAATATATTAACTCACTTGGTCCTAGACACCTTGAAGAAATAAATGTAGTTGGCCTTTCACACCAGGGAGTGAAGCATCCACAGGTGAAACCAACTGCAGAGTTAAAATATTTTTAAATGATACATCTGTATTGAACAAACAAAATTTTTTGTGTCATTATTCCCTAAATAACACAATATGGCAAGTATTTATATAATGTTTGCAGTTTTATTAGGTATTAGAAGTAGCTTAAAGATATGTGAACATCATAGGAGGAAGTTCAAAAGTTATAAGCTACGACTTGAGTAAAGGACTTGAACATCTAGACATTTCACATCCATAAGAAAGCCGGCAACAGTCCCCTGTGGGTAAAGGGCAACTGTATTCTTATTACCTCTATTGGAAATATGTAAGTGATTGATTCTGGGACCAGAAGTAGTAGCCATGGACTCCCAGCAATCGGTTGCCCAGATCCAGCTCTCAACCACAATGATGTAAAGACAGGGAGGTAGGCGTGGTCTGTGTACCTGGCCACTCAGTGTCTAAAGGCTACGACCCTGAGTAGGAAACTATCTCACTCCCTCTCTCCTGGCACCCACTCTGGCTGTGAATTCAGCAAGCTCCATGCCCAGTATAGAGCCTGCCCTTGTAGCTTCAGGCCTCTTGATCTTCCAGCAACTGGACCTGTTCTAAAGACCCAGGACCTTGGACAAGAGGAGGCATTTCCTCTCCTCCACCTTTGCAGGACAGTCAGGGGAAGGGAGGAAGGGCCTTAGTGTAGAGAACAGAGGCCCAGGAAGAAATCTGTGTGGTGAACTGGCAGGGCCCAGGGATGCGAGCTGGCTTCTGCGTGCCCACTGTGAACAGACCTCTGTCAACTGCTCATATGCAGGATCTCCTCTCCATCAGAATTTCCCTTCTGTGGGAGTCCCTGATGAACCCCAGGACCAGCCTCCCATCAGTATGGTGTGTGCCTCTCCCTGGGATGAGCTACCTGAGTGAGTCTCTTGCTCACCACTGCCTTCTAGAGCCTCACCCACAGCCTAGCCATATGTAAGGCTTTACTGTCTATCAGTGGATGAATGGACTCCGCGTGCTCATCTGTGAAGCAGAGATCATAATGACATCGACTTCATGGCCTTTGCTGTGAAAGGTCAATGATCTTTTCCAAGTGACAGCTTTTGTTTTCATTTTCAGTACTGTTTTTCGATATTATGGTTGATCTCTCTATCCTCATCTTTATAGTTCCACTTTAGGCTTAGTTTGCTCCTATTTCTCCACTCTCTTAAAGTTGAAGTTCAAGGTGTTTATTCATGATATCTTCTTTTTACCTTAGATATTTTTAAATTATTTGCTTTTTAAAATTTTTATTCGTAATTGACAGAATAACCATATATCTATGAAGTGTAAAATGGCATTTTGATGTATGTTTCACTTGTGAAATTATTAACTTAGTCAGCAAATTTATCAGTTCACATAGTTATCCTTCATTTTGGTAAAATATTTACAATCTAGTCTCCAAGTGATTTTGAAATATTCGGTGCATTATTATTATAGTAGTCACATACAGCCAAGAATTTTTCTGTAAAATAACTTTTACTGAATCTTGTAATTTTGGTATTTTCCATTTTCAGTTTGTTAATCTCATTTTTTTTTTTTTTACTTTCCCTTATGACTTTTCTTTGGCCCACTGGCTATTCCAGAACGCATCGTTTTGTTTCCACAGTCTTATGAATTTTTAACATTGCTTCCCACAATGGAATTTCAGCCGAAATTTCATCCTTGTTAGAGGGGGTATTTCATATGTGTTGTGGTTTGTGTGTGAAATGCCCTCAGAAGCTCATGTGTTTGAAGGCTTGGTTCCTCAGTGGTTCGGGAAGGTTGAGGAACCTTTGGAAGGTGAGGCTTACTGGAGGAAATGGGTTACTGGGGTGGGCATTGAGGCTTCATAGTACGGTCCTACTGTGTGTTCCTTCTTTGTTTCCCGAGTATGGATTCAGTGTCACCAACCAGCCCTCTGCTCCCACCACCCACCACACCTTGCCTGCTGCCCTGACGGAATGCACCCCTTTGGAACTGTAAGCTAAAACAAACCCTTTCTCCATCAGCTGCTTTTGAATACGTGGTCCTCAGTTGGTGACATAGTTCAGAGATGTGTGCAGCCGTCATGGGGGAAATACGTCACTGGGAGCAAGCTTCGGAATTCATAGCCTTCTCCCACTTCTGGTTCTCTGTCCCACTTCCGGTTCTCTCTCTGCTCTGTGTGTGCTGTCGGAGATGTGAGATCTCTTAGCGTCCTGTTTGGGCTGCTTATGGCCATGCCTCCCCCACCAGTTCAGAGTTTTTCTCTGGTACTGTGAGCCAAAATAAAGTTTCTTCTTTATGTTGCTTTTAATCCTGGTGTTTTATCATCGCAACAAAAAAATAACTAATATAGTACTTTATCATGGCAATGAGAAAGTAACCGAGACAATAATTTCACTCTTCCCAAATCTTTTGAGAATTGGTTTGTGGCACAGAATATACTTTATTCTTATTCCATGTACATGTAAAAAAAAGTGTATATTCGGCTGCTGTAGGGTAGGGTGTCCTGTGAGTATGTATTAGGTCTACAGTCAGTCCCTGGCTTATCATAGTTCAACTTAAAAGTCTTTTATTTAATCTACGATGGTGTAAAAACAATATGCATTGAATAGACATTACATTGTAAATTCTGAGCTTTTTCCAGACAAGCAGCACAAAAAAACCAATTCTGTTTTTTATTTTCAGTATAGTGTGTAATAAACTACATGTTAGATTTGAAACTATTTCAAAATGGGCTTTATATGGGAAAATGTTGCTCAATTATGTGCTAACATTCTGAGGACACTTACAGCAGGCTGGGCTAAGCAAGGATATTTGCCAGGTTAAATACATTAAATGCACCTTTTTAAAGATAGGGTCTCATGTAGCTCAGGCTGACTCTGAACCTTGAACTCCTAATCCTTTACCCCTTTAGCACTGGGATGACAAGTATGTGACACTTTGCCTAGTTTAATGAGTTACTGGGGCTCCCGTCATGGCTTTGTGCATGCTGGGCGACCGTTCTACCAATTGAGCTACACCTCTCGCCCCTAAAAGGCATCTTCAAGTTTAAAATAAGTTCAACTTATGGCAGATTCTTTAGAACATAATCAGGTTTTAACTTAAGGAACATCTGCAGTTGGTTTATTGTGTCTTTTGTTTTTGTTTTTTATTTTGCTTGTTTTTTGAGACAGGGTTTCTCTGTTGTAACTCTGGCTGTCCGGGAACTCACTCTGTAGACCAGGCTGGCCTCGAACTCACAGAAATTTGCCTGCCTCTGCCTCCCGAGTGCTGGGATTAAAGGTGTGCACCACCACTGCCTGGCATTATTGTGCTGCTTAATCTTCTGTTTACTTGATGGTCTTCTGCCCATTTGTCCTACCCACAACTGATAGTGATGTGTTGATATCTCCAAATATTTCAATGGGGCCATCTACTCCCACTCTGTCCTGTTAGTGTTTCCTTTCTGTATTTTAGAGATCTGCTGTGAAGCACATATATATTTATGATTGCTATGTATTCTTGCTGGTTTGACTCATCACTGTGCGTGTGTGCGTGTGTGTGTGCGTGTGTGCGTGTGTGCGTGTGTGCGTGTGTGCGTGTGTGAGTGCGTGTGTGCGTGCGTGCGTGCGTGCGTGTGTGCGTGTGTGTGTGTGTGTGTGTGTGTGTGTATTTATATTCATTATGTCTTAGAAGACTTTTTGTCTTAAGGACAAATTAGTTTACTCTTATTTTTGCCAGTCTGCACATGGGGCGTGTGTGTGTGTGTGTGTGTGTGTGTGTGTGTATTTGCATTTAGTACTAGGATCAGGTTCAGGGCTCTCACCTGCAAAGTAAATGTTTTGCCTCCCTCTCTCTCTCTTGATACTCTCTTCCCTTTCTCTTACTTCCAGTCTATTTGTGGTTTTGAATCTAAGTCTCCATAAGATGGCTTATACTTAGATGATTGCTTCTTAATGCCAGTGTTGTCCTTTTGACTGGAGTGAGCTCACTGTCTGGGCTTTATGAGGGACAAGTTACAGCGATTTCATTTATTTGTTTGTGTGGGCCATACTATATATACCTTGTGATCTTGGAGTCAGTAATTGTGTGTTTCCCGTTCTTGCGGTTTGTGTGTATATTGGATATACTCTCAGCAACTAGCCAGCCAGTTTACAGATTGCCTTAGCTTTCCTCTTGATTATACAGACTCTTAAGGTCAGTCAGAGGTGAACTCTTTGAGCTTTTTTTCTTTCTTTCTTCTTTCCCAAGCCTGTGTCCTGGAACACACAGGTGTTTTAAGGTTCCCAATGGCTGCAGCCTTCAAGTCCTATTCTTCAAAGCACCTGACAATCCAGCTTCTCTTCCTCCTCAGCTTTTTTAGTGAGTCTGTTTTTTTCTTCCTCCCTTCCTCCCATCCTTCCTTCGTTTCTTCCTTCCTTCTTTCCTCCCTCCCTCCCTTCCTTCCTTGTTTTTGCCCCAGCTGTTACTCATTGCCTCAGGCACCAGCAGCTGAAATACTTGCCTGTGTTTTGACCAGTGTCCTATGCAGCTGTTGGAGTCCCGTGCGAGTCTAGAGTTAGGTGAGGTGAAGATGGCTCATTTGATCAGGTCTCCGTGGAATCAGACACTGATAATTAGGATGACTGAGGCTGTTTCTGCTTCTGTTGGGCTGGACTGAGAATGGGAGATCCACTTTCCAGTTCTGAGCTGAGGAGTGAGGAAGACACCGTTGTCAGCTCCGACGGGATGACTCTGGCTCCGGGACAGCTGTGTGCTCGGCAATCTCCCTGAGTTGCTGCAGGGTTTTGTTTCTAGTTCAACTGTTATGAGTAGATTCTGACCATTTTTGCTAATTTTTCCTAGCTTCGCACAGAGGTAGATTGTAAGAAACTCTTACCATTTCCTTCTGACGTGACTCCACTACAGACGTGTTGAAATACTGTGCACACTATCTACTCCATCCTCTTCCCGTTGCGGTACCGATGGTGACTCCTCCGTCCTTTCATTATTGCTGCCTACAGCGCATGCCTGTTCACTCACCTTGCCCCTCAGATGATTGGCTCCCTAGGCTGCGTTCCTGAAAAGTGAGCATTCCCAAATGCTTATTTTGCCCTAACATCTCCACCAGCCATGCCTGCAGCATTGCCTTACTACAGACCTTTCCTCCCTGGGTGGTGTAGCTCAAGGCACGCATTAGGTGGGGGCCTGCGGCGGGTATGCCACTTGTGTTATATGTGACGTATCTGATGACAGCTGGCCAGACAGTTTATGATGCTCACTTGATGCTGCGATGTCTTCCTCTGTGGAGTTCTTGTCGATGCTCTCTGTGGTGAGTATCTGCCTCTGCACTTCTTCTGGGGAAGAATCATACTCTTTCATGGTAGTTGCTGTATTATTGTTAAGACACGGGGCTCTCAGAGCACCGTCCGTTCATACCTAAGTTCCCTGTGGTAGATTTGATTCACCGTATTCATGTCCCCCTTTTTCGCCTTTTTTAAATCACAAACTTAGTGACTTAGGAGAGCACAAACTTACTCCCTTCCAAATACGGCATTCAGAAGCCTTGAGCTGAGATGCGACTGGGGTGAATCCCTCTTGAGGTTTGCAAGGTGAGTCTGTCTTCTAGACTTTGTTAATTTCATCAGGTGAGAATAAGATTGCTACCACAATTTTTGGGTCAAATTTGAAGCAAGCTTTATTAAATACTAGCCAGGATGATGAACACTAGCCAGGTCCATACCCAGGATTCCCAGAGAATGGCGCCGAATTTCACTGGTCAGAGGCTTATAAAGACAAAACACACAAGACTACACATACTTCCTGCCTCATCCTATTGGGGGCAAACATACATCCTGCCGACATACATCCCACCTACATGTGATCGAGCACATCCTGTGCAGTTGGGGCAACCAAGCTTATTTACAGAAGCAAAAACATTTGGCTTGTTATCTTACACAACCAACAGCCACCAGCATTCCAGGAAGCTATCTTGGGCAAATGGCACTAACAGGTTAGAGACATTTTTGTTTCCTAGAACACTTAGGCACAGACAGTAATTTAAACTTAAAACATAACTTTGGCCATGGCAACTTCTCCAGCAGAAGCTGGATGCCTTGGGTTGTAACCTCTTGTCCTCTTGCAAAAATGTATCACAGCTGCAAGCTCTGTTCTCCTTATATGACCTCCTCTTCCAACTCAGATTTCTCTCTTCTCTGAGGGTCACTGTGATGGCACAAGGATCCCCTGATACCCAGAAACATCTCCCCTGTCTCAAAGTCTTTGCCTTACATTTGCAAAATCCCTTTTCCATATGTCAGTGGTTCTCAACCTTCCTAATGTGGGAGCCTTTAATACAATTCCTCACGGTGTGGTGACCCCCAACCATGGAATTATTTTGTTGCAACTTCATTACTGTCATTTTGCTACTGAGTGGTGTGTTTCCCAATGGTCAAGATCCACAGGTTAAGAACCACTGCCGTACGTGTAGTCAAGACTCAGAGAAGCAAAATTGGTAGGACGGGTGTGGAGGGTGGGGCATGGGGATAGATAGAAAATCACTTTAAGGACTGGTTTACTTGACTGTGGAGATGGACAAATTCCAGGTCCACAGGGAGGACCAGGAGACTGAAGCCCTAGCATTCTTGTGCTGACTTGAGTCTGAGGTTTCTGGAGGCAGAATTATTCCTCTTCGGTAGACTTCATTTTCTTCTAGAAAGGCCTTCTGCTGATTGGTTGAAGCATACCCACACACAGAGCATAACCTTTAGTCAAAGTTTACTCATTTCAGTACCCAGACTAGTATTTGACAAAGCAGAACAAAACAAAAACTCGTATGTAGGACAGTATACCAGCTTGACAATAAGATTACCGTCACAGGGATTCCACTGTGCGCGTACTTGGGGACGTGGTGCAGCCTGTCCACCACATCCAGTCAGTTCCTTCAATAAAAAGAAAATATCTTCTATTGAAGAAAAGTAGATAATGATTCAGACCAAGTAATGGAAACATCCTAAGCTCCCATCCTCATTGGAATCTCACAGTACTGAAGAGAATTTCCCATGATTCATTTTACCCTCATTATGTATAGTTTGAAGGAAAAATTCATATCATATTATCCTTGGTAATAAAAAGAAAGATCCGTTTTTCTGATTAAAAGCCCCTTTTTTCCATACTTTTGAAGAAGAAAACGCCCCCTCCCCTTCCTCTCTCTTGAATTGCTATTCTTGGCAGGACATGTTTTATCAGCTCAGGCTCCTAATTGGATAGGAACTCGGCTATTGTGGTGATGTTCTGTTGCAGACAGGAGACCTTTAGGTTTGGAAGGCAGAAGACACATTTAAGCAGGATTCTGTTTCCTTTGGGTCCCTTATAATATTTGAAAATGGTTGTGAAACGGGAAATTTCTAGAGCAAAGGTTCCAAGTTTCCAGAACTCCATTTCTGAGCTCCTGGCTTCCTTGGAAGACAAAAGAGACTAGGATGCAAGGAAGAGAATACTTTCTGAAAGCTGGCTTCTGTTTAAGACATAAAATAACAGGCATCGCTATTATCCGAAAGGTTAATTCTGCTTCATACTCTTTGTTCCCAGGAGTCTTTTACTTCTTTACCAAAGGAATCTGAATTGCAATGGAAGTCTTTGTTCTATTTCTAAAGCATTTCCTTAAGCCTTAGACTGTGGGAGAGTGGCTCAGGCTTGGGGATGGAGTCAGGCCGCTCATTCCTCAATTACCTTGAAGACCTGGCCACTGAGTAGAGTGGACAGTTCTCCAGGCCCACACGTGTGGGACAATCACAACAGCAACTGCCCTCTGCCAACCGCTTAGCCTCTGGTTCACAGGCGGAAGGCAGTGCACACGATTTCAGCATGTCCTTTCAGCCTGGGCCATTTGTCACCTTGTTTTACAGAGGAGAAGACTGTGGGTTAGCGAGGCTGATGGGCTCACGTTGGAATCCAGGCCTGTGTGATGGCACAGCAGTGGTTAGCTCTGTCGTGGGTAAAATGCATTCCCTTCCAAAGCTTTGTTTGCTGAAGTTCTAAAGTTAGGATGATGTCATACTGGGATTCGGTGTCCCTGATCTCCTATGTATGGTGTTCTTATGAAAGAAGGAATTTGGTACGGGGACATACTCATGGAAGAAAGTTTATGGGATGAGAAGGACTACCCACAAGTCAAGGGGGCATGAAGCCTGGGACAGAAACTTCCCAGAGTCCCTCTTGAGATCTCTTGCTTCTATCTATCAGGAGAAATCCCACGCTTCTGTCGCTTAAGCCATCCTGTGGTTGGTACTTTGAATCTATAGCCCCAGAAAACTAACAGAAGCCCCCAAAGCACAGTGATTGTGCCTTCTCTTCTTCTCTGTCTCTTGGGGGGATGCTAGGGCTTGTCCCTTGCCATCAAATGTGACTACAGAAAGGCTTTGTGGCAATTTGGGAGCCTGAGGTCTTAGGGAGCCTCATGGCTGATCCTAGTGAACAGCCCAGCATCCAACAGACAAAGAGCTTCAGGGCTGCATCTCTCCAGTCCTGGGCCAGATGGCTCAAGAGGAGGTGGTGGGGTCAGGCAGAGGCAGCCCAGGTGTTTGTGGTGGCAACAGAGAGGTGCAGGGGAGAGTTCACCTGTCCACATCCCACCCTCCTTCTGTTCCTCCTCTAAAGAGGCACTGGCCAGCTCTGACAGATGTGCAGGCTGGGAAGGATTCCAGGTATCATGTTGGGAAAGTAGGCAATTAACCCCATGCCAGGGCCTGTGCTGGCAAAGTGGGCAACAGTGCGTGTGTGATGGGTCATTAGGCTCCTCTGTTCATGTCTCCTACCTTCCACCAATGACCCTCACTACCTTCCAAGGGGAGATCTACTCCCTATCTCAGCAACTTCTCCCTACCGCCTCTCCGGCACACGCTGCATCTTCCACAGATGCAGAGATGTAGAATTCCAACGGTGGTCCTGAGCCTCCTGTAGAAACAGGAAAAAGAAAAGCCTATAGTCTCTAACCACTTTCTGGAGCCAAGATCACCACATAACAACTCATCCTTCAGTGGCCTCAGGTTTGAAAAGAATGTTCTAGTCTAATATACATGTATACATGCATTCGTGTTCCAGACAGAAAAGAACACATGCAACTATGAGTATAAACCAACCAACAACTTCACAACTCCAGAGGACTGTCCTTGCAGATCGACAGTCAGAAGTGTGACCCTCTCACACTGATGTCATAACGGTAGTCAGCTTTGAAGAAAACTCCAGAGAAATGAGGACACGGCATATAGGAGCACGCTGAGATGCAAGCAGAGCATCATCCAGTCCTACTGTGTGCCTGGCACAGTTCCAAGGACTCAGATACCTAGTGTCTTGTTTCTTTCTTTTAGTAACCAGCCTGCTAGGACCTCCATGGCCCATTGAAGAGTTTCAGAAAATGATTTGGAGACCCTTACTGCTCCCCTGAATAATTATACACATTATCTGTATAATACACGACCAAAAACAGGGGAGCCCAGGTTGATTCCAGAGCCTTACACAAAGTCCTGGTAGCTGGGAGAGCACTACATTCTGGAGGCAGGTGGCTAGGGCTTGTGAGAGAAGTTTGAGTCTACCCCACAAACTAAGCTTTTTCTCTTTAGTCGTTAAACTGGAACTGTACATTAGAATAACCTAGATTTTTTTTTTTTATTAACAAGAGAACTCCTTGGATTTCCAATTTCTTCCTCTGGGGTCAGGTTTGCCCACTGGACATTAAGAACCTAGCTCCAAAAGCAGTGGTGGTGCACACCTTCAATCCCAGCACTCAGGAGGCAGAGGCAGGCAGATCTCTGTGAGTTTCAGGACAGCCTGGTCTACAGAGTGAGTTCCAGGACAGCCAGAGTTACAGCAAAACCTAGCTCCAGAGGTGAGAGGTTATGCTCTAAAGAAGGGGATTGGGCAGGAGGAGCATTTGTCTCCGAGGGGGGATGGTCCTGCTTCACCCATCAACAGGTAAGTCTGCTCATTCCTTGTAGGGACTATCGTGTCTGGCCTAACTTTTTGTCTTGAATGTGGCTGTGAGTGGGTGTGGCTGTTGTGTGATGGGGAGGACAGGACATGAGAGGGAGGAGTGACCCATCGGGTTTGGCTGCTTTAGACTGAACACACTGACAGCTGTGCCTAAGCCCTTGAATCCACTAGAGGATGGAGAGAGGCCTCAAACTGACCTGTGGATGGTGAAGAGAACAGAGGTGCAGATTCTGATGCTTCTGTGCTACGAGCAGCTGCCCGGAGACACAGCTGAGTGGGTCAACCCACCTCCTTCCAGACCCGGGCTGATCCTGCCAGGGAGGACGTTAGAGGACCGTGTGTAACCCAGGAGCGTATGGTAAAATAAGAAGGGTCTGGTGCATACTGTAAGCCCAGGCCCAGGCTGGGCACTGACAATGTACGAGTCTTGGTTTTGTCCATCCCTTGCTGGGGGGTTGGACAGGTCTCTAGTCCTTTCCATAAACTGGCCAAAGGAACCCTGCTGTCATTTCCAGCAGTGTTAGCTTTTCCACCGCTCTGACAAAATGCCTGAGACAGTCAGCTTTAAGGAAGAAAAGGTTTATTTGGGGTCATAGCTTCAGAGGCTTTAGACCCTGATTTCTTGAGCTTATGGGGAGGAAGGGCATCCTGTCAGGAAGTGCATGGTGGAATAGGGCTGTTTACCTCCCAGCATTGGGGAAGCAGAGAGAAAGAGAAGATGGGATCAGGTCCCATCTGCTTCGAGGGCACAGCCCCAGTGACCTAACTTTCTCCATTAAGACTCACTTCCTCCTGAAGCTTCTGCCACCTTTCAGTAGTAGCACAGGAAGTTCACCAAGCCTTTAACACAGGGATCTTCGGGGCACATTGAAGATCTAACCTACCGTAGGCACTGGCTGCCCAAGACTGTCAAGGTAAAGTTGGAGATGTAATCCCAGCATCAGGAATCCGAGGCAGGAGGATCCCGAGCTCAAGGCCAGCCTGGGCTACATGCAGAATCTTGTCTCAAACCCACGAGGACTCGGGGCATAGTTCAGCAGTAGAAGACTTGTGGAGCACGTACGGGGCTATGGATTTCATGCCTGACTACACACACACAGAGGAGGTGAGACTTCTATGATGGAGATCTCGAGGAGTCAAGACTCGGGGAGTGCAGAAGCATGTGTCACCTTCCTGGACAAGAAGCATCATCGTGCTTACTCGGCTTTCCCCCTCGAAGGACAGGTTTTTTTCTCGTTTATTCTTTACATGCCTATTCCTGTTCCACAGATGAGAGAACTGATTCAAACTCAAGGATGTTGGCTTTCCAGCACATAGCTCACCTCCGCCACGGTGGCTGTCTACCACAATCCAAGGCTGACATAGTGTTCAGGGCCCAGACTAGCTGGCCAGCCAAGGCTCAGATCCTGGCTCTGGCACTTCCTGGTTCATGCATCTTGGGGAAATCATTTCATGGTTTTGCATCTTGGTTTTCACATGTGTAACATGAGATGGTAGCTGTGTCCGTCCCACGACGGCTGCTGCGGGAAAGGCGTAGGTCTTCAGCGGACATCACACTCTTAGAACAAACAGTGCCTGGTACTCCAGCTGACAGGAAGCTGCCACTGTTGAAAATCCTCAGCAGCATCTCTCCCCTTGAGTTGTGTGGCCCTCAAGCTGGATTTTAAAACATAAGCAGGCCATTATTAGTCCCGGAGAACAGAAGAGTTTTGAGGCTCCTGAGCCATTCCTCAATTGTGGGCAGCACCAAGGAGTGTCCCTTAGGTCACTGTGTCCCCTATGGGGGCTGGAGATGATTTGATGGGCAGAGCAGAGTGGTGGGGGGCCGTTTGCTGCTGCAGCAGAGAGACTGAGGATGGGGCAGCCGCCAGTGAGCTCAGGTGTGTGGAGAATGAGCTCAGGGCACCTGCATTTCTTTGTGCCCCTAAATCCAGCCCTCGGACAGAGGGTGTCCAGGCCTGTGTTTGTTTGCTAGAAGCACATCCTGGCTTCCTGGAGGGGAGTTGATGCGGTCTAAGAATGAGTCTATCTGGGGGTGCAACTGTCTGCAGTCAGCTCATACAAAAATAGACCTGTTTCCCCAGCCCTTTTATTCCATACACAATGGGATCTCCAGGCCACTCTTTCTTTCTCTTTCCCACAACAATGATGCCATCAATACCCTCCCGGGGACCTCTTTATTTGAAGGCTGGGAGCTGTGAATTTTAGCGTTGCAGATAATCTCACTGGTTACAAAATAGTCTAACCAAAGTGAGCTATCCAATTGCCCACTGAGGCTGGTTTTCTAGAATTGAATGGACTTTTATTTGCTGAGTCCTTCCCAGCCTCAGCCTGGGCCCCCTTTCACAATCTCAATGCCCTCTGCCAATGTGAGCTGAAGTTCCAGAAAGTCATGAAACTTGACTTCAGCCCAGGACTGAGCCCCTTGTGGGACAGGTGCATGTTAGAGTTGCTCACACAGGGCACACGGGCAGTGGTTTGCTGAATTAGGGGTAAAGTAGAGGCTTCTGAAATGGCCCCTAGTCCCTAAATTCTCCTCTAACTTTATATTTTTCCAATGGGGAAACCAAGGCCCAGAGAAGTGATCCCTCAGATCAGTGTGTGGGGGCCGGGAGGATTCAAACCTCTGTCCAGTGTCCCCTAGACTGTGATTCATGTCCTGTGGACGGCACCAAGTGGCTTCAGGTGGCCCACGGCGTCACACAGCATAACAAACAGCCATCGAGAGAGGACACGACCCCAGCAGCTGTATTCACTGTGACGGTATTTGTCCCCCTGCCTAACAAATACGGAGCTGGCCTCTGCGTGAGGCTCCGTGACAATATCTGCTTTGAATTTAATTACATTGTTTTGTTTTCATTGTGCTTATAGTTAATATTCCACCTAATATAGTACTTATTTTCCACTTAGAGTTTTTAATGAGTACTCTTAAATGACTATATTTTTCATAAATTTGAATAATTGTATTTAAATTTTAAAGTGCGCTTACCCAAAGGTAAAGCATTAAGGCGTTTAGTCTGTGGGCATGACATGGGACTCAGACAGTGCAGCCACTTGGTGCTTCCTACCTGATGGGCTGCAAAGCTGACCAAAGTCTGTAGGGCATCCAGAGCGAAGATGGTGCCCTTGGGCTCATTTCTTGTTCACGGTGGGTGGCAGCCCTTTTGTGATTAGTGACCTTCCCTCTGGTAGAAACAGCATCTTGCTGTCATGGGGTGACAGAGGAGGGTTCCTAGGTACTGTTTTGGGCTGAGGGCTCTGGCTCGGCCTCTGCTGGCTGCAACCACTGCACAGACCCTGCCTGCACCAACTGTGTGTGTGAGAAGCTGCTATTGAAGGAAAGATGTGCATCTTTTAGAGGAGTTTGAAGTGCTGCTGGTCTCTGCAGTATGGCAGGTGCCTCAGAGCCGTTTTGGAGAGGCAGGCAACCTTTCCACTCCATTCCATCTTAGGGACCTGTCTCATCTATCTTGGCTTGCCAAACTGGGGTCCAAGATCCCCTTTGTTCACTTTGTGGTGTACATCTCCACTTTGCTTGAGAGTCTAGAATTCCCGGGGCAACTGATGAGTTAATTTGGCACATGGGAAAGAAGCAAGGAGATTGGGAATTTTATTCACAAGAAGGCTACTCTTACTACAGTCATCAGTAACTCCCTAAAGAACATGGCCCCCAAACCCTCTGTGAATGTGACATGGCAGCAGGCTAGAACTCAAACCCAGTGTCCTTTCTGTTCTAGTGCCAAGACCTAATAGAAAGTCAGAGAGTGCCCAGATGCTGTGAGATTCTGTTAGCAGCAAGAGGCTTAGCCACCACTGGTGTCCATGTGCCCAGTGAGTTAAACATGATGACCATGCACAGCTCAATGTGTCTCAGGATAAAAAATGTGTGGCCAAAACCCAAGGGTAGGCAGATGTATCTCCAAGCTTTGGAAAGGGATTTCAGCTGTCCCCGAGGAGACCTGGTAAACCACAGAGGGTCCAGGAAACCAGCCCTCATCCTCTGGAACTGGGCACGGGAATCCCCATGAAAGAACCTGCCACTGATGATCCAGTGTGGGGTGCCTAATGAAAAATGGCCGGGCTATTAGTGCTTTGCAAATTAAGGGTCCTTTCATTTATTACCATGCTCCACTAAGGGTGAGCATTAATTTTTTTTTCTCAAAGCAAATTCACTGGAAACAGACAGTTTAGAATTTATGCTTGTAATGATGGCTACATGGGCCATTAAGACCACCTCTAAGTGAGCTTAATTTGTAGCAGATAAATGTATATGTCTACATATTTTTCAACATAGTTTATGGTGCATCTTGCACAGCTGCGCCCAACTGATTAAATCCTCACAAAATTTAAATAGGAAACCCATTACGTAGACAGTATTAGAGCCATTCATCATGGAAGCAGTTTCAAGTTAACTCTTTCGGTGCTGGAAAGGAAAAAGGGTCATGTGTGTGTGTGTGTGTGTGTGTGTGTGTGTGTGTGTGTGTGTGTGTGCGCCAACGGGGATGGGAAGGGATAGTTAATGGGAACAGTTCTGGAGGGTGCTGGAGCTTCCTGCTGGTTTGATCTCTGTTGTTTCTACTTCGTGGAACTTTTAGGGCTGTCTTAAACATCCTCAGTGGACTCACAGTGGAATTTTAGCTAAAGGAAACTAGATCATGTCTCGAACAAGTAGCTAGGTCCTAGCTGCCTGGTAGTGGTGGGCTTCACAGCCCCACACTCATTAACATTTGTGCAGAGCATCGAGACCAGAAGGGACCACCTTGGTGCCACCCACAGACTCTAATCACTACAGACCATAATAAGTGGCAGCATGGTAGAAGTGCCATGACAGTGCTCAGAACATGGTCCCTGGCCTTAGCACATGTGAAAATGAGTAGCTGGGGAGGCAAGTTTGCAGTGACCAGCACAGAGTGGACATCATCAACCCTCAGTGAAGGGAGGCTTGCCTGCTGCTGTTCTGTAGCAGACACAATCCCTTGGTGTGCTGCCAGCTGTAAGCACTAGAAACTGAGTTTGAGGAAAGGGATACCAGAGTTCAATCTGTCTAATTTCTCTCTTCCCCTGATGCTGATTTCCAGGGAGCTCCGCTTTGAATGGCTGTAGTAGGTGATTCCTTACAGCAATGAGCACTTGCCTGAACACTTTCATGGGCTCCTTTGGGCTCCTCTTGGCTCCATTCTGCTGTGGTTTCAGTGCACCTGCCTCCAAAGTTCTTGCACTGGAAATTGAATTACTGGTACAACAGCTTGGGTTAGTGTGAGAGAGGGTCCATTCCCACAGAGTGAGTTCCATATGCTGGCCAGCCTGGTGTGTTCTCCCCCCCCTTCTCTATCTCTCTCTCTGTCATTTTGCTCTTCTGCTTTTCACCATGGATTGGAGCATGGAGACTATAAGGTGTCAATCGCTCCATCTTGGAAATCCACTTTGGCTCCAGAACTGCAAGAAATAAATGACCGTTCTTCAAAAATAACCCAATTCTGGGCATTCTGTCACAGCAGCAGAAAATGGAAACGGTGGTAATTCAAAAGGATAAGCATTTGGTCAACATTCAGTACAGAAAACCATTCTCAAGGACTTCATACACCCCAAGTCAGTTAGAGCTGAGGTCAAGCCTGTTTCTGACATCGTGTGACCCGGGACCTGCTTCGTAAGCTGAGATCTGATTTCCTTCTCTATAAAAGTAAGGACAGTAACAGTGCTTGCCTCATCCAGACACACTGGCAAAGAAGACTGTCCACGTGGCATCTGCTGTTAAGGTCTGAATCTGAAATGTCCCACAGGCTGGAGTTTTGAAGTTTCTCAACTCCGGCACTATTCTGGGAAGCCGTGGCACCTTTAAGCGGTGGGGCATAGCTAGTGACGTGGGTCACTGGGAGCAGGCCTCCGGATCTGGTCCAGCTCTCTCTGGTTCTCCGTCCAGCCTCCACATGAAGAACTTTGCCACGGGCTCCTGCCTGTACTGAGGTATGAACCGCTCAGCCATGCCTTACTCACCATAAGCCATGAGCCAAATAAACCCCTCCTTCACTGGCTCTTCTCAGCCAACTAACACATTTCCTGTGCTCGCACTTAGGCTTTCTTGTCAAGACCCTGACACCAACTTGTTCCCGGTTGGAAGTAGAGAACAGACATCAGCATTGGGGATTTTAATCCAACGAGATGCATTCAGCCATTGAAATATACTCAAGCTACTTCAAGAGTGACTTCCCCATGTGCATCTGGGAAGGCTTCATGCGCGTAGCTGAGCATCAAAGGAAGGGAAGGCACCCTTCTCCCAGTTTATAGGGACAGGAGGGTGGGTTGGGATGGGAACCGCACCCATGTGTGGCTGGACAGGATGGAGAGTCTGCTGAGTCCTTAGCTGCCTTGTTAAAGCCCGGTGCTAGGCAGCAAAGCCACAGCCAGGAGCTAGAAGGGAAGAGGTAGGAAGGAAGAAGTTCAGAGACATGAAGGGAAGAGCGTGGGATCCTGAAGATCTCTGGGTGCTTTATCCTGAAGTTAACAGGGAGCCTTGGAAAGATTGAATCAGGAGCATGATGGGATTGAATTTGCATTTTAGAAGGATCTCTTCTGCAGCCACATGGAGAAGAGCTTGAAAGGGAGTGAGCTTTCTGGCAGAGGGAGCAGTTGGGAGACAATAGCAGGTGTCTCATTAGTACGCTGTGAGGTCTGGGGCAGCGGGAACAGGTGGAAAGAGATTTCAGAATCATCCGTTTGTGACCGAAGATTGGGAGGGCCGGAAGGAGGAAGGGAGACGGCAGAGAGGAGACTAAGTCTACATCAGGCAAGGCAGAGGGAGACTGACCTGGGAAAGAGATGAAGGCAAGAAAAAGGAAAGCCGCTTTGGGGAGCCTTGGGAGAAATGCAGATTTTTATTTGTTGAGGTTAGCCCAGCACACTACCCCCAGGCATGACACAATTCTTCCTAGCAAAGGAGAGGTTGACAGATGGGTAGTTTCCTCAAAATTCTCAGGAGATAGTTGCGGGTACCCAGCAGACCTCCTCCTGAACATGTGTCTTGGGGCAGTGAGGACTCTGGCTGTTTATTAACTCCGGGTAAACGGAATGCTTCTAAGTGTGGGCAATTAAGGGATGGTGGAGGTGTGACTCTCTCTCTCTCTGAAAGACATCAAATGAAACATTCTGGCCTGAGCGTTCAATTTCACCTGTCAGAGCCCCTGTCGTCACCATCAGGGGCCTAGCTTTCTGACTGGCATGATTTATTTACACATTGTCCCTCTTCTAGAGAATGTGTGACGGTCCCTGGACACCAGCCAGGGCAGCAGAGGGGGGGCCTTCCTTGTCCTTACTGAATCAAAACCACTTCTTTTCCCCTACGGAATGAATTGCCCAGGGAGCCGCCGGAGGGAGAGGCAACAGCCCAGGCAGGGTGGCACGCCAATGACTTCAGGACAGTGGCAAAGGATGGCAAGTGTGTACCCAGACACCACCATCCACTCAAAGCATCTCCTTCGCTCTGTGCTCTTCCTAAACCTCTGGCTGATGTGTTCAGCAGGCACTGAGTAGCTGAAAGACTGGGACCCACACCAGACTAGCAGAAATCCCACAGGGAGGTGCTCCTGAACTGTTTTGAAGGGTTAGAAGGGACAGAGACTCCCTGGACCTTTTGTTTTGTTTGTTTTGGGGGGAGTTCTTTTTTGTTTGTTTGTTTTTTCTTGTTGTCTTTGGTTTTTTATTTTGCTGCTGTCACTCTTGCCTGGAAGGTCTCCCCCACACTCCTCTTATTACCTGTGTGTTTTCCTCTTTAACAAAGCTCTCAGCTCAGTACAGCTAGCTTCTCCGCCTGACTGCCCAGTCTTCTCTAGATGCCACGGTTGCCTGTTCTAGCCTGTCTGAGGTTCTTCAGTCAAGAAGCACATGCGAGTGTGTGTCTGTGCATGTGCGTGTCTGTGTTCATGAAGGAGCGTATGTGAATGCATATATCTGTGTGCGTGTGTATGTGTGAGTTATGTGTAAGTATGTGTGTGAGTGTGTAAGAGTTGTGTGTATGATCGTTTATGTGCATGAGGCTTTTTGGGGGGGTCATTTGTTTCTATTTACCCATTTTAAAGTGTGTGTGGAAAGAAAGAAAGAGACTGTGGAACATTCATTGAGGACCTCACCCACCCACCCACAGGCACCCATGTACAGAGGTATGTCCGTGTACATGCTTATGTGTTCATGCATGTATCTGTACATGTGTATATTTCTGTACCTGTATGCAGGTATATCTGTGTCTGGTCATGTGTGTCTCATGCACAAGCCAGATTGAAACTCTTTTGGGCGATTTGTTTCTATTTCCTTGTCCTAATGTGACCATGAAAAGAGACGAGGCCTGGGGAACTTTCATCAAGGACCTCACCACTCACATGCAGACACATAGATGCACACATACACAGGAATGCACACACACACACCAGGATTCCGATGTGTCTAGCTGGCTGCTTTTAACCATAGGCCCTGCTCCTCCTGTCCTGGCATCACCTTCACTATTTCCTCCAGTGGGTAAAGTTTCCATCTATGACTGGCATCCTGAGCACCCCATTATCTGACAACTTTACGTTAGTCAAAATTCATGTCCTTTGCTGCTCACTGACGGCGGGGTCTTAGAAAAGATGAGTAAACTGTTTTGATTCATCCTCCTCTCTGAAAATATGGGTGCTATTAGCCCCAACCCCACGGGGACACAACAAAGATGACAGAAGCTGCTGTGCCCACAGCTCTTGGTACGGGATCTGGTGCCGACTCGGCGCTTAATGCATGGGGCTCCTGTCATCACGAGGCTACAGAGACGTACAGCACAGCCTGCGTGCTAGTGACACTGGACAGCTTGGGCGATTTCTTCCTTCGCTGCCTTGTCCCATCCCTGTGCCTGGTGAGAACTGGAAAGAGAAAAGAAGAAGGCTTAGTTCATGGCCCTTGTGCCAGCTGCTAATTCTGGAAGAACCCCAGGGCTGCCCCAGGACATCAAGGACTTCTGAACACCCTGTCCCCTAAACCAATGTATTTTGCTCACATTTGTATTTTCACGCATGTTTTTTTCCCCGCAAGATATCCCTATTGCTTTCTTAAATTTTTAAAGAGCCTCTTAGGACCCAAAGAACCACTAGTGTAAACCACCAGCCATATTTTATAGAGAGGGAAGAAGTCTCTGTGCACTGACATCAAGCAGAGTAGAGCCCAGGGCCTGGTGTCCTAGTTCTCAGGCCAGGGCTCCAACCATCTACCAGATCAGCCCAGAAGAGGATGGTGTCAGGTGAGGATGTCTGAAGTCAAGGTCCTGATGAGGGCAACCTGGACCATCACCACTGCAGGAGAGGACTTAGGGTAGAGAACCTGCAGCCCTGGGAACCTACTTTGTGGCAAGAAGTCATTGACTGACCAGTGGCACTGCTCCCATGAATTTACTGAAAAAAAAAGAAACCCTGGATGATGGCAGGATATTGGAAAGAGAGCTGGGAATGTTTATAGGCTAAAGCAGAGACCCAAAGTAGTTGGAGGTGGTAGAAATAGGTTCTGGCTAGTGGTAGAGAGAAAGGAACGTTCAGGAAACTTCTGGAAGAGTTTTAAGGGGCATTGGAAGGTGATGGCAATGCCAGTGGTAACATACTTTAGGTTTTTTAGGTGTTTTAAGTTTATTTTATTATTTTATGTCTATCTGAATGTCTGTGCACCATGTGGTTGCAATGCCAATGGAGGCCAGAAGAGGGCACCAAGATTCCCCCTAGAAATGGTAATGGTATTTGTGAGTACCATGGGGGTGCTGGGAATCCAACCTTGATCCTCCAGAAGAGTAGTCATTGCTCTTAAGTACATGGTAATAAGAACCCAAGTTTCCCCATGTGAACGCCAATCTGAGAAGACAGTGCTACTAGTAGGTGTGTGGCATTCATTCATGGAGTTAAGCTAGTCGTCGCTTTAGTGTGCCTTTACTGTCACACATGGAGTCTAAATTTCCGGGTGGATGTGTTAATGATGCATAATTGGTTATCGAATTAATGTAGTTAAAAATGTGTGCCCTTATTCAGAAAAAAAAAAAGAATATGTAGTATGTTGGTGTTTAGATTTACACACATCCTTAGGTTTAAATGGTTTTTTAAAATGTCGAAGTTACAGTCTGTTCCCAATAGTTTCCAAGGCCAACTCTCCAGAGCTATTTAAAAGTACAATTAGCTCCACTTTACAGTCTCAGAGAGGGTTAAGTGATTAGCTTAAGGTCGTATAGCTTGGTCAGGGAGCCCGAGGCCCCATTCTTGACAGCAGGTGCAGTCTGTACTGTTAGCCGTCTTTGTATGGGTCCAGGACTGAGCATGAACCAAACCACTGAAAATCACCAAAATCCAGCAGACACAGTGCAGCAGTGCGGAGAAGGCTGGGAACAAGGCACGTCCAACTGGTGCTAGCCAGTGTCCCATGTGACTCTGAGTCTGAGATTTAGTAACAGCAAAAGCTGTGTGGTTCATGTCTGTAAAGTAGCTTGATGCCGGCTGGGGTAATTGTAGGTCAGTAATTCTAAGTGTGGTCCTGGAGAAGCAGTTACTTTACTGGGGGGGGGGGGGGGCTTCTCAAAATGCAAATTCAGGCCTCAGGTGCTCTTAGGGTTAGGAACTGGGGGAGGCCCACATATGAGTGGGTTTGTTTGTTTTTCAGGGTTGAACTAATTACCCCATCTAGTCTGGATTTAGTCATATTCTCTGTTCCACCTGTCTCTGTCCTAAGCCCCCACCCTGAGCTCCTCCATCAAGGCTTGCTGGTGCTTAGCCAAGGACACTCACTCTCCCACCCCCACCCCACAAGGGCAGAGTGTAGCAATGATGATCTGATTAGAGAGCCTGGTGGGACGCAGTGGCCTAGTGCGCACAGGTGCTGTGGGGAGTTGGCACTGGCGGCTTCCTTGAGACTCTCTTGTCCCATTTTGCCCTACAACTGTCGGCTGCACTTTCTATACCAACTGTCCACTCAGAGAGTGCCCGAATGAGCACAGCTGGGTGTATTAAGGCCGCCCTGCATCATATGCCCATCGGTAGCAATACGCTACAATCTTTGACCCTCAATTTAGGGAAGGAGAAAGGAAAGATAGAAATCTTCACCCCTTTTACAAGCGGCCTTAATACAGAAAGGTAGAAATCTTCACAGCCTCTTTTTAGGCTGTCCTAAGCTTGAATCTTCCAATCTTTGTTCTCCTACATTAAAGACAGCAACCCAACCAACAAACTACCAATCAATGCCCACCCTGACTCTCCAGGCTTCAGACCTTTTATGCCCTAAGCTAAAAGTTTCCCTAAACCCATGTGGCACGCAACCCCAAAGACAAGCTATAGGTGCCAGAATGACTGCACCTAACCAAATTATAGCCACCTGCATCAAGCATTCCAATTCCAACTCAAAAACATCTATCATACCTGGGGTGGGAACACAAACTTAATCCATAAAGAAACCAAAATAACAAAAACTTCTTCCAAGTGTTCCTCTACACCCATCCTGATCGGAGTCTCCATCCGGCCAGTCTGGTTCGCTGATCTTCGAACCAGTTCAAAGCTCGTGTTCCCTAGGAAGGCCCCAGCAGCCTGCCTCCTCCTTTCAAAATACATCAATAGAATCTCATATGTGTGATTCATTCATTAGGTCCTTCTCCCTCTTCCTCCTCCTCCTCCTCCTCTTTCTCCTCCTTCCTTCCTTTCTTCTTTTTTCTTCTTGAGAATGGTCTTGCTAAGGTAGCTGACACAGACTGGGAACTTCCTCCTCAAACTCAGGCTCCTTCTGTTTCTGCCCCCGAGTGCTGAGTTACAGGTGCGCACTACTGTATCTTGTCTGCATGCCTTCTCTGAGCTGTAGGTTTGAGCCCATTGACTTCCAGTCTTTTCTTCTAGTTCATTTATCCCTTCCTGCTCAGCCATTCAGCAAAGCACTGCTTTAATGTCCTCAGTGAGCACCGGAGGCGAGACCAGCTTCAAACACCTCCGCCCTCCAGGGTCTCACAACTGATCAAAGGAATGGCAGCTGCCAACACAAACACCTTGCTAAGAGTGTCACAAACACGGTGGAGCCACATCTGCGCTCCGGGATGAGGGTGCATCCTTCAGCGTCCCACGGTAGCACGAGCTATCTCAGGAATAGGACGCTGGGTCATATGGTTAATTTCATAAGAAACTGCCAGAGTTTTCCTAAGTGTTGGTAACATTTACGCGCCCACCAGCGAAGCATGACAGTTCCCATCGCTTCGCGTTGCTTTTGACATTTAGTGATGACGCGTTTTTAATGTTAGCTGTTTCAGTGGGTGTGAAGTAGGCTCTTACCATGGCTGTTATCTGAGTTTCTCCGATAACAAATGATGCTGAACACCTTTGCATGGGCTTCATTGTGTCTTTCCTTTTATGATGTGTGTTGAGACTTTTGCTCATGGGAGGGGCAGTTCTTTTAATTACTGAGTTAATGTCTTCCCAGTATGTGGCTCCCTTCCCTTTCTTAAAAATAATCTTTGGACTTTTAATTTAGGTAAAATTTAATCTATCTAGTTTGAGTGATTTGTGCTTTCAAGGTCCTAAGAATATCCTTCTACCTTAGAGCCGTGACGGTAGCCCTGGGCACCAGCGGCCTTCATGTAGGCCTCCTTAGGTCTTCTGCAGGTTGGATTCTGTATGGGGAGGGTAGGACTGAATTGGTTCCCCTCCCCAGAGTTCTCTAGCTACCCAACACCATCTGTTGACGTCTTCCGTTGCCTCGTTGGATTCCTTGAGACACTTACTGAGACTCAGTTAGCCATGGGTATGTAAATCTGTCCAAAATTCTTAACTGTATTTAATTTGTCTACATATTTGTCCTCAAGCCAATATTATACTGTCTTGACTTTTTAGCTTTTCAGTAAATTTTTAAATTAGATAGGATGAGCCCTCCAACTTAAAAAAAAAATTGTTTTAGCACTATTGATCCTTTGTATTGTCATGAAAATTTAGGATGAAATTAGAAATTCCGTAAAGAAGTTGGTGTTTTTGGTGGGTCTCAGTTTAATATATACATCAAATTGTCATGTTAAGGATATTGAGTCTTTCAGGGCTGGGACTATAGCTCTGTTGATACATGGTTTGGCTAGCATGCATGATACCCTGGGTTCAAGCCAGAGGACCTAAACTGGACTTAGGGGTCCATGCCTGTAACCTCAAAAGGATCAGAATCTCAAGATTATCCTCAGCTACATAATGAGTTCAAGACCAGCCTGGGTTACACAGGCTGTGGAGAAGAATTTAAACATTCCTGTTCATAAACATTGTATACTTCTCCATCTATTTAAATGTTCCATTTATCTCAGGAATATTTGATGACTTTTAATGTAAAAGTTGTATCATGCTAAATGTGTTACATGTTGTGTAAATAAAATTGTCTTTAAATGTAATTTCCCAGTCCAGTTGTTTCCTGTTGGCTTTGTATATGGACCACACATTCTTTACTGTCTTCAGTTATTTCTTGGGACCTGTAGCAATGGCAGTGGGCAGGAGCCAGAGACTCAGCTCTGCCTGAAGTAGCTTAGGGGGATCTTTGCAGTGGTTTCCACTCATGTGAAGAGGGGATTTTTTACTTTTGCTACAGGAAAAAAAATTCAGGACATCTCAATATGCAGCAGGGTTGGAGTTTATCAGGAAGAGGTTTTAGCAGAGAGTGGGTAATAGGAAGAGAGTGACCAGGAAACGGGTACAACACACCCAAATGTGGTGTAAGCTTCTCAAAAGAGTAGAGCTTACCCAAGAGTGAGTGTAGGCTTCCCAAGAGAGAGTAGAGCTTACCCAAGTTTGGAATAAGCTTCTCAAGAGAGATTAGAGCTTACTCAAGTGTGGGTGTAGGTTTCTCAAGAGAGAGTTAAGCTTAAGCGTGTCTCCAATGGCCACATTTGTGATTTGATGGCTTTTGAAATCACACCCAAAAGGACTCTATGGAACTTTCTTCTTTTTTATAGATAAGGTCACGGGCTAGTTCCTGAGGTGGATTGGAAAAGGCAAACCATGAGGAAGCCAAACCCTCAGTCACAGGAAGCTAAGATGCTCTTACTATCAATAGATCTGCTTGTAAGATTCCTAGGAAGAAAACTTGAAGATTTCTAGGAAGTTGCAGGTTCACATCAGGAAAAGGAATTGAGTGCCAGGCTGCCTCTCCCTGGAGGTATTTGCAGGTATCGTAGTTTTAATTTTTATTTCTGACCCATAATGGTGAGCATGCTTTATGTGCTAACTGGCTAATTATGTATCTCCTTTCATGGAATCTCTCTTTAAATCTCTTTCTTAAAGTTTTCTTCTTTAAGTGATCATGCCTTCCATGAGACTTTGGCTTTTTCATTCCTTTTTAAAATGGTGCCTTTGAAGGATCAGAACTTCTCACTTTGACAGTGTCCAGCTAGTCACGCTTGCATTTCAGGTTCATGACTGTTGCCGTTCGTAAGAAACCCCAACGCACCCAAATCCTGTTGCTTTGGTTGACTTTCTGGATCCTAGTTTTAAATTTTATTCTTAGGCTTCGGGCTCATCTCAAGTTAGTTTTGAACGAGGTGCGGCTGTTTCTTTCCACATCGTGCCTGCGTGTTTCAACACCATTTGTGACGAGCATCCTTTCCCCATTGAAAATCTTCATACATTAGTCTAAAATCAATTGACCGTCCAGAGAGTGGCTGCGCATATTAAAAAAAAATTTTTCTTTTTCCTCTCTTTTTCTCGGGAAAAGAAAAAAAAAACTGAATCTTTTTTGTTGATCATCTTCACGATTGCTGACCCTTCACCCCAAGGACTCCAGTCTTGTTCACCCCAGCTAGGAAGTCTTCCTTATGGTAGTGCAGATTCAGTTCCACCTTTTCCATTTGAATCCCTTTTGGAGTTCCCATCTCTCCACTGGAATTCCCTCATCTCTTTCCCATCATGCCTATCTGCTCTTGTAAGTTCTCGAGCACGTTTGTAACGGCTATTTTAGGGGCCTTTTGTTAATTCCAGTGTCTGCACCAACTAAACACCTGCTTCTGTTGACTACTGCTGTCTAGATTACGGGTCACACTTCCTGCCTTGCCTGTCTTGTGGTGTTTTATCGTGGGGTGGGTATTGTGAATGACACCTGGCAGGGAGTTTCTATCATGTTGTTTTCCTTTAAAAGCTGTAAGTTTTGCTTTTGTGGTCATCTAAAATGCTGGTGCCTATTCACAATCCTATTATGACATTTTTTCTAGGACTGATCTATTTCGGTTTCATCGTGGTAACAAGCTATGGCCCTGACTCTCCACAGTTGCTTTCAACTGAGGGTGACTTGCCACCTCCTATGGCATTTTGCAATGTCTAGAGACCTTGGGCTGTACTAAAAGGGGACACGTGCTATTGATAACTAATGAGTAGAGGGTAGAGCTGAAGCTAAACTGCTGCAAAGCAGAACACCTCCACCCCAACAAGGCAATTATCTGCAAATTGCCTGCAGTGCTAAGTTCAAGAAACCCAGTGGGAAGGGAGAGTTCTTGCCTCTGAATGTAGTCCCACATTTCCAGTCACCTCAGCAGCTCAAATTCAATCCAGCTAAGTCTCCTGCTGAGCCTGCCTGGTGCTGTCTTCTTTGGCCATTCCTCTGGGTGGGAAAGCCTGCAGACACAGGTCACTTCCTCCTCCTGGTTGCCCTTCTTGCAGAGACCTCAGTTCCGCCTTGTCTTGACAGCTCCCGGAAACCACAGCATTATTTATCTTGCTATTTCAGTGGTGAGGAAACAAGTCTGCTGCCCAGAAGTGGCTAGAAACACAGCTTCTAGAGGACATCCTGAGGGATTCTATTTGTTGGTCTGAGCTGTGGCCTAGGATTTTCCATCTAGAAACCCCTGAGACGCCAATTCAACTCATAAGTTGACTGTCCTAAGTCACAGTGGGATGAGAGGGTGCTCTTCCCCTCCTGTGAGTCCCAGGATGCCTGTCATGAATTACGTCACGTATATGCTGCTTTGACAGGGATGGGGGTCCCTTCAGCCCGACTCTGTACACACTGAAGCAACAGAGCTGGAGATAATGGTTGTGAATGGCCCGTTTTGCAGAGCTGCAATCTAGGACCCGAAAAGACTTCAAACTCCCTTTCCTGAGGCCGAGCCAGGCCTTAGTAGTAGGCTGGCTTGATTTCAGGAACATCTGTGAAGACAGTGGAGAACTGTGACTATGAAGGCATTGTGTAGGGTGGTATGGATTCTTACTCTGCTTGAGAGCTGTCTTAGTTACTTTTCTACTGCTGTGATAAGACACCATGACCAAAGCAAATTAGGAAAGAAAGCCTTTCATTTGGGTCTTACAGTTGCAGAGAGTTAGAATTCATGGCCATCATGGCAGGGGGCACGGCAGCAGGCAGGCAGGCAGGCATAGCACTGGAGCAGCAGCTGAAGAGCTTACATCCTTATCCACAAGTAGGAGGCAGAGAGAGCCCACTGGGAATGGCATAGGCTTTGGAAACTTGAAAGCCTGCACCCAATGACACACCTCCTCCACAAAGCCACACCTCCTAATTCTTCCCAAATAACTCCACCAAGTAGAAATCAAGTATTCAAATATATAAGCCTATGAGGGTCATTGTCAATCAAACTACCACATTCTATCTCTGGCCCCCGTAGCCTTGTGGCCATATCTAATGTAAATGCTTTCAGTCCAATGTCAAAAGTCCCCATAGTCTGTCACAGTCTTAACTCAGTTTAAGAGTCTGAGTCTCTTCTGAGACTCAAAGCAATCTCTTAACTGTAACTGAGACTTACCAGTGTTTTCAACGATCTTTATAAGGTGACCCAGTCTATAATGAAATGGCAGGTTCGTTCACCACAGAAGATCTAAGTCCAGTGCTCAAAAGTACACCAACTATACTAACAACATGCTCTTCTCCCCGACTTTTTAAAGTATAGAAGATTCCAGAATCAGGGGGTTGCCCATAATTTCATCATAGCTAGACCATGACTTGGGCACACCATCTATAAATCACTTCACGTGTTTATGTGCTCTTTTTGCTTTATCTCTTTATATATGTTCATAGAGTGAATCCAGATGCAAGGTCTGCAAACCAGTGTGGGGCCATGCAAGCTTGGGAATTCTGTGTTACACATTTTCCCTTTGGTTCAAGGGGAAGATATTTAATGTAATTTCCCCCTTAGGCTATATTAACTTTCAAGAGGAAGTCTCTGGATGATTTGAAATGAGCCGTTCTCTCTGGAATCCTCCAAGCTCATCTTCAGAGTGGTCATGGCTCATCTTGTCATGGCCCATTACACATTCTCCATACAAGGAATCGGCCTTCCTTCAGTGTCAGGTTCACGTGGGGCAGAATCAGAGAAGATGCTGGGGCATGGCTTCATTTTGGGCTTCTCCTGCTTGATTAGTTCTTAACATAACTCTTTAAAAGACAGGGTTGATCCATTGACAGGAAACAGATAGATGTGTTTTTATCTGAGCTCTTTGAAAAGAGCACCATGGATGTGGACCAACAGTGGGGGAGTCTGAATGAAGAAATGGTTAAAATGGTTTACATTATTTAGTATTGTCATCACTGTGCCTAAAATCACCGCACCAGGAATAACTTGGGAGGGATTCAGCTCATGGTTTCAAATGGTTCAGTCTGCCATCTCTTGGTCCCACCAAGAGATATTCTGCAGAATATCACAGTGGTGGGATCCTGTGGTAGAGGAGGCTCCCCTCGTGCAGAGAGGAACCAGAGAGGGAAACCAAGGACCAATCCCAGCCCCGCGAACTGCATCCTCCAGCCATGGCCACTCCCTTTCTCACCTTCCACCCCATGAACCCATCAGCAGACCAGGTTATTGCTCATGTCAGAGCTCTTGTGATCTATGGTGTATAGAGAGGCCCCCAGAGACACACCCAGAGGTGTGTGTAATAACTCCCTAGATGTTTCTTAGTCCATCAATAAAAAATAACAGTTTAATCCTTTGCATTTCACACACCACTGTAGCCCTACGTTTCATTCTTAAATCAAAACTTTCTCCATAATCCTTGGAATCTTAACTGACTTTCTCTGATCTATTTCCTTTCCCCTACCCCACACCTTTGCAGGAACACTGCCTCCTAGTGTATGTCAAACACGCGAGCAACTTCTGATCCCAGCCTCTGAACATGCACTTCCTCAGCCTGGAGTACACTTGCTAACATGTCTTCAACCAGGGTTCATTATACTTTCGCCTCTTGGCTGAAATATCGTTTCTTCAGTAAGGCTTTCCCAATCCACCCTTCTAAAAGAGCACTCTCTGTTCCTTCTACCCAATGCAGTCCATGTTTATACGTCTGTGCCTTAGGGATCTTAATAGTACATAATGGTTCTAAGCATTAAATGAAGTAATTGATATAAAATGCCTAACACAAGGCCAGTCTATAATGAGTACTTAATAAATACTTAATAGTGTTGATGATGTTATATTCTTCTATTCCTCTAGCCACCCTCCTTGTGCAGTTTCTGCTCTGGTCAAATCTAATTCCAAGGAGTTCATGGTATCCTTAAACCAGGGAACTCCTCTCCTGTCGCAGCGTTATAGAGAGCGTGAGAGGCTGGGGAGGTGGCTCAGTGGCAGAACACTTGCCTCGCATACACAAGACCCAGCTTTAATTTCCTTTCAAAAAACAAAAGGGAAAAGAAAATGAAGGGGGCAAGAAGGCAACCGTGTTGAGGAAGCTTACTTTTAGTTATATATAAAATAATTGTTTTAATGCACTCTGGGGTGAGGGGTTGTCTAGGGCGTTTTGTATTGTTTGCAGGTGTTGGGTTTCTGGGGGAGGTTGTTTAATTGCTAATGATCTGCATGTGCTATCAGTAGAATACCTGAGGCGTTCTGAATAAGTAAAAACACCTGAGCTGAGAGGCATGCGGTTCCACTGCCGATCGAGTATGGTGCTGGCCAGGACAGTGGTTGCCTCTGCTGAGGTCTGGCAGGGTTTGCAGTTGTGAAATATGCCTTCTTATTTTCCTGGCTGAGCCCACGCAGTAGGCCTACTACTACACAATCGAGATAGAAAGACCACCTTGCAGGAGCCAAGGTCCTTGAAATTCCCAAAGCCGTGCCAATTTTGCCATTAGGTCCACCCAGCTTCACTTAGAGGGTCTTTCTAAAAGCGATCCCTTCATAGACAATGCAGATGAAACCCAGAGAAGCAAAACACTTGACACAAGACTTCACAGCCTGAGAAAGGCGAGGCAGGGAACTCAAAAGTCCAACAAAATGTCCAAAAAAGAGCTGATACCCCTGAAGAAAATTTGTCAACGAAAAGCCAAGTCTCCTTGGCATGCTCTCTCCTTTCCTAGTGCCCCTGCCAAAGCAGAGCCACACAGGGGCATGGACAGGTGCTCAGCTTTGGGATTCTCTCTCCAAGGGCTACAGGCCCAGGTGTGTGCACTTTTATTCCTCAGACCAATCTGGCTCTGTGTCGATATAAATGTATTTAATATTGGCATTTCTCTTCTTCGAAAAATTGTGTTATTTACTGACATTGATTGCAGTCATGTTTATACTGGCAGAAATATAATTTATCTCTTTGGAGTCATCTGCACGTAAGTAGCAAAGCCCTAGTCTAGGCCAAGACTTTTGCTGGTTTGCCAGTGGCCCATATTTGTTTATCAACAATGTCTCTCTCTCATCAAAGACCCTATTTCGAAACAGTATGAGGTGGATGTAGACTCACTGTGGCATGTAGACGGAATTCCAGGTTTCTCAGAAGGCACCAGTTCAAGGAGCTCTAGGGAAGGTAGAGCAGGACCTGTGCTTTATACAAGCTGGCTGGGTCCTCATTACAGTGTCCCTGCAGAATGCCACCGGTGGAGTCATGCTCTGAAAAGAGGAAGCCACAGCTGGATCACCACACAATCCCATGAAGTGAAGAACTTACATTCATGATTTTGCATCTTCAGATAAAGCAAAGCCCTGTACACCCCAACGCTGTAAGAGTCATAATAAGCATTAACACATAAAATCATACAGAAACCATCTCTCCCAGAGAGCTCCCAGTCATACCTTGCTTACCATGCTTTGAACATTTCTTCACATTTTATATATCAGATTCTTTTTGTTTGTTTGTTTTTTGTCTTTTGAGACAGGATTTCTCTGTGTAGCCTTGGCTGTCCTGGATCTCTCTCTGTAGACTAGGCTGGCCTTAAACTCAGAAATCTACTGGCCTCTGCCTCCCAAGTGCTGGGATTAAAGGCATGCATCCTGGCTCGTGTATTAGATTCTTAATCCCAGTTGCAAAAATTCTGGAAGGTGGAGGAGCCCAGTGGGGGATGTTTAAGTCATGAAGATCCACCCTTACCAAGTGTATTGATGGTGGTTAATAGTGGATTATAAAAGGATTGGTAGCCATGGGTGAAGTCTCCTCCCCTATTCTCTCTTCTCTTCATCTCTCATCTTTACCCCTCTGTTCTTTCTCCCCCTTCTTTCCTACCCCCCATCTTGTCTGTCCCTCTCCCCTCTCCTCCTCCTCCCTTCCTCCTTCAGTCCTTTCTTCCCTCCTTCTGGTCTTCTTCCACACTTTCTTGGGATAATACAGCAAGAAGCCCCTTCAGGAAGGAGGTCCTTGATCTCAGACGTCCCAAATTCTAAATTGCAAGGACGAATCTCTTTACAAGTTATCTACCCAGTGGGTATTCTGTTACAGCAGCAGAATCAGCGATCTGAAGGGTGAGGTCTTGAGAAGGAAGATAAGTACCTGGCCATCGAGATGGAGAAGGACTTGCTGCCAAGCCCGAGGACCCGAGTTCAGTTCCCAGAACCCACATGGCAGAAGGAGAGAACTCCCGAAAGCTGTCCTCTGACTGCCACACCCCGACTGGCACATGTGCAGTTGCGTACATACGTGATGCAAAGTGAGTAAGTGAACATGAAAAAGGAGAAAGAGCGAGTGAGGCTGTGGGTGTACCCTCCCTAGTGAACCACAGACGTGCTCTGAGTCAGCTAATCTGTGCCAAGTGCCGCAAGACAGAAAGTACAAGACCTGGCTGGTACCAATGTGTCCTCAGTCCACTGCATTTTAACCAGAAGGCTGTGAGAGTTCATTCTGTATGACTTATACTTTATTACGCATTCCTTTGAGCTAGCTTCTTACTTTGAAGCCTAGCCTAGTCTCGAACTGAAGATCCTCTCCCCAGGCCTGGTAACCCACACCTTTACTCGGGAGGCAAAGACGTGCAGATCTCTGTGAGTCTGTGACCAGCCTGGTCTATGTAGAGAGTTCCAGGCCAGCCAGAGCTACACAGTAAGATCCTGTCTCAAAACATAAAACCAAAACACTCAAGATCTTCCTGCTTCAGCCTTGACAAGTGCAGGGATGACAGGTGTGTACTACCATGCCTGGATCAATTATCAACTACATTTTATTATTAACCATTGCTACCACTTGGTAATAATTGCCAAGAGTAGATTCTAGATCCAGAAAGGTTGGGTTCCAGTAGAGTTGCTTTATCCCTTACCTGCCCAGGTCCTTATCGGCTATAATGGCACAAACCTCCCAGAGTGGTCTGAGGATTTAAGGAACTCACACTCCGTGTGGTAGAGGAACACTAAGTGGAGGACTGGCTGGTTATGTGCATTTTGCAGATGGGAAAACAAAGTTGGAAATGCTACTTGCTACACACAGCTCAGTGAGTGGAGGTGTCAAGGGGAGAGCGTTGGACCAGAAGCCACATGCTGCTCTTCACCCTGGTCCAGGACTTCTGACTCTAGGGTCCCCTTCGTCAGTGTGAAGCCTCCTCACCCCTGCAATGGCCCAGCTGCCTGCCCAAGAAACCATGGCATGATCAGCCCACCACCGCCATGGTAAATAGCTGATCCAAAGCTCTTAACTCCCTACTCCCCTGCCCCTAAGAGCTAAGAAGAGATGGAGTAACTGAATACTGCGGCTCTAGCCTAGGTCCTCTCAGGCACTAACCTGCTGAGCCCCAGGAAGAGTCTCTCCCCTCTCTAGATCTGTTTCTCTATTGGGACCAGTAACCATCAAAGGGTCCCTTGTTTCTTTATCTTGGTGTGCTATGAGTCAGTCCCTAGCACCAGTAGACCTTAGAGCAAGCCTATGGTAAAAATTCAGTGCTTTTCTGCCCCAGCTCAGGCTCTTTGTGGGCTGAGAGCCCCACCAGAAGTCCCTTTTCCTCATGGCCAAGGGTGGTTCCTGAGCCTCCAAGTTCTCTGACTTCAGTCAGGCAAGCCTCAAAAAGCCACAGCTCAGACACACCCTGAAGCTGGCTGAGCTGTGTGCGCAATAGGGCCTTTTTAGACACTGGGGATGGAAGAAGGGGAACAGTGATATTTCCTGTCCCCTCTCTCTTTACCTATTAGGAAGCCAAACTGGTGTTCGGGGCAATGGTCAGACTTGGCTTTGTTAGGTTTTATTGGTTCTCTTTTTTGTATCCCCCAAATGGGCCATAATACGGGGTTTCCAGGAGTTTGTATCTCAGGCAAAAATGGATCTGTGTCAAGTGTAAAGGCAATGTCTAATAATACTAAATTTACAGATGGGTTTTCTGTAAACCTTCAGAGGTACCTCAGAGAGCAATGGAGAAGGAAACCCCCAACAGGAAAGTGCCAGCTCCTTAGCTGCTGCTCAGACAGGAGATACCAACAGACGCTGCCAAAGGCAACAGCCCGAGGCTACAATGCTGTGGGTATACTGACACACTGGCCAGCCCAGGTCTGTCTGGTAGGAGTCTTGACAGCATGTCAGAAAAACCTAACCCAACAGCATAAGCACAAAGAGTTGAAGTACATCAGTATGCCTGATTAGCCAGAATTAGGCTTCAGCCATTGCTTGATCCGGGGTGTAAGTGGCATATTGTTGTGGAAGTTTATTTTAGTTGTGTTTAAAATAATTGTTTTTGTGCACTGTTGGAAAAAAGGATGCATAAGCCTTGGTCTTTTGTATTGTCTGCAGGTGATGGGCTTCTGTGGGGATGTTTGATTGCTAATGATCTGCACGTGCTATCAGTAGACTACCTGAGGAGTTCTGAAAGAATAAAAACACCTGAGCTGAAATGCTCAGGGTTCCACTGTCAATTGAGTAATGGCACTTGTCATTGTGGTGGTTCCCTCTGCTGAGGTCTGGTAGGGCTTCCACCTATGAAAACACCTCCTTGCCTTCCTGTGCTGAGCCACCCAACAGGCATACAACAACATGTGTCGTTTTTATTCTACATGTATAGAAACTCCCAGGACTCCATGTTTCTAATTGAATTAGCAACAGAAAGAGAATGTGGACGCAGCATTCCCGCTAATTCAGAAGAGCCACACGGCCCTGTAGCACCACCAGGGATGAGAGGCTCTGGCTGGCTAGGACTTCTCAGAAGCCTGAAACTTAAGGGAGCTGCCTGGGGAGCTGGGCAAGGCTGGGTTTACTGTCTCTGTGGTGGTGATGGAGGAGGAAGCTGAATGGCTTACATGAACACAGATTTCGCCTCAGTGCATCACATGAGGAACCCCTTGTTAGATCTAGCCCTGACACAACTTTCCCCACCCTGCAGCCAAAGTCAGTCTCTTTCCTTCACTACCTCCACATCCGCTCACTGCAGTCATTCAGGTCTGCCACTGTGGGGTCACTCCCGATCACTCCTGAGCTCTGGTGGAGTCGGCCTCTCTTCAATTTGAAGTTCTAGACACGTACTTCTCTACCTTCCTCTCTGCTTCTTGAACATGCAGCAGGGTCTCTGTGCTTGCAATCTGCTACCCAAATCAGTCTCTGGTCCAGGTTTCTATCTCAGTACTCAGATCAATCAAATCCCACTCTCTCCATCTCAAGAGAGAGTGTCCTGGGGGGGGGCTGTGTTCAGTAACAGCTGTCACCCACCACCCCACACGCATCCTCTGTTCTCTGTTAGACACAATATCAGATATTCCTTTCCTACCATTGCCTTGACGTTAATTCTTAACGTATATGCTATTTCCCCTACATGACTGAAGGGCCTAGGAAAATGAAATCTTGCTTTCCTTGTTCAATGCCATGTCCCCAGTGCTCGAGAGAACCCGAAGACTAGATATTTTGTCACGCAGCAAGCCAGCCGGTGAGCCCTGCCTCCGTAAGGCTTGTACGACAGCGGACTTCTGACACGAGCGTGTCCCAGCGCAGACAGCTTGCACATCCATCAGAGATGGGTTCTGTGCTGGGTGGGGGTTGTGAACCCCACAGGAAGTAAACCACAGTTGCCTTGGATGCAGTTCCTCGCTCTCAACAGATGCCAGGTGCCTCTGCTATTGGTACCAGGTATTTTTAATTAAAGACATTCTTTGAGGAATTGTGTTAATCCTGCCAGTACCTGGCTTTCTAATTCCCCCTTTCTCTCCACCTAGGGAAGGTTTATGGGCCACTCTGGCCCCAGCTGAGTTGTTTTCCAGGAGAAGAACTTTCAATCCTTCCACGCACAATAATGAAATATGATACAAAACGGGCCCATGTCAATAAATCTACAGGAGAAAGGTCAGGTTTACATGGCTGGACAGGATTGGCAAATACATTTGTTCCTGCCACGTCTGTGTTTTAAATGCCACCCTCCGATGAACCTGGTGCTGAAACACACTTTGGAGTTTGATGAGATGTCAGTTTTGCTCAGCCCTGATCAAATAAAATGAATGAAAGTGAAACAAGAACAAAAATATTACTTCTGTCATTTCTTTATGCATTACAGGAATTGGGTCAGTCGGGGAGACAAATACCAATGCCAGCACAATGTCACCCATTGATCTGCCAACCAGCAGACAAGAAGTCTTTTCAAGCTGGAAAGGGCATGCCACCGGAGAGCAAAGACCAGGGCAGCCCCTGTGCAGCGCCAGCTCCTACCTTCAGATACACCTTCCATCCCCAGGGAAGACATGATTCTCGGATCTGGGCAAGCGTGGTTAAAGAACAAGTTGCGGTTTTCTGCAGGGAGGAACACCGCTCCTTAGCAAGGCCTGCTATCCAACTTAAAGCATATAACCCAATTCAATAGAGACCTGGAGCCCTGTGGACATAGTCCAAGTGCCACTGTTTACATCGTAAGATCCAGAGAGATTCTGAGAGCCGGGATGGGAAAGAACAAGATGGTGGCTTTTCAAAGGGAGCCAGGATGTTGTATGGGGCAATGGCAGAGACAGCAGAGCTGTAGACACCATGGGTCTTACCAGGAGAATTCCCAGGGCCACTCTTGCCTCCAGGTTGGGGAGGCTTACCTGGAGATGGAGCCACAGACCCAAGCAGTGCTGAGACTGAAGGAAAGGAGGAGAAAAGGAGAAATCCATTCCTAATGACATCACCTGAGTCCCAAGTGACTAGCCCCTGCCTAGTCTCTGGTCGGTGTTCCAGATTTCCTAGTCACATGGGGCGTGATTTCCTTTTCACATTAAAAATTTTAATTAAAACGTAAATAAAATAAAGATAAGTGGCCTGCCTGCTTTATTACACTGAAGAGCATCCCCCAACCCACACGGGGCCTGACGAGACCTGTGCCTGGATGAGAGGCTGAGTCAGCACTGCTAGAGTTTGTGATTGTGTGGAGAGAAGCTGCACAGAGGAGCATCAGGCCTATGCTTCTATAGTCTTTTTACTCTCGCAGGCTAGACTAGTGTGAGTCCCAAGAGCAGTTCTGAAACTGTCCTCAGGGAACTATGATGCCCAAAGGGTCAATGGGTTTACTCAGTGTTTCTAGCTTCAAAGACTTACCAAGAGTCAAGAAATACTGTGGAAAGTGTTCTCTCTGTACAGGGAGGGGGCAGAAGGGTCTTCAAGCTTGTTAGGATACAAAAATGTAGCTCCCACTGGGAAGCATCTTTTTCAGAACAAGGGCATTGCTCAGTCTGGCAAAGAAGTAGGGGACAAGGAATAGAACCATAGATTATTAATAGATTGATAGATAAGAAATGATAGATGGGTAGATAGACAGACAGATATAGATAAGTAGATGATAGATAGATAGATAGATAGATAGATAGATAGATAGGTAGGTAGATTATGATTCATGGTTTTATATCAACTTGACACAGCTAGAGTCCTTTGGAAAAAGGTATTTTTCAATTGAGAAAATGCTGTAAGATTGGTCTGTAGGTCTTTCTCCTTTCTTTGGCTGATACATTAGATTTAGGGGACTTTCTTTAGTTCTTTCAGTTGATGTTAGACACAAGGAGAAAGAGCCAATTTAGGATTCCTATATCTCTGCGTGTGCTGCTAAAGTCCCTTTGAGATGCTGAGCTCACAGGTAAAAACAGAAGGGCCTAGCTGGGTGTGATGGTGCATACCTTTAATCCCAGAACTCGGGGGCAGAGGTCCTGGATCTCTGTGAGTTTGAGGCCAGCCTGGTCTACACTGTGAGTTTCAGAACAGCCAGAGCTATATAAGACCCTGTATCAAAAATACAAACAAACAAAAAATAAACACCTCAGAAGGGCTGGCCTGCTCACGTGCTGAGGGCAATGTATTTGGCAGGGAAAGGTCCACTTATATGCTAGAAGGAATGTCATCAATAAGAGTGCCCCTTGGTGCAAACACACACTCACACACACACACACACACACACACACACACACAGTGAATTTCACAGAACTAAGTCTCAGTTGAGCTTGCCTTGGGTCAGGTTCCCCAGGCAGCAGACTGAGACAGAGACATGCATGCAGCAAGTTGGCTGACTGGGGTTCCCCTGAGGACCGGCTCCTGCAGGCAGTAGGACCATGCAGGGTGAGGTACTGAATCCCTCCACGGAGCTGTGGTGCAGGTTAGTGCTTCAGAGTTGTCCTGCTCAGGATAAGACTGGCCAAGCTGCAGTCGAGTCCTGCACAATTTAATGCAGCTACTCTCTAACGAACTTCAACATGAGAGACAATAAACTTCCAACTCTATATTTTACATTTCCACTCACATTTCCCCTTCCTCAACTTCCTTGACCTAATTTTTAAAATTATTCCACTTCCAGATCCCCAACCCAACTATCTGCCACTGTCTGAATCCATATAGAACACCGAAGGATATATGTATATCTCCATTCTTAATTCACTTCTCTTTCCATTCTAAGTGGATAGCCCGATGCAGTGTTCAGATGAATGCCCATTAATGTGGCTGTAGTTTAACAGCAACAGTTCAGACTCAAGTAAGAACAAGCAGAATCAAGTTGCCATGATTTGCTTCTCCGATGCTGTGAAAATGCACAAACCAAAAGCAGCTGCGGGAAGAAAGGGTTAATTTGGCTTGTGATCCATCACGGAGGGAAGCCAAGGCAGGAACTCAAGGCAGGAACCCAGAGGCAGAACCTGAAGCAGAAAGCACAACAGAATGCTGCTCACTGGCTTCCTCCCTCTGGCTTGCTCAACTGCCTTTCTTGCAGCCCAGGCCCACCTGCTCAGGGCTGGCACCGGCCACAATGAACTAGACCCTCCTATATCAATCAAAGATCAAGAAAATGCCCCACAGACAGACCCCTAAGTCAGTCTGACGGAGACAGCTCTCAATTGAGATTCCCTCTTCCCAGACACGTCAAGTTAACAACCAAAGCTAACTCTAACCCAAGCCTAGCCTTATCTCCCCCATCAGCCATCTATAAGGATCCTCCCGTGTAGCTGATTGAGAAACACCAGTACAAAGTGTGCTGCTGTGGGGTGTCTGGGTCACACAATGCAGCTCACTGATCCCCCATGGCCCTGGCTGTGGCTGGAAACACTGCTACAAGGAGTCTGCCCCCATTACATTCTGTGTGCTTATCCATCCTGGCCATATGCTCATTTCAGACCCTACAGCCAGGTGCTTCATCCCTACCCCATGCTGGTAGCATGCCAGGACTTTCTGGATGGTGTTTCTCTGCTACCAATACCACAGCTTTGTTCTGGAACTCTAGAAGTCTAAGATGTGGCACAAACTCCACCTGAAACACTAGGAGCCACTACCAGTAGCTCCGGTACCTTAGGGTCTGCTAGGCCATATGGCGAAAGCAGCTTGACTCCTCACACTATAGTCTGGAACTGCCAAAGAGCCATTTCCTGGACTTGGCTCCACTCACAGTCAGCAGTCTTCCACCTGACAGATGAGTCATAGTACCATGCCCAGCAGGGAACAGGCTTTGCTTAGGACCCAAGAGCCACCCAGGATTTGCGCTTTTCTTCTTCACCGTAAGAAGTGGAGGACGTGATGTTTTGTCTGTTCATTATGATTGGACAGGACTCCCAGTCTGCTTCAAGCCTCTGGTTCCCCCCACGCTTTTTGCTGCTATCACAGTTCCTGTGTGTTTGTGGGATTAATTCCCACTGTTCTTCGTGCTTGTACCTACAACACAGTTGCTACTTCCTGTTCACCTGTTCATGGTCAACAGATGCCATTAATAGTGTACCAATAGGTTGATCATCCCCCGAAGGCCCTGACAATCCATTACCTTTCAGTAATATGGTAACATGACCCTGGGGAAGATGGCACTGCAAGCTGTTTTTGGTCCAGGTGAACATGCACTACGCCTGATTCTTTTCACTCTCTGGGATAGAGAAGGCTATGCTTATTCAGTAAATATACAACCTGGCCAGGGGTCTGAGGTAGACGTGCTTTGGCTAAGACACTATATGAGATTTCTTCCTGACAGAGATCACCCAAGTGTTTTCATTCTCCAAGATCTCTGTGACTTTTATAGGAACCAGACCTACGCATGGGTATGCGAAGGGGTTGAACCTGCATCCTCAGATGCTAAGGATGGAACTGATTCCACCACTCATGTCATATGTGACAGTGGTTTATATTCTTGTGTGTCAGGTGGAGAACTATTCTAGAAGCTTCCACTGGCCTCTATACTATGACAGCTCTTGCCTACAAGCCTGGCAACGTGTATGGTGGCAAATATCTCAGTCCCTAGGATATTGGGAATTGGGTAGGAAAATGACCCTTGAGTAAGACTGTGAATCCAGTGGGACTAATATGATACAACTGAGTTAGGACTCCATTTAAATCTTGACCACCCAGCTCCCCCACTGTAATCAGGAGATCATGATGGCACATGGAACCGCAGTCTGAATATTTGATATTACCTTTACCCCAGTATACTGTTAAATGGCTATGGGTCCCTTTACAGACGATCTGGGTAAATTATTTCATATATACTTGCTGTATGTTATAGGATCCTTTATGATAGGAACCTGGTCTCTTCTCATATCAAGCATGGATCTAAAAACTAGGCAGATGTAAAGCAGTTCTGTGGACTGTAATCTTTTATTGGGACAACTGCTCAAGCTCTCTGATGATTGTCCATTGCTGATTTCCCTTCTTTTTTCAGGTTGTCAGAGATCGTCATTGACTATCCTAGCTCACCTCAGCTACGCTGGATTCTATTAAGATTTCCCAGCGTTCCCTGAGCACCAGGTCCCCTTGGCTGCCACTCTGACCCTGCCACCTTTTGCAGGAATCACATTCATCTTGTGTCTGGCTCTGAGCACTGCCACCCCACCTCTGATGTCCGGAGAGTCTGCCAGTCCCACTGCTATCAAGGAGCCTCATTTTGAAGTAGTGTTTCCTGTCATTGTCCTGGACCACAGAGGCTGGCCATCACTGTACTCTCCAGAACGACCATGCCATGCTCCGCTCGCCAGCATAGCTCACTTCTTTGATAAGTAGAGTGTCTCCTAGTCCCAGCTTTAAAACAGAGTTGGCTAACAAGTTTTTGGTTTCGTGTAATGTAGCTTCTAAGACTTTTAATCTCTTCGTTCAAGGTTGAACCAGAAATCCCAGCATTTTACCCAACTTGGATCACGATTTTATTCATGCTTCTGGAGTCACCCTATTTGTGTGTTACCGTCTTTCATGTGCCCAGATTGCTCTCCTTCATCTTATCTGGCTGTGCCATTGATCCAGGGCCCTCCATTCAGTATCAGCACACTCTCCAGTCACCTAAGGGGACGTGTATGTTAGACCCACAGCATCTTCAGGATGCACGCTTGTCCTCTTTTGGAGGCCTAGGGCTTCCTTTGATGGCTTCCCCTTCATTTATAACCAAACCCTAGTCTTTGTATCAAGAAGATAGGTGACAGGGGCTATGTATGTATTCATGCAAAGGAGAGGCCTGTATATAATCACCAAGGAAGGGGGTGCTATGAACTGAATTGTGTCACCCAAATACACGTGTTGAAGCCCTAATTTTATTAAGATTGTATATGGTGATGGAGCTTTTAGGCAGTGCTCAAGACTAAATAAGGTCAAAGGTCTGGGACCCTAAATTGCATAGTACTGGTATCAGTATAACGATATAATGAGAAGGAACTCAATCTCCTCTCTCTCTCTCTCTCTCTCTCTCTCTCTCTCTCTCTCTCATGTGTGTTCCCTCTACCCTTCTCTTCTCCCTCCTCCTTCTCCCATTCTTTCTCTTTGCCAGATGAGGACATAGAGAAAGTGGCCATCTATACAACAAGGAGAGAGCTCTCATCAGAACCCAGTGTGCTGTCACTGTAACCTTGGAATTCTAGCCACACAACTGAGAAAATCACCTCCACACAGCCAATATGTGGTCTTCTGCTACAAAGCTTGAACTAAGATGGGTTTTGGTACCAGGAAAGCACTAGCCTGTGAAGGGAGAAGTAGAACACTGAGGAATGCATGCACTGAGTGTATTTAGCGAGTGGTATAGTGAGGGTATCTGTCGCTTCAACTCAGATTTTCCAAGGCAGAGAGCTCAGCCGCCCCTAGACCTGCATTCTCTCTTAATTAAATATGGGGCCTTGGCATTTTTCTGTCTTTTGGCTGGAGAGAGAGAGAGAGAGAGAGAGAGCGAGAGAGAGAGAGAGAGATCTATACACAGGCAAAGATGCCATATGGCATCCAATTGAGCTTTAATGTATAACTAAACACCCTCAGCCGCTTACTGTGTTTTCCCAGTGTGTGAATTGCTTCAGAGCCTTCTGATTCCACAGTCCTTACACCTATTACCTCATCAAAGGCCAGAGAACCCCATTCCCATCCCCCAGTCTCTTCCATGGCTACTCCAACTCCTGGTCACCACTGGTGAAGGTTAATGATCAAATTGCTACCATAGCTGGGGAGTTCTCCATGACAACCAGGGTGGTGCTTACATTGTCAGCCAGTTAGCAAGCAGGTGGTCCAGTCTGAAAACCCCACCTTGGAGTCTGCTTCTTTAAACCACTCTTGGCATCAATTTCCTTAGGTTGGTTTCCAAGGAAACAGAATTCTGAGATGAAGTTTATACAGAGGAAGTTGATTGAGGAGTATCTTCAGGACCATATCTGTTGGGGAAGGAAGGGATAGGGTTGTACGAAAGGATGACATACATCTCTCCATGTACTCCCGTGGGAGCTCCGCAGTGAGATCAACCTTGATAAAGAGAGTTCGGTCTTTATCCTTGTATGTCACCATGGCCTGGTAGCTGTCCTATGAAGAGGTCATGATCTCAAGCAAGACATTTGTCTTCACAGTTCTGGGAGAGCCATTGGTCTGTGATCTGTCAGCTGATGACACACCGGCACTGGCGGGGAGTATGGGCGTGACGGTGCCAAGGATGAGCTCATGACATGAGTAATGTGATTATCAGGTGCCTAACAGATGAGGGGATGAATCATTTTTACTTTCTCTTGTATCATGTAATATTCAAATATCTATCTGGAGACATTTGTTTTTTTTTTCTGCCCTGGTTTTCTGGGCATAAGACAGGCAGAAATGAACTCAGTTAAATCCAAAGAGCAAGCCAGAAAATCCTGGTTACTTTTTATGGACAGTGACTCCTGTGTGTTTATAAAACCCACTTTCTTTGAGTATATGGTGATATCACATTCTCTCATTTTCAGGGTGTGGTGTGGCTGAGTTCTGGCCAAAGAATGTGTCTAAAGTTCAGTTGCCAAATTCTCATCCTGAATCACAGAAATGTGCAATTCTATCTTTCTTCTCTGTCTTCCACATGTATATAAAGGAGACAGCAAGGTGCTCCAGGCCCACAGAGAATGGTAATATTGCAAGTTATAAAGACCCTGGGTCTCTGGACCATTAGGGAATGTCAGCACTCAAACACCATAATATTCTATGAGTGGGCAGTTCAATTCTAAGGTCACTGAGATTCAAGATTATTTATTAAAACATTTACCTGTCTTGACTAAGATAAAGATAGTAAATTATCTGAGGGTGCCAAGGTGATGTGGAAGTTTAGTTTTAGTTATGTATAAAATTGTTTTGTGCACTGTTGGGTGAGGGGCTCCCTAGGTCTTGGCGTTTTGTATTGTTTGCAGGTGTTGGATTTCTGTGGGGGATGTTTGATTGCTTATAATCTGCACCTGAGGAGTCCTGAGTCAGTAAAATCACCTGAGCTCAGATGCTCAGGGTTCCACTGTCTAGGTTGGCACTTGCCATGCAGTGGTTCCCTCTGCTGAGGTCTGGCAGAGTTTGCACCTATGAAATCACCTCCTTGTCTTCCTGTGCTGAGCCACCCTGTAGATGTATGATGGATTGGCTACAAATGGCACATCAATGTGGGGCAGGACATCACACCGGCTAACAGCCAATATGGAGACTAGGAAGAAGAGAAAGAAAGTCAAGACCTTGCAGAGTCCAGGAAAGTATGCTCGGGGAAGATATCAGAGGATAGAGATTAAGGTATTAATTGAAGGGTCCTGAAGGAAGAGGAGAGAGAAAAGTCTCTATGAAAAGACTCTGAAATTAATAAATAAATGAAGAAAACGGCTCCAAGGTGAGTGTCACAGAATGGAGGCCCTTAGAGAGAAAGAATTCAGCTGGGTGCAGGAAAAAGCAAGGCTCTTACTGTTTTTCTTGATCATGGAGCCAGTGCTCCCTCCTGCCGCTGGTGGTAGCTTGCTGTTTGACAAACTGAGTTTTCTGATAGCTGCACTGTATGTGTGTGAAGCTAAAGATGTTTGAGCTCTATGGAAGAAGTTGTATGTTTCCCCGTAGCAGTGGTGAAAAAGAATACCAACCTGCCAGAATGTTTCAACTGGAGATTCTTCCCACTGGCCCAGGGTCCCCTGTTGCTGTGGAAGTCACAGTTGAGAGCCAAAAATCCTCTTAGTCAAACTGAACAGTTTTTTTTTCCCTGCAAACCTGTCTACAAAAGGTCCTGATAAGACACATCTGCTATAGTGATGAGAACTCCATCTCATGAGGGAAATCTTACTGCAGAGAAAATGACCAGGTTTTTGTTTTTATTTTTTTCCTAGCAAGCCAGACTCTTCCAGAGTTGGCTGAGTTTGTATCTTTTGCTGGCTGCTGAACTTGGTATTGTAAGACTCACCCAGGAGTTGCTGGTTTTGAAGGCATGAAGGGGTCTTTGGAGAGCAGCTGAGGCTTGTCACTGGAAGAGGCCAGGAGAGGCCATGAGTAGAAGTGCAGCCTGTGTAGTAGTTGAAGGCCCAGATTGAAGGGGTCACAAAGAGAAATTGAGGCTTGGTACCTTGAAGAGAGTCCTGGAGAGGCTATTGTTGAAAATGCAGCCCGGTTGTGGCAGAAGACCCCAGGGTTCTGAAGATGCCAGGACCATGGGATGACCACCAAGAACAGCAGCAGCAGTGGAATGGAGCCAGCCAGAGCCTGGAGGACAAGCTGTGTGTGCTGCAGAGGGCAGAGCCAGAGAAGTGGTCCAAGCCCTTTGGAGGAGCCCAGAAGATCGTGAGTGAATTCCAAATAATTGGACATTGATAATGCTTTTCTGCTGTTCAAAGACATTGTGAAAAACTTGATAGATGCTTGGTTTCATTTGTTCATGTGTATTAGAAGCCTCATAATTGTTCCTTTTGTAAATGGTTTTGCAGGTGTAGTGTTATATTGTGTTGTAAAGGCAAAGCAATTTTTTATACAGAAACGGGGAATTGTTGTAGAAGTTTACTTATAGCTGTGTTTTAAATAATTGTTTTTGTACACTGTTGGAAAAACGAATGCATTTGTATTGTCTGCAGGTGTTGGATTTCTGTGGTGATGTCTAATTGTTTATGATCTGCACCTAAGGAATTCTGAAAGAATAAAATCACCTGAGCTCAGCTGCTCAGGGTTCCACTGTCGATCAAGTATGGCACTGGCCAGGACAGTGGTTCCCTTTGCTGAGGTTTGGCAGGGTTTGCAGTTATGAAATATGCCTCTTTGTCTTCCTGGCTGAGCCCACACAGTAGGCTAACTACTACACCAAGGCTTTTGGAATGGGCTTTTATGTAGAGAAAAATATAACCAGTTAAAATCCCAGAGCCCAGCGTGCACTGAAAATTTGCTCTTGTTGCTCAAATGTTCATGGCTGCACCAAGAAGCAGCAGATACAGCCCCAAGTCACATAATGAGTCTCAATTCTGTCTCTGTTGATCACATGCCATGTGAGATCAAGAAACTCACTTGACTTCTGTGGGCTTCATTGTCTCTTTGACAATGTGCATAATTCCACCTACCTCTCAAGGGCTTTCCACAAGGGAAAATAGGCAGGTGCTGGATATGGAGCCCAACACATTAACAAGCAGAGTGTCATTTATGACTCTCTAATCACCTTAGAGCCTTGGAAAGCCCTAAGAACTACGAAGGCATATTCATTCCTATCTTGCAGATTGGGGATGTGGGTATGTGGAATTTTACAAGACCCCTATAAGAAAACATCAGTCCATGCTGGATCCCAGATCCTACCACTTTTGACTTCTTGTGATTCCCAGCACCCCAGCCACATTCCTCTGTGTCTAAGCCACACACCAGCAGTGGCCATCCCAGAAGTAGCATCACTGGGAACGTGCCTTTTCTGATGAAGGTTGCATGGAGAGGCTGACATCTGAACTGGGGGATAAGTTCCCATGCCACCAAGGGCATGCTAGGGGGTCTGTTCATTATTGACTCGGGCACACACTGCCCTCATCCCCATCTCCCTTCCTCTTCCAAAAAGCCAGGTCTGTACAGTCAGGGTACCTCAGCAGCATCGTCTCAAAGCACCCCGCTGGGTTAACTTAGAGGACGAACCCTGAGGAGAAGCACTTCAGGAACTTAGCAATACCATACTGCATTGTTTTCTAAGAGGACAGCCGTAGCGAGGCAGAGGAAGATAACAGGAAGAGAACAGACTGTATTTCACTTAGAATTCTTCCAGTTGTAAGTGACATAAACTCAAATCAAACCAGCAGAAGCTATTCCTCTAGTCACCTATGTGTTGATTTGTCTTCATATCTTTGTATCTGTGTATCCAACTACCCTCTTTCTCCAAACCACCTGTTGATTTCTCTCTGGACCTGTATCTCTACATAGCTATCATTTATCTATTTATTTATACATCTCTATCTATTGTCTGTCTATGTCTGTCATTCTTCTTCATCATCTCCTACTGTCCATCCATATCTGTATCTATCTATTTATCTATTGTCTAGCTCTCTATCATTTCTTCCTCCAGTAGGATGACAGTTTCAAGATCTGCCAGATCCGGGAATCTTGAACGACAGAATGAGAACATGGGCTTACACTGACCCAGTCAAGACCTAAGCAAGACTTCCTCTAGGAAAGACCTCTTTTCCTGATGGCCACCAGACAATCTCTTTAGAAAGTGAGGCTATCTATGTCCATCGTCCCATAACCAAATCTTACCAATTCAGTTTGGGCCATGCGTTCTTCAGGCCTTTCTGGAGTCAGTAGCGATGGAGCAGGCCAGAGCTCCTTGCTTCACTCTGGGGCTAGGCACAGTCAACTGCGTTTGAACACCTGGTCTAGAAATGAGAAACATCTGCCTCTGAAAGGAATGCTGAACGATGCTGTTAGCAAAGAGGAAAAAGAAAACTGTCCAGGTAGGAAAGCAGATGTCATTGTGTTTGGGATTTGGAGAGCTTGGGTCTGGTCCTCCTCCTGGCTTTAATCATTTCTAGGAATTCATGCAAGCCATTTGTTGTTGCTGCTGCTGCTGCTGCGGCTGTGTGTCTGCTATGGAATTCTGTCCTGGAACCCCCAGGACCACTCAGATACTTCCCAGACATGCACTGTATCACCCATCTCAGAGTTCATAAGAGTTTGCATTGCACTGGGATGCAGAGGTCATGACCTTGTTGTATGGGCAAAGCATAGACAAAGTCACTGTGGAGTTCCCTGGAGTCAGAATGAGCCCTTGATCCCAGGAAGCACCACGGTGGTGGTGGATTCAGTTTGTGCTGTCATGATTGCTTCTGTGGAACTTGGCTGGGCTCCAATCTTTTTTTAACTGAAAATGAAGCTTCAGAAAGCACTCTCTTTTTGACAAGCTTTCTGGATGCTTCTAAAACTCAGAAATGCTACACAGATAGTAAAAAAGTAACCACAATGTGCACATTATTATTGCTTCTCATAATACAATGGTAGCGATAACTTCTCAGTGATAAAGTGTTTCCTAGGGACCATGTTGAGCGTCCTGCTAATTGTCTTATTCTACCCCTCGAAACTGATGCGCAGTCTGCAGTCTGAGCAGGGCAGGTTACTGTCTCTCTCCCTCCATCTCTCCCCGCCCACGCCGCACACTGTTCAGTTTTCCCCACTGGAGCTCTCATCTTGTCTAATCCCTTCTCGGGCGTCTTTACCCACTTCTCTCTCCGGATGCATCCGCTCGCTCAGCATCAGCAAAGCACTTCTTGGGCTTCTCACACCTGGAAAGCTCTGCCATCATGAACAGGTAGGGCAAAGCCCAGCACAGAGACCTCATTAGCACTGTGAAGCCGACGGGGCAGTGCTGTGTGAGCCCCAGGGGACTGTGGTGACCTCTTCAAGAAAGCTCCTCTGCCCTGTGTGTCCACAGAGCCTGCGGGGGCAGCGCCAGGGCTGAAGGTTCTATCTTGTGGGAGAGCACACTTGCTAAGGAATGCCAGAGGGCTGAGAACAAACAAGCAAAATTATTTTCAGGCAAATAATTTAGCCTAGTGTCCTCAGTGCCTGGCATTAATATATTTGTACATCAGCAAATCCTTAATAAATACATTCTCTCTTGTCCCGTGGAAATATCCTGTGAATAGGTAACAGGACACCCACTCTGCTGACTAACCATTTTCTTTCTATGGGGTGCCTGTTGCACTTTATAAATGACTTTAATTTGCAGTGCATTATGTCTCTGTGTGTTTCTTGCCTCTAACTCCCCATGCAATATTTTGTGTCTGTTCCCACGATAGTTTAACTGTCTAACGTTTTCAGAATGTGGTGTGTGTGTGTGTGTGTGTGTGTGTGTGTGGTATGTATGTATGTGTGGTGTGGGTGGGGGGGTGTGGTGGTGGTAGTGTGTGTATGTGTGTATGGTGTGTGTGGTGTGTGGGGGTATATATGTCTATGGTGTGTGTGTCTATGGTGTGTGTCTATGGTGTTTGTGGTGTGGTGGTATGTGTGTGGGTGTGGTGGTGGCGGTGGTGTGTGGTAGATGGCATGCATATTTTTGGTAGCCCTTTTGGTAGCATATTTTTGTAGTACTTATGTAGTTGTTTCCTGCTGCAGCAGCTCAGCATGGACAACAAGGAAGCATAATCATAGGTGTAAACCTTTCCAGACCTCAGCTAAGGGAACCTCTGTCATGTCGAATGCCATACAGGACAGCGGAACCTCAAGCGTCTCAGCTTAGTGTTTTTATTCTTTCAGAACTGACAGCACATGCAGATCATTAGCAACTAAACAACCCCCACAGAAATCCAACACCTGCAAACAATGCAAAATGCCAAGAACCTAGGCATCCTTTTTCCCAGCAGTGCACAATTATTTTATACACAACTAAAAATAAACTTACCCAACATACTTACTTCCATTTCCAAAGCACCCCACTCCTGGTATTTTGTAAGCATGGTGCCTCATCAGCATAAGTTACATTCTCTCTGTATAAATCTGGCTCCTGGGTAATGTAGCTCAAGGAGGCAACCCTGTGGGACTGGAGGAGGTGAAGCAGGGCTCTGGTTGGTAGGTCACTGTAGGAGCAAGGCAAGGCTACTGATCAAGAGCCCCTCCTTGGTGGAACGTGAATGGGTTCAACCTGGTGCAGAGCTCATGGATATCACAGTTGCTAAGAATGGCGATGGCTATACCATGTTGGAAGGACAGCATTCCACCACACCAAGCCACTCTGCTCAGTTGGAAAGACTCACACAAGACTGTGGATACTAAGGAGTGGGTGTCTTGGGGGCCCTTGAAGTGCAGTGGGGACTGGTATCACTGAAGGCTTCTCCCCAAATAGGATGCCTGATGTTCACATCTCTCGTGGTCACCAGTTCTTTCAGATGAGGTACCTAAGAGAAGTGGCTATATCTTGGACAGATGTATGGGAGAGGTGTGAAAAGACCCTGGTTATGTTTTCCCTAAGTCCCAGGTTGACCATCCTTCTCTGTCTCTTCCTTTACTTTCCAGGTTGTCTCAGGACTGGAGACTCAGGCTCCAGTGTCCCAAACCTTCGTTGTTTAAGTCCAAGTTCTCCCACCTAGCATACTGACTCCCTTCTCTGCTTCCCAGACACTGGTCACACTGAGACCCAATTCAAGCCGCCCCTTTTTCTCAGAAGCCTTCTATTGTGGTTTGGGTGACAAATGTCCCCCACACGCCCGTGTGTTTGAACACTTGCTCTCCACAGGATGACGCTTAGGAGGTTGTGGAACGCTGGAGACCACGGCGCAGCCAGCAGAAGTAGGTTGCCGAGATCGGACCTTGAGGATGATAATTAGTGGTTCTCCGAGACTTTCTATTTTCCTGATCCCTCAAGATGTGAACAAGCTATGCCGCAAGCTTTTAGCACCACAGAATGAGCACCCGGCTGTCATGAGAGATAGTCCCTTCTGAACTGAGAGCTGAAATCACTCCTCCTGCTCTTCTGTTGTCTGCCAGGCACTTGGTTAGAGACTAACTAACCCTCCTCCCTGATGCTCTGACTTGTTTTGTCCCTTTCTCTGGACAGAAACACCGAAGTTGGCCTTATGGCAGACCTGCTGAATAGGACACCCTGTTCCTTTCTGTTTGTGCTTTGTATTTCTCCACCCACTGTCAACCCCCAGAGGACATGTCTGTGCCTTACACATCTCTGGCATCACCAGGGCCTGGTGATCAAGAAATGGCTCACTCAGGCTGGAGTATTAGGGGAGTATTAACAAAGGGATTGATTTACAAGGTTAAAAGAAGCAATTGAGTCGAGCATATTTGTGTGTGATTGTAATCCCAGGCTCTGGAAACTGAGGATCCTGAGTTCTAGATCAATCTAAGCTACAAAGAAAGACCCTGTCTCCAAAAAGAAATAGAAAGAAGAAAACAGAGGGTATTGAATAATTCAGTGCTCAGGGCTGGCCCCAGCATGGAGCTAATGCCCCCCTCCCCCTCCACACACACAGGCAGAACTGAAGGAACAAGGGGCTCAGAATGGGGGCAGGAGCACAGGGGAGGACCACCTGGAGGGATGCAGGGCCAACCCAAAGGAGGCAGGGGCTCAGGGAGAACCACCTGGAGGGAGCTGTGACCCGCAGGACCAACCCACAGTGACAGGGAGAGAAGTGTGCAATAGAAGCCGGACTTCTGCTCCTGTCTCACTGGAAGCTCTCCTTGATCAAGTTCAACTAGAAGCCAGAGGGCAGGGAGATGTGACTGATGCCTTCAAGAAGGCCAACATGGGGATGTGGAGCAGTGTAGAAGGTGGAGAATCAGTTTGGAGAAGCCAGAGAATCCCCTTACGGAGGTCCCACTGGAAGACAGCGGAACACACAGATTGAGGCCCAGAGCTGCTGCCTGGATCCAGGGCTTGCTTGACAACCCCCTGAAAGTTGACCTAGTTCCCTGGCACACTTGCCCAAAGTGCCCATTTCAGGGCACAGCCCCGCCCAGCCCCCTCTTTCCCACAGGTAATTTGGCTCTGTGTCTGTCTGACAATGCGCGCCATCTGACCCGCTGGCTCTGATAAATTCTTTGTGCTGGGGTTGGCTCTCCCCATGTTCATAATGAGCTGACAAGGGAAGCAACATGCTCACTCCCCAAGGACAGAGACCAAAATTAAGGGGCACTGTGGAAGGGATGGGAATGTTGAGCCCCATGTTAACTGCCCATTCTTCCATCTGGTCCCTTTACAATGCTTGGAATCTATAAAGCCACTGTTGGAGTTTGTGCAAAAGCTTTGTTTTTAATTAAGTGGCCTAGTTTCAGTAAATAGTGTGACAGGGATGAATCTATCAGTGGGGATTGATGTTCTGAACAAGAGTGCTGCCGAGCCAGTGGAAGTGTAGCCCCCATATGGCAGGACTTAGAGGGAGCTTCTCTGACAGGATGCTACCAACTCTGTGACCGCAGGCAGACAAAGGCCTCCAGATGTCACCCGGGGATGGCTCGGAGCCAGACCTTGCCAGCTTCCAAGGAAAATAGCTCCAGACCCCAGCCTGCCAAGTGGACTCTTAACACAGAGAACTTCCACAATTGAAAGGGGCCTAGGGACCAACTTCCCAGCTGCTGGGCCTGGTTCCAAAGACAGGGCTTCTCTGGGGTGTGATTTTTTTTCAGTCTGCAGCAAAATGAGAGTTATGACAACAGAGTCACATTTTATTAACAGCTTAAATAAATTTGGAGTTGTTTTGAATTTTGGATCATTTCTCCTTAATGTGAAAGAATGCTTTTCTTTAACAAAAGATGGTTATCGTACACCGTACACAGCGTAGCTTTCCTAGACATGTATTCAGTGTCTCTGTGAATGTACCCCCAGAGGATGATGGGAGAAGCTTGGCCATTGGCGTGGCAGTGTTGAAGTGGTCCAGCTTTTAAGAGTGGGACCTAGTAGAAGGTAGGACAATCACGAGGGTATCACCCTCTGAAGAGATTAATGCCTGTGGACTGTGCTGATCTCACAAGAATATGTGGTTATAAAGAGAGCCCACCTCACGTGGTTAGTCTCTCCACAGATGGCCTATTCCACTCCTTTTTTCCTTAACTGGTTTTATTGAAGTTATAACTATCTATTTTAAAATATTTTCATTAATTCTTTGAGAATCTCATAATTCAGACAATGTATTTTGTTTATACACATCCACCCTTCCCTGACGCCTCTTATATCCACATCCCAGTCTTCACCTCGCCCCTCTCCACTTCATGTCCTCTCTCTCCCTACCTCCCTCCTCTCTTTCTCTCTCTCCTTCTCCAGTTCGATTTCTGTTGCCCAGACATGCATAGGTATGGAACCATCCATCGGAGCACAGCTAATCTACCAGGGATTGTTCACCAGAACTTCATAATAAGACACCACATTCTTTTGTCACAGATCATGGAGAAATCAAATAGGTACTGACCAGAAAGCTTCCTCCCTGCTGGCTAGCTCTCATAACACTGGGAGGTTCTATGCAGGCTCCTGGAGAAGAAAAGTTATTAACGGTCTTACCCAGTTGTGAACCCTGTGAACCACAATAACGACCAGGTATCAAGATATGCCAACAGGTTCAGCAGGCACGGTTGTCCCTTACCACTATTATTCTATTAAATGGACACACTGTCAAACTGCTCTCTTAGTTCGTCTCCCTCTACCCGGGGACTGGAGAAGCTCTCAGACCGCAAAAAGTTCCTTTGTGCGGAAACTCACAACTGGTCAAACACAAGGCAGAGAATTAGTGTCTGTGGCGAGCACAGCTACAACGGAGACCTCTACACCACGCCCCCTCCTCCCCGGGCTCAGGGCCATCTCAAAAAGGAAGTGGAATGATTGTAAGAGCCAGAGGTGGAGAAGGACTGGAGTGGAACAATGTCTTCTGGACACGACAGGACCAATGCGCTCATGACCTCAGCAGCTGCAGTTGACTGTACAGGGTCAGACAGGTTCCAGCATGGAAGCTGAAGGGGCTCACAAGCCCCCACTCCTAGCCGAGGAGCTATGGACAGTTTGTGGCTTCCAGGGAATGGAGAGTCAATTTTCTTAAGGGTTTGGCCAATGCCTCCCGCTTTGCATCTCTGCATGCTAGGACATGACCAGAACCCTTCTTTAGATCTGTTTGGACTACAAGAGCCACCAGAATCATGAACTATAAATAAGCCTCTTTATTTATTACCCAGAATCAGGTATTGCATTGTGACGAAGATGTGCCCTAAATATATTTTCAGAATACAGTGCCCTAACTTGAACTCCATGCTTACATATCTTAAAAACATATTATTGGCCCATGAGATCTCAAACAGTGGCAACTCTTAGCCTCATCAATGACTTGTCAAAATGGCTACGTTCCGAGGGAAGCTCAGATTCTGTGATTTACAACATGTCCATCAAAGTTGACTGACTTCTGACTTAACCATTGGAAGCCTGGGGAGAAGTTGCCTGGCTTGCCTTCTCCAAGCAAGCCAACCTGCTTGGCATGCTGGGAACGGTAGAGCAGGTCCTCACACACTCAACAGTCAGGCTATTTTCTTTCCAGCTTTCTGTCCCTCAGACTTCCCTAGATTTCAGAAGTGTCTAACCTCTCTCTGTCTCCCTCCCTCCCTCTCTGGTGCTGGCTGGGGTTTGAACCCACACCTTCCCACATGCTAGGCAAATACTCTACCACTGAACATTTCCAGTGCCCAGATCACATTTTTAAGGCCCATACTTTACCGCCTGATGAGTCAGAGATTTGAAGTCATGTGGGCCTGACCCGACTCTTAACCTGCAGTAACATGTCTCTAGAACTATTTTAAGCTTCCCACTTACTTAAACACTTACACGCTTCCCACTCTACTTAAACTCCCGCACAGGCAAGGAGCGTGCCCATCTGGCTAGTATTAGTATCTGCAGCATCCAACCCAGTGTTAGGCACACAGCTTTCCCCCTCAGAAAATACAGAAAGAGGGAAACTTCTTCCACGATGATTTCAAACCCCAAACCCCAGTCTATGAAAAGAAGGACCAGATCCCAGAAGGCTTTGCAACATTACAGGCACAGATGGGTTTGCAAACTGTATGCTTCTTGTCATCTAGATAGAAGGACAGTGGCAGGGATTGTTGCAGCTCAGCCAGGGAACAAGACTTTCAGAAACCTAGGAAGGCCCAGGACTGACCCTGCACAGCAGCTTTCCCAGCAAATAATGAAAGGGCATGCACCAACCCTGTCCTTACTCTCTCCCGGGCCTGGGCTGCCTGACTCAGGCATCTGTCCTCCCCAGAGACAGTTCCACCAAGTTGGTATTTGTGTCACACGGGAAGATTTCAAAATGCTGTATTTGGAAACATGAATGTGTAATGTCTCCCTGGAAATCTACACCTTCTCAGTGAAAGATACAAGTGCAGTCCAAGACAGACATGTTTAATTAGTGAGCAAACTTGACATTTCCAATGTTTGGACTAGACAGAGGCAAAGCCAAGAGCAAACGCAGCTCCTTCTTCACTCCTCCCCCAGCTTGCTGACAGAGAATAATTTATTGGGTTTGAAGAGGAATGAATGTCTTTACAATAACAGGGAGAAAAGGCCAGAAAACGAGAGCATGGTTATTAAATAATTGTCCGCACTAAATATGCATCCAGGCCAGCTCTTCATTCGCACCCTTCCTGGGGCCCTGCTTGATGGAGGTGCATGTGTTTACAGAGGCTTTCTTTCTTTTTCTCCTGCTTTTGTTTGTTGCGTTTTTGTTTGTGTTTTGAGACAGGTTCTTGCTATGTAGCCTACACTGGCCTCAAACTTAACATCACCCTGCCTCAGTCTCCCTGATACTCATCACAGGTGCGCCAACCATGGCCAACTTTATGGCAGTGTTTCTACCCTCCAATGTCTTGGGTGCTGGCCTCACAGGCATTTTTATCGTGCCTTTTCCCTGAAGTTCCAGTTATGGATAGCTAACAACGCTGAGCCTGTCTTAGACCCACAATGAATTATAATAGCCTTCTAATTGGTCCCTCCACTGCCCACTCCAAGTGGTCAACCGGGTCTTCCAGAGCAGTGAGACAGCACTGGTTTGGGGCAAACCTTTCCCTCCATCACAGTTTCCGGGAGTTCACTTATTCAACACTGGTAACTGGACAGCTTCTCTGTCCTAGGCGTGGGTAGTCAGCGATGAGTAAGATGGATTTATGATGAAGCCCACATGCAGCATGCGGTCAGACCTCACTGTGCTCTCTTGGGTTGTCCTGTGTGACTTCTTCCAGACACGTCCACTGGTCCACTTCCCTCAAGTGCTGCTGCTCCAGGCTCAGCTCCATCTCTTCGTTCACTTTAACAAAGAAATGGCTCAGTAGTTCAGAGACTGGCTGCTCTTGCAGAGGACCTGGCTTTGATTTCTAGCACTCCCATGGCAGCTGTAACTCCCTGTAACTCCAGTTCTAGGGAACCCAGTGCATTCTTCTGGCCTCTTAGGGCACCGCACACACATGGTGCATGGACACATGAAAAAAATCACCCATGCATATAAAGGAAACAATAAATTAATTTCAAAAAAATGAAAGAAACTTTGTGCACAGTGTTGAACACATTCTCCTTGATCATTTTTGGCCCACCCATCACTCACAAGTTCTGGATTGTGCCTTTTTTTTAAATTCAGATTCTCTCATCTGTAATCTCAGACATTGTTTCTTTGCATTGGCCACATTCAAAGTCCTATATGTTAGCTATTTTGAGACATTCAATCGGTTATTTTCCATGCTGCCAGGGAACATTAGAAACTGTCCCTCTTATCCTGTATCCTGTACCTATAGAAGTTCCTTTGGTTTGTGATGACCAAATCAATGTCATACCTGATATTCCCAGCTGGAGTTAATATCACTTACCTCTATGCTATCGGACAAGCTTCCTGGAAGCTCTCTTTGCTACATTCTACGCTATTCTTTGGAATATCAGAAATAGATTACTAAGGAAACATGTCAAGCAGAATACAATCATAAAAAATCCCTTGGAGGTCCGACATCGCCATCATGTATGTGGCAATGGAGGGGCAGAGAAAGCCAGTCAAGGACATCAAGTTAGCCAAAGTTCAGCAACAGCAAGAAGCCATGTCATCTCCAGAGGGTAAGACAGTGGAGGGCATGAAGTTACTCCAGAATGGACCACCTGGCAGAAGTGGGGGACGGGACAGCTGAAGCGGGAGTGGCTTGTCTGCATGGATGCTGCTCTCTGCTTGAGGGGTGACTACAGCTTCTGTCTTCCTTCCTTGGCTGATTTTCTCTGGGTGCTGTCTTCGACTGAACCTGAGTCAGCGTGGGAACCAGAACTCCCTCCACACACACAAGGCTGGCACTGGAAGCACTGCCCAGTTGAGTCCTGGGTGCATCTGAAGCCAGAGCACTTGATGACAGCGGCCTGATTCGCTCACTCCTCTCCATCATGAAGCTTTATATAACACTTTTAAGGAAATGCAAACAGCTACTGCCCTCTCCCTCCTCTGTTACAAGAGATTCTTCCCTAAGCTCCAGTATCTTGGAATATCTGCATGAAGGAAATACACACTGAAATTTTTCTGGGATGGGGCTTGTGGCTCGTTTTAGACCAAGCTCAGCTCTGGGTTTTGTGGGGGGCTCTATTCACCTGAGCCCATGCTGCCATTCTCTACTCATGCTCACTGATCCCAGCGCTCCCTTCACCTCCTGGGCTGCCCCAAGGAGGCAGCTCTGGACCTCTCAAAGCAGAGGGAAGTGCTCCACAGGGGGCAGCAGAGAGGAAGATGCTGGCTGCAGATCAGCTCTGGCCTTGGGTTCCCATAGTCTCTGCTGTCCTCTGGTTACTGACTTTTTGACCTCTAGAGTCACAGCCTCCTCATTGGAAAGCGGTAAAAGATGATGGTGCCTGCCTGGTAAGCTAATCTTGAGAGTTAAATGAATGATCCCCCGAAACAGCCTAGAACGGAGTGTGCGATGTATTTAGCCTCTGTGAATTATTGTCACATTATCATTACATTCCAAGCGCCAATGGCATCACGAAAGATTGTGCACAAGCAACAGCTGGCTCCAGGTTCTCCAGCTGCTCTTTATTTGCTTGGGTTTGAGCCTGGATCTGACTCTGTAGCCCAAGCTAGCCTGGAGCTCAAGATCTTCCTGCTTTGCCTCTCGTGTGCTGGGACTACCAAAGCACGCCGCCACAGCTGGCGTCTTCATTTTTTTAAAACATATAAATGTTCTTTCGGCAACCGTATTTTATGTCACTAAATCCCACTGTTACCTTAGCCTTCAGAATCACCGTCTTGGAAAATTACAAGTGATAGAAAGCTGAAAGATTATTTCAATCTTCTCACTGGACAGAGAAGGGCTAGAGTCTAGAGTAAGCAAAGCCTTCTCTACGGCATGTGCAATAATAATATTATGGAATTTATGTATCAATATGTACAGACACCCCAACTACCAGAAACAAGAAGATAACCGTATATAAGCCTACCACGCACAGATCCAGCCATTATCTTCCTAAGCACTTACTCTTTGCCTTATAAATATTTTACCGGAGAGATGGAGTCCCGGTGACCTTAAAAGAAGTGACCTTTCCATCTGAGCCACTCTGCTTCTCCTTTCGGCATTTTCCATATTGCTCTTAGTGGCTGTCTTGGCTTAAGTATGCAGTAGTTTGCTTCATCTAATAATTCTTCTTTTAGAGATTTTACTCTGTGGGCACTCAGGGTATTCCCAGTTTTCACCACTATACATGGTCCTCCAAAATGATTCCCAAAAGGACCACGAGCTGCCTTTTCCTCTGAGCATCTTAAATATCCTGGAACCAGCAGCACACTGGGTTTTCCAGCCAATTCTGTGAGATCTTGGCAGGCTGCAGTCACGCAGAACACTGTCTTGCCCCTTGTCGTTTCATTCCCCCTTCAGAGCATGGTCTGGTGGTTCATTTTTGCTGTGAGAAATTCAAGGCCTTACTGACCACCCCCACCCCCCGGGCCATTTACTATGTGGAACCCATCCAGATGTTTTCTTCAAATTACGGCTTATAAGTAAAGCTACGCAGGTGTCTCATTGAGATGACACGTAACAAGTGTCAAAGCCTGGATCTGTGAGGTAGTAATCACATTTGCTTCCTCGGGACCTGAGGATAGGCTTTGGGTTACATGTGAACTTCTGAAAAGTGCTCCTGAACTGAGCACAGCCCTGGGCAGAGCAGTCAGAGTCCCAGACTAAGAAAGAGGTAGAAGCTGTGGCCGAGGCTTTTCAAATATTGCTGATGTAGGGGTGGTCTCTCATTTCAAGCCTGCTATGTATTCATCACAAGAGAGAATTTGGGGGCACTGGTAAGATGCCCTAACTCTAAAAAGCCATTCTCCAGTGATCTATGTTCAGTCTAAACCCCTCTAGAACATGACAGTAGTTTGAAGATTTGGTAATTTCCTCTGATAAACCCACGAACCCAAGGAGAAGCCACATCCATCCAAGCACAGGTTTACCCATTTATCAATGGATAAAACAAGGCAATCTTGTTCTCACAGGTAGGTCCAGGGGGCTGGAAGTCTGGAGTCAAGGTGTTCACAGGGCTGCTTTCTTCTGGGGCTCAGGGAAGGGGTCACTCCAGGCTTCTCAAGACTTACAGATGGCTATCTGAGCTCCGTCTCTGTATCTTGTTGTATGGTGTTGTCAAGAACCCCTGGGAAGAACCTGGGTCTGCAGAGACTCCTGAGCCGTTAGAAATGAAGGAATGTGTAGAGATTGGAATGCCGCCAGTCCTGGCCGTAGCCCTCTGAATAGCTATTCCTTACCCATCTCTGTGTCAGAACTAACATCTTGCAACTCACAGTTAAAAATCTTTTGAAATCCATTATCTTAGCAGACCACTAGCTTCCACCAACCCAAAAGCTAAACAGGTCATCAGACCACCTCTGAGTCCACTAGGGAAGCTTGTCCCACCTTGCTGTAACCACTTCTCTGGTGTACCCACCAGTGTATTTTTAAATTTGCCTTGATTTATGACTTTCTTTGTTCTGAAAACTATAACACTTCCTGAAACTGCTTCCATGTTGGAACATGGAATTTGAGGGAACCTAAATCTCAGGCCAGGGTCACTTAAATTTGCCTCTAAAATAAACTATCTTTTATTCCCCTTAAGATGAGAGCTGTGTTTTTTTTACAATAATGTCTTCCCTTTCAATAAATTCGTGATGCAATTCCCTCTTCTTATAAGGGCACTGAACCGCCTGGATTAGGGCTTGGTTAACATTTAACTTAATTTCTTTAGTGATTTCTTTAATGATCCAAAAATCACTACCCTCTGAGGTACTGGGAGTTGGGGGGAGGGGTGCCAGGTCTTCTGCATATGAATTGAGGGGAGGATGACTCACTCTGGAGGAGAGTCTAACTGAACATGAATTCACATTGAGAAAAAAGGATGCTTTACACTGAGAAAAGCAAAAGAGAGAGACAGAGAGGTTATAAATGGTATCATTTATGAAGAAACTTATGAACGGGAGCTAGTTCTATGTTTATGCCATGCGTGACAGAGACGCGGAAGAGTGCACATAAATTTCACAAGAATTCTCTCTGTGGAAGGACAGAGTTGTGAAGATTTTCGCAGGTAGGCTGCTCTTTCCCTATGGTGTAAGTCATAAGGAAAGTGTCCTCTACTTATTCTGAGATGACTGCAGGTAGAACCTGCTCTATCCTGCCAGTTTTGACGTTCCCACAATTTGTAAAATGCTGACGAGATGCTGGGGGTTACTGAGGAGATCCTCATTTTGTGTTCCTTTTTTGACCTGTGGGGAAACATGGGTTCTACTCTGTACCCCTTAGTGTTGAGTGAGTGAGGCAGTCATGTGAGACCAGAGTGACCATGGTTTAAAAAAATGTTCTTTCTCTAAGAGCCAGTCAGGTCCTCAGAACCTGCCACCATCAGCTTCTAGGATAGAACTGTGAGAGCCAGCAGGACAGACTGTCCGCTACACCTCTCACAGAGCAGGGTGGGGGTCCTTACAGCCTTTCTCCACGGGGAGGCCTCTTTACTACACCTTAGCCCTCCGGCTCAAGCCCTTTCCTTGTCTTCACAGGTGTTCCGGGTGCTCCCTGGTGACCACGCCCACTCCCTGGTGACCACGCCCACACCAGAAGAGCTTGGCAGAGCACCTGTTCAGAGTCTCTTCTGTGCCAAGCACGGACACTAGGTAGTGAGGAAGACCTCTTCATTCTAGGGAAGAGAGGGGGCATTGGGAGGCTTTCTGCTGCCTAGATCCACTGAAGCTCTTTTTGATTCCTCTAAACTGCCCTCAGGACATTCCCCAGCAGTTGATTCTCACGATAAAATATGGTTGGTCAGTAAAGGAAAAAAAAAAACAAAAACCAATAAGTAGTAGAAATATCTAGCCATGAGGCCTGGAAGTGGGGTGTAACTTTTCTACTCTTCTACCCACCATGTAGGCAATCTAATTCTGCATCCTCAGAGACCCCATCTTCCTGGACCTCTAACCCCTACCTCCTGAGGTACCTTTTGGCTGCCCCACCCCACTTATTTGGAACCCACCATCATTTTTCCGTTTTGCTTTTTTATTTCATGTCTGAATTCCCTCTCCCAATTAAAGTGTAAGAGTGATTCTTATCCTGCAAATGTACAAAAAAAAAAAAAGAATTATTTTGTGGCTGTGTTTCCTATTAATCCCATCCTACCAAATGGTTTTGCCGTGTAAGGATTTAAACCTCCTTAATGAACACTTTAACATCAAGGTTCCTTAACACTCAGTGCTGAGGTCAACTGCAGGTGTGCCTGCGAAGGTAGAGTTGAGGAAGCAGACACCTGGTAGGTTTGATCTGGGAGGAGAACCCCGACTTTTGGCTTTAGAGCGGCCACATTCTGACGCGTAGTACTGAAGACATGGTGGCAAGGAATGTTCCCAAAGAACCAAAGAACCAAGCATTTCTTGCTCCCAGCTGAAGCTCTAGGGATCCCCACCATGCAGTTCAACCACCAGCCCACCCCACAAAGGGGCAAGAGAGCTATGCTTCTTCTATAACTCACTAGAGTCAAGGAGACTTGAGAGGTGGGGGGTGACAACCTTCATGCTTCTTGCATCATCTCCATCTCTAGTCCAAACTACACCCTGTGCAAAATGTTCCACATGAGGACTTTTCTCAGAAGCTCATAATATTTTCTAAACTATGTCCTAAGAGGTAAGAAGTAAGCTCCTCATTTAGAAGTGTTCCAAATTCAGGGGAGTAGTCCCAATTGTCCATGTCTCTGTAGTTCCCCAACAACCTAAGGAGCATCCGATCTCGTGTCTCTGCCTCCATGACTTTCCCAGGAATGCCTGTCAGTTCCTTCCTGAAAAACCTCTTTGCATCTGCTCCAGAATTTTCTGTGCCCCTAGTTACATCGAAGCTCCAGGGTCCCCAGCGGCTAGCCTTGGCTCTTGATAATGAGCGCTTTGGTTTTTTTAAGCTATGTGTCTTAAAAAATCCAACTGTGTTCTCATCTCAGAGAGTCATCTTTGAGATTCAAAACTTAACAGGAAACTGAGATGCAATGATGATACATCGTAAAGTCCGATCCCAGTAGTGCAACGCTCATCTTGGTGGGTCTAGACCCAACGGGCACTTGAATGAAAAGTGAGTGGTCACAAATCGAGGACAGAAAAATCCAGAAGGTACCACCGGCCACTTCACTCACCTTTCCCTCTCTGCTGTACCCAGACTTCCCAGAGGAATGCCAACCCAAACTCTAGCTTCCCATGCCATCGACTTTAAAGAAACGAACTCACTTTTCACCTTCATTAATTCGTTCCTTCCCCGACACTCATCTAATAGAAAACTGGGCAGCTGCTATAAAATGTCACACCTGAAGTTAGCTCAGCTTGAAAAGTTTAAAAATAGTCAACCTGAGGAACAAAGGTGTTTACCAGAAACAAATGCTGTTAACAGCTCCTCGGAGACACGCTGCAAGTTCCCACAGGGTGACACAGTCATGTGTGAACCAGGACCCTGCTGCTTCCCTCTCCTGTTTTTGCAGCCCAAGCCCCTTTTCTCTGGGCAAGCTGGGGCTGCCCAACCCCAGGATGCTGAGCATAAGAGGGGTCCCTCTCTCTAGGCCCAAATCTTTGGACCTTTGTCACCGTCTCCCTGAGCTCCATCAATAGAAGGTGTAAGGGTGGCATGCCTACTGGCCCGTCTAACGACCGTCCATCTCATTTGCAATAGAAAGGCAGGGCAATACTTGGAAGTTTCCATCTCCCAGGCTGCCCAGCCTAACATGTCAGTCTCACTTTCATACCTTTTATTCTCTTCTCAGTCTTCAGTCTTTCTCCTGAACATTTGCTGAGACCCACCTTAGTATGTACTTCCCTGGTGTGATCTGTGTCCCCTCTAGAGGTAGATCCCCTAAGGACAGGCTACTTACCTCCTTTGTTTATCCCTGTGTCCTTAGATTCTAGAATGGTACCTGGAGAGCATCAGGGACTTGATAAATATCTGAATGAATAAATACCTATACATATTTTAATAAAATAATCCATACAGATTTGAGTCTGTCTTAACATGGGACTGGTTAACTTTAACTCCCATCCCCCCACCAAGTTTTCATGTGCAGCTTGTAAGTCAAGACTGCCAAATCTTTCTCCCCGGGATTACAGAGAGATGATCTTGGTGAGGTCGAAAAGCCGGAGGAAAACATTCATTTGACATTTAGCGGTTCGTTGAAATAACAAACCTGACTCGGAGAGCCAGTGCGTTTCCTGCAGCTGCGCCCCCATTTCTAGCAAATGTCTTACTTGGTTCTGTGTGCTGACATATCTCTCTGGAGAACCTGGCAGATGTTGACGGGAAGCATCAGTTGCCTAGAGCCCGATGCCACCTGCCCCCATTCGGACATGTGAGGGGCAGCTGCGAGGCCACACCCGCTGCCTGCAGGTGCTTTTCGGGAAGCTCTGTGGCTCTCCCACTTAGTCCTAGGCTCCCTTCTTCAGAGAAAACCATGACTTGGGCATGTTAAGTGACTTGTCCGAGCCCCACCTACAAGGTGATCTGTAGAGCCAGTATTTTAATTGTTCCCATTATACCATGTCTTTCTGCTCCATCCGACAGCCTTTGGTGTAAGATGCAAGTAGGCTGCTGGGCTTTGTCTCTTGAACCACAAATCAGACAAGATTAGATTCTGGGCTGGAGATGCAGCATGGTCAGTGGTAGAATATTTATTTACCCAGTATGCGTAAGACCTTGGGTTCAGGGAAACAGGAAGTGGGGGTTGGAAGGAAATGATCAGATTCCCAGAATCCTTTCTGCAACCTCATTACTTCCTGCTAGGGCTTCTTGACAGTCATTGCTGTCTACCTTCCTTTTATTTTACTTGCATTGCCACTCAACCAGAACAGACTTAGGAAGTAACATCACATGGTGGTCCCGAAGATGAGTGGGGAGCAGAACATTCAGCAGGCAATGCTGGAGACTGTTTCATTGAGTGGAGCGTCAACAGCTCAGCAACTGCCGGAGTGTGGGGCTACACCCTGTCGTGGCAGACACTGAATCCCAGCTAACCTAGTGGGGCAGGAGCTCTGGATTCAGACCAAATGGAGAACAGACAGTTCCTGCACTCAGCCACCTGTGGGCGAGTCTCATCCCTACTTAGTGCCTTTGAATTGCAGCAAATACACTTGGATTTCACAGAAGGGACTCAAGCTCAGTCAACATTTCTATGAATGGGTAATTATAATCATGGCCTCTGCTGTAACCTAACCAAAAACTGTTATTCACAGCAGAGATGTGATCCTTCATCTGTTCCTGGTTCTTACCATATATATTCACATTCACGAGCAACCCACTGCTCAAAAGCAGACAGCCATTTGCTTAGGGTGGTAATGACTTCTGCTGTGGCTGGTTAAGGTCAGGACAGATTCGGCTTCAGTTCTGGGAGCAACAGCTGGCTGCCTGAAACTAACGGCGGAGCTCTGGTGCGGGGCTGAGGAGGGGAGATGGTTGGAAACAAGGTCACAGTGACTCTACTGTTATGTACAGGATTCAGCAAATGACCACTGAAAACTCGCTTTGTATAAAGAAAGTACTGGGAGAACAGGAGAGGGCTCAGTGGGGAGATGCATGGAGGGATACCAGGAGTTGGCAGTGCAGCATAGTCAGAGGCAATGACTGTACCCGGACTCACCACCAAATACTGCTGCACGGGACCCCATTTGATCCCTCTTACAATTCTGTGGTGTGGGTATCCAATCCCCTCTACATTGTGGAAACTGAGGCTCACAGAGGTTCAGTGCCTCTCCTAGAGTGTCATGACTGATACAGTGTGAGCTGAGGCTAGAACCGAGGTTGCCTTCACTTCTGAGGACTCCTAACCACAACGTTGGCAGCTTCCCTCTCCCGTTGACAAATTAGCTCCTGCTCAGCCAGAAATTGGGGACAAGCCTCAGGCTGGTCAATTAAGTAGAGAGGTGAACCAATAAAATTAAAACAGGATCAGAGTCCCGGCCCGAGGAAGATCTGGTCACATCCTCCAACTCCCAGACAACTCTGTCTCAATTTTGCAATTACATCAGCATAATAATTAGCAGCCCCTTGCATCCTCGGAACGGTTTAGGTTGGGACCCTAAGTAAACGTAGCCTCCCTAACTTTAGCATGGGACTAGCTTGCTCACTCTGCTGCTCAGTTTCCAACTGTGAATTATCAGTGTAGTTTGCAGAAGCAGCTTCAGGAGAGCAAAGCCAGGACCAAGAGAAGCTGTGCTGCGAGGCTGTGTCCATCTTGGGACCTTGGGATGATTGCAGCTGCCGGGGTAGACAGCCCAAGGAGGAGACCCTCAGCCCTAAGTGCTGGGGGACACTGGTTCTTCTTCAGGTTGGGGGCAGGTCTCTCATTCTCTCATCATTTTGCCTGTGAGCTTTGCTCTAGGCCGCTGCCTGGGGCAACTAGGCAGTGAGATGAAGCCCTCAGCGTTCCCCCAGCCCATAAAGCCTGCCCCTTCTGCACGGTGAAGATTACAGGCTTATATTACAGGCCTCGCGCAGGGGAGGTAGCCAGAGGTTGTGGAGACAATCAGAATCTGGTAGGTTTATTGAGAATTGGGAAATGAAACTGGGCTACCCATGTATCTGATTTGAACACTGCCCCCACCCCACCCCCACAAACAAAAAGAAAAAATAATAACTGAGGTTATTTTTTTGTTCTAGTTAATAGTAGCCCCGAGCCTATAATACTTTTTTTCTTTTACAGAGAAAGCAAGTTTCCCAGATTGAAGCAGCTTCCCAATGGCCAAAGCAGGACCCAAAGATGGCAGCTGCAGGTGCTTTATCTTGGAGGGCAGGGTAGCAGAGACACCGCAGGCGACTCGAGGTCCTCAGGACATCAGCCGACCATCGCACCCCGCTCTACACAGCACCACGCCTCAGTCATTTAAGATAATGGGTACAATTTCCAAGCTGTTAAGATAAATGGAATTATGAAATTTTCGGGAAAGTGGGTGGGAGTGGAAAAGTCTTGCCGTAAGCGAGGTGGCCAGTCTCAGAAAGACAAAATCACAGGTTCCCTCTCCTACGTGCGCCCTAACCTTCAGCGTTCATTTGTACATAGGTGGGTGACAAGAGTGGATAAAGACTATGAAACTAGGTGGGAGGGGTCGGAGGGGTGAGGGTGGTGGCAAAAGATCACATGTGACATGAAAGGAGGAGTGGGAGGAGAAAGAGAGGCCAAGGCAGGGAGAGGGAATGGCAGGGGTGGCCGGGAGGGGACACACAAAACCAAATGTTTGAAACATGCCAGTACAAAACCTAGTTCTTTGTAATCTAATAAAAGATCTTTAATAAGTAAAATATTAGAGATTTGGATATGAGTTGGGTGGGAACGGTTTTCCTCTTGCTGCCTTTAAAAGACTACTTTTATTTAAGGCAAAAATGAAGCTGTGGTGGGAAAGGCAGATCAGAGGGGCAAAGGTCACCTCAGAAGGGGAACACCCTGTGAAAAGCTCTGTGTCTTGAGAGGGTTTAGGATTACACAGGTTGTGCACTTGTCAAAGCTACTTTGAGGGCAAAACAGGACCGACACCTTTCACTCCGTGTAAATTTAGCCTCTCGAGAAAAGAATGAACTCTAGTGAGCAGCGTCTGTGCTGAACTCTAGCGAACAGCACCATCCGTTTTGCTTGGCTTAGGGGAAATACGTAAGTGTCCACAATTTACATTCAAATGTGCCCTGAAACCTAGGCACCTCGACGGTGGAGAGGGGAGGGGTGGGTGGAGTGGCGGGTGGTACCCGGTACAGTGGCGCATCCATGGCAGGTGCTCGCTGTCGAGTTCTTCATCTTCCCTGAAAAGTCCGAAGATTTCTGTAGTTTGTAAATTCTCATAGGAAAATGTTGAGGGAAGGAACAGGTTATAGTCACAAGGCCGCGTTTCCTGGGCTTTGCTGATTAGAATCCTCCAAAAATGTAAGGTCCAGGAGTTCTGTGTGGAGACTCAGACTCAGCAGAGCTGGGTGGGGCTTAGTCTGTCTGCATTTAAAATGCACACCACAGGGGCACACGCAATACCACACACAGGACTGCAATGTGAGTGTGAGGACCACTTCTCAGGAATTGGCTCTCTCCTGCCACCCTCTTTTGGAGTAGCTTCTCTCTCTCTCTCTCTCTCTCTCCCTCTCTCTCTCTCTCTCTCTCTCTCTCTCTCTCTCTCTCTCTCTCTCTCTCCTGTATTTGCTGCTGTGCTGCTGTGTATTCTAGACTAGCTACCCTATGAGCTTCTGGCAATCCTCTGCAATACAGATGTGCGCCACTGCGCACATAAAATAAATTTAAAATTTATTCACTATTTTTATGCGTGTGAGCATTTGCTTGTGTATATGTGCACAGTCTGCAAGTTTGTTGCTTGGAGAGGCCAGAAGACAGCACTGGATCCCCTGAAACTGGAGTTGAGGGTGGTTGTAAACCGCTAAGCGCGTGTTGGACCCGAATTCAGATCCTCCGCAAGAGGAGTAATCTCTCGTGCCTGCTGAGCCATCTCTCCAGTCCTGCACATCTGATTCTTTCACAGGTTCTGGTCTTTTTATAAGGAACTTGGGATGGGGTCTCAGGCTTGCCAGGCGAGTGCTTTCGCTCACTGGGCTACCTGCATTTTTAATCAGTCCTCCAGGGTGAGGGTAAGCACTGTTTGGGTAACACTGGTTAATTTGTGTGCAAAGAATTTGATGCTGTGTGGAAGGACAAAATAGAACACAATGGGATCCATGACAGTAGAGACAGGGACAAGTAGCTAAATCCCAGACACAGAGTGGCACCAGGAATCTCAGCTTTAACAAGACACTCAAGTGATTATAAAGTAGTGTACGGGTCAAGAAACTCCAGGTTTGGAAGGATTTGCCCAAAGAGAAGAATGTTTTGCCAGCTCTGACTGGTAGGTTCTCAAAATAGCCCAGTATATATATATATGTATATATATATGTATATATATATATATATACATATATATATTCTGTAAGTTAGAAAGATAAATTACACCAGTAAGCCATTTGTCATAGGGGCTGAGTGCATTCAATTCTGGTATTGGGGCAACTGTGGAGCACCCAGATTTTCCCAAGGTCCCACTGTGGGAAAGGGTGCAAAGAGTTTCTGAAAGGCTCAGAGAGGTAGCTTAGGAGAAAAGAAGAAATTTTAAAAATTATTTATTTTATTTTTTGTGTATGAGTGTTTTGCCTGTATGCATGTATGTGTACTACATGCATTCCTAGTAACCAAAGAATTCAGATCCTCTGGAAATGTAATTATGGGATGGTTATTAGCCACTATGTGGGTGCAGGGAACAGAACTTGGGTCCTCTGCAAGAGCAACAAGTGCTTTTAACTGGTGAGCCATCTCTCTAGCAACTCCCCTGTTTTGATTTTTTTGGACACTTTGTTACTTTAACTCACATTCTGATCTTCTCTTGAAACATCAGGAGACTAAACAGTTTTCAGCTAAATCTCCATGACAACAATGGGCTAGGGCTTTTAGGGGTGTGGGAGAGGGGCGACAATTCTCTAATTCAGAGTAAACCTGCCCATCCAGACGACACATCTTCACTATCAACAGGTCCCTGATACAGGGGACCTACTATCACTAAGTGTGTAGGCAGGAAGAAGTAGTGCTTAGTCACACCTCATTCTGTAGCTCTGACCACAAACAGACTGTGCTAGTTAGTTTTATGTCAACTTGACACAAGCCAGAATCATTTAGGAAGAGGGATTCTCAATTGAGAAAATGTGTCCATAAGATTTGCCTGTAGACAAGTCTGTTAGGCATTTTCTTGATTAATCATTGATATGGGAGGGCCCAAGCCACTCTGGGTGGTGTCACCTCTGGGCTTGTGGTCCTGGGTTGTATAAGAAAGCAGGCTGAGCAAGCCATGAGGAGCAAGCCAGTAAGCAGCACCCCTCCGTGGCTTGTCGACAGACTTGTCTACAGGCAAATCTTGTGGATGCATTTTCTCAGTTGAGAATTCCTCTTCCTAAATGACTTAAATGACTCTGGCTTGTGTCAAGTTGACATGGCTTTTGCTTGAGTTCCTGCCCCCAGGTTCCTCCCTTGGTTTCCATCAATGGATTGTGACATGGAATGTGTAAGCCGAATAAACTCTTGGCTCCTCAAGTTGCTTCTGGTCATGGTATTTTATCACAGCAATAGAATCCTAACTAAGACAGACACTGGTACCAGAGAGTGGACTGTAGCTATGACAAACCCGACTCTGTTGTTTTGGGGAGGTTTGTGTAAGGAATTTGGAACTTTGGGCTAAAAAAGACTTTGATTGTTCAGAGCTTAGTGGGCTGTTATGGTAACTCGGAAGATGATGTCAGAAGCAGTGTGGACGATGGAAGCCTGGCTTGTGAAGTTTCAGAGGGAAGCAAAGATTGTATCAAGAACATTTACGTAACAGTTTGAATTAAGAATCTTTAGTTCTGGTTAGCTGGAAATGAAGAATAGGTTATGATTAACAAGAGATCAGAACCACTAATCTGAAACCTTTGCCTTGCTAGGACAATTGATAATGGTTGGCTGGGGCAGAAGATTCAGCTCCAGTAAAAAAAAAAAAAAAAAAAAAAGCCAAACAGCATCATTTAGTCAAAATCTTCTGGGAGCACACGGAAGTTATGGTCCATAGGAGACCAAGGTGTACCTGGTGCTGGCAATCAAACTTGGTAATATATACAAATTTCCCAGGTAGTACTAGTTTTGAAAGCATGAAGGGTTTGCGGAGAGCGACAAACTGTTGGAACTGTGAGACGCCAGGAGAGGCTATCTGTAAAGGAGCAGCCTCCACTGCAGTAGAAGCCTCTAGATTGAAGGAGAGAAGTTAAGGGTTGGCACCATGTGGCAAGGTCAGAGTCCCTGAAGAAAAGCCATTGGTGAGGGTGCAGCCTCAGCTGCAGTGGAGACCCCAGCATATTAGAGATTCCAGTATCATGGGGCAACCACCAAGGACAGCAGCGTGTGACGTAGAGCCACCCTGAGCAGAACTGGAGAAGCAGAGCTGCCTAGGTCCTGTGGTGCCCAGAAGATCATTATTATTATTATTATTACAGGATCCCACAGTTAAGAGGCTTTGAGTATTAAAGGGACTTTGAACTTTTAAAGAGATTTGGTTATTTTAAAAAGATTGTACTTTTAAAGTGTTTGAGTTTTTTATTGTTGTTTTTGGATTTTTTTTGTTTTTTTGTTTTTTGAGTTTTTGGTTTTGTTTTCTTTTTTTGTTGTTGTTATTGTTTGGTTTTTTTTGCTTTGGTTTGGTTTTGGTTTTTTTTTTTTGGCTTTTCAAGCTAGGGTTTCTCTATTGTAACTCCGGCTGTCCTGGAACTCACTCTGTAGACCAGGCTGGCCTTCAACTCACAGAGATCCGCCTGCCTCTGCCTCCTGAGTGCTGGGATTAAATGCTTGCACCACCACCACCCAGCAAGTGTTTGAGTTTTTGAAGACTGGGTCTTTTAAAAGTCAGAATGGTTTATATTGTGATGGTGAGATTAGTATGAACAAACAAAAAAGGAAGTTTGCAGCTTAATAATGTCATGTCTGTGTGTCAGGTTGACAAAGGGGCAGTTGTGTTGGTCAGTTTTATGTTAACTTGACACAAGTGAGAGTCATTTGGGAAAAGCGGTTCTCAATTGAGAAAGTGACTCCATATGATTGGCCTGTATGCAAACCCATGGGGCGTTTTCTTCATTAAGGTTTGATATGGGAGGGCCCAGCCCATTGTGAGTGGCGCCACGTCTGGGCTGGTGGTCTTGGGTTGCGTAAGAAAGCAGGCTGAGCATGTAAGCCAGTAAGCAGCACTCCTCCATGGCTTTTGCTTGAGTTCCTGGCCCAGGTTCCTTCCTCGGTTTCCCTCAATGAACTCTGACCTAGGATGCGAAGGCTAATAAAACCTTTCCTCCTCAAGTTGCTGTTTGTCGTTGGATTTTACCACCGAACTAGAACCCTCACTAAGGTACAGACAAAGAGCTGTTCATTGAGAAAAAAAAAGACAACCTCATAATCTAGTCTGTGACACCATACCAGGCATCAGGGTTTGTGGGTTTTATTCTAACAAAATTTGAATAAACGTGGCCGTCTCCACCAACTGAGAACTGACACTCTCTGTTTAGCAGAGAAAATAGAGCAAAGGCAACTACATTTCACGCAAGGAAAAGAGGCAGTCACCACTACCCCCATCACCCCTTACCCTCGCATCACATCCCCACCTTCCTTGCAGGTCCTCGACTGCCTGTGAGTGGGAGCTCCTGGGAACAAAAGTTTTGGACCTGTGACCAGCAGAAGCGAGGCCTACAAAAGGGGCCTGTTGGCTAGCGCGTCTGTGGATGAATTAACAGCAGCCCAGTCCCGCTTTCTCTCAAGTCTACCTGAAATTTTAACTTTCACAGTACATCAGTAAGTGAGAATTGCTCTGCAAACAGCACAGCTTTGAGCTGGTCTCTACAGAGGAACAACTCAGACACAAAGACAGACTTTCTGCCAGTTTCAGTGAGGTTAGGAGTGGCCCAGGCTGAGCTCCTAGGGCAGGCTTGCTAAAGCACCCTGGCACCAGTTTCATAGTCTCTGAGTGTGAGGAGGAAGGCACTGGAGGAGAGCTAAGGAACCTGGGGATCAGATAAGCTGACTGGCAGGGTGCACTAGCCCGGACAGCTGCTGACAAGAATGTTCAAGGCAGTTTATAGAGAAAAGGTATGTTTTACCTCATGGTTTTAAGCAATGAAGTGGTCTCATGTCTTTGGACCTCTAAAATAGCATATAAGGTAGGTGTGTGTGTAGTCAGCAAGCACCTCATCTCAAGAAAGAAAGAAAGAAAGGAAGGAAGGAAGGAAGGAAGGAAGGAAGGAAGAAAAAGAAAGGAAGAAAGAAAGAAAGAAAGAAAGAAAGAAAGAAAGAAAGAAAGAAAGAAAGAAAGAAAGAAAGAAAGAAAGAAAGAAAGAAAGACGGGACTGGGGTCTCCCAAGGGCACACTGTCAACAGCCCAAGGACGTGCTGCAGAGTCTCACATCCTACAGATTGAACACCTCCTGTAGCCAGCCTGGGGGAGAGCCTCCAGAAGCCAGCCTTGAAGGAACACTTATCTAAACCATACTAGAAGCCAAAGGATATCCAACGGGTTACTGCCCCTGCTGCCCCAAGTTCCCAAAGGCATATTGGACTCCCTGTGAGTGTCAATTTCATTTTTCCTTAAAGATTTCATGATATACAGATCAATGAACTTGGTTGCCATCGGCCCTTGGGGATACCTCACTCTGTACCTGCACTGTACTGCAAGCCACCCAGGGTAGGGAGGAGTTCCAGCCTGGGTTTCCCTCTGGCTCACAGGGTATCTGGAGAGTTTGAGTTAGCTGCCACCAACACCCAACCCCAACCCCGCACACTGACACAAGCTCACAGCCCTCACTCCCCGTGACATTTCTCAGCCTCATCATTGGGCCAGGGCAGTTTGGAGACCCAAGTCAGCAGTGGCGACGGAGGTCTAGCATTTGAATCTATTGATCAAGGACAGAAGGCTCAAGGCAAGAGTGCCCTGGGAGATCACGCTATCAGAACCAAATAGAGGTTTCCAGTTGCTGTTTTGAAGATGGAAGAAAATGAGAGGGAGGAGGCAAGCAACCACAAAGCCATTAGGAAGTGACACCTGGGGACTGTTGCTGTGTAAAGGTTTACATCGTGGGCAGCTGGGAATATACAGATGGAGGAAGTTAGGCCTCCCATGGAAGCACAGGAAGGAAGCCAGGTGAGTGAATTTCTCCATTTTCAGATGGAGAAGGAGCTGGGCTCAATAGCCCAAGAGCAAATTCTATGGCTGCCTGTGCTTCAGGTGACAATTTTCACCTGTAAGTGCAAGACAGGCTGTGTTGCCTTTGAAAATGCAGGTCGGGTTATCTAGTTGTGAGTGTTTTTCTGTCCTTCTACATGACCCCAAAGCTGAGGCTCAATCCATCTTGCTGTGGAGAGAAAGCAGGTGCAGTCCTGGGAAGGGAAAAGAACCAGCAGAAGGAAGTGGGGTTCCTCCACACTGGGGAGAGAGTATAGGGCAAAGGCACACTCATGCTACAGGCTCTGGGTCTAGTTGGCATCATCCTGGAGCCTCAGGCAGTTTGAGTTAGCTGCCACCAAGCCCCCTGCACCTCCTAACAGACAAGGAGATGAAGTAGTGCCCTAGGAGGCTCCTTCTGATCTTACAGAACAAGGTCAGTAACTTGTCAGTCTTCAGAGCCCGGCTAGAGAGGAGCCAGGAGCAGAACTAACCCTCTCGAAGGCAAAAAGGTGCATGTGGGCAGGGGCACGCAGATACCCAGGATCCTCAGACATGGTGAGCATTGAGGAATCTCCAGTGGACCTGCAGAAATGCTCACCCAGGTGGAGCCTGCTATCTTAGTGAAGCTGTTCTATCTAGTTCTGATGCAGGAAGCTGTGGCCTACACACTGTAAGTGACCTGGTATAATTTTAACAAAGTATGGACTCAGAGTTGGGTCTGCTTTTCTCTCTGTGTCTTCCCAGCTATATCTCTTAGCCTACCTCACTAAATGAGATGCAAAGCATTAAGCCAGGCCATCATGTCATAAAGGGTGGCTGGGGCTCTGACATTATTCTGATAATTACGGTGGGCTTGCTACACTGCTGTTATTGGGCCGAACAGGTCAGCTGGCGGGGTGGGTGGGCCGGGCCAAATTCATATAGATTTATTCCACAGGCAAATTCATGGCAGCTCATGTCTGTTTGTTGTCAAAAATAAAAGTTTCAGGCTGGTATATGCTATATTTCTTATCCAGTAATTGAAGATCATTCATCTTTATCTATCTGACCTTACTATTGGTCTATCCTTGAAGTGACCACTCAGACATTCTTGTTCAAGGAATTCCTCTAGCCAGATGCAAAAGCTGCCATGTTGTCCCTCATCTATGGAGCCCACCCACCTCCTGGTCTGCTTTCGCTGCTATAACAATATACCTAGACTGATGACACAGTGGCTGAGACTGTGCAGTTCACTGGGAACACACATCTGTCTTCTCACAGCTGTGGAGGCTGAGAAGTTCAAGATGAAGGCACCATCAGACTTAGGGTCTAGTGAGGGCTGCTCTCTCTTGCTTGTCCTCACATGATGGAATGGCAAAAGGCAAAAGGTATGGACCATGTTTGTTACCAGCTAAAGAGATGGAAAGGCCAGGAACCCTCACCGATGCCATTAATCTCTCAAGAGTTCTAATGGCTACTCCGTTCCAAGCAAGAAACCCTGCTCAGGACAACAAATTGTCACTATGCAGGTGTGTGTATACATGTGTGGGTGTACATGCAAGTGTGTGATATGTGTGACTAGATGTGCATGTGTGTGCATGTATGCACACATATGTATGTGTGAAAGTATGTTTAATGACTGCTATAATCTGAATGTCCACTTCCTGCTCCAAACTCAGGTTGAAGTGATCTGAGACTCCCTAGCCTTCAAAGCTGACAAATTAGAGTTGTTTATGAGCTACCAAGGCTTTTGTAGTAACAGCCAAAATGGGCTAAGACAGAGTCATCGGTCGGTCCAAACACTTTCAATGAATTTTGGAACACTATCGAGCCAAGCCACATTGCTCACATGGGGTGAACAAAAAAGACCTAATCACAGTAAATGCTCCACAGATGATTGTGATCAGAGTGCCAGCTCTGGACCTCCTTCATCTCTCTCAACTCACAGGATAGTCGTAGGATAGTGTTGGTTACTTGATTCATCTACATAAAACTCTTGAGTATGTTTTTAAGGATGTTTAGAAGTTATACTGCATATCTCAGGGTGAAATGTGGGGCCTCATGCATGCTAGGCATGCTCTACCACTGAGCTCACCCAGTTCTGAGGATTGTACATGTGCACAAACACAAAAGGGGCCCTGTTCTGTGATCTGGGGAGTTGGGGCCCCTAGAGCATCACTCGGATCACCTGCACCCACCAAGTCATGACGTGAGCTCGAAGTGATCCTTTAGAGAAAGTAAGAGTGGAAAACTGATTTGAGATGTGAGTGTTGATCTGGGTAAACAGAGAGGTTGGACAGTTCAGTTCTAACCAAGCTGAGGAAAGGGCCCCGAGCGTTCTGTCTCAGAGACAAATGGGACTCCCACTTGTGATGAGCTGTTCTGTGGCCTGAAAGTCTAAAGATATTAGAATTTCAGCCTCTTAAACGTGTGTGAGCCAAACACGCCAAGGATCATCATTTGTTAGAGGCTGAGCGCACATATTTGCACGAAAAAAGTGCAAACAAGAAAACATACTGGGAATTTTGACTTTCAAGGCTCCTTCCGGTAATAATCCCAACGGCTGAGAAAATGAGTGTCACTGGAAGGAATTAACTGGTAGCTCTTCTCGTGTAAATAACAGAATTGAACAAAATAAGTGTCCGGATACTTCATATTTGCTGTCATATGGCTGGCTTGGTACATGAAAGTGAGAAAGAAACAGTAGGAGAGAAGCCAGTTCTGGGATCCGATACGCGGTCATCACTCCGGCCTGAGGCGCACCTGGCCTGGATTCCCGAAGGCTGGACTGGAGGGTACGTTAACAGTATAGTGGTTCTTACCACGCCAAGTGTGACTCCCACCAGAGCCTGCAGGGTGGATCAGCCCAAGCCTGAATCCAGAGGTCATGACCACCTGAATCTTGTTTCGATCTAAGCCACCTTAACTCGTGATGATATACGCCTACGCCTGGTTCCAGCCACAGATCTGCTTCAGCATGACCTGCCATGCTTCCCGTCAGCAGAGGGCTTCTGTCTGTAGTCCAGTACACTATGCTGATTTTTTACATTTTTAAAGAACTTCCTTACCTATCCGTCCCCTCCCAGGGGGAGCATTAGCATCTAAGAGAGTCCTTAGCCCATGACCCTGACTTCCTCCCGTGGACACCTGAACCTGTAGGTTCTCTCTCCTGAAAACTTTTGACTGTGAGGTGTGCCGCAGGGGGCAGCTTCCCCGAGGGTGGCCTATGAGGGCTCAGCAGAAACCAGACTACGGTTAGTTACTAGAATTGGTGTTTGCCAGATGCGAGCACCACGGAGAGTTGTGGGAAATACAAACAAAACAAAAACAAGCAAACAAAAACCCAGCTGAACTTGAAAGCCGTAGAACTGCAGGCAGTCTTAGGACTTTTAAGAAATGGTAATGCTGGGACTAGTCTTCAAGCAGAAACAAGCTGGTCTGAGAGCTGAAGCCAGAAGGCATGAGTCCTGACTATCTAAATTTGTTATCAAGATTCGCATTCTCTGGCCTTTGTGGGGTGATGTGACTTTCCTTAACTGGTGGGTTCTTGTTTCTAATTCTACTAGGTTATACTATAGTCAAAAGCAAACGCTGCGTTTTCAGGAAGAAATTGAAGTAAGGATATAGAGAGTGGTTAATTCTGGACAGCCAACATCAGCAACACTCAGATGGCCAGAGACATCCTGCTTACAGCCTTTTCCAAAAGACATTGTTACTGTCTTTCTAGGGTTCCCTGAGAGGGCCCCACCATCCTCTCAGCAAATTACTTTTTCTACTCTTGAGTTTGTTTATATTATTTCTAATCAAAAGATTCTTAACTAAGACTCCAATCACACACTTGTATAAGGAATTAATTTCACCTTTGGCCTCATTTGAAACTGAACTATAAATTGATGGCACAGCCCATAACAAATTAGTGACTTGTAGGATCAGAATCCATATATACCAAATGAGCTGTGTGCTGGCCTTGGATTAGCATCCCTCTATCTGTTCATTCAATTCACTGGGGCTCTCAGTGCTCAGCCATGGCCTCTTTTCCAGCTCCCAAGTAGATAATAGAACACTTCTTAAACACTAGGGGTCTGAGGTTGGAAGTGCTCTCACCAAAAGCCAAGCAATCCAATGGAGCCATGGCAACAGTGCAGACATGAACTCTGTTACCTTGAATCCTTGAAGAGAGAAATTTGCCTATTGGAGACCAGAGTCCCCTAACTAGTCAGAGACAACAGGGTGGGCAAGGCTATTCTCCAGCACATTTTTTCTCGGATATAGAACAGAAATTCATCCATTGGAATAAGAAAAGGGTGGGGCAGCTCTCTGGATCATGTAAATCAAGGAGGGAGAGTTAATTCCTTCCGGTGGCACTAATTTTCTCAGTCATTATCTGGTTCTCCTGCAGGCACCTGGGCATCACACAGACACCCAAATGTCACATGGGTACCCAGACTTCATGCAAGCCTCTGAACTCCAGCCAAGCACCCAATCTTCATGCGGGCACCAAACAGCCCACCAGAAGAAGTGCCCCATGGAACCAGGCTCAAGCACCCAGCAAACTCCAATAGTGTCAGCAATGCACACAGATCTCTAATTGTTCTGGTCCATATGAGCATTTTGAGGTTTATAAGCTCCTTTCCCAAAGGAGGAGACCCAACCCCCAGTATGGAATATTCTTCAGCTGGGACATCTTGCTGTTGCTCAGGATCAGGGCTGGAGCCCTGATGGACTCTGCTTGCCACCCTGTCGCCATCTTGAATCCTCAAAGTTTGTATTATTAAAAATAACGCTCACCTGATATGACCATTTCCCAAGCACACATCCCTGAAGACCCTTCAAGCACTGGAAACAATGTGTTTTGTTGCCCTGCAGTGTTCCATTCCATATGGAGTCACTGCCTTGTGCCACATGGGTGTTAGAAGGGCAAGATGTGTCTCCCTTCAAGGAGCTCACAGCTGAGTAGAAAAGACAACACAGAAAGAGGACAGCAAGTAGCCCACTCGTGCGCACTCACATCCCCTGGGTGTACTTTCCAGTGTGTTAGGAGAGAGCAGATGCAAATGAGCAACTGCTCCCCTCTGGGTGGGGAAGGGCAGAACTCCAGGAACACAGCACACTCCCGGGTGTTTCTCACCTCCCCAGCGTCCTTGAGTTTGGCCCCCTTCGTTGTGTACACACAGACACACTGCCATCTGTATAACACCTTGGGCAAAATGACTGAAAGCATGAACCCATTTCCAGGAGGTCTTCACCTGTCTCTCCAATCTCATGCCCTAGCATGGAACACCACACCTAGAGGGTGCTCAACGAATGAGTTGGTTTGAAGAACACCAAGTCTCCAAGTTAAAGTCGTCTTCTTGGTTGTTTTAAAAATAGATTTAGCAATTGTGGTTTTCCGTAAAAGGTATAGGCTGGCAGGTTTAAGATGAAGTGTAAATCATTCTAAGTTTGTACTGTGTGAAAGACACTGAGAGCCTAACCTCTTTTGGGAAGAGGGAAAAGGGTGCGTGTGTGTGTGTGTGTGTGTGTGTGTGTGTGTGTGTGTGTGTATGATGCAATTAATGGTGAGATTTTTGTTTAATGAGGTTAACTTAAAATAGCACTGAGCCTCCCCCACGCCTCTCTGGCAGTGTGGCCCAAGCCTTGTGAAGCATCCTTCCCCTGACCTCAGCCACACAACTCTTCTGTTGTCCCTGCAGTCACACAGGTCTTCCTGACACATTCCTCACCCAGTACCAACAGCACTAATGGCTCTGAGGAGCCACTGTCTGGAGTGGCATCACAGTGCCCTGCTGCCAATTCCCTTGGACACCACCAGCCTTGGACTGAGACCCATTCTCCTCACCAGGAAAGCCCGTGGGCTGGGCCCTGCCGCACACCTCACACAGCAGCCAAGGGAGTTGACAGGTGCAGGAGGATGCCTGGGAGTCAGTCCTAAACCTTGTGTATTTTTAATGAATTACTGCTTTTCTACTGATTTGTTTAAACTTATGTGAATTTATATATATATATATATATATATATATATATATATATATATAATTACACATATATAATATATATATTTAAAATTAGCAGGTATAGTAAATATAGCTCAGCTATATTTTGAGTATTTACCAAGCATGAAAAATTAACTTGCACTAATTTTACGAAGTAAGGGGATGATCAAACCAATTGGCCCCACCTTGGATATAGCTGATAACAGTCCCCTCACATTTTATTTGCAGGTCAGCTTGCTTCTGCTTTGTAAGAAACAGACATAGACAAGGACCTACTTAGCTTACAGGTCAGCCATTTGAACCCGTAGGCTAAACTACATGATTTTTGTGGTCTTAGTTGGACTTGCTGGCAAGGTGACTGGGAACTGAGACTTGAAGGTGGGCTTCCATAAGGTAGCTCAATTTGAGAGAGTAAGTAGGAGGTTTGCAGAGCCCAGAGCATTCACGCTGCTGCACTGTCACAGCTGTTCCGAATTGGCCATTGTGATGGCTATTCTTGGCTGTCAACTTGTCGACCTCTGGGAATCAACCAAAGGCCAAATGGCTGGGTACACCTGTGTGGAATTTTTCTTAATTAAACCATTGAAGTGGAAAGCCTCATCTTCAATCTGGACTTCTTTAAGTGGGAAAATCCACCTTCAACCCAGATCTTTTGGGGTAGAAAGCTCCACCTTTTATCTGGGCCACACTTTCTGGTGGCAGCCTACATAAAGGACATCGTAGTAGTATGTTGCTGGGGAGTTCAGCAAGAGAGACAAGGAGGCATATTCATAACTGCAAACCCTGCCAGACCTCAGCAGAGGGAACCACTGTCATGGCCAGCGCCATACTTGATCTACAGTGGAACCTCGAGCCTCTCAGCTCAGGTGTTTTGAATCTTTTAGAACTCCCCACGTGTTCTACTGATAGCACATGTAGATCATTAGCAATCAAACAAACCCCCACCGAAATCCAATACCTATAGACGATACAAAACGCCCTAGACAGCCCCTCACCCGACAGTGCGTAAAACAATCGGTTTACATATAACTAAAAATAAACTTCTGCAACAGGACATGGAAGAAGGAAGCTGTCTGTCTTTGCCTGCTTGCTTTCACCCTTTGATAGCAAGTCCTTTCCTTTACTGGCATTAGAGCCTACTTCTTCAGGATTCCAAAGCATACTAAAAACCAGTGGAGACACCCAGCCTCAAGGACTGAACAACTGTTGGAGTCTTCGGACTTTGGTATGTAGAGAGCTATTGTTGGCCTAGCTGGAGCACAGCCTGTAAGCCACTCTAATGAATCCCCTTTCTCTTATGTACATGGATATATATTCCTTCTATAAGTTCTGTTCCTCTAGAGGACCCTGACTAGCACAGCCAGTTTCCATGCCTTCTGTTAACAGGCACACCAGTCTCCTAATTCTCATCCCAGCACCATCAGCAAAAAGAAAGATGTTCAGGTGAAGCTCATGTATGGTATCAGGCCCAGAGAGGAGAGAGGCTTAGCCAAGCTCACAAAGCGTAAATAGCACAGCCCAGAGCAGTCTACTTCTGTTGCTTCTTTCCCCATCAGTTACTTTACACCCTACCTAAGTTACAGATTATGTTAATTTGGAGAAGCTTCTCAAAGAAAGAATCTATATCAGTATTTTTCAAAGTATTTGTGACGAAGGACTAGTTTTTTGATCTTGTTTTGTTGACGTTGTTGCTGACCCGTGATGAACTTTACAATACCCAAATGGTTCCATTCCCTGCTGAATAAGCTGAGTCACCTGATGGAACATTTGGATGCTTCTGCAATGTCAAAGTGCTACACGGTTCTAAATGCTGGCCGTTCCTCTCTGTAATGGTCTCGCTGCTGACAGGTAACAGTGACATCACACCTCGGATAGCTTTGTTCTGTGTGGTCCTCTCACCCTGTCTTCACTGTTTCCAGCAGGTGGGGAGTTGGGCTTAATGGCCCTGTCTGAATCAGACACTGAGACCTGGAAAAAAAAAAAAAAAAGAGCTAATCTCAGATCACAAAAGGCTAGGCCAGGAACAGGCTCAGAGACCTGGATACGCTCTTGAGCAAGGCTGGAACCAAATGTCCTTCTCATCCAGCTCCGCATGGCTCTATTTCCCTCACATGCACTTTTACAAAAGAAAAGGGACATGCCTTTAATCCCAGCACTAAAGGGGCAAAGGGAGAGGGATCTCTGTGAGTTTCGGGCCAGCCCAAGCTACATAGTGAGTCCCTGTCTGAGTAAATAATAAATAAATAAAGTCACTTAAAGAAGTCAGCTTTCTCTTTACATGGTGAGCCTACAACAGAGCCTGTGGGACTGAGGCTGGTGGGAGTTTACCTGCATGCTGGGGAGATAAGCATTATTTACATAACCAGATTCCCCGCCCACCCCCATCTTCCTGCCCTCTTCACCATAATCATTTAATGGGCTCTTCATTGTCCTTCTAGAAGTATGCAGGTCCTGGGAAGCAATGAAGAATCTCCCTGGTGCTTCCCAGAGTGAAGCTGCCCACGAAGCATAGTCACGGGCCCTGTTATGTGCAGTCTGTGCCCTGTTCTCTTGGGCACAGTCAGAGTCAGGGAAAGGGGTGAGGGCAGGGTGGGAGCACCATGAGGTGTGGAAGTCTCAGTCTACCTCTGCCGTCCTGGGGTGTCCAGTGGAAGGAGCGTAGAGCATTTGCCACTGTATGTGCCCTCAGTGTTGCTCAAAATACGGTGTCTGCTCCTGTCTCAGGGTTTAATCTAGGTTTGTCTATGGGACTCAAATCCTGCTCATCTGTAGTGCTGGGCCTCAGACTTCCTGTAGTGGAAGTCTAGAACAGGTATAGCCTTCCTGAGATCTCCCTCTTGGGCCATCTCACCCTGACTTAACAGTGCTCTCCACCTTACCCCTGCTAGCATCCAAGCAAGACAAGGCACCAGCTATACAGGGTCCAGGATGCAATGCCTCAGCTGAACATGTCTTGGGATCATAGCTAAATAGGAAGACTTTGCAGACAAACTAAGCCACTCTTGGGTCTGAAGCTCAGCAAAAGGGCCAGGACCCTTGTAGTCCTAGAATCCCAGGGCTCTGGAAAAGAGGAGTTCTCAGCCACCACTCCACCCAGCGCTGGTCGATGGCACTGTGTTGTCATTGTTTTATTATGCAGTAACAGGTGAAACTTCTTTACTAAAGTAAAATCATAAATCATTTGAACTTGATTTGTAGGTATGGGCTGTAGATGGACCGGCTGAGGTCCAATAAGAGTAACATGTTCACGGCTGCCCAGCTAGCAGTGGGCAGACATGAGCACCTAGGAGTTTTTCTCTGGCCCAGAGATCTTTCTAGCAACAATTCCACACTTGGGTTCCTCTCTATTCCAGTCCCTCCTAGCCTTGGGGACAAGGTATATCTGTGTAAAGTGGAAACACTTTGGGGAGTCCTGATTACTACCCTGCAGTCTTACACATCCCCTCTGCTGAGAAGAGACCTCCTGCAGATGCCAATGTAGCGGCTGCCTCTCTGTGGTGCCAGGATCGTCTTGATCTAATGCCATCTCAGAGGGGTTCCCTTGCCTTTCCTTGATTAAGCGGCTTTTTGCCTGTCCTTACCAATACATGGCAGGCACCTCCTTTCCGAGTGTTATCTTCTTCATAACCCTTATTAGTAACTGAACTTGTCTTGTTTATTTGTTAGATTAATTAACTATGAAGTCATGAGATCAGGGACTATGTCTGTCTCATCTACCGTTTCTGTCTCAGATCCTAGCACCCTGCCTGTCACAGAGCTGGCACTTAATAAATCTGCAAATGGATGAGTGTTTACTTCGTCCTGTGTACTAGACCCAAGCCTTTTGGAGGGATCGCAGCGTGTTTGTGTTCGGTGGTGTTTGTCACCACAAATCGCCCCCGATGACATTCATCACATCTGTGAAAGAATCTGCGTGAGTCCCTCATCTACGGGATGCTTACTGTTGAATTGCTCTGCAGCATCTCTGCCGAGCAGGAGAACCAGAGAAAAAGCATTCAGACCCACTTGGCCTTGGTTTCCTGGGTAACCAAGGTTATGTGCTTAGATACACATGACCAAGCAAGACTCTCCCAAGTGACATGGGCATTGAAGACTCAGGCACTAGCTGCACGTGTTTTACTCTCCAAAGTAGTCATGGCCCAAGACAATGATAAACAGCTCAGTGGCTTGATCTGTGGGCCAGACCCAAAGTTTCGTGCTATAAAAGACACCCCCGCCTCCATGTTGGGTTTTTTATACTCAAGTTCAGGGACGCTTGGTCTGCAGTCTGCAGAAGCTGCAGTTGTGCATTCATCTATAATTTTTGCGCATACTCTTAAGAGCAAACAAAAAAAATGTATAGAGCCAAATCATAACTGATATGCTAGTCTAAACATGTTTTCAATCAAGTCAATTGGTTAATAAAACAAAATCATTGTAAATATTTATGTGCCCAGTATTGAACCATCCCAATATATAAAGCAAACACTACTAGCACGGAAAGAAAAACAAAAACAAAACAAAAAAAAAGCCAATACAATAACGGGAAAGAATGTCAAAGCTTCACTCTCAGCAATGATCCATCACATAGAAGTTCAATAAGAAAACAGCAGACGCGGACAACACTGTAGACCAGTGGACCTAACGTGTACCCAGTGCATGCTATCCTAAGGCAGCAGAACACACAATCTTCTCAAGTGGACACAGAACGTTCTCCAGGACAGACTGTGGGTTAGGCCACAAAACAGCTCTCAGCAGTAGAAGAAGATTGGAGTTACTCAATGCCATTTCTGACAACAGCGCGATGAAGCTTGCAATCTGTAACAGGACAGTTGAAAAAGTCACGTAGATGTAGAAAATAAATGACACGCTGCTAAAAGCAACACACAAAGAACTCAGAAAGGAAGTTTAAGAATATATTGGAAACCATGCAAATGAAAATATAAGCCACTGGCAGTCACGGGCTGGCGTCAGAGCCTTAGTAGAAGCCATGAGAGGAAAGTTTGCAGCTGTAAATGGCTGATTTAGGAGGCAAGACCTTACATAAGCATTTATGCTGCAAAGAACTAGAAAAAGGACAACTAAGCCTTCAGCCAAACACTCCAAACAGCCAGAGAAAGCTGTTAAGGCTAGAGGAAAAGTCAATGAAATAGAAACAGAAATGCAATGAAAATATTTAATAAAACAAGATTTGGGTTTTTTGTTTTTTAAATACAAGTAAAGTCAACAAATCTTTAGCTACACTAACAAGGAAGGGAGAAACAGCTCAAATAAATAAGTCTAAACGAAAGAGGAGACATTGGTTGGAGTGAATGCCACAGGAATGCAGTGACCACAAGCCACAGCCTGTACCTGTACGGTGTAACCTAAGGGGAATGGGTAAGTCCTGAGACACACTTAACCTATCAAAACCGAATCTTGAATAAACACAGTCTGAACAGGGCACTGATGAATACAGAGACTGGCCCAGCAACCCAAAGCTCCCTGGCTCCAAGACCCAGAAGAGTCTCCGGAATATTCCACCAAAGGATTAATCTTCCTGGTGCTCTTCTAAAAACCTGAAGAAGAGATGACACTTCTGAACTCATTCTGCAAGGATAAGACCCAGATTGGGAGCATCAATCCAGATCAGAAATACTATGGGAAAATTACAGGTCAACATTGCTGAAGAACGTGGATGCAAAAATTCTCAGCAAAACACCAACAAATAGACCAGACCAAATAAGAGTTAGCTCTGGGATGCAAGAACAGGTAAACATGTTCAGATCAACAGATATGACATATGTCAACAGGCTAAAGATAATGTTAAACTCTGATCTCAATATACACAAGGTAGAATTTGATATCCTTTATGACAGTGGTTCTCAGCCTTCCTAATGCTGAGAACATTTAATACAGCTCCTCATCTTGTGGTGCCCCCCAACCACAAAATTATTTTTGTTGCTACTTCATAACCATAATTTTGCTCCTGTTGTGAATCATAATGTAATTTTCTGATATGCAGGATGGTCTTAGACAATCCCTGTGAAAGGGTCATTCAACCCCAAAAGGGGTCACAACCCACAGATTGAGAACAGTTGCTTTATGGAAACGCTCCAAACCAGGGCATAGAAGTAATGCACTTCAGTACACTAAAGGTCACAGTGCACAGCCAGCCAGCACTGTCCTGCATGGTGGGAAGCCCCATGCTACTGATCTCTCAGGAGCACGCCCACTATTTCATTTAGCTGCCCCACCCCGGGAGCTCTAGTGAAAGAGCCTACATGAAAAGCACCTGAGTTGGGAAAGATGTGAAGCTCCCTCTGTTTATGGGTGACATGATCTTATACAAAGAAATCTGAAGACTGATCACAAGCTGCCAAAACTAAATTCGGGAAACAAAATCAACAAAATCCAGGTTTGTGTCTAGACACTAACAATGGGATGAACCTGAACATCTTGCACCACTCATGAAAATTAACTTGAAATAGATTAAGGACTTAGACTTAAGACATGAAATCATGAAATCCTTAGAAGAAAAAAGAAACAGGGAAGAAATCCTTGATGGAGCCTTTCAGTGCGTGATCACAAGAGCACAGGAACAAAAGCTAAAATGAGCAGGTGGCACCAAATCATGCTAAGCCCTGATCCACAGCACAGGGCACAGTAAATGGAGTGTCAATCCACAGAAAGAAAGATTCCACAAACCAAATGTCTGATGTAGGGCTCATATCAGACTGTGTAAGGAATTCGCATGATTTAACACACAGGAACATTATTCAGCAATATAAACAGAAGAGAATCCTGCCATTTCTGACAAGTTAGATGGATCTGGTGTACAGAAAGACAAATGAGCCACACCCACACTTTAATATATATGTAATATAATATATAATTTAATATATAGTATATACACATATATTAGTTTTAATTATGTGTACCCATCTCTCCCCCCTCTCTCTCGCTCTGTGTGTGTGTGTGTGTCTGTGTGTGCGTGTGTGTGTGTGTGTGTGTGTGTGTCTGTGTGTGCATGCATGGGTGTCCAAAGAGACCAAAAGAAGACACTGGATCCCCTGGAGCTGGATTTACAGATGGCTGTGAGTCTCGTGACAGGGATTCTGGAAACTGAACTTGGACCCTCTGCAAGATCAGCAAGCCCTCTTAACCACTGAGCCATCCATTCAGCGGCTACACCTCCATCAAATGTGGACTCAAAGTCAAACTTATAGAAGTAGGAAGTAGATTGATGGTTCCCCTGAAGCCAGGAGGTGGGGGAGGGATGAGAAGATGTGGGGGGGGGGGCGGTCAAAGGGCACAATTTTTTTGTACCTGATGGATGTTCTGGTATCTCATGTCCAGCTTGTGGCTATAATGAACAGCACTATACCACATACTTGGAGCTGGTTGAGAAAATGCTCTCAAATGTTCTCACAGACAGTAAGAAGGCAGCGCTATGTGAGGTACTGGACAGGTTAGTGGCTAGCGTGATAACCTCTCTCACTCAGAAAATGAAGACATTGGTTCAGACTATCTCTTCAGTCCCTTCACATTTTATATTCTTTAACCCTTCTGAGGACTTAAAAGTCTAAATTATACAGAGGTGTAATGTTTGTCCAGAATACACAAGGCCCTGGGGTCCATCCCCAGCAGAAGAAAGATCTGCAGCAGCAGGCTTGTATCTCTGCATGAGCCCAGCATAACCCAGTGGGCAGTCTGTGTGGAAGCCAGGCCTGGAAAGGAGAAAGGAAGGAGTGGAAAAGGTTGGAGGCAGGGCTAAAGGCCAGGCTGGGGAAGGAAAATGGCCGCAAGGGAAAGAGCAGAGTCCTAATTGCCCTGGGCTTTCTAGGGTCTAGGCAGAATGCTTCCTGGTGGCTTCAGAGACTCAAGGCTGCATGTATGTGCAAGTGCCCAGCCCCCGGGGAGACTCCAGCCTCCTCTCTGCTCTGCCTTCATGACAGATGACACCACCAATGGACTCAAACTTGAGTAGACTCTCGGGAGATGGTAGAACGTGAGGCCTGGAGGGAGAGAGTGGGATAATGGCTGGTTTTGGAAGGCTGTATCTTGTGCTGCCCCTTGTTGTAACTGTCCTCCACCATTCCTGTCTGTATGAGGTGAGTGGCCTCCGCTGCATGCTCCTGCAGCCATGACATGCTGCCTCACCGCGGGTCCAGAAGCAGCAGAGCCAAGGGATGCAGACTGAACCTTCTGAGCCAAACCAATGTTTTACTTAAAATTGTTTGTGTTGGATTTCATATGACATCAACAAAATGTCCTCCTCAACCAACATACTCCAAATTCGGGGGCTGTGTACCTGGCTAGCTTTCAGAAAAAAAAAAAACTTACCTTGCCTCTGTATAATTTAGACTTTTAAGTCCTCAGAAGGGTTAAATAATATAAAATGTGGAAGGGCTAAAAAGGTAATCTGAACCAACGTCTTCATTTTCTGAGTGAGAGAGCGAGTCTGAGAAGCCGCAGCCGGCCTCACGCCTTAGATACCCCGCTTCTGCAGTTCTGCAGTCGCTTAGCTCTGCACTTCAAGATGAGGGAATTGACTCACAAGATGGAGCTTCATGACTCCGAGAAACCTGTAAGTATGCCTGGGAACCATTCTCCGCCCACCAAGCCACCTGGCTTTCCTCCAAAGGGATGGATATGCACAGACACTCAAGCACAATGCTAGCTCCAAGGAAATTCTCTTTTCCTGAAGATCTTCACCTCTTCCTAGTGCTTCTCCATTCTGTCCTCTCTTTTGCATACTTTGTTTCTTGTTTGGGGTTTGGTATCAGCTTTCCTAGTTCCTTGCTTGATGCTCAGCATCATCTTCTAAATGGTCTTCCTGTCTCAGGTCCCTCCCTCCCCAGTCCAGCTCTGTGATGTTGTCAGATCATATTAATTAAATGCAAATAGAAAAGGCCACCAGGCTTTCTAAAACCCAGGGGTTTACTGAAGCTGTCCCTCTGCTGGCAGCACTATCTTGAGAGGTACTGGGAAAATCTGGGAGGTGGAGCCTACCTAGAAGTAGGTTGCTAGAGAGAATGGCACCCTTGTTGAGCTCTTGTCTTGCTCTGGTCCACATTGATTTGAGCAGCCACCACCACTGTGAGCTGAGCTGCTTTACCATGCCTTCCCTGCCATGATGGGCTAAAACCTGCCTGTGAGCCAGTAAACCTTGTCCACTTCAGTATTTTCTGGCAGGCGACCACTGTGTGGTCACAGTGACCAAGTAACTAAGATACCCGCTATCACACAGCGTACAATTATAGTCAACTAACAAGTCAATCTAGAACACCCACCTGCTTTCTTGTTAAGAACTGTTGATAATAGTAAACAAGTCAAAGATGTATCTGCAGCAGTGGAACTTAAAATGTAGTGGAGTTTTATAAAGCTTCATCTCCTGAGTGTGACACACACACACACTGTTTCCTGAGCATGCCCCCAAATCATTTTGAAATGATTCCACCACTGCCAAGTGACTCACCTTGACTTGCAGCTCCCTGAGGAAATGGGATCGCCTTGAAGGAGGGATCTGCTTCATCAGGTTGTTTGTTCACTGAATGAACAAGTGAAAAACCAAAGGGTAAAAATGGGATGAACCCAACAGAGAACCAAGGCACACAATGGAAGGAGACACTCACTCTTAGGAATAAGCCTGCGGGTTTGTTTTCCTCGTCCTAGTCTGGACTCCTGGCCTGCAGAAGGATCCAAAGCATGCAGGAGGCTGAGTTGTGTGAGCTGTCTGTGGTGCTGAAAGAGGCCACCATCCATGGTCCAGGGTTCAATTTAGAAGGTCTCTGGTTTCTTTTGCCTTGTGCAGCCTCGGAGTTCCACAAAGTTTGTCTCCCTGTGGCTTAGGAATGTAGCATACCACAGGGGCCAGGTTGTACTCCAAAATGTGCCAAGGAAACCAGACAGAAAATGTCTCTGCCATTTGGTTTCAGAAAAACAGGTGCTGTGCGGTATTAGGTGCCCAGGGAAGTCTAAAAATACACACCTCCAACTCTGTGGTCCCATTATAAAATGTGCTCTCCAAATTATCTCAGTAAATAATATCCAGGATCTTCAAATGTCTCTGGGATGGCTTTCAATCCTGAGAGCTAGCAGTTCTTGAGTTATTCTGAGTCTACCCAAAACCATGTAGACTCATTAACAAGTCAAAGCATCCACTAAATAATCTGAATGGCCTCCACTAGTGTTGCCAAAAATCTAGACCAGTTAAAACTCTCCCACTGAATGTTCCCCTACACAACACAGCCTTTGTCAAACCTGCGCTAAAGGGAAATCTATGGGGTCCTTCTGTGACTGCCTGCATGAAGTAGAGGTTCTGTTTCCATTTGAGGCTAAAATATCCTCTACAGGCTGATTTGAATGCCTGTCCCCCAGCTGGTAGCACTATTTTGGGGAGCTTCTGGACCTTTAGGAGATGCAACCTAGCTGGTAGAAGTAGGCTGCTAGGGGATAGATACTTCCAGAAGTTAGAGCTCACCCCTGGCTCTGGCCATGCTCTTTCTGAAGTCTGCTCTGTCATGATGTGAACATCCCGAACTCCCACCACCATGAGCCAAGCTTCCTACCATGCCTTCTCAGCCACAGTGAGCTGAGACCATGGCCAAAGGCAGTCTTTTCTTCCGTCCTGAAACTCTGTTCTCCAGGTGTCCTATCAGAGCTGCGCACAAGTAACTAACATGGCTTCTCTTTACCCCTTGAGTGGCCCTGTTTCTTTAATGGGAAGTGAGTGTAAAATGGTGTGCTGGGTTTCACATGATCTTCCAGTCTAATTCCAGCCATATACCCACAGACTTGGTTTAATGGTGAATCTTATTTAAGAGAGACATAGAATCCTGGTGTGTCGGACCTCAAAGGTGAAATGTACCCAACTAATTTCTACATTTAGTAAGGAAATTTAATAATCTGGAGTTAAGTAGGAGACATTTTTGGATGAGGATCATACAGTGAGCTGGTGGCAGAGCTTGGGTCAGGTTAAGGTTTTATTTTATTTTTTGTTTTTACTTTTTTTTTAATCTTGTATAATACATCCCAACCCTCCTCCTCCTCTCCACCCAGTTCCCCAATCTCCCCTCTCCCCCAGATCTACCCCCACCATCTCACTGCCCCCCCCACAGCTTCTCCTCAGAAAGGATCAGGCCTTCCAGGTTTCCTGCTCAAACAGAAGGAAAAGAGTCTCAAGGGTAGGTAAAAGGGTCAGAGACACCCCGCCCCATTCCAGCTTGTAGGAGTTTTGCAAGACCACCAGGCCAGACAGCCATAAGATATATTTAGGGGACCCTGCAGGTTCTGGGTCTGCACTTCAGTCTCTGTGAACCCCTAAGAATGACAGTTAGTTGACTCCATGGGGCTTGTTCTCCAGGTATCCCAGGTTGAGGTTCTATTACTGCCAGGAAAACTCACTTCCTTCCCACCGGGGCTGATGACCTGAGGTTGAAGCTATTTCCAAGAACATATAAAGAGAATTGATCATCAATAAAACACAGTAACATTTGTCCCAGACCACTGCTTTGAACAATGACCAAGACGGTGCTACCTTCACTGCTCTTCCACTGTTGACTGCTGTTCCTTGCTGCTGTTATCATCATTATCCCTCCTCTTCTACAACAAGCGAGTAATTTATCCAAGACCACAGGGATAGAAAACGGCTAAACAAGCATTTGGATTTAGACTTGACTCCGAACCGTGTCCCTTGCCCAGCACAGTCTCTTGCCTGCCTGCTTTCTTCTTTAGCTTGTGTCCTTTGAAAACATTTGGTTTTATGCTCATCTACATGAAATGCACTGAATCCCTGGTGATGACAGTGTTTTACATTTTTTAGCAGATGCAGCGAGCGGATCCGTGCCTGAGGTAAATCACAAATTGAGAGTGAACTAATGGGCCCAGTCCTTCGCTGTCTTATTATCTTAATTACAGCAGCTTAGTGGAATACTGATGAATGGGACAAACATTGTGATGTTTTGTCACATCTGGCTAAATAATACCTGCCTTATTATTGTCATTATTATGTACCAAACTGATCGACATACTTCAAGAGTCTGCTACATGCCAGTTGATTTATAGAACGGACCTGTCATAATCCCCAGGACAGCCTTTCCATATAGGCACTATTAATACTCTTGTACAGACAGAGAAGCTAGGGTCCAGAGAATTTCGAGCCCTTGTCCATCTTTAATGTCATTTTAACTGACTTCGATATTTCAAGGACCAGAACTTGGCTTGCTTCAGATGGCAAATCACTCCCGCCTGGGGCTGTGCCCCACATTCTGCTAATCCAGCAAGTGCCCGCTGTATTTAGATTTCCTTTTGTTCCAATGTATTTTGGAGTAGATGGTGATGACTGCTCAGCAGAAATTATGGTTTTCATGTCGCCCAGCTTTCTTCTATCGCCCCACTACTGGGTTCATCCATGCTGATCCCTTGTCCAGAGAAGCCCTTCTTTTCATCTCCAAATATTCTGACTCAGATGGCAACCCTTCAGGTTGTTTCTCCTTCTGCCCCTTAAAAATAATCTATTTCTTCTCAACTCCCTTGGGCTCTCATCCAAATGACTCATTGCTTTATCCACTTGTGAATTCCTCACTGCACCTGAGAACATCTACTCCCCACGGACACTGTAATTAAAAGTTGGGGAGCCAGGTGTGGCGACACATGCCTGTAATCCCAGCACTCAGGAGGTAGAGGTAGGGAGATGTGAACTTTGAGGTCAGCCCAAGCTGCTTAGCAAGACTCCATCTCAAAAATCAGCCATGGGCTACTGAGAAATAGGGGTGGATAAAGGTGCTTGCTGGCCAGCCTGACAGCCTGAGGGGACCCACACTATGGCGGGAAAAACCCAACTTCTACAAGTTGTCATCTGACCTCCAGTCCTGCACCCATAACACACGTATCCCCCACGTACCGCCGCACACACAAACAGACTTACAGTTAAAAGTAAAAAAGGAAATTTTGGTTGACTAAGCATAATGTCACTGAAATTACTGAAATACCTGTGGCATTTATTATATCCCTACTCTTTGACCTGCTTGTTCTTTTTCATTCTGCTTCCATTCTTGTTCATATTAAACTCTTCAGGGGGCAAACGATGCGTGTTAGCCACCTTTGAATTAGACCCAGACACCAGACAAACACTCAGTAGATAAGTATTGTTAGAAACGAGTGAGAATGTGAGTTAAGTCTGCAACTTACAATGCTGCTGAACCGTTGTTAATAGCAATGGGCCTAACAGCGTACAGAGCAACTCAGCAATGATGTCAGGGGGAGGGAAAGAGAGAACCTGAATGAGAAGGATATTCCGCATTTCATATTATTTTTGGTTTGTCTTTGCAAAGTTGCGTTTTGTGTTCATCCATTTGATCTGCCCCCAGATCTTGACAAAATTCATGTGAAGCAAATTAGAGTTAGGGGTAAATTACAAAATGAGCATCATACAGACGAGGATCATCAGGGATCGCTCAAGCCGCTCTCATCACCCCACGGCTCATCGGAATCGTGTTCCATCTCTGGGCCTTGCCTCTCCAGGAAGTCAACAACTGAACCTATTCTTAGCTGGACTCCAGTTCTTAGAACCATGGACACCTGGCTTGGTGGGAAGATTTGTTTTTGTGTTTGTGGTTTTCCTTCACCAAGATAGTGTGGGTCTCTGGCACCCGTCGGGTTCTCCCCTCAGCTGGTGACTTGGCTCTCTGTGCCCGTGTGCTCACCACCTGCAACTAGAACCTATAAAACTCGGTGGGAAGAAATGCTAGGTTTTGTAATTTTTACTGGTGCAATTTTTTTTTCCTCTTACAAAAATTCCTTTTTTAAAGAGTCCTCAGCCTCGTGTAAGGTAAACGACAGCGTCCAGGAAAACGGTTTTGAGATTCCAGGTGCCACTGTGCTGTCTGAGTGAAATACAGAGATGATCCTTGATGGACATTGGGTGTAGGTCTCATTTTCTACCTGTGCTGGATAGTTTTATGTCAACCCGACACAGGCTAAGTCATCCAAGAGGAGGGAAAAGCAATTAAGAAAATGCCTCCATAAGATTGGGCTGTAGGCAAGCCTGTAGGGAATTTTCTTAATTAGTGACTGGTGTGGGAGGGCCCAGCCCATTGAGGGTGAGGTCACCCCTGGGCTGCTGGTTCTGGGTCCTATAAGAAAGCATGCCGAGCAAGCCATGGGGAGCAAGCCAGTAAACAGCACTTCTCCAAGGCCTCTGCTGACTCTTGCCTCCAGGTTCCCATCTTGTTTGAGTTCCTGTCCTGGCTTCTTTCCATGATGAACAATAATGTGGAAGTATAAATCAAATAAACCCTTTCCTCCCCAAATTGCTTTTGATCATGGTATTTCATCACAGCAATGGTAGACCTAACTAAGACACTATCAATGCAAAGTACAGTCTCAAGCTGCGACAGAAAACCTGACTCTATGGTTTGTCACAGGATGAACATCCAGTTCTCTCCAGCCGTACACGGGTTATCTCCAAACCTGTGTTACAAAATTCTGCACATTTTCTCCCACAGGAGGCTGCAGCAGTGCAGTGTGCATGCGCAGGCGCTTCTCTCTTTGGAGCAGATACTAAATTGGTTATGCACATCCAAATAAAAACCTCCAAAGGAAGGAGATAAAAAGAAGAGCCCTGGGTGGGAGGACACAGAAGACATCTGGGACACCAAGGAAGTCTTACAAGGAGCTTGATCTCAGCAGAGCTCATCTTGTTTCAGTGGTACAAAGCTGTCGGTTTTTCTTTTATTGGCAAGAGCATTGGAGAATCAACTAACAAAAACAACAGTTTCCAAAGATTCAGTTTAGTGGATTTATCTTTTATCAATGACCTAAGAAAACATACCTCAGAGGAGCCCCTCCCCCTGCCCTGACACTGAAGAATCTGTACATAAAGGAAGCATCCCTAACTCTCGCTCCTGATTTCTTGCCCCACCGGAGCTCCAGAGCTGCGTTGTTATGGAAATACAGCAAGATGGGGGTCACCATGCACTTTCTGTCTTTATTATCATCTCCTCTGCTATAGAAAGTCTCTGATGCAAGGCCACTATATTTGCTTTCATTTCGTAAACTGTCATTATACTGCCATTTCCATTCTGTCTGAAGGACTTGAAGGCCATTGGGAATGGGTTGGCACAGCAGCTTGTGAACATTCCAGATGCAGTCCTCGGTCCTGCTCTGATGAGAAAGGCACCTGGCTTGCTGTGGGCTTGCTGCAGAGTTGTCGTTGTGCTGGGGGAATAGCACTCCTTACCCGTGGGGGACTGGCATAGGAAATGTAGAGTCTTCGGGACAATAGTGAGTTGGTCATTTGGTTTCACTATGCATACACAGGGATACAAAAATTGGCATATCGTAACCCGTGACATAAGGATAAAAGGGATATGTAGAGATAAAAGGTTGTATTATGAGTTTCTATGCAAGGTGGTGGAGAGATAAAACACTAGCCTGTTTCTCCCGCTGTTATTAAATGACTCCTTTAGGTTGAGACATATTTTTCCCTTAAGGAAACTCTTAGTTGACACTAATTATTTATTGAACCCCTTTCATATAGCAGACCATGTGAAAAATTCCCATGGAATCGTTAGCAAGGAGCTCAGCATTTAATTCTGTCTTGAATCCTGACCTGCACTGTCCCTGAGAGCTCTTATATTTCTGGACCATACGGAACTCGAAGTTAAAAGTATCTACAGGTCTGATAGAGAACTCTCACCCATCTGCCCATGGTTGGATCTTGAATGAATTGCTTAACTTCCTTTTTTTAGACTTGTTTTGGATCTGGAAGGTAGAAATAACGATACACGCCTTCAAAGGTACCGTGGAGAGGAAATCCCATGTGTGCCGACCGCATAGGCTGGACTGGCCACATGGCTTAGATAGGCGGCCCCTGCATGAAGTGATGCTGTTAAGAAATGGAGACAGAGGTTCTGGTTTTAGGAGAAAAGAAGCATGCTCCATCTTGTTCTGTCCACCAAGTATAACTGTGAACCTGGACACGACCCATGGAGCCGCCTCCTAAGGACTAGAAAGTAAACAGTAGGTTACAGATGTTGATTTGGGGCAGAGGCTTTTCATTCTATTGTCTAATTAAGTTGCTGGTTCTGGCCTAGAGCCCTGGAGCCCTAGAGCATTTTTTCATGTTTACAATCTAGCCTTTTTTTTTTTTTTTCCCAAGACAGTTTTCTCTGTTGTAACTCAACTGTCCTGGAACTTACTCTGTAGACAGCCTCGAACTCTCAGAGATCCACCTGCCTCTGCCTCCTTTAATGATGGGATTAAAGGAGTGAGCCACCACCAACCACCTACAATGTAGTCTTAAATCTTGGATGGCTTCAGCCTTCATACAATTTAGGATATTTGAACCGTTAGTCCGGACTTAGAAGGCTTCAGTCTTTGCTTTCTAAGACCTACTGCTGACTGAGCCACTCTGACTAGTTCCTTCTTGAACTCTGATTCTTCTGAATCAACTCACTCTCTATTTTGGGCTTCTTCTGCTGATCTCTGTTGCATCTCTGTGTCTCTCCCTGAGCTCTCACTGCTCCATCCTGCCTCTGTAACTGACTACTTCAACTAACTGCTCTGTAACTCACTCCAGCCTCAGTTTCTGTAACTGACTCTAACTTCCTCTGTTAACTGACTGCTGCAACTGACTCTTCAGCCTGCTTCTCAACTCACTCTTCTTACTTCTTCCTCTGCTTCTTGTGTCTTCTTCCACTGTTTTTCCTCTGGATTAAAGGCATGGACTACCACTGCTTTCTGAATACTGGATTAAAGGTGTGTCTACACTCCACCCAGAGCACACAGGCCTCTGAATGTAGCCCTGGATGGAATGTAGACCTTAGCTTTCACATAGGACTATTCCTCTATAAGTAGTAGGTATACTGGAGAGGAAAGAGGGCTTGCAAAAGCAATGACCAAAAAGATTCCCAAAGCCCGATCAACTTGGTGAACTTACCTCCTATCAGGCTCTGCCATTCTCCAGGGCTAGAACATCATACAAGGGATATACAGAAGGGAAATCAAGAAGAGTCATTGATTTCTAGTCCAAAAAAATAAAAGTAATTACAAGAGAAGATACAGAATAGGAACAGGAGGTGAGTACCTTCGTGTTTGTTTTTCTGATGTTCTCTCTCTCCCATCCCATCCCCTGGCACCCCCAGCCCAAAGCTGTAACTCGTGGGAGACCAGCAGCAGCGGCCCCTAAGCAGGGGCAAGGCAGAAGTGTTGGTGGGTGTCAATAGACACCTAAGACTCTGACAAAGAGAATGACCTCTCTCTAGCTAGAGTAATTGTCACCCAAACAAGATGGAGAACATTTTGCTCTTGTCAGCTCTTTATCATCTTACCCTGGGGCAGCTCTTTATAGGGACTGTGCAAGTCTGGTAGAGAAACTGAAACCTTAGCCTTCTTCTGACTTGTGGACAAATAAGTGGAAATTTGGGGACAGAGTGTTTTTAAAAGGAGGCAGTTAAAAATGTGGGTTTAGGGGACATCCCCACACTGGGTCTGAATGCATCTAATTCATGACAACACACTGGAGGCATTCAGAGCTGACCTCAGGACAAATGAATTTGGGCTGCCCTGCAAAAGCATTTAAAGTAACTTGACATGGAAGCCACAGCCCGTGAAATGTTATTTGCAGTCCAAACATAGCCAAGTTGATTGTTTTGCTATAAAAACAAAAAACAAAACAAAACAAAATACCTAAATACTATCTATTTATTAAACAAGATCCAAAGTCATAAAGCATGGTAGCGTGACATTCAAAATATCTGGGCTATAGTCCAAACTCTTATCCAAACATAGGACGGAAAGTTTCACAGCAGCTTGAAAAGAAAGGACTATCTTTGCTTAGCAGGGGCTAAGCAGAACAGCACTGATGTTGAAGTCAGCAGACACACCCCATGAAGCAGCGTTGCCATAACACTCCGGAGCAGTAAGACAAAAGCACTTGAGAGGAGAGAGAGATGGAAAGTCTCAGTGAAGAAACAGGGCCTTCAGAAAACAAGGGATGTTAGAAGTGCAAACTACGGTAAACAAAATAAGTATGTCACTTGATGTGTTCGGTGCAGTTTACAAAGCCCAGAGTCGGCAAAGCTGAGATCGGTCAGTAAGTCTCCAGTCTGAACAATAAAGAGAGAACTAAAGAACAACAGGAACATAGCTGAAGAAACCAGGACAATTACCAAAGGGTTCAAGGCCTAGGCTGCAGAGTGTCAGATGGAGAAGCTTGCGCGTGGCATAGAAAAAAAATATTTCAAGCAAGAATGTATGAATCTCGTCTAAGTCAGTGAACGGGTTACATCATTTACAACCTTTTGGCTGGTTGGACCTTTTGTACCAAATCACATTAGGTAGTGACTCGACCGTGTGAAGCTGGCCCCTCATTTTCTGGAAAGGCAGCAGCGACCTCCTTGTGCTGGCGGAGTTCACACTCTCCGAGTTAAGTGCAAACAAAGCAGAGGAGGAGCTCTGAGTTTAGTTTACATGTCGACCAAGACCAACATTTCCCGGGCTGCGGTTTCCATGTCAACTTACTTTAAATGCTTTTGCAGGGCAGCCCAAATTCCTTTGTCCTGCGGTCAGCTCTGAATGCCTCCGAGTGTGCTGTCATGAATTAGATGCATTAAAAGGAGATCTGCATGAGTCAGGAGCAAGGAAAGACTGAGAGACATGGGGAGGGGCTGGTGTGAGACAAAAAAAAAAAAAAAAAAAAAAATCCATGCTGTCAGAAGCTCGTTTGTATAAAGATGAGAAAATGGTCGAGACCTTTTTGTTTGCGAATTTCAGAAAGTCCACTGGAATTGGCTTGTGCACAGAGAACTCTCAGTGCCGGGGACCGTAATGAGGCGCCAGCAACCTGGCTCCACCCTGTGCTTTGCCTTCCACTGTGTGGCTTATCTCAACCCTCCATCCCTGTATGAGATGCAGGAGCCAGCAGCAACCATGTGTTCCTCCCAGCAGTTCAGAGTGCTGGAGAAGAGTTTGCCATTTCAGCTCCTCCAGAAACAAGAGAACCAAACTTTATTGTCTCGATGGCCCATAAAATGTGTCACCATCTCAGGCTCCAGAGGGAAACAGTTATTACTTGAGAAGACAAGCTAGGGGGTTGGAGATATTCAAATTTGAACTGAGATTGGGAGAGTGAAGATATGTCAACCAAAACTGAATTGTTGTATTTGGTTGGAGAGAGCATGGGTGGTGATAGGCAAAGCTATTGAAAAACAGCTCTCCTGGGATGGGCTGATGTGGGAAGGAAGCCAGCCAAGGCTGTGCTAGATTCACTAAGGAGATCCGTGAAACACCCTAGCCTGAGAGAGTTCTAGTCCCCAAATCTTCCCTCTATAGACACTGCATTCGCTACTTTCTCAACTTTGTAACAAAATGCCTGTGAAGAGTTAGTTATTTTTGAAAAAGTTTGTATTCCTCACTATTTAGGAAATTCTAATACAGGATCAAGTGACGTCATTGACTTGGGACTCTGATAAGAGTGGCACATCAAGACAAAAGCCACGCCAGTTGTGGTGGCACACGCCTTTAAACCCAGTACACGGGAGGCAGAGGCAGGCGGATCTCTGTGAGTTCCAGGCCAGCCTGGTCTACAGAGTTCCAAGATGGCTACAGCTGAAAAAAAAAAAAAAAAAAAAAAAAGACCAAAGCCAAGAGAGGAAACCAAGGGTCTCACGATCGCTTAGAGAGCATGTCCTCAATGACCTTAAGGATCTCCCAGCAGCCTCCCTTCTCAAACGCAAAAGTTCTGCCTCTTCCTGTCAGCATCACCCTAGGGACCAACCCTTTACACAGGAGGACCTTTGGGGACTCCAGTTCCAAGCGTGGCAGCATTCACATTATGGAAGCATTTTATTCTCATATTTATCTCAAACTGTAACTCACATGAGAATTTGAACTGCTGGGATCTCAGAATACGAGTTTCCAGGGGCTGGTCCTGGAGGAAACCGTGAACATGGGGAAAGCTGATTCAGGTGAATCAGAACTACTTGAGTGTTCCTACTTGCCTCTGAGCACTTGTTAGGAAAGTGTAGTCGTCATGAGAACCAGGCCAGGCCCTTGTTTCATGCAGAATTCTTAAGCAAAGCATTAATGCTGTGGCCTATAACCCAAGTGCTGTTATTGGCACTGTGGCATTCTTGAGGGAAGAAGGTGATTTTCCATTCCCTTTGGCACCCCAAAAGGCCTAACCCGGACTTGCACAACCAGTAGGCCCTCCATTTCTTCTCCAATGCAGATTCCTCGGGACGATTCATTTTATCATGATCAAATTTTTTAACATCAATGGGCAGAGATAAAAGGCTGATTCTCTGATCTCTGGAAATATTGTGTGTAGTTCTGGGCAAGCCTTTAAAAGACATAAAGAAGCTGGGGAAGTGAGGAGGAGGACACGGAGAATGATCAAGGAGGTGGGGGACAGGAATGCCATTCAAGGGAGATCAAAATGGGACACTTTGTTCTAGAAATATAAAAGCTGAGAGAGAAATTATCAAAGTTGCTGAATTCCTGGAGGGGATGGACAGGGTGGGTCAGATTCCTTTGCATACAACGCCTTGTAGTGCACACATCACAGACAAAATGGGGAGGGGCATCCCAAGGCATTTCTCATTCTTCCATTCTTCAAGTTGAGAACCAATTTTGAATGAGCCATTTCCAACTCTCCTAAAGGTTCATTCTGGTAAGCTATTGGGCATCTGGAATTCACTGAAAACAAGATGATTATAAGCTACTTCTAAAAGCAATTTACTAAAATGTTGAGGTTTTGTAGAAACCTTCACAGAGAAAGCTAATCACTGAAGACAAACTGACAGTGTCTTAAAATCACAGGTTGTAAGTGAACACGCATGTTCAAAGGGAAGAACCAGGGAGATGCTGTCAAAAACTCCTTCTAGCTGACCTGCAGGCCCAAGCTCTCTAGCAAGCCTTCCTCTTGAAGCAAGTTTGGTGGTGTGTCTCTGAATTGTACTGCCAAGTGTGTTAGGGTGGGGTTTTCCACATTAGACTAAATTTGCCAGTTAGGTGACCTTTGTTACAAATGATAGATTGTCTAAATCTAACTGGCTTAAGCATAGAAAGAAGTTTTGAATGAAGTTCATGCAATTGCAAAATTAGATAGGACTCAAACATATCATCTGCTAGAAATCAGTCAACCCTTCCCCCAGCCATGCTCAGCTCTCCTGTGTTTAGTGCATAGCAGCTTATGGATCATGCTTGTAGCCTAGCAACACTGACATAATTCTAGGAAAAGTGCTGGGGTCACAGAACCAGTTAGATTATATGTCTATCCATCCCTGTGATCAACTGGGAGGAAAAAAAAACAGCCTGGCCAGGTCTGAGTCACAGCTGCGTTGCTGAGGCTGAGGGTTAGGCCACTCCACTCGAATCATATTATTTAACTTCATGGACACACAAAGAACTGCTACCAGAAGAGAAACTGAAATTAATCTATGAGGTGTCACACGGAAACATTTTAGCTGATGACCATATCCCGTGTGTTCTTTGAAACATGCTTGAACACATCTCTGCACAAACCCTACTCATCTCAGTGAGCCAAGACATACTCCTCTCAGAATCCCCTTCTCAGCAACTTCAACATTCCCATTTTTCTCTGTACTCCAGTGGCACTCGCTATTGGCAATGTATCTTCTCTGTCCCAAGTCCTCATGGATGAGACTCTATTTGACACTCTTTTCAAAAGCAAAGTCAATCAGCTGGGTTAGTGCACAGGATGTATACTTAACAAATACACTTCTTTCTAACAAGAGTGGACTTTAACTCTAACTAGGGGTGGGTGTGCATATTCTATGCAAGGCGTGACAGTGGAGGGGCTTATGGGTCAGGAGAACTGAGCCACATGAACTGTGTAGATTGTGTCTTCAACTTGATCTCATTGAATCAGAGAATGACATGGAGAGCTGCGGGTAGAAGGCTAATTGAAGAACACTCTTGGGGACATATCTTCAAGAAAGTAAGGAATTGGTTTTTTTGTTTTTTTGTTTTTTTTTTTTTGTAAAGAGGGGAAAGTTGGTTCACAGTGGGTCACACAGCCAGTTCTAGTGGGAATCCTGGGACTGGGGTTGCTTTCGGAGTTGTTCTAAACCAAGGTGAAATGCTTACATTCTGATTCAGCCACTCACAGCTGTGAACTACCCTTTGGGAAGGCTCTCTACCTCAAGCACAGTTTCCAGTGTGGGATAAAACTATGAGCCAAGGCAGATGACATTCCCAGCAACTGGGGCCTGGACCATTTGGCTTTGCAGAGGGTATGTGATTAGAGCATGCTCCATCTGGCCTGAGACATGGTCAGGTGCCGCTTATCTTAGTGTCTTAATGGGGACTGTGTGGCATCTTTGTCTCTGCCTTGCTCATGCCAAATCTTATTGCTAGATATAGGAAGGCTAGCTGTGGGATCAGTTGGTGAGATCACAGCAAAAAGAAAAAAAAAAGTTAAGAAAATAAGTGGAAATTTTGAAGTAAATCATTTTCCTTAGAGGAGACATTTCTTAACAAGTAACTTCTTCCCACAGGACTTAAATTCCTGCTAATAGCTCGCCCGGTCTTCTTACGTTCTTTCACCACTTGAGCTGGCAAGTTTTCTCAGAACAGCCTCACAAACAGTGAAAGGCCTTGATGCCAACAACAGCATGGTTACTGTTAGAGCCACTGCCCAGCCTGAGAGCCCGGGTTGCCCTCCAGAGAGCCCAGGCTGAACTCTGAGGCTCATTTGTGTGGGGGTGCTGCTAAATAGTCAACAGCAGGTTGGTGGACATGATTGTGGGTAACCTTAGCCTCTCTGTCCATTTAAATAATCCCAGTATGACCAATTTCAAGCTATGACATGACATCTCTGAACACAAAGTTAGGAAAATTTGCACACAGATATCTCTAGAGTCCTGGCAAATCCAGGCTGGGATTAACTCCAAGACAGGTTTCACAGACAAATGGGCCAAAATAATGTGGCATGATTCTGAAGGTTGCCCAGATCTATAGCTGAGAACAGCATTGGAAAAATAGCAACAATTTGCATTGGTGAAGAGTGGATGATATTTTGAGAGTTCCCAGCACAAGCCACATCTATAGGTATTACTGAGAGAGGCATTCGAGCAGATTGACGTCCTGAAAACTCATGGCTATGCTAAGTCACTGCCCCAGGGTTTCAGTTGAAACTTTGGAGCCTATAGGCTGCCCCCGGGATCCTGTTGTCCTCTCTAAACCCTTAGTTCTCCCCAATTCCATCCTGTTACCTCACACCCTTTCAGCATTTTCGCATTGATGCTCAGACTTAACTCTATTTTATTCGGTCATATCATTTCCCCTGGATCTTTTAGATCTTCTCTCGTTCCACATCCTGCCTGCTATTCTTAGGACCAGACAGTGACTTGGCCCTTCATTTATTCATTTAAAAGACCATTAAACAACACCAGGAGACATCAGACTGAGGCATACTTGAAGAGCAACTGTGCTCTGTGATGTCATCTCGAAAAGACTTGGATCTTCTCATGCAGACGTCCCTTCACCCCTCCCAAATTCCCTGCAGTACCCTCCAACAAGAAGTCCCTCTGACTCCCCAGTCCAGGCTGGGTGTCCCTTCCACAAGCCCTGGACACAGGCTGAGACATGTGTATCTCTACCTATATCTCTTTTCCGATACACCCCTCCTCACCTCACGTGGTCAACAACGAGCAGTCAAAGTCTGGACCTAACAGGCTTTCTGCAAAAGCTTGCTGAATGTATGCAACTATGGAGCAGACAGCATTTAAGGAGCCCCTCATAATAATGTGGCCTTGTCTAATGTCTGCTTGGCCACCCAGAGATGCTCTAGCTAGAAGGTTTACCTGCCCAGATCATGTCTGTCTTAGTCAGAGTTTTGTTGCTGTCAAGAGACACTATGACCATGGAAACTCTAATAAAGGAAAACATTTAAGTGGGGCTGGCTTACAGAGATTTCCTCCATTGTCACATGGAGGGAAGCATGGTGGGTACCCAGGCAGACATGGTGCTGGAGAAGAGCTGAGAGTTCTACACCCGGATCTGAAGGCAGCAGGAAGAGAGAGTATCACTGGGCCTGGCTTGAGCATCTGAACCCTCAAATCTCACCCCCAATGACAGTGACACACTTCCTCCAACAAGGCCACACCTCCTAATAGTGCCACTCTCTATGAGTCTCTGGGGGCCATTTTCATTCAAACAATGTTCAAAGAAAGAACTCTTTCTCCCAGATGCAGAACCCTCATAGAAGTTCCAAAAAACAGCCCGTTCTCACTTTCCTCTAGGCTGGCTTGTGATGAGCAGCAACTAGACAAGGGACCAGATTTTGGTTCCTCAAATGTCTTAGATTTTCTCGCTGCCATTTTTCTTTCTAGCCCAGCCAGACATCCCCCAAGTCTAGATATTGTCAAAGTTACTTTGGAGAGTCAGGGAAATAGCCAGGGTGCCCTGTGGACTTTTTTCTATCCTTTTTGCCTTTTATTTCTTTCTTGTTTTTTTTTGGGGGGGTGGGGAGGGCAGTGTTTTTGGTGGTTGAATTTTTCTTGCTCTAGCCTTTGTTTACTGTAGCAGCTTGTCATCTCAGCCCCAAGCTCTCCTGGAGATAATCACGATTGAGCTGGACAGAGATAGCACCTAAAAGAAGAACTTGGGACTGTCTGGGAGGGACCTCATGGGAGGGTCTGAAAAGAGGCCACCTGTAAAGTTTTAAATGTATAGGGCTTCTCAGGGGAGACACTACAGAGCGCTGGCCCAGGGCTAGATCCAGCCCCTGGCATTCTTGGTGGGCTTCTTTGGTGTTTCTCATACAATTGGGTTTCTTGATAATATTTAACCATCAACGGACTGCTTGAAGGAAGATACTCTCTCTCCTCCTCTTCAGAAGTTCTCTGGCAATCTGTGGATGATCCTTTGGCAGCAATGGTTAAAACAAAGGCTTCCTGCTTTGGCTGGGCCTCAGTTCCTCCCTCCTCACAGGATCTTGCCAACTCTACACATCTGCAGCTAAGTGTCCTATAAGCTTGCCATCTATGTCCTACATCTCAGTGTCCCCCACCTCCAGGCTTTGTCCCCTTCTCCTCGCAGCCATACTTGGCCCTGCGTACCTCTGGAAATCTCTTCCTGCCTCTCTGTCCATCCTGCTGTTGTTCAAGGTTCAAGCAGCCAAGCAGTAAGTTGGGCAGTCAGCTAGAGCTCTGCTCTGGGTTCCTGTTTGTCCTCTAGGCTAGAGGGCAAAGGTGGAACTCCCCTCCTCTCCAGCCACATCTGGGCCTTTCACTCCTTCTCCAACCTCCCAGCTGCCCCTGCCATCAGGTAAGCCCTTACCAGCGCTGATCCGCTCTGCTCTAAGGGGTTGCTCTCTCCCCGCAAATGCCCTTTCCACCACCGGTGACAAACTCCTCCTATAACCTTGGCTTCCATCAAACCACGTTCTCATTCCCTGCTTCAAAGGATAGACCGCCAAGGAAGAGTGGCCGGATTCCCCTGCAGGGCACCCAGGACTCGTCTGGTCACTTTATACTTTCTGAAAGTTGCAAGAAGGATGTCAGAACAGCATCTAGGAACTTAATCAGGCTCAGCTTAAAAATCCAGCTCATTTACAGAAAAATAGTGGAACTGGACGTTATCATGTAAAGAAAGTAAACCAGACAAGAACCATGTTTTCTCTCATTAAAATGATACAAGAGTAATGGCAGGCTATTATAAACTAGGATGGGAAACAGTGAGAGGGGATGGGGGTAAGTATGGGTAATGGAGGGGGTAAGTATGGGTAATGGAGGGGTAAGTATGGGTAATGGAGGGGTAAGTATGGGTAATGGAGGGGTAAGTATGGGTAATGGAGGGGTAAGTATGGGTAATGGAGGGGGTAAGTATGGGTAATGGAGGGGTAAGTATGAGTAATGGAGGGGGTAAGTATGGGTAATGGAGGGGGTAAGTATGGGTAATGGAGGGATAAATAAGAACAGATTAAATGTCACAATAAAACCTTCTGTTTTATGCACACTGGCATTAATACATATTATTTTTTTCAAGTATTTCATCAGAAAATTAGCAAAGTTCCAGATTCACTGCTCAGTCTCTCTGTCCTTATCTGTAGAATGGGAATGCAAACCCCTAAGTCTAGGTAGGCCCTCACCTTGGCCTCCTCTAGAATGGTTCCCAACCGCAAGTCCTAGACCAAATGCTGCACCGTAACTACACAGCTCGCCCTATGCATTTCATTCTTCCTGCCACATCCTTTACGGGGCAAGATGTTCCTTCCCTAGACCACAGATCAGAAAACTATTTTAGGCTTTATGAGCCACACAGCTTCTGTCCCAGCTGCCCACTTCTGTTGTTGAAAGACAGCACAGCCAATAATACCACACAAACAAATGAGCTGTCCGTGTGCCGATACTTTGTCACCGTCACAAAAAATGTATTCTTCGTTAGATTTTTTTCAACAATTAAAATATTAATACCAAGCCAGGCACACTGGTACATGGCTTTAATGGCAGCACTTGAGAGGCAGAGGCAGGCAGATCTCTAAGAGTTTGAGGCCAGCCTGGTGAGTTTCAGGATAGCCACAGCTACATAGTGAGGCCCTGTCTTGAAAATACCAAAAACCCAAACCCTCCACCTCCCCACACACATACACACAAATAGTAATAGTAATAATACTGATGACAATAATAATAATAATAATAATAAATTATTAATAGTAATACCAGTTCTCTCTCAGCAGCCATTAATTGTCTGTAGCCCTTCATCTAGGAACGGAGCCTTGTGAGATTTCCCTCGGCTCCAATGGCAAGACAACTGGCATCGTCATTACGCAGATTCTATTTTGGCTACCATGTTTTTGAGATTACATGGACGTGCTTCCCCGTCATATAGAGAAGACACTATCTCACAGAAGATGACCTGGTCCTCTGGATCTTAATATCCTCCAGACTTCTCTTTCTGCAATGTGCCCTGAGCCTCGGACCTAAGTGCATGAACACATGAGCAACGCTAAATTCAGCCAGCGGTAGCTATACATGCGCGCGTGTGTGTGGGCGCGCACACCCGTAAATAACTAAATAAGAAGCCATGAGTCTGAGAGAGAGTGGAGGGGCACACCAGAGGAGTTAGAGCTGGGGAGGAGGGATGGAAATGATGTAAATACAGTATCCATTTATGAAATTCTCAAAAAATTTAAAAATTAAAAAAAAATACATGAATACCATCCTTAGTTGGCTGAACACTATAACATAGACATGCATAGACCTCAGGTCACCAACTTCTGTTCTGGAACTAACTCTTAACTATTCATGCTTTCCTCCCCTCCCTCCCTACTCTTGCCCTCCCTCCGCTTTATAATAGCCCCATCTACTTGAGGCTCCTCTGTAGGTCTCCCATTGCCTTTAGGATCTGGGCAAACACATAGGAAACACGAATGCCAAAGGAGAGAAAATGTCTTCAGCAAATTTCCCCTCTAGCACTCGAAGCAAGAGACAGCATCAGCAAGCATTTTGAGAGCCAGGAAGAAGGTTGTCCAGTCTAAACCCTTCTAATAATGGAACTGAAAAGACCCCAAAGTCCTGATGCCCCAGTTCTGAAAGCTGCCTGGCCATACCCCAGAAGGCCTTTCTCACAGCTCTTGCTGTACAACTCTGCCTGCAGCACAGGCGAAGGACTGGCATCCTGTTTACACAGCCGGGAATCTCTGCTGAGAAAGGTTAAATAATTTTCTCCAAGGCTCAGCACGCCAAGGACAGAAAGCAAGTTGTCTCTGCAGTTTTTCCTCTCCTAGGGCTGAAGAATTAGAAGTTCATCCAAGAATGCAAGCAATTAAGTCAGGTTTCATTGGCTGAGTGTGGGCCACACAGCTGACTCTGCCGGGTGGTACTTCGGTCCTAACGTCTCCTCCCTGGGGTTGTGTTTGGCATTTCCCTTGGCCCTCAGAACACAACCTCACATACTCTTTGTGTCAGAAAATAGTTTCAAGCACTTACTGAGCCATCACTGCATTGTGACTGGCTACCATGATAGAGACAAGATGGCTTTTGCCTTTGCAGCCCTGATCTTCCTTTTGCTAGTGATGAAACCCACCTGGTACCTCTGGGAGGAACAACCCCCTTCTTATGTATCCTGTTAGTTCATGAAACCTGTGATTCAGTCCTGGCTAGTCAGAACACTGCGTTCCCCCTGGGTCTGGAGATGTACTCTAGAAGAAGTGACTTGGGATGCGTAAATGAGCAGAATCCAGAGGTAGGAACTGCTGGCAAAGGAAAAATGTCTGTATTTTGGTTACTTAGCTGGGACGACGTGGGGCTCATGTTGCCAGGAGACACCTTGAGGGAAGGGTCTTCTTTGAAGCAAGGTTAACACAAAAGAGACCAAGGCTGAACATGAAGAGAGAGGAGCCAAGCTCAGGGTATTGGGAGTGTCAGACCTTAGTGTCTGAAGCCAAATGCCATCCCTCAAGCAGCTGGAACAGGATCCCACGGCCTTGTGTTCTCTTTCACTAGCATGCTGCCCGCTCACTCATATGTCTTCTGTGCCCTGAAGTCCCCCAAGAACACCTCCAAATTCAGCTTTGATATCAGGTCAGAAAAGTTCCCTGGAAGTGCTCCCAAGCTATTCATGACAGAGATCCCACAAAACTTTCCTGCCCTCTGAGACATCACCCTGTGACAAGGGCAGTCTCTTGAAGATGAATAGGGACTGTGGACTCAGGCTCTTTGGGAAACAGAGCTAAGGGGTCTAACTGATGGGTTATGCAAATGCGGCTCTATTGGGGGGGGCAGTAGTTTGGAGGCTTGTTATGGTCCTTAACACTTTTCTGTCACTTTCCTCTGCCAAGATTGCAACAAAGTTTGAACGCATGATACACATTTTCTGATATCAGGACACCTCAATTCTGCTCTCATCAGGCTTAGCAAAGTCATGCATTCTATTGTCTAGCATAATAATGCATCCATTTTACCCTGTGTCCTACTTTGGTTCAATGCTGGTTGATAAAATATTGATCAAAAGCAACTTGGGGAAAGGGAGTGACCAAAGAAAGCCCAGGCAGGAACCCAAGGCAGGAACTGAAAACTGCTATGGGCTTGCTCAGCTTGCTTCCTCATGCAAGCCAGGCCCACCTGCCTTGGGGTGACCCTGCGCACAGTGGGCTGGGTCCTCTCCCCACATCAATCACCAATCAAGAAAATGCCCCGCAGACCAACCTGATGGAGACAATTCCTCCACTGAGGGCCCCTCTTCCCAGGCAGCTCTAGTTTGTATAACCAGTGTACCCTCTTTTCTAAATCATTTCCTAAGTCAGTATTAAATGACTTCTATTACACAATGTACTTAGAACAGAGTATCTTTTGTACATCTAACACATGCTGGCCCTCTGTTTCTTTAGTTCCTGTTCTGTTAGCAGGACTCCTAATCTTCATCCTCACAGGACCACAAGCATTCAGTGAAAACACAGACAGGGATCCTGCAGCAGGAATTGGCATGGCAAGACTGGGCCCATGATCCCAAATAGAAGCACGTTATAGTTTAAGATTCTCTTAAAGCTGGGTGGTGGTGGCACACACCTTTAATCCCAGCACTCGGGAGGCAGAGACAGATGGATCTCTATGAGTTCAAGGCCAGCCTGATCTACAGAGTGAGTTCCAGGACAGCCAGACTTAAAACAGAGAAACCCTGTCTTGGAAAGACCAAAAAAAAAAAAAAAGATTCAACAAGAACCAACATTAAAAGAAGTCCAGATCCTGAGACATAGGCACCAAGGCAAATTTTCCAAACACTGTGTGCACTGGGGACACGTCGACCTGTGGAGAGGCAGTGGTAAGACAACTACAGAGGGGACAGGAAGCCGTGAGAGGCTCCTGGGAGGACATCTGGGGGACTGTGGGGAAGGGAGGCAGGAAAAACAGCACCTTTTCTTGATTTCCTACTGACCCGAGTGCCGACAGAGGCTCTAGCAATGGCACTAGAGCCGGAGCACCAGTGGAGTTCAAATGCATTTTTAATATCTTCTAAATGCGTAATTTGGTTTTGCTAGAGATGTGTTTCATCATTCCCTCTTGCCCCTTAATTAAGCTAATGACTTTATTTCTTTTCTCCTTTCTGATCAGCTCATAACACATTTCCCAGGTTGGCCTCCCTCCTCAAGCCCGTTGTTTTGGATCTGGTTATTAGCTGTCAAGCTCACATGTTTTTCCATGTGTTGGGATGTTACCGAATGAGCCTGATCTGCTCAGGGAGGCTGTGGGGCTCAGGGACCCCAGCTGGCACCATCCTCCCACTCTTACAAAGAACAAAATCCCTTACATGTGCATACCATCTAATGATTTACTAGCACATGCACACACATTATCTCCACCGATGCTCACGAGAAATCACAGAGGCAGGCATTATTAACCCTGCCATCTTGTCTTCTAAGCCAGGAGTCTAAGAGCAGAGATATCAGTGACTCACCTGGACCAAACATCAGGATGTTATTAAAGCTGAGCTTTGCTGCCCCTCTACCCACAGTCTTTGTTTCTCTTTCTACACCTCTCAGCTCACCCCACATCAGAAGATGGATTGAGCTCACTGCACTGCTCTGAGCACTGCAGTAATGGGTTCCTAGGAGCAAGTGTGGTTATCTCAGGATACCTCACAAGGATCAGAGAAAAGCCATGATCTGGGGGGCGCCATCACTTCTCCTAGCTCTCTGTGGGGCAGAGGCATTTCAGGAAGGCTCCAGAGTTGCCAGTCCCATCCTTGGTGAGTCAAACAATGGAAGTGGGGGCCGGGCTTACTCTGAAGAGTGAAGAGATTGCAAAGTGACTTTTAGGGCCAGGAGAGGCCAGCATCTGATGTCTCTTGCACAAGCGAAGATCTTTCTTTAAAGATGAGAAAACTATAGCTCTGGTAGGACAAGTGACCCATGTAAGGAACGTCTTGATAAAGAATAAGTGACTCCCTATGGCTAGGAGACAGAGTGTGTGTAGGGCAAATAGTAGAAGGTTCGAACCTGCTCAGATGACTTATATTACCAAAAATGTCTCTCATTATCAGGAATGCCAGTGGGACTACATCAGCTCCCGGAAGGGACAGGGCTATGCTGCGTGAAGAACTTGGTGCTGGATCAAATCAGGATCCTTTAGCAAAGCTAGGCTTTCTGGACCAAGGACAGAGACAAATTTACAGCATACCTGAAATGCACTAGCCGTAGAAAGTCTTGGGAACTATCCTACCAGATGGATGTTGGGCCCGACAATACCCAGGCAGCCCAACCTTCCCCATCAGTACCTATCACCACCTTTCCCTGCAGATATTGGTGAGAGCCAAAGCCTTCCGCTCAGCACTTCCTCCTTAGCAGAGTGAGAAGAATTAAAGAAAGAACCATACAGGTCCAATAACTGTCTCCCCTGTGTTCAAACAGCACTTCTATAAAGCCTTCCCAAAATGCCAACCAGGCTTAGGAGGAAGCTGACCACAAGAGCTCTTGTGGAAAAGAGCTCAGCAGAGAAGAAATTGAAACAGACTCGGTAGCAGACTGTTCACAAGGCAGAAGAGAACAGGTGCAGCCTCTGTACTGGAAAGCCAAGGGGCCAAACCAAAGAAGGCAGTTCCCTCAAGACTCTCAACATCCAGCTGCCTGTGAATGTGCTGAGTGACTTCCTGTCACAGCGATGAGAAGATGCAGCCAGGAATTTTGGCATGGAACCACCCAGGAAGGTCACCATTTCTGAGCTGCACAGGAAGCTGAATGGGCCCTTTCAACAATAAGATTAATCAATATGCCCAGGATAATTACAGCCTTAGTAACCCACCTCTTGCACATGGCAACCGGAGAACCTGGAGGGCAAGTAGCTGGCCCCAAAGTGAAGACTGGGTGAGAGGGGTGGCTGGAAATAAGGCAGAGTAACTGACATCTCTTCCCTTCTTACCCTGCTCAAGAGGCCAAGCCTGCTGGTGCAGCTGCTGACTCCCCAGGGTAAGGAAATGGACAGCGATGACACAGTTGGGCCCTCTGCCCCACTCTGCTGCAAAACAACCAGGTGAGCTGTGGCGGAAGATCTGCTGTGCTCAGGAAACCTGCGTGGTGCAGGATAATATTAGTTCGCTCTCATTGCCGGGAGCTGGATGCCCTCTGGGAGCTCGGCCATAAACCTTTGATCTGCTGGGCTTGGGGAGCTGCAGAGTCCAGGTCCAGCTTGCCCACACACTCCACAGGACTGGCTCGGAAAGAAGAGCCTGGCCCGGGGCAGTCATTTGGCCCTTCTGTGCAGACAGCACCAGCTCAGCTCCTGCAGTAGTTTGAGAAGCTGAGGAGAGAGAACCATTGTTACACCATGAAGCTCTCCAAGATCCTAGATGCTCCCAGACCACAGGCTCTTCCTCCCTGATACCACATCCCTGGTTGCCACATAGCACCATATGCAATCTTAGATCTTTTCCTTCAGACTAATTCAACATACTCAAGCAGAAATGAATTTCACAAGAAAACATTTCTATGACAAAAAAAACAAACATAGATGACGCTTGCTTTAAAAATCAGTGTAAAGAAAATGAACAGTACTTGCCGAATCTTAGCCAGATTGTGTTTGCTGCTTGCAACAAAACAACAAAGGGCTTGAAGTCTTGTTTCACGTGGAAATGTCAAGATGGACGAGCACTGAGATGACATTTTTCTCCTTGGCATAGTGAGAAGGATGACAAAGAACTGTACAAACCCTGAGACCACACAACTCTCAAAGCTGGCACCCGTCTCCCATGAGCTCCCAAGGACTAAAATGGAACGGAACTTCTTGCATGCGGCCTTCCCAGACTGCTCCTCAAAATGTCATTTCTTGCGGCTTCCCCTCACCCCCAGCTCTTGGGGCCATCAGCTCTCCACATATGTTAATGTACAAGTATGCTAAAACTTTCTAGTCAACCTCTGAGACTCATTTGAGACTGGGAATTCGTATCAAAATATCCAGTCAGAGACTGATGGATGGGAGACAAAAAAAGAAAAAAAAGCATTAAACTTGGTTTGGTTCATAATGACCCCCTCAAAATGAAAGCATGGGGCCTTGGAGTAAAAGCAGGCTCGTGGCTGGTGGTCCTGGGGGATCACTCATGTCAATGTAGAACCTTGACCATGGAGAAGAATGAGCTCACTGGCATTAAGCGTATTCCACAGAGGCCGGGAGGCCCTCTGCTCTGCATAGGAGATCGGAAGTGATTGCTCACAAATGCGTTCTAACCCTCAAAGACTTGACTTGGAAACTCCTGGACTTGAGGCTAATTAACTCTTCCTTCTAATGGTAGGTAAGAGCCATGCATGGCCAAATTTGGTATGTGGTGAACATTTGTGTGCATTGTATGTGCAATGTAAGCAGTCACTAGTTCCTTTAGCTCTAATATCCCTTCCATCTGTAAACTTAACCCGTTAGTACCCAGCATTGGGATCCCATGCTGGCTTTCTGACAAGCTTTCTTGCAAAGACCCCAAGGGGTTAATTAAGTTTTATTGAGCCTGAGTTTATTGCAGCTGGCTCTTGTCTCTCTTTAAACACCTCTGCTTCTGAGGAAGCTAGAGTCCTCTGGGACAGTATTTTCAACGCTGTTTAGTATGTCTGTAACCTATATTTTATTTTATTTGTTTTTCAAGAGACTCTAAGGGGAGGGTGGGTGAGTTGCCTTCTTCCTGCCCCTCTCCATGTCTCTTTGTGACCCCATTAAATCAAGGTGGTTAAATGGTATGCAGATGTTGCCAATTTTCATATAAAAGAATGCATGCTCATTTACATAAATTTCAGTGAATTATGGCAGCTTGAGTTTGCAACTGCATGTGTATTTGTGCATGTTCCCCAGACCTGCCTGGCTCGCCCCAGTAGAGGGCTGTCAGGCAGGCGAGACGGACAGGAAACCCTTCAGGTCCATGCATGATGTGTTTGTCTCCTTGTTCTATTTTGTTTAATTTTTGAAGCTTCAGATTCTTTCTCGGTTGTTTGTAATGGCTTAATACGATTAAAGGCTTCCTCTAATCACTGCTCAATGTGCTTCTGCTCTATTAAAGATTTATATGAAAGCTTTATGGAACACACCTTTTTAGAATTCAGAAGGATTTTGCAGGTTATTATTCATAACATCTGCCACTTACTGCAAAGAGCCTTAAAACATCCCTTTAATGTGTATTTAATGCTTCTGATACAATATAATATCAAATAAGACGTGCTTTATTATGGCAGCCGTGTTTGTGTAACCGCACTAAAGATCCACCTCAGGCTTCCAACAGAGGTGGAGGGTTTATAACAGCCATAAAAACCTGCACAGAACTAACTTGGCATTTAAGGACACCCAGAGATTTTTTTTTTCTTTTACTTGACTTGGTACAATGTGAAGAAAAGCAGTTTGGCAATTTAAAGAGCCACTGAACATAATCTAGAAATAAAGCAGTGGTCCTTGGAGAAGAATTAAGGTCAACCATTGTTTGAAAACAGCCCTTTCCAGCTTTCACAGGTGGAGCTGAACTGTCAGCACTCTGGGCCAGCAGGAGCTGCGGGGAGCAGCCAGTGTGTCCAGCAGCCTCTGGCCAGGCCAGTGAGTCCCTTGTAGACATGCCTTAGGTTATATCTCCCAGACTTTTTTTTTTTTTTAACCAAAGAGCATCTGCTAACGATTCATTTTCACATTTTAGTTGATAAAAGATATACACAGCCTATATGTTTTCAGCTGCAGAGGTGTGATACACATGTGTCAAGATTTTAAGAATAGCTGTGTTTGGGTTTTGGGGTTGATTTTGTGACACTGGCAGCCAAGTAGGGAAGGAGAAGCAATCAGGCCTGGTTCCTTATCAGCTGTATGGCCTGGGCAAAGGACCAACCCCTTCCAGGCCATTGGCTCACCTGTGAAACAGGAATTTAATGACATGAAATGCTGTATTCCAAATGTCCAACTGAGAGCCTAGCTCTCTTCGAGTGTTCTGCCTCAGCTGTCCTATTCTGCAAGGTGTGGGTGGTACCAAAGAGTTCTTCAAAGAAGGCATCTGTAACTGCCGATCAGAACTTAGGCTCGGTGGGTGTAGGTGAACTAAGCCTCTTAGCTTGCTGAGCAGACCCAATTCCCGATGTGGCAATGCTGGGTTGTCGACCTGCACTGCCCATGGCACTCTGGGAGTCTTAGGTGTGAGGGAACCCTGCAGTTCTATTTCCAAGGACTACTGTTGGGAAGTGACTGAAGGAATCTAATCAGCTTTATTTGACTGGGTCCTTGGTCCAGAGAAGAGAAGAGATCTGCCCCAACCAGCAGGGAGAAAAGTTTGACCCACGGGTCCTTGTTCCTCAGAGAACTCCCCAGCCACCCCTGATTCCAGCAGAAGGAGACTGTCTTCACTCTTCCAGCAGGTCTATGCTTTCATGAAAACAGCTCCCAGACTGGCAGGCTCTGTCCAGCAGCTCTCTTCCCTGTGCTCCTTTTTTGGTGGACCACCCTGCCTGGGAGAGGGACTTTGGAGGAGGAGGTTTCCTCCTCCTCCAGGGCAGGGCGCCCCCAAGGCTGGAGCTGACACCAAAAGTATGCTGGTGCAGGCACTCTTGCACTGGTAATTTTGAGGGTGGAAACTCCCTAAATGCCCACTGGCCAAATTTGCTGAACACTTGACTTTCAAACAGCCCTCATTACAGACCCGCAGCCGTCTACTTTCTGATGGGTTGGAGTAAATATGTAATCGGGGAGTTTTTAAGCCGTGTTCTGTAAAGTGCCGCCTGCGTGTGCTGTTTGGTTATTTTATGTGGTCATCAAAGCTGTTCTGGGAGCGTGGGGGTGGAGGATGGGCCGGTGATGCTGTAGGCTGCTGGCGCCTACACTGCAGAGCACATGGTGTCCAGCACCGGGGAGCTTCAGGGTCTGCATAACGCTATTCAGACACGCTGGATCCCCTCCAGGACGCCCCCCCCCAGTGTGAACAGCAAGTGCAGAACTTTTATCATCTTCAAAAAAATCTTTTTATTATAGTTATTTTATTACTAATATTTTAATGAACACATTCAAACATACAGTAAAGGGACTTTACGGTGCATTTCTGAGTGAGAGGTTCTACCATTAATTTTTACTGTGCATAATTTACCAAATAGTTACACATCTATTCATGTTTCTTCCATGCATTAATCTATAATATTTCAGATTAAGTCATAGTAAATTTAAGATATTGTGCATTTACCCTTAAGTGGTTCTGCATGAGTTTCAATAGCAGGAGTTCAGTGGTGGTTTACATCTTCTGTGTTTTGATGTAAAAAAATAAAACATACACGTAATGGAATATGTACACATTACTCAAATAGCTAAGGTGTGAAACCAACCATCAGTGGGTGGCTAGATAAAGCATATGCAGTGTAGATTAATATGGAGTATGATTCAGCCATAAACAAGAAAGATATGCTGATATTTGCAACAAAATGGGAGGAGCTTGAAGTGATCCAGTGTAAGCCAGCCAGTACCAAATGTTACTCATGTAGAAACTAAAAGTCCATCCTGAGTGTGGATTCCCGCTTGCAGAGATTGGGAAGAGTCTGAGGGGAGCAAAAAGAAGATTAATTTGGACCGTAATGCTGTATTGTGTGTTGAAATTATCACACTGAACCCCATTCTCATGTACAGTTAAAATGTTAACCACAGCTAAAACACAGCAAAAACGCAAGTGCGTTCTGCATTGAAACAACTGTATATAGTCACCAAGCTCTCGAGATACAGAGAACGTTGCCCATCACCCCCAGAAAACCTCTTGCATCTACCAGACAATTCTTCCCTCATTCCCAGAGACATCTGCTCTTCTGGTTCCCACAGCTGCAGCTTGTCTTGGCCTCCAGACATTCCTGCAAGTGACTCCAGTGTGTATACTCCTGTAAGGCTCACTGCTTTCAAAAGATGGTGGAGGCCACCCGTGCTGCTGTGTGGTTAGTCCGCTCCGTTCATTGCTGAGTACTGATATACACGCCAGCTTGTTTATCCACGCTCCTGCCCACGGCAAGGATCTTACATGAAACTATGAGGAGCATTCCTGTATGAGAGTTTTGCAGACACACTCTCCTGTTTCCTTGGGGTTACCACTTGCAAGTGGAACCACAGGGTGATGGTCACCCCATTAATTCAGTAGATCACTCTGTCTTTTTCAAACATTGTTAGGTTATTGTACATCCCCATCAACAGGGTCTGAGGGCCTAAGCTGCTTACAGCCTTACAGTGTTTGCTGCTGTCTGCTTTGAGGTCGTAGCACTTCCGGCTGGAGTGCAGTGGTGACTCCCTGTGGTTTGGATTTCCACTTGGCTAATGACTAACGATGCTGCCCAGGCTCCGTGTGTTTATCCGCCGCTCGGATGCCTCCTTTTGTGAAATATCTATTCAGATCTTTTGTTCACTTTTAATTAGGTTGTTATTGTGGGGAAATAGGAGTGATTTGCATATCCTGGAAACCAGTGGTTTTCCAGACCCGTGTTTTGACGGTATTTTCTTCTGATCAGTGACCTGCACATTCATTTTCCACAGTTGCCCTTTCCTAAGCAGTGCTTGTTCCAGTGAACTCTAATAGTCTTCTTCTTCCTGTGACCTTATAAAATCTATGCTCGTGTCTGCAGAAGCTTTGAGACTTCAGTTCTTGCCTTACATCTAAACACACCTTAAACTGCTGTTTGTATAAGGCGCGAAGTAGAAATGTTGATGATCGGCTGAGTGAAGGCGAACGACATATGGGAAGGTTCTCATTGGTCCATTTGTCTGCCTGTCTCTGCTGCTGGAAGCAATTGATTGGATATCTGTGAGCCTTCTATCCTATTTCATTTACCTGTTTGTTAACCCTTGTCCAATCGCCACACTATCTTGGTGTAGCTTTAAAGTACATCTTGAAGTCTTCTACGTTTGTTCTTCTTTGTCAAGACAGGTTTGGATATTTTAGGTATTTGCAGCTCCAGATAGATTTTTTTGAAGTGTTTCTGAAGCTTACCATTTCTCTGGAAGTTCTTTAATTTCTCTCAGCAATGTTTTCTGGATGCCAATGTAGAATTCTAGCATATATTCATGAAATGTACTCTTAAATGTTTTATGTTTTGTATACTATTTTAAGTGTAATTCTAAGTTTTTCTTTTTGCAATTGTTTGCAACTAGTTCAGGGACTCTCAGCATCCACAAGGTTGATTCCAGGCCCCTGCAGAGGCCAGAGTCTCGGGTGCTCATCTCAGAAGATGGAGTGGTGATTGTATGTGACCTACACATTGTCCTGTGTCCTTTGACTAGTCTCTCGATCACTTGTGATACCTGATGCAATGTAAACACTGTATAAACGGCTTGTGGCGTGTGATCTGAAGGGTAATGACAAAGAAACAGATGTGAACCTGTTCAGGGGCTGGCTCAGTGCAGATGCAAACCCGCACACAGAGGGCATGCTGTATGTCAATATACTTATTGACATAATATATATAAATATATTTAAATGTACATTTGATGTTTGTAGATTAGATTTGCAACCGTCCCAAATTTATTTATTAGTTTTAGTGGTGTTTTTATAGTATCCTCCGATTTTTTGTCCATAATTACGTCCTTCACAAATAACTAAGTTTAACTACTCTTATTTCTAATATCTATTTTGTCTTGCCTCATTGCAGCAGCTCCGCCTATGCTGAATAGCAGTGGGGGGCACAGGCCAGGCTTAGAGGACTGTGGTCAGCATTGCGTTGTCGTGTACGATATTATCGGAGGACTTTGTGCTTCACTCTTAATGTAAGCCACGGTAGCATTTTATATTTACAATAAAAATTACACATATGATACACACTGAGTAGTCTTTTCCTGATTTCCCCCTGATAAGTAATTCTGTATGTAAAGCCAGACTATATTTAAACCATTTTTGTTAAGCATAAATACGGACTGAAATGCAGCAATAGAGAGATTTAAGAGACAATGTAGCCTATGAAAACACTTGAGAATGTAGAACCTCAAATTGCAATGTCCATGCATTCACTTAATACTGAGTACTGTATTTGAACTTTTCTCATCTATAAAAGACTTTTTAGACTTTTCTGTAGCCTCATTGAGGTATAAATGACAGACAAAACATTTTTCCAGCCACCAGACTTGAGACAAACACTGCATGACTTCACTTAAATGTAGAATCTTTAAAAACATAGAGCACACAGCTGGAGGATTTTGGAAGGTATCAAATGAGAATTTTATCAGAAATTAAGTTGAAATTCTCAAATGCTAGCTTACTATCCCCCGCAGTGATTATGCTTTGTTGTTTCTGTTTGTTTGTGTGGTTGGTTGATTTTTTTTTGATTGATTGATTGATTCTGTTAAACCAGCTTGGCATTCCTAATTTAAGAAAACTTCTATCACCTAGAAATTTTGTTTCACAATTATTTAAAACACCAATGTTTCATGAATATTTGGGCATGAAAATCAAATGTTAGCCTTTGTATACACATAATGAACTACACACATAGGTTAAAGCATTCGTAAGCTTCCGTTAGGTTTACAGTTCAAATCTTGTTGAATTCTTTCTCCTCTCTGAAATGCCATGTCTCTGTTTTTTGTTTTGTTTTTCACACAGTGTTATCTCCTTTGCTGTCAAGAGAACTGGTGACACAGAATTTACTAAAATGATCTTTCCTTACTATTGTCAAGATTTTCTTTCAACCTATAAGCTTTGAAGCCACACACACAAACTCCCAATCCCATGATGACTGCTGTCTGCTAGTAACAACCGTGAGATCCATCGTGGTTCAGGGAACAACGCTAAATGTACATAACACATATCTCCAAGAACTGCTGAATACAATAAAAACCTTAATCTCCCCCTGCGTCGTTAGAGATATTTATAAGGGAATTTCATTTGCTTCGTGCTGCATTCTGGTCAGGTTTGAAGTTTATAGAAGAAAAATATTGTCAGAAAAAGATGAATGGAAATTTTAAAGAAATTTAGTTAAAAGCCTTTGGGAATCGTTTCTAAATTTCAATACTTCACTTAATTTTAGGAGGTTTCTGAGTAGAGAGAGACGCTGGGGGTGGGGTCATCTTGTTCACCAAGCTCATCCAGCTGGTGAGGATTTGAGCCCTGCTGCCCAGGAAGAGCCACGGGTACTGTGGTCACCTGCACATCTCCTGAAACACAGTTGACCCTTAATAAAGAGTAGATATTCTCCGAGAGTGAGACAGAGAGGAGACATTAACTGGTCCCATGTCATGTAGAAGAAACAAACTAGCTGAGATGGGACTAGAGTTAAAGAATCCTGCTGGGCGGTGGTGGCACACACCTTCAGTCCCAGCACTCAGGAGCACGAGGCAGACACATCTCTGTGAGTTCAAGGCCAGCCTGGTCTCCAGAGTGAGTTCCAGGACAGGCAGAGCTACAGAAGTTATAGCAGTCTGTCACATACTCAGTCATTCACCACACCCAACTAAGAGCTCGTGTGTGTGTGTGTGTGTGTGTGTGTGTGTGTGTGTGTGTGTGTGTGCACGCACGCGCGCGCAATGGTTTGGGCGTGTATCCCATGGATCTTGCCAAGGATGGCATCAAGTCCTAAAGTCTAGACCTCAACATCATAAATAAGGGAGACAAAAGCCATCTCCCCCTTTCCTGTGGCATCGCCATGAATGAGTCACAGCTGCAGTGTGTGGCTATTAATCACACCTATTAGCCAGACTGCATCTCAACAGCATGTTGTGTGCTAGTCGATCACACCGCTCATTCTTGGGCTGCCGTTTTTGACTGCGTGGGCAGAATCACTGATCAAATCTCCCCCGATACTTTTGTCCCTTGCACAGATCAAGCCCTGCTTGTCTGAGCAGAGTTCACATGGCTCTCTCAGATCATCTCCAAGGACAGTGCAACACAAGTAACCCTCTGTACTCCCACCCCAGAAGATGTCTCCGTGGTCCTCTACCCCACTCCTTTATTCTTCAGAAGGCTGGTGCCAAATCTTCCAGTTTTTGTCATTCTTGTCCTGGCTGTCTCATCAATATTCCCCTGTCCCAGGAAGCAGAGCTACATCTACCAAATGGTGGACACAGACCTAGGTGAGAACATTCTCACATCAGCTTTTCCTCAAAGCTCAACCCACAAGTAATCTGTGTCTGTTCTACTTCCTGAGAGATGCTAACTGTGAGTACATCGCCATTTGCCTAACTATTCCTGATGAGTATTTGGGTCATGACCCCACTCCCGTTTGGGCTGCCATGAACATTGTAGGGCATGTCTTTTATCTTTCAGTAAATACAATGTCTGTGTCTGCTGGACACGCCCCTAGGAATAGAATCTCGGGCCCTGGTTCACGTGTAGCTCAGATAGACGAATGGAGACAAAGACAGCACACAGCTATGAGAACACATGGCCGTGGCTACACATAAACATACGCATATCTCATAAGCATAGCTCTAGCCAAATGAGGGAAATGAAAGAAAGAAAGCAGACTCTGATTCTGCAGATAGAAACCACAAAGAAAAAAATTCCCTGCCATTAAAGAAGTCATTGGTGGATAGTAAGACAGGACTTCGTGTCCAGAAGAACAGCTGGACAGCTCAGGGACTCTGGAGTGTCACACTGTCATGCTCTGATTCTCGAGCTGGGTGCCAGTCGGCACACGGCTAAAATTGTGCCTCTTTCCATGAGTGACGAACACGCGGTGCCGTTCTGTCACCCAGTGGTAGTCCATGGTTTCTGAGTGATGGAGTCCAGCTACATTGGGTCTTGTCTCATAAGCAATTCCATTAAACTAGAAGACATACTTTACATTGAATCGATTTATTGGGAAGATGGAAGACACTCCTGCAGTGTTGGGGGCCTGAGAAACAGCCAGTCTGGAAGGGAGCAGCCACATTAGAGGGAGAAATGAGTGGGAGATCGTAAGGCTCCTATGGTTGGCAGGCACTGGACAGGACCAACAGGCCTAATTAAAGCACTCGGTGAGAATTAATGCTCTTCCAGAACATTAGCAAAATCTAGGAACTCAATTAAAACTTGCACACTGTGTGAGGAAAACAAAATTAGTCTGGTGCCAAGAGAATCCTCCCAGTGGAATTCTATCCAGTCCTTAATGGAGAACAGAGCTACTGGACCCTGCAGGGGCGGCTGCGGAGAAAGGAGAGCCACAGGCTGGGTGCTCGTGGTACACTGGGCAAAAGAGGGCTGGGAAAAGGCTTGGGAATAATGGGGGCACCAGGAAGAGGAGCCAGCAGGGCTCCAGAGGTCCATGCTGATTAAAAAGAGCGAATAGGAGGTATAGATGGGAGGCAGCCCTGAAGGATGGAGCCGGCATTCACTCAGAATTGACAAGAGGCAAATCTTTGCAGGCTAGAGGGATTGTTGTGACGCCCTCAGTATGTCTACGTGAGTTTGGGCCAGGATGGCTGGAGGTTCAAATTCAGAGGCGCTCTAAGGGATAAGGAAGGACACACTGGGCTTCAGATAGGTAACAGGCCCTTTGTCCTACAGATGTGTGGAGGTAGGGGTGACGGGGTGGCTTGTGATGGAGGAAGGACTCTAAGAATTTCAAGGAAATGAGGAGCGTAGCACAGTGGAGTTGTCTTACAGCAACCCTGAGCGGTGATGACAAACTCCAGTATTCTCGAGGTAGGCATTGAATAGAAGAAGCCTAGGCGTACCGTGCTTGCTGTGGTAAATGAGAATGCTACTCCAGCACACGGTTAGGAAAGGACAGGGACTGTGGGGTGACACTGTAGTAAACCCATATGCAACTAAGGAGCGGGCTGACCCTCAGCTCTACATACTACCATGGGCCCGATGTTCTGCTACAGCCCGGTTTCTCTGGAGAAGCTAAAAGCTGGGATGCCAGGAGGCAGGCCTGTCTTGATTTATTGTTGCTGTTGTTGTTGTTTTCCAGAAGCATTGTGCAATCTAGACAAGGTACAGCTGAAGGAAGATTAGATGGGTGGCTTGTGACCTTTGCCAAATACAAATCCGCAGCATTCAGCTGCTCCTCTCTCCACACGTCCTGGGGAGAAGGAGAAGGAGAGTAGGCATGACTCTTTTGCAGCAGCTGCTAACATTGTTTTGGAGCTGTCTGGGGTGCAGTCAGGACAACATTGATCATCCCCACAGTGCTTTGTGTTTCTAAGTCTTATTCATTTGTTATCTGCACGGCTGGGTTTTTGGCCGTCAATATTTTGGGTGAAGAGAGACATCTTCCTCTAATGACGCCTAATCATTCCTAATTTCCTCTGCAAGGATTGTGCACCATCAGGTATAATGAGCACATTTGCTTTAATGCTCCTGCTGCACAGAGTTCCTGGGAAATGGTTCGAACGCACGTGCATAAGTCAACTGCAGGGATCTTGGGAACACCACTGACAAGGGAGTGACTCGGGGGGAGGGGTCAGCAGGTATCCAGAGGACACTATAGCCTGGAGGGGAGGTGCAGGGACCTAAGCCAGCTGAGCCTGAGCCCTCTCCTCACATCCAAAGGTTCCACTTTCATTAATAATCTCAACTCCCTGATTTGCAATTAACCCAAAAGCTCCGTAATGATAATGAGATACGTGTGTAATTCAGTGCCAGAAGACGATAGATCAGCAGGGCTGGGATCTTTATTAATCTCCCTGCTTTGTCATTCTGAGTGAAGTGAGAGCCCTCTCATCCCAGGCCTGCTGCAGAGGGAACCAAGAGGTGAGCCCCTAGGCACCCAGTCTGGAATGACTACCAGCAGGGTTCCATTCCCCACAGGGATGCCGAAGCAGGGGCCAAAACCTGCCTCTCTCTGTGGCTGGATGCCACTGTGGTCTTGCTTTCTATGACCTGTGTAATGACGGTCTTAGGGAAATATGAAGCCTTTATTAATATTCACAAAGAAGGTTCCTTACAAGCATCTGGATTTGGGGTGTTGTTAGCAAACATGAGACTATCTGGCAGGCCTGGGCTCACATTCCCAGAGGACCGAGCAGACCGAGGGCAAATGTTTTCTGTGTGTCCTGACCCTACCTGACCCTCTCCACCACCATTCCTTCCTGGACCTGGAGGAAGATGTCAGGGACCACCAGGAATGAGGAGGCCTAGTTCAACATCTCCTATCTATCCCAGGTCTGAGCCTGCTCCTCACTGGCTCACCAGCTGGACTCCTGCTTGTGAAGAATGTGAAGGTGTTTTTTCCTCAGAAGTCCAGCCCCCATGAATACTCATTTGGCAAACTTCACTGACACCTGTCCAGGTAAGTACATGGGCTCAGCATGGACAGGGCAGCTGTATGTAAGAAAACCACTTGAAAAGACCGGGAGGGCAGAGGAGGACAGCCCGTGGAACTCTGAGGGGCACAATAGCATTACCCAATGACAGGACAGTCAGTGGACTTCAGAGACCTTAGACCATGATAGAACTCGGGGAAGAAGACTCCATGATTGATTCATATAGTCTACTCCAGTCCAGGAAGAAGGTACTGGAAACATATAGATCTTGTGTTTCTTACCTCGATCCCAAGAAAAGAGCATCAGAGTAAGATGCAGCACCCTTGGGCCCTGCCCTATCTCTGGAACCCCCTTGTCATGTCATGTCATGACCTGGAGAAGAGGCAGCAGAGAAAACACAGAATCTGAAATACAGATAAACAAATATGCCTCCTGCCCCCTTTGGGATATAATAGAACAATTTGTTTATCAGACATTCAAATTCACCGAGCATCCTGTATGCTTATAGCTAAACCTGGCAGCCCTGCCTGGGGAACATAAGTCCCTTTTCCTTGCTACACATCCTGTTCCTCATCTATAAAAGAGTCGGGCAAAAACAATAGTTGTCAAAAAAAAAAAAAAACCCACTTCAGCTTCAGAACCTTCCTTCAGAATTAAAGAGCCAGCGCACACCCAAATGTGGAATAAGTACAACTGACGTGGATCTGGCAGAAGATGGGCAAGCCTACTACTGATGGCGTCAGAAGAGACTCCGTGACACACTGTCCTACAAGAAGCACAGCAGCCGTCAAGTGACCCTCACACGCCAGCGCTGTGTGGACATCTCTTAGGACTTGAGAAGCAGGCACCACAATGGCCACCATCCAAATATGGGAGACAGAAGTACTGAGAAATTCAGGCCAGTGGAAGAACCGAGTTTGAATCCAGAATCTGAGTCTACAGCTCAAACTCAACAACATTCTGGAAATAATAGATCGAAGTCTACAACTCAGGGCATGAGCTTCTCAGTGCTGGAGGTGCGCAAGCATGCTAGGCAATGTCTCGTAGGGCTGGATACTGGAGCTGTCCTTTGGGGAAGGTTTAGACACAATTCTTTTCTACTCCAAGGTCCTGTAGATATGTGGCCCTCTGGGAGATCTTCATTCCCAAAGATGTTTAAAAATGACAAAAATAAAATAAAATCCTTCCCTAAAGACCAACCCCAATGCATTCTCCATAATGATTATCTGGTAATGACTGTCAACCTGTCAACCCACCAGGCATCTTTATACTGCCCCATTGTCTCTTTGGATTTCTCCCCAAAACTGTTATTGTGCATATAGAAACCATTCAGTGGGCTGGTGAGATGGCACAGTAAGAAAACGTGCTTGCCACCAAGCCCAATGTCCTGAGTTCAATCCGCAGAACTCACATAGTGGAAGGAGAGAACCTACTCCTACAAGCTGTCCTCTGACCTCCACACAAGCACTGTGGCTCTAAATAAACGTAAAACACACAAGAAGCCATTAATTGACGTTAAACTGCACTTGTGCTGGACAGCTGGCTGCCAGAGCTCCTTTCCTCTGACCAGCCTCAACCTGAGTTTGGACTGCATTAACTTACAAATGGCCAGGAGTTGCAAATAGCACTCAGGCTGACTCAGAAGCTAATTCTGCAGCAAAGAGTGGATGGTCACATTCAAGGTTGAGGGATGAATGAGAGACAGATAAAATGCAGTCCAGAATGAAGACCCATCAAGGGGTAGGGTAAAGATCCCAAGAACACCTTCCAGGGCACACCCCTGTGACATTTCTCCTCCATGCCCCACCACTTAAAAGTCCTACTACCTCCCAATAGCAACAGGCTGGGAATGAGCCTGCAGCACATGGCTTCTGAGGGGCATTGGGGATCCAGCACCCCCACCCCCACCCCCACCCCCCACATGGCCAATTCCCACTCACTCTCCATCTCCTCTCATATTTCACTTCTGAACTCCTCAGTTCCATTTCTGGGTCACACTCTGCTTGGGCTTAAGTGTGTCCCTACAAAACCCCTGTGCTGAAGCCTCTGTGTTTTGAACACAACTGACTTTGAGGATAGGGTCTTCAAAGAGGCAGATGACTCAAAACAAGGCTGTTAGGAGATCTGGTCCCTTTTGGCTGTGTCTTCGTAAGGAGAGGAAATATGGACATTTAGAAGGACACCAGGGATGGCACACACGAGTAGGACACAGAGAGATGGCTATCTGCCAGTCAAGGAAAGAGGCCCCTCCAGATCAAACCTAACCCAACTTTGACCTTGGGTTTCTAGCCTTCCAGGACTTAGAAAGTGAGGTCCTGCTGCCTACACTCTCAGCCTGTGGTACTGTGTTTCGGCAGCAGAACAAACTCATAACTGAGTCAGAATTCTGTTCCATTCTTCATGCACTCCTCCCCAATTGTAAGTACACCCTCGGGGTCAGCCCACTATGGCTCATTGATTCTTCTGATTCTCTCCCACCTCAGGACGGGAGAACTGACCTTCTGCCTCCCAAGGTAAGAGGCTCTTATTATTGTTGTTCTTACCATTATTATGCTGGATTAGACAAAGCCATTTTCATACAAGCACGTAATGTACTTGAGCATATTACCCCACACCCTACTGCACTTCACTTGCTTGACCCCTCCCTTAGTCACCATTGTTCTCTTAGTTTCATTTCTCCTTTTATTTATATATCTATATGAAATATGGAGCCCATAATTGACAGAATGTTCTGGAAGTTTATTTTTAGTTATGTATAAAGTAATTGCTTTGTGCACTGTTGGGTGAGGGGCTGCCTAAGTCTTGGTGTTTTGTATTGTCTGCAGGTGTTGGATTTATGTGGGGGATGTTTGATTGCTCATGATCTGCACATGCTATCAGTAGAACACCTGAGAAATTCTATATCAATATAAACACATGAGCTCAGACACTCAGGATTTCACCGTTCAGTATGGTGCTGGCCAGGATGGTGGTTCCCTCTGATGAGGTCTAGAAGGGTTTGCACCAATGAGAATGCCTCGTTCTCATCCTTGCTGAGCCACCACAGCAACATGACTACTACAACAGAAGACACGCTATTTGTCTGAGACTGACTATATTTGCTTAATATGGTAATTAATCTCCAGTTGCATAATTTTCTTACAAATGACAAGTTTGTTCTCCTGCTGTGTATAGAAATGAGTGTGGGTAACATCTGCCACTTCCAAGTGACAACACTAGGCAACAAGTGTATGGTCCCCTGCACATTCTTCCTCTGCTGTGGTCAGCACTGGCACACGGTCTGTTGGAGGTGTCACACTAGCAGCAAGACCTGCGTATCTAAGGCAACACGTGAAGGACAGCTGTCCCTTTGAGCCACTGGAACCGCAGTGAACTTTGGGTTTCCGTTGTGACACGTCACTGAGCTTTCAAGTTCATCATTGAGACGTAATTAGCTCATGTGCCTGGTGCAATGTTCATGATGTGTTCTTACTGTTTGTCTTTACAGGGAGAGTGTAAGCATTTTGCCAGCAGAGCTCTTTTGCCCCTGTGGGATCACCCATGTCTTGTCTGCTAACTGACCCACTGTAGACTCTTGCTGCTGCAGAATGAGTGACTCTGTGTCTACCATCCAGGACAGGGTGTGGCTCCGTGCTGGATGAGGGTTTCTGAAGCTAAACAAAATGGGGTGGATGGGGCCTTCCCCCCAGTGATGCAGATGTCTCTCTGCCCGGGTCAGACCCAGCCTTTGCTCCTCCACGGAGTAAGCAAATTGTCACCGCGCCCTCATAGCTGTCACTACAGCTTCACACCTCTCCATTTGTTATCTCGAGATGAACAGTCTGGCGGGTTCTGCTAAAGCAGTGCTTAGTTTACGCCATGCTGAATGAGGACAGAGCCCCTGAAAACAAGATAGACAAAGATTCTCCAGAATCTGATCACATAGGTGAGAGGCAGCTTCAGACTTAAGGCTTGATGGAGTGAGGAAGAGAGCCTGAAGCTGCCAGGTAGGCTGGAATCTCTGCTGCCTCCCAAACAGGCCTTCTGTTGTGGATGGATAAGGGTCCCTGAGACACAGCATTCATTTGGGAAAGAGTAGATGAAGGCAGGGGAGCCTGTCCTGGACATTTCAGTCAGATGCAGAAGTATGTTGTTATGACCACCCTCTTAGCCTATTAGTCAGGGATGACCGGAAGGGCTTGCGCATGTGATAGCTCCACTCAATAAAATCAGTCTTTGGAAGAGCTGTGGGAACAACTCAGTCAAAAGAATTCTGTCATCCAAGAGTGACATCTGCCATGGCCACGGGATGGTGGTGGAAGGAAAGTAGAAACGTCATTCCCATGTTGGTGGAGGTCCATAAAACACAAACATCAGCCTTTCCCCCAAATACTGAGCATCAGCTGTTTGTAATGATAGACAAGGAGCCTGCTCTCTGCCCTCAATGAGGGAGAGTCTTGCTCAACACATAAACACACACACACACACACGGATGGAGGAGAAAGAGAGAGTTAATTCCTTTGCAGCCATGGAAACAAAAGCCACTGGAGGCCTGTAGGGTGGAGTGGGGATGAGTGGGAAGCCCCACAGAGGAACTGAAAAGATGAGTCTTCCACGTGCCTGAGACCTGACACCCTTTCTACAGAAGGTACTACTTGACTGCACAGCGGTTGGCATAGAGAAATGCAATGTTCAACTCATGGTCACTGACATGTTATCTGCACAGTTTCGCTCAATATACAACCTACTTGGTTTTATATTTACTTGCTTAGACAAGTCAATTGTCTTTTGGTCTTAAATAGATTTATTTATTAAAGTAAAGCTGATGAAAAGTCCTACTGCTACCTCTCAAAGTCATGGCCATTCATTGAGGGCAGATTGTGTGTCTCCTCTGGTACTTATAACCCCCCTGCCAGGGTTTATGACTTGGATACAAAATGTCTCTCACAAACTCGTGAGTTATTTTGTTGTTGTTTGTCTTGGTTTTGGTTTCAGTTTTGTTTTTTTGAGACAGAGTCTATCGGTGTAGTCCTGGCTGTCCTGGAACTCAATTTGTAGACCAGGCTGGCCTTGAACTCAAAGATCTACCTGCCTCTGCCTCCAAAGTGCTGGGATTAAAGCTATGTCCCACATGGCTCATGGACTTTGGGGAAGTAAATCTTGGAGTACTCTGATTTTATGTGGATTGATCCACTGATAATCATAACATGATACTATTTGGGTAAATACGGAAAGTAGGCAGTGGGCGTTAGCTGGAGGAAGAAGATTACTGGGGACACGTCCTCCTGGGCTATGTCTTCTTGGCCCCTTCCTATATATTCATTATCTGTCCCTCCTCTCTCCTGGCTATCATGAGGCAAGTTGCTCTGCCCACCATGATGAACTGAAGCCTCTGAATTCATGAACCCAAACGAAACTTCCCTCCATTTACATTGTTACATTGTTCTCTTGAGACCATTTACAATGTTCTCATGACCGTATAAAAGTAACAAATGCACCAGGTGTCAGAATGTCTACTTCACTTTGAGAAAACTGAATCTCAAGAAGTTAAGGTCATTTTCCCAAAGTCTCATGGCTTAAAAATGTCAGACATGAAGTTTCAATTCAGGTCTTGTTGTACGTTGCTGTGGCAGCTCACCATGGAAGATAGGGAGGCGCTTTCGTAGGTGAAAGTCCTGCCAGACCTAACCAGAGGGAACCACTGTCATGGCAAGTGCCATACTCACAGCGGAACCCGGAGCATCTGAGCTCAGGTGTATTGTACTGACAGCACATGCAGATCATTAGCAATTAAACAACCCCCACAGAAATCCAATACCTGCAAACAATACAGACCTAGGCTAGCCCCTCACTCAACAGTGCATGAAACAATTTCAAACATAACTAAAAATAAACTTCCCTAACAAGATCTAGCTGAGTCCAGGCTTAGAGTATTTCCTGTGATATCATTCTTACCCCTCCTACCTGGCCTTTCCGGCATGCGTGTAAACAGAAGACAAGAGAGGAGGGAGAGCCAAGCGCAAGTCCTGCTCTTGGACTTCAGAGGTGGAAGAGAAGCCCACACCCGGGGAGCGTTCATAGTTCAGACTCCGAGTGACCTAAGCGAGATGAAGGACTTTATTCAGAGACCAGAGAAGGTTGGGGCAGGTGAGGGAATTATCAGAATACACTGATGAATACCCGGTACTGAAACAATAGACGCTGTGCCTGGAAGAAAACAGAATGATACCTGCGTCCGACTTGATTTACAAGCGACTGCGGGTAGGCGACAAGTTAAATGTAAGAATGCAGAACATTGAGCAATAAGTCACCGCTCCATTGTTCACAGTGTATTAAATGAGGGGGGAGCAAGGTAGAGAAAATATGGTAAGATCTCATTGCAGGGAGAAAGGACACAGAAAAAGTAAATATATCTGTAATTGTCTACATGGGCTGTGAGAAAGACCTGGAAGTATCGACAGCAGACAGTTAGCATCGATTGTTTCCCTCTGGGTGAGAAGAAGGAAATGAAGAGAGAAGAGGAGATGGCTGTCCGACAGAAGGACAACAGGCTCCTTGTGAAATGAAAGAGCAAATAGCTGCCACGCAAAGATGCAAGCTATAAAACACCAGCTTCCCCATCACTGCAGATATTTATAAATTAGGTAAGCATGTGGAGGAGACCAAGGTTTCGATATAACAAACGCAAATGCAAATGAAAACGCAGATTTGATTAGGTAAAACACCTGTGGGCCGTCGTTCTAAATAGCTGCTATTTTAAATTGTTTTCTGCAGTGTTGTAACACAAAAATATCCTGCTGCAAAGCTTAAAGTCATTGAAACTGTTTTGTTTTGTTTTTCTCAAGTTTCTGGCTACGTCCAGTAAAGAAGATCACTTCAGGTACAAAGCACAAGCGTTGCAATGTGGAGCACCCGAACAGAGGGAGCAGAGCAGAGGAGGGCTCTGACGCGAGCCAGGATCTCTGCGGCATCCTGCCTCAACTTCCATAAGATCTTCCAAACTCAGGGACAGGTCCTCGGTCAGCCCTGGTTTTGTCTGTTTGGCTTTCATGTTAGTCATTTCATTTCAAGTCAGATGAGTGTGGAGAAGTATTGACAAATATCCCCGGGGCAGCAGAACCCGTGTTGGACAGTCAGAAGCACTGTTGATTGACTTTCTGATTTTGACTTCTCCATGGCACCCCGATGTCTGTGCTAATCAGATGAAGGCAATCGTCGGCCTCCTTAGCCAGAGAGAAATGAAGTTTTTCATCTTTTATTAAACACTGAAAAGAGCTAAAAACCTTTCCTCCAAGAGGCAATGTTTAAAAGGAAGCAAACTGATATATTTTGCTAATTAAACCATTAAAAACCTCATTTAGGTGTAAATAAGAAAGACCCATTAAATCTTAATGTATAGTGCGAGGCGTAAACCTGGCTTCGGGCTAAGCACCCCATCTCTGACCCCAGGAATGCGATTAAAAATAGAACATGCACCAAAGCATTTTCATACTCTGATTGAAAAGGCATGCTCCCAAAAATCCAGGCATCATACCCATAGACCACTTCCAGTATATCATGTAGATCATAGACAGAAAGCAAAGGGCATGCCCACTTACTCATGACCACTCAGGATCTGAGGAAAAGGCAGTTGTAAAACCCAGCCGGAGTCCAAATGGGCACTGGACAACCATGGAACAGCCAAGGAGTCTGTGGATATGGAATTGTCACAGCTGGGTGGAGAAGCTGAGGTGACTACTGGCTGTCTCTTAGATTTTAGATGTATTAATTTCCCTGGGCTTCAGGCCACGGTGTTGATAAACCAACACTGGAAAGAGTCAGACTCCCTTCGCGTGCCCATGTGCTTAGATGAGACACCGAATGTGAAATCATGGCAGGGCTTGGAACAGGATCGGAGCCTGTCTCAGTTGCTTTTTCTGTTGCTGTGATAAAACACTCTGACCAAAACCAACTCTAGGAAGAAAGGGTGTATTTGGCTTACATTTCCAGATCACAATCCATCACTGAGCAAACTCAAGCAGAAACTCAAACAGGAGCTGAAGCAGAAACCCTGGAGGACTGCTGTTTCCTGGCCTGCTCTCTGGCTCACTTACCTAGATTTCTTACATGGCCCAGCCCACCAGCTTAAGAACGATGCTGCCCACAGTAGACTAGACTCTCCTACATCAACTAGTAATCATTACAGTCTCTAAGGGACATGGCCACGGGCCAGTCTGACTGAAGAAATTCTTCAACTGGGCTTCTTTCCAGGTGACTCTGGTTTGTGTTTTGATGACAATCAAAACTAACCAGGACTTTCCACCTCTTGTCAATTTCAAACACAATCATGACACTGTTAAACTATATCTTCCTTTTCTTATTTGTCCCCAAGATATCATATGAGTATTATAATATGAAATAGAGCACAACTTAAAAAGTCTCACAGTCTTTAAAAACACTCAACTCTTTAAAAATTCAGTCTCTTAAGTGCAGGCTCCTGTAAAACAAAAAAACAAGTTACATAATTCTTGTTCCAAAAGGGAAGAGTAGGGCAAAGGACCAATGTGATCAAAGCAAACCCAAAATCTAGCAGTATAAGTCAATGCTGCAGCTCAGTGTCTGATATCTGGGACTCACTCCTGGTCTGAGCTCCTGGGGACGTAGGCAGCCCCTCTTCCCCAGCGTGGCTATCGGCAGCTTGTCTCCTAGTCTTATTCCAGTTGCAGTCCACACCTGCCTCTGTCCTCGGCAGATGGCCCAGGCCTGGTGCCGGCATCTCCAGTATCCTGGAGCTGAACCTTCACCGATGGCTTCCTAGATTCTCCTCAGGTCCTCCAATCCTGCCACGGGGTGCCTCGGTGATCTCTCTTGATGCCCTCAGTCTTGCAGCTTTTGTGTCTCCAAAACCAGAACCACATGGGTGACTCTAGCACATTGCCAAGGTTGGCTACCAGTTTGAGATGCAGCCTTGGCCTATTGGACCACAGCTTCGATATCCTGACCCTGGAAATACTCACCAGACCATCTCAGCTCAGTGATGCTAGTCTCTTGTTAATCACAGCTGATTCTTCAGCCCCAGCTGATTACGAACTTGTGATCCTCCTGCCTCTACCTCCTCACCATATCTTTACATGCTTGGGCCACCATCCGCTAACCAGGACAGCACCAAATAGATATTTTTAATTATTTTCAAAACAAATGTTCTCTAAAACCTAGAAATATAGGGGGAAAATCTTTTTTAAAAATGTACATTGAAAATTTTTAGTGTCTTTTACGTGGTTTTTACTTTCTATTATTGCTTATTTATTTTTTTCTAATTTTCTGTAGTAAGCTTATGATACAAAATTTTCACAAATACACGAAGATCTTCATTTTCTGACCTCTTACCGCTCTTCGGTCTCAAACCCTAGAAGTCTGCAGACTGAGGTGTCTATTAACATATCAAAGTGGACCTGGCCTCCAGGTTCTCCCAGCAGTCCTTAGTCCCTACCTGTTACAGGTTCCTCCTGGCTTCTTGGTCTCCAGGTTCCTCTCTTTCCTTTTCTTCCCTGCCCCCTGTCATCACATGGCTGAGCTCAGCCTGGGCCCTTCCAGATGCCTCTGCCATGCTCTCCCACATATCTACAATTAACCTTCTCCCCCCGCCATACCTGGGACCGACCAGATCCTTCCTATTTTATTTCTTCTTTTTTCATTCAACCATTATTCAAACAAAGCTGCTATCTCCCCTGAGGCCTGGACGGACTGTCTACTCTGTACACTTGTGTGTTTCTCATTAAGCCATGCGAGATGCACTAACTTTTGGAGGAACTGAGTGAAAAAATAAATGAGCTGACTAATCAAAAATGACAATGCTGGGAAATGGAGATATGACTCAGTCGGTTTGCCGTGCAAGCATGGAGACCTGAGTTTGATTGCCATAACCTGTGTTAAAAAAAATTCCCAGGGCATGGTGGTGTCTACTTGTAATTCCAGACCTGGGAAAGGTGGAGACAGAAGATCCACTGGGCTCACTGGCTAGCCAGCCTAGCCTACTTCACAATCTCCTGACTAATGAAAGACTCTGTCTCAAATACCAAGGTAGACAGTACCAGAGGAGGTGACCTTTAGTCTTCACATAGAGGTAGATACACATGTATCTCCATACATGAATGTGTATGTATGCGTGTATGTGTGTGTGCACGTGTGTGTGTGTATGTGTGTGTGTGTGTGTGTGTCCAGCCAGGTAAGTCTCCATGACCTCTCCATCCACACCTTTTCCTAACCCACCAGATCTAGCCAAGACCTCACATCCAGTACCCCAGCCTAATCTGGATAGCTCCTGCCCATGCTGCAACCTACTTCTAGGTATCAACCTATTTCTTGGTATCCCTCAGGACCCACCTTACCTGCTACCACCCATGGGTCTCTTCTACACTGGACCCAACATCTCCACTCAACTAGATCTCCCACTTCCTGTTCTAGGGTCTAGCCAGGTGAGTCTCCATGACTTCCCTATCTGTACTTTCTCCTATCCTGCTGGTTCTAGCCCAGGTCTCATACCCAGTGTCCTGACCTAGACTGGCCTCCTCTGCCTATACCACAACCAATCTCTAGGCTTCTGTCATGACCCTACCTATATTCCAACCCACAAACCCCTTCCATGCCACATTCAGCCTTTCTACCTAGTCAGATCTACTTTCACATTCCAGGCTTGCACCAAGATGCCCATCTCGTACACTAGCCCTTGTCCACCTGTCTTCATTAAATCCAAGTCATTTCTAACCTCTAGGCCCAACCCTCTGGCACATCCTGTCTTCTGCCCCAACCTTCTCTGTCCAAATCAGACTTAGAAAAAAGAAAGGAAGTCTGCATGCCCAGATCTCATCACAAAAATAACAACAATGAAGGATCAAGTATCTTCTCTTCAAAACTTCTGTCCTATAAAAACGCTTGCCACTGAGAATTCCCTGGATGAAGCGCAGGACACAAAATTTAAAAGACCAATCATAAACTTCATCTAAGAATTTGAGGAATTTAAAGAAAATACAAAGAAACAATCCAATGAAATTAAGGAGAAAAAACTTCAGGATGATAGACATCTGAGTGGCCAGGAAAACACAGACATGAGGCTGATAGAAACGACGAAAACAATCCAAGACTTGAAAGTGGAATTCAATAAGGTTATATAAGCCCTGAAGAGGAGTCATGGTGAAACGAAGATGGAATTGCAAAGCTCCATAACTCAGAGGAAAGCCTTACAAGTAGAATGAGCCAAGCAGAAGATAGAACATAGGGACATGAAGATAGAGTGGGGGATCTAGATCAAATAAGCAAGGGATCTCTGAGTTCGAAGACAGCCTGGTTATAGAGCAAGTTCCAAGACAGCCAGGGCTACATAGAAACATCCTGTCTTGAAAACAGCAGCGATAACAACAACAAGAAGAAGAAAAATAAGAATAAAAACAAAAGGACACAGGACATCAAATAGATAAGACTAGAAAAGAAAATCCCCATGGCATATCATTGTTAAAACACTAAGTTTACATAACAACAACAAAAAACTGTATTGAAAGTTGCAAGAGAAAAAAAGTTCATATGTCAACCCATCAGAATAACAGCTGATTTCTCAATGAAAACTTTGAAAGTAGGAAGACCCTGAACAATGCATTCCAAGTCCTAAAAGCTTATGATAGCCAATCTAGACGCCCAGAAAAGCTGTCTGTCTGCCATAATTGAAGGAGAAAGAAAAATTTTCATGATACAAATAGCCTTAAAATTTGTATATTCAACAGAACAAATGTAAAGAAAAATACAGGAAGCAATATTTTTGGCTGAAGAGTGGAATCAGCATACAGGGAGACTGTGCAAAGAATCTTGAAGCCATAATTACTAAAATACAAGTACCACTGAGAACACAAAGAGAAACACCAAAAACCAACAATACGATGATTGTAATTAACACACACATTTCAATAATAACTTTAAGTGCCAATGGCCTCAATTTCAATTCTCCAATCAGAAGACACAGTCTGACTGAAGAGATCAAGAAAAAAGATCTATCTATTGCTTTCAAGAAACACATCTTAGCTTTAAAGATAGGCACCACCTTAGAGTAAAGAGATGAACAATTACCCCAATCTAATGGGACCAGGAAACAAGCAGACATCGCTATCTTAATATCTGACAAAATAGACTTTGAGCTAAAACTAACCAGACAAGATGAAGAGGAATGCTTCATTCCAACCAAGGGAACAATTAACCAAGACAGCAGAACATACATGCACAAAACTCTGGGCACTCGACTTCAGGAAAAATGTACCACTCTATTTAAAGTCACAGATTAACATCAATCCATTAGTAGTAGACAATTTTAATACCCTACTTTCTCCAATAAACAGGTCATCTGACCAAAAAATTAGAGAGACATCAGAATTAATTGACATTCTACATCAATTGGACCTAACAGACAGCTGCAGAATATTCCACCCAAACACCAGAGAAAACACATTCTACTCAGAAGCACACAGAAGCTTTTCTAAAATATAAACCACCTCCTGGGACACAAAACAAATCTTTACAAATTCGGAAGGATTGCAATCACTCCATGCATCCTATCTGACTGCAATGCAATAAAAGTTAAAATTGACAGCAAACAAATCTCTAGTAAATATACAAACTCATGGAGATTAAACAACTCATTACTAAATGATGAATGAACGGGTCATAGATAAAAATCAAGAAACAAATAGAAAAATTCCTGGAGCTAGATGGAAAATGAAAGCACAACACAACAAACCTGGGACACACAAAAAGCAGCCTACAGAGGAATTCCTAGTTCTCGATGCCTGCAATAAAAAATCAGAAAGAGCCCAAATAAATTATTTCATGTTGCAACTCAAAGATTTGGAAAAACAAGAACAAACCAAATACAAACCCAGTCAACAACAAGAAATAATAAAAATCAAAGCAGAAATCAATAAAATAGCAAAAAAGAAAACAATACAGACTCAGTGACTCTGAGAGCTGGCTCTTTGATAAGATAAACAAGATTGGCAGACCCTTGGCCCAACTAATCAAAAGAAAGAAATAGAGAACATAAATTAATGGAATCAGAAATGAACAGGGAAGTATGACACACAGCGAAGAAATTCAAAGTATTATCAGGAAATACTTTAAAAACCTGAGCTTCACGAAGCCGGAAAACCTAAAAGAAATGGAGGAATATCTAGATTCAGCCAAACCACCAAGATTAAACCAAGAAGAACTCTGCAACCTAAACAGACATAAAACAAATGAGGTGATTCAAATGTTTTTTTTTTTTAATCCTTTCAATTAAAATAGAAGTTCAAGACCACTTTAACTATTTAAAAGGAGTACTCCCAAACACTTTAACTATTTAAAAGTAGTGCTCCCAAATTCCTCTACAAAGCCAGTGTCTCTCTAGAACCAAAAATGAGGCAAAGACACCACAAAAAAAGAAAGCTACAGGTCAGTATTCCTGGTGAACACAGACTCAACAATTCTCAATAAAACACTTGCAAATAGAATGCACATCTACATCAAAAAGACTGCCCACCAAGGTGCCTTTATCCCTGAAATGCAGGGATGACTCAATATATGTAAGTTTTAACAAATGAAATAAACCACATGAATGAGATTTAAAGACAATCACATAACCATCTCAATCAATGCAGAAAAAGCCTTAGACAAAATCCAACATGCCTTCATGATGAAAGTTCTAGGGACTGTAGGACTAGCGGGAATATACCTTAATACAACAAAAGCTATATATGAGAAACCCACAGCCAAGTCATCCTAAACGGAGAAAGGCTTGAAGCAACCTCACTGAAGTCAGGAACGAGGCAGGGCTGTCTACTATCCGGGCTCCTTTCCAACATTGTGCTCAAAGCACTAGCTGGAGCAAAGCAAGAGGAGGAAATAAAAGGAAACACATAGGGAAAGAAGTCCAAGTATCCTTATTTGCAGATGACATGAAATTATACGTTAGAGATCCCAAAAATTCCACTAGAGATTGTCTTGAAATAGTGAACAAGTTCGGCAATGTGGCAGGATATAGAACCATTGTGGACAAATCAATAGTTTCTCTATACACCAACAACAAATACACCGAGAAGAGATCACGGGCATATTCCCGTTCACAATAGCCTCGAAAAAAGAAGAAAATATCCAGGAATAAAACCAACCAAGAAAATGAAGTAAATGTACAATGAAAACTTTAAACTCTGGGGAAAGAATAGAGAAAGACACTGGACTATGGAGAGACATCCCACGCTGCTGGATTGGAAGAATTAATACTGTAAAAGTGACCATTTGGGCAAAAGCTGTTTACTGATTCAATGCAATCCCAATCAAAATCCCAATCAAACTCTCCATCTCATTCTTCACAGAAAAAAAACAAAAAAAACAAAAAAAAAACAAAAACCCTAGTCTACAACACATATGGAACCACAAAAGACCACGGGTAGCCGAAACAATCAAGGAAAATGCTGTGCAGATTACCATTCCAGATCTTAATATATGTTACGGAGCCATAGTCAACAATAAAACGACATGGCTTTGGCACAAAGGCAGGCACACAGACCAATGAAACAAAACTGAAGACCCAAACTTGAGTAAAGGTGACATCAGCCATTTAATATCTGACAAAGATGCCAAAAGCATAGGGTGGAGGAAAGAAAGCATGTTAGTAGATGTCAGGAAAACCAGGTGTCCACAAGCAGAAGAATTAAGTTAGACATGTATCTACCACATTGCACAAAAACTAACTCGGAATGGATTGAAGACATAAATGTGAAACCTGAAACACTAAAATTGCTAGAAGAGAGCCCAGGCCGTACCCTACATGGTATAGCTGTAGGAAACGACTTTATGAATAGGGCTCCATTTGTCCAAGACTTAAGACCCGCAATTGACAAACAGGACTTCATAAACTAAAAAGCCTCTTCACAGCTAAAAAAAAAAAAATCAACCAGGCAAAGAGGAGGTCCACAGGATGGAAGAGAATCTTTGTCAGTTGTACATGTATTTTATATTTATATGTATTGATATATTTATATGTTAATACAGATGATTAATATCAAAGAATTTTTTTTAAATGACCCATTCAAAAATGGGCCTGGGACCTAAATAGAGAGTTCTCAAAAGAAGAATAAAATGGCTAAGAAATGGTCTCAACTGTACACACACTAGAGGCAACTAAGGAAAGCTGGGAGTGGGAGTTGTTCTTGTTATCCCAGAGACATTACTCTTATCCACTAAGGGACAGGTGATAAAAGGGAACAAGTCAGTGTCTTGGGGTTTGGCTACCTGCAAAGTAAGAGTAGACAAGACGTAGTTGGTTGATGATGTGCTCAGAGAGCAGTAGAGAAATAGTGTCAGGAACAGGTGGTTCAGGAACAGGGCTCATCCAGTTACTGAATGAACCCTTCATTCACTCATTCATTCAACAAACCTACGTTGAGTGCGTCCCACGTGCCTTATACTGCGCTGAGATGCATACGTGAGCAGAATAGGCTTGTTGAGAGCTTGGAGTCTAGTTGGGGAGCAAGCAGCAGTTGACATGAGCACACTTTACACATGATGCAGAGCAGTAAAGGACAGGCTGTGTCAGCTGGCTAACGAAGTCAGTGAAGGTTGTCCCCGAAGAAATTACATACATCTGGAACCTGAAGGATGTATATCAGCCAGGTTATGACATGCAGAAAAGGTCATTCTAAGAGAAATCTGCATGTGCAAAGCTGTCACAAGAAAGAACTACAAATGTCCAGGTCATAGAGGGCAAACTGAGAGCAGGATGTTAAGCTGGGGGCAGAATTTGGAGATTATCCTAAATGCCATGGGAAGCTATCAAAGTACAGCAGAGTGTAACATTCGGTTTTAAGTAGAGAAGAGACACATATACACACTGTGTCATCGACCTATCAATGTGTCCAATAAAAACATGCAGGAGGTCTGGCTTTTGCTCATCACCAGAGCCTACCACAGTGTCAGACCGGTATCAGAACCTTCTAGAATAAAAAAGAGAAAAGAATAAATAGGGAAGGGACCGAGTGCACGGACAGGGCACTGGTGAATGGGTGAACTCATCTACGGCATCCAGTGTATTAGGTATACTTTATGGCCTAGCACCGGGGCCGTGCCCTCAAGGCCTCCCAGGGCAGTCAGACAGGGCAGGCCTGGCCACAGCAATATTGGAGACGCCTTTCCAGAGGCACTGATCTTGCCTATCCTTTGCTTGGCAGCTCTGTTTATTCTTCGTCTCACCAAGGACAGCGATGAGCAGCTGCTGGGTAGGATGATTGCAGTGCTCATTGCTCTCAGAATCTGTGATATTGAACAATTCCATCATTTCGAGCTGCTAAGTGATTTTAGACTAGTGGCTCGCGGTAGGGGTATGGAAAAGAACATTGGGTGAAGCAAGGGATGAAACTCCTCCTGCTCCTCGCCCACCCTGAGCCCACTAAAGCAGCTAAGCTCCTCTGTGTGCTTTCCATATGCAGGATCAAGGACTCTCCAGGACAAGATGTTGCTGGTTATTTGTGAATTCTCCCACGGATCCCAACAGCTTTGCCAGTTTGTCTACTGCTGTATATGCAAGACCTGTTACCTGTTATTCTCTGCCAGCCCCCAGCATCGGGGAGTAGAGAAGTGTATGAAACAGGTGATGAAGAAAGGGAGACTGGAGAAGAGTGAGAATCCATAGTCAAGTTCCTCACATTGGGCATAGTTTTAGAGTGGATGGGATTTGGTTGGTGCCTCAGGTAGCATTAATTGTTAACTTGACACAGATTAGAGTCGCATGAAAGAGTCTCAGTTAAGTAATTGGTCTGTGGCCATGTCTGTGAGGGATTGCCTTATTATTACTTAATAGAAGAGGGTATAGCCCATTGTGGGTGGTACCGTCCCTAGTCAGGTAGTCTTGGGTTATATAAGAAAGCTAGCTAAGGAGAAAAGGAAAGAATGATAATACAGGGTGAAAGGGAAGGAGAGATAAATAACACTAAGAATGTCTCAAAAATCCATAGGGCAATATATTATTTTATAAACTTACTTTATATAAATATATATGCATATATGTATATGTATGTACGTATATGTATCTGTACATGTACATATATATTTTAATAGTTACACCACATGAGGCGACAATGCTTCATCCAACCCCAAGAGCCATGCACTATCTAACAAAGATCTTAGTGCCTAGCATGGGAAACCTACCACGAAGTTTTTGGCCAGAGGAATACAAGAGTTCCCCAAAGTAATATGAGCTATCACCAGTGCTCTTGGTTGCCTCCCAGGACTTGAAGGTAAGGCCTTGTTGGTAAAGAGACACCACACACCTCAGGACACAGGACTTGGAGGAATCGAGCTGGAACTGGCCTGGAAGCCATCTCCCTGAGAACTGGTTCTCATGGCATCAGAATTCATGGTAGCAGACTTCCAAAGAGCAGAGCCATCAGTAGACCTACCCAGCCATGAAGCCTATAAACTATAACAGTGCTTGGACTGGAAAAATATGCACAATGGTACAATAATAGTGTTCTGGGGATGACCAACGGCTATCTAATTGCTCTTAAGTCCCACTCAATAGGAGGGAATCCATGCCTAATACGGCCAACCTAATCAATTTCCTGCAGCTGGAGCACTCATAGACCTGAGAGGAGAACTACTACTCCCATTTTCCTAAACCACGTAATTTTTAGCTGTATTCTAGATATTTGTCTTTATACCCATAAGTAAGTGTGGCTCTCACTCCTCATCAAAGAAGCTTCTTTGTGCAACAGACGGAGACGATTTCAGATTTCCACAACTGGTGAAAATGAAGAGAATAAGGGATTGTGGGGTGACCAACCACTGCCAATGCATCTGCAATACAATCCCCGATCCTAAAATCCGGGGAAATTCATGGAAGCTCGGGTGGAACGATTTAAGAACCAGAGCTCCGGAATGCCTACTGTTAGATAGGTTTCCCTAGGCATAGCAAAGAAAACTTACCCAACAAATCTTAACAATATGGTTGCCTGAACAAACCTGGCATAATGACATCAGTTGACATGCCAATAAAGACAGGAGAAACTCCATGTGGTCTTACCCCTAGATGAAGACCTACAGATGGTCAATGCCTGCTGGGAGAGGGAAAATTAGTTTCCTCCAGTGATGAGCTCGCACATAGGATGCTTAATTCCAAGCAGTCAGCCCTTGACACATGTACATACAAGTAACACCAAGAGAACTCAGTATGTTGTGTGTGTACACATTATTTTTACATATATGTACATATGTATGTATGCATGTATATATATACATATACATACACTGTATACATACATGTAACAATAATAATTTTAAGAGAGACCATAAATTTAAGAGGAGCATGGAAAGAGTTGGAGAGAAGGGAAAAGAGGGGTGATTTAAACACAATGCACATGTATGAAATTCTCAAAAAAAAAAAAAAAAAGTAAAGACAAAATTAAGATTTTAAAAAAGAAGAAGAAGAAATCTAGCGAAGCTTGAGCCTGAAAGTGGGTCAGAGTGAGAGCCAGCAAGCAGCGTTCCTCAGGGTTCCTGCCTCGAGATCCCGTCCGGACCTCACTCAGTGATGAAGTGTGACCTGGATATATAAGCCAAGCAAGTCCTTTCCTCCACCAAGTTGCTTCCGGTCATTTTAGTTTGTTTGTTCGTGTGTTTGTTTAGCTCTGAACAGGTGTGCTGCTATAGGAGGAGCTAGGAAGCAGACAGTAGAGGAGGAAGAAAGGGGAGGAGAACTTCCCAGCTTGCTATGGTTCAGGCTTGCCTCAGTGACTTGAGATTACTGTCACCGTCCTCTGCTTTGCTCTCAAGACAACAAGGAAGCCAGCTAGCGCCCCATGGAGAAAGGATGCTTTCAACGCCAGCAGGTTGTGCAGTGTGTATGCCACCTTCAGAGTGTGCGGCTGTGTCTGCTCTATAGCCAAGGAAGAGCAACTCTAGCTGCCTCCCTCTCGGAGGCTGTTTTGATGTCTGGCTAGCACTCAGGACGTTCCTCCAAGCTCTGCCTCTCACTCCTGCTCACCCAAACTGAGCTGTAATCTTTCAAGAGCCAGGCACTCATCACATAATAATCAAACCAAGGTAGACGGAGGAAGAATACAAAGAGCACCCTACTGATTTGGCTTAGAGTGGGGGGTCTTCCCTAGTGAGAGAGACAGATAAGAGGAAAGGCTTAAGTAATGCTCCCCTTTCCCAGGGTGAGAGGAACTGGTGTTTATATTTCTATTCAATGCATTCCGGTCAGGAAGGCTCAGAGCTAAGGCGAGTTACTGCATTCACATTTCCAATCTTCGGCACTCTGGTTCTAGGGCCTCCAATAAATTGCTAATCTTTCAGAATTTTTCTTTCCCCGGCATCAAAATAAGATGAACAGTGTCTAATGATTCAGGATTCCTTGTCTGTGGATATGAAGTTCAAATTCACACCTGATTTTGAGGGAGGGTAAAAAGGAGGAGAAATTTCCTTTGCACTTTCCCCTGGCAGAGGAAACAAAGTATAAGAGAACGGCAGGAGAAAGCCTGGATTATTTGAAAAAAACAATCACAAAAGCTTGTGGGGCTGCAGCAGATTAATGGTTCAGGAAGCCATGAGAAGATAATACCAAAGGAGCTCCTGTGAATGAGTTCGAGGCCTTGTCATGCTAGGCTGGTGAGAAGACGTTCATTAGGCAGAAGTATGGAGTGGTGTGATTTGTATTGTGAACAATCATGCTGGCTGCTAATGAATTGGGGTAGGTGGGAGACAGGTATAAGTACAGTATGAAGAACTTATGAGCCCCCCGAAGTCATCCCGGGAAGAGATGGCAGTAGCTTGAAGAGGACAGGTTGGAAACAGTAGATCAATGAGACATGTTCTTTCGTGGTCTGTAGACTCTGTGGAATTATTTCATTCATACCCTCTGTCTGCTTCAGTCCAAGTTGGCAGCACTTCTGCCAAGGTGGCTGACACCACATGTCTCACAGCCAGTTGCTTTGGTGAAGAGCTATCTGGTCATATACCCTTGTGTGCTCTCTCTAAAACACACCCCCTCGGTTTTGGCAAGATGGATAAGCTGAGAGTTTTGCATATATTCATTTTCTAAATTATTTTTTGCTTAATAACCAAATCTTCAAATTTTCTTTCCTCTTGGATTTTTCCTACAAAGAACAAGAACCGTGAAGCTGTACCTTCAACAATTCACTTAAAAGTCTCCCTGGTCGACTTACAAGATCATCCATGGATGTCCTAGACTCTGGTGGAGACAGGTAGTGCTTACCTTGGCAACCACTTCTGTCCTTGTCCAAGAGCCTGGAAGAAGGAAGGGAAGACTATGTGAGTCAGAGATCATAGAGCCATAGAAAGAGAGCTGTTTAAATAAGGAGGAAGGTAGTCAAGTGTCATCCTGGGAGTGGATTCCGTCAGAGCAGAAAACAACTTGGGAGGGGGACTCTTATTAGATGTTGTTTGTCTGCCTCCTGCTTGATTATCTAGTCAATAAGGCTAGTTTCCTTTGGAGAATTTTAACTTATTAAAAACTTAAAAAATTAATCCAGGCAGTGGTGATGTATGCCTTTAATCTCAGCACTCAGAAGGCAGAGGCAGGCAGATCTCTGAGTTCAAGGGCAGCCTGATCTACAGAGTAAGTTCCAGGACAGCCAGGGATGTTCAGAGAAACCCTATGTCAAAAATAAATAAATAAATACATACATACATACATACATACATACATACATACATAAATAGTAGGCAGATATTTAGCTTTTAATGAATTAATTACACACACACACACCGCTCAGCACATGTGATTTTATGATTCAGAAACAGACAAGACATGTGATCATTACTGCTTCAATAAGGTTCTAACATAAGACTTTTGTTTGGATTATTGGAAAAGATGTCTGCTGTGTTTCAAATGGGGGCTCACCTGGTATAACACACACCCAAGGCTGCCAGACATGGCGAGCCTGCTTGAGGGAGGAGTCCAAAGGACAGAAACAGCTGAGGAATGAAGATGAAGACAACACTGCTCTTGACTCTTACATTTGTAAATAAATAAGCATTTTCCCCTTTCTCCATATGCAAGTCACTCTGAATCTGCTCTGTGCCATCCGCTAGCGCATTAGTGAATTAGCACCCAGTGTGTATAAAAAGATGGAGCCCTAAGACCAGCCACAGTCAGCCTCAGTATCCCACAATGCACCTTGACATCTCTTGTTTCATTTGATCCCAGAGCAGCCTCACAAACAGTAAGGAACCCGAACTCTGTGTATGAACATGAACAACCCCAGCAGGGTCCGGAACCCAAACCAACTTTTCTAAAAGGGTACTCCAAAGGCCTCACCAGCCTCTCACATGTAACTCACTCACAAACGACTCACTGGGGATTTGGGGATACATCTCACCCTGGCTGTTTCTATATACCTCTTTCTCTCTGTCATGAAGTCAACAGCTGTCTTCTATCACATGCTCCTGCTACTGCGATGTTCTACTCAAGTACATGAAGCCAAGTAACCATGAACTGGACTGTCTGGAAACGGAGCCAAAATAAAGCCCTCCTCTCTCAGGTTGTTTCCGCCACATTCTGGATCACCGCAATGAGAAAAGCAACAGATCAAATGGTACTGGCATCACCATGGCAGAAGTGCATGTTAAACAGGGTGACCACGTGCTGAGTTAGGGAGCCAGTGAGTGGGGAGGGGCTAAGCTCTTTAACTACCTCTATCGTGGAGCTAACTGTGGTCCTCTAAGAACTACATTCATCTCTTCTGATGGGAGCAATCCCGTTGACCCATAGACCTTAAGGGTTCCCTTCTGCCATCCCTTAATGGCTCCCCATCAGTTATCAAAACTGTCATACTAAGAACCAGGCCTCCTGCACAGAGTTCCTGAAGGACCTGTTCAAACCATGCTAAACCTCCCTTCTTATCTTTGGGTCTCAAAAATGCACTGGATTCCCCACCAATCTTCTCTACTATGCCATTCTCTTTCTAAGCCTCCACTGGGGCGGCAAGAAGGAGCTTCCTGTAAGATGCACTGTTAGCATTCCAAGAGCATCCAGGCTCCGAATTGCCTTCACTGCGATTACAGTTTCACCTTCCATTCAATCCCTTTGGATGAAACCATCTAAAAATATTATCACGTCTGGAGCCGGGTGGTCACCTACTATTCAGGTAACATGTATTTCATCCAGGATGCATGGTACCATCTCCATTTCAATGGTGAAACTGCCAAAGTCAGAGAAGTTACAGCTTTTCTGAGTTCGCACAGGAGATGAACCTAGTTCTATCCGATCCTAAGGCCACAGTCTAAACCTCTAAACCAGTAGTACTCAACCTTCCTAATGCTGTGACCCTTTAATGCGGTTCCTCATGTTGTGGTGACCCCCAACCATAAACTTATTTTCATTGATATTGCATAACTGTGATTTTGCTACTGCTACGAATCATAATGTAAATATCTGATATGCAGGTGGTCTTAGGTGAACCCTATGAAAAGGTTGCTTGGCCCCCACTAAGGGGTCACAACCCACACATTGAGAACCCATGCTCTAAATGTATGTGTGCATATATGCGTGTTTGTTTGTTTTGACAGGATCTCCCTATGTAGCCCAGGCTGGTATTGAACTAAGATCCTCCTGTCTTTGCCCCCCAAGGGCCACGATTACAGGCATAAACCAGTGCACTTGGCCTAAGACTTTCAAGGCTCCAGCCAACTTAATCACGTTTCATCAGGGATGTTAGAAATTGGAGAATTTGAGCATCGGTAAGGAAAGGACAGAAATCGTATCCTAAGCAAGGCAACCATTTCCAGGCACTTTGGCTTTGATTCAGAGTCCCCTACCAAAGCTCCCCTCCCCCACATCAGGCTGGGTGACTGTAAGCAGGACCTTTTGCCCCTCTGGACTCACTTCCACGAGCTGGGAAGGAATCGCAGTCTATTTCTCTTTCCCCCAGTACTGCCACAAAGGCATAGACGCTATGTAGCCCAAAACCATGCCGCTGACACGCCCCAGCCTCTCCACTGTTACCATGGCTTCAGGTCTACCCGTTACATTGTTGGCCTACATCATGAAGTTACAGCATCCAATCAAGCACGGAAGCATCCTTCACAACAGCGTTCTCATACAAACCCCTCGCAAGGAGAAAGGCATGTTTTCCCTTGTCCTCGACTGGGAGCTGAAGTCACATACTCCATTATGCTGTCCTCCACCTCCCTGGTCCCTCTGCAGATGCTGAGTGAGGTTAGACTGGGGTTATTGATGCACTGTTCCTATTTTAAATGCAAAACAAAAGAGACACTGTTTGTCTTGAATGCAAAATCAAGCTGCTGAGGCGCAGTTGGGTCTAATAGTCATTTCGGTGGCGAACACAGAGCAAGCAAAACCTCACAGATTTGAGATGTTTGTGTCCCCGTGAAAATAATCAGACAACTCTAAGGAGGCACGTTCTAATTTTCTTTTGCTTGGAATCCTTAAATTTATATATAAATGTGCTGGAAATGAAGGCCTCATGTCCTTATACTATTCCATTTGACTCTGGAAACTGACTTCCAAAAAGATTACCAATAACTTCCCATCATGCACATAATAGCTAAGGCGTTGCTCACTGATCTGGCAGTTGCTGGGGTAGCTGTAATCTTTAGAGCAGCCTATCCAAAGGATTTGCATTTGCCTAGGTTTAGATCAGAGAAATCTGCTGAAAAGCAAGGTCTGGGTGCATCTCCCTGCCTTGCAGCTTCTGCAGCTGGTTTCTCTTCCATAATATGGAGCTCTTTCATTTGGGAAATACAGAGTGACATTACTAGCTCCTTAGAATAATTGGTCCCTAGTAAGTAGAATTTTCTTTAGATAATTAGATTAATCCTATAGGAAAAGGATAATTTCCCTGTAAGTTTTATTATCTTATTTCTTACTCAAAGAAAGTGTCACTCTTCTTCCCACCCCATCCCCCTTACTGAACACACACCATAATCGCTTGACTCTTACTCATGGAGCAACTGTTCCATCTCTGGGCTTTGGAGCCGAAGCTGCGGCTCTCACGGCTTCTTTTCCATGAATACCTACAGACTACTCTATGGCGATGTTGGCGAGAGAGAAGAGGTACATACGCTTCCGTGGAATTCTGGTATCCCTCTGGCCTTCACGGTCACACTCTCAGTTGGATGGCAATCATCCAGCTCCTCAAATGTTTACTGTGCAAGGGACTGGACAGTCATGCCGAACACAGGATTGTAGAACAGACAAGCATGCGTGCCGACCTCCATCAAACTGTTCTGGGTCAGTCAGGCTTAATGCAAACTGGAGGTGGCACATGTTCGCCAGCCCAACTAAGGGGTAGCCACAGAAGAGAGAGGCCAATACCAGGAGAAGTCTAAGTTTCCATTGTCTCCTCACCTCCTAATTGTTCTGGGGTCTCAGACTGATGGACCTGTATCTCCAAACTTCCCTTCTAAAAGATGTGGCTAAAATCCGAGTGCTTCCATCAACAGCACAGCAATGTTCGCCTCGTCTCTGACCCAGCTGTACTTCATGCTAGTTACTAAATGCCCATGGATGCTCTGTGGCCTGTGAGCTGAGCCACAGGTGTGAAGTGCATGGGATTAAGTAGCAAGAAGTAGTTGGGCTCTGATTCCTTTTACTGTACTGTAGTGAATCAAAGACCTTAAACGGATGCTGAGCATGGCTCATAGAGAAGACTCTAGGAAATGAGGCTGGAGGTCCATCTTTAATCTTCCTCTCACCGACTGACTACTCTGCCTCATCAGTCTGGGTAGCTCAAGGAGTGCTTGCTAATCCCTACCACTTATCTATATGACTTAATGAGGAAAGCGTGCGTGTAGCACACAAAATTGTCAGAGCATCCCAATCTGGGAGTTATGAGTTAATTTGAGTTAGCATGGAGCTCGCTAAATACCAGGCACTCAGCAGAGCCTTGATGGTAAAAGACCCTGCTTTCTCCGCTACTGTGGGCAGTCGTGAGTAAACAGACACATTACCACAATGTCACCCACGGTGTTTGCTCCTTATACTCGCTTTTGACAAAAGGATGTTTATAGATGATCTCAGAAACAGCATGGAACTGGCGTTTGGTCCTCTGAGAACCGGCTACTTCTAGTTTCAGCCAAAGTATTTGTTCTTTCCTCGCCTCAGTCCTCAAGAAACAGAAACTCATCTTCAGGGATGAGGACTGAAAGTCCCCTGGTTCACTGTAGCCACTAGACTGCCCTTGCAAAGGAAGGAAATGGGCTCATATTTTCCAAGACAGTTGGATCCGGAAGTGACTTTAGAGGTCATCCATGCTCCTCCTGGATGGGAAAAGCTAGCCCTAGAGAGGAAGAAAGACTTACTTGGCTTATTCAAAGCCAAACTGCTAACAAAGAGAGGTAAGTCTCAGCACACACTGCCTGACTCTTTAGCACATGACGGATGCTAGAAAGATCACTAGCCGTAAACAGTGAAGCCAAATGACTAAGCCAGAGATAGAGAAACTGGGTGGAACAAACTGGTGGCATTAGATCAGGCTGCATTCCTGCAGCTGGGATGACCAGGTGTGCCCACGCTCAACTCCCCACCTCTACTCAAATGACAGTTCCATTCTTCACCTGTGTCCTTGTAAAGTCACTCAAGTCTTCCTTCTTCACAGAACAGTCCTTTTTAGGGATATTTTAATATTTAAAATTCAACATAACGTGATGATGCATGCATTTGGTGGGATTTTGATAACATAGCAGTCGTTCTGGGAATGTTTCCCCTTCAACAATTTCATGGGCACGTAGAATTGTGCTTGATCATAGTCAGCACCAACCCCATTACCCTCTCTCATTCTCCTTCTTCCACTCCTGCTGACTTTCTTCTTCCCGACTCATCTCCCTCTTAAGTGTGAGTGTGAGTGTGTGTGTGTGTGTGAGAGAGAGAGAGAAAGACCGAGACACAGAGACACAGAGAGACACAGAGAGAGAGATCTTACGTGAAGATAAAGAACAGCTGACTTTTGTTCGCTCTTGGTTGCATGATTGCATGCCAGTCCATATTCAGAGGACAGAATTTCATAGCTCCCTGTCGTCCAGTTCTTCCAGTCTTTCTGACCCCTCTTCAGTAACGTCCCCTAGACCTTGGAGGAGATGATAGAGAGGTCCCGTTTAGAGCTGAGCACTTGGCAGTCACTTACCCTCAGTACTGTGGATGTTTGTGAGTCTATGCATTAACTGCTGTCCTCAGAAAATAGAAACTTCTCTGACCCAGACTGACAGCAGCATTGCTTTATGGGTAGAAACATACATGTTTAGGATATAGTTTGACTACATGTCCGTTTGGCAAAACATCAGTAGTCCCTTCTCCCCCGGAGCCTGTGACTGCCCAAGGCATAGCTTCTGATCATGTTTATCGTTCTAGGCATGAATTCCCTCCTACGGATCAGGCCTCAGATCCAAACAGAAAACAATTGATTACCCTCCAACAGTCTTGCCACCATTGCACCAGTGGGCATATCTTTCCTGAAAGGCTGGTGTTGAAACATGCAGGGCCCACAGCTGGGACAGACCACTGACACCTTTCTTCCCACAGTTGTCTAGATAGTACCTTCCAGCGCTGTGGCAGCTAGCTAGCAGGGAAGAAGCTTCTAGCTCACTTCCAACTTGATTTCCCGGTATCTTTTATCCAAAGTATGTAGTCTCTTCAGCAATAGGGTACAGCTTTGGTGAACACCTAAGAACAAGGACACCAGCCTACAGTGTTTGGGGGCCACGTGCCCTTAACTGCTCAGCCATCTCTCCAGCCCCATAATTTTATTCTTCTCTCTTGCTAAATAGAATTCCATGGGTACCACAGTTTTACTATCCGTTGATGGACCCCAAGGCTGATTCCATTTCCTCGCTATTACAAATAAAGCAGCAATGAACGCGGATGTGCGAGGTACTCTGTCACTGGGTGTGGAATATTTGGGGTAAATGCCCAGGAGTGGATGGGTCATATGGTTGTTCTGTTTTTAACTTTTTGAAAACTCCACACACTGATTCCCACTGTTGCTGTGCAGAGTCTCCGTCTCCTTTGTCAGCAATTGCTATCTTTAGTTTTCTTGATATTAGCCATTCAGCCTGGGGTAAGATGGAATACAAGAGTAGTTTTAATTTATATTTCCCTGATGGTGAATGATGTGGAATAGCTTCCAAAGTATTTATTATCCACTGTATTTCTTTATTGAGAACTTTTTGCTTAGTCTCATAGCCTGTTTTTAGTATTTTAAAATTTATTTGGGGTTTGTGTGTGTGTGTGTGTGTGTGTGTGTGTGTGTGTGTGTGTGTGTGTGTAGTGTGGTGTGTGTGTGTGAATGTTCACATGCATGTTGTGGCATACATATAAAGGTCAGAGGACAACTTGCAGAAGTCAGTTCTCTCCTTCTACTGTTTGGGTTCCAGGTCTAGAACGCAGATCATCAGACTTAGATTTGCAAACACCTCCATCCAAAGCCAGCTTGCCAGTTCCCAAAGACCATTTTTAAGGGGATTGTTTTCATGTTCGTTCCTTTTTTAAGTCCTTTGTATATGCTGAATATTAATGCTCTGTTAGGAGAAAGCCAGCAAACATCTTCCCCATTCCATAGGCTGCCTCTTCTGCTGATGGTTTCCTTTGCTGAACAGAAGCCTTTCCATTTCATGAGTTCCTTTTTGTCAGTTGTTGATCTTATTTCCTAGGCTATTGGAGTTCCATTTATAAGTTTTCAAATTACAATTTCATATCTCAGTAAAAATAAGCACATTCTTCCCAAAACAGAGGTGGGTATATATTGTTATAAATTATATGCAGGTCAGGGTGGCAGACTGGCTTGTAGAGAAGGAAGCTGAGACTGATCACCATTTAGAATGAGCTTTGTTAGGAGAGAGAGGGCCTCTTGACCGCAGGGGGTGGGGGGGTTCTATGGTTAGGTCTTAAAGTTGGAGAGCAATTGGTAGGAATAGACCATAATATCGGAGACTATGTGATGCGGACTCTAAAGAAGTGGGGCTTGCCTTCAAAAACCCAAAGAGGAGCATTATTAAGAAAGAGACTTTAAGGTAAGAGATTGGCACCATGGATGGCATGATGGAGGGTCTGTAGGAAAAAGAGAATCTTCAAAGAAATTCTCTGAACAAAAGGGATTTTCTGGTATCCATTGGATTTCCTGGGCTAGAGGGAGGCTCCATACCATGGGACTTAGTCTGGCACAGACTACATGCCAAGGAACCTGATACTGGGTAGAACCAAATATTTAACTTGCAGCTGTGACCAGGGAGGAGCTGGGCTTGCTTAATGGGGGCCTGTATGCTGTAACCTTCAAAGCTACAGGGAGCATGGCTTGATCTAGCAGTGTCGATATTAGATGATACACCTTGACAAATCCCAAAACTATTTGGGACTGCAAGCCTTTGAGCAGGACCAGCCTCTCCCACATTCTCCACAGCACAGATTCTAGAACAGTCCTGTGGAGTGGCTCCATCAGAACTGCCTGGGGAGTGTTTCCCCAATGGCTGTTCTTTGAATAAAGACAATGTGGAGTTTTGCTTAGCCATGTAGAACAAAAACATGTCGTTTGCAGAAAGATTGATAGAGCCAGAGGTCATCATGTTAATCAGAATAAGCCAGACACAGAAAGGTGAATAGTGCATATTTTGTCTCATAGTGGAATCTAGATTTTATTTTTAAAGATGTGAAAGTAGATGAGAAAGAGAAAAAAGAAGGGGCCAGTAGACATGTGGGAACAAGGCAGGTAACAGGAAGGGTGCATATGAGCAAAGTACGTTACAAACATGTACGAAAATCTCGCTTTATCTTGTACAATTAATATATTTGTATGCTAATTAAAATGTCTTTTAAAATTAAGTAAAATGCCTGCTTTTTGGCTCCACCCATGGAAACCGTGACTTGATGGGTCCGAGAGGAACTGATAACCTGTGTCTCTATCAGGCTTGTGTGCTTCTGAGCTCCAAGTCCCGTAGTGTTGCACACAGGGCTGGGACCCTAAGAGGACGCCATTAAATCCCTGCTAAATGATCTTTGAAGGAGATATTCAAACGGTTTCCATAAAAGCAACAATTTTGCAGATCTCTGAGAAGGTTTTAGTGCAACCCTGAAGTCCTGGAGGCTGCAGGGCATGCTCTTGTCATCTTCTAATTCCAAATCATAAAGGAATTAATCTCCTTTTGGGATAATTTGTTACAGACTGTGCAGGTGGATGACTAGAAGATATTTAATCATTTATAACCCAGCACAACTTCGCTTCAGTGTAACGTAAAGGTATTAAAAATTACCTTCAGACCATTTGACAAATAATGTCAGAGAAAGAGAGAGAAAGAAGATGAAAGCTTGCAAGAGGGGGACCTTCCTTTGCCAAGACCAAAATAAATTGTACCTACTCTATTATGACAACTGCCTTGCCTGAGGGAGGTTGAAAGGAAGATCATAAATAAAGATGCTCATGGCCAGAGGCCCAGGTTCTGCCTTCGAGCCAACAGCCAACACTTAGGCATGCCTTTCCTGGCCCATGCCAAACTCCAAACCATTACCAGCAGCCACAGCCCCCAAGGTGACCAAGGGCTAAGATTTATCTACCCAGGTGCTGGGTGTGGTCATTTACTGTAAGGATTTTTACTAGCAATGAATAACGTGACTTTGAAGGACAGAGGACAGTTAACGTAAAAATATGAGGTTCTCGTGATGCGGTGAAGCTGGAACGATGTGAGTGTCTCAAGAATAATCCCTAGTTCCAAGGTCTAAATCTTAAAACCCAGCCATATATTTGAGACAGAGTACGTAAACGGGTCTTTGATCTATATTTGTGGAAGATCCAGCTTATTTTTTTTTCAAAGGAGATGCCTCAGAGGTCAAACTAAAAAAAACAACTTGATGTCACATCATGCATATGGATAAGAACTGTCCCAACTTGACTGATGACAAAGAAGACTTCTGAGATCCATACTTCTTAAACCTGCTGGCCTTTTCTTGTCCCTAAAATAATAATATCACAAGAAGAGCTGAGCCAACTGGCAAACATCCATTAGCAAGTGGTCCCAGTGAGAACCACTCACGCCCCCCCCCCCCGGACAATGTGACACTCTGGTCCCCAGACTGCCAGCTCAGCATCCTTCCAACATCTGAATGTCAGAACACCAGTGCAGCAAAGTCATCCTCAGAGCAAAGGCAAGCTCAAAGGATTTGGAGAAAGATGGGTCTGAGAACCTGAACAGAGGTCTGTAAGTGTTCCTCTCTGGGTGCTCGGGAGTACATGAGGCCCAGGAAGCAACTAGCGAGCCCTGCCCTACTTCCCAGTGGGGTCTGTATTAGATGAGCTACATGAAGAATCCCAAGTTTGCTCCTGGATCTGTAAAGATTACTGAATTTCATAGAAGAGATGTCCTCTTCATCTCATGGGGTCATCCTCTTCTTTGACTAATGGGGAAACTGAGGCCAAGGAAGTCAGGAGGGTAGGCGAATAATTTTTTTAAAAAACAAAACACATTTGTGAACTCTTTTTGGTAGTATGCTCAACATGCCTTCATGCAAGAGAGGCATGGCAGGTGGATGGATGGATGGATGGATGAGAGATGGATAAATGAATCCCTAGTCCCTGAAAAACATACGAGATACCTGCAGAAATATAAAATCCAACAAGAGAGCTCTGATCGGCAGTTCCTTCCAAACATGCCCTCGTCTTCCATTGCCTAACTCATAACAATCACTGCAGCAAACTCCAAATCTGGGGATGGTAAGCCCAGCTTTCAAGCCAGTCTCTACAATGTGTGCCCTCGGGCTCGTCTGATCCCATACCCGGACGCTGCTGGCATCTCCACAATCCAGATCTCCACCTGGACCTCTATGCGGAGTTCACACCAACCTCGAATGCCTTTGCAACATCTTCTGAGTGTGTAAGATGGCTCACACTCACCGCATCCTGGACTTCCAATCTCTGCTACCCACGCCTCATTTCCCTGGCATTATCAGCTAATGGCGACTCTACTCTTTTGACAGTTTTCAGTTTGGAACCATCAATGACTCTATTATTTCTCTTAGAGTCTACCTCCAACCTATTGGGTTTCCAGTCCTTTTGGGTTTCCTCCATCCCTCAGAGCCTCTGCTAGAAATGTGTAATGACCCCTCTGGCTCTTCTCGACTCGCTTCCTTCAAGCTCTTCCACCAAAGATCGCTGAGGGCTTGTGTACAGAGTGGCTCGTGCCACTTGTGGACTTAGAATCCTCCGAGAACTTCCCGTCTCACTCAGAATGGAAACAAAGGTCCTTGAAATGATCCACAAAGCCCTGTGAGCCCTGGGTGCTCTCACCTCTGACCTCTTCCTCGGCATTTTGTCCCACCACATCAGCCACACTCGACTCCTCCCCCAACACCATCAAGCCTCCTTGAGGTTCAGAGCCTTTGCCTGCTCTGTGCTCCCTCCCCACCCACCTCTGCATGCACACAAACACACCCTGCTCCCTGGTCTTTCCCTCCTCTTCGTCATGTCCTTACTCAAATGTCACCACTCAGAATGGTTGTAATCACAGACACCTCTCCCTCAAAGGTCCTCCTCTTTCGTTTTCTTTCATATCAATGATTCTTCCAAGAAGTAAAAGAAAGTCAGACAGTCTCTAAAAGTACCCATTTTGTCCTCGATGCTCCTTTTCTCTTCTTTTTCATGGGCACTATGCAAAGTTATGAGGCTTGACTCTTTTCTTCATTTCCCTGGAAATCCAGCTCTAAATCCAGAGCTACAGGCCAAAATTAAAGATATTGATCTGCTTAAATGGAACGCACTCTCTGACACTCCATTTTACGAGAAGAATCTCTCAACACTGCCATTCTTCCCTGTGTTTTTGCAGCCTTGAAGCAAATGCCAAGAGAATGGCATTCTTCTTGTGACTTCTTTTGTCTACCTATAATGTTTTTATTGTATTTCTAATTTCCCATTTAATACACAAAGGAGCAGAAATGTTTCAAAAGGTATTCCTGCAGCTGGGGAAAAGGTGAGGGAAATTTCTATCTGTTCCTCTGATACACACACATGTGCACATGCTTGTGCCGACATACCACAACACCGGCTCATCTCACGTAACTTCATACATCTGTCTATCGCTCTTTTCTCACTCAGAGACATCAGCAATGCAGTCTGTTGTGTAAAGTGTGTCCACACGGGCTAAGATGCCGCCTGAGCAAATCCAGGGGTGAAGCTCTGAGGATGCACTGGTTTCCAGTTCTTTCATTTCAGGCCCCTCTTGGTCGTGGCTCTTACCTGTGTGCTATAGTTCACACGTCAGCTGTCTCACCACCCCCGCCTCACGGGGCTGCCCATCCTGCTTTCCACACTGGCTGTCTATCTCTTTATTCACTAAAGAACATGACCATCCAGGGATACGGACTCTCAAAATCCTCATCTCACCTCTCACGTGACTGCCAGAACATTTCTCGCTACTTACACATTTAACCACGTACTAACTCCTTTCTGAACGATAACAATCAGGCAGCAATCCGTTGTTCGTTGAGATCTCAATATGTCTGCAGTAGGGACCTCCTAATTTATCTCTCAGCTTCTAAATTCACTCCTTAACTTAGCCCAAAAATGTCATTTTAAAAAGTAAATCAGAGGTCATCACTCCATGTGTAGAGGCCAGGTGGATCCCACTTTGATGAGAGCCACCCCAGCTCTCCAGCCTATTCCTTCGGATCCTACGGGAAGGCACTCCCTCTCACCCGTAAGTCTTCCTCGGTCTACTTCTGCTGTTACAACACAATGCCATAGACCTGGTCACTTTAAACAACATAAAGCTATGTCTGAAAGTTAGTTCTAGAGGCTGTGTAGTTGTTAGTCCAAGATTAGCATATGGTGGGGCTTGTTCCTCATTAATGGTAATTGTTAGACATCCTCTTACTTTAGAAGGGGAAACAGGCCCCCTCCGGCCTCCTTTACAAGGCCACCCTCAAGAGTTAATCACCTCCTAAAGGCCATACCTACTAACACCATCCCACCACACTGGACTTAGATTTCAGGGTAAGAGTCAGGGTGGGGGACACATGTGACCAAGAGCCCCGCATTGTGCCCTTTGGTTTACCTTGTGCAGCCTCGCTGGCCTGCTGTCTGCTCAAGCCCAGCTCATGCCTGCCTTGATATCTTTGTGTTATTTGTTACCTTTTCTAAAAAACATCTTACCCCAGATGCCTGCATGGCCTGGCTCCTGAAAACAATGCAAATCCTATCCCGGTCTCCCAAGGCCTTGCCTGGCCACCCACACTTCCACCCCTCCCAGGAGCTTCCCCCTGCTAGATTGTTTTGGCAGCTCTTATCACAGGCAAGAATTCTCCTGCTTATTGACTTGTTTTCTTTATTTGTAATGAGGGATAATAATAACATCTAATTTATTGGGTCTTATGAGGAATAACAGAACATTCTTAAAGTACTTAGCCCAAGTATCTGCACAATAAGTGAGCAAGCCCCAGCCATCACTGCTGATTATTACTCGTTACTATTGTTAGCCTCATCCACATCACATGATGTAAAAACTGTGTGGGGATAGGAGAAAATAAAGGCAGAATCTCTCTGTTCTTCTTAGCCTTCTAGACTCTTCCAAACCAGCTGGCCAGTCTCTGCATCCTCGCAGGGCTGAATTAGCGTCTTTTCAAATCATCTAGGTCTGCCACCATGAATCTTCCTGTCGGAGATCAGAGCCAGCCACCTGCCCCTAAAGGCTTGACACCCCTTAAAAGTGCACCTCGGAAGCAGACATGGGCACACTCGAGCGTCAGCATACTGACATCTGCTCTTGAATCCTGCTTAGCTTTCAAAGCAAGGAAAGGGGTTGTTGATGTTGATGGTGGTACTGCCCCTCTCAAACTGCAGTGTTTATGTTATCGTTCCCCCACGCTCCTCTGGGGTCCTGCCAGCAGAAAACACACTCCATTTTATTTTGTCTTCCCCACTACTGACTGGACAGACTTTGAGGACCCTTTGAAGACATTTCGGGGTATTGTTTCCTAGCATATGTGGGCAGCGGTACTACTTTCAACCCCTCAGGACTACTTACCAACATCAGCAAAGCAATTAAGGCCAGTTTTCAGGAAGATGCCAGCGGCTCTGCAGAGTCTGGATGGGAGTCTCAGCCCAATTATTTCCACCTAGTTGTGAACTGCAGAAAAGTGGACTTTACTTCATTAGAACTCCAGCTCCCACTGATTAAAAGTCGGCTGTGTTGGAGATGGTACAGAAAAATGAAACAATTAAACTTGTCATCAATAAAATTGCTGCGTATTCCTCAACACAGGGTTTTACTTCTCTCCAGAGGAGTGATTAAAATGAACTGATTGAACTATAATTTGATTGACTGGAGAGCCCCTGTCCCCCACACTGAAACTGAGCTCCCATTTCTGCTGCTCTTAGCTTAGGACATAAAGTTCGTCTGCACTCGTGCCAGAGCCCAGCGACAGATGCTCTGAATCCATCAGGTGCTGGCCCTGCTCAGGGACCAGCGAGGGAGAGGGACAGAAAGGGCTCCCCAGCAAAGATGCACAGATACCAGCCCTGGAGCCTTCATCTCCTCACGTGGCAAAGGGGACGGTGCCGATGTGACTCACATTGAGAACTTTGAAAGGGGGAGATTATCCAGATGGATTCCATCTAACCTCCACGAATTCTTAGAAGCTGAGAACCTTTCCTAGCTGTCCCAAGGGTGCTGTGACTAGAGAGAAATCAGAAATGTGATCTTATTTGCTCTGGAGATAAAGGATAGGTCCGTGAACCTAAAGGGAGGAAGCAGCATCTGGGAAACCAGGAAGGTACAGAAACAGTTTGCGCTGGAACCTCCAGAAGGGAACCAGACCTGGTGATTCTTTAATTTTAACCTGGGGAAGCCAAGACTGAGCCTCTGGTAACCTTGAAGTTAATAAGTCTTTGTTGTTTCAGACTACAGAATTTGTATAATGAAAAATAAACGCAGAGGGTTCCAAGAGCCCCATAGGTGGAACTAGACGTCGGGAAGGGAGTAGTCTGGTGTGGACATGGTGCCGGACTCTAGGGCAAGCATGGAAAGGCATACCCCATGCTCTGAACGCTCTGCAGAGGAACTCAAAAGCCATCAGAACTGCAAAGATGATTGCACTTCTTTCGATAAGACCCCGCACACAGTAGGTGTTCAATAACAGTTGAGTAATTTAAGATGACTACTGCATTTCAAAATTAAAAGTGAATTTTTTTAATTGCATTGAAAATGTGAGTGAGTCAGATGGTCACACTCAAGTTTACTTATGTAGACAACTGGAGATTTGGTCAGAAAACTGCAGATATTTTACAACACAAACCTCATAGAAACAAGGACTAGAACAGTTGCTCTCAACCTGTGGGTCACTACCTTTTTGGGTGTCAAATAACCTTTTCACAGGGGTCACCTAAGACCATCTGCATATCAGATATTTACATTAGGATTCATGACAGTAGCAGAATTACAGTTATGAAGTAGCATTGAAAACCATTTTATGGTTGGGGGGGTCACCACAACACAATGAACTGTATTAAAGGGTGACAGCACTGGGAAGGTTGAGAACCACCAGACTAGAAGGAGGACAGCACAGGCCAGCTCCTAATTCCCTTTACTCTCCTGGTACTTGGTGCCCATCCCCAGCAATGACCTGAGATTTGAACCTGTGTTCCCAAGATCCCAAAGGCTTGCTGAATGCGAGTTGGAACTTACACGGCCTAGTCAGCTCCGTAACAAAATACCATAGACTAGGTGGATTAAACAATAGGGACTTATTTCTCAGGGCTTTGGAGCCTGGAAGTCCAAAGTCAAGAGTCAGTGTCTGCGCAGGGATTCCTTGCCATGTCTACAATGTGGCCCTTCCCCCAGTGACTCATGTAGTGTCTCTCTCTGACCTTAAAGACCACTGATTACATCTCACCAGGGCCACACCACCAGGACATCTATCTCCATTGTCTCCCAAGCTTTTTTCCCAAACAGCATTGCCCTGGGGGTTAATAAGGATCTAATTCATGGATTTGGGGCGGGTGGAAACATTCCCTCTCGCCCCATAGCAGCTGTAGGACCCTGACGGCATGACTTATCCTTAGCAACCTCCCTCAACTCGTCTCAAAGCAGGGTTTGGAGAACAGAGGAAAGGCAGCACCGACTAGGGCTTCCTACAGCCTAGGCTCTAGGCAGAGTATTCGGCGCTCCCTCTAACTCTCTAACCTCTCATCACTCCCGCTAACTCCATACAGACGGAGAGTGTGCACCACTTCCGTTCCACATATAAGGAAACGCAGGAAAAGAAACAATACGACCGGGGTCACAGTGGCAGAGACAAATTCAGACTCAGATCTGTGCGAGTCTAGCACTGGGATTCTTAATGCAACACCAGGGAAAGCTACAGTCAGAACTCATCTTTGCTTGGAATTCCTTCAGTTGTAGACACATTCTAGGGGACTAGCAATGGCAGTGTGGGACCTCTGAATCTTCTTTGAAAGACACAAAGGAAACTCTACTTACAAATGGATAGTGTGTGTGTGTTGAACATTTGATTTGCAGACATTGTGCAACAGAATGGAACAGAGCCCAGCACAAGGCCCGCCATTCATGCCGTGTCCCCTAACAATTGATGCCTGCTGCCATGTTCTACTGGAGGAGAAAGGTGATTTCTGCGTGTCAGGCTGCAGTCTTTAACAGGCCTCCGGTGATTCAGTGTACATTTAATCCTTCCCGACAAACAGCCTATGGGTGGCCTCTCCAACTGCCTCCTTCCTAGCAACCAAGGCCTTTTGTCATCCCAGCATCAAGTGGGCTCAAGGTTGTTCTGCATATGGGCCTCTCAGAGCCTGACACCAAGGCCTCCCTCTCCTCTTCAGCTCGCTGCACTGAAGGGAAGATGAATCGGTGTGGCCTCTGTCTTGAGAATGACTCTGTGTAAGAAGGACCGTGTCCATCTTGTTTCTCACAGTCCTTGAGCACAACCCAGTGCATCAGCTCCTCAGAAATGAGGGCTTTGGAAGAGATGAGCCTGGTGTTGGGGCTGAGTGGAAACTGTGCTGAGGGTGTCCTGTGAGAACAGTCTCTTAATAGCTTTCGGGAAAGCTTCCAAGGGGCCTGCCCTTCAGCTCCCATGACGAGAAAGGACAGAGTGAAGGGGAAAGGAATGTGTGCTTCATCTGACCCTGCAGATAGACCTGGTCTCTTCTGCACCAGCCACTGTTTCCTATGCTTCCCAATAGCACCTCTATGCCAGCAACTCCCAAGAGTAGACTCCACTGCCAAGTGCCACCTCCTGCCGTGTGCCCTGTAGGTCTCTCAAACCCATGTCCGCCTGTTTCATCTTCCGTAGGCACACATTCTTCCCTCCCTTTCCTATCTCAGGAAATGGTTTCCGTCATTCTGGGATGCCACCCTGCTCCCTTTCTCTCCACCTCAATGCCCAACTGACTAGCTGGAACACTTATAGAAGAACACTTGAGAGAAGTTTTTGTTATTTTGGTTTCTTTAAAAATGCAAAATGGCATTTGGATTAGGTTTGCATTCCCACCCCAGCTGTGGTGGAGTTGTTTGAGTTGGAACTGGAATGCTTGATGCAGGTGGCTATAATTTGGTTGGGTGCAGTCGTTCTGACACCTGTAGCTTGTTTTGGGGATTGAGTGCTGCATGGGTCGGTGGGGACTTTTGGCTTAGGGTATAAAAAGTCTGAAGTCTTGAGAGTTGGGCTGGGCATCGGTTGGTGGTTTGTTGGTTGGGTTGCTGTCGTTAGTGTGATAATTCCGGAAAAAAAAAAAAAGTTGGAGAGATTGAGTTACAGTCTGTAAGCTGAAATACTCACTAGTCTGACTCACTGTCAGCTAGTCCTCTTCAAGCTTAGGACAGCCAAAAAAGAGGCTGTGAAGATTTCTACCTTTCTCTCTTTCTCTATTAAGGCTGCTTGTAAAAGCGGTGAAGATTTCTATCTTTCCTTTCTTTCCTTTCTCTATCCCTAAATTGAGGATAAAAAATTGTAGCATACTGCTACACAGACTGCGTTATTCTACTTCCCAGATTACTCTACAACTTTAAGCTTACCTATCTCTCCCTCATCCTACTATCCATCAGCAAAGTCATCTGAAATATGTCAGAGTCCTTTACCTTTCCCCCTTGCTGGGGATGAATCCTGTGCTTTGCACATGCTAGGCAAAGTGTTCTACCACTAAACTACACCCTCAGCTCCCACAGAATCGTCTTAAGGCCATGATCTCCCCATGGCTATGCTGACCCATCTTCCAAATTAATCACTTTACAGAGTCAAGAGTGATCTTTTTGAAGAAAAAAAAAATCTGATCGCATTCTCTATTTTCAGAACGCTTTGATGGTTTGTTTCCCTTCTCACTTAGTGTAAGGTCAGAAGCCTTTTCTTCTGCTGGGTGCCACTGCCCAGCACACCCTGCTCTCGTGGGTTCAGCATCTCACAGCTCTCTTTCCTGCCCTCACCATGGTCGCGCAGCTCTTCCGTTGTCCGTGGCCTTGCTCCGGGAATCACCTGCCTGAATGCTCTCAATTCCACTCTCCCCACAGTGGCTTGCTTTCCTTCGCCCAACCTCAGAAGCTGAGATTCGCTACCCCAGCCATGTATTTTATGCCTGTCTCCCCCATGATCCCTCCACATGACCCATCTTTATTGAGCATATCGCAATCCCTTTCCTTCCTGTATTTCCCTTCCTGTATCACCTGACTCCTTTTCTAGCCTGGAAATTTCATGGATGCTTGTTCCAGGCCCGTGATGGGGGCAGTTCTCATGACTACTCAGTTAATTGCTCATTGTCTAGATGAGCTACCCAAAATCCCACAGCTGACAAGTCGCCAAGTACAGACGCAGCGCCAGAGCCGTCCTTCTCCAAGCCCACAAGCCCACAAGATAGTTGCAGGTTTGACCTCCAGGCTGAACTTTGGCAGAGCTGTGTGCCTCCCTCCCTCCACCCGTGATGCCAGAAATCCATGTGGCTAAGCCATCAGTCCCACTGAAGGTTCTGTATAAGATGTCTTCAGCATGGAGAAACCAGGAATAAAATCCCAGGCATGTAACAGAAAGAGACATGACAAGAGTCTGTGCACCATCCACAGCAGCTTTTTGCTCTGTTTGTTTTAGGTTGTCCCCATCTGGGACACCTCTCCCCTCACCCAGTCAGTACCGGAAACAAACTACTACTTCTCCCAAATATCTCCAACTCTCTTTGTGTCCCCACAGACTAAGTCCTAGGTAGGTGAGACCATGGAAAATTCCACATGCTTACAAACACTTTGAGTGTCTAGCGTCATATGCCATAGGCCCACACAGTTCTCACGCAGCTGTGGGCACCTCAGCACCAGGCAGCATCACTTCATGGGTGTTTCAGCATATCTCTATCCAGTTCCGTCCAAACATGCTATCAAATACACACTGCTCTTCAAGCACTAGTTGGTGTAGCCCAACATGTACCGGACAATACTCACAGAGGGTGTCTTCCTCCTCCCCTCTGGAGAGTAATGCTGTATCCCCCTGTTCCCCTGGGTAACAGCTCCATGATGCAGTTGCCAGTTCCTCAGAGGAACCCCAGGGTTCTCTCTTGTTTATTTGGCTGGCTTTTTTCTTTCTCTCATTTTTTCCTGCTTCCTCACTCTGCATACGCGGTGACCCATAATTAACCCATTTACATCCAACTCTGTGTCTCAGCCTCTTCTTTCATGGGAAGCCAAATTCAGAAAGGTTCAAGTCCCTTTCAGTTAGTCATCAGCCAGGGAGCACATGTTCTCAGGGGTCTCCAGCTGAAAAGGAAAGAAAAGTCAGTGATGGCTCTCAGTGGAGTCCCAAACTGAGCAACAGATGGCACAGATCACAGCCATGGGCAGAAAGATACTCAACGGCATTGCACTCTCTTGGCCTAGGGCTACCAATGGGCCTGTGATTGTAGGTCAGCATCCTCTGCCCTGAACAACCTGTCCCCTTAGCCTGGCTCTGTAACCTTTTCAGGCTTATCCCCACAGCCTCAGTCTTCTCCCTGCAATTGTCCCTCTGCAATACCATTTCCCATCCTCTGTAGAAAATCAGCACTTCCCAACCCCTGGGCCTGCCTCCACCTATGCAATCCTGCTGGACTTTGCACTTAAAAGATCCTGCATTCCATTTGGCACTGACCCGGTGTATGATGTAGCTGTGTGTGTGTGTGTGTGTGTACACATATATACATAATTATAAATAATTATAAAAGGGAATTTTTTGGACTATCTTAAATAATTGGAGTCTGATTAGTCCAATAATGTCCACCTGCATACTAGAGAAAGCGTCTTGTAACTACTTAGCCCAAGAATCTGGAAAGTTCAGAAAAAAACTGGGATCAATGATGCATCCCAGCCTAAGCTAAAGGCCTAGAATCTCTCTGGGTATCTATTGGTACTAAGTCCATGTGGAGGGCGGAAGAAGCTGGCATCTGATGTCCATGGGTTGTAGAAGCAGCCACAGATAATCTTGTTTGGGAAGGTCAGCTCAACTGGCTGGCCACTTTCATTCTAGCCCAGCCTCTGACCAGTTGGACAGCGCTGTCCACATTCATGGTGAGTCACAGGGCAAGTCCTTCCCATCAGATACTGCCCCACATAGGAACACCCTCATAGACACACCCAGGGGTGTGCTCTACTAATCTCCTAGGCATCTGTCAAGTCAGCCAAACTGAAAGGATTAGCCATCTGAAATAAAAACTTACCAACAGGCTCTCATGTCACAGTAGAACCTCACTCTTCCAGGCTCATTTCGCACCAGAACACCAGAACAGTCCAAACTGGATTATCCGGCAAGAGAAGAATGTTTCAAGGATGATTCTCTACTCGTTTCCTTAGAGAATTGGGGATCAGGTCAGAGTTCATCTGGAGGAAGCCATATATTCCCAGATAGCCCATAAATATTGTCTACAGTTGCGGGGAGGGGTATATTGTGAGCTATAGGAGGAAAATTCCAAGAGTGCTTTTGCATACCTTCTTTACAGAGTCTCAACATCTTATTTTAGTATTTTGCAGGTCCTTAAATACCCATGGTTTATTTATGAACTAAGGGTTATTAACTGTTTGAAACTTCATTAAGTCCTTCCCTGGGGATAGTCTCGGCTGAGGTCCTTTTAGATGATCCCTCCCCAAATATCTGTCTAATTTAGATTTAATAGAACAGTTTATTGTATGTTGATAAAATAATAATGAATTAATAAAGCCTTCACTGAGACTTAGGTAACAGATACATAATCTATCGCTGTAAAGCACCATGCAAATGCTTTTAATAATCAGCGTTTAATATGCAGCAACCCAGACGTAAATCCAGCCTAACCACACATTTAGAAATTCATTTTAAGCAGCTCATGAGTTTCTTGAAGATGGGAAAACCTTGGGAATGATTGTGCAGCAGGCCATCTGGTGTCCTTGAGCCCCTTAAAGCCTGGTAGGAATTTAAGGACCTCACCAGATAAGGCAGTGTTGCAAGATGTCCCCAGTGTCCCCTCCCTGAGATTAAGTTTGTGGATGCTCACTAATTCAAGCAGGCATTCTAAGGATTCTAACAATGAAATGAATCAAGGCTACCTCTAACCAGGGAATGCCAAACCCAGGTTCTCTTAAAACTTGTTGAGGACTGCCACTGGAGGGCTCTCGGGGCAAGTGGGATGTTTTGAGAGCTCAGTCCACGGATGGTAGCTAAATCTTACCTGCCTTTCATCTTTTCCAAATCTCAGACTTTGCCTCTATATACACTTGTCTAGTCAAGGACTGATTCCAAATATTTAGTCCAAATGCTACATCAAGTTACCTTTTCTTTCTCTATATCTTACCTTTGAAAGAATGCTGGTTTTGGGCAGCCGACACCCCTGGATTTGTACAAGAGGTTACAACTCATATTGTGGGGTTTTATGTACTTAGAAAGTCTCTCTTTAAAAAAAATTAAAAACAGAACTACCATATGACACAGGTGTTCCACTCCTATCTAAATATCCAGAAAACTCCATATCTTACCATAGATATGTTTACACAACCGTGTTGATTGCCACTCCGTTTATTATAACAGTCAGTGGAACAAACCTAGATATTCATCAACAGATGAAAAGATAATAGGATCCGGTACATGTATAAAATTAAATATTATTCATCTCTAAACAAAAGTGAAGACAGTTTTTTCAGGAAAATGGATGAACTTGGAATGTATAATATTAAGTAAAGTCATAGAGGAAAAAGCCCATGTATTCTACCTTAAATGTGATTGCTAGCCTATAATGTATGCATGTCTACAAGTAAATACCTGTTAGGTATAACATCTAGAAAGGAGACCAGGGAAGGGTAGCATTAGGTGATGAGAAAGGATATTAAGAATGCAGGCAAGATGATTTATGTATCACAAAAGAGGTATAAAGCTAATCCCTTCTCTAGTTTCTGCTCTGTCATAGTTTATTTCCTCTCTGTGGTAGATGGTGCATAAACATGTAATTGATGTGGACATGTAAAGCCCTACGTGAAGGTCCGCAGCTTCAGAACTGCATGGAAGTCCACTGAGATGTATGGAGTTTGGAACATGGCAAGTACTTGTTTTATCAGTTACCTTAGTTTAGCTGTGTGATGCTTTATTTGCGGGTTTATTAAAATAAAGTTATATTCAAAATACAAAACCAGAAAGTCTCCAAGAGAGAGGAAGCCAGTGGTTATGTTGAACCCATTCTGAGTGACTCCTTTTCCAACATCAAGAAAATTGCCTCTGCTCACAGACACAGAACCATCTCTACCACTGGCAGCCCTCATGCCTGGGCCACTCACCAGCCTTATATTTCTTTGAAATTAACTGTAAAACCAGGGCTTGGAGGATATCTCAGTGGTAGAGCACTTGCCTGCTGTGTATGAAATCCTGAATTCAATACCCAGCACTGCCAAAATATCATTTAAGTGTTTACATAATATAACATAATACAATATGTTATATTAATACAACATAACATAAATAAACCTACAACAGAGGTTGGTGGAATGAGAAAAGTACTGAATTTGAAACCCAGTGACTTGAGTTCAAGCCCAATATACCATCTTGGTAGCTGAGTGCTGTGGGACAGCCCATTCTGTCTGTGTCTCAAGAGAGGTTAGCCTTCATGGACTTAAAGTGCACTTTCAGCTCCTGTAGATATACTCATTCAGCACTCATTAGTTTGCTCAGTATGGAAAGCAGAGAGCATGTCAACACCACAGGCAATTCTGAAGCTAAACTGAGGGCTGGTCTAGTGCTGTAGAACAAGTTCTAAGCACAACAGTGGCCCATTCAGGGTGCTCTGCATGCTGACAGATGAGCTGGGGACAACTTTGGAGCAAAGAGAAGAATGAGAATAAATGGGGAGAATGATAGAGCCCACTTCTCCTGAACTAGCCTTCCCTAGGTTAGCCTTCCCTGGACTAGCCTCCCCTGGGCTAGCCTTCCCTGGACTGGACATCCCTGGGCTAGCCTTCCCTGGACTGGACATCCTTGGGCTAGCCTTCCCTGGACTAACCTTCCCTGGACTAGCCTCAAGAGTTTACATCTGGTCAATGAGAATGAGAATGCTCCAGGTTATGTGGCTCATCCCCAAATTTGGTGTACAGCAGCTTAGCACTTGAAGCCAATGCTGACAAGTTGTTTATTGTCTTCGTGCTTTCATCTAGAAATTAGTACTGATGATCCCTCGGAACTATGGCGAGAATCATGAGTTCACATACATGAAACTTAGCTCATCGGGGACTTGCTATGGCAGTGATCTCCCCTTTGTTCCTTGTTCCTGGGTTAGAGTTAGTAGAGAGATGAAACTATAAAGAAATAAAAGCTGGACCCTAATTCCTCCAGGTACAATCCCCCAACATTCCTCATTCCTCCCTGAAGATTCTATCATCTTCTAAATTATCAGGCCAGGGCAAATGCCTGAGACAATGCCCTTGGGTAACATAAAGGGATTATAGTCCAGCTGTATCCAAGCTGCCACCTCCAGTAGGGGAGTTATATCTTAGAAGCTTTGAAAGTCCAAGGAAGAAACTATAGCATCAGCTCTTAACCTGTAACAAACACCTGCTTAACAGTCCTCAGTGTTTCCAGATGTGTGTATGCACAGGCGCACCTGCACATATGTGTGTTTGAGTGTGCATACACCATGGGTCAAGTGTACATAGATACTTGTCCTTACTCATACATATACAAATCTGCACACCGTTGTACTCATACAGCCATGTGTTTATACAGAGATATGTGCATAAAGACTGGTGCGCATCCACCCACGGAGACAAATAGACACACATGTGTACAGTAATAAAATGTCACTAAGCACAGTTAACTTCTTATGAACTATATATCCATGAACTAGAGCACGTGTTCAGCGCCTTTAAGAACTAGAGAATCCAGGAAGCCATCTCCAGATTCAAACCTAGTTTCCAATTCAACCCTAGAAGGGCTGTCAGTGGTCATCATGGGAAAGAGAAAGATGACCAGGGAAGCAGTGCCCTGTGGCTGCTGAGAAGGTCCACCTATCAGAGACCCCATGGAAGCAATCTGACAGCTGGAGGCTTTGCTGCCCACAGATGTCCAGGCAGGTGTTCTCTCTGCTACTTATAGCTCTTGGTCCCAAACCCAGCTTTCCTACCTGTGAAAAGGAATTTGCAAGGAATTCTTGGTTGACCAAGGCTGGCCAAGAATATGGCAAAGTTTATCCTAACTGATCCCATCAGTGGTACCAGAGAGACCTCAGATGGAATGTGGCTCAAGTTCACTAGGAATGAGGGCAGGCCTTCTCCCTTACATGCAAGAAAGCTCCACCTGTGAAGTTGCTACTGTATTTCTCCCTGACTATCTGCTGGTTTTCAGACATCCATGGCTCCTTGTTCTCATAAACCTTCCTGTCACCTCTCACATCAGCCCCAGAACCAATGTCCTCATATAGCACCTGCTGCGGACTTCATGACAACTTCTACCTGCTCGGTGAAGGCCCCAGAGCCACTGTCAAGAAAGGAACAGCTTCCGAGCAGTGGAAAAGCTGAGCAGGATGCTGGGCTCCCCTGGTGGAGATGCTTCAGGCGCTGCATGCTGTCTGGAATATTAGAGAAGGAAAGCAAACCTGCCATGGGAATCATGCCCACCCGAGCTCCCTAGAGTGGTGCAGAGAATGTCAGCAATCAGGAGTTCCCTGTGTCTCCCACATGCTTCTGCTACCATGCAAAACATGCACAAGAGGCTTACATTCAAAGATGTCTCGAAGGATGGGAAGATGATTCAGTGGGTAGAGCACTTGCTGCATAAGCGCAGGAGCCTGTGTTTAGAACCCCAACATTCCTGTAAAAGGCTAGGAGCAGCAATACATCTGTAACCCCAACACTGGGCTAGGAGTGGGGCAGATAGGCGGATCTCTGGAGCTCATTGGCCAGCCAGCCTAGCGAATCAATGTTCAATGAGAGACAGTGTCCCAAAAAATAAAGTGGAGAGCAATAGAGGAAGACACCAACATCAACCTCTGTCTTCCACATACATACACACATATGTGCATGTGCACATGTGCATACACACCTGGGGTGAGTAGCATGTTTACTACTAGGTGCTGTTACCAAAAGAAAAATCCACGGAACAGGTAGACATTGATGTGCGCACTCTGGAATACTGGGAGCTCTGTATTCCTCACTCAGCTAGTGAGCCTTTATACTCTGCTTCTGCCCTCAGGTGGAAGCAAGCAACCCAGCAGGTAAGTGCTGCTATGACAGGGCTCCCGCACTGCAAAAGGGCCAGTGCTAGCCTTGGACATTCAAGAATCTATGAAATGACTGAAGAGGTACAGACATCTGAATGAGGACTGGTCCAGGCTTGTGTAACAGAGCTGACATCTGAGATGCTACTCCTACTGCCCAGTCTGTTTGAAGAGAGCTGAAGGAGCAGATGACAGGTTGGCCTCACCAGTCTTCCCATGTGCTAAGATCCTTAGGAACAGCCCCTTGCCTCCTACCCTCTATTCCTGTGCATTCCCATGCTCCTGTATGGGAAGACAGCATCTTTTTTTCAGGGGTGCCCCAGTTCCATGGCTCTGTGCCCACTGTTCCCTAAAACAAGTGCTCCCAATCTGACTCTCACATGCCCCCTGAGTCTCAGTTTAAGGGATTCTCCTCCAAGTAGTCTTCTCTGACCCACCTTTCCTAGGGATGGTCTTTCTGAGTACAACGTGGGAGTGTTTACCTTCTTAATTTCTCCTCTAGACGTGAGCTTTTAAAGAAGGAAGAATCTGCTTGTCTTTCTTGTCTGTATATCCTTAGCCTGGCGAGTAGGGGGTGCTTAATAAGGACTGGTTCCGCACGTGAGTGCGTGTTGACAGGCATCAGTCACGGAAACTGATATTTGGAACCAGATCTGGCTGCACCCACTCTTTAATGGTTGGACCTTGATAAGTTCCCTTGTCATCCCTACCTCAGCCTCCCATCTGGAGGAGGAGGAGAAGAAGAATAGCAAAGCTGTGCAAGGAGCAGGGGCGCTAATGTGTGCAAATGCTTAAACAGTGGCTGGTTTATAGGGAGCACTTGGTGCAGGGTAGCCATTACTGTGACATTAAACCCATTCCCATCCAAATCCATCTCATCTGGACATTGTTTGTGATTCTGAAGGTTTCTCTACCAACTCAGTCTCCTACAGAGGGGGAAAACCAAGCAATGACTCTATTTGCCTTTAGAGTCTTATGATGACCCCCTTCTCAATGACCCAAACACCCCTTATTTAGGCTGAGTGGACTTTATTTACAAGGACCTAGTGAATCAAACCCATCTGTGATGCAAATGTGCTTCTCATTATGCGAATAGAGCACTAGACATGCAAATCCATAAGCATTTGCATGCCTAATGCAACAGCTCTTGTCCACCCTGTTCTGTTGCTATTTACTATCTAGTTTTTATGACTTATGGATTTCCAACCCTTTAAATTTATATCAGCACCGTGACATATCTGCAAGCAGCGACAGTTTTATGAGCAGTAAAAAAGCTGCAGCACACCGCCACTAAATACTAATGACATAAATGGTAGCTGTAATGGCCCCTATTTTTATTACAATACCAAACCTCAATATATCGCAATTACCTCTATACTCAAAGCAAACCAAACCACACTGTACAGGATCCCACCCAGTGGTGGGGAGTCGCCAGCAGCAGTTTCCAGTTGTACCCAGCCTGCAGCGCTGAAGAGCTGAGGTCAGTGGCTACAGGAGGAATTTCCTCTGAGGTCGAAGAGGCACAGGGCTAAGGCCCAAAGGCTGAGGCAGGTCTCAAGCCCCAGGTGTTACTCAGAGGCGTCTCACAAATTACAGCCACCTAGCCTACCACCCTGACGAGCGGGAAGATAGAACGGGAAAGAAAGCGCAAGGTCTACCCAGCCTAATTTGCTTTGTGACTGAACAAGTCCTTCTCCCTCAGGACCACAGACTCCCCATCAGGATAGGTAGAAATACATATCTCTAAGGGATCTTCCAACGCCAGCGACCTGGGACTAACTCCATGGAAAATCCAAGCCCAAGATGTAGCTATTAATTTTCTACAGAGTGAAAATATATCCAAGAGGACATTTTTATGCCCGGTTTTATAAGTTCTGATCTTGCACCTTAAAATAATAACGCCTTGAATTTATTTTATGGCACTTTTTGTCTAAGACACTTTTCTGCCTGTTAATGACATTTATTCTCTGCATCCCCGGAGGATCATCCTTTCTATTGTGCAAGTAGGGAAACTGAGGTAGGAGGGAGCAGTTGTCCAAGATTATGTAACACATCAGGGTCAATATCAGGCCTTTAATGTGTGGCCTTTTAGTAAACTATGTTCCAAGAGCTCCAAGGCCACTCCTTCCTGTGAGTTGGAGCATCATCCTCTACACTATGAGAAGTGTGACAGAATGGATCCTTGGACCGGCTGTTCCTCCAAACCTCCAGCTTTACCACTGTGCTTTCGTTCATTTGATTCCTAAGCTGTGCCCTGGGAGAGCAACTTCCTTAAGCTGTGATTGTCATCAGTATCTCAGGGTAGACTAGGATCATTCTTCCAGGGACAGTAAAGGGGGGCATGGCATGGGCAGCTGCAGGCTTCATCAGGTAAACACACAGGAGCGTTTTCACGGGGAAGGAGGCTAGGTGGAAGGAATTAGCTCATTAGAAGATGACAGACGTGAAGCAGGCTTGAGGGGAACGAAGAGGGTCTGTGACAGCAACCTGCCTAACGAAAGGCTATTCCTCTCCACGCTCACCTCTAGGCTGTTACCTCTCCTGGATAACATTCTGTAAGATGGGCGCAACAGCTGGCACGGAGATTTCTGCAAGCCAGCATTGTAGCACTAGAACTTTCCCTTTCTCTCCACTGAGGCAATGCCACTCCGCTGCCAAGGCTGGCTGGAAGCTGGTTACTCCACCTCACAAATTCCTGTTGAAGTCCTAATTCCCAATGTAATTGTATTTGGAGAATAGTCTTCGGAGATATACTTATGATAAAATGACATCTTAAGGGTGGGGCCCTAAGCCTGTGGGCTGGCTAGTTCTATGTCAAGTTGACACAAACTAAAGTCATCTGAAAGGAGGGAATTGCAATTGAAAAAATGTCTCCTTAAGATCAGGTTTCAGGCAAGTTTGCAAAGCATTTTCTTAATTAGTGATTGATGTACAAGAGCCCAGCCCATTATGGTGATACTATCCTGGGCTGGTGGTCCTGAGTTCTATAAGAAAGCAGAATGAGTGAGCCATGAGGAACAAGTCAGTAAGCAGCACTCCTCCATGGCCTCTGCATCAGCTCCTGCATCCAGATTACCATCTGGTTTGAGCTCCTGCCTTGGTTTTCCTCAATGAACTGGGTGGGATTCAGGGTACGGAAATCAATAAACTTTTCCTTCCCCCAAGTTCCTGTTGGTCATGGTGTTTTGATCATCACAGCAATAGTAGCCCTAACTAAGACAGCCTGTATGACGGATACTCTCATAATAATGGTAATGAGACATGGTGCATCTGTGCACAATGGGAAGGCCATGTGAGGATACAGTAAGCAGGTAGCCATCTGCGAGCCAAGGAAAAGGCCTCAGTTGCAATCAAGTCTGTGGATGCCTTGGTCTTGGCTGTCAACCTCCCAAAGGCTTGGTTTCTGTCGTTTTAGCTGCCCAGTCTGCAGCAATCCTGGCAACTGGAGCAGACTAAGTCAGACAGTGAGAAGAGACCTCCTGTCATTCTTTGCTGTGAAAGTTCGTTGATCTGAGCCGCAGGACATTTTGGGCAGGGATGGAGAGTCATCGTGCAACAAAGGACAGCAGCAGCAACAATAGATGTACTTGCTCACGAAGTGAAGGCAGGCCCACCCTGTATCTTCCTCAGACCTCCCTACATCAGGGTCATCCACTGTAAAGTGCCCCCTATTCTGAGGGTGGGTCTTCTCCCCCAGTTAAACTTCTCTGGAAACACCCTTACAGATCCACCTAGATGGGTGTCTCACAGGTGATTCTAGATCCAACTCACCAAGATTCCAAACACCAATCCAAATTAACCAGCACAAGTCCCTTTGTCAACTTCATACCTAACGACATCTCTATATGTTCTGCTTAATTTCTAATTGGAGATAGTAACAAGGCCATAACTCTACCTAACATGATGTAACTATCCAACATACAATGAAAAACATACCAATTCTTCCTTCCTGAATAGATGGCAAAGACCCTTGAGGGATACTTACTCTTTTAATATACCATAACTTAAATATAATAACATTGAAGAAATGTAACTAGTTCAATCAATGTTGTATTGTATGGTAAAGTGAGAGGAAAGAAAGAACAGATCAATAAATGTGTACACATCCATAGACAGATTTGTAGCCCAATAGGACAGAAACAAACACTCACGACAATTACAATCCCTTTTTCTGTAGCTGGGCATGTGACTATGGCTGCTATTTGTAACAGCCTTCTATCCATTCCATATTCCTTCCATTCTCATCAAGCCAATCAGTAGGTCTTGGTTCATTACCTGGAGACGGGACCCCACCTTCATTCCCAAAGGTCTAAGCTACTTATCATTCTATTTTCAGATGTTATAGTTTCCCATTAATGTTAATCACAGAACATGATAACACTAAAAGATGCCCTTCGGATCTCCCGGACCCCAAACTACTCTTCCCACTTCCTCCATCACTCCACCACACTTCCAAATTAATCCCTCACCCATGCCCTTGTCAGTAACCCCAACAAATGCACTGGTTCACTAAGCTCGACAGTGAAATTGTCCCCTGGTCTGTCATCAATGCCCAATCTTGGTGGGTAGACATTTGTTTACTTACGTCTTCACAAGAAAAGTTACAAAACCCCTGGCTATGGGAAAAACAGCACCATGTATTGGACCCAGATTCAGAACATACACAGCCTTCTGGAAAACGAGACTCAGCCCTCCAGGCAACCACCACCAAAAGTGCTGAAACTGTCTTTAAAAAGCAGTTCCAGTATTCTATCAAGCCATGTGCCTCAGAATGTGGGGGACATGGCATGACCAGTGAATTCCGTGATCTTGAACCAGCAGCTACGCTTATTTGCCTGTGAAGTGGGTCCTTTGATCAGAAGGAAAGTTGTGTAAACTCACAGGGGTGGATAGCGCACGGTGTAAGTCCACAGACCATAGTCTGGGAAGAAGCATTACATGTAGGAAAATCAAATATGTGGCCAGAATAAGTACATATTCCTGTAAGGACAAAACACTGCCTGTCCTATGATGGAAGTGGTTCAACGTAACCAATTTGCCAGGAGCTTACTGGTTAGTCATGCCAACAAATGCCACCATTTTGAGTTGGATTTCTCCCCTCAGCTAATCCTTTCTAGAAACACCCTCACCACCCGAGTGCATCTCCTTAGAGTTTCCAGACCCCACTGTGGTTTGATGTGAAATGTCCCTGCCATGTGTTTGGACACTGCCCCCCCACCCTGGTAGGGCTGTTTGGGAAGGTTGTAGAACCTTTGATTCGTGGAGATGTAATGTGACCAACTGATCTCCTGCTCCTGCCACGATTCCTTCCCCTCCTGCTGCCCATCATTCGCCACCATTATGGAATAAGCCCCTGGATCAGTAAACCAGAGGAAACCCTTCCTCCCTCAAACTGATTCCTTCAGGTATTTGGTCACAGCCAGTGAGAAAGTAACTAATTGAGCCGTCGGGTTGACACTCAAGCTTAACTATCTCAGCCTGGCATAGCAAAACCCCACCAAGTGAGTGACATGAACCAAAGCCGTCATCTCACAGTTCTGGAGGTCAGAAGTCTGAAACCAGCATGGCAGCACAGGGTGTTCCTTCTGGAGGCTCTCAGCAAGAGTCCCTCTTTGACTCTCCGGTGCCCGTGGCTTCTGGCATTTCTTGGCTTGTGGCAGTGACGTGTCACCCTGCCTCTGCCTTCACATAGTATTATCTCTCATAAGGACTCTTTCGGGGACACGGGCTGTACAGGCTCTTGTGTTAACTTGACACACACTATAGTCATGGGAGAGAAGGAAAGGATTGAGAAAACACCTCCATACGATCAGGCCACAGGCCATCCTGTAGAGCATTTTCTTAATTAATGATCGATGGGTGAGGGCCCAGACCATTATGGGTGATGGTGGTGTTGAGTTCTTTATGAAAGCAGGCTGAGCAAGCCATGATGAGCAAGGCAATAAGCAGCACCCCTCCATGGCCTCTGCATCAGCCCCTGCCTCCAGGTTCCTGCCCTCCTTCGATGATGAACAGTGCTGTGGAAGTGTGAGCTAATTAAATCCTTTCCTCCCCAACTTGCCTTTTGTCCATGGCATTTCACCTCAGCCATAGAAACCCTAACTAAGACACCAGTCATATTGACCTACGATTCCAGCAGACTCTATATAGTGAATGTAATGTGTTGTTTATAATGGCATACTGTTATTTTGGATTTAATTCCAATTTTCAGAGAAAAACCACAGATCCCATATTCCTGTCATGTGCTTTTGGGTTGTCTCCTCATCTTTTAATGTCAGAGAATGGTTTTAGGGGCAATTCTAAATCTCACATGCTCATCTTATGATCCTTAGCTCAATTACAACTGCCAAATTCCTACATTGAAATAAGGTCCTATCGTAGCTACTAGGAATTAAAACAAATATATCTCTTTGGAGAACCCACTCTATTTACTAAATACTATTGTTATTTTATTCTTAAATCAGTACATTTTTCTCTTGGCTTATAAAAAACAAAATTATTTTAACCATGCAGAAAAAAATGAGTGGCAAAATGAACACTTGCACCCATCCTTTCTTTAACAGATGTTCCGACTCTGCATTATTTATTTCAAGTCTTCTTTTTTTCAAGACACGAAATATCACAGGGATATGTTTTGTAGGAATTCGGACTCCACTCTCCACCCCAGAGCCAGCAGCCACAGAGAGCTGCTGTGTGTTATTACCGTTCCCGTTTTCCTCCCTTAGTGGCATTACTCTGTCATACTGTACCCGTCACATGCAATCTCAGAATCACATTTTAGTCTGACACAAATACTACCTTTGAAATTGGCTTTACTATTCAACATTGGCTTCCTGAGATTTATCCGTGTTTCTACTTATTTCTCTACATTGCTTATTTCACCAACAGCTGACTTTTTTTTTTTTTTTTTTTTTGCAGAAGACTCAGTAATAGATGTCTTTGGCTGTGTGGGGCATCCAGTCTTTCTCACAGCTATTTAACTCTGCCACTATTGAGTGAAATTAATGATATAATCTGTTCATGAATGACCAGGACTGTTTCAATAAAATTTTATTTACAAATACTGAGGTATAATTTCCATACGTAATTTCTGCCAGTTATGAAATATAACTGTTGTTTTAGCATTTCTGCAGCTATTTAAAAAGGCAGGTGGTAGGCAGGTATTGGCCTGAAGTTTGCTAACCCCTGGGTTGAATGATTGCCAACCTGCCAGTGGAATTTCTAAAGTCATTATGTCATTTTTCAGGATCCTCCTCCAATTTTCTCCATGGCTGAGACAGAACACGCATTTGTGTGCGTGTGCGTGTGAGTGTGTGCGCGTGCACACACACACTCTACAACACTGCTTTACCAGCTTCAATGCCCTGGCAGGCCTATATATATGTGTCTCTGGATAGCTAGAGGTAGATTTTTCTAGATACTGTTCTATTGTTGAAATAATGCTATAGCAAAAAGAGACTTAGAAAAGGAAGGACTTCTTTCACTTTTACTTCCAGATTATAGTCCATCACTGAAGGAAGTCAAGACCAAAACTCAAACAGGAATCTGAAGCAGCTACCAAAGAAGAATGCTGGCTCTCTGGCCCATGCTCAGCTAGCTTCTTTATACAGCCAAGAACCACCTGCCTAGGAAATGGCACTGCCCACAGTGGGCTGGGCCCTTCCACATTAATTAAGACAGTCAAAGCAATCCTTCATAGACATGTCCACAGATATAACCTGATAAAGACAATTATTCAAATGAGGCTCATTCTTCAAGGTGATGCCAGGCTGTGTCAAGTTGACAGGTTTACCACATGCTAAATGAAGGTAGGTGTCTGCAGATACCAAGGATACAAAAGTTCAGAGAAAGAGCTCATCTAGAAAGTATCTTCTTGTATGTATGTACATTCTTTGAGGATTTCATACAATGTATTTTGATCATACTCACCCCTCTCCTCCCTCTGGCTCCTCCCAGATCCACTCATCTCCCTATCTCCCCTCAACTTCAGATCCTCTTTTTTAAAATAACCCGTTGAATTTAATTTGTGCTGTTCATATACTTACAGGTGTGGCATCATCCACTGGAGCCTGGAGAACCTACTAGGAGCCATGCCCTTAAAAAAATGGACTCTCCCCTGGAAGCCATAAGCTTATCTGTAGCATGTCAATTAGGGGTGGGGTCTCCCAAGCTCCTCCTCCACTTATGCTAGAATGCTGGCTTGATCTTGTACAGGCAAACACAATTGCCGTGAGTGTATCAGTGCAATGAGTGATCCTATCCTTCCCTGTCTTCCCTGTCTCCGACTCTTACAGTCTTCTCCCATTAAGGTCCCTGAGCCTTGAAGAGGGGATGCAATAATAAACGTCCCATTTGTAGCTGAGTCCTCCACTGTTGGTTATTCTCTGCACTTTGACCTGTTTGTGGGTCTCTTTTTAAACAACCATCCACTGCACAAGCAAAGTTTTCTGATACCGTGCCTGACTTCCTCATTGTACAATACCATACAAAGGCAGCCCACCCAGAACCAAATACAGAGGCCCTTCAGTATACGATGAATCAACCTAGCATCTTTCTCTTAGACAGAGCCCCATGTATCCTTCCTGAATAGCCGAGGGTAACCTTGGCCTTCTGATCCACCTCCACCTCACTAGTGCAAGGATTGCATGCGTGCACTACCGTACCTGGTGTATGTGATTTGGGGCATGAGCCCAAAGCTTCATGTACCCCAACCACAAAGTCTACCAACCGAGCAACATCCTCAGCCCAATTTAGGATTCTCCCAGTTTATGATGATGCAGAACAGATATGCATTTGGTAGAATTCATTCTGCAAGTGTTGGGATTCTTCTTTTTCCAGGGTAGTGGTCTGCAGTCTATTGTCTCAGGATGTTGGGCAGTAGTAGTAAATCCTGCAGCTAAGCACTCAGGAAGGGAGACACACAACAATCCACACTGTGCCGTGGCTTGTGGAGGGCGTTGAGTAGTCAGGCACACCTGGTACAACTTTAAGGGAGTATTTTTCAGGTTACCGAGAATTTATTAGGATATGCCCCGTAGTACGTGAAAGAACATCTGGACTGAGAAAAATACTCAGTAAACTTTGAGGAAAAGGCAGGTAAAATGGTGAAATAGAGCCTAAGCAGACAAGGACACACCCTGTGCTACGGACCAGGGCACAGTCACACAGGGCGTGGGCACATATTTTGGTGTGACACAATTATCTCTCCCTTCATAAGGTCTGGAATTCTTTAATTTAAAATGCCACCCGCCTCTTTAATTATAGCACGGTGCTCTGGCATCTTGAAGTTTATTGACCACACGGTTTTGTTTTGTTCGGGTTGGCAGTAAATTCGGCCCGTATGGCTTAACCAAAAGGGAGTTCTCTTTCATATGCAGAACTTAGATTTAAAAGTGAGTGTGTGTGTGTGTGTGTGTGTGTGTGTGTGTGTGTGTGTGTGTGTGATGATGATGACGATGAAACTAGACAGAGCATCATGAGAGAGGATGAGGAGAGGATCTTAAGGGAAACATGTAACGTGAAGAAGAAAGGGAACCAGCCAAACGGGAAAGGGGTCCATTGGAGAAGGCAGAGGTTTACTAATAACAAAGCGTAATGACACCTATGTTTGGAAATGAGACTCATTACTTTGTATGATAACTTGAATTTTTAATTAAAAGGAGACTCCTGAAACAAAAAAGATTCCAAGAACTTAAAGTGGACAAGCAGAAGCATCTTGAGGCCCAGCTAGGAGCTGAATTGTGATTGTTGTCAAGTCTTCCCGTGATTCCCTCTGGCAGCTCCAGAACAGTTTTCTCATATTGAATTGGCTCCCATAGAATCACTGAGCGTGTTACTAAATCCAAGAGAGCTCAAGACTCTGATTGGCCAAACCAGAGTCACATGCCTGGACACAGAAAAGGAATTGGTTTCCTTGAACATGTAGTTGCTGTAGGAGGTAAGGGTGCTTCTCAGGTGAACGGTTGAGAGCTGCCTCAAAAGCGAAGGGGAACAGCGCTGGCTAAGTAAATGATCAAAACGCAACCGGTGTCCATCTCTCTTGGCTTCCTCTTAAATGTGAATTCCTGAGCCATTCCTTAGGAGTAACAAAACCTAGGCATTACTAGGTGGAGGCCAGTCTGGATGAGGTTCTGGATCCATCCTGAGATGAAGACTTCAAAAAATATAGGAGACCTAATCCTTTAGGTCTAACCCATTAGACTGCCGGGGTTCTTAGCCTCTGGTTTAAGGCAGCCTCAGAATGGGGCTGGCCACAGGATATGGTAAAGGGGACTTTTCTGTTGGAGAAACATGCTCGTTCTTCCAGACCCAGTTCACGAGCTTTTCCTTGGACCTCTGCTTTGGTTATACTATGGAAACAACTTTGAAGCTGTCCTTCTTATCCCAATAAGGATAATCTGGGAGAAACTAAGTACCAGTGGCTTTTCTTGGACCCATTAGAGAACAGGGGATCCACAATCCAGGTCTCCTTACCTGGAGCAGACTCCCTGGGGCATAATGGCAAGACACTAAAGTGGGTGAGTTTCAGATGAACTGGCTTCCAAGTAATTTTCACTAGTTTTATATCCCAAAATTCTACCAGCTTCTCACAGTAAAGACCCAGAGATAAAATAACATTCCCTCATGCTCTGGCAAAGAGAGAAGACAAGCAACCATTCTGAAATATGACCACTGCATTTTCCACGGCAAAGGGTCTCTCTCCACTGTGAAGACTTTATCAGAGCCATGCTTGCCACAGAGACAGAGGGCAATTACTCAACTGCAGCCCCTCCAGCCTCTTTGTCTGACCTAATGGTCTGCAAAGAAAGGCAGGGAACACTTGGGAAGGGCATAGCTCAGAAAGCAGGCCCACTAAAGCAGTAAGATTTAATCACACGCTTATGGACTTCTCCTCCTCCCCAACCTAAAAAGGCTCCCAAGGAATAATAGATGGTCACAGCAGAAAGAGCTACAAGCTTCAAACAAGGGTATTAGAGGAATTTGAGGCCCCTAATGCTGTGGAGAGCAGGTGAAGTCCTGAGTTGGTGGGTACTGTTGGCATGAGCACCACCATGTCCTCAAGACTTGTAGCAACGGCAAGACCTTCCCCTGTTCCAAGTACTGATGTTGACAAATGATTAACTTTTACCTAAACACAGTACCACAGAAGTACCAGGAACAGCTTCTTCCTCCCAAATGACTGCATGATCATGTCCCCTAGACTATTCCCCCCTCACAGAGACTTCCTACAGAGACCCCCTACTGAGATTGGCTTTAAAAGCCCCCTAAACACGCCTGCTGGTGCATCTCCATCCACACAGAACCCATCCATCCCCCGCTTTCCTTTACTTTTGTCTGTCATTCCCGGTCAGGTTTCCAGGACCCAGCCATACAGGCCACATGATAACACCAATGGCTACAGCAAACCTGAAATGCAGACCAACATGTAGCCAGGTTCAGATAAGAGCTCTTACTCAAGGCCTAGATATCTAAGCTCCTCTTGCCAAATACATTGTGTTCAGTTTTCAATTAAAAAAAAATCACAAGGCATTTAAAATATCTATAATTATTATGTTAGTAGTACTAATGGAAAAGGTAGACAACATATGAATAAGGAAAACATAATAATCAAGTCTGAAAAAGAAACCAAAAGAGATACTAAAAGACAAAACCTCCTTAATAGAAATGAAGATCCTGGATTGGGATCCAGTACACTGGACATGGATCAGAAGTCAGTGAGCTTGAGGAATTTCAGTGGACATTTCCAAAAGTTAAATACAAAAATATCAAAAGAATAGACTAATTTTTTTATTATTTAACATCCAAAAAGAAAGAGAATGAGGCAGAAAAATACTTGAAGTGATACTGACCAAGAAATTTCATGATATTAACAAGAGTATAGCGCTGAGAAACCCTGGGGTTACCAAGCAGGACAGGTACCAGACTCTAGCACAGAAAACCAAAGACGATGAAGGGAAAGCATGAAAATAATAGCAGTTCCTGTAAGAATCCATGAACTCAACAAGAGAGTGGAGGAAAAGACCTAAGTGTGGACAGGAAAGGCCTACCAGCCTAGAAGCCCAGTAAAACCATCCTTTCAGACAAGGGAAACAAAGAATTCCCCAGACTAAAACTGAGGGAATTCATAGCCAGTAGATTTCCCCGTAAGAAACTATTAAAATCGGGTCCAAAGGGATGGGAAAAGGACATAGGTTGGAAATTTGGATGTCTGGGATGAAAGGAAAGGGTAAAGATGAGGGAAAGCCTCTTATTGTTCCCATTATTATCCATTCTATAAGTAGATGCTTCTTCAAAGCGACAATAGCATCAAGCTACTCTGGGGTTTTAGCACATGGACCAATAACGTATAAGATGGATGCTTACAGCATATGAAGCAGATGAAAACAATTCCATAAGAGATGTGGGCACTGGGAATACCCCACTGTAAGACACCTGTACTCTGTGAAGTATTGGTGTTATTTGAGAGTACAATTAGATTATCTGTAAAGGTAGGCAGCAAGCTCCAGGGTTTTGAAAAGTGTGTTTTTCTTTCTGTTGTTACAGGTACTCATTATGTGGCCCAGAATAGCCTCAAACTTGTCATCTTTCTGCCTCGGTCTCCCAAGTGCTAGGATTATAGCTGTACATCACCATGAAGCTGTACATCACATTGGGTATAGAAAGATTAGGGAGAAGATGGAACAATGTGTAATGTGTGACCAAAACCAGAGAAAAAGAGGCATGGTGGGTTAAGTACAATAAGCAGAAACCTCACATCAGGTAGCCACAACCTTCGATCCCAGTGGTCATAGAGGCAAGCAATCTCTGTGAGTTTGGGAGCAGCCTGGTCTACACAGTGAGAACCTACCTCTTAAAAAAAGAAAGAAAGCCGGGCAGTGGCGGCACACACCTTTAATCCAAGCACTTGGGAGGCAGAGGCAGGTGGATCTCTGTAAATTTGAGGCCAGCCTGGTGTACAGAGTGAGTTCCAGGACAGCCAGAGTTACAACAGAGAAACCCTGTCTCAAAAACACAACAACAAAAAGAACATCTATAGAAATCCTACACTAACACTACTTAAAAAAAGTAAGAAAATGGATGCTCCCACCCTTAGTAGGGGAAAAGACACCTCACTAGTCCTGCCCATCACAGTACCAGAGTCCTAGCTAGTACAGTGAGAAGAAAGGAGAAGACAGGGTGGACAGATTGGAAAGAAATAATACAGCCTTTGCTTGCAGATGATTGATTTCCTGCGAAGAAGATTCCAGAGAATCAACACAATAAATCCCGGAACTTAGTGATTACAGCAAGGTTGAAAGTTACAAAGTTAGTATTTATACAAAAATTTCCTTCTTCTCAGCAACTGACAATTGACATGTGAAAATACAGCACCACTTATAATCGCACTAAAATGAGAAATGCTTAGATCAAAGCTACGTGCATTACCTATGTGCAGAAAAACTAAAGCACTGATGACAAATGCCTCCATGTGCCAAATGAAAAGGAAAAATCAATTTTTATACAGACTTTCCATCTTTTCCTAAACTTTTCTCAAATCGACCATAGACCTGACCAATAAGTGCAGAACTAAGAAACTTCTAAAAACAAAACGTGAGCAAATATTGATAACCATGGACCTGACAATAGGCTTTGAGACATGATACTAAATCCCAATCTTATATACTTTGGGATTATATATAAGTATACAAAGAATATTAAGAATATAATAGTAAGGCACAAATAAATCTGTTTTTAAATGGATCCAAACAGATGTCTCACTAAATAAAATAGAAAAGATGTTAAAAGAAAATATTAAAAGATACTCGACATCAATGAAATTTGTAAGTTGCTGATTTTAAAGATATGAGATACCACCATATACTAAAACAGCTACAATCCAAAAACCGGTCTTTAGTAAACGCTGGTGAAGATGCAGAGCAACAGGCACATTTATGCATCTTATGATGACACATTCTCACCCCGTCCCATCATTTGTGCTTTGGGGCATTTCCCAACTAACCCTTTACTTGTGTGCTTGTGTGTTCGTGTTATGAGTGTGCAAATGGTGGCCAGATGTTGTCTTTCAAGAACACTGATCATCTACTTTCTTAAGGCAGAATCTCTTCACTGACCTAAAGCTCACAAAGTATGTTAGGCTGGCCGGCCAGTGAGTCCCAGGGACTGTCTGGTCTCTTCCTCCCCAGTGCTGAGATTGCAGGTGTGTAACACGTGTTTGGCTTTTTGTTAATATGGGTTCTGGATGTTAAACCCAGGTCCTTGGGTTTGCAAGGCAACTATTTTACCTACTGTGTTATCTCCCCAGCCTCTAATCTGAAAACTTACATCCACACAAAACCTAAATGCAAGTGTTTCTGATATCACCTCAATTGCCCCAACTGTAAGCAGTCAGCATAACCTTTAACAGTTGAGAATAAAAAAGTTGGTGCCTCTACGAGTCCAGCATCGTAGGAGAAGGTGGGGCCACAACAGATGGTAAGTAAGAAGCCAGTCTGAGAACTCATGTTTGTATCCCACGTGAGTTCAATCATAGACATTATAGACATGACATAAATATAGAAAAAGTTCAAAGGTCAGTGTTAGCTGTGGTCTCAGGAATAGTGTAGGGATTAATACATGAAGCATATTTTTAGGACAATTAAACGTCTATACATGGCATGGTAATGGTGGATGGGGGGCATTGTACAATTTTGAAAACTCACAGGAGTTTTCAGCATAAACATTAAACTTTAAAAATGTGCAAGATTTTAAAATTAGGAGGTCGGAGAATCCCAGGACTGAACATAAACCACAACTAGATAATCTTAAGTGGTTTATAAATGTCAGAACTAACTTTGGTAAAGAGGTGGGGAAAAAAGACTCAGAACTGAGCAACTGGAAATGAGGCAGAAGAATGCCCCACACGAACCCTGGCTGATGAAGTTATTCCCTATGTGGGCACTGGTTCTGAACAGCTCCAAAAACACCACCCGTACTGTAAATGAACCATTAGGAAAATAGGTACTGCATGATCAAAACCATTTTTTCTCACTGTTAGGGTAGAAATTTACAGACACGAGAAGAAGTTAAATCAGTCCCTATGATACTGGATTCAAGCTGGAGATGTCACTATGAGCTCATTTTCAGCTTACTGTAGGTCAAGATGCCTATGTTTAGACATACTTACTGATATATGTACATATATATGGGTTATAAACACACACATACACACAACTTTCTTGTTCTGTCTGCTAAGAGTTCCCACAATCAAGACACTTGATTTCCGTGTTAGTCAGCTTATTATTACCAAAATACCTGAGACAAACTACTCATGAGTTGAGGAGGTTTCTTCAACTCAGTTCGGAAAGTCAGAGTCAGTTCGGAGGCCGTGTGGCAGCCGGCAGAGCATCTGGCGGGATGCAACGATGGGTGGTTGACACGTTTCAAGTCTGAGAGCAAAGAGACACATCTGGGTCCTCCACAGTCCCTTCTGAGAGCATGTCCCCAATAGCCTAAAGACTTCACTTCCCACAGGGGGTCCTCATAGCCATTTCCAATACCATGATTCAATGATAAAGAAAAAGCAGTTCTCAGAAAAAAAAAAAAAAAATGGCTGACTCTAAGACCGGCTCAGAAAACACTTAGGATGAATCTGGGTTATCTTGATGTGTCCAAAGTGAAACAGCTCAAAAAACACATACCCATGGAAGACGGTATGTCAAGTGAACAGAGCTGCCGCGTGAAAGAGCCTCTGGGAGTAAGCTGAAAGCACAGGAACACAGGGCACAGACCCACGTCCACGAGTCCACACTGACACAGACAACCGAAGAAAGAAAGGAGAGAAAAGGCAGTTTTTCCTTGCAAAAGAAACTTCCATCACTGATGCACTCATGTCCGGAGGGCTAGTCCTCACTCTTTGCAGATGGCTGCACCTTGTGACACCCTGACCAGCAAAGAGATGTGGGCAGCAGGGATTTGAGATGAACAGCGCGGAGAACCTGGCAAAAGCTCCATCCTGACCATAAGGGTTGGTATCGACCGTGATAAGCCGTGGGATGTACCTTCACAACAACGTGATTAAACAACAATTTTCATTGTTTAATTGTTTAAATTTAAGTTAAATTTGATTGTTAAATTGTCTAATTGAATTGACAATTCTGAAGTCTCTCTACCCCAGTCACTAGCCCCCGTCTAATCGTGAATGAAACGCTGTACACATCCTCAGGGGGACATCCTACAGAATACATGACAGCTTTCAAAAGTACGAAGACTGTCAGAACAAGGAAAGGTCCGGGAGATGCCGTGCTTCAGAGGAGCCTGGAGAAACGTGAGGGTCAAATATGTCATGGTGTCCTGGGTGGGATAATGGAAGAGAGATGAGCAAGAAAGCCGGCTCCTTAATCATGAGAAACACATCATACCAGTATAAGGCGCGGTGACAGGTTGTGACTGTTCCCAATGGGATCCTGTTTTGAACCCTTGGCGCCCAGCTTGTGGCAGTATTTTGAAGGCTGTGGAAGTAGATACTTGTGGTGGAACATTGGAAGTTGTTTGACCCCCTGCTTCTGGCTTCCCACGCCTTGCTCTCTGACCCGCCTTGTGAGGAGCTTTTGCCTCATGCTGCAGCCACCATGGACGGAAACAGTCTCATGGACTGAAATCCTGCTGAAACCTTGAGCCCAAAGGTCAGCTTTTCCTGCCTTAAGTTGCTTTGTCAGGAGGGCATGTGAGAGCTCCGTGCTCCCGTTTCAATTTTTCTGCGAAGCTAAAACATCTCTGGAAATTAAAGCCAAAACTGAGAAGCCTCCTGCCTCTGCTAAGGTCTCATAGGACTTCCATTCTCTCTTTCTACCATAGCACTGCCATTTGCCTATGCTGATCCCACCAGTGCCGAGCCTCTCTCAGCCCCATCCCTCCCACACTGAATAAGAAGGGAAGCACGTCCTCTGGTGACAACGGCCTGTACTGAAAGCAAGTGTCCCTGTGCAACCCTAGGACAGTCTGTCCCCCGTCTGTTACCGTCCCCAGGCACATCGCTATCTCAGTAAGAAGCATGTCTGTCTCCTATTCATTGGCCTCTCTTCAGAGCTCTGGAGCCCTTTGCACACTCAAAGCCCAAGCCCCAGGACTGAGTTCAGCTCAGCCCTACCTGCCCCTACCCAGCTGTCCTCTGTCGCTGGTCCAGGGATCAAGACCTTTTCTGCATCTCTGGGGATCCAGGGCTTGGTTAGAACAAGAGCCTGGGCTTTCATCTGGATTGCTGTCCCCCCACACGCAGCTAAGCACTTCTATTTTTAAAGCCCTTGGCTTCTCTCTGTCTCACTCAGAAGAGTGCTCCAGGACTCTGCTCAGGATAAATGTTCCATCTCTCAAACCTCTCTCTCCCTCTCTCTCTCTCCTCCACTTTTATGCCATCGCCAATACTGTCCTCCCCTGGTGCTGTCAGGGGAAACTGAGCTCATAATTCTTCCCAGGAAGGCATTAGAAAGGGAGAGATTGAGTTCAATCAAACTGTCAGGCTTGAATTGTCTATGTGTTCAGGTGATGGTGAGCAGACTCCTTCTGGGCCTCATGCCTTCCACTCCCTTTCCTCCTGCCTGTGTGGTGTTGCCCCTTCTAAAGTCCAACCTTTATTGGATGACAAGGGGATTGAATCAAACAAGCAAGTCCCTGAACAGGGGGAGACCCATGCTACCAGCAGCCAATCTTAGCTGCAGCCTCCAGGGGGTGTCTGTAACCCCAGGAACACATGAACACATATACACATGCAGGGACACACACACAGCTTGCACACACAGACACATACATACAAATTAGTACACACACAGCTTACACATGCACACACACATAGACACACACATTGACCTTCTAAGTCACTACCACAGTAGGGTCATACCCACCCAGAGCTTTCCCCTATTAGCCTCCTATTTCCCTACAACAAATTTGTTTCTATTCAGGGCCTCAAAACCTACCATCCTACCTCTGTGGCCCCAGTCTATTCCTCCAGCTCAGACGCATCCTCTGGCCTCCAGATATCCTGTGGATATCTATTAAACACCAAGTTGACACAGACACGGATATCTGAACAGACCCTCAGATGTCACCTCTCCCCCACTGACCCCCAACTCCTCTGCCCCCCAAGTTCCACTTCCTCCCTCAGGCCAGAGGCCACACACCCATCCTGTGACACAACCAGAAATCGTGGGGAAGTCAGACCCCCCCCCTTCCACACCTCTCCCTCATCTCCCTGCCTTCATTCTTCACTCAGTCCAAAGAATTAGCTGCCAGGTCCCTCTCAGGTCCTCTCACCCCCTCCATGCTGCAGCCTCACCTCTGCTCACCGCTTCAGTGTACCTGTGTCCCTCAGCCCGCCACGGCTGCCACGGCCTTGTCCCATTCCACCTGTGCCCACTTCTGCCTTCTAGGCCTTTCCTTTTCAGAAGACAACATGGTACCTGCTCAGTGCAAAGACAGCCCAGCGTCTAGGTAAGGGTTTCTATTACTGCAATGAAACCCCATGACCAAAACAATTTGGGGAGGAAAGAAAGGTTACTTGATTTATACTTCCATGTCACTATCTATCATTGAAGGTGACCATGACAGGAACTCAAACAGAGAAGGAACCTGGAGGCAGGAGCTGATGCAGAGGTCATAGAGGACTGCTGCTTACTGACTTGTTCCTTGTGGCTTGCTCAGCCTGCTTTCTTATAGAATCTGGGATGGCACCACCCATAATGGGCTGGGCCCTCCCCCATCAATCACTAATTTAAAAAATGCCCTACAGGCTTGCCTATAGCCTGGTCTTATGGAGGCATTTTCTTAATTGAGGGTCCCCTCCTCTCAGATGACTTTAGCTTCTGTCAAGTTGATATAAAAACTAGCAGCGTATCCAGAATCTTCTGCTTTCGGTCCTCTCCCAGGACCCACCACTCTTAGAGTGAAGGTCAGCCTCACATTGACCTCCCATCCTGATCCACTTTATGACATCTTCCCTTCCCCAGTCTTTCGGAGTTTCAAAGTAATGTTCCCCAGCCTCGAGGTTTGCTGTGCTGGTATGAACCCCACCCCCACCAAACTTGGGGAGCTGATCCATGACTCCAAGATCTGCTTCCATCAGCTCAAAGGCAGTGTTGATGTGTCTTCTGCAACTGTGGTTTTAGATTTACGTATCTGTTTTATAGGTATGTGTGTTTGCCTGCATGAGATTATGTGTACCACCAGAGGAAGCCACAAGAGGGCATTCGTCCCCTGAAACTGGAGTTACTGGAGTTATAGGTGGTTGTGAGCCATTATGTGGCTGCTGGGAGCTGGACCCAGGTCTGCTGCGGGAGCTCTTAGTAGCCCTTTCTACAATGTGTATAACTCAGTAATTCTGTAGCTCTATGAGGATACTGGCATAAAGTGTACCTGTGAGCCTGAGGCAGGGGCGAGACTAGCCTGTCACACTGACAACCCAGTTCCTGGGACAGCATGCAGCTTAGAGCAAGGGCTCATGGGTTTTTACATGGATGCCAGAGCCTCCTATCAACCCTAGAAAGTGGGGTTTTATTTCCCTGCCTCCTGTAAAGCTCAATGCTACTCTGCCGTGCACCCAGATCATAAGTTTGTGGCAGAACTAGGAGTGGATGGGGTCGGTCGGCTACCTCCAAAGCCCATGCTGTTGATGGGTACCTTGCATTGATGCCCACCCCCCTGTTCCTGGGGACTATGAGCCAGGAAAGCCCTGAGGCTCCCTTCTTGTGGCCAGACATCCACAAGTGGAGAGGATAACAAACCACAGGGAAAATAGAAAGTGGGGAGGGGACTTGTAAAAACCCACTGAAAGAGTTCTCTCTCTCTCTCTCTCTCTCTCTCTCTCTCTCTCTCTCTCTCTCTCTCTCCCTCTCCCTCTCCCTTTCTCTCTCCCATCCTCCTTCTTTCTCTCCCCCCCTCTGCCTTTTGGTCTTACTACTAGCCACTGACATCCATAGAGTGCTTCTCTGTCCTTTAACTCACCACAGCCTTGCTGATTATCCCCATTCTCAGATGAGAAGACTGAGTCCCAGACCAAGCTAAGAAGCACAACCCTTGCTAGAAGCTTCCGGCTTCTTAGAGAAGCCTCAAGAGGCCCATGTTTCTAGTCTGCACCTCCCCAAGGAACAGACTGGCTCCTTTGGCTGCTGTCTCAGCATGGGAAAGAAAGGAGAAGTCCAGTCTTTCCCAAGACAAAGAGAGCTGAGGGATGTCAGCTTAGTGACAGCAGAATGCGGTACCTCTCTTTGTTGCATCCCAAAGGTGGCACCCAAGGGACCATCATCATTTCCTGTCCCTGGACTCTCCAGCTCAGCGTTAGCCTCCACCCCTCTTTTTTTGTTTCTTCTTCTTCTTCTTCTTCTTCTTCTTCTTCTTCTTCTTCTTCTTTCTTCTTCTTCTTCTTCTTCTTCTTCTTCTTCCTCTTCTCTTAAATTTCTATGAGCTATCTAAGTGTATATTGAGCAATTCCCATTCTGTTTAAAGTAGCCAGTTCCTGTTCCTTTCAACCAGAGCCCTGCTAGAACACCAGGATGAGTAGCAGGTCCCCTATACTTGGAGATTAAGCTGACATCCTAACAGAAAGGTGTGGTATGTGTCATGGTGAGAGCACCAGAGGTGGTGAGGATGGGCACAGGCCTCCCGGATCCTGCAGAAGACTAGGATGCACAGTCCAATAAGTAGGGGACAGAAGAGAGGAGCTGGGAGTTTAGACTCTAGGAGAGAAGCAGGCCCAAGGGTGACAAAGAGCAGGAAAGGGACAGCAGAGAAGGTGGAGCTGACAGTGTGGAGAGACAGATCAGACTGACAGCAGTGTGGTGGGCAGGCTCTCCAGCAGGTGCAGCTGGTACAAGGGCCCTTGTGAAGCTGCCTTCATTAGAAGCCAGACAGGAACACGGAGCGCTGCAGTGGGCTGTCAGTACTGCCGCAGGAGTGCTGCCTCCCTGGGCATCCTGCGTGAGGTGAGCCTGCTGGCTACATGGACAAGACTCTTCTCTCCTGGGAATCGGGAGCTAATTGCACATCTCAGATGAGCTCTTCTGGATGACACCATAACAGCCTTTGTGTAATCATGCCTCATTATGGGAGGCAACTGGGTCTCCTGTTTCCACTTTGCCCTGGAACACATGCACCTGTACAGAGCTGCTGACTCAGCCTGCGTTGCCTCGCACCCCCACGCCTCGGCCAGGCCACGTACTGGCAACTGGCAAGTGTCTATAAAAACAGGTCAGGACAGCAAATTATTCTAGAATTTGTGACCTTGCATAAGCCCCTCACCCAGTGCAGACTCACGGGATCCGAGTCAGGGATTAGCAGGTGCACTTCTCAAGGTCTGTGAAGATGTTGCAAGGGACAGATGCTCCCTAGTTTACATGGATTCTGAACAAGCAGAGGTGCCATAGCTGAGGGCTGTCAAGGCCTGACTTGCCTTTTAGTGGTACCATGCCTTACCATCCAGGGGAGGAGCCATGCAGGGTAGTAAGAGAACAAGCCAGAACCAGGTGGGCTGCTGCCCTTATCCAAGGGACAGTGAGTCTTTGGGTTGAGCTTGAAGGTGATGTTTTCAGGGTTGGCAGATGGATAGGATGTTGGTTATAAGGGAGAAAAAAAGAGTCAGGTCGGTGCAAGAGTGTCTGATCCTGCCACCAGAAGAATGATGCTGTTGACCAAGGCAGAAAGGCACATCACACAGGCACACACACGCACGCACACACACACACACACACACACACACACCCCTACACATGCACAAACACACCTGCACATGTACAAACACATGCACAATATATTAAACAAGAAATCTAGTTCTATTTAGGATCAGAGAGATAACAGTCATGAAAATGGGAACTCGAGTTTCTGCAGAAGCTCAGAAGCAATACCCTTGACGTCACCGGATGCTGTAACCTTTGTCACATTGCATGAGATGCTTCCTGGCTCAGGACCTGGTGCCTTTTCTCACAGCTGTGTTCCCACTGTGATGGTCACATACCAACGAAAAGGTGTTATTTCTTTGTGTTGCTGCAGAGCCAAGTTAATCATGAAATGGGCAGGGTGTACAGCTCTCACAGTCTTGGTCAGTGCCACGTGCCCTGGCATTGTGATGTCACCTAAGGCACGCATTGTTCCTCAGGGGAGCCCAAGCCCATGAGTGCTAATTTGTGGATCCAGATCCTCTGCAGATTTTTCTGAAACACCAATTCTTGTTCCTCAAATACAGGTTGGGGACTGAGAATTTCCACCTCTAACAAGGCCCCGTTTAGTAGCAGCAGCATCAAGCCACGTAGACATACCCCGTACGTATATCGTATTAGGATCAGCTGGGATTTCTTTTCTCTCTTGAGGAGAAAATGTATTACAAGACGAGGAAGGAAGCAGGGCAGACTGGTTTCTGTCTTCGGAAGGCACATTCAACAATTGTCATTCCTCATAGTTAAAGATAGCTGCAGAAGCTCCATCCACCCATTGTTCTTGCCTCGATGTATCTAAGAAATCTTGACGAAACTCTCGTGGTCTTTCATTGACTCTAAAAAAGCGTCATGCCAGTCTCCAAATCTGTCCCTATGAAAAGGCAATGACTGGGTCAGTGCTGCTGGGTCAGAAGAAAGCCATATTACTCTAGAAAAATTAGTGAAGGGCCCTTTGTCATCATCAAAGGGGTGTGTGTGTGTGTGTGTGTGTGTGTGTGTTTCTAGCAATCAATGCTGAGTGACTGCCTCGATGTCTGCAGCTTTTTTTTTTTTTTTTTTTTTTTTTTTTTTTTTTGAGACAGGGCTCTCGCTCTGCATTTGGAACTCACTGATTCGCTTTGAACTCGGTGTGGTCCCAGTTCTTACGACAGAAGCAGGATGCCAACCAAGGCTGTGGAGGAAGCCAAAGGCATCACTGCCTCCTAGAACCATGCAGCCACTCACAGTGGTACGGGGGATGATTTGGGCCTGTTCCTGGTCATCTTGGTATTGGAAATCTGACTGGGACAATATGAAGAAAAAGGCACACGCACAGAAAAGCTGGGACTGGATGGGTTGTGCTCACTCTGATGGAGGGCATCTTATTACGTGCAGCACAGGGAGAAGCTAGCTAGTCTCTCTCCATGGGAGGGCTCTGCAGGGGAGCAGTCCCAGGCTGTAAACATTCAGGAGGAGAGAGCTGCAGTCTAGGCTTTCTGTAAACACTCCCATTTATATTGGAACCAGAGGAAGGCTTTACCATTTCCCTGAGCCTGACCTGGGGGAGGCTGTGCCACTCCCATGGATCTGAGGTGTTGGAGTCCTTGGCAGTTCTGTGCTCATGTCAATAACGTGTTCATGTCAATAACGCACTCATTCAGGGCTTCCTCCACCCCTTACACACATTCACTCAGATCTTCCTCCACACCCCACAGGCCTGAGTGCTTGTGAACCTCCAGAGAAATCTCCCAGCTAGGAATCCTGGGGATCCAGAGAAGCAAGGAAAAGTACCCAACCCTGGAAAGCAACGCTATAGGCACCCTTAGCCCAGCTAGCATTGAGAGTATGCCCTGTCTCTCAGCAACTTCCAAACAGCCTGTCTACCTGAAACAGACTCCTTCCAGAGGGTAGAATGCAAGGGAAACCATTGCCAGCATTGCTGAGGCCTAAGGTGAGCTGCAGCATCTTCGCACCGTATTTGGACTTGCTTGGTCATTATAAACTCATCTGAACTCTCAGCAAAGTATACAGTAGGGAGTTTATTTTTGAGCCTCTCAGAATACAAGGGAGAGTCTTTAATACATGATCTGAGCAGCGCACACAGCTTCCTTTCAAATGAGGAGAAGGAGATGCCCAGTTGCCTCTCTTTTGTTAGTGACTCCCTCCTTCCTCCTTGAAAGCTTGCAGTAATTTCTGACTATGGAAGAAAGGGCTCTGGGTCCTTCACCTGAGTAAGCAGGTTTAAGCGAGCTTCAGAACATTCCAGAAGAATTCTCTCCTGGACACTGGAGCTGGGGAATGGAGAGGACTTAAGGAATTCTCGATTTTTTTTTTTTTATAAGGAGATGGTTGAGCTTATTTCACCCCCAGGATCTGCAGTATCCCAAGGCTGTGAAATAAATTCCAAATCCATTTTCTGTTAATTAGAACAAAATCCCAGAAGATGCTATGGCTGCCGTGAGTAGGTTGCCAGCCCCTTCACTGGCCAAGGCTACTCTTTATACCTAGAAACCTACTGGGCTTCACCAGCTCCTTGGCGCCATGGGAGTCTTTGTAACCTACTATTGTCATAGGTGTTTCAATACCTACATATCACTGTAAACAAAATGGCTCCATCCTGGATTCCTGAAACAACCAATCGACTAATATTAACCCGTGCTATCTCTTTGAAGATTTTAAAATTTTATTTATTATTAGAGTGTTGCATACTCTATCCCTCTTTTGGGGATCAGTCTTCTTCTCCTGAAGGGTCCAGGAATCAAACTCAGGTCAGCATGATCCTGTGGCAAGCATATTTGCTAGTGAGCCATCTCGTTGGTCCTGACTCACAATATTTGATGCTGGAGGGAAGACAAAGTTATTCTTATCCAAAAAAATGAAAAACAAAAAGAAAAATAAATAAACAACAACAACAAAAAAAAAAAAACCCTGGTCCCTGCCCACTGAGGTGGTCACAGCACGCTGGGCATGGTTTGGGCAAGCAGCAAGGGAAGATGAATTGTAGGTCAACTAACACAAAAGTGGCCATCCAGAGGGACGGCGAGGTTTTAGAGAGGAGCCTAATGCTGAGTCTGCATTCCAGACTCTAACAATCCGGTGAGCCCTATAACCAGCGTACAGAACTACTCATCTGTTCAAGAGAGACTTTTCTTGTTTATTGCTATGGGTAGTTATAATCTAAGAGGTCAGATGGGGGATAAATTGGTAGTGTGCTGGGTCACAGTTAGGGGAAACTTTGCAGAGGAGGTAGAGGTGAGGCAGAGTCCTGAGGTCAGGTTGGAGCCTGATCTCGTCAAGGCATGTGTCTCCTGTCCCTTACCCAACACTGTTCACTGTATCCTCAGAATGATGACCCACTTGGCCTCTGGAATATGTCCACACCACTTCTCAGGCAGTCTCATCTACACACAGCAAAGCATCTTGGTGATGAGACCTAGCAAATCTGAACACCATCTCACGCATAGTTCCTCCTCCTTATCGCCCCTGCCTGTTGCCATCTAGGGTCACACCTGGGTCTTCCCCGAAATAGACGCATTCTCTCGTGAAATGTGAAGAAGAGAATGAGTGCAGGAGGCTCCCAGGAAGGTCTTCCCAGCTGTGTGAGGCGAGGGGGCACTCCCACATTGGTGTTCCTGGGGAAATAGGGGTGCTGGGTGGGAGAAGAGGCACCAAGGGCTCCAGGAAGTCCTCCAAAGAACAGATCCCAAAGTTGTGACAGGCACAGCTTGTTTTAGATGGTGACATCATCACAGGACATTGGCTCTACAGGTGGGGTGGTATAGGCATAGAGCCAATGAAGGAGAGGATGAGGAAGACACTGCTTTGCAAGGAATCACCTACAAAGGCATACAGACGCATGCCAGCAGGTTAAGGTTAAGGTTCTAACATGGAGCACACAGGTCTGCAGACAGAAAATATTCATAATCATTGAAAATGCAGCAAGAATGAAGACTATCTGGGGTGGGGGCTGGGCACTGACATGGGGACCTGTGCTGGTGGAGGACCCCCACAGGATCCGGTCCTGAACCCACAATGCCCTGTGTTTGCTGTATGCCCTTCTTTTCCTTGGCTTCAGATTTCCAACCTGTCCAAAGCGGAAGTCTTCCTGGATGTTCCTTTATGTTACCCCCTCTGTGACAGTGTGGCACACCAGGCCGGGTGTCTAATACCCTTTTTTAATCACTACCATTTATTTAGCACCTACTGTGCATCAGCTGGGGCTAAGCATGAAATGTCTTCACTATTTACCATAGTGAAGATACTATTGCCTCCATTTGAAATATGAGGAATTGAGGCTCGAGACAGAGCTGTATTCCAAGATGAACCTTGCGCAAAGAACTCAAGAAACCATTGTAATGATCTCTGGGAAACCTATTTTCCCCCATTGTTTTGGTTCAAAGGCATGTGAGTATTCCCACTGGTCCCCCTCTAGTCATTCCAGGGCTTCATTGTTTGCTGTGACCCTGATGGGAGTGAGCCCTGTTGAGAGGGGACTGGCTGAGTCCTAGGAAGCAAAGGCTTAAACTCTGTGCCTGCCATGCGGAAAGAAAAGTTATAAACTTTTAGCCCACCCTCAGCATCCTGGAGCTGAGGCAAGTAAAGCTCAAATTGGTGATGAATTGCTGCGTAGAATCATGGTCAGAGGAGGAGGAGCCTTCCCCTAGGTTCCTGGCCCCAGAATCCTTGTCTGCCCCTCTCCTCTCCCACCCCATTAAGACAACAATTAGAGGCCGGTGAGGCTCTTTCTCCACCTGGGTAATTATGTTCTCATTAGGAGTCGATCGCAGCTGCAGCCACAAGCTGTTTGTGCTCTGGTGCAGTCCCCCATGGGCTCTCCCAGTGCTGCAAGTTCAGGGTGGCTCCAGGGGAGGGTGGCTCCAGGGGAGCATGGACTGGTGGCCTTGCCTGTGGACCCTGCTAGGCTCAGCATCCTCTGTGAAGCTCCCCTCTCCACACCCCTATACTGCTTCCTGCTAGCAGCTGAGATTAACCTCTGCCCTCCCAGAAGCCTGATGGGCAATTTTAGGCCTGGAGAACACTCCCCATTCTAGAGGTGGGCAGAGAATGGATGGCAATTCTGCTGTCCCCGGGGTGTAGAAGTGGGGATCCCGACACTACCCAGGAGGAGGAAGTAACCAAGGCGACCAGAGATGGAGAGGGGGATGGGGGCCGTGAGAGAGAAGCTTTTTCAGACCCAGGGTGAGGCAAACTTCGGGGTGGTCCTGGAACCCCTACAGGATCTCTTCAGTTGGGATCTGACACAACTTCTTTTAGATGAAAGCAGAAGGCGAGACCTATATCTGCTAGGGATCAGAGGCTCAGAGCCTTAATGGGAACCAAAGTGAGGTGTAAGTTTTTAAAGCACCCCCCCAAGCCTCTGGAAAGGACAGAAAGGAAATCCCTAGGACACCGAAGCTCTCCAGGGACTTTCTTCTCTATCCAACTCCAATCTGCCACTTGGTGTCTCTCATGACCCCATGTGGGGCCTAATTTTCAGGCATAGGTTAGCTCACCTGCCTCTGACCAAAGGAACCCTCAGCCTCTATCTCCACCCCAGAGGAGAGAAAGAGTCTAAATTGCCGCATGCCAGGACCATGGGGGAGGTGTCCACAGCCCTGCTCAGGCAAATGTGGGTGGCCATTCATGTGAAACCCAAAGCAGAATGGGGGACAAGCCCAGCCTCAAGTAGCTCCTTCCCCACCGGTACCAGGTTGTGCCCTCCCTGTAGGGCAAGGAGTAAGTGGACTAGCAGCCTCCTAGGGAGAGCATTACCTGCTCTGTGGGTTGGAACAGCTCCCAAGAAGAGACAGCCTTTTCGAAGAAATCAAGTCCTCTGTGGAATGGGATTTTAAAAAACAAAAGAGAAAAAGAGCAGCTTCAACGTCAAGGCCGGTAGGCAGGCACACAGAGAGGAAACGGGGATGGATAGTCACGTGGCAAAGGGAAGGGCTGACCCGTGGAGGACCAGGTGGGGAACCAGATTAGAAAAAGTTTCAATGCCAACTTCCGGAGTCTAGGGAGCAGGGACCCAATCCTAGCAGATGGCAGGCACAGCTGGAGCAGAACCAGGGAGAACATTTCCTCTTCCTTCTCTGGGTCCACAGGCTCTACCTTCACTTTCTGGGAGTCAGATCTGGGACCCAGTTAGGACCCAGAGCCCTAGTCCCTGCCCCAGTCCCAGTCAGTATAGATGCCAGTCCCTCACTGAGGCAATGGGGCCTGCAGGCTTCTGGCTCCAGACCAGAGAATGGCTGGGTCCCCAGAGAAGGAAGTACTCTTGGAGACTCCTCCCTGCCTTTATACAGAAGAGCAAGCTGAGGGCAGGGAGACTTGCCCAAGTTACCCAGGTGGAACTCGCCCCGATGGTTCCCTAGCACTAGAGCCCTGGCCTTTAGAACTGGATGGTTCTGCCCTTAGGAAGAGGGACCAACAGCATTCCTGCAGTGCTCTGAACTCTAGGGTGTTCTGGAAGCTGCTTGCTAGTGTAGCGAGTATAGCGAGGGTAGCAGGCACTAACTCCCACAGCCTGAAAGTCTGGAGCAGTGGAGCTGCCCTCTGCACTTCGGAGGGTAGGCTCTGGCCAGCTGAATCATTGGTCAAGGTAGTTCCCTGGCAAAGATTCCCGTTGTCCTTGACCTGTCCTTCCCAGCAAGAAGACTGAAGACAAAGCTCGCATTAAAAAGAAAATGAAAAGAATCGCATTTCTGTTACATTCCTGTAAGGCCCCTCTTCCGGAGGGACTTAAGAGGGGAGGGAAACTGTGGAGGCAGGAGAGATGGGCACCTGATTGCGCCTCACTCCGGAAGCCCCCATTTGCCCCCCTCCCCATGGGCCCCTGGGCCCCTGGGTCTGTGAAGGGCGGTGCTGCCCGAGGCACCTTAGACTGTATAGCTGGGAAACAGGACTGAAGTTCCCAGCCTGGCGGTGCTTGTGAAGCGCCCTGCCGGGAAGCAAAAGGGAGAAGTGCCGGAAATTCTGCCTGCCCTGCTGTTATTCTCTCTCTCTCTCTCTCTCTCTCTCTCTCTCTCTCTCTCTCTCTCTCTCTCTCTCTCTCTCTCTCTCTCTCTCTCACACACACACACACACACACACACGTTTACCCCATCCTTAAGGTCCGAACCACTTAAAGTGGAATCTGAATCTCAGTCCAAAAAAAGCCCTCAATGAGGGCCCAGAATCACGCCACCTGGGCGGCGGATCTAGGTCCTGAGCCCTCCGCCTCCACCCGCTTCTGGCGTTGAATCGCCCGCATCCAACACAGGGGCAGCTTTTCCAGACTTAAACTTAAAACGAAGTCGTTTATTTCAATTTTGCTTTCACATTATGTTTTGATACAATCAAAACTCCTGGACGAACCCCTTTAAAGTCCTGCGAATGAGCACAGTCGCGGGTCTGGGCGCCCGGGTTGTTTGGCGGTTGGACCCCGGGTTCAGGGGCGCTGGTAGTAAGGTGCTGCGGAGCAGATAGAGCTGGAGACATCCAGGGACAGTAGGCGTGAGGACATTGTCACACGGGACAGGCGGGTTCGAGTCCTAGAATTGGTAGTAATTCCTGATGCATTTGGAATTGAGGGTGGACAACAAACTTTCTCCCAGGCCCTCAGTCACGCCTAGCAGGATTTGGGCCAGATTTCTCACGTTCTACCAAAGCAGGAGACACAGAGAAGGCAGAAGGGACCTGCTGCGGGAGAAAAACGAGAACTGGCTCTACGAAGACGTCCTGGCCTCTCTGGTTGCATCTCCCACATCTCCTGCTTCTCTGCCTGCCTTGGGCAGCCCCAGCCCTCAACCTCGAAACCCGGAAAATGCGCAGTTTAAAAAGCTGTTTCAGAAAAATAAAAGTCCCACTTTGATTTTATTGGATTAAAGCAAAATTAAATTTTGGCTATTCACACATATTTTACAGAGGAAGAGGAAGCGTCCCGAAGAACCTCCTTGGCGTTTGGTGGAGCCACAGAACACGGGGCATTGACAAGCATCAGAGAACAAACACCAAGCAGCTTTAGATTTCACGATCACTCCGAAAAGGACAGAAATACGGAATACAGCCAGTGTCCACCCGGAAGAGTTCTTCGTGTACAAATGATACATATACATATTTATGTATAGTTAAACCTGTCACCACGGAGGTGAGTCCTTCCTCCGCTAATAAGCAGCTGAGGACGAAGTCTCTCCAGCTTAACTCGCGGTGTTTGAAGAGCAAAACCTGTTATATTGAAACTACCTGCCTCATTCAGAAACAGAAACCAAACTGACCCCCTCTTCAAACTGTGGGGAGGGGGGCATACTAAGTTTCAGTAAGTGGCAGGGTTCAGAGGGGGTCGGGTGGGGAGAAACATTTCACATTACTTCGTTAATTGTTGGGGACATGGACGTGGGTAAGGAACAACGGCAAGGCAGTCTCTTCCTCGATTACTGCGACTGGCTTGGGGGAGGCGAGTTTATTTTTGGAAATAGGAGTGTGCAGAGCTAAGCGAAATTTACTTCTCTTAGTAAGGGAGCAGACGAAGTTGGACCGTGGGCGGCGCGCACCTTTGCACCCAGGGTAGCTAAGAGCACGTAGGAAGCTTCCGGTTGCGCCGCCGCTTCCTTGCCCCGGTAATTTTCGGCCTCTTTCTTACTCCCCTCCTGCCTCCATTCCCGATACAAGCCAGTCAGAGGGGAAACACGAGGAATCCAGAGAAGGTTGAGTACTTCCAGCCCCCCATTAGGTTCCCCCGCTCCAGCTTGAGGTATGCTCGGTCGCCTTTCTCCATCTGGATCAGGACGCCGTTGCTGGCAGCCTCTCGGGTCACATCTTGGTCACCGGCGAAGGCCGAAATCACTGGCCACCCGTTCAACATGAGGCTCACCTGAGAAAAAGAAAGGCCTGCATTAAAAGCAACCTAGGAGCTTGATTAGCATCTGCCAAGGCCCGGGGGCCCTGATGGAGCTCGAGGGGTGCGGGGCGAAGAAGGGCTTGGCTACTCGATCCGGAGGCCCTAACCGGAACCCACACCGCCTCTAGGCAGAGGAGGGGTCTGCCTCTCCAGAATGGCAGTCAGGCTTCTTTACAGTTTCTCAAACGAGCATGCAAGTGAATCCCGACTGGGCATAATCCAGTTAGTGAACCCGCAGGTGGCTGTAGCGTCCTGAGACCTTTGGCCTCGAGCCAGCGTGCCCCAGCAACTCCACTCCCGAGCGCCACGAATTACTAAACCAGTACCAGCATCCCGGGCCTCTCCCGGTGTCCGCGGCGAGGACACTGGGGTGGGGTGGGGTAGGGGGATTGGGAGGGGAGCGCATAATGGAATGCCACACGAAGCAGATTGGAAGCTCCCAGGTGTGGCTGTTCAGAATTCCAAGATCTGCAAAACTGCCCTGGAGCTCCGTCCCCAAGCCACCCGCCCAATTCTCGCCCCAGATCCTGCCGCGCCCGCCATCGCCTGGTTGTGTCCTTGCGGTGGCAGTGTCGGCCTAGGGCCCATCGCCCTGTCCTCGGTCGCACTTTCCGCCTCTGCAGGCGCTCTAAGGAAACCGGGACATCTTTGGGGGACCTGGCTAGCGGATGGGTGCTGGCCGGGACACGGCAGGACCCGGAGAAAATAGCGCTATCCCTCCCATCCCCACCCGGACCTTTTTATGTCTTCACCCTTCGAGATTCGAGTTTAAAAACAAGCCGGCAAGTGGGGTTAGGGAAGGAGAGAGTTTCTATCCGCGGTGCTGAAGGAAAGCGGAGAGGCTGCCGGAAAGGCTTTGGGCTATGGCGAATTGTTGCGCCTAGAAAGCGGGCGTGGAGGAGATCTTACAGAAGCCGTAGCTGTCTGTGGAGCTAACAACCTTTACAAGGAAGTCCCCGGAGTCCCTAAGGAAAACCAAGGGACCTTTACAGAAAGGCCGGAAACTGTTTCTAGGGATGGAATTGAGTGTCAGGAGCCCTGGACAGCTTAAGGCGCAGTGCAAACCAAAAAGCTATGAGGCCCTGCTACCCGTCCCCGGAGCAGCCCGGGCGGACGCCGCTGATTTCTGCCTCTCGCTTCCACAGAGCTTCCGACAGAACCCTAAGACCAGCAACCCCCTACCGAGAGCCTGGTTCCCAGGTAGCAGCTGACCTGGATGGTCTGTCTGTTGTAGACTTTCACCACGTGGAAGTTAAAACTGTAGATCCCTTTGCGCGGGGCGATGAAAGTGCTGCGTTCTGAGTCAAAGTTGTTCCCGATGTTCACTAGTACCTAAAAGGAGACAGGGACGGAAGGGCTAAGACCGGAGTCCGTCCGATCATGGTCCTCGCGCTTTTGCAGAGCCTTTGGAGAGGATCCCACATCCGATTTCCACGCTCTCCCCGTCACCCCCTCACCAGTCCATTCTGGATGCTGCAAGAGAACGGGAAACTCACCTGGTCGAAGTAGATGATCATGGTGCGATTACTCATCTCGGACGGCTCATGGTTGGTGCTCCTGATGGCAGAGAAAGCCACCTTGGCGCTGCCCGAACGCACAGAAATGCCCAGAGCAGTGCCCGTGGGGTCAGACGTGGGGTTGGAGTCACACACCACCAGGCACTTGCCCTCCAGCACGATGGGCTCTGTCTCATTCTGCCCGCGGGCTGGGCCTGCCAGCCACGCAGCCCCCAACAGCAGCAGCTCCACGACGCCCAGCATCGCGCCGCCGGCGCCCACCCCGCCCCCCACCCCGGGGGCTGCCAGAACCAGCCGCCCCCCTCCCCAGCCCTGCTCCGAAGCCCCCTCCTCAGCTCTGTGCACAGCTCCGCCGACGCCTCCCGAGCCACTACGCCTCTCCCTCGCACTCCAGGACAAACGTCCCTGCGCGCCGTGCACCCGGAGCCCCGCCCGGGCCTCAGGGGTGCCGCGGCCGCCCAGCCGCACTTGGATGCATAGCCTCTGCTGCCTGGTCCCCGCTGTTGCCGCCGCCTCCTGTCCGCACTCGCCGCTGCCGCCGCCGCCGCCGCCGCTCTGAATTATTGATGCAGCTGGTGCTGCAGCCGGAGCGGGCAGAGAGCGCGCGCCGGGCACAAAGGCGCGGACCAAGCCTGGCCCCGCCCCCGCCCCTCCCAGCCCGCCTCCCTGCGCGGCTCCGCCCCACCTCGGCCGAGGCTCCGCCCTTCAGCCAATCACGACGCACCGCGCTCTCCGCCGAGCCAATGGCTGCCCTGTCCGCGCGCGGCCACCTGACCCAGGGCGCCGTTGTTATTAGGCGCGGCGAGGCGGGCGACGCGCGGCAGCGGGGCTGGGCTCCGGCCGGGAGTCAGCGGAGGGAGCGAGGGAGGGAGAACGCGCGCGCGCGCCCGCCCGCCCGCCCGGACAGTTCGCCGCAGCCGCTAGCCCCGAGCCTTCTCCCTGGCCGCGATGCCCGCAGCCGCCTCGACCTCCTCGCGCGCCCGGTTCGCGGGCTCTCAGGTAGGAGGCGGCGCGCCGCGGGTCGCGAGTGCAGGTTCGCGCCGGCCGAGAGGCGCCGCGTGGGTACGGGGTGCGGGCGGGAGCGCCCCCCCGTGGGCGCGGGCGTGCGGGGCAGTGGCAGCCGTGGGCTGGTTAAGGGCACGTACGTGCGGGGCGGGGCCTGCTTGTCGGCCCCCGGCGCACGTGGAGCAGGGAGCGGAATAGGCATCAGGGGTCCGAGCGAACCCGGATCACGCGTGGACTCGTCCGCTCGAGGGCAGGTATGCAGACCAGCCAGGCGGGGCTCACGCCCGGACGCCTCGTGAGAAGCAGGAGTGGGCAGTTTGTTTCCTCCCTGGTTCTTGATACGTGTTTTGCATCCGCGCCTGTATGAGCTGTGCGCCCTTCCCGCGCGCCCGGTGCGCCTGCCCGCCCGTAGACTTAAACCACACACGCATTCGGAAACAAAGTAGAAATGCATCCTCTCCCAGGGCAAGGGGAGGACCTGCAGAGGCAGGCCGGTCCCGCGCCTCCCTAAGGACTGCAGACAGGTAGGCGGAGGCCAGAGGGCCACCGACCCGAGCCGGCAAGGCCGGCGCCTGTGCGCGGTTGGAGCGGCCGCCCGCCAAGTGAACCTCGCGGTGAGCGGCGATGCAGGCCGCGGGCCTCCGTGGAAGGCCCGCAGCTTTTCCGTTGCGGGCCTCCGAATTCCGGGCTAGCCACACCTAGCCGCTTCTCCAGCCTCTTTTGTTTCTCGGAAATTTCTTTATTAGTTACAATTTAAGGAATTACCGGAGGAAACCCAATAGCGGACCTCTGCCTCTGAGTGCCGCCAGAGGGAAGGGATGGACGGACAAACCGCAGTTTCACTTAAAATTAAAACAGTTCCTATATTTTAAGAAATCCCCAGAAAGCATTGTCAGCCTTGGTTATGCCTAATGTTCTCACGCTCTGGCATGAAAATAAGAGGTGAGAGCTGGTTTAATGAGGCGACAGCGCTAACCCTAGCCTTGCGTTCCCTGGCCACTAGCGACATTGTCAGCCATTCCATGATCTGGCACCTGCTGAGTGATGCCTGGTCAGGTGCAACCAAGAGCAAGACATGGGGGTGGGAATTCTGTTTTCCGGGAGCACATCAACAGAGAAGATTGCCTTCAGTCGGTGGTTGACATCCTGCTCTTCCTGTCCTCTGATAAGCAGTGAGCAGTGCCCACTGCTGGTCAGTCGACCTGGTGTCAGGGATTCCCAGGCTCCTATTTGCACATCATGACTCTGGTCCACACCTGTGTTTCTCAAGGCCTGCGGGCCTTCTTTGTCTTACAGCCTGCAGACATGATTAACTGACCCATCCTCTGTTTTCTTCCTTGCCTTGAAAACCCAACCCTTTTTTTTTCCTGTCCCAGTGAGTCTACCTAGACCTGAACAATGGCAGGACCTTCCATATGGAACCTGTTCTATCCCTGTGTCCTGTTTGAGCCTATCTCATAAGGCTGCACGTTGGTTCATGATCATGAAAAGATAAAAACTAATTCCAACCAAGTTTTACATATCTATATGCAAATATTATAACCAATTATTGATATTTATTTGGTTCTACCATGTGAGATGTATTTTGGCTTTAATGCTAAACCTCAAAGAGCATCATGGACAACTGGCAATCTCTATCCTGGCTACCTCTAGCCTGGGTCACTTGCAAGAGCCTGGTCATGTACCATTCCTCACAGTGAATCTCTTCCTGGCTTTTTCTCTCCATGCCTTCATTTAATGAGTATCTGTAAAGACCTGTATCCTCCACTTCCCTCCATGTAAGATTCCAAGTCTGTCCTGTCCCTAGCTCTTTCCTGTGTGCTATGTTAGAAATAAATGAATGTTACTGTAATGTTTATAGGTATGTGCTTTTCTGTGTTGTGGTGATTAAAGGAGATCATGTAAATGAGGAAGAAAAAAATCACTGGAAATGTCAAATCACTTTTTTAGGCGTCTCATGTTTTTGGAGTCAGGATTCTTCTAGGGGCAGGTGACATCACCAGTTCAAACTGGCTTAAAATTTTTACTTAGTCAATGTAAAATGCCTAGGGATGTCTTGCCATTTAAAGTGCAGCACAATTGGGCCTGTCCCTCGGATCCTAGGCTTTCTTTTCAAGTTTTGCCTGCATACTCAGAGACAGATTGTTTTTATAGACTATAAATCTTTAGAAGGTGCTATCACCTTAGTCCTAGTAAGAAACAGCCCCCCCATCAACACTTGCAGCTAAAAATCTCAGAACTATGGGACAGTTTGAGTCGCTTGCCAGCTGTCCATGATGCTTTTCAAGGTTTCGCTTTAAAGCCCAAATGCACCTCACATGGTAGAACCAAATAAATATCAATAATTGATTGTAACATTCTACCATTCTATTCTTTTTTTTTTCTTTGTTTTTTCTTCAAAACTCTGTTGGAATTAGTTTTTATCTTTTCATTTTGTAGATTTCCAGAAGGGTGGATAGATACCTAAAATTCCTTAACATTCATCAAGGATGAAAACAAATAAAAGATTGAGTTGGAGCAATAAAAAGATTGGTTGTTTCTGACAATGTGCGGCTGTGGGTTTTGACTTGCTCAGCATTCTGGTACGGAAGACTGTTAAGGTGTTAAAACACTGCTTTGGTGAAGCTTGTAGATTAACATGTTAGAAAGATTTAGTGAACAACAGATTACACGTGATGAATTTGAACTGCTTTTGTTATCATTTACTGCAGCCTTAAGCGTGGCCTAGTGTTGGTGAACTCAAAGGCAGTTTCCTCTTGCTGTGTTCTGAATTCCCATCCACAGTGAGCTTTGGAAGAGGCGTGCATTCCAGCTTCCATGGACATCATGCTCCTGGCAGCTGTGTGCCCCCCCCTCCGCCTTCACCCTAGGGAGAACAACCCTCTGTGGGAATGAGAGGGCACATCCAGGAAAGGCAGTATTTTCTCACAGGATTCATTTTCCTTTTGTTAAACTGAAATGGGTTCTCCACACCAAACAGGATTTCATCTCTGGAGTCTTGGTTCAAAGGCCCAGTCAATGCTGATCACTGGGATGTGGTTCATTTCTTCTTAAAGTAAAAGAGAAGGACTGCTCTATTCTGAAGAGTATTACATTTAGAGTATCAAAGCCTGAGGTCATTTAAAATCAGTACCTGGGAGATAAGTATCCTACAAACCATCTGGTCCTATTATTAGAAGTATGAAATAGTCTTTTCACTTTCACCAAAACCTGTCTTCCTGTTGCCTGTTCAGACTAGTTAGATGGAACATTGTTGCTTTCTGATTATAAAAATTAGGCTTCAAAATTAACTCAGTAATTTTTTAATTAATACTTTTGTTTAGTGAAGACTAGCTTTTAATTTTTTTATTTAAAAAAATAAAAAATCACATTTAAATTGCTCTTGATTCTTATGTTAATAACGAGATTCTACAGTTTCTTAGCCCATGTTCAAAAAGAAAGACTATTTTTTTAATTAAAAGATGCAATGCAATTTTCAGAATGATGCCTTAAGTATGGTGTAGCATGTACAGGTAGGAGTTTCATATGAAGTTTTCTTAAAATAGATGAGATTTCCATTAAGGTCAAAGGGAAAAATATAATGTGATCCTACAAATCTCATACACACACACACACACACACACACTCTCTCTCTCTCTCTTTCTCTCTCTCTCTCTCTTCTCTCTCTCTCTCTCTCTCTTTCTCTCTCTCTCTCTCTCTCTCTCTCTCTCTCTCTCTCTCTCTCTCTCTCTCTCTCTCTCTCTCTCAAACACTAGTTGGATTTTTTTCCCAAGAAATATTTATATGCTGTTTTCAATAGTTGATTCTGGAGACAAACCAAGGTCTAGCCAGTTCAGCAGACATTCATGTCGTACCAACAGTGTGCTAATCAGGCTTCTGCTGCACAGCAGCCAGCAATGCCCATGTTTCTCATGTTTGCCTCCAGCTCTGTTATGCAGGCTTCTTGAAAAAGGTGCCTTTAGCTCTTCTTTCTATGTGTTTACCTTTTTCCTGTATTCAGAAGGCAGATGAAACACAAACACACATACACACACAGTACACATACGAAGTTAATGAGAGAACTGCAAACTAGTGATTCAAGTGTATACTTCAAATTTAATGTGTGAGAGAACTGTTGGGTATTGTCATTGTGGGTGGCTGGATTATCATTTTGGAAGACTTATCACCAGTTTTAATAGGGGCCTTTGGTAAATTCATGCATTTACAGCTACATGAAGATTCCCCCATGGCTCAGCAGAGAGATTGTTGAACCTTCCTTCCCACAAAGGTAAAATGAAAAAAAATTGAGTAGCTCTTTAAGGATGGAGATGCAGAAACATGAAAATGGAGAGTATATTTTTTTTAAATTCCTTCAGAAAGGAATGTTTCCAAATGGTATTTTCTAGCAGATTTATTGCAAATTAAGTCAGAGTCACATCGTTGGCTCTTCCACCCCCCATATCAAACCCCAGTGACAGGTGCCTAGGCAACTGAGCTCCCCAGGTGTGTGCCCCCCTCCACTGAGCCACCCTCCCTTGCCCTGCTTTTGCACTGGCCACTGACCTCTTACTACTTTCATCTGGTTCTGGCTAATGAAAGACACCAGCAAGAGATCAGAGATGGGTGGGAAAGAAGCTGGCGGGGGGGGGGGGGGGGGAGGTTGTTATCTGCCTGTGCTCTTCCTAGTGCAGCCAGGGGATGTGGGAACAAAGGATCCTGGGAGATTCTGGCTGTGATATCTCCCTTCAATAATCCAGCCCCTGCGCAGCCAGAGGCCATGTCTCCTCTCCAGAGCACCAGTGTGCTCTGGAAACACTCTTCTATTTTCTGCCCAACGTCAGGAGGTCTGTTGCTCTGTGGTTCTCAGCATCTGCTAATGAGCTCTGACCCCACCAACACCTGTTTGGTAAAATCTCTCCATTTCCTCCTGCAATCCCACAAACCTGTATCAGTATAAAACCTTCTGTCCTGAGAACCAACACATTTAATATGCTTTATTCTTTTGTAGGGCCATTAGTTGCCTGGTTATAGAAAAATGGCTGTGGATTAAATGTTGACTTACTACAAATTCAGATTTGCTACGTGACATTACCAGAATATATACTTTGAATCAACAAATTAAGTTGACAGAGTTTTTAAGGATATTAAAGTGAAAATATTAAAAGTATTCTTTATTAGCTGATGCTGAATCTCTTAGTGGAGCTGGTGTGTCCTCGTAGCACAGACAGGTATTAATGTCTTGAGAACTCATAAAGCTGTCTTGAGAATTTGAAATATGAAGATCTTCCAAAATGTCTTCATTGTTGGGAAAGTGTGACAACTCTTGCTGTTCAGTTTTTAAGCTGTAAACTTTTATCTGTGCCTAATTTAAACAAATAAGGATTTTATTGTTATTACATAAAATAGGTGATGATTTTTATTTTAAAGTAACAGATTGGAAGCAAGCCACAATACAATATATTTCAATATTTAGATACTTATGAGGGAATCCTTTTAACTTAACTGTGCATTTTATAACTGTTGCTTACATTGCTTGAGGATCTTATCAAAACAGAAAACACAAAGCAATTAGAAAGTAACCTCTGACAGATAAGCTATCTGTACACAGTCATGAAAGCTAGAACAAATTCAGTGGAAGCATGAAAGCTAGTGCTTACAGATGAGAAGAACAAGCTGGCTGAATTCCTAACACTGTCTTGTAATGACTCCATAAATAAGTATGGATACATCACAATTCATCTGATTTTCATGGCATATTAAAAGAGTTCCTGAATGTTTTTCTAACCTACTCAATTACTCTGAAACCAGTGCCAATGTGTAATGCATCAACATTATCAAGATATTAGGGTTGCATGGGGATACGGTTTCTGTAGCCTTTTTAGGTAAGACCAAAACTTTTGAGTGCCTTGAACCTTAATTCTTACCAAGTCATCTGCCCACGTTTTACAGATGGCTCTGGAGTGTAAGTTCTCAGACTGCACGGCACAGCAGCTTCTCTGTAGTGATCCCAGAACCTGGATGTGAGGAGTGGAATCTCCTGCCTGTGCTCACCAGACTGGTATCGATCAGCTGTCACCTCTCTGAAACAAGTAGCAAGTGTTCACGTAAGAGGTTGACTGAAGATGAAATGAGAGAATCCATGCTGTTGGCTAGCCATAGCTGAGAGCTGTCCCCCACCCCACCCCCAGAACCCCAAGTTCGTTTCCACTGCTCTATGCTTGCTCCAGATGAGTTGAGTTCACTCTTGGCCAGCTTTTCTTCTCTGGCATATGGAAGTTCAGACAATGTCTTTATTTAGTATTAACAGATAGACAAGTCTTTGACCTTCAAATTTGAAACAAAGACTACCTGTGTACTTAGTAACAATGTATACATAACTGGCAGTTTCACAAACACTATGAATCCTTTTTTCTGTATTTATTCAACAAATGTGTATTGACTACCCTCCATATAACATATATTCACTGTGAGGACTAGATGTTTGTCAGTGAACAAGCCCAGGGCATTAGGAAATATCTAAATTGTAGCAGTCATTTTTTTCCCGTGTTATCCCTGGACAAATAGTAACATGCCCCTCATCTTGCAAATCAGACTGACCACCTAACCCAGACTGCTGCACATCATGACAGCCATACTTTTTTTTCAGTTGGAGCATTCTTAAAAAGATACTTTACAAGCCAAAATTTGGCTGTTTTGTAGGTGACATTTAATTTTTTTGCTATTTCTAACTAGGGATTTAATTGGAAAATCAGCATTATAAATTTTATGTTGTCATTTCTATTTTTAAGTTTAAGCAATTTCAAGGATGGTGGGTCTGGCTGCCTGCAAATTAAAGATGAAGCTGATTGTGATGTTGCATTTGTACATTCTGCCACTTTAGAGTGGTTTCCTCGGGGTTTTTTTTTGTTTTGTTTTGTTTTTTTTGTCTACAGAAAGTGTCATTTTAATAAATTTGCAGTGCCCTTTAAATATTACTTGTTTTTAAAAATCTTCCATTTAAAATGTGTTCTGAGAAGGGGATGTGGTGTCCGTGTTTAAGGTCAGGAACAGGACGTATGGAGTCAGCTGCTGTGCTTCAGCCTTCCCTTGTCCCTGGTGACTGATTCAGGGAAGCATACCTTGCCTGTCTGACCTCTTGGCATCCGTATGAGACCTCATGCTCGTTACATGCGTAGGCTCTGCTTTTCCCATTGCTGTGGTCTTGTTCTCCCTCCTTACAGATGGACCGGCTTGGTCCCATCCCCTCCATGAGTGCGGAAGGGAGGCTTTGACATTATACTTGTGTAAACATGGAGCCCGCCGTGGCTCCTGTTTCTTCATAAATGATTCTTTTGTATTATGCTAGAGGAGTGGTTCTTTAAATAGAATATTCTCCCGTGGAAATTGCCCACAATGCTGAACACACCTTGTAAAAGGCAAGGCTGGAATATAGGGTGCACCCTCAGCATTGCCTGGAAGCGAAGTGCAATCTCTGGAGTGTCCAAACCAAATTTATAGCAGTTCATTAGTGGGAGGCATCATGAAAACGGTGGGTTGCTATTGTCATGGAGGAGACAAAGGGCTCCGATGAGGCTCAGAAGATGGAGCACTGTAGAGGGTTCTCCCTTGTTCTATAGAAACCCATGTGCCTGTTTTGAGCCCAGTTTTCTTTAGAGCATATGTCTGGCTGAACAACCAAAAGGATGTTTATATCCTAGTCACTTGGCACAACGTCTGACACTGCTTCAGGGAGATTTCATTTCAGACCTAAAGGATGGAGCTGAAAAAAGCAGATGAGGTTTGGTAGTCACAAGAACTGGCCGTACTGCAAATTTAGTTTTTCTCTTTTGTTGCTAAATGGAATTACATTTTTTTTTTTTTTGGCTAGAAGATAAATAGGGAGGCCTAAATCAGTTTGCTTATTCTCACTCGTTCTAAATGAAAACAGGGGTTGCTTTTGTCCAAGGAGATGAGAAGTATTTGGGACTCTGCATGATGTCTCCGTTGCCCACAGAATTATTTCCGTTACATCACATTGCCCTACGTTCCTGAGTAGAGTCTACTTGATATCAAATGACGGCACCGAGATGCATTTAAAGGAAGAGGAGTGTTTCTGTAAAGCTGTCTCTGGAAGTACAGTGGGAGGGTAGAACCAACACAGTGACCTCAGCCTCCTGGGTTAGGGTTGCGCCCTTTAACCTTTTCTGTACTTCTGTTGTCTGTCCACTCCCAAACCTCACCCAACGTGTTTTAATACTGTTTTCTTAGATGCCAAAGAGAGAGGGTTTCCTTTTCATAGTTTTAAAATTTGCATAATGCCCGCTTGTACTAGCCAGGCGCTTCCCTGTCCTTCTTAGCCTTGCAAACCACACATGAGGAAGCTCGTGGAAGGGCCTCTCAGGTCCTTCTTTTCTTTCACCGGTAGATCATTCAAAATGAGAAGCAGAAGTCTTTCCTTCCCAGCATAAGCACACCTCGTTCTCTCTCGTGAATGACGTTTAACGTCTGAGAAACTCAGATAACCTTTTTTTATGAGAACTGCTCTGACCAAAGCATTATTTTGTGGGGTGGACTCAAGGTTACATGTTTAAGAAAACCGTCAGGTTAATTCCCCTGGGAAAGCTGTCTTATTCACATGCTGTTAATACATCAAAAAGACACCATCAGAGCCCACACAGGTACATATGCCTGGATAGAATCAAAAGAAAGCGATCGCCTACATTTACAGAGTGCTGTTACTGAAAACCAGCATGCCTTCCATGGACGGTGCACAGTCACCTAACACAAGACCTTCGGATGCTTATTAATACCCGTGTCTAGGTGTATAAAGGCGCTGCGGCTGAGGGAGCGCTTGCACAGGTCTTTCCGTTTGCAGAGGTGGGGTGATTTCCTGTCTCCCCCTAAAGCCTGTTCACTTTCTCTTGTAACACTGTCTCTTGGGAAAGTAGCCCCGGCTCAGGCTTAAGTCCTGGCTGGCTCTGACTTACCCTTTTCCTCCTAAGCAATGAAGTTTAATTTGAAATTCTTTTTTGTTGTTGTTTTGAGATTGGGTCTCACTATATAGCCCTAGCTGTCCTGAATCTCACTATGTAAACCAGGTTGGCCTGAAACTCACATAAAGGTATGTGCCACTATGCCTGGCTTACTTTGAAAATTCTTAAAGATTATAAATCCTTCTCTGTTTTCTTCTCATTTGTCCATAAATAATGTCCCATTGTATATCATTGCCAGAGACAGATTATTGGCTTGCCGTCTTACAGTTATTTCTACAGCTGTGACATGACAACAATTATATTTCTATTCTTAAAAACTGTTTAGGGGAGCCAGGTGATAGTGGTACATGCCTTTAATCCCAGCACTCAGGAGGCAAAGGCAGGCAGATCTCTGTGAGTCTGAGGCCAGCCTGGTCTGCAGAGTGAGTTCAAAGACAGCCGGAATTACAACAGAGAAACCCTGTCTCAAAACAAAACAGAACTATTTGTTTTAGCGGGGGGGGGGGGGGGGGGGGGGGGGGGGGGGGGGGCCTGGGAAGAAAGCTCCATTGGCAAAGTGCTCACCTTGCAAGCATAAGGAGCTGAGTTCCATCCTCAAAACACAGGTTAAAAAAACAAACAAGCAAAAACCAATGGGCTTGGCTGTATATATTGAGTAGGTAAGACAGCTGGGTCTCTGGGACTAGCTGGCCAGTCAACTTAGAATACTTGGAAAGTTCCAGGCTAGTGAGAAGCCCTGTATGCCATCTGACATTTTGGTAGCTGGGGGGGGGGGGGGTGGGGGAGGTGTATTACTAAATCTTGCACTACTTTTTATTATCTTAGCTGTAATCTCTCCTGCATAAAGACAGAATCCAGAAGCTTTAATCTGGCCCCAACATAATGAGAGGGCATTTGCTTTTCTAGTAATTATAACCTTCCAGTTTTTACACATGGGAAATCCGCTTACTATATACCAGGCTAAAGAATAGTGCCTAGTGACAATATTATAATTTACTAATAGATCATTTTGTAAGGCATAACAAGTGAAAAGAAGCTTCATTAAACTGCAACTTTTTTGTTTTGTTTTTTTGTTTTTTGTTGTTGTTGTTATTATTCTTGTTGTTAGAGACAGGGTTTCTTTTTGTAGCTCTGGTTGTCCCGGAACTAGCTCTGTAAACCAGGCTAGCCTGGAACTCACCTGCCTCTGCCTCCTGAGTGCTGGGATTAAAGGCGTGTACCACCACTCCCCAGCTTAAACTGAAGCTTCTGATGTCTTATTCAGTGTGCACAGTGAGCAGCTGAGTATAAATACATACATAGCACACGTTGTTCTTCCCAGCTGGGGATGTAGCAGGGTTTGCCGAGTCAGTACTTTTGTGGATCATTTCTCTTTTCCTGCCATTTTGAAGATTTAGCGTTTCCAATTTTAAGTCCTCTTTTGCTGAGATACACTACTGTTTTTCCCCGTTGCTTGATGGAAAGCTCGCTATTGTTCCTCCTCTTTGCCCACCACTACATATGTGTCTTTCAGTATCTTTTCTACAGCATCAAAGTGATAGACTTGACTGTTCTTGAGATAGCACCCACCAAAGAGCTTTATTTTATAAATTCCAGCCTCATCTTCCTAAAGGCATTCCGAGAGTAGGAGTCCCCTCTTGTGCAGTGTGCAAGACTGGCGTTTCGTGACCATTGTACATTACACACAGAAGTGAATGATACACAAAATGCTCACAAGATTGCTAGCTAGGTGTGTTGACTTACACCTGCAGTCCCCTTTGAAGACTAAGGCAGGAGGATGGCGACCCTATCTCAGGAACTCAGGGGCTAGAGATGAAGCTCAGTGGTAGCCTGCTGGCCTCGCATTCAGAAGGCCCTGGGTTTGCTCACCAGCACTGCCACCAAAGCAAACAAAATGTATCTTTCCCACTTCTAGGCAGATACCTTAGCCTGGGAGAATGATTGTCCCTAGAAAGAAGCAATAGTAAGGATGCTTTTCCCCCTTGTGTGTATGTCTGTAATATGTATGCATATGTGTGTGAGCGTTTGCATGTGTCGGGGAGGTCATGTGTGTGGAGGCCCAAGGTTGACTTTTGGAATCTTCCTCCATTGTTTTCCACCTTATTCACTGAGGAAGAGTCTTATTTGAAACCAGAACTCTCCAGTATGGCTAGCCTGCTTGCTCTGGGTGCTCATCTCTGTCTTCAGGGAGCCGGAATTATAAGTGGGCCACCACATCCACCTGGCAATTGCATGGTTCTGGAGCTTTGAACTCCAGTCCTCACACTTGAAGGGCAGTGCTTGAAGTTCCATGAAGATGATTTTTAGCAGTGGTTAGTGGCATCACTTTCTTGTCTTTGTGTCATTTCTAGCTCATGTTTACTATTAATTTGCCAATATCAAGTCAGTTATTTAGTGAACTGATAGTATAAGGAGAAGAAAATGACGGGGCGCCTTTGTATACCTAAACCACGTGATTTGAAAATGAATCGTACCAAAAGTAATACTGCTTTTCTCTCACTCGATGTTTCTTTGCCATGCAAAGTTGATTTTTCGCTGAATTCTGTACCAACAGAATCAAAATTGTAGCGACTCTTGGTTTTCATACACCTTGAAAATGCATATCTGTTCTGCAGCCATCTGCACCAGTTTTAGCTTCTTCATGAAATATAAAGGAAACTTTGTTAACTAACAAAATCTAATCTGGTGGTTCAGATGCCATTAAAACCAAATAACTGAGAGCTAGAACTAACTGTCAGTCCTCGTGACCATTATCTGAGCAAGTGTTCCCTGTGTGAGCAGAGAGAAGCGGCCATGTTTGCATCGATGAAATTGGGCTATAGCTATCCAAAGGGCTCCAGACTCTTGCAGCGTAGTCTGTCTTCAGCGTGCTGAGTACCACACAATGTTGTATTTTCTACATAGTTTTTGGTAGTTAACACAATAAGTACCATGCTTAATTCTCTCCATGCGTTATTCCATTTAATCGTAGGAATAATCTTACGAACTAGGTACATTTATCTCATTTTGCAGATAAAGAAATGAAGAACACATAAATCGTCTTGCATCCCATAGGGTGTGTTGAATAAACATTCCAGCGTGTTCTGACTAGGGACTGTGTTCGTGGCTAGTCACAACATACCAGCCCAGCTGTGCCCACATAAGCCTTCCTGCCAACTCCCTAATACACGTAGGATGGATTATATCATCTCTATTGCAAATGGCAAAACTAAGCTCCAGAGACCCACCCAAAGTTGTAGTGCACTGGGACCCTCTGTGGTCTTGATAGTCTACATGGAGGGGTCCTTCTCCCCAGACCACTAACACCACTGCCTTCTTATGGCCTGGAGACGCTGTTAAGATACAGTTCCATCTCTGGTTTGGAGTAAGCACTCTGGATCTCCTTGGTCAGTGACTTCTCTCTGCCATGCCCCATGCAACAGGGATGGAGTATAATCCCTCCACCCACAGCCTGTCTTTGTTCCCATCCCCACCTTAGATGCTACAACAGGGAGAGCTGGCAAGGTAGAAAACAAAGGATCTGTCTTGGTCATCAGAAGCTCCCCCTCCTGACTTCTGTCCATCAGACACACACACTTCCAGCCCTTTAGTTCATTAGTACCTTGTGTTCTAACGCGCCTCCCCACCGTAAAAATAGAAAAGGATCTGTGAGTCATTTACACTTTAGTTTGAATGTGCTTTCGTGACTTTCCCAAGGCTGTTTGTGTTTAACTCCTTTCTTCCAACCACAGAATGAAGGTCTCTGGACTATCCTGGTTCCTTAGACAAGAAGAATGAGCGAGGAATCATGGTCCTGAACATCAGACCACTAGAGACCTATTGCCTGTAAATGCTAGCTCTACAGTCGATGTGTATCTGGCATCCAGAGCAGCCTTTGCTGAGCAGTGGACTCTCAGCCTTGGCTCACTCTATCTCTTTGCTTAAGTCAGGTGGATTCTTGCTTTTCTCCTCTTTCCAGTTTTGCTGAGAACATTTTTCATCTTTCTAGCAATCACGAATCTTGGATTTTTCCTGTGTCCTGCAGCATGGTGACCTGGGTGTCCCCAGGAATAGCTACAGGCTTAAAATACATCCCTTTTACTGTCTGCAACCTCCTGGTACCCAGAGAATGCAGATGTGATTAGCTGGTACTCTTACTCAGGCTGTGTGTGTGTGTGTGTATGTTCACATGCACCATGTATGTGGAGTAGGAAGCACCTGTAAGATATATATTAGTGTTCTCAGTTGCTGGGACAAAATGTCTGACATAAACAACTTAAAAGGAGAAAAGATGTGTTTAGCTCATGGTTTCAAAGGTTTCAGTCCAGGCACAGAGATCATGGCAGAGCAATTGTTATTACAATGGACAAAAAGCAGTGAGAAGAAGAGACAAAGATGTAACCCCCCAATGATCTACTTCTTAGAGGCCCTGTCTCCCTCCTTCCAAATTAGTAGCATCAGCTGGAGACCAAGCATCTAACACATGCCCATAGATTGAATGCTCAGATTCAAACTGTAGCCTGGTAAATGCCTGAGAAGTGCTCAGGAAACCTTTAAGACCTACAGTTCATCTATCAAGTGATGGTTCCCAGAAATCACAGAGACAAGGATCCAAATGCACAGTTCATTTGGGAGATGACGCCACAAGACACTGGTGAACAGAGAGATACATTGAGAAGAAGATGGCTGTCTTAGGGGAATTTAGAAGGCAAGCAGCCTTCGGGATCTCTGGGAGTCTTGAGACGCAGGCTAGATGAGGAGGTCATCTACAAGCTCCCAGAAGTTGGTAGGGGCTATTTCCTCTCAATTCCAGTGTGCTTATAGTGAGTTATCACGCTTCATTTAATTTCATAAAAGTCTTTCAGACAAAATCCAGAGACTAGAGATGGCCATTGCAGGAACCCATGAAGTAGTGAGTTTGAAGGTTGTGGATAGAGCTCCCACGTGCTTCCTCCCAGGGTGTAGGTGGTAGGAGCAGAGCAGAGAGCCCACTGTGCTAGATCATCCTCAGGGAGGGTTTCTGCAGGAGCACACTGGGAAGAACTGGATTATTCGTGTCACCCAAGCAGCCCTTCATCTCAGACATTGCTGTATAACTAGCAACTAAGAAGGAAGAAAAAACTACCAAACCGTTCCTAAGAGTCCTGCACTCTTTGGTGTGAACTGCCTATTATTAATGCTGATTACAATGCTGTCTAATCATGATTACACATGCCATTAAATATGTGTCAGATTCACTTTGTCATAAAATTTACAAGAGCAGTAAAGTTTGATTCATATTGCAGCCCTCATAATTTATTGCTCATGTATCATGGTTATGACTTCAAAGCAATCTCCAAGACAGTGTTGATCTGAGTATGTTGCTGATCATAGGTACAGCTTCTGCATGCATGAGAAATGTCCGTCGTACGTGACAGTACTCATCAACTCTGCCTCCAGTGACAACACAGTTTCACTTGCCTGATCGGGTAACTCAAAGATTATTACCCCCCCCCACCCCCCACTTTGTGATTTTTCTTGCCGTAGACCATTGACTAATTCAACTGACCTTTGCTTGAGCCAGCCACGTAACTTGCACCGTGCTGGGTACTGTGGATTTAGATACGGGTCTGAACCTGATTCTGCCCTTGCAGCTCACGGTCTAGCAGAGAATCATACTTGCTATATAGATGATTATTAAAGAACGAGGTGACCGTGAGCCAGATGTGGTAGTGCGCACGTGTGTTCCCAACGTCTCATTGTTCAGAGTGTAAGGCAAAAGGAGTGTGAGGCCAGCCTGTGCTTGTATAGTGAGACACTGCCTCAAAAAAATGGGATGAAGCAAAGGGAAGTAAAGGGCTGCACGTCTTGTCTCCTAGATGGAGAGGAGCAAAGCTGCTGTTCCATGGTTTCCAGAAAATGTCTGTAAAGCAATTGGTCGTTTTGTTTTCGGAAATGAACGGCATCACAGGGTATTCACTGCACGGCCTTAGCTTCTGTGCTGAGGACTTCCTAAAGCTGTGTACTGGTAAAGTCTAAGGGCTTCCTTTTGCTACGTGCTCAGCGGTAGCACTTTTTGAATCCAAGTTTTAAAAAAGATACTTCACAAAAAGCTAACCAAAAGAACTTCACTACCACAGCAGAGGCAAATGCTCTCCAGAGTAAGGCTCAGCACTCTCACAGACCCAGCCCGGTATGTTCTTGAGGTTTAAAGTTCACAAGAGAAGACTGCACTGGAAAGCATGGTTTGCCTCTTCTCTCAGGACTGAGCCTAGAGAGCTGGAGATCCAGCAAGGCTCTTAGTTCCATGTTCATCACCATAAAGAAAGAAGAGAATGAAGCCTGGCAGAAAAAGTTAAGGCCAAGAATGGGATAGAAGGAGTCAACAGCAGGCAGACTAGGGAAGCTAGGACCAGAAATCTGAGGGTCTCTGGAGAGGTCAGGTGTGGGTAGGACAGAGCGAAGCCAAGCCAGGTCACACTGAGACCTTTCCATAAAAAGATTAGTGTCAGATTGAGGTCACCAGAAGAACAGAATCAACTAACCAGGACTCATAGGGGCTCACAGAGACTAAGGCAGCAATCACAAAGTCTGCATGGGTTTGCACTCGGTCCTCTGCGAATATGTATGTTATGGTTGTTAGCTTGGTGTTTTGTGGGACTCCTAACAGAAGGAGCGAGTGGGCCTCTGACCCTTTTGCCTGCTCTTGGGACCTTTTTCTTCCTACTGGGTTGCCATGTCCATTCTTGACATGAGGGTTTATGCCTAGTCTTACTGTATCTTTGCTGTGCCATGTTTAGCTGAAATCCCTGGGAGGCCTACTCTTTCCTAAGTGAAGGAGAGGGGGAGTGGAACAGGGCCGGAGGAGCTGGGAGGAACGGAGGGAAGGGAAACTGCAGTCAGAGTGTACTGTACGAGAAAGGAAGGAAGGAAGAAAAGCAGGTTAGTATGGAGACCATTTTAAGAGCCTATGTGCTGTGCTGTCATTCCCAGCTGCCAACCAGATGACCTTGTAGTTTCAGGCTGTAACAAACCCATTGTGCACAAAATGGCCTGTAAACGGCAGGCATGGTTTGGAGGGACTTAATCCTTGATGCTGAGTGGCGCAGCGGTCAGAGACAAATAACCGGCTTCAATGAATGCGTGTCTCAGTACTTCCCTGGCATTAGAGAGGACCTGGGTGTGTCTGAAGTCAGCACCCTGTTCCCTCTATCCAAACCGCTCAGTATTCCTTACGTGTGCTCCTGACGTTGCCGGCACACACACTTCATGCCAGAACTTCAGAGACCCTTAGGCCCACGTCATCACTCCATCAACAGAACACAACCCTCTCCCCGATCTAAGACCTGGGCTTTCTGTCTCAGTCCTGGGGCCTCTGCTGTCTCAGTCCTGTGGCTTCTGCTGTGTCCATGGTTTCCTTCAGGAAACCCAGTGGTTTCTCACCTCCACTCTAAAGTCTGTTCTCCAGGCCCAGTGGCTCCCTTGCCGCCTGGGCTCTGTGGTGAGACCATGGTACATTCTCCCTGCCTCCCCTCCAGGGCCTCCGCTTTCCTGTCCCTCCAAAGCCACCTTCTTTCATGGGATGTACCTGGCACGGCCCCACCATCAGTTATCATCTGTGCCTTCCCTCTGCCCAGAGCACTGCCTCTCTGAAGTGCTCCAAACCATCCCTACAGCACAGACCATGCCTGTGTCTGAACTCTAAATGCTAAGAGCCATCAGGACGTTTATCATGTTGGTTATGGCTATCGACTTGTCATCTTGCATAGCTTTGTAGCACCTAGCACGAGAACTGAAGAAGCAAGAAAGGCTCAAAACGATAGGCTTATTTTTAACTGCGGCACTTTGGGATATCAGACTCTAGGCTTGGACTTTATATTATTGGTGTTAGCATCTAGCTGTATAACAGCTATGGCTTATTTGAGCTGGAAATGAAAGAGGCTTTGATATCCCAGAGCAAGGAGCCAGACAGGAAATCTCTTCAGAGGACCAATTTTGCCCACTACTGGTTCATATTCTGCCATTCACTCATAAACCTGACACTTGACTCTGTCATTCTCTCTGGACACTGACAATGGCTAACCTGTCAACATGGTCTCCTTACCTGCCTAAAGCCATGCCAAGACTCAGGCCATGTGATGGTTGAGCCCAGATCATGACTGAGCCCAAAATGCAAGAAAGACTGGGAGAGTGAGCTCCTAGGAGATTGTTAGTCTCACTTCCTGTCAATACTCATGAGGGAAGGAAGTCCGCAGACTATGGTCAGTTCAGATACTGGGCCATTCTTGGAGAAAAAGGGTAATAGAAGGTGCAAGAGAATTGCCACACAGAGGGACACACCTGTAGTCCCAGCACCTGGAAGGCCTGTCTTCAGAGAGAGAGAAAGGATGTCAAGTGTCTACTAGAACTTTCTTTCAGGGTACCCAAGCCCTAATTAAGAGCTCCCTTTAACACAATTCTAGAACTTAGCAGAGCATAGAAACAAAAGTCTTATGTTCAAATTAAGTGGTGGGGGAGGGGGAGCATAAATAAAGGTTATGTTAGCCAAGGATGGGCAGACCATGGAGGACCATAAAGAACAAGCCACTTCAGAGTGACCATCATGAAGGATCTAACCATATGCCTCAAGAGACAAGGGGAAATCCTGACTCCCAGAACTGGATATGGGCTGCAGTGGTTTGTGGAAGGGTCTGTCTTAAGGGGACACAGTCCTCAGGCAGCTCCCTGGGAGTAAGGACAAGAGGAGTGGGTACACTGGATCTTCTTCATTTCCTGTGACCCCGCTGAAAACCCTACCCCTCCTGGAGGCCCTTGCTGGCTGCCCCACTGGCCCAGACGGAAGTACTAAGTATGCTGACCAAAGGGAGAGTCACCAGGAGAAAGAAACACAGGGCAGATGTGCTACGTTGAGGCTTGTTGATGCCCAAGCAGCGCCTTTCTTTTTCTTTTATTCAGTGTCTCCTTGGGGAGTGCCATTTTACCCTTTCCGTATCCCAGCCCACAAGATCAGCACTCTTCAGGTGTTGTGATGTGGCATTTAAGGATGTATTATTTCCCCTTTGTTTGCTATTTAGAATGTCCCGGTGTATAGCTCAACGATCTGCACCATTAAAGGTTAGCAAATGTTAACCAGGCTATGTCTTTTCCTTTCCCAGAATTGTGAGAGAAGGATGTGGCCTGTGCAGACACATCAGGAATCTTCTCAAATCTCTGTGCAGAAGTCCCCTCTCCATCTGGTCTACCCACGTGGTTTCCTGTTGTCATCCACCCTTCCTTACCAATGTCTAGCCTCTAAAGGGGGCAGACATAAGAACAGTCATTACAAGCCCCCCATAGGCCTCATTAACGGAAGTTACAAGGCCTACAAAGGACTCAACGACTCATGCACTGTAACTCTTGAGTCCTTTCGAATACTTATTTGTGCTTTAGAGACGAAAGCTTCGGCCTGTTTTGCCATTTTCTTCAGAGGTATAATGTGTTCTTCACAGAGTGTGGACACCAGCCGCTTCCCCATAAGCTAGTGGAATTATCACATGAGAAATCGAGATAAAAGAGGTTTGGGTTTTTTTCTCCTATTTAAAGTGACATCAATTCTTTTTAAAATAACAGATAATAAAGCAATACAACGAGCAAAATAGTATGCCAACTCCAACCCTACTGCACAACATCAGCAGTGTGGCAGAAAAAGATGTTTGGGTCCATGAACTCATATGCTGTGATTCTGTGTCCTTGTGCTGAGGTGTGTATGTCTGTCTGTCTGTCTGTCTCTCTCTCTCTCTTTCTCTCCTCCCCCCACTTTTTTTGAGACGGGGTCTTGGTATGTACCACAGGCTGACATTGAACTTGTGATTCTTTTGTCTCAGACCCTTGAGTGCTGGCATTACAGGTGCGTACCTCCGTGCCTATCTGCTGGTTAAGTTTTTTTGAGACAGCATCTCACTGTGCCGCCAGGCTGGCCTAGAATTCACCATCTTCCTACCTCCCAATAACCCAGGATTACAAACACAACTACCACACCCAGATTGAAGATGGGGTCTTGAGACGGTTTGTACTCTGCTGCTTTTGCAGAGTCCAGACCATCTTTGGGCCCGCGGGCAAACAGGGGCTGCATCTCACAGAAAACAAACACTGTTTGTAAAGCTGCAAGCCTGGGCTATGTCCCGTGGCAGCCACCTTCAAGGCCCTTGTTTCTGAGCAGCTTCTGTCCCCTTATTTAAGTGTTAATTATACATATGTAGCTCTCGAGCAACATAGGAATTTGGTTTATTATGTTAGAAAACATTTGGATGAAACTGATGCTGAACACTTAAAATTCCTAGTGTGGCTTCTGCCATAGCGTTTGTAGACATCAGTTGCTTATACATTTTTGTTAGAAGGAAGTGTCCAAGAAATGAGTGTGATTGACACTTGCCCAGAACATGAGCATCGCATGTTTCCAATACCATCCCAAGCAGGTGGTGATTCCCACGTGGGTTTGCCAAACCTCAGGAGCTACTCATGTACTTCACCCTGCAGCAGGCCCAGCTCGGGCCATGTTGGTCCTCTTCATATGATGCCAGTGCCCCTCCTTGTGGCCTGATCACTGATCACAGCACAGCAGATGAGCTGGCTCTGGGCTACCAGGCTCGGAAGGTTCACTGCAGGCAAGCAAGAAAACTGTTCGGTGAAGACACCAGTATTCGACTAGGCTGAGTCCTCAACGCTCCTCCCGTGATCCTGACCCTCCTCCACCGTGAGAAAGTATGAGCTCGTCCTGTCCTCTTCCCTTGGTAAAAAACTTGTGTTGGCTGTTCGCAGTGCTCCTAAGTGGAGCTTTCCCTGCAGGCTTGTCTGCAGGTCACCTTTCCTACACCCCTCCTCAGGACTGCCATCGTTGGCACCTGAGCAGTTGGTTCATGTATCATTTGCCTAACGTCTGTCTTTCCTACCAGACGGGGAGACCCCTGAGGGCCGGAACCAGACCCATTATATTTAGATCCATTTTATTCACCATTACACACCAGCACAAAATCTGGCACATAGTAAACATTTTACAAACATCATATGAGAAATATTTGCTTTAAAATGCAGAGATCAAGTTAACTGAAAGGCAATTTGAGCTGCTTTTAAATTTACTCAAGTGCTTCTACATGCATTTACCTGTATTAGCTGCTTTTCTCCCTGCTAGGACAAGATACCTGGGCAGTAGTGAGACTAGTGAGGTCAGTTGGCTATTTCCCTTTGTTTTTCAGGGTATCCCCACAGCAAACTGTGGTGGCCAGACCACCAAGCAGTTATACCGGTGGCTCTCAACCTGTGGGTCACGGCAATTTTGGGGGTCTAAGGACCCTTTCGTGGGGGTCACCTAAGACCATCTGCATAGCAGGTATTTGCATTACGATTCATAACAGTAGCAAAATTAGTTATGAAATAGCAACAAAAATAATCTCATGGTTGGAGGTCACACAACATGAGGACTGCGTTAAAGGGCGGGAGCACTAGGAGAGTTGAGAACCACTGGCTTACGTGGTAAGGTTCCATCCTTTTATTTTGCTCTACATTTTTAGTAATTCTTTTTTTCAACTTTTTCGGTGCTTTATAAATAGAAAAATATCTACATGATGGCAAAGTCAAATCTCTAAAGCAAGGTATTGATATAGCTGAGGTCTAGCATTCCCTCAACTTTTCCTATAAATAGTCATTTTAAAATATGATTTAATCTTTTACTTCTTGTGCCAGGTGTGGTGGTACACACTAGAAGTCTAGTGACACTGGTGCTCGTAATCCCAGCATCCAGAAGACAGGGGCAGGAGGATCAAGAGTCCCAGGTCAGGTCATAGTGAGTTTGAGCTAGTCTGGGCTACATGAGACCCTGTCTCAAAAAAAAGAAGAAAAAGAAAAAAAAAGTGACTAGTTGCCCTGACTTCCACTTTAATTGCATCTAGTCTTAACTAGCTTACATTTAAATAAGAGCACACTGCTACTGTGTTGGGCCACTTTACCACTGTGCACTGGTGCTTCGTAAACATGACTGTCCAAGTGGCAAAGAGTTATTCAAGTCTTTGCTGCAGTTGTCATTTAAACCCAAATGTACAACCTGTTTCCAGGATTCCAAGAAATGGTTCAAACCTGTGAGAGAGTCCCCTCAACAGTGTCATCCATAATCCAGGAATTAGACCTCTCTAACCTCCAACAGGACACACACTGGAGGACCTCTGCCCACATAGGTGTGCTTCTTTCTGTTGGAGGAAATGAAGGAACAAGATGTTCTGACTTCATTTGTCCTTGTTAAAGAGCATAGTTGTGTAGTGTTAAAATTGTTGAAAGTTAATCACCAGAGCTAAAGAATAGCACTGCAGGCTCTGCTGAAAATTCCGTTATGTTTCTATTGACTTTTAAACTACAATTTTTTTTTTTTAGAAATTGAAAAGCATATAAATTCATTTTTAAATAAGAGGGAAAGCCAATAAGATAAATTCTCAACACCCAGAATTAATGACTGGCATATTCTTCCTTATGTATATTTTTTTTAAAAAGTCTTTTTCTGTGTATTTTTATTTTTAAATTATACACGTGATAATGAATACTTTTTTTTTCTTTTCAAAAAAGCACGCTATTAAGACAACTATCCTCTGTGAATCCCTCCAAACACAACCTCTTCCTTTATAAGTAAGCAGTGTTGTGATCTAAGTAATTCTTGCATGCGTATGTGCATTTGCTCAGAAAGGCGTGGTGAGTGGGGCTTAATGGTGCAAGCCTGGAAAACCGGCACTCGGGGAGTGGAAGTAGAATTGGGAGTGCAAAATCATCCTTAGCTGCTTACAAGTTCAAGGCCAACCTGGGCTAAATAAACCCTGTCGTAGAGTGAGGGGGGGAAGAGAGGAGAAAGGAAAGAAAAGAAGGAAGGAAGGAGAGGAAGAAGGAAGACGAGAGGTGATGTTTTGCTCTGTGTGTGAATACCAACACTATTCATTTTATAATGTTTCCACTCATTACTTATGACTTCTGTACATATTGATGTACAAGTCATGAAACATCAGTTTCATGCTGATGAATATTTAGGGTGTGCCCAGTTTTTTGAGCTTATTATGATAAGGGAATACATCTTCCAGTGCATCTATACAGATATTCCTCTGGGAAGATAACTTTGTGGAACAGAATGTGGTCATCTCCCATGACCCAGGGCACTAACAAACATCTGGTGTACCAACCAGTGTACGGGGTTTTCACCCTGCCTTCTACCAACACCAATAGCTCCTCCTGGCTAACTGTGAATATTGACCTAGCTGAAGCAGGTGGCTTATGGTTTCTGTGAGTGTTCCCTATTTATTAATGAAGTCCTTTGCTCTTTATTGGGCAGCAAGACATCTGAATTTTCAGGTTTTGTGAAATTCTTGAACATGTCACTACCCCTGTGGAACTGAGCGGTCTGTGTGATTGGTCTGTGAGATTCCATATAACCTGTGCTCTGTACTCTTGTTCGTCAGCTATGTGGCAAATGTTTACCCCTTATTTGCAGCCGACTTTAACCTTTCTGTGGTGTATTATGTCATATGAAGTTTTGTGCTTTAGAATCTCATGGTGGCTTCTAAGACATCTCTCCTTGTTGAACTGATTACAAGTATTACAGAATCTTCTAGAAGAGGTGGGACTAACTTATGGCTTCCTGATTTATTGGTTGATTGCCATTTCGGAAAGGAAGAGTGTTTCCCTCATGCACATTTATAGCATTTTCCTTAAGGAACAAAGTTCATTTTTATGTCGTTGTGAAATGTGCTGTGGAGGGAATGATTTTTTGATATCAAATAATAAAATATTGACAATGGTAAAAGCCTTATAATAGATTTTAAAGCAAGAATTGATTTTGCTTTTCATTGCATGCTCTCTGAAGTTGTTTGTTCATGGTTCTTCCTCTCGGATTTCTTTTATAAGTTATTGGGTTCTGGTATCTATAATTACACCGAAAACAAATTTCATATGTTTGAAAGTATTTTAAATACCATCTCTCTTCGGACTGAAATTACAGCAGACTAGAGTCACATTACCAACTCTGAATCCCAGTTCTGCTGCCTGCCAAGTGGAAGCCGGCAAGCCGCTTTAACTTGTTTGTTGGTTTCCTTATCTGTAAGATGGCAGTAATAGTGCAGACCCCATGGGACTGCTTCCGCAGCTAAAGGAGCTGTGACTCATCAGAGTGTCCTAAGCAGTGCCTCAGAACAGAAGCAGCACACCAAGAAGGCAACAGTGTTTGCCCATCCAGTGTCTTCAGAATCTCAGAAATGAGAAGAAACAAACTCAATGCCCTCTGGAAAGTGTATTTTAGTTAAGGTGCAAATGCCATTACTGATTGTCCTTTTATACCATCAGTGATTCTGGAAAATCAACCGCAAGGAAAATCAGCACTGCTGTGTACAGTTGACCCATGCATGGATGTCTTTCACAGATAGATCCCCATTGCACACTTCCAGCCACTCAAGCTCAGTACTTTCAAACATCATAAATGGAAAAAATAAATGGAAAAAGAACAAAAGCCCTGGGGAAGGGATGTGTGTCGTGTCTGTGTGTCTGTGTGTGTGGTGTGACTGTGTGTGTTGTGTGTGTGTGTGTGTGTGGTGTGTCTCTGTGTGTGGTGTGTTTCTGTGTGTGTCTATGTGTGGTATGTCTTTGTGTGTCGTGTGTGTTTGTGTGTGGTGTGTTTCTGTGTGTGTCTATGTGTGGTGTGTCTGTGTATGTGTGGTGTGGTGTATCTGTGTGTGTGTGTGTGTGTAGAAAGACAGAGATAGAGAATGAGAGAGAGAGAGAGAGAGAGATCTAAAAAATACAGCCCTACACACGTGATTATATTGTGTAGCTGGCTGAGTAAGATGTATTTGGCTTCATCTCGCCCATTAGTCTACAAGCTCTGTGGAGGCCCAGGCAGTATATGCATTTAGCATCAGTTTGGTGGCCATCCTTTTCTTGTTCTTTGTTAACTGACAGCTAATAATTGTTTAGCTTATATATTTGTGATAGATTGTGATGTTTTTACATTGTCAGTAATTAAATCACAGTAACAAATGTATTGCCTCCTGTACTTATTTTTTATGGTTTAAAACTATTTTAAATTCACCTTTTATCAACTTTTGAATATACTATCCCCTATCAGTTCAGTTCTTATTCTGTGCAACAGTATGCGGAAAGCATTCCTCCTTGCTGAAATCTGGTAGCTTTTGCTCAATACTTCCCTTTGTCTCTGCTCCACTACCTGGGACTCTGGTTTCCACCATTTTGCTCTTCTTCTGAGTTCAGTATCTTTTTGGTTTCACATAAACATGATCATACAGTACTTGCTCTTCTGCGCCTCGTTTATATCACTTAACACAGTATCTTCCGGGCTCATCCATTCAGTCACAAATGACAGGATTTCCTCCCTTTAAAGGCTGAGTCAAGCCTATTGTGTGTGTGCACCATTTCTTTATCCACTCAGTTGCTGATGGATGGATGGATGCAGGTTGCTTCCGTATCTCGGTTCTTGCAGACGATGCTGCAGTGGTCATGGGTTGCAAATTCCTTAACAAAACAATGGAGTTGCTGGATCGTTCAGTGTTATCTTCCATAATGGTTGTACTAATTCACATTCACACCCCAATAGTGAGCAAAGGTCCCTTTTACTACAACCTCACTAACATCTTTCTTTGTGCACTATCCATTCCAATAGAGAAAGGGGTCCCTTAGCTGTTACCAAACAGCTTGTCATTTGTTTTGCACAGTTCCTGGCTAGAGGGTACCTGGAGCCCTGCATGAGGCTTCTCTTCTGCCAGCTCAGTCAGGCATTGGACTCAGAGTGGGAAGCCAAGTGTGAGAGTCAGAGAACTCCCCAGCTTCCACTTCTATTTCTTCAAGAAGCCATCATTCAAGATGGGGTGCAGTTACCATCTATAGTAATACAGAAGGAGGATCATGGGAATGGAGTCTGGAGTCATCTCCAGAATTATTTTGACCATCACAGCTACATTAGAACAAAGACCAGTACATACAAGAGGACCCAAACCACACTTTCCTTGTCTTGATCCATCATCCTAGAGCAGTGTTTCTCAACCTGTGGGTCGCCCAAGATCATCTGCATATCAGATATTTACATTACAATTCATAACAGTAACAAAATTACAGTTATGAAGTAGCAATAAAAATAATTTTATGGTTGGGGGGTCACCACAACAGAAGGAGCTGTATTAAAGGCTATTAGGGAGGTTGAGAACCACTGCCCTCGAGCAAGCACACTCCTGCCCCAGCTTCTCTCCACAGCGAGGAGCCAGTTCTAAGGTGTGATGATTCAGAACTGCCTACCATGCACTGGTGGCTGAGTTGGAAGCATTGCTCAAGAGGTAACCACTGGCTGTTTCCTCTCACCACAAACCACCTGGCCTGCCAAACAATAGCCTGCAGGCCTAACAGGTAAAGGAGTCGGTAAGCAGGGCAGAGCAGACCTGCTGTTGGGGCCTACTGCTTTGTGGGCAGGATCCAGCCCTATTCTCTGCCTGTGCCAGGCTGTCTGTCCTGTCTACTCGCCATCTTTGAACTAACAGGACTTCAGCTGTACATGTGTTGGTGTGCAGGATGCTTCCCCAAGGGGACTGGCTCTTCACTGACACCTCTTTGCCAGTCATAGGTAAAATAAGGCCTTTCTGTTAAAGGGAAGGTGGTGGCTAATTTTCTATAAGAGCAGTAAAGTTGAGAAGACCTTCCCCAGAAAGAGAAAAACTAACGAAGCCCAGGGACAGGAGCTGTATTCCTTCTTACAGTATTTGTTATCCCCACCCCCACCCGCAGCCCTGCTGCCTTGCCATACCCCAGCGTGAAGGAACTAGGCAAGCTACCAGTACTTCAGATCTCAAGAACCTCAATTTTCATCCTTATCAGTGTCTTTTTAAATGAATAATACGGTGACCTTCAGCTGTGTCCTCCATTATGTGAGGTTGATTCACAGAGACCGCTCGGCTTTCTTAAATTAAGGCAGCTGCTGTCTGTATTCCGTTCAGCTCCAGCATTAGTGTTGTCCCAAGTGTGACATTTATGCTCTTTCGCTTCTTCCTTATAAATAAATATCAAAGGAGGAAGACCAGTGTGAACTCCACAAGGAAAAATAAACCACAATAATACGCCATTGATTTTGTACAGAATGTCTAAGTGTGTTTTTATGATTGTATATGTGTATAGCTTTTTCACACAAGTGACATGAATTCTGGGCAATTAAAAAGGACATGAATTTCAAGGCATTTAGGAAGAAAATCTGCTCGCTAACGGCTGTGCATTTTAGCAAGTTGGAGCTCCTGATGAAAACTGGAGGTTTCAGACCTCCACCTTAAGAAATGAGAGTTACTGCCATTTTGTATTGTTTTGTAATATGATTACCCTGAGACGACACTTTGGAACTTTGTTTTGGCTGCTAACATAGCTTAACAATTTAATCAGGAGCAGATAAAGGGTCATTCTCCTGTGTGTATTCTCCTATGAGTTCCCTCCCACCAAGATTCCCAGACTTCAGCTTGAGTCCCATGAGTTGGGGCTCAACCTTTTCCCATGTGGAAAGAGGGAGGCATATCCCCCCTGCCCTCAGAAGTGGGGGATACCCGTGAGCCCCTCAGAGTTGCCAAAGACTGTACAGAGGAGAGTCCCACGCCAGCTGCCTTCCAAAGATGACTTTGGGACAGTCATCGTCCTTAGGACTTCAGCGAGGTAATAGACCCTGCACCACTGGCCACGCTCTGTCCCTTCTTTCTGCCCTTCTTAGAGCCCTCATGCTGTTCCCTTTAACTTGCTGGTGTGTGGCTTAAATTACTCAATAACACATAAATGTCAGCCCCTTGAAAAATGACTAAAGCATTACTGAGAACTTAGTCGCTCTGGACTCCTCCCCAAGACAAATTCCTATTTCCTCTCCTCTCCTTATCATTCGCCCTTTCAGTGATCACTATTTGTACCTTCTCAGACACTCTTCATACATTCAAGCACAGGGTAAAAATCAATAGCACCGGGCAGCAAGATAGAATTGTTCTTAAAAGGTTCCATCCCCGTTATCTGAATAATCTTTGAGTCTATTTCTGCATCTGGCTTTTTTCATTCCTTCCATGGTGATCTGCCCAAATCCACTGCATTCGTATTCATTCTTACGGTGTGCCTATGCTGCAGTTTGCTTAGCTTCTCTCCCACTCCAGGGCATTTGTTCTCCCAGTTTTCTGCTGTTAAGAACCCCTGAAGTCTGTGACTATCTTGGGCGCATGAGTGTTTCTCTGGGTGTATTCCACCCACCGGTGGAGTTGCTGGGTCATAGAATATGCATATTTTACCATATAAGAAAGAGACAGCTATGTTAAACTGCTCTCCAAAATGGATCTAAGTATATCCCCACCTGCATGGAGTACAATCCCCACCTGTTTTCCTGCATCCTCACCAACCCTAATATTATTAGACACTGAAATGTCTATTCCTTTCATATGTGCCAGACAGCCTCTCATTACTTTTGTATACATTTCTCTTACCACTAAGGTCTCCATGTCTATCAGCTGTTGGTGTTTCCTTCCTATGGTGTGCCTATCCAAACACTCTGCCTATTTTTCTATTGGGATGTTTGTTCTATTGATCTACAGAAATTATGTGTGTGTGTGTGTGTGTGTGTGTGTGTGTGTGTGTGTGTGTGTGTGTGTTGGAGCATATGTGAGGTGTGAGTGTGTGGTATGGTTGGTATGAGAGTGTTTGTGTGACCTGTGTACACAACACTGTGATTCCACGTCTGCTGGGCATGTCCCAACCTCCCAGATCATGGCTTGTATTTTAAATTCATTTATTGTATCTTTTGTCCCCATTGTGTTTGGCCTGGGTTTATTATCCCCACGCTTAGTCTCTTACCCACATGGCCTTGTGACCCAAAGGGCACTGTGATTATTTCACATATAGCGTACATGAGTGATGTTTCCAAATGGTTGTGCTCCTTTGACACTTAGAGCTGAGACCACAGTGACTGAGTCCTGGGACCATCTCATGCAGACATGGAATGTGTCTGTCACCAACACCTGTTTCCCCAGCCCAGTGGCAGAACAGACTGGCATTGTGTAAGACTCCCCATGCTGTGATAGGGGACAACTAATATAAACAACCGAACAGAGGAATGTTCCTTTTACTCATGATTTCAGAGAATTCAGACCATAGTCCTTGGCTCTTTGACTCTGGGCCTATAGAGAGACAGAACATGGTGGCCACAGGAGCATGTGCAGGAGAGCAGCTCAAGAGTAAGAAAGACATAGAATAGATCAGGTACCTTAAAAGGGCCACCCTCGGTGGCCTACTTAGGCTCCTGCATCTTAACATTTCTGGAATTTTCTCAAACACCACCAGCAGCAGGAGACTAGGCATTTAGCACATAAGTCTGAAAAGGACATTTCATATTCAAGTCACAGGAGTGTCAAACTCTTCTTCTGTGTGTCTGGGTTGCAGGCTAGAAGTCTGTAGGAAGGGTATGTGGAAATAATTCATGCATTCATTATACACAGGAGGGGTTTGTACATACATGGGTGTGTGTGTAATTGGGAAGGAAAAACCTAGCTCAGCAATTTCCCTGCTGTCTACTTTTCAGAAACTGCTGCACACTCCCAGGGCTGTTTTCCAGGTTTTATTGTGTACTTTAAATTGGGATATATCTCAACAGTTGCATTTAATTGGGTGATTATTAAAAACCATGCGCAAGTTCAGCCTCTCACCCAGAAAATGCTCTGGTGTCCAGCTTGAGGGAGGCCACGCTTCCCTCCACTCTCACTGACCTGCCTGGAGCTGCATGGTGGGCATGAGCAAGGACAGAGCTGTGGGTTGGCGTATCCCCACAGGACAGGGGCTTGGGAAGCACTTTAGCAAGGGCTGCCACTGTAACCCCCCTCCCTCCGCTCATGTTTACTCCGTGTCCCTAAATTACCCACCTTTAACCATAAATTCACTCAAAGGGCAAGTTTAGCCCTTACCACCACCACACTTGTCATATGGAGACCACACAGCCGCACAGACGTGCACACAATTACAAGGGTGTGGGGTACCCTGCCCCACCCTGAGCTCTGAGGAAGGGACCTTGTTTCAAAGGGATATTGATTAACAAAAGGTGCTGTTACATAACAGCCCACAGAAGGGTTCCAAGAGATCCGAAAAAGGAACCACTTGCTTCCCGACGGGCTCAGCTGCACGGACTAAAGCCAGGTTGGGAATGCACTCTCCCACACTTGGGAGCACATGGCACAGACAGTGGGTGGAATGTCTGTGGAATCAAGAGTCCTCAGTTTAGGAATAAGTGCGTGGACATTCTAATCCCACTGACTATTTGCCTGGCAATTCTAACATCAAGTTGTATCTTCCCTACTGTTAGTTAGTGTTAGTTAGTTAGTTAATGTTAGCTTTTTGTCACTCTGCTTGAGGGAGATTGACTTTAGCTTATGTTTTTAAAGCTCCAGTCCATGGTGAGCCGGCTCCACTGCCTTCTGCCCTGTGTGAGGTGAGCGTCATCACAGGACACAGGGTATACAGCTCATTGAGTCATTTCATGACAGAGGGAAGGACTGCGGGATCCATACATATTTGGGGAATGGGGAAGAAAATAGCTGGCCACAGGCCGTAATGTGTAGCTTAGGCTTCCTGGACATGTGAAAAGTGCAGTGTCCACTCAGTCTGCTTTGGGCTCTCATGGCGACATGTACCCATCGAATCTTTAAAGCATTTTGAAGTTACTTCGACCAGGTAATGTACATAGGATTTTTAATTATTGACTTCTGCCCAGGCCCACCTTCTCCTCCTCTGGCCACACTCCCAAAGGCAGCCAGATGTAACCCCTTCTATGTGCAGACCTTCTGCCTTTCAGCCGTACATATCTAAATAAAATGCTTAGATTTTTGTTTGGCATCTTCCCACGTCAGATGGGAACTTATACCCCTGCCTCCCATTCCTTCCCCTTCACTGTTTTTCCTGAGACATCTGTCTGATGCCACTGAAATTCTCAGCCCTTTGTAAGTGATCTGTTTGTTCTCAGGGGCAGGGAGGATTCTGAAGATCCTCTGTGTATGTCTGTGGCTCTGAAATTATGCCACAACATGTAAAATTTCATAGCTATTTTTTTTTTGGTGTTTTAAAAAATAACTTGCAATAAATTCTTGCTAATTGGTATCTGTTGATGTGGGTGGGGAGAAGAAGGTCCCACTGTCTTCTCATGGGTGTTATTTTTGCCTGGAAATCTACACTATTTATACCTTATGGCTCTCTTGCTGATTTTAGGAGAGTTGGTATGGCACACCTCGCTGGAACTCGCTGCACGTCAGTTGTGCTTCGTGAATCTGTGGGGTTTTACTATTTGGTCACAAATGGAATTTGGGGGCCGTTATTTTCAAACTTCAAGGAGTTACCTCACAACCCATGCTGCTCTCTGACTTATAAACCCCTCCTCCACCCTTGTGTTTCATTAATTCTTTCTATAATTAGTCTGCAAGTTCACTGATGTTTCCTTCTGTGATCTCCAATGTAATTTTTTTTTTAATATTGGATGTTACAGTCTTCATCTCTAGTGATTCAGTTTGAGTCTTTAGGACTCCCCCACCCCCGTGTGTGTGTGTGTGTGTGTGTGTGTGTGTGTGTGCGCATGTTCTAAGCATGAAGACTGCAGTTACAGCCTTTTGAGTGTTCACTGTGATGATTTGGGGTTTTGTTTCTCTTTTTGAAAGCCCCCTCTTTTCTCCTTTCCTCACTTTGCACGGTAATGTTTTCAGCAGGTGCTGACGGCTGCTGTCCATTATTTAAAAAGACACAACTGCCATGGAACCACTCTTGATGCTTAGCTCACAACTGTAATTATTTATCCAAACTCATTTTCTCTAAGCCGACTTCTCAAGGAGTAGAAACTGCATCTAGTCAATTGGAAGATCACCGGAGTGCTGAATCAGAACTCAGTAGATGTTCACTGAGTGAATGAGTGAATGGTGCTGCTTTATTGGTGATCGAGACTGCAGGTAAAGGTGTGTTTCTTGAAGTGTTTGCAGGGAAGGGCAGCTCACCCTACAGGACACCATTCACTCAGGCTGCAGCTCTTTGGGAGCTGTTAACATTAGCGCCTGCCCTCCCTCTGTGGCATGGGACACTTCACAAGAACCTTGTGTTGCACCTTGCTCCGTCAGGATCAGTCTGAATGTCACGTGGGGGAATTTATCCTCGGTGATTTGTCCTGGCTGTTTGCTAATCTGATCTCAGTGTGAAAATTATTGTGGAATGATGGAAAAAATGTCTTTCTAGCCATCTATCATCTTGTTTCATTTTTGTGTGGTATCAGTTTAATTCTCCAAAAGACCCTTAAGGTCCAGTGTCTAATTATAAAGACAATGGATGCATTTTAAGGTTGTGTTTCTGCACGATTTTTCCTTTCCCAAAGCATGTAGAATTGTATCATATGTTTACTTAATCTTTCAAAGGTTCAGAAGCTGAGAAGTTAGAGTAAGAAAGTCAAAATGTGTCCCTTCCCTTGCTTGGAAAGGCAGAATCACAATAGCGACTTCAGGTACGGCAGAGCTTGGTTGCCAGGGTGCAGCCCTGCTCCTGCTAGCTGCATGGAAAGAAATCCAAGCTCCCCAAGCCTCTGCTGTCCTATTCATAAAGTGCTGTCACAACAGTATCTCCTCGCATCGTTAAGATGATGAAACTGGCTGTTATGGAATGCTGTAAACGACCCTCTTCTGTGCTGAGTGCTGTAAGCATTGGTGTGAGCTCAGAATGCAATTGGACAAAATAAAAATAAGGTTTTATCTATCTTTCAGAATTCTATCCAACCTGACCTTTCCAAGGAAGGAAGGGAAAAAAAAACTCTTTTACAAACATGTGTCATATGTTACTAGGCTGTATTTTTGGTAACCGGTTGATTAGTGAGGGAAACATCCTTCCCGGCTGCCTTCCCCTGTGTAGCCACAGTGGCTCACTGTGAGATCTCTGCTGATCTCACTGGGTCCTGGTCAGCAAATGTCTGTCCCTGTACTGGGACCTCACTTTTAGTCAAAACTTACAGTTTTTTCCCCCATTTAACTTTAAAACCTGTCACCAAGCTGAGCTCTCTCCACTGCCAAGGAACCACTGGAGAGTTTGCACCACAGTGGTCATCTTACTCCGGAGATATTTTCTGGGACACTTCATCCTGTCCGTATAGCTTGCAACCTTACTGAATTCCTTTCGAACTTAACACCCCTATTTTCTGTAGTATTCCAGTTTCACGAACATCTATGGCATATAGAAGGTTCTCAGGTTGTTAGAGACAGACTTTTGACCTAACGTTCATTTTCCATTTTCAGTCTATCTGTCTTATTACCATTATTGGAAAGTTTCCATTTAGCATCATCTACCTGGACAGTTGTCAACATCACATGTCATGGTTCAGTTGTCAAGAGCATAAGTCGTTGAAAAGGTTTAGTCAGCAGTACATGGCTGGCTCTGTTTGTAGATGTAAGACTTGGCTTTTGAATCTTAATGTTGACTTATTTTTTAATTCACTCATTGTGCTGGTTAGTTTTCTGTCAACCTAACACGAGTTAGAGTCACCTGGGGAAAGGGAACCTCAGTTGAGAAAGTGTCCGCCACAAATTGGCCTGTGGGCAAGCAAGCCTTTGGTTGGCAGTTGATGTGGGAGGGCCCAGCCACCATGTGCCACCCATGGTCCCCAACTGTATAAGAAAACAGGCTGAGCATGCCAAGGGGAGCAAGCTAGTCAGCAGCATTCCTTCACACCTTCTGCTTCACTTCTTCTGTCTCTTCAGCTCCTGCCTCTAGTTTCCTGCATTGTTTTCTTGCTCTGACTTTTCTTCATGATGGACTGTGATTGGCACATGTAAGCTGAAATAAACCCTTTTCTTTCCCGAGTTGCTTCAACCATGGTGTTACAGCGACAGAAACCCCAAGTACAGCAGCCACCTTGGGCTAGATAATGCTGTCCCTGGTAGATTTTTATGCACAGTGTCACATCTGTTTCTCGCTGGGTGGTTGTCAGATCCACAGGGAGATGAGGTACATGGTCTAAAATCCAAATCTCCTTGTTAGCATTAGACTTACTGTCAATAAAGACCAGTCCTGGGCCACATCGGGGGATGTGACAACTGTCAAAGGGGCATCAGAAATACACACCTCCCCCCCTCCCACTCCAGAGCATCAGTGCCCTGCAGGTGTCCATGGCAGCGGCTCTGTGGGTGTCTGAAGAGGTGGTTTTAGTTGTGTAGGCCACACTCCACCAAACAGCAGCCTGAGTAATCAAAATGACTTGTTGTGAGAGTGAAGATTAAATAGAGGTACACTGTGACCGGTCACAACTTCTAAACGAATCTCCCTGACTGATTGGAGCCTGACACTGGCAAAGCTGCTGCTATTACTGAACATGTGGGAAAAACAAGACAAGATGGTGGGGTTCTTATACGCATGCCTTGGAGTTGCTGGTTCTCTTCAGAGTGTGATGGGCACAGGTAGGCTACTCTTAAGCTGCACCCTACTACGTCACCCTACAGCTGCTGCTGTGCCCAAACCACACCCGCCCTCTAGTATTTAGCAAAACAGAGGGTCTTTTATCTGTGTGTAATGGTGGGTTTTGCTGGCTCTTCAGACATTATCTTTTGTAAGTCCTTAGCTGTGAGAAGTTTCTTTTAAATTTAGCAAAGAGCATGCCTGTGCATATGTGCTCTGCCACATCCCCGCTTAGGTGGTAATAGAAATACCATGGAAAAGCAAACCATAGGCTTTTCGCTCTGTGGGGCTGGGCTTCCTTCTCTCGTCCCTCCTGAGGAGACTGGGGAATGGGAGGCTTCTCCAGTCTGAGTTGATAAGCTTGCTTGCAGTAAAATGTCAATCCTTTTTTAGGCTGAGGATCACACTGTAATAAACATGGACATGAGCAGTTGCGCAAGGGCTTTGTAAGCAGTGCCTCCGTCTCCAGTCAGACGCAGTCTTCCTTTATTCCAGAAATGCCAGTGAGCGCTGAGGAAGAGGCAACACCGTTTACATTACACTACTCCGTGTGGGGGCCAGCAGCTGAGCGGCTTGCCCAGTGACCAGAGTCAGGCAGATCCAATCTCCTGAACCCACAGTGACTCCCCTGGATGAAGAGAGCAGATGTCTTTGAGATGGGTGTGAGATAGGAATTCCACAGCCTTCCTAGGACAGACTGGGCATGCCTGGGAAAGTCAGTGTCTCTGCCACTTGAATAGGCTCTTGCTTTAGGATATTGTTCCTGTGTTGTCCTGGTATGAGCCAGGACCGTACGAATTAAGACATGTCCAACCTAGTAGAGCAGGATTTATGTTTTTAATAATATTTGATTGTCAGGTCAGGTGATAGGGCACACAGAAGAAGATAATGCAGAAATATAAAATGGGTGTGGGGAGCTGAAGAAACCCTGAGTGTTTAAAGAGCAGATGGCTCAGTCCTGAGTGAGTGTGTGTGTTGATGAGCATAGCCATATCAAAGACCTGCAGCCATGTCAAAGACCCACGGCCATGTCAAGGGCACACAGCCATGTCAAGGGCACATTGCCTCAGACCCATAGGAACAGGCAAAGCCTTCCCTGGGGTGAGTCTCAGAGAAAGCCCTCCTCTGGTCTGAGTTCGAATGTTGACAGTGTGTGCAAAAACTAGCAACTGAAGCTTCCTTCTCCCCAGTGACTACAGCCTGAGACTGTTCACCTACAGAGACCTCAAATTGAAATGAGCTAACTCCTCCCACTGTGCTGTATGGAACAATGCCATGAGGCTACTGGTTACTGTGTAGCTAGTTGGTGCTACTCCAGCAGAGCTTGGCCCAACTGATCCCAGCTTGTCCGTGTCTGTCTGTGTCTGTGTCTGTGTCTGTGTCTGTGTCTGTGTCTGTGTGTGTGTCTGTCTGTGTCTGCCTGTGTCTTCCTGTGTCTACCTGTGTCTGCCTGTGTCTGCCTGTGTCTGTCTCTGTGTCTGCCTGTGTCTGTCTGTGTCTGTCTCTGCCTGTGTCTGTCTGTGTCTGTCTGTGTCTGTGTCTGTGTCTGCCTGTGTCTGTCTCTGTGTCTGCCTGTGTCTGTCTGTGTCTGTGTCTGTCTCTGTGTCTGCCTGTGTCTGCCTGTGTCTGTCTGTGTCTGTCTGTGTCTGTGTCTGCGTCTGCCTGTGTCTGCCTGTGTCTGTCTATGTCTGTCTCTGTGTCTGCCTGTGTCTGTGTCTGCCTATGTCTTCCTGTGTCTGTCTGTATCTGTCTCTGTGTCTGCCTGTGTCTGCCTGTATCTGCCTGTGTCTGTCTCTGTGTCTGCCTATGTCTGTCTGTGTCTGTGTCTGTGACTGTCTGTGTCTGTGTCAGTGGCTGTGTCTGTGTCTGTCTGTGCCTGTGTCTGTCTGTGTCTGTGTCTGCCTGTGTCTGTCTGTGTCTGTGCCTGTGTCTGTCGGTGGCTGTGTCTGTATGTGTCTGTGTCTGTCTCTATCTATACGTCTTTCCTTTCTTCACTCCATCATCGTCCCACACAGACTTCCAGGACCAAGCCATGCAGGACACAACTGGTGGGTTCTGATCACCTGGGCTCAAATCCCAGCTCTTTTTCTCAAGTGGTACCAGGCTAGTCACTCAACCATTCTGCACTTTGGCTTCCTCTTCTGTAAACAGGGAACCACAACCTCCCCAACAGGCTTGCTAAGTGAGTTCATGCATATGAAAGCAATCCATGCTCAAGCATGACATAAATGCCAACTTGTGGAATTTTTGTGTTTCAGGCATTAAGAAAATATTTTTACAACTGACATCTAAAGAAGCGGAGATGCTGAGGAATTCTTTGACTTTAAAAGGTGAATTCCAGTACAAAATGTAGCCCATCTGACACTAGAATGCTCCTGTTCAGGCAGATGCACCTCTGCTCCTCAGGAAGATGCTTAAAGGAACCAAGAGTTTTGGTGGGTTTTTTTTTTTAATTATAACAAATTAAATCCTCATTCCTTTCTTCCTGTCTCTGTCAGTGTGTTGGTTTCTCTTATGCTTATGGTCTGTAAATGTATTTCTCTTCCTAATTTGGCTCTGTTTTTAGATATAGCTGTGAATTCTTTATTCTCTCACATAGACATATGACAGTGGGGGAGGAGAGCATGCATATTTCCTAAATTTTCACAAGAAATCTGTCTTGCTGTCTCCAAGAGCGGAAACTTAGGGAGGGACATCCAGTAGTCTCGGCTCCCTTCAAAGCGCATTCAGTAGCATGTTTGATATTCCGCACGCACCAGCCAGACATTGGTCATGAGCACAGTGACTTCAAAGGTGTGAGACGGGGTGGACCTGTATGTGCAGAGGAAACCCCCACGCCCTCGGGTAACTCTGGGAGCCATCTTTGTTGATACTTCACTCGCATTCATACAGGCTTCCGGAACCTACTACTCTGTCCACAGTGTTGCTGGAAGCCCCTAGGAATGGCATTTCTGGAGACAGCCCTAACCAATCACTGCCAAGTAGGTGAGTATGAATCCCAGCTCCCTCGACATTAGGCCACAGCATTCTGGGACACGCAGTTTGAAGTTGCCCAGAGCTCCGCCTGTGGTCCAACAGCAGCCTTCATAGCATGGCTGATGTAATCAGACCCCCTTTCCTGCCTAGCCACCTCCTGTCTTTGTCTCTCTTCTCCCCCTGTCCCCCCAGCACCTTCCACCTCTCAATCAACCACTTACTTCCAAATGCTTGGTTCTAGGTCTCTTTGGAAGCTTCCAACCTAAGCTGCTTTGTGCTCTTTACAGAGTAGACGTCTAGATTTAGTTTTACCGAAATCACCACGGACTCTAAGTTGACAAGACACATTTTGGCAAACCCCTGGGCAAACATTTGGAGCTAAGCTCCTCATGCATGCATACCTGTTAGGATGTAGCCCTTCTGGAGGGATGAACTAGGGCCATAGCCACCTGTTCCCTTCCTGCTGGTCCCCCTGCGATACGGGATAGCCAGTTTGTATTAGAGGATGGAGAGGACAGGAGCTGTGCTCAGCACACTGTGGCCCTGTGCTTTCTGAGCGTGGAGAGGCCCCCAATGACGGCTCCTACCTACTCAGACTCTTCTGGGTGGACAGGCAGATGGGTAGTTGGTTTGGTTTGGTTTCTTGAGACAAGGACTCACTCTGTAGTCCAGATGGGTCTGGAACTCACTGGATAGCTCAGGCAGACTTGAAACTCACAGGAGCCCTCCTTCCTCAAGCCACCTGAGTACTGGGATTACACGTGTGATCCACCGTACTGGACCGTCTCTTCTATTCACAGGCCTAGCGAACAAAAGCTTTGTTTTTTAATACCAACCCAAGCAAGCCAGCCACCATTCTAGTCCGAGAAAACACGTGGCCTCCCGCATTTTCCACTCGTGGGTAAATTCAATTTTACCTTAAATTACGTTTAGAAAATAAGGGTACTCCCTGCAGCCTCTCCCAGCACACCAGCCTCTCCCTTGGCAGTCTAAGACCCAAACTACACACCCAGCTACAACTCCACCCTTCCTAGATCTCCTTCCTCGTTTCAGTTTATCGCCTTTGAAAGCCGTAACACACAGTGCACCAGCAGAAGCCATGTGATTCTGTATCAGAGCAGATTAGCATTGGGGGAAAAAAATGCAATCCTGGTAGAAGACAATACATTTGATTCCACACAAGTGGTGTCTTTTATACTTTACTCCTAAGGCAATTCCTCGAGAGTGACTTGTTTTTGTTTTTGAAGCACACACAGTCTGTGGGCTGCATAGCAGTTTTTGCTCAGCCTCAGAACTCAAAGAAGCCATTGGCAATATTCTTATTTACAGAGGTTGCCATCTGAAAAATTAATGTCTGCTGTTGCTCAGTAATTAGGAAAATTTAGGGTCCTGGTGCTCCAACATCTTGCATTTAAGGTTGTATGTTATCTGTGTTTTCATGAGAATTTGTTGGGTTTCTGTCATTAATAACAGACATAAACCCAGCAAGCAGCAGGAAACACGTTCCATTTAATCAATTTGCTATTTGTATTCATTATGCATGTCCTCCATTTTGAGTCATGAAAAATTGAACGGCCATTGTAAATAGAAAGAGCATCGTGGATTACAAACGATGTAACAAGAGCAGACACACTATTAATTGGTCAATTGTGCTTGTCGGCCCATTTAAAGTGATTAAGGCAGAAAGATTAGAAAGGACATGAATGTGCTTGGGAACAGTAGGCCAGGAACACTGGGATCCCTTCAGTCCTCTGAAGACTGTCCAGAAGAATGCAACAAAACCAAATGGTGTTTATTCCAATTTCATTCAACAAATAATAGATGAGCACCTTCCATGTGGCTTAGACTGGGGTGAACACAGCAGAAAACGATGTAAATACAGTCTGTGACCTCAGGATGACATTCTGGTCTGTTCAGAACAGACGGGTGTACAGTGTGATCCCAATAGCGTAAGCCACAAGACCCAGCAGGAGGCCAGAGGCGGGTAGTGATGGGCTTGGGAGACAGTGTCTTTGGGAATTAACATCTGAAAGGAGGTTGAAATGAAGATCTACGATGAGAAAGTTCGGATCCAGCTCCTCCACCCCTTCCACCATTAAAGAAGGAAAGAGAAGTTCTGTGTAGATAGTGCCTGGCGTGGGAACGCTTTACTTGGGATTTTGGATTTTACAGTGCTGAGGGAGGAAACATACAGTTGAAAGTGCTTTGGGTTAATCTTTTCTTGGGCTTGTGTAAGGCCCAGCCCTCCCTCATGATGCTGGGCAGTAGCGGAGGCCCACAGCATGGTCAGCCACGTGACCACAAGGACACATGTATTGTTCAGAACTTATTGGACACAAGCATTCAGCAAATCCCAGGAGATGCTCAATACTTTCTTAAAAATAGGCTTTGTATTGGAGAACTTACTCCAGCATTAGGCTAATGATAGGTCTCTGAGCATAGCTAAGATAGGAGCCAGGAGCCTGGCGGCGGTGCTGCACGCCTTTAATCCTAGCACTTGGGAGGCAGAAGCAAGCAGATTTTTGTGAGGTCAAGGCCAGCCTGCAGAGTGAATTCCAGGACAGCCAGAGTTACAACAGAGAAACATGTCTCAAAAAAAAAAAAAAAAAAAAAAAGATAGGAGCCAGGAGTTTTATAGGTTAAGAGTACTAAAGACATTATTAGGATATTCTTAACTTACCATGGTTTGTTGGGATGTAACCCCATCATAAACTGACATAAGATTTCATTGGTTTTGTTTTGTTTACTTATAGAATTAAGTGAAACTCAACCCGAAGAGGTAGCTTCCCAGAACAGGAAAGTTCACCCTATCACTCTTCTTGTAGGCCCCTCTGTGGCAGCAGTTCAGTTTAAATAAACTGGTGGCTTCATTTACCACCGTAACCATGTCCTTCCATACCAGGGCGTTCAGATGAGAGGAGACTGGCTTTTGCTTCCCATTCACACTGCCCTGTCCCCAGCTTTGGGTTGTCCAACCATCAGGCTTGCCCCTGCACCCGCACATCTGCTGTCTGTGATCCTTAGAAAGCCAGTCCTCGGTGCCCCGGCCATCTCCTCAGGGAGCCCTCGCCACCAGGGCTGCATGCCCAGTTCCTCAGCAGAGCGTCTCACGTTGTTCAGCTCACTGCACATTGCGGCCTGAGTTACATGCTGTCTGCTCACCCGCTTCCACACTGCAGTCTAAGTGCCACGAACTCCAGTGTGAACTCGCCCAAGTTCAGTGTTGTGTCCACACGCCTACAACATGCCTGTACAGGGAGAGACTCAAGAAGCCGGGGTGGATGGATGAAGGGCCCTGTCAAAAGGAAGGCGTGGACTGTTGGATTTGTGCTTTTGCGTGCAGAGAGCTCTTTAAATGTTTTCCTGAGACCCACAAGAAAGAAATGGGTGTTCATTCTGACCAGTATCCTCTGCGGTGACTAGGTGGCATTAGTGTCTGTGTGGTTTTGCTTCACACAGCACTCCCCATTGACTTAGGTTTCTAAACCCCATACTATACCTTTTCAACCAGTTGTCCTACTTCTTCTGACTAAAGCGTTGTGGCACTGTCTTTATAAAGGGGACATTTGTGTCACCAAGGGGAGGCTGGGTCTCTAGTCTTCATCCCACTGGCCTCCTCGAATGCAACAGTTATCAACAGGTGGCAGGAACCATAGTTTCAGAGAAACCACAGACTTAATTACTAAAGAACACAGTGCTTTACTAAATATCAGGAGGGCTGTAAGAAGGGTGCCATGTGGATGTTGCAGCCCCTTGTCTAGAATGAAGGCAGCCACCAAGCTAGTGCAGCAGGAAGACCACCTCAGTACCGGAGGCTCTCGAGGAAGACCTGGCCGTCGGTGGCTCGCAAGGCCATGCTCCTCCCTCCGAAGCACAGTTCTGCATGTACAGCTGTGTGGATGTCGCTGTCACCCGGGACAGCTCACTTGAGACACGCCTGATTCTGAGAGGCTTGGGCAGAAAGTGGGGTGAAAATGGTGCTGAGTAGAGGTATGTTTTGGGAAGAACTCTGGGGTGAATCTCATGTGGAGCGGGGCTAGGAAGTGCTGGTGTGTTCCAGGAAGTCACCACGGTGGCACATACTCCATTAGCAGCAAAGAGCAAGGATCCAAAGGGATCCTCAGTGGAAAAGATGAACCCATTCCAGGCAAACATCCCAACCCTTTGTTGACTTCTTGATGACTTTCTGACCCTGCAGAAAAGGTACAGAGTAGGACCAAGTAGCCAGAGGATGCAGACTTCCCTTTCTACCCATCCTGGCTTTCTGGTCCCTCTTAAATTGAATGGCACTGAGATAAGAGAAGCTGCTTCAGAAATGAGATGCATCCTTGAGAATCAGGGACTAAGCCAAAGTGGGTCTGTGCAGTTGGACCTTGAGTGCACCTGGAAGGGGGCTTGAGAGCTGTGAGATGTTGCATGCTGTGATCCGGGTTTCACTGCAAGGTCCCGAAACACTTGTCTACCCCTGAGCTCCTGAAACAGATCCATAAGGGAGGGTGAAACAGCAATGCAGGCCAAGAAGACATTCCAGGGCTCACCCTGACTTGGGATAGCTATGGAGTAGAAATCACACCACAAGCTGAGGCTGTAGAGTAGTAGGAGGTACTTGTGTTCCATATGGGTTAGCCTCTGGTAACCTTGAGCTCCAGGCCCAGTGCACTGAAGAATAGGTGGTGACACCTCACACAAAGGCTGAGAGTAGGTGCATGGAGCAGATCAGTCTGCTAGGATAGATTATGTTTGTTCCCAAATCCATCAGCTAGCATCTGGATTTCTGTGGACAGAGTACAAAGTGGGTTTCTACCTTGCCTTCCCTCCCATGAGGCCACTGTCCCATCTAAACCATCTTCTTCCTTGGTGTCATTTCCTTGTGTCCATTGGCTTTTATTTCTCATTACCAGCAGAGTGGAAGTCTAGAAGGTGAGGAGAAAGGTGTGACTAAGGAAATGAAGCTAGGGGGCCACTTTGCCCTTAACTATGCATGGGAGGACACTGGTGGTCAGAGACGAGACAGCCCCTATCCTAGGGACCTTGGAAGGGGAGATGGCCTGATGAGTGTTCTTGGATGGCTGCCCCCAGCACCTTGACTTTCCTTCCACCTACCATGGAGTCAGGTTCCTGCAGTAACCCTGACATCATATCCTTATGTGGTCATGTTTGGAAAGTCACAGAGGGAGCAGCCAGCTTCCCCTCACCTCCTGTAAACACTGAGGAAGAAGTTTCCCAGACCAACTTGTCCTGACTTTACAGCGAAGAATGGGATTGGCCATGATGTGATACCTTCCTACTTAGCTGTAGGGCAAGCTGGGGAACTGGATGTGTTTTAGCCTCTCTCTGCCATCCCCTATTAAAGGAGGTTTTCCAGACGGTCCTCCACCCCTGCCTAGCCTGCTGCCTGCTCCAGGCCTGTGGAAGCCGCTATCACTGGGCTGTGTCCTTGCCCTTGCACCTGGGAGTAGTTACTTTTCTTATCACTGTGATAAAATACCTGACTGAAACAATTTAAATGAGTAAAAATTTCTCCTGGGTCCTGGTTTTGGGGGTGTCAGTACATCATGGTGAGGGGACGGAGCAAGGCAGTCTGCATAGCAGTGGACTGGAAACAGGAAAAAGGGTATTCAAGGAGTCGGGTGAGATGTAGCCCCATGCCCATTCCCCAGTGACCTACTTCCCGTACCCAGGCCCACCTCACACTTCCCACCGCCGCCCAGACACCCCGTCACGATAGGAGCCTCTGTGCTCGAGTCACCTCTGGAAATCCCTCTCATACACAGTCATGTTCCTCTGGTCCCCCGGACATCTCGCACATCCTCATCCAATCAGGTTGACAAGATTGGCTATCCCCGAGCCTGAGGAGATGGCTCAGTTGGTAAAATACCACACAAGCACGAGGACCTGAGTTTAGTCCTCATAACCTATGAGAAGCAGGGAGAGGAGAAGCAGCGGGTGAAGAAGAAAGGAAGAGGAAGAGGAAGGAGGAGGAAGACAAAGAGGAAAGATAGAAGCAGCAGTTGCGTGTGCCCATATTCCCTGTGATGAGGCAGAGGCAGGGGGATCCCTGGGACTTCCTGGCCTGACAGTTTTCAAAAATCCGTGAGTTTCATGCTCAGTGAGAAACCCTGTCTATAAAGTGGAGGGTGATTGAAGAAAAAAACTTGACATGAACACATTACACACGGATATCACGCACAGATGCACACAGATGCACAGATTAACCATCATTTCTTTTTACTGTAGCCTTAGTTCAGATTCCAAAGGGAAAGAAGAGGAATGTGGAGGATGTTCTAGTGAATGTTTCTGTTGCTGTGTAAATACCATAACCTAAGGCAACTTGGAGAGGAAAGGGTTTGTTTCAGCTTGCAGTTGGTAGAGACTCAGGGACTTCTAGGAACAGTGTCCCAGATTTAAAGAGAACGCCAAGAAAGGCTGGTCCCTTCTGTGTTGTCTCATCCAGATGTGCTGTGTAGAGTATTGTAGCCCACAGGCAAAGCCAGACCATATTCCAATGAACAGAGGACGATCTGGACCCACAGTGGCCCCTGTCAGAGCAGCTGGAGCAGCTAACTTCCTATCCACGTGAGATGAGGGACTTTGCACCCACTGGGCACAGGTCAGTCATATATACTTCCATTTCTGTTGCATCCCCGTCTCTCCCCCTTGCCTGCCATGCAGCAGGTGTGCCATATTTGTGGGGTGCATAGTGTGTCAGTGTCCCCAGTAGCCTCGTGATGAGGCTTCAAGTGTCATACAAAGGGAATGTTCCAGGGAACAAAAATAAGGGAGTAGAAACAGGACAAAGAGGTGGGCGAAGGAGCAAAGCCCTGGAGCCGGGCTGTTCTCTCCACCTCTGCTTCTCAGTCTCTGGCTAAGGGGTACACTCCTGGGGCCCACAAATACCCAGGCCCTACCTCAGAGCAGCTCAAGATCAGTTACACCAACAGAAATGTGTGTAGAAATGATGGCAAGAGTCAACAAGGACTTGGGTGGGGCAACAGCATGAGTCAGACGTGTATGTCCATTAATGCTACTGACTATCTGTCTCAATTAGGGTCTCTACACCATGGCCAAAAGCAACTTGGGTAGGAAAGGGTTTATTTCTCATTACACCTTATAAATTCCTCACTGAGGGAAGCCAGGGCAGGAACCCAGAGCAGAAGCCATGGAGGAAGGCTGCTTATTGGCTCACTCCTTGTGGCTTGCTCATCCTGCTTTCTTACACCACCCAGGAGCACTTGCTCAGGAGTGGTACTGTCCACAGTGGGCTGGGCCCTCCCACATCAATCATCAATCATGAAAACGCCCCACAGACCAATCTGTGGGGGCATTTCCTCGGGTGAGGGTCTCTCCTCCCAACTGACTCTTCTTGTGTCAAGTTGACATAAAACCTAGCCAGCACACCACACCATCCAGCAGAGAGCAAGGCCAAGGTAGCATCCCGGTCCGTCACTTCCACCCTATCCTTCTTAGGACCAAGGGGGATGCTGCCTGCTCAGGATGGCCAAGAGGAGCTTGCCTCTTATTGAAATGCAAAAGGACACTTTGCATATCAAAATCTTTATTGTGCTTCCCTATGCATCTCCAGATTCTTGCAAAACATTGAAACCTAGCTCGTAATTTGATGATGAAATATCGATCATTTATCTACTGCTGCACGCAGAGGTCCATAGCATGTAGACCAGATGCCCACCCTGAATTACCTTCTATTTTAAGTCAATATGAAAATTGATATTCTACCTAGGAGATGACTCGTGTCAATAAAAAGTAATGTCAGAGTGCATCAGTTCCTGCTGTCGGCCTAGGTTCTGCTTCTCCACACCGGCTGCCTCCGAGAGAGGCGTCCAGACTCCGGCAGCTCCTGGTCAGTCTGCGTATTTCTCCATTTAAGTCACATGAGTGGGAAATCTCAAGGGAATGGTGGATTGGCAGGGAGCTGCCCACTCGCGCACCCCGGTTGAGAGGGAATGAAAATAAAAGCAAATGCAACTTACAAACAAATCTGGGAGAAGCTTCATTACCATTGTTAGCAGTGTGCTTGTCTTCTGTTTCCAAGAAGAAAGAGCGGCAGTGTGGGCCCTCTCCTCAGGACTGAGCGTCTGCTGTGCTTGCCTACCCAGCAGGTATTGCCACCTGAAGCTCAGGTGGTACCACTTTCAAAAAAATTTTTGACTGCACTAAACTGTTTACTGGTTATGAATTTTGCAAGCATTGCATGTATTAGTGGTCATGGTGGAGCTGGAGGGTATTGTGCCTTCTCCAGACTACACATCGAGAACCACCAATAATGTGCTGGAACCTGTGGCCCTCTCCAAAGCCACGCCTCTTGTCGCCAGTAGATAGATACCGGTTTGGTGATCTACTGGGTGTCAGAATTTCTTCCGATAGCTTTAAATGGGTCACTTCTTTCCTTACCAGAAAGCAAAACAGAAACACTCAGAGGTCTTTAACTCCGTCCACTGCTATATGTCCAATGTCTGAATGCTGGATTAATTAATTAATTAATTTCACTTCATTCTTCCCACAAACTGAGCTGTGACTCTGCAGTAGGACTCTGGGATTTACCAAAGAACCAAGCAGACATTCAAGTAGGTTTTCAAGAAATACAGTAATGAGTAGGAACGGGCTAGAGTGAGTTAGTCAGTAGCTGCACTAGAAATCAGGCACTGTAAGAAGGCTGAAAGTTGTAGTTTGAACAGAAAAGGTAAATATGAGCCAAACCCTGTGAGATGTTGCGGGTGGGGGAGCAGCAGCTGTAGAGGGAGGGAGGGAAGGTATTCCCAGGCACTTGCAGGAGCCTGTGGCTAGCATCCTGAGGCAGGATACGCCTAGATTACTAGAGAAAAAATGAGTGGTTGGCACAAAGTAAGTTGAATGTTTATGATTAAATTAGAAGAATCAGCCTAAACTTCCCGGGGTCCCCTTCCCCCCATCCCCCACCACATGGAGAGTAGACTAAGAAAGGACAGCACTGTGAATTCAACCAGCAGGAACCAACTCAAGCCCAGCATTTTTCAAGCAACAAGTCACTTGTAACTGGCAACGGATTAGACACTAACTTCAGGCCTGGAACACTTGGGCTTTGCCATAGAGGGGTCAGAAAGACCCCCTGTTGGCTAATTCTGGGGCCCTGGGGAATCTAGCCTTGGGGCAGAGTCTGGAATCCATCTATGCAGGGGAGGCCTACAGAGCTGGCAGGTGAGAAGGAACCTCTCAAATTTGCAATTTTCAAGTGTCAGAATGATACCGTGCTGCTCCTCTGACGCTTGGCACGGGGAGCAGGTCTTCCTGGTTTCCATCAACACGTCTGCTATGTGAGTGTGGCCTTTGCACCCTCGCCATCCAGACCCTGAGACTGAGAATGCAGCTCCCATGCTGGCTTCCACAGCACCCCACCCCACACACCCAAGGACAAGACCGAAGGTCTGCACAGTGCTTCTGGAGGATTCTGTTCAAACCAGAGGTGCCAAAGGGACAGAAGCACTCAGGCTGTCCTCTGAATGGCAAGCAATCTAGCAGACAGGCATCCCTTTAATTCATCCCGTACATGGTGTACTCCATACTACAGTTCACTCCAGGCTAAGGCAAAGCACGAGGTGCAGGGCTCAGACTCCCCACCCAGGAAAGATGAACATTCCCATGATATTCACCTGATAGCATCCAAGAGTAGCTAATGAAATAAGACCCTCATGTGTGTCTGTGTGTCTGTGTATGTGTGTGTGTATACGCACTGCACTTTGGAAGCAAGAACATTCAAGATGAGCAGACTCTAGCTTGTGTAGAGATTTGTCCTGGAGGTCAAAGGTCATACTGTGGGCAAGCTTTTCAAAGGGTGATTTCTGAAATTGCTAAGTGTCACTAGGAATAGTCAGGTATTGCAACAGAGAGACACCGATGGGTCAGGCAAGCAAGATAGGGACAGGCAAGAGCAGGCAGGAGCCATCTGCCAAGAGGGAGAGAAAGTGACCCCAGCAGAGAGATTAGGGGTACACAGGCCTAAGGAGGCAACAGCTGAGCACAGCTGAGGCCCAGAATACGAGCTAAGTGTGGAGCTCAGTGAGCAATGGGGAGAGTGACCGACAGTGAGGACCAGGTCACTCCATGCTCCATCTGCCATGGCCAAGAGTTGGGGTTCTATCCTAAGGCTGTTCATACTGTTACCGCATGTCCCACAAGGTTCGTTAACATTCCCACCTTAGCAGGCCATCGAGTGGAGACAAAAATACCTCCAGCAATAGTTGCTCAAGAGAGGAGCCTTGGCACCTCATTTAGTTTCCATCCATTAACTGACCAAGAGACAGAGTCTTACTACATAGCTGAGGCTGGCCTCGAATTCACAATCCTCCTACCTCAGCTTCCCGAGCTCTGGGATTTCAGGTGTATGCCACCATGCCCCAGCTCTAGTTTTCTTTATAAAGCCTGCAAGTAAGTGTAGGCCTGACATGAAAGCAAGAAGCTTTTATAAAGGAGGCCTGTGACAGACAACATGAACAAGCACGAAGAGGGGCATTTGGCTCTAGGTGGGCAGGAGTTTGGGGTGAGTGGGCATGGGGGAGATACTGGGAGGCAATGGGACCAGCAGCAGGAGTTTAGGCTGGGAACGGTGAGAAAGAGGAGATTTAATTTAGTGGCCAGTCTGGACCCATGTGGCCACCGTAGTTTGTCTCTGAGATATCACCCACAGGAGCAATACTAAAGGCATGGTCCTGAAGATGATGTGTTTAACCTTTAAAAGGTGTGACCTCATGGGAGGTCCTTGGGTCACTGGAGGCCTGTTCCTGAAGTGGGAACTGTGTAATCCTAGTCTGTCCTTCTTCCTCTTCTTTGTTCTCCTCCTTGAGGTAGACAGTTTTGCCCTAGCCACTACACAGCCAAAGGCCCAGAGCCACAGAACCACCCCATTTTAGACTGGGAGCTCAGGATCCTGAACCAAAATAATCCTCTTTTCTTGTATCTTAACAACCTGAAACACTTCCTTTTAGTGGCCAGCTGATGCATGGCTCTGTTCACCCTAGCTCTTGGGAGATGCTGGAGCTATGGCAGTAGCTGGCTTTAGGAAGGGTGAGGCCCCGGGCTTACCACAAACTGCCAGTCCTGGTCCAGCTGCGCACAGTGTACTTTTCGATGGCATCTGGCATCCATAAGGACAAGGTACAGAAGTAACTGGGAAAGTTGGATATGCCCTTCACCCACTCATCTCATGAATCACGAAGAAGCAGAGCCTTCAAACCTCAAGATAAAAGCAAACCCATACCTGGCCTGCAGACCTGGAGCAGGGCAGGGCCCCTCCAACCAGTTCCTGGACTCTGTCTTGGTTTCCTGAACAGAGAGGGCAAGAAGGAGTTAAGTGCCTGGAGATACAGTCAAGAGAATGGGTCCTGGACTCTTGAAGACATCAGTTCAAGTCCAGCTCTAGTTTGCGGCCTGATCTTGGGTCATCCACACAACTTCTCATAGCTGTGTCCTCATCAGCAATGGAGAGCTGGTGGCAAGCTCGCCCAGCATCTGGATCACATGTACACTAGTACATGGTTCATTTTTACTGGTGCATTTTTACTGATTCATTTTTACTAAAATGACTGCCACTTCTCTCCCTGGGTGACCCTCCGTGGACCCCCTTCCCACATGGAGTAGAACTGACCTGAGTACTGGTGGCAGGGGGTGATTTCCAAGGTTTGATCATAAAGACCCTGTGATTTCCTTATTGTCTGGATGACTCACAGAGGGAAGAAGCTGGCACAGCATAAGGACATGGCGAAGTCCATGTGGCAAGGTCCACCGGCTGATAGCCTCAGGCCTCCTGCCCATGGACAGCCAGCACTGACATGTCAGCTATGTGAGTGAGCCATGATGAAGAGGATTCGCCTACCCTACTCACCCTCTGGAAGGCAAAAGCCCAAGTAACATAGTGTTTGCAGGCTCTCAAGAAGGCTAAACCTTTATCCTACAGTGCTGGGAACCACCAGGCCACCACCCACTGTGTAGGAGAAACACAGGACAAAGACACACTTTCTCAAGCCTCAAGTTGAAGCTTTAGCCTCCCGTTGCCCGTCATAGCTAGAATTATAAGGGACAATCTCTCTTAGAGTCTTTTTTTTTTCTTAATTCACTCAAACCACATGAATGAAGGTCTGGCCCCTAAAGTCAGTGTTCTACCTGAGTATGAAGTTGTCAGCTTTTTATCTGCCAAATGGGAGGTGAAGAGGGAGAAGAGCTTCCCTGTGGAAAAGGGGGAGAGGGTTTACAAAAACCATACCAGTTACATCAGTGCTTTCTCCTTACTAGATTGTCAACAATAGTCCATTGAGAAATGTATTTTTCTCCTTTTATGACAAAATTATTGTTTGGAGAGGTTAAAACATCCACCAAGAGAATATATATAATGCTAAGACAAAAGAAGTACTGCGCTGGGTTCAGCACCATGGACAGAGGTAATGACTTGTCCCTGTGAACCAGATAGGCGGAGACAGAGCTGCCTCTGGGAAGAGGAGGAGGCTGGGGGTGAGGGTGACACATTGCCGTAGCTTATTCTGCCTGCAGCACCCTGGGCTCCTTAGGATATCATCTGTCCTCCCATGTAGCTACAGTATGCAGTGCCATTCCCAGACTGCCACTCAGTTTGTAAGATGAATCAATAGGAGGAAAAGTTATCTAAAAATCCGTCAAAACCCACTCTTGGGAACAGCAGAAATAGGCAAAGCCCTGGAGTTCGGTGCTTGGCAGATGGATGTTTGTTTTTTCGTGTGCAGAGCCTCAAGCAGGACTCCTTGCCTCCAAAAACAATGATATCCCCATGTCCTTTCTCTTTTCTCCTTGTAGCCGGCCACCTTCTGACTTGGCTTCAATAGTTGTTGTGTTTGTCAGATCCATCGGGAGGAAGAAACTCATGAACAAACTCTCAGAGAGATTTTCCTGAGCTGAGCCTGGAGAGGCATCTGTCACCTCTGCTCAGATGCCACTGGTCAGAACCCAGTCCTTGGCATAAACAGATGTAGAGAGAGAATAGATGATTGATATGATAAACAGATAGATAGATAGATAGATAGATAGATAGATAGATAGATAGATGATAGTTATACAGGCTTGTCTTCACATTTGGGGGGTTTTCTTCACATTTGGGAGGGTTCTTATTAAGCCATCTTGGCTCAGGCCTAGAATATTTTTTAAATTATTTTTATTTTATGCATATAGGTGTCTCACCTGCATGTATGTCCATATACAATGTATATGGCTGGTGCCTGCAGAGGTGAGAAGAAGGTGTTAGAGCCCCTGGAACTGCAGTTACAGATGGTGTGAGCTACCATGTGGATGTTGGGAATCGCACTCAGGTCCTCTGGAAGAGCAACCAGTGATCTTGACCACTGAGCTATCTCTGTCTAGCCCCCCTGGAAATATTTTTGACATGGAAATTAGGGCTCCTTCCATTGAAAGGGACATAAGAGGCTCACCATTCTTCAGCAAGATATGAAGGCCTTATTGTGTAAAGCTGGATCACAGCATAACCCAGACTTCAACAGTTTCCCAGGGATACCTGAGTTGTCTGTGGCTCATGTCCTCTGTGGAGAATCTCAGACAGGCTCCCCGACAACTTAATATGGCTGCCAACAGCTCCTAACAGGTTTTTATCAGTGGTCCCAAGAGATGTTTCCTTTCCAAAAAAAAATCCCAATGTATGACCTTTTGGCACTAAGTGTATTGATTAGGTCCCATATCCCTAAGTCAATCATGTGGCCAAAAAGATGGTGCCCTTTAATAGACGTGGCCTAGGCTGTGTCAACCCTGGATCTGGGAGAGACCTGTCCCATGTAATGTGTACAAGCTAAAGCAGACACGGGATGCTCCCCAAGAGCCACCATACTGCTGTCTTCTGGTGGGGAGGGGGCTGGTATAAGCAACCCTCTGCTGACACCTCCATGTCAGTGTTCCTCATGCTGACTGTGACAAGCTACAGTGGTGTGAGACTTGGAGCCATCTGCAGGGCTGTGGAAGCAGAAGGTTCTTTCCTCACCCAGGCTCTTGGTGCTCTCTGGCCCTACTTTAACCACTCACTGGTCATGTGACAGCACAACCCTCCAGGTTCCCATTGGAAGGCAAGAAGTGTGTTTGGCCCCTTTGCATAGATTCCATCTATGCCTTTCCCTCAACATCTTTACCCCATATTGCAAGGCTAGAGTGTGCCTCTGACCACCTCAGGGACCTTGGGGAGTAACAACTTAAAGCCTGCCTAACCTCAAGAACTCATGGACCAGGAAATAAACTCAATGTTCTGTGTGCAAGGCCTTCATCAAATTAACCAAGGTGGCTCATGCTGAAAGGGGTGGGGGGAGCAGCATGAGCATCTGGATAACTGCTTCAAGTATTTCCCGATGGAATTCCATATACCAGTTTAAATTCTGGAGACTCAGGAAGCTTCAGGCCAACCTGAAATGGTCACTATTTCTCTAAATGGACTCCTTGTTACACAGAGTGCAATAGTCAGTTTTCATTCCTTTAAGGAAATGCTCAAGGCAGGCTACTTTGTAAGGAAAAGAGATTCAGCTCACAGTTTCACAGCAAAGGGCCAGCTCTGGCAAATCACCCCTGCCACATCACCGTGGCACAAGTGTGGTGGGGAGAGGGGCATGCACACAGCAAGAACAGAAGTCAGGTTGGAATGGATAAGCTTTTTTTGTTTGTTTGTGTTTCTTTTTTTCAAGATAGGGTTCCTCTGTCGTAACTCTGGCTGTCCTGGAACTCACTCTGTAGACCAGGCTGGCCTCCAACTCACAGAGATCCACCTGCCTCTGCCTCCCGCGTGCTGGGATTAAAGGCATGAGCCACCACCACCCAATTTAAACCCACTCTTCAAACATCTTCCTTTCATAAGAACTCAGTCCTACCAGAACCACTGTAGTGTCTTCTGAGATCGGTGACCCAATGATCTCCTGCTGGGTCCCACCTCTTAGAAGACACATTGCCTCTTAAGATTGTCATACTTGGGACCAGTTTTCTAACACATGAACCCTTAGGGGGACACACCACATCAAACCATAATACAGATTTACGTAACATTATATCCTGAGAGAAACTAAAGCATTTGATGTCCATGTAGGTTTAGCTACACAGTAGCTAAATAGACAAGATTTTTTTCCCCTGAGGACTTCTCCAGGCCTTTAATATCTGATGTGTTTTATGACTCTCTATAAAGAAGCAAGAGAGTGTCGGCAGTACCCCTAGTTTTATTAAACAAAGCCCTGTTTTGTTTGTACGTCCTATGAAACATTTCCCAAGACATGGATTTATGAATTGTCCTCCTGGGAAATATGTCCTTGGAGAATATATGCAAATGGTGGTGACTGGGTTTGTGCTCCTGTGAGGGGGTCAGGTATCAGGAATCTTGAGAGTTCCCAGAGGAGGTGATATTTAGGACTTTAGCAGAAAGCATTCTCTTTGCCTGAATTAGAACAAACGAGGTGTCAGTGTCTTTCTCAAAGCTGGTGGCATCTCAGGGTGTCTGGGAACTGAGAAGTGCTAGACAGAGGGGCACCGGAGCTTGCATGCCTTGGGCCGAGTCTCTGCTCCACCATTCAGGAGCTGTGCAGCCTTGAGCAGGGCACTTGCTCCTTCTGAGCTTCCAATAGATGAACCAAGACCCGGTGGGGAATGGGCAGTGTCTGGGAGGTGCCCACACAGTGGCTGAGAAAAAGATTGTTCACATGGCTTCTCTGCCCTCACAGCCACTTACCTATCCCATTGGGCTTTGCTGCTGGTCTGGAAACCTCCAGAAGGTGCCGACCCCCTCTTCCTTGCCCTCTTGTGGCAGCTGGGATGGTGACATGGAACCATAGTTCCTTCCCACCTACACCAGTGTCTTCCTGCACCTTCCTGGGTACACTGTTGCTCTCGCACATGGAAACAGATGCAGAAGCCCCACTGTTTGCTAACATTCACAGGCTGTCCTTCAGGTCACCCTCAGTGATATGTCATGGCGTGGGGGGGGGGGTCAGTCCTCGCATGCCCGTTCTATCAAAGTCAGCTTCTGTCTGCGTCTGTCACTGCTGATTGCATTTGAATGGCTTCGTCTCTTTTTTAAATAAAAGATTTATGCCTTAGCTGTCAGAGCTTGCCTTTATTTGAAAATTTAATCTTGTTTCTAGGAGTCTAGATTAACTTATTAGATTTAGGCATCCCTCTCAGGGTTCTGGGAGAGAGGTGGGACCTGCTGTCTGCACAGGCCTCTGCAAGCCTCACAGCCAGACAGCCAGGGTGGACAGAGGCAACCTCTCAGTGCATTTGAGACCCTGCTCCTGTGGCAGGAGCTTCCTAGGTCGCCTGGGTCAGCTTCCAGGCCTCAGCTCCAGAACCTGTGTTTCCTGCAAGCACTGTACGTCAAACTCACCCTTCCTCCAACTTTGTGAAGGGACACCCCCACAGTTCTGATGAGGGCTATGTCAGGGACTCCTGCCTTCCCCCATCTATATGTCCTATGTTCTGCCTCCAGAGAGGCATCTTCTGCTGCTTATACCACGGGGTGGGGTCTTGCATTTGTTTCCTGCTACGTGGGCTTGTGCTAGCACTTAACTCCTCTGACCGGGCTTCAGATCTCCTAGTCTGAGTGATGATGGTGCCGTTAATCCCATCTCATAGACGCTTAGCAAGAACACTTGGGAGGGTTCTTAGTCTGCTTCCTGGATGGTGGATCTAGAAGTTACACTCCCAGTGCTGGAGACAGAAGTCCCGAAACTTGACACAGACATTTAGGAAGGACCCCAAGCAGCAGCACCCATAACAGGAGGTAGAAGGGGCCCCTATTCAATAGACAATGAACCATAATGTGTCCCGGGAGCTAAAGAGCCACCTCTCACTGGTCTCATAGTCGTCACAAGGGAGTGAAATTTCTGCATGAGGCTTTGGGCAGGGAAGGTAGAGCCATGGGGGTGTGAGTGTGCCCTGAGCGCTGCTCTGGACACCTTGGTCCCTGGGACAGCCAAGTTGTGGAGCACTTCTTTTAGAGTAAGGAAATAGCAGCAAGAGGAGCAGTGAGTCCCATGGTCATAATAGAGTCCAGGCAAAGCTCTGGACGTCCAACACCAAAGCAGGGCTTTCCCCATCCAGCTCCCTGCTCTCTGGCCTCTGGCTGAGGCCAGAGCTGTATTGCCTCTTTTAGCTAGAAGCCCCAACCCTTGAGAAGGTTGTACCCTTGGACAGAGCGTCCTTGGAAACTCGGAAAGATTAAAGGGCTTGTAGAAACCGGCCTTGACCATGTCCCAGGAAATGCGGCAAGCCGGGAGCGCTGGCTCTGAATAGCCGCCTGAGAGCTGTAAAGAGCTGCCTGCAGTGTGAGCCACCCTGCCCGCCGGCCCAACACCACCTCGTGACCGCTGCGGGCGAGTCTGGGTCTCACCTTTTCTCTTCTGACCAATGCACAACGCCTGCAGCCTTGACTTTTCCGCTGCACTCTCGCCATCTGCTGGTCACTGGCAGAATAGCAGCAAGTCTGCACTTGGGACAGTCAGTGGGCACGCACACCGCACGTGAACCCGGTGTGCACCAACAGGCCCACATACCCACGTGCACTCACACGCAGACGTACACAGGTAACGTGTGCGCACAGGCACACACGCACATGTACACACATAGGCACAAATGTGCAAGCACGGGGCCAAGGGTGTGAGCTGAGTTGAGTCTTGCTTCTTTCAGGCCTTCCCCCAGCCACTCATCGGGAGGACCCTGAGTTCCTGGTCGAATTCTTGCCTCCGGCTTGAGCATCTTAAGCTCTGGCCACAGTCGATGAGTCTCTTCTAATCAGACTCACTCGGTTGATGAGCTGACAGGCGGTGATCAAGAGCAGCCTCTGGTCTCAAAACAGTCATAGAGATGGCCCTGTGGAGATCTGCTGCTTAGCAAAATAACTCCAAGGGAAGGAAGACACTAACTGTCCCCATAATTCATCTGCCTGGGCCTTGAGAGGAGTCAGAGAGTGTCCCAGGCCAACAGCCAGGCTGAGGTTGGGGTAACAACACATAAAGGGGTGCTAAATGGAGTATGCAGGTTCTTACAGGTTCACAGTGTCCTTACTGATCCCATCTTGTTTTGAAATGTGGCTATTTTGTTGATCTTGGACTTACTTGTACTATTTCTTAGTTTTAAAATACTGCATTAATGAAATCAGGGTAAACAGATCATTTAAACACCCGTGTTCACAGTACCATTAGTCACGGTAGCAGAAACTGGAAGAAAGTACCCACCAGAGGATGAGTGGAGAGAGGGAAGCGTGGTATTATAGCATACAATGCAGTGTTGCTCAGGCCTGGAAAGGAAACTCTAACACACTGCAGCACAAATGAACCTCGAAGTCACTGTGCTCAGTGAAATAAGCCAGCCACAATAGACTAAAGCCAGGTAGGCAGGTAGGGCTCCACCCCCCAACCCCCTGTAGTTTGGATCAGGAGTATCCTCAGAAAACCCATTAAAGCTGAAGTGGCCAGCCTGTGCTGATGGGGGGTGGGAGAGGGAGGAGGCCTTTAAGAGGTGAGCAATGTGAACTGGGTGTTTTGGAGACATTTTCAGTTAGGAAAGATGATAAAGTCTGGGGGTTGAATGGTGGTGCTGGCTGTACAAGAGAATGGATATTCTCACTGCCTTGAAACGTGCCCTTCCACAGTAAAATAACATATGCTGTTATAGCTTCAATCTGAAACACCCTTCCCCACAAGCTCACATTGTGAACACGTGTCCCCAGCTGGTGGAGACATGTTAGAAGGCTGTGGAGCCCTTAGGAGGTAGGCCCTGGCCGGAGGTAATGTCCTCGCCACCGCTGCCCGCCCCCATCTTTCTGTCAAGCCCCAGCTTTCTACATCCAGACACATGGAGAGCCACAGACATGGCTCACCTTGGTGGCCTCAAAGGAAGTAGTCTTCAGCTTTGTCAGCTGCCCCTGACAGTTAATATTTTCTACATATTTCCTGAGTTCCTAGCCACTGTGTGGCTATCTCTTCACAATGGCCCTGTGAACCCTGAAATTTACGGATCCAAGGAAACTGAAGTAAAGAGGTTTAAACCGTGTCAAAGGTCACACAGGCAACTTGAAGCAGAACATCGTCGCACCCATAGCCTGGCCCCGCCGCACACCTAACTTTTCTCACACCGCCAGCAAGTTAAGAGCTGAGTCCCTTCTGCCACCTCAAAGCTCATCTCAAGTTTCTGCTTGTCCGAGGAGGGGCTCCTTCCACATTTCCTGCCAAGTGCCGCTCCAAATGTTGGAGGACCCTCTCCTGCCTCTCCAGCCCCACCTACTGGCTACCTCGCAGAACTGGACATGCCCCCTCCCACCTGGTCCCTCACTGGGTAAACTTGGCGAAAGACAGCTGGGATTCTGCTCCAACTTGCTCAAGACAGCCACAGTGGGGGTACCCAGGCACCCTGCTGCCTCAGGTGGCCCCAGGCAGACACGTGCAACATCTCCACTAACTCCAGCAGAGAAGTTGCCCATCGTAGACTGCCATCACGCTGTGATTAGTTAATCACTAAATGCGTGGGGCTTTTAATTAACCGCCAGCTCGGCAAGGGCAGCTGTTCTGCAAACCGCGTCTGATCTCGGTCCCGGTCCCAGCTGATGGAGCGAGCGCTTCCATCATGCAATGAAGCATGTAGTGACGCTGCAGAGCTGGCTGCTACCACAGCTGCAGCCCTAATAGGAGCCACCAGCCGGAGGAGACAACCATCCTGGAATGGGGCCATCGAGTGTGGAAGGATGAGAGGCTGGTGAAGTCTGTGCGCTATGAGTATGGGCTGTGTTGTTCTTCCATGTGTTAAAATTAGCTCAACTCAAACAAGGGCAAGAGGAAAGGACCTAGTTCTAGCCAGACAATGCAAGGCTTCAGGCATGGCTGGATCCAGGAGGAGAAGCAAAATTAGCAAACAGATGGATTTGGACTCTCAGAAGAGCTGCATTTGTCTCGCCAACACCAGTTAGCTGACTATAAGTGCGGATAGATGGTAGTGTAGCCACTTTCCCTTTGCTTCCCTCTGATGCGCCTATGCCACTGGCCTCTGATCGTGGGATAGGTAAGGTCTTACTTACACCGTCACCTTGTCATATTTAGTCTGAACCATTTGGGCAAATGTTCCTGATATCTAATAGCACAGCATCGTTTAGTTCTGTACTACGGACATCTTAGGCTTGATTCTTTCTACCGGGCTGTCTTGTGCATGAGTTAGGAGATATTTAGCAACTTCCTTAGCCCTGGATCCCAGGAGTTCCAGCCAGAGGAACTGTGACAACAAAAAAGCACCTCCAAATACAGCTAAAGATCCCTTGGGCGAACAAAATTGCCATGACAACAGACTTAAGGCTCAGGACATCCAGTGGGAAAGGTCTTCCTCCAGTGGGATGCCAGTGATGCCCTGAGCCCAGAGGCCAGAAGACAGAGAGAAACGAGTGGAGCTGTCCACACACAGGACACTGACGGCCCAGGTACAGCACCCTGAAGCACAGGCACGTGGCACCAGAATGGAGGGCCATGCTGCACCTTCACCAAAACATGCCTGAGACAGCAACTTAGAAGTCAGAAAGTCTATTTAGCTCACAGTTTGGGAGGCTCAAAGTCTAAGATTAGGCAGCCTTGTGTATTACTACTAGTAAGGGCAGACATTGGTGACCATTGTCATCATAGAAACAATGTTCTAACACCTGAAACCAAAGGGAGGAGAGAGACCCAGTCTCACAATCCCCGCTCCAGATGCGCCCAGTCACCTAAGGACCATGTCTTAATGGTCCCTCCCAACACTTGGACTTTTAGGGATCACTCAGCATCCAAGCCATATCGGACAGACACTCATGTGGCCAGCCCCCGTGGTAGGCTTGGGACAGGGGCTGGGTGTGTGGTGAGAAGCTAAGCACAGGCATAGAAGCTTGGACCATAGTGAAGGGTGATCCCCTGCCACCCGCAGGGCTGCTTTCCAGAGTCGTGGCCCCTAGCAATGTCAGGTGCCTGCCACTGTCAGAAGCACATCACACCATAGCTCAGTTAAGAACACGTCCCAGGAGTCAGCACTAAGTATAGTGTCCTGGGGTACCGCTTTACAGTTTACCTGGTGCCATATGACAGGGTCAGGACCCAGTTCCAGTGCGCTGGGCCCTGAATCCACACACTTGCAGCTCACTAACCTCTGCCAGAGGGCAGAGAAAGCCCCAGCACAGACCACAGCCTTTGCAGGGCTGTAGAGAGTACTTCGGGGAATAAGAAGTGGTCAAACACCTTTGAAGCTTTCTTCTTTTAAAAGTCAGTTTTGAAGTACAGAGTTTGCAGCAGCCCCCTGCTGTGCAGTGGTCACTGAGGTGTCCCCCTCCTCCGAGACCTGGTACCTGCTGCTCCGGCACTCAGCCTGGCCCTTGGTAACGGCTACCCCTCACATTCACCAATCACACACAAGGAAGCTGCATAAGTGAACTCAGGAGGAAGGTGCTACTGGTTCTCTGTGAGGAGTTTGGCTAGCTAGATCCAAAGCCTAAAGCTCATTAAATTTTTTTCCTTCTAATTTTATAGATTTTATTCCCAGTAGATATAATTATGCATATTTATGGGTCTGATGTATTGTTTTGACACATGCATACGTTGTATAATAATACATCCGGGAAATTAACATGTTTTGTACATATCTCCAGGGCGAAGAGTTCAGAATTCTCACTCCTAGCTATTTTGAGATATTCACTGTAATGCTGCTGCCCACAGTTGACTGGGGAACACCCTGGAATGTGCCTCTCCTACCTACTGTAATTGGCAGGGCTGGTCTCCCTTCCCCTCCCCTCCCAGCCTCAGATCCCTAATTCCACACAGCAGCAGAGCCTAGGGTATTTACTCTCTGTGTTTAAATTATTTTGTTGATCAAATATTTTGAAGATGTATTTATTTTTATGGTATGTGTATGTGTATTCTGCCAACATGTGTATCGGTGTACCATGTTGCATGCAGTGCCCACAGAGGCCAGAAGAGGGTGTTTGATCCCCTAACTACAGATGTTGTGAGCCACCATGTGGGTGCTGGTCTTCTTGACCACTGAGTCATCTCTTCGGCTCCCTGTTGTTTAAATTCTCAAGCCTCCGACAGCTTTCTATGGAACTCCCCTTCCCGAGCCTCAGTCTCCTCATATGTAAGAGAGAAGAGCAATGTCCACTTTCCTGTGGAGCAGGGGGATCCCGGGCTTCACTGTTGGCATGCAGGACTTCTGTCTGTGACCAAAGCTCTTCAGTCCTCAGTTTCTCCAGCTGTAACGAGGGTATAAAGCCCCCTTTGCTGGTTGGGAATGAGTCCAGCAACTGGGGTAGAAGGTGGCAGAGCTCAAGAAACATCGAAGATCCTCAGGTCACACCCAAGCCATCCTCCTGGCCTGGATCCTTCTCTAGCCTCCTCTCCCCGGTACCCTATTATCTGGTCCCTGATGGAGAGAGGTGGGTTGTGTGACACCCACCTCCCATCCTCACCTGGTTTGAAAGCACCACACCAGGGCTCAAAACCCCAAGCCAAGTCCTGACAGGTGAGGCTCCAGACAGGAAGTGGCTGGTGTACAGTACACACCCCATACATGCAGCATGGAGTCCCTCAGTCTTTTTCTATTTGAATTATAGTCACGGTAAATATAATGAAATCTCCCAAGCAACCTGCCCCACACAGAGCAGTACTGGCTCAGCATGGCCAGCCCTAAATACCTCCATTTGACCAAGAAGCCCAGCATCTGGGATTGGCCTCCTCCATTCATCTCCAGGATCTGTGAATGGACAGCTGAACAAGCTCTTGCCCCAAAGCTGCTCCTGTTGCCCCCCGCCCACCAGCTCTAGCTTGGATTTGAGAACTGGCTGGCACAGAAAGTGGGGGAGGTCAATGCCTGAACTTGCCTGATATTGTTTCTGTGTGCCCCCCACATTGGGATCTACTCTAGTTTTCCCAGAGTCATCACTCAGTACCTTCCATGTGTTCCAGTTCCAGTGACTCCCACTGTCAGCCACCACAGGCTTGTGTTGTCATGTTATATCCATGTCTGACACTTATGAATTGTCTGCTGTTCCCTGGCTCAGTCTTAAGCATGTTATCCAGATATCTCATTGATTGCTCACAGTCAGAACTACTGCTCATTGTATCTTACAGAAAACAGACCCAAGACATCAAGAAACCTGCACGAAGGCTCCAAGCTAGTATATAGGTCTCCCTTCCAGGAATAGCACCCTAAGTCACAGCACAATCCTGGAGCCTGGGCTCCTGCAACTTTGTAAGCCCTCCCAATACCGCTACAATGACATCAGACTAACACAAATGTCATTTTACAGACAAGGAGACAGGTCCGTGAGGCCTAGCCTCCCTGTGTTAGTAGATCAGGAAAACAGAAAAGAGAATGGACGGCCATTGTGAGCTTGCTTAGTGTCTTACCAGCCTACAGGCCTCCTCTGTGCAGGGTCTCCCTCTCCTGTTGAGTCTGGAAATGCATGAAGAGTTGTGAGGCCTTTCCTCACTCTATCCCAAGGTCCATTCCACTCCTCCCAATGTCTGGGTGTGTCTGGGCTTCAGTAGCATCAAGAGGAGGAAAAGCCACCAACGCAGTGAGTCCTGGGATGTTCGGAGGGTCAACCCATTCTTGGCACAAGAATAAAAGGAGATTGAGCTCAGAGTCAGACAGATATGAGCCCAGCTTCACCACCCAGAATCCAATACAGAGATAGAACCATCCAAGAGGACTCAAGAAGAAAAGAAGATGGAAAAACACAGAACTCAACTAAGAAATCCTAAAAGAAAGCCATACAAGAAAGATGAATTGAGCAGAAGATAAAATATCAGGACTTGGAGATAAATTGGAGGATATATAGACCAAATAAGCAAGGGATATGGAAAACATTTTAAAACACAGGAGAAGGAACATACAGGAAACGTAGAAACCATGACAAACCCACACTTTTGAATTACAGGCGTAGATGAGGGAAAAGAAACCCAAGTCAGGCATAGACTAGATCTTCAGTAAGATCCTGGAGGAATGCTTCTCCAGACTAAGGAAGGGCGTGCCATGAAGATACAAGAAGCACACAGAGCACCAAATAGACAAGGCCAGAAAAGGAAATCCCCATGACATACCATCTTTAAAACGCTAAGTGGACACAACAAAGGAAGTGTGCTCGAAGCTGCAAGAGGAGAAAACACACAAGCCACACACAAAAGAAAACCCATCAGAATAACAACAGAGGTCTCAGTGGAAACTCTGAAAGCCAGAAGAGCCTGGAACAATGCATTCCAAATCTTAAAAGACTGTGATGGCCAGCCTTGACTAATATATCCAGCAAAAACTACCCACCATTATCGAAAGAGAAAGATGTCCACAACATAAACAGTCTAAAGATGTTATATTTAATAAACCAAACCTAAAGAAAATACAGGACGCAATATTCTGGGCTGAAGGAAAAAAAAGCATAGCGGAAAGGCTGTGGAAAAAAAAAACAACTTCAAAGCTGTAATTATTAAAGCACAGACAGAATATGACCGAGAACACAAACAACACCAAAAATGAACAACACAATGGCCACAGTTAACACACACATTCCAAGAAGAACCTTACATATCAGTGGCCTCAATTCTCCAATCAAAAGACACAAGCTGACTGAAACAAAATCCATCTGTTGCCTGTTGTGGAGGGTTTATTTTTAGTTATGTATAAAATAATTGTTTTGTGCACTGTTGGGTGAGGGGCTACATAGGCCTTGGCTTTTTGTATTGTCTGCAGGTGTTGGATTTCTGTGGAGGATGTTTGATTGCTAATGATCTGCATGTGCTATCAGTAGAACACCTGAGGGGCTCTGGATCAATAAAAACACCTGAGCTCGGATGCCCAGGGTTCCATTGCTGAGTATGGTGTTGGCCATGATGGTGGTTCCCTCTCTTGATGTCTGGCAAAATTTGCACCTATGAAAACACCTCCTTGTCCTGTTTGCTGAGCTGCCACAGTAGGTGTACAACTACAGTTGTCTACAAGAAAAACATCTTAGCTTTAAGATTAGCGCTGCTTAGAATAAAGGGGTGAACAAAAGTACATTGTGAAAGAGAGGGCGGAAAGATTGTAAGAACCAAAGGATCAGAGAGTTTGTTATGAGACTGTGCCTTCTAGTAAAGTCAGAAGCTACGCTCATAAAGTCTCACCAACATGACTGCCTAAACATGAGCTGAACAAGGACAACAATAGACATGCCTATGTGGATGAGGGAAAAACCAGGAGACCTCACCTTTACACATAGAACTATAGGAACTAAGGAATGGTCGGAGTGGGAACAATAGTCTTCTGAGAGAAGAGCACACCAATTGGTTATCCAGTACCAAATGGTCAGCCCTGAAATCACACATGCAGGTAGCATTATACAGATTGAGCAGGTGACATTTAGGAATATATACGTATAAACATATGTGCATGTAACAACAATTAGTGGGAAAAAAATAAATTTGAAAGAGAGCAAGGAAGAGCCTATGGGAAGATTTGGAGGAAGGAAAGAGAAAGGGCAGATGATGTAATTACATTTTAATCTCAAAAGTAAAAGAAATAATTTTAAGGAGAAAAACAGTCCCACATCTGTCTTCAATCAGATTAGTGATAAGGTGGTCCTAAGAGATTGGAGCTGGGCAGTGATGGGCCGGTGGCGGACAGACTGCTTAATCACACATACATCTTGTTCTCTTTAAGCCTAAACCTTATATCAATACCTGAAAGACTGAACTTGGGGGCTACAGGACCCCTTTATATAAACCCTGTTTCTCAGACTTCTCTCTCCTGGAATCCACAGAGCTGGGACAGGAGGCCCAGGCCCTAGGGTATTTATGCTCCCTCCCCTCCCTGTGTCAGATTCTTGTCCTTTGGCCTGGCACGCCTCCTGCTGGGGAGTATGGCTGAGGGAGGCTGAGCATAGCCACAGGAGTTACCATCAGTGTTTCTTTTTAATTTTGCCCTCTACCAGGTTTATGTAAAAATCCTGATTTCTGGCTTCATTTGTAAAACTGAAAGATCGAACCAAGCCTACTGTTCCACAAAGCCATGACCACCCCTGCTGGGTGACAGCTGTCCTAGGAGGAATTTGGGATGCCTGCTGTCCCCACCCACCAAGTTCCCCTATATAGGTTACTTGTCTTGCACTTGGATTTGAGACTCTGATCGGGTACACTAGATCAAACAGGAAATGCCTCTGGGACACATGTACAGGGACAGGCCTTGTCATTTTTTTATGGCACTCCTGGGTTTCACATGTCTTTTGGACAAGTCTAGGGGCTCTTGGGCCCTTGATCTCCTCCCATCTGTGGAATGAGGGCAAGCCCTGGTGTCCTCCAAGGGCATTCACAGCTCTGACTCTGTGCGCCTCAAGGCCTGTCCTGTGACCTTGGCTCTGCTGGGGTCTGGATGGCTCAGTAGTAGTCTGGGCCTCTGCAGTAGTGTCAGGAAAGAAAAGGGAGCACACAGGTTGAAGCCACGTGCTCAAGGGTTCCTTTATGCGGAAGGTTCCAAAGAGCTTCCTCTCTTTGCTGACCTCTCTTCAAACTGAGAAAGGAGCTAGACTGGAGACGGGCCAGGAACAGGATCCCACGTCGCTTTGATGTTTAATCAAAGCCTTAACAAACATCAAACTGATGCTCTGCCTTGCGGATGCTGTTCCCTTGAGGAGCTGTCAGTGCTGGAGGGGGGGACACCCATTGTTCCGACTCTTTTCTTACTCCCATAACCTCCATTCCAGCCCTCACTGCAGCCCCGGGTCCCAGTCTGCACTTGGACTTCAGTTCTGTCCGGCAGCATTGCTAGGCTTGCTGCCCTGTGTCGGTGTGGGTTTCCTAACTCAGTCGCTGCCCACCTGCCCTTAGTTCTGCTCATACCGTTAGTGGTGCCCGGCCCACAAAGAATTCGAGAACTCCTCATTGGACGAATGAATGAGCCTGGGATGGTCTGAATGTTCCTTCCCAACCTCACGTTGAGACTGACTTGCCACCGCAGCAGTTTTAGGAGCCCAGGCCTTTGAAAGATGGTGAGGTCTAAAGAGCTCTGTCCTCCGGAATGGTCAGTGCTGTCGCTGGGTCGGTGGGTCAGTTGTCGCCAACAGGTCTGTTACATATTCAGCCACCACTCGCCTCTCTCTCTTATATGCACGTTCCTTTGTGCTGTGATGGGCAGCACAAAGCCAAGCCTGCTGCTGGCCCTTAATCTTAGTCTTCCAAGACCATCTTCTCTTCTTCCTCATCCAGATGACAAGAGAGATGATACCCGGTGTTTATAGCAACAGTTCTGGTGCCCCCAGCTCAGACCTCCAGAAACAGAAACCACTGGCCTCTCATGACACAGGTTTGTAAAGAAATATCTTGGAGGAGGGTGCCTGAGATTGCTCCGGGGCATCTACAATCACTTCTTGGCATTCAAGCCTCTTCATCATGGCCTCCCATAGGTTCCTGCATCATGGGAGCAGGCCATGTGCCTGTCTGCCTCTGCCCACTCCATCACAGTGACATTAGACTGACAGCTGCCCCAAGGAAGACCAGACTTCACCCAAACGGAATGGGAGTCTGATTTTGGTTTGTTGTTATTGTTTGGTTGGTTGGTTTTGTTTTTTGCTGGAAATTTGAAAGGGAAAAAGACAAGTCTTGGAGTTTGAGCTGAACTTTCATAAGAAGAAGGTGTTGAAGGGACACTGAGTATCAGGCAGCCAGAATCAAAGGAAAGGAGGCAGGCAAGGGACAGACTGAGAGGGACATGGAACCCCCTACTTGACCCTGTTGATTTCCCAGAGATTCAGACCTGAGGCTTGGGTCCTGGCATCCTCAGTACCTGTCTAGTGCTGGTTCTTGGCACGGCTTCCCAGACAGTCCACTTAGCATCTTCCTTAGCGGCTGGGGAACTTCCTCTTCCTAGCCCACCAGGAACAGCCTAGCCTCTCCATGCAGTCTTTCTTAAGCTAGTCTGTGCTCTTCCGCTCAGAATGCTTTGATTGACAGGAGTCTCGAAACAGTGACCCAGCTCTACCTATTCATCGACTCTCCTGCCTTCTTTTGCTCCAAGTCTCATTTAGGTAATTCATTCGTTCGTTCCTGGATTTCTCACTAACTTTCTGTTATTCCAAATTATGACTGTCAGGCATCAGCTGTGTTCCAGGTAGGCCCGATGCTTGACATGGCAAAGATGTGGAGAGGAACCAGGTGGAGTTTGAATTTTGGAAATGAGAAAGAATTAAAAATTAAGCAAAGGCAGGATGGCATTGCAAATCTTGGAAAAGCGCGTGCGTGGGATGGAAAGCACCTTGGCAGCTAAGGGACCAGCATCAGAGAGTGCCTCAGCCCTTGGAGAAGTAGCTGGTTGTAGATTAACTTCAAGCACTTGAAGCACACCCTCAGCCCAGGAATGTCGTCCCCACCCAGCCACCTTCCCAGCCCCAGCCCCAGTCCTGAGACACCCCCACCTCTTCTTCTCACTGGGTTAACCAACTGGATTTCTGTTCCCCTTCTGACAAGTGTCCCCAACATGTTCTGCTTCACCTCCAGGGTAATGTCCTTTGAGGAAGCCAGCATACTTATGCTTCTAAAGTGATTTGTTTGCACAGAATTCAGAGGAAAAGTAAGTCATCCATCTTCAAGGGCTGAGAGAGGAAAGTAAGAGCTCAAAACCTTTGACTGGGTCCAAAGATAAACTCGCAACTGACTGTGGGTGGAGGAAGAGGGAGAGAAATGGGAAGCAATTCCTCCCTTTTTGGAAAAGTGAGTCCTGAAGCTTTTACCATGTGACCCATTCTGAAGAGAATTTCCTTTGTTGTTGTTTTTGTTTGCTTGTTTGTTATTATTTTGGTATAGGCTTTTTTTTAATGTAGGCTGATCAGATACAGGGTCTGATATAGGCTGGGTTGGTAGTGTTCTCAGTTTCACTATGTAAGGAAGACTGGCCTTGAACGTCTGATCTCCTGTCTTCACTTTCTAAGACCTGGGATAAGCATGCGCTACCTTAAATTTTCTAAACATAGCTCGGCCCCAACAACTACAGGAATAAGAATACGAACTTTTATGCGTGCTCTTGTTCTTAAGGTTTTTTGTTTGCTTGTTTGGTTGATTGGTTGGTTTGGGTTGGGTTTTTTTGTTTTGGTTGTTGTTTTGTTTTTTGTTTTGTTTTGTTATGTTGGGTTTTTGGGGTTTTAGTGTTTGTTTGTTTGCTTGTTTGTTTGTTTGTTTGTTTGTTTACTTATTTATTTTGGTGTGGGGTTGTACCATTCCTTGATAGGTATTTGAGAAACCTGGGGCCTTAGCCCTTATTTTAATTGTGACCAGGCACTAAAATATTGAAATATACATAAAGGGAAACTTTCTCAAACTTTTCTTCAGCTTAGGAGCTATCGGCGGTTGACCTGCTGGGGAAGGAAGAAGCACGCCTCTCTGGGGAGGCGGCCCTGGCAGATTGCCCATGCTCCAGTGGGCGGCTCCACACCCCTGCACATGTGGACAGCATTAATTGAAGTAGTGGATTATTTAAAATAGCAGAAGAAAGAGAAGGAAGAAATGGAGGAGGGAGGAGGAGGGAAAGGAAGAAGAGGTCATGAGGTTGGGAGGGGAAGGTGTTGAAGAGAAATCAAAGACGTCAGAGGGGGCAATGGGAGTGGATATTGTCACTTTTCATTGTATGAAATTCCCAATGGATTTTTTTATTCTTTCTTTGCCTCAAAAATAAAACAAAACAAAAAATTCTTCCATTTAAATTTTAAAGTGCATGTACACAAATGGGTTGTTTGTGCAGATTTCATTTCCTGATGGCAAAGAGGAAATCGCAACAGACACTGAGGCCACCAGCAAAGAATGCAGCCTATGCCTAGGCAGAGGAAAAGCAGCCACTCCTCCCTGGAAGCTGCTATGAGACTGTATAAAATGGCCCCAAAGAAGCATGACACTGAGGCGGCATCTATGCTTGAAAACCATAGAAATTCGGGCGACAGTGCTGAGTCTCTGAGGTATTCTAACTCAGGCTACCTGTGCCTCTCCCAGCCCGGTCTCATGCTGAGCAGGCACTGCCGACCCTAGCTTCTGATGTCCTGAAGCTTTGGGCAACAGGCACTCTTGGCAGCCTTGCTGGGCGTAAGTGAAATGCTGGTAAGCCAAGAGCTCTGATGGCCTGGTATTTTAGCCATGGGTTGCTGGGCCACATTCTTTGCTGCCTCCACTGGACACATACACAGAAAAACCTAGGTAGGCTCCATCTAGCCACTCTCTTGCCAACCCTCAGCTTACGCATCAACGCAAAGATGAAAAAGAGCCCAGCAGAAAGAGACAGAGAACACAATGAAAAGCCCGGGCCTTGAATGCACTACTGCAGCAGGCTGCTTTCAAAATGGCTCCCATGGTACTTGTCTCCTTGTATCAGGACCCTGTGCCACTCCTTCTGTCTGGAAGCAGCTGACAGAGGGATTGGTTTCTTCTCATAAACAGAATATGGCATGAATGACAGATGTCACGTCCAAAGCAAGGGTCCAAGTTTCTGGCTTCTGCTTAGACCTCCCCCCCACACACATAGACCCTCAGCAGAAGGCGATGGCTTTGGCCTGGAGTGTGTGATCAGGCCCCGTCAGTCAGTCACGCAGAGACAGTGGGAACTACTGCACCTGTGTGTGAAAAGCAAGATTATAAAATGTTAAATCAGAAACTTTAGCAGGTTCAATTTGAGGCAGAGAATTCTCAGCCTCTCTCCAGGCAGGGACTGTATGAGTCCCAGTCCAGGTAGTTTCTGAAGCAAAGAAGCAAATGGGTAAACAGGCAGCCGCAGTCGACATGGGCAGAGATCAGGACCTATCAAGACATAAGCTGAAGAAGTCTCCTGCAGGAACGCCTTGCTGTATGTATACTTCACAGAGTTGCCCAACCGAGGTATTTAGGGTGCACAATGTGTACTTGCTAATATATTGTGACAATATTTTAATATCCAGCTTTCAACAACAACAAAAAACCCTTATAGGGTATACACTGGGTGTTGTCAGGCACACCTGGAACTTCTGCATTGTGGAGGCTGAGACAGAAGGATCTTAAATTTGAGGCCGTCTTGGGCTACATAGTGAAGCCCTCTGTAGCAATATGTTACAATCTTTTACCCTCTATTTAGGGAAGGAGAATTTTCACTGTTTTTACAAACAGCCTTGATATAGAATGAGGGGATGGTAGAAATCTTCACAGCCTCTTTTAGGCTGTCCTAAGCTTGAAGAGGACTAGCTGACAGTGAGTCAGACTAGCGTCTCAGCTCACGGTCTGTAAACTCAATCCCTCCAGCCTCTGTTCTTTTAGGAATTATCGCACTGACTAATGACAGCAACCCAACCAACGCAACGCCCACCCCAACTATCAGGTCTACAAACTTTTTATACCCTAAGCCAAAAGTTCCCATAAACCCACGCAGCACCCAATCCCAAAAACAAGCTACAGGTGCCAGAATGACTGCACCAACCAAATCATAGCCACCTGCATCAAGCATTCCAAATCCAACTCGTAAACAGCTCTACCACAGCTGGGGTGGGCAGATCTAATCCAAATGTCATTTTGTGTTTTTAAAAAAACCAAAATAGCAAAAACATCTTCCAAGTGTTCCACTACAACCTTCTCTAAATAAAGAAATATTCACTGCATACGAAAGAGCATGTACATGGGACATGTATTCAGGGGACTATTGCAAGGGGAAATTGTCCTTGAGTGTTCCCAAATGTGATTAGCAAGGACTACATTCAAAGAACTAGAGGAGATTAAGTTTTAAATTTTAATTAAAATTGTATCAATAGTGAAGCAGTGAACAACTAAAATAAGGAGATAGAAGTTATGAAAATAAAAGGAAATTCTGGAATTGAAAGGTGTTATTGAAATAAAGCCTTTACTAGAAAGACTATGAAGCAGATTCTGCATAGCAGAGGAAAGCACGAGTGAGCCTGAAGATAGAGTGTTTTATAACTTGTTTGAAAGAAGGAGATTAAAAACACAATTCAAGAAAAATTAGGAGCCTTAGTAAGCAATGAGACAGTATCAAGTAGTCCAAAGCATGATGGGAATCCCAGACAAAAGGAGTGCAAAAAAAAAAAAGGTACAGAAAAATGTTGGAGACTAGTAATGGTCCAAAGATCTGATGAAGAAAACATTAGATGTTGATGTGGATTAATGAGAATGTCCTTCACGGGCTCATCAAGACCGTTGTGCTCGGTCTCCAGCTGGTGGTGCTATTTTGGGAGTTGGCAGAAACTACAAGAGGTGGACCCAGCAGAAAGATGCAGGTCATGAGGGTACGGCTTGGAAGGTTCCACCTGGCCCCAGTCCCTTCCCTGAGTGGCCACCACCTCTGCCAGCTCATAGCATACCCAGAATCATGGAGCGAAGGACCATGGACTGGAAGTCTAAAGCCAGGAGCCAAAGTAAATCTTTCTTTTAAAGCTGTCTCCTCTCTTAGGCAGTTGGCCGCAGTGATGATGAAAGTAGCTTTTAATACAAATCTAAGCCGTTCCAAAAAGCCCCAAAAGAATAAATACAGAGTGGTATAGGGTACACACAAACACCCAACAGATGAAAACAGAGGCAGAGATCGGCAAGAAAGAAGGCAGACTGAGCACAGACCAGGGAGCGATGTCAACAAGGGACCGAAAACACCTACCTGACCCAGGAATTTGCCCCCAGCAATGCCCTCTTTAAAAATAAGGGGAATACAAAGACATTGCCAAGGCGGGCGGTGTTGGCGCACGCCTAGGTGGATCTCTGTGAGTTCGAGGCCAGCCTCCGCTACAGCTCGAGTTCCAGGACTGCCAGAGTTACAGCAGAGAAACCCTGCCTCAAAAAATCAAAAAAAGAAAAAAAAAAGAGAGAAAGGAAAAAAAGAAAGACATTGTCACATAATGACAAGAACTCATCGTCAATCTCTATAAAATAATTAATTTCAGATGCAAAAACAAACAAACAAAACCTCCTCTACCTCTGAGCCCATTTATACAACATCCAAAACAGGCAAACCTGGGAACTTAGAAGTCAAGATGGCCCTGAAGTAGCCGGTAAACGGTGTGCCAAGGTGTCCTGAGGTGCTAATCACCTGTAAACGGTGTGCCAAGGTGTCCTGAGGTGCTAATCACCTGGATGCTTTCAGTTGTAATTCTGGCATGATGCATTCATAGTTTACTGAAAAGGCTGACCTCATCGGCCCTCCCCTATCGGAGTGCCTCATTGTTTCCTCTGTGCTCCTCCACCATTTCCCAGCTGAGCAGACCCTCTGACCTCCAAAGTCCTGTACCAGCGTCATCCCTCACCTTGCCATCATGGGCTTTGGTTGTTCCTTAAGTATGGCATGGGCCCATTCTGCCCCAGGGCATAAGCTCATCTTTCTGGTACATAGCCTACATATAGTGTATTGGTGTAACCAGAATACCGGAGCTCACACTGCCTGATACCACAGATGCCTGGGAGCAGAAACAACAATTAAATTTTTAATTAATTCTTTGAGAATTTCAGACAGTGTGTTTCACTACCCACCCAATCTTGATTCCTCTTTTTCTTTTTAAAATTCTATCATGTCCAACTTGGACTGCCCATATCTCTTAGGTGTGTGGCCACCCATGGACTGTGGTTGACCCACCGCAGACCACATCCTTAAATTTAAAAAAATAAAATAAAGAAAAAAGAAAGCTTGACTCTCCTCTCCCAGAAGCTGTCAATAGCTCCTTGACTAGGGACAGGTCTTCATGTCCCCTCCCTTCCCCATGCTGGGACTTTGTCTCTTTTAACCTCGTACGGGTCTTGTACCTGCTGTCACAACAGCTGGGAGCTCCTGTGAGCAACTGCCCAGGTGTATCCAGAAAACATTCTTTCCTTGTTCTCCACCCTGGCTCTTACAGTCTTTCTGCCCCCTTTCCCAATGATCCATTAGCCTCGGGAGGAGGGGATGTGATATAGATTTCCCATTTAGGGCTGAGCTTTCTGCAGTCTTATTCTCTGTGTTCATCAATTGTGGCTCTCTGCCTTGATCATCATTTACTACAGAGAGCAGCTTCTCCGACAAGGGCTGTGAGTGGCACTAATCAGAGCTGAGTACAGCGTTGAGTCATTAGGAGCCCGTTTAATTCTGTCTGCTTAGAAAAATGAGGGTAGGATCTTCCCTACAATTGATTCTTTAAAACTGTGCTTTATTCAGAGCTGGCAACCCGAGGTTGCGGTGATACCAGCTAACAGGAGGTTTCTGTTCTCCATCAGTTAAAGAACTCAGAGACGGAGACGCTTGGCTCAGAGTGAGAGTTATTAGCTAGCATTACTGTTGTCTCCAGTAGAGAAGCCTCCCATGCCCACCCCACCCCAAGAGCTGGGGAGAGCACAAACTCTGAAGGAGTTTGGGTTTTTATTTGTGTTTGAATGTCCCACCCAGTGAAAGGTGTCTCTGTGTCCCTTTCTGTAGCAAGGATTAGGCCTCTGCCTCTGCCCCAGAACACAGGAACTGTTTGGCTGGGTAAGAGTGGGAGCCCCAATCCCATGTGCTCTTTGTGCTGTACACAAAGGTACAGAGAGACCCACCACATATGATGAGAAATGGGCTACATTTCAGAGAAATGGGAACTTACCGCTGAAAACAAACAGCCACAAAGAAATGGACACTTTCACCTATTGCTGGGGGCAGAAAGCCATTAAAAATCTCACACTGGTTTTATCTCCCCCATATTCTATCAGGGTCTACAGCACCAGTAGCAGGTTGACATCTTTTAAATGTTGCCTTATGTCATATCTTTGGCCTACAGTAGGCTCATGTGTAAGACAGGGAGAGGGACAAAAAAACCTGGTTATTCCACAGCTCAGTCTTGACCCTCTAGTCATGAAGTCAGTCCATTTCTGGGACTTGTGACTTACCTAGGTGCCTCTATCACCCAGATGGTCAGAGTCTGGGCTGGGTGCTTTCAAATTCTTGACCTCTGATTCAAGGAGTTGAAATAAAGGTGCATATAGATCACAAATGGCATGGATACATTATTCAAAGCAAAGTACAGATTAAAAAGGAAGACACTGTCTAGATTGACAACAGGCCAACTGCGTAAGTGTACTCTCAGGGTCTGGTTATTGTTTGGGGCCAGGAGTTTGCTTACTAGGGTTGTAGCAGGTGATTCTCTACTTTGACAGAATAAGTTATATAACCATTTTCCTACCTCATAAATCCCTTCCTATAATGCATCTGATTTTAATCATATGTATACCTATTAATGCAGAAGCATAAGATGATAAATAGGGGATTCTCCCTAAAAGTTCTCATTGAGGACACTATTTGCCTTATTTTGCTTTCACGGAAAACCAGTCCAGACTGCAGTTGAACAGGATCTAATTTAGGTGGTTGTTAAGGGGAAAGAAACTTATTACATTGATCAATGGGGCTGGGAGGTGAGGGGGGCTCAGTGTAGGGCTCCTAGGTTGGCTAACAGGTTGCTAGATACATTGTTCAGATACATTGTGCACAGTGCAGTTAGGTGGTGCTGTCAGGCCACCAAGTGCTCTGTTAGAAGAGGGGTCTGTGTGTAGTCCGAGCTAAGTAGAATCCCAGGCTGCTAAGCTATTGCCTCTGCCTGCCTGCCTGCCTGCTCTCATTACCTTCCCTTGCTCTCTTCCCTCATTCTCTGGATGCATGAGCTCAGGAACTTCCTGAAACTCTGAGTCTAGTTCATGGGCCATTGTATCCATCTTGGAGCCCTCCAGGGGCATCTGGACACACAGGGCCTCTTCCCGAAGTTATAGACCCAGTAAACAATTGCTGGGTAACCTGGAGTAATTATAGCAATCAGGAAGTTAAAATGGGCCGATGGGGGAGTCAATAGAGGAGAGAATATCAAGGTACAAATTATCTGAAGAAATGAGGAAAATAAGGGGACTCTAATTAGAGAAGGGGAAGGAGATAAATACAGAAAAGGGAATGGGGAAGGTAAAATAATAACAAGGATGTCTGAAAAGTCATAAAAAATTATACTATTAACTACCTACCTAAAAATAGCTGTGGCGCACATAAGTCCTTACATAAATATGCAGATAAAATTGAAATGAAATTTTCCTGCCTGGGTTGACAGTGCTACCCCCAAAGCTATCGACCATCTAACAAAAACCCAAGAGAAACCCTCTTCTGTGTTGTTGGTCAGGGTTGTCCAAGAGACTCCCAGAACATCATAGGCTATTGACATTGCCCTTGTTTGGTCCCCAGAAGTGGAAAGTAAGTCCCTACTGATGAAGACACCATGTACTTAGGATCTAGGGCCCAAATACCCCCAAGCAGGATCTGACCTGAAAGCTTCCTCCCTAAAAACTAGCTTTCATAGTATGAAAAAGCACGATGCAAACTCCCAAAAGAGGGAGACAACCAATAGTCCTACCCGACCATGATACCTTTGAACCACAACAGTGACTTGTTGTAGAAGTTTATTTTTAGTTGTTTAAAATAAACCTTTTGTGCACTGCTGGGGGAAGGGCCATCTATATGGGCCTTGGCATTTTGTATTGTCTGCAGGTGTTGGATTTATGTGGGGGATGTTTGATAGCAAATGATCTGCATATGCTATCGGTAGAACACCTGAGGAGTTTTAGATCAATACAAACACCTGGGCTCAGACACGCAGGGTTCCACTGTCCAGTATGCCCCTGGCCATGATGGTGGTTCCCTCTGCAGAGGTTTGGAAGAGTTTGCATCTATGAAATGCCTCCAAGTGGTTCCTTGCTGAGCCACCCAGAAGCAGCATACTCCTACAGTGACTGGCAAGGTTTAGTAACCCCAAGGGAGCACCAGAGGACGCATACCTTGACAGTAACAAACAACTCCCTAATGGGGCTTAAGACCCACCCAACAAGAGGGAAATCATGCTTGCTTCTGGAAACCTAGCAAAACCTAGAGCTAGTGAAGTCATGGAACTTGGAGGAGAACCTACAACTTTGAATTTACTAAACCAGCATAATTCCTAACTACATTCTAAATATTTGTTCTTATACCAACAGAAAAGTATAGTCCTCACCCCTCATCAGGGAAACTTCTCTTTGCAATAAATGGGAAACATTACAGAAAACCACAACCTATCAAAATGCAGAGTTGTGGAGCCCTGTCCCAACAATACATCTACAGTACAACTCTTGCACCTAAGCCTCAGAGATCGTTGTGGACAAGGGAACAGTGAGATTGTGGAGCAGGGCAGAATAGAACAGAGGCTCCTCCATCTTGTATTCTTGGTGAGGCCATTTCAGGTTTAACTAGAATTTGATCTCCTCTATGAAGAATCCCATGGAAAATTCTATTCTAGGAACTCTATTCTAGGAACCCAAGGCCAAGATTTCCTAGCTAAGTTATCTCTGTTAAACTGCGTGTTTGTGCAGAAGTTAGCCGCTTATCTTAGCTTCTGTTAAATTGCCTGCCTCTTCAAAGCTCCCCTGCAGCTGCAGAGCGAGATGCCAGGATCCAAGATGGTTTTCTTGCCTTCAGAAGCCCCATGTTTTGGACACTCAGGGCCACATCTAGGTTCCCAAATATTTGTCTGTAGTCACAGCTGGCTGAAATAAAGAACTTGCAATTGGCTATAAACTGTGTTTGAGTGGTCATCTCTGACAGGCTACCCATAACAGTTTTGTCTCCTAGAAATGTTAGAAGCTACACCCGTGAGGTCTCACCAACATGGCTGCCTAACATGAGCTAACCAAGGACAAAGACAACACCAACAGACCTGCTGACATGGACAGAGGAAATCTCATAGAGCCTCAACCTTATTCAAAGAACTACAGGCAACTAAGGAATGCTGAGAGCTAGAGAAATCATCTTCCCCAGGGAAGAGCATACCAATTCATGGTCCAATACCAAATGGTCAGCCTGAATACACACATACGGGAACATTATATAGACTTATCCGATTGTATTTTTGTATTTTGTATTTGTACTATATTTGTATTTATTTTGTATTTGTATTATTTTGTATATATTTGTATATACATACATATGCATATACCTATACGTACATATATATATTCATAACAAAGAAAAAAGAGGCAATTAATTTGAAAGAGAGCAATGGGGGTACACAGGAGGATCTGGAGGGAGGAAAGAGAAGAGGAACATGATTTCTTATATTATCTCAAAAGATAAAAATTCTTTAAAAAAAAGAAAAACAATAGCTGGGAAAATAAAAGAGGGGGCAGAGCTACTTGGAGGAGGCTCACCAACCTATCAAGCTGCCAGAAGCTGAGCAGAGTGCTCCCAGGTTGCTGATTCTGTGAGCTGTCACTCGTATTGAGGTGGCTATCAGTGATGCAGCTGCCTGTGCATCTTCTCTACCCCTGTAAGGAACCCCTCACCCCAATAAACTCATTGGCCAGCCAATTTGAACTTTGGTATGTGATTGTTATTTTGCTCTGCCATTGGTTCCCTATCTTGGCTGAACAGACATCCTCAGGAAAAATTCTTGTTAGGGGCAGACGGAAGGGGACCCCTGAGAAATCACCAGGACTCGAGATCGATGCAAAAGCAAAAGATTTATTTCCAACGCGTTGGGGTCCACTTTCACAGATTCCTCAAGCGAGGCAGGTGAGAGTGACAATCAGCACATTCCGAGCATGGTTTATATATGCTTTTCAAAGGCAGAGCCCAGCAACAGAGCACCAGGTGCATTTCATTGGCTACACAGTCATGTGGGTACCACCCCTCAAACTAACTGGTGCTGGCACACAGCAAGGTTGCAAGCTCCTAGAAAATGCAAGCTCAGGGTTTTAGTCAACTCAGGTTGGGGGGAAACTCCCAGCCCAGGGCCATCAGTCAGCAGTCCATATCTTGTTCGTCCCAGAAACTATCTTTCTTATTCAAGTTCTGGAAACTGTTTTGAGTCACCTTGCCCCTGACTTGGGCTTACACAGTTTTGGTGCTCTCAGAAGACTGACTAAAGTTTGGCTGCTTTGATCTTGTCCTTTCAATCTCACATAACTTGAGAGACTCACATCACAGAGAGAAGCTGTAAAGGAGAATGTGGCAGAAATCCAGGGGAGACAGTAACCCCCGAGAAGGGGGTGTGATCTCATGGGAAAGCGTGGGAGGTAGCTTACATCCTACCTCCACTCTGACCCCTGACCTAGATGGTTGCTAAGTCAACAGTGACCTCACAATCACTCCCCAGACCTTCTGTCCCCAAAGCCAACATCTACCTGCTCCCTACCCCTGCCTTTTATCATTACATCCAGAGGCTACACCCTGCCTCTGGCTCAACCACATCAGCAGACCCAGGGGTCATGAGAAAAGAATAGCAGTCTCTCCTCCTACAGGACACAGCCAAGACATCAACATGGCAGAAGAGCCAGAAGACCTCAAGAATCTGATGCCCACTGAGAGGAAGTCCATGTGGAGGACAGTTGAGGAGAGGAGAATGTCTGACCTCACCCGGGTGCTGGAGTGGCTAGAGCGGAGGCAGGGCAAGAAGAAGCGCGCCAACCAGGTGTGTAAAATGGAAGAATTTTCTGGAAGACTTTATGCAAGATTATTAACAGGAGAGAAAGTTGAAATCAAATACCAGACAATAGGGGATCATATTTTAAACACTGGGGTAAGCTCATAGGAAGGTCCTCAAAGAGATGTCACTCACTGTGGTGGGGCCATCTGTATGTCTTAATGCCAATTGTCGTGATGGAGCTTCTATCTCACTAAAGACAATCTTTCCTAGTGACTGTATTCTAAGGGATGGCTTCAGGTCCCTGGGAAAGATGCTTCTCTATGGAAAATGTAGGATGGGGCTAATAGATTTATATGTCAGAGGGAAAGAGAAAGAGATTGCCCAAATACAAGTGCCCTGAAGTAGATTCTCTATAGGGCACATAAGTCAGAGTCTACAGTGAGGAAGAAGTCTGTCTAAGGTTCCATCAAACTGTGAGCATTGCTAGTATTGCTAGTATTGGAAACAGCCATGGGCACTGGCTTTTGGGATCTCCATGAGGGTAAGATAGATGCCTTCCCACTGTCCCCAGTCTCCTCCTTCTTCCTGGTGTCTCCAGAATAGACCATTCACCCGTACTGCCATCCCCCACCAAGACACCTACTAACATAAACTTTTCTCCTCTCACCCCTTCACCAGCCCATTCCTCATTCTCTGGGAGTCTTAGATATCAAATCTGCCTCAGTTTTCCCCAGAGTTTAGGTCCCCTGGGATCATCATCTGTGACAATCAAGTCAGGCCTGTGAAAGGCCATACCCTCCTTGGAAGATAGGCAGATCCCACGTCCCCCAGCCTCAGGTGATGCTTGGATCCTATAGCCTCCCGTCCCAGAGCAAATGGGTTAAGAGAGCACGACCGAGAATGTCACGCGTCCTGTAGCTAACTTTTTTGTCACCCACTGCCCCTACCCAGGCTGGAAGGCCAGGGCCATGATTACCCCCAGCTGAAAAAGAAGAAAGCTGAGATGAACAGCAGCCATGGAGCTAATAAAGGACAGCGATATCTCAGATTCAGACTTATCCAGTTCCCATGTGTCGGAGCTTTGTTAGGCCGAGCTCCTCGCAGCTGCCTCCACTCCTGCAGCTCCACACTCTGCTTCCAGGCAGATGCTTGCCTGCTTGCCTGCTTACTCCTCACGTGCAGTCCACGAATGTGGAAGAGCTAGCCCCATGCCCACCAGACACGCACAGACTCTGATGAGCGTTCCTCTCTAAATGGTCCGGATAGCCTGTGCCTCCCATCCTCTGGAATGGAGGGCAGTGGAGAGCTGGTTGCTGGATCTCTTGGAGTTCAGTATCAGTCTTAGGAAACTCTATTTATTTTGTGGTTAACAGGTTCCCCATCACCTTCCACAGAGATTGTATTCTAGCATTTCAGCAGCTTTGCCTTACATGTGGCTTCATATAAAAATTTTAAACCTAGGGAGGAAACAAATTTACATTTAAAACACAAATCTCCATCCATCACCAAGTGCCACAGAAGCTTCTAGATTTCTAAAGAAGAGACCCTTTGGTGAAGAAGCCCCTGTGGTCTCCATTCCTCTCTCACAGGGTCAGGCTTACAATCCTGACTTTGCCTCTCATTAGGTGGCTTTCTGAACACTGTGGTAACACCTGACAGAAACAACTGAATCAAAGCAAGATTTCTTTGGATCGTGCTTCCAGTAGGTTCAGGCCATCACGGTAGGGAGGGTGCAATGGGGATGAGCAATCATGCAGCAGGAAGAAGAAAAACCCACTAGAGAGGGCAAGGGTAGGATACTGCCCCTAACACATACCCCTAAGGACCTATTTCTCCCATTGGCCCTTACCCACCTCTCAATCATGCCATCATGGTATGAATTCATCAAGGGATGAATCTTGACTGGGTCAGACTCCTCAGGATCCAATTGTGTCTGGAAACATCAAAGACATACACAGAGAGGTCTGCTCTGCCAGCCTCCGGGTGATTCTCTGTCCAGTCAAGTTGACAGTCCTGACTAATCAGCTCAGCCTTCATGCCAGACTACTTAAAATGCTGCCGGCACCATGGGACACACTTGGGCTGAAGTTCCCTCAGTCACAGAAGACTTTGAATTACTGTCTTGCGCTTTGCTTGAGTCTAAGGCTTTACTGCATCACCTTCCCAGAATTCCACCAAACCGGTTGACTGTAATAGAACTGTTCTGAGGGCACCACAGAGGAAGAAATACCCTACTCCTTACTCCACCTGAAAACCCAGCCTTGGCCCAAACTCTGACTCCTTTTCCCACTAAGCAAACAAAACCATACTGACACGAACCCGCTGCCCTGCCTCAGAAGGCAACTCTATGACTCCTGGTCTTGGATATTGTGCTGCTTAGTTTGTACGCCAATATGACACAACCAGGATCTTCTTGAAAGAGGCAACTTTGATTGAGAAAATGTCTCCATCAGATTAGCTCATAGGCAAGCATGTGGGGCATTTCACTGATTAATGATTGTTGTGGGAGGGCTCAGCTCATTATACGCAATGTCAGCTCTAGGCACTAGGGTCCTGGATGGTATAAGAAAGCAGCCTGAGCAAGCCATGGAGAGCAAGCCAGTAAGCAGCATTCCTCCATGGCTTCTGCCTTTGGGTGTCTGCTTGAGTTTCTTCCCTGACTTCACTTCATGATGGACTGTGATCGGGACAAACAAGTCATATCAACACTTTTCTCCCAAGTTGCTTTTGGTCGTGGTATTTTATCAAAACAATGGAAGTCAAACAAGAACAGACATACCCTGGTTTTTCAGTCCTGCCCTTCACCAGCTCAGCAACCAGCCCATAGCCCTTACAGATGCTTCGTGTCACATCCTAGTTCAGTTACTGCTCATGGAACCTAAACTGAGCCATGGAAAGAGCAGGCATTTGCCCAGGATAGCACAGCCACTGAGCAAGTGACAGAAGAGATTTCCACAGGGACAGGGTGACCTAGAGCTGAGAGCCTGGACCATCCAACTCTAGGAACCACAAGTGCCATACGCCCAGGGAAGTCAGTGAATCTGATGTTTCAGCATCCTCTTCCCGCCTTGATAAGGTTGGATGGGAGACTTCCCAAGTGACATCATCCTTAATACATCCTTCAAGGCTCTTTGTCCATGGGAACTTAAAGGTCCCCAGAAGCTTGTCCTCCCTGCTCCCGCAGTGGAGCAGCAAGGTCACCCCAGGCCACAGACACAATTCTCAGCAGCACTACTCAGTCACCAGCAGATCCCAGAAGCCACATAAAGAGCCAGAAACCATTGCCCCCTTAAATAATAGCACTGGAGGACTGGAAGCAAACACCCTGGAGGATTTCTGGCTAGCCAGCCTAGCCAGAATGTTGAGCTGAGTGCTCAGTGAGAGACTCAAAAATAAGGTTGAGCTTCTCTGTGATGGTGGTTGCATACCTTTAATCCTAGCACTCAGGAGGCAGAGGCAGGTGGATCTCTGCGAGTTCGAGGCCAGCCTGGTCTACAGAATGAGTTCCAGGACAGCCAATGTGTTACGACAGAAAACTTGTTTGGAATAATAATAATAATAATAATAATAATAATAATAATAATAATAATAATAATAATAATAGAGAAGAATTTGAGGAAGACAACCTCTCTGGCCTTCCACTTCTACTAGCATTGGCAAGCATCTGCATACACATATGAACAGTGCATACACACACACAACACACACACACACACACACACACACTAAAAGGATGAGGTAACTCTGGAGTGTTGGCATAGTTACCAGGGATAGATGCCAGGGTGGTCCAGAGGCTACCGGATAGGGAGGGACAAGAAGCTCGAGAGTGTAGGTGCTGAGAACTTGTTGCCCACTTGCTGGGAATGTTCTATTTAGGGACAGGGATGGAACCCTCACAGGGTGACTGCAGAGCCCTTTCTCCTGCATTTTTTTCAGAAAAGAGTTGAGGAAGCAAACCGCGCAGAAGCTAAAGCAGTTCCTAAGAAAGCCCCTGGGAAAAAGCAGGGCAAAGACAGCCGCAAGGTGACCTTCACCAAGGTAATCACCCTTCTGCCTCTCTCCGAAGCTGTTCCTCTGCCATGGTGTCTGGCCACATGGTTTATAAAGATTCTGAGATGCCTCTCTGCCCCATGATGACACCTTAATAAGTGAGTGTCCTATATCCACACCCACACCACACCTGCGCAGCTCTCAGCAACAGCCCTTGCTTTCCTGAAGTCCAGTTTCAGGGCAAGCGTGTCACCTTCTCCCATCCACATCCCTCCATACTCGAGGATGCTAGGGCCCAGAGAGCCATGGGAGCACTCAGCCTTGAAGCCAGAAAGTATCCCCGACCTGCCTACAGGCATGTGCTGTGTGTACCCCTAGGAGATAAGGGGAAATAAAAGTGAAGTCTCGGTAAGCCCACACAGAGAACTCTCCTGCCGCTCAAACTCTTCCTGGGTCCAGGGCAGATCCCTGAGCAAATTGTAGAAATTTCTCAGTTTGGGTTTACAGGATGCTGAGTGAAGTCTTATAAGCAGAGCATAAGTTCTCTCTTGCTCTCCAAGCACCAAGATTCAAATGTCAGCAAGAAGCCGGACACCAGCAGCTACGGCAAAGATCAAGGAACAAGAACAGAAGTAAAGGGCAAACGTCTGAGCAGGGTCTCTTCCAGCTTCAGCAGGGATGGCCTTAAGAAGACTGGTAAGGAAAGAACCTGGGTCCTGGGGTACCAGAACTGTCCCCTCTGGGCCAGTTCCTCAGAGGTAGTGGACGAGCTGCAGCACCTCAATCAAACCCTGTGTACATAGGAGTCAGGACCCGGCACAGGGTCCTTGGAGAGCCACGCCCAGGGTAGCGTTTGACAATCTGGATCTGGATGTACCCTGGATAGGAGGGAGTGGTTATTGAACTCTGCCAATCACCAACTAGTCTAAGGAATCCAGCACACTCCTGAACTATTTTGGTGACACTGCCTTTATGAGTTCCAATTTTTCTAAATTAAACACTATAACAATGTCTACTACAGAAGGTACCATCCTGGTGACCTGCCAAGCAGTGTGCATCCCTAGAAAGGGTCAGACCTGAGTTACAGTTCACGGTCCTACCTGACCACCATGGCTAATTCAGTTGTAACATCCTGACCGCCCCCACCCCCTGCCCCCATCCCCCCACCCCGCCAGCTCTGAACTTAGGTTTGTCGTCACATATAAAATGATGTAATAGTGTCACAAAGAAAATGGTATATAATAATTTTGCTGTCTGTGTTGTGGCTGTAGGGCTGCAGCGATAGGGGACTGTAAATCACCAGCCTGGCACAAAGAAGTACTCAGTAAGGTGGTGCCAGAGGGTTGGAGAAACAGATATATTAAGCTTTTGCAGTACTTGGCCTTAAGCTGACAGTGAAAGCGGAATCTTAAAGCCACTTCCTACTTGCCCAAGTGGAAAGTGGGCAGGAGCTTGGAGCGGTAGTCATTCAGTTGTCCCCTTGTGTCCCAAAAGGAATACCTTCCCCATTTGTTCATTTGTTTTAGTACACCAAAGCTGTGGTATGCAAACCAAAGCCTCTGGTGGGTCACAGTTCAGTATGACCGAAGATCTCCATGAGGGCTGCATTGCTAAGAGCAGTGCAGGACCCTGGACTGAACCCACAGCAGCATCTTAATGGGGTACTCATCAGATCCAAAACAGCCTGGCAAATCATCCATTGTAGATCTCTTGCATTTGATAAATGCATTGTGGTTATATGAGATATTAGCATCCAGGAAAACTGAGTGAAGGGTTTTAGAAGCCCTCTTCATCTTCTGGGAAGCTATTCTAACTGTTCTTATTACATAAAGCTACATAAATTCTTAATTATTCTAAAAACAATTTTTTTGTTAAGTTACTATAATGGACTAGAGAGATGGCTCGGTGGTTAAGATCACTGGCTGCTCTCGCAGAGGACCCGGGTTCAATTCCCAGCACCCACATGGCAGCTCGCCACTGTCTGTGACTCTAATTCTAGGGGACATGAATCCAGGCAAAATATCAATGTACATTAAAATAAATAAATAAACATCAAAAAAGAAACCTAACTGCATTCAAAGCCTTTTTTTTTTTAAGTTACTGGAAAAATAAAATCAAGATGGTAAGCTCCATAGCACAGCCAAGCTCTCTGTGACTCCTGTAGTCGCTGTTACTACTGTGCTGATTCCATTGAGCTCAAGAGCTTCCTTCGATCTTGCTTCCAGCAGATCCCCGTCCTCCCCTGCTTCTGGAAGCTTAGATGCACAGTAGCCTTGCTGCTGTGATGTCTTCCCAGACTCCTTACAGAGAGCCTTGGTGTGAGAGCAGACTTTACTGAAACTTTGAGGGGCAGCAGAGGGAAAGAATCACAAGCACATAGGTATATCATATACACATTGGAGGCTGATCATGTGACCCCATTCTCATGATTCTTCAGAGGCCTTTGTCTCCTGACACCCCCAGAAGATTGTCCTGGCTGCACTGGCCGGTAGTGAAAGCTTCCTGAGGTTTTCCCAAAGCTGCAGGCTGAGTTTAGAAGAGGCACCCGGAAGCTGCTGTTCATCACTGCCAGACCCGCTTGCAGGAGGAGGAGAGTGGAAGCCTGCTTCAGGCTCCCTCATCACTGTCTCGGAGGCTCTCCCTCCTCTCTCTCTCCTCAACCCTTGCCTCCGCCCCACTTGGTGCCACTGGCTTCTTACTTAATCTGATCTTGGTTTCTTCTATCCCATTCCTAAAGTATGCTGTCAAGATACTTTCCTAAACCAAATCAGTCCCTCCAGAGCCTAAGGGAACCTCCTGGCTCTGAAGTAATGTAATGGTTCTCCCCTCACTGTACAAGGTGTAGACATAAAGGCTGGCTTGTAGGCAGTTTGGGCCTCTGCTCTTCCCTTATTCTTGTCCTCACCATCCAAAACTAATTTACCAAATCTGAGAATGGGCAGGTCTTGCTTCTTCTGATGTAAAACAATGGCTGCTGGTGGCCACTAGAGGGCAGTAAGTGGATCCTTGCAAGCGCAGGAGCAGGTGTTCAGAGGCCTCTAAGCACCTGCATCTGTCCACCTTAGGCATCCAGGACTGAGTCAGGCTGAGCTTAGCCACAGTGAGGACATCTGCCCATGCAAGTCTTGCAAGTGACCTCAGACAAGCAGGCAGGATCTGGACTGGGAAAGAAGATGGGGACCAGACAGCCTCAGAGCTGGCATACATGCCTAACTCCCATGCTGCTTTGAGCTGCACAGGCTCAACAAGCCTGGTGTGCCATCACCTCAGAGGAGAACACTGTAATCACCCACGCAGGAAGAGATCCTTCTTGGTATCCTCCTCCATCTTGACGCCTTCATCTGGTTCTTTTCCCTTTGCCTCCACTTCTGCTGTCTTATTCCACCTAACCCTCCACTGACTGATCTTCTTGTAGCTTTGGCTTCCATGGCTGCCACATTTACCTTCCTACTAATTTGTGTGTTTATGTTTAATGTGGTTTTCTTCATAACACTGCCGTAGGACAGTAATAAAGCTCAGATGATGGGTAACTTGCCACAAAGAAATGAAGATCAGTGAACTGACTGAAAAATAATTCAGAACAATTTTCTTAATGCTTAATGAACTGTAAAGCAACGATCACCAGGGAAGCTTTATCCTGCAGTAGATGGGAACGAACACAGAGACCCACGACTGGACAGTGTACAGAGAGTGCATTGAAACACTCAGTTCTAAGTGGAATGTCTCCATCAAATCCCTCCCCTCAGGGCTTGGGGAGCTATTTGGAAGATGAGGCGGAAAGATTGTAAGAGCCAATGGGAATGGAGGACACCAAGGAAACAGGGCCTTCTAAACACAGCAGGACCAATGCACTTATAAAGACTGAGGCAGCATGCGTAGGACCTGCACAGGTCCAAGCCAGATGGGGGTCCCAGCTCTGAGATGGAAGTAGACACAAACCCCCATCCCTAACCAAGTAGCTGTCTCCAATGATAACCACTTGCAAAGGAAAAATAAGTCTTTTCCAATGAAGTCTCACTTCATAGATAAACAGCCAGCAGTCAATGGCCAACACAAAATGAAATCAATGGTATTGCTGATTTTTTTTGTCTCATATTTAATTGCTTTGTCTGTGATTTTTTTAACTTTACTGGTCTTTTACTTGCATATTATGGTTTTCATTTTGTGTTTTTATGGATTCTATTTGGGTGGTCGTGGTAGTGGCGGTAGTGGCGGTAGTGTGTGTGTGTGTGTGTGTGTGTGTGTGTGTTTCTCCTGCTTTTTTTTTTTTTTTTTTGTCTTGTTTTTCTCAATTCTGGATTTTTTTGGTGTTTTGGTGACTCATCTTTTTTTTTGTTTTTCCTCTGAGACACAGTTTCTCTGTTGTAACTCTGGCTGTCCTGGAACTCACAGATATCCACCTGCCTCCGCCTCCCAAGTGCTGGGATTCAGGGCATGCACCACCGCCACCTGGCTTTGTTTTTGTTGTTGTTGTTTTTTGTTTTGTTTGGCCCATTTGACTTCTATAAGAGGGAGAAAAAGGAAAAGAGGGAAGAAAGGAAGAAAGAAAAAAGAAAGAAAGAAAGAAAGAAAGAAAAAGAAAGAAAGGAAGGAAGGAAGGAGAAAGAAAGAAAGGGGAAGAGAGGGAGGGAGGGAGGAAAGAATGGAAAAAGAAGGCAGAAAAGAAGAAAGGAAGGAAAGAAGGTGAAGGCATGGAGTTGGATGGGTGGGAAGGATCTGGGATGTGTCTGAGATGAAGGAGAGGAAACCATGATCAGAACACCGTGTACAAAAAAAAATATTTTCAATTAAGAAAAAACAAGATACAATTTAAAAAACAGGCAAGAAAATGAACTTAGGAAAAGAATGTTTGATAAGATAAGAAGTCCAGCAAAGAAACAGAATCACTCTCTAAATACTGACAAATCTAAGAGATCGGGGAACACACAATGTCTAAAATGGAACCAGCAACGGAGCATTTTAACCAATGAAATAGAAGAATCCTCAATTCAAAGACACTTTTGAAATGACCTAATGGGAAGGACAAAAAAAATCTAGAAAATAAAATACATGCACCGTGGCTATCTGAGAAAGAGAAGACCAGAGTGAGATTGTCTAAGAAATAAACGACCCGGCATGGTGGTGAGCACCTTTAATCCCAGCACTCAGAAGGCAGAGGCAGGTGGATCTCTGTAAGTCTGAGGCCAGCCTGGTTTGCATAGTGAGTTTCAGGCCAGCCACGACTGCAGAAAGACACCATGTCTCCAAACAAACAAGAAGTAAATGAATAAAAACTTCCAAAATTTGGGGAGAGAAAACTCTTCCAGATTCATGAGACCCCAAAACATCGACACCAAGACACACCGAGTCACAAGTCCAAGCAAAGAAAGAGCCTGGAAGCAACAGAAAAGTAATTTTTCACACACAGGGGAGCTTCCATAACACTACGGAAATGCTATAGATCAGGACACAGGTAGAAGACATATTCAAAACACTGAGACACCTGACACCCCAAAATACCTTACCCATAGAAGCTGTGTTTAAAAAGTAGTAGAGACAAGCATACATGGTGGCACATGCCTGTAATCACATCACTCTGGTCTGAACTCAGACCAGACAAGAACAGCCTGGACTACATGAGACACTATCTCAGAGTAAAGGGTTGGGGGACAGTAGGTATTTTCCCAAACAGGCAAAATATGAGGTTTTTACTTATTAACAACATACAAGCTAATGAGTGTAGAAATATCCCAGGAAACGGTAACTACGTAGTCAGACTCAGAATTCTATAACATTGTGATGGCTGTATGTAAATCATGTCCAACACTGGAATGAAAGTTCAAAAGCAAACATCGTTTTTAGATTCAGTTATGTATACTTGTGTGGTGTGTGATCTGTATGTGAGTGTGTGCACGTCGCAGGTGTGTGATCTGTATACAGGTGAGTGCCAGTGTGTGATCTGTATGTGTGTGTGTGCACATGACAGCGGGTGTGTGATCTGTATATGTGTGTGCACATGGGTGTGTGTGTGTGATCTGTATATGGTGTGTGCACATGAGTGTGATGCCTGAGGAGGACACAGGGGTCAAGATCCCCTGGAACTGATATCATAGGTGGCTGTGAGCATCCCTGTTTGGGGTTCTAGGACCTGAATGCAGGTCCTCGGCAAGAGCAGCATGTGCTGTTAACTACTGGGCATCTCTGCAGCCCAGAATTAAACATCGTAAAGGCTATAACTGTGAGATATAATTATATATAGTAAAGGCAAAATTTTTAAGTATTTTTGTCATTTATAATTGGCTGCATAATATTAGTACACATTTACACTAATCATAGAACTTATTGAGTTATTATGATTCTTCCCACTCTGTGAGAGTGCATTGTGAGTCATATATTTGTTTTCTGTGTGTCCACTAACAATTTTCATGAGTAATTTATAATTATGAAGTGGGGTTATTACTTTCCCCCCCAAAAAAAGGTTAATAAATTTCCAAATATCTAGGGAAAAATAGCTGTAACGTCAATGCTTTGCTAATGAATACACAAGATTAAAATATAAAATTGTGGGTTTAAGCGTAAAGCTCAGTGGTAGGGTCTTGCCTAGCACAAGAGGCTGAGGCACAATGCCCAGCGCTCCAAGGAGAAGCCATTTGTATGCCATCAGGGCTAAATGTTACAAGCTTAAAATAAGATGTTGTAATCGTCAGATGGTTAAGTAAGCCTTGTGGTAGCCACGAGGGGCGGGGGAAGTGCAGTAGATATGCAAGATCTTAAGAGGACAAGGTCAAAACCCACCACCACAAGACATCATCAACACATAGGGAAGGCAGGAGGAAGGGAACAATTGGCGTGGAAGCCATCAGAGTCCTTATCTTTGTCCATGCTACTGGAATAGACTGGCCAGTATTTAATTAATTTAGTTAAAGCTTGCTTCAAGATTGGCTCAAAAAAGTCCTTATCTTTAGACATAAAAGGAAAGGCTCCTCAATCCATTTTGTGTTGCTGAACAGCAGCATATGCTGCATAAAGATTTATTTACGTCAGTCTGGAGAAGGCAAGGCCCAGGGATATGTCCGCTACAGCGTCTGCTGAGGGCTTTTGTGCTGTATCACAGTGCAGCTGAAGGTAAGGGACCGATGGTGTGTGCGGGAAAGGAAGTGTGGAGAACGGGCTCGCTGCATGACGTCATGCTCTCCTGGGAACAGGAATCGGCACCTCCCAGCACAATCCACTTCCCAGCATCACTCAACTGAGGGTCAAGTTTTCAATATGTGAATTTGGGGAGCACATGTAAACTATAGCATTTGCTATCTAAACAGAGTGGCTGAATAGCTTAAAAATCTAGCTATAGTGCCCACCAAGAACTTTTGAGAACACACAGGGGCCGAGAGAAAAGGGCTGGAAGAAAGATACTCTGTGTAAGCGGAAGAGGCAGGAGGTAGCTGTACTGGCATCAGATGGAATAGACCACAAAGGTTTTTATATAACAATGCAGGGGTCAATTCGTCAGAAGACCTAACAGCTGTAAATATCTATGCATCCGACGTTGGATCACCTGAATAGATAAAACAAATGTTAACAACACTGAAAGCAGAAATAAATAGCAAGGCAACAGTAGTAGGGGATTCAATAACCCAAAGAGGGGGAAAATGATACATCATCCAGACAGAAAATCAATCGGGAAACAGCAGATTGAAAAAACCCAAGACCGTTGAACCTAATAGATGCACACCGAGCATCCCAGCCCCCTGACAGCAGCTGGGCATGCTTCTCAGACTCATTGGAAATCATACATGACGTCTCAAAGCAAACTAGCAAATTCACGAAAAGTGCCTTCTCTGCATTCAACCAGAATCAAACTGCACTCTTCTGAACAACGAAGTTACCACAGAAGAGGTCCAAAAGTACATTGCACAAACCTGGAGACACATGAATACAGAAGCATAGCACCCCACGGCTCAGGGGAGCCCACAACTGCCGCTGACAAAGTCTGTAACTACAGACACTGCGTTACAGAGACAGAAAACTGCCCATAAATGGGAGTGGGGGTTGGGGAGACTAAGCCCAAGTTAATAGAACAAACTAAATAATAACGATAAGTATCATTATATAGACTCTGAGAATGTGTAACAATCAATGACATCAGCAGTTGATTTTTCAAAGACATAAACAACTGTCTCCAGCTAGACTGACCAAAAAAGAAGACTTTGTAAATAAAATCTACATTGCAGATGCCACAGAAGAACAAAGGCTTGTAAGGAACTGTTGCGAATAACTACGTATCAGCGGATTACTGCCTGAAAGACACTCCTAGAAACATGAAACCTGTCACAACTGAATCGTGAAGAGTAAGACCAATAGCAAGGTGAAGGAATCAATCAAAAACTTGTCAAAGCCCAGGGCCCGATGGCTTCACTGGGAAGCCCTATCAAAAGCTTCAATGAGAATCAACAACAATCCTTCTCAAGCTTCTCTAAGATGTTGAAGAGCAGAGAATATTTCCAAGCCCATTTTACATGTCCTCGTTTCCTGATACCAAAGCCAGGACAACAAGATAAAGAACCTCCCAGTCCAATACCCATGGTACAAGCTGGATTTAGCGCCACACTAGAATGATGGTGCATGATTATTGTTGAAGCTTATTTTTAGTTGTACATAAAATAATTGTTTTGTGCACTGTTGGGTGAGGAGCTGCCTAGGTCTTGGTGTTTTGTTTTGTCTGTAGGTGTTGGATTTATGTGTGTATAGGGGATGTTTGATTGCTAATGATCTGCACCTGCTATCAGTAGAACACCTGAGAAATTCTGTATCAATAAAAACACCTGAGCCTTTAGAGAATTTAGTGTTAGTTCAAACTTCAGGAGGCTGACTCCAGGTGTTTGTTTTAGGCATATTTAAGCACAGCATAGTTTGGTGAAAACTATTCTGCTGATAATTAACTAAATCCTGCATGCACAACAAAGCACACATAAATCTCCTTGAGGAACAAAGTAAGCCAAACGCAGATCAAATGTGATACATGGAAACTCTCTGTAAAGTCTACAAAGATAGATTCAACAGATTGAGAAAAATTCATAATGAGGCTCTGGAGTTGGGTTCAGTGCCAGAAAAGTCTACAGCCATACCAAGAATGCAAAGGTCACCACAATAGAAAGCAGTCCACTACAGCCTTCTGGGTGGATAGCAGGTTTTGCCTGACTTCCCTTGAAGGAACAACCCTCTGTGCTTAACATTCTGGGTTTCCCTGATGCTTGTGTGAGCACAAAGACCTCCGTGTACCCCACATGTGAGGTCTAATATAATGTTTTCATGCCGAGTGTAGTTAGCAGCCCTGCGTTACACACTTGATGTTTTACACTATAGTAAAAAATACAGTACTTTATACTTCACATTTGCTAATAGAGTTGAGCTTAATTATCTACACAAAGAATGCAGCCATGGTGTCGGAAGCATTAACATGATTGCTGTAGTCATATCTCGATCCACATGTACATGAAATCACATCATGTACACTTTAAATACAAGCAAACCTTATTTGTCACTTATACCCCCCCAACGAAGTTTTTAAAATTAAGTCAAGTGAACACACTGGTATTGCTGATGTAGCTGGGTTTGCAAACCACTGTTTTGGTATTTGTTTCTAGTGGATACTATTCATTCCTGCTCCCTTTTTTCCTGCCCCTGTGGGTGATTTTGTTCCCATCCTGTCTTTCTTATTTGTCAACTACAACCCTGTCACACTGTAGTAGTGGTGGAGTCTGGCCCAAGCACACGCCTGACTTCTCATAGTCACCTTCTCTTCTGGCCATTAGAAGGCCATGTAGCACTGCCAGCACCAACGCTCTCCATGTGTTACAAACCCACAATGCATTGCTGGGATTTTTGTTAAAAATAATAAAAAAACTACGTTTAGGCAGATGGATATTTGCCCGAATTCCAAGCGTTCTTTATTCCTCTGCGTAGATCCAGAATTCTGCCTGGAGTCATCGTCATACCCTTGAAGCTTTTCTCTTAACATGTCTGGATAAAAGTGTAAATTCTTGCGGCCTTTGCACGTCTGAAGAGGTCTTTTTTCACCTTCGTGCCCTCCATCCTGGCTGCTGGTCTCTCTCCTCCCAGGTCTCCAGCAGCTCCTCCCCTTGCTGGACTCCAGTTGCCAGTGTATGCTGGAAGCTGGCTGGCACCACCTAAGCGGACACACCGCACCCCTTGGTGTTCTTTTAAGATTTTCTTCCGAGCAATCCCCCGGTGATGAGCCTCAATCTCCTTTGCTTCAGAATTCTTACACTTGTATTTGAGGTTTGCGGGGATTCTTGGTTTCTGGTTTTATCAAATTTGCGATATTTTAGCCATTATTTTAGGTTTTTAGCCCCCCCACTCCCTTCTCTGTCTTTCAGACACCCCAGTCACACAGGAAGTTCCTCAGCTCGCTGGTTTCACCTTCCAACCTTCGCTCTCCGTGAGGCGTTCTGTATCGTCTCTGTCGCTCCGCCCGGTCTGCACTGATCGCCTGTATTTTCCATTTCAAACACTGTTATTTTCATCCCTAGAACTTCAGTTTGTGCCACTCTGAATCCTCTGTGCCTCCCCTAGCTCATGCTCTGGTGAGCATAAGGTGCATTTAAATAGACATTTCTGGACTTGGGGTGTGGCTCAGCTGGTAGAGTGCTTGCCTAACATGCACAAAGGCTTGTGTTCAATCCCCAGCACCACCACAGAGAACCAAGCGTGATGGTGCACACCTGTCATCCCAGCACTTGGGAGGCAGAGGTAGGAAGGTCAGAAATTCAAGGTTGTCATCCTCTACACAGCATCAAGGCCATCCTGGGCTACATAAGACTCCCTCTTCCACACGTAGATACATTCTTGTTCTGATCCACTGCTTCTATGACTATGTGACTTCCTTCCCCACACTGGCTGCTCAGCACCGAGCTGAGAAGGGTCTGTAGAGATGGCTCCTATTACTGTCTGGTTTTTCCTACATGGCCCACTCTTGCTCCACTCAGAGAAGCTCTCCCTGTATTATCCTGCAAGGATGTACCTGCTGCAACCTGAGGCAGTCATGGGGCTTACCTCTTTTCTTTCTTTGCACCTCCTCATGTTGCCCAGTGTCCAGTGTCTTAATGCTGCAGTCTCCTATAATGTTCAGGTTTCTAATTGTGTTGGCAGGCAGAAGCCCACTTTCTCTTATCCAACCTTGATTGAAAGCAAAAGTCTCAGTTGACTTTTCCAGAATATAAACCTTAAATACAATGGCAAGCCACTGGAGCAATTTAAGAAGGAAACTACCAACTTAGATTTGAATTCCTACACAGAGGCCAGTGAATTATCCCAGGAAAACATGGAACATACTCCACGACAAAGATCAAGGTGAAACCCAAATATAAGAAGAGGCTTTTGGTGGCCATCTTTAATGGGTGCCCATGCATCTTACATTTTTGTTTGTTTGTTTTTCTCTCTGTTGTTGGTTCTGTATGTCCTGGAACTCACTCTGCAGACCAGGCTGGCCTTGAACTCACAGGGATCCACCTGCGTCTGACTCCCAAGTGCTGGGGTTAAAGGCGTGCGCCACCACCATCCAGCCAACGGTGTATTTCTAGTGGGAAAGGCTGAGAGTGAAGGCCACACCTTTGTCTACATGAATACAGAATCATCTCTGGAATCCTAAATGTGACCCACTAAAAATCTAACTTACCTGTTCGGTTGTACACCAGAAGTGGGGATCTTTTTTTTTTTCCTACGAGAGTAGTTAGGACAGGCTTCTAGGAAAAGGAGCCAACATTGTGGGTTCACACCATGAGCTCACCATGAGTTAGATGTGGAGTCTTGGATACATGACCTTTAGCTTGCTCACTGGGTAAATATACATGATTATAATCGTGAAACTAGAGTGACCCCAGAAAGTCCTTGAATTCCCACAACCTTAAATATTGTTGCTGTTCTTTCCACAGCAGCCCCGCCTGGATCCAGAAAAGGATCAGAGAGCACAGGAAAGTATATGCTGTTGTTCTATCCCTGTCCTCTTTTTCAAAGAGGACACTGAGACCGTGAGCCCCCACCCCCACCCCCAGAGCAAAGCACCAACCCTACCACGCACGAGCAGACACTGCTGAGGCCGTCTAACCCAGTCACAGGCCAGAACACCATCTAGGGCATGAAGTGTTCTAAGGCTACTACCTACACATCTGAAATCTTGGGAAAGTCAAGTTGGTCTCTGGTCCACTGACCCTCACAGGAAGTCTGGACCTATTCCCCATAGGCGTATCCTGGTGGTGTTCCTGAAATTTGTTAGTGAAAACATGAAAGCTTACAGAGATGTTTACTTACAAAGGAAAAAGAATCAACCTGGCATAATGCTGGAAGCTATGGTGCCCTTAGACTACAGAGGGAAGCCCACACCTCATGAACCTGCCCCAAACACACTAACAGCACATCAGGGTGATTGGTTGGTACCTGCAAGTTTGGAGATGCTTAAGATGCACAATCATGTACATCTCTGCCTGTAGAAAGCACCATAAAAGAAGGCAAGTCTACCAAATTAGGAAATAGTGGGTTTCAATGTAAAAATTCAGATGCATCTTTAAAACCAAGTGACTTTTTTTTTTAATTGAAGACAAAAGACTTGGTGGAGGTAACAAGGAAATCCAAATGAAATGAAATAGAACAGAGCAGAAATAGACACAGGGGGAGACAGAGCTAGATACTCCTGAATGTTAAAGAATAAGTAATAACTTTATACAGTCACAGACACCAAAAATGGCAACTAAATAGGGCAAGCAGAGGTGAAGAAATCCAAGAGAATCTTTTAAAATACATTATGGGGCTGGAGGGATGGCTCAGTGGTTCAGAGCACTGGCTGGTCTTGCAGAAGTCTGGGGTTAGGTTCCCAGCACCCAGGTGGTGACTCAAAACTGTTAACACTAGTTCCAGGGGATCTGTCCCCCTCTTCTGGTACCAGGCACACACACAATGTACATACGTACATACAGGCAAAATGCTCATATACATAAAATAAAAATAAAGCTTTTTTTGAATACGATTACTTAGGAAGTTTTAGGCATTCCTTTTTCAAAATATAAAACTATAACAGGAACTGTATGAGAGGATGTAATCATGGAGTTACAAGAACTATAGACTCACATCTAAACAGAGAGCAAAAATTTTATATTGCCAGTATTTGGAAACATCACCTATATACTTCACCATAATAAAAAAGTTTAGATTTTTTTTTGTTCTTGTTTTTTGAGACAGGGTTTCTCTGTCGTAACCCTGGCTGTCCTGGAACTCACTCTATAGATCAAGCTGGCCTTGAACTCACAGAGATTAACCTGCCTCTGCCTCCCAAGTGCTGGGGTTAAACATAAAGATTTTAGAGTCACCTATTTTATCCTAAAACAATCATGAGTAATAAATTTAAAAGAACATCTTCAACTTTAAAAGAGTGGAGATGAAGAAATGCATAGCAAAATTAGCCACATATCAAATAACTAATGAAAACAAGCCTATTTGATTCCAAAAAGCTCTGGACATGGCAAAATGCCTACGGAGAGAAACTCACAGTAGGAGCAAAATATATCTTGCCTACATAAAACTTATATTTTTGTACTTTAATAAGTAGAGACAGAATCACTATGAAAAAGAGAAAGATAGTAAATCCTGGCTGAGGTTGGTAAGAATGTAGGAATGACAGGGACCTAGGAGGCTAAGTCCAGTGCTTTCTGGGAAAGCGAGTAACGACTAACACAGAAGCGTCACAAACAAAGCAAAAACATGCGGTGTGAGAGAAAGAAATTCATGTTCTCATACGCTAAGTAAATCTGCAAGTTTTAAGGGTTTTTTTTTTTTTTAATCTTCATTGGTGTGAAGAGTCTCGGCAGGCAGCCTGTGTAATAGCAGGTTGTAAGTGGCCCGTGAAAAGCAAATAACCCACTGCCACCTGAGCATCACATCACGTAAACCTGGACACTTCTCCATGAACATCACAAACCACCATAACTCTACAGTAACGTTAGACCGAAAGGAACCACGCCCAACTCACAGTAATACAGATGTACTGGTGACTAAAATTCATTGGCAAATATAGCTAACTCATGGAAACACATGGAACACTCTAGTGTCTGAAGTGAACACTGGCACCCCATGACTAAGCAGACTGCACCCCAGTGGGTGAGGGACCTTACACGGTTCACACTCACGGCCACCAAGGGAGAGGCCTCACGATGGTATCAAGAGATGAGAAAAGCCATACAGGAAACGAAGCGACGTTAGTAATAAAAATTATAAAAGAAACGAAACTGGCCAACCTCATTCCATGTGATGGGAGGCGAAAGTCGTTTTAATTAACGTCTAGACATGGCGTTAGCCTGTCGTCCTCCTTGTTTCAGACTGTCAAATGCAGCGTGCCAATATGTAGTTTTCATAAATAACTGAAAGGAAGAGATTTTTTGTTTTCAAGAATATTTGCAAAACTCAAGACATTCTAGTTGATAGTGTATTTGAAGCAATAGACTTTTTTTCTGCACCAATCATAGCAGTTAGAAGTAGGATGAGAGCAGGGTGCCCTTTGAGAGTTGTGTAAAACGTGTAGCAGAGTCTGACCCGGAAAAGTGAAGGGGTCCCAACTTTAGCTTCCTGTCTGGGTCATGTCAGACACCCCAAATCTCACATATCCGTGTGGTCGCACTCCCCTGCCTACACGTGCCCCCTGCAGCATGTCTCCACAACATACATCACTGTCCTTTTCAACCCAGCTCTTACCTTACCTCTCCAACTCCTTCCCCTCTTAGGCTAACTCCCTATAGATAAACTTCCTTGGGAAAGGGATGACCAAAAAGACTGAAAGAAAGGGGCAAAGGGAAGCCCAGCAGGAAGGCAGTTGGGAAGTCTGGGAGGAGGGAGGATGGGCTAGGGCTAAGTGCAGCCCTGTGGGAGCGCTTGCCAAGGCCTCAACTCTGTTCTAAGAAATCCATTCTTCTAGCTCCCTCTCCCCCATTCCCACCACCCTGCCCTGCCCCAGCTCTCACCTCTCCCAAGATCTAACTCCCTTGGGGCATCTTCTGATTTCAGAGTTAGACATCAAGGATGTCATAGCCCTGGAAAACAACTCTCGGGTAAGCCCATACCGGAGACAGAGCTCCGTAGATCCTCTTCAGGATACTGTGTTTGGCACCGCCCGGAGAGTGGGCCTCCTGAGAGAATGGACAAACAAGTCTCAGGACAGCACCTACGAACGCAAGTTGAAGAGCCTCATGGAGAAGGGTACAGAGCCCAAGATAGAATCCAGCAAGATGCTGAAGCCAGAGGAGGTGCTGAGCTGTCGGTGAGCAACACTGGGGTACATGGGCAGGCCTGGGACAGCAGTCTGTGAACATAGTTCTGGACATGGAGAGGGCTAGCTCAGCCCTACCTGCCTCTAGCTGGCAAAGGATTGCTACAAGGCTAAAGCTCTCGGTTTCCCAGCAGTCTTTAATGCCAGAGACTACAAGTAATAGACTTACTCCTGGTAAGAATCCCCCTGATGGACAGCCAGGTGGGAGGCTACCATTTTGAGCTCTACCTCTGGAAATGCAAATTTTCCATTTGCTTCACAACAGAGGCATAGGATTCATCAAAAGGAAAATACAGGTTGTCTGTGGCCTTTTTCTCACAAAGAAACTGCCCTGAGCTCCTTTGTTCTGGTGAATTTGAGCAACAGTGTCTGTATTGTTCACTCTCCCGTTGCCATGAGAAACACCAAGGCAATGTATATGAGAAGGGTTTATTTGGTTTATGGTTCCAGAGGGATAAGAGTCCACTGTGGCAGGGAGGCCAGGTCAGCAAGCTCTGCAAGCCACAGGTGTGGCAGCAGGAACAAGACGCTGAGAGCTTCAAACACAAGCAAGGAACAGGGGAGCAAACTAGAAGCGGGGTGAAGGTTCAAGCTCTCAGAGCCCACTCCCTAATGACACACCTCCTCCAGTGAGGCCACTCCCTCCTAAACCTACCCAAACAGTGCCATCAACTGGGTGACCAAGTATGCAAACACCAGAAGGGGCAAGGGTGCATTTCACATAGTGTCACTGTCCCCAATGACCTTCTGCTGTCTTTGGGGTTCAGATCTCCAAGTCAACCATGAACTAATTGATTTCTGTCTTTCCCCTCCTATCTTTTGCTTTCTCTTCACCCATACCCTATTGCCCATGTCTCCCCTCTGAAAACACCCAAGGCCAGTGTCACCCTTAACTGACATAGCAGGCAGAGGGACAAAAAAAAAAAAAAACCTTTAGATGAGGAGGAATTGAGGCAACAGGATAATGGGGTCAATTTCACTCTCCAGCAGAAGTAAGGATTGTAAGGCTTTAGAATGGGGTCACCCTCGCCAAGCTGGCAGCAACATAGCCATCTTGGGTGAAAGACGGGCCTCAAGCCTAGAAACTAACCAGCCACCCTGCGCAGGTCAGCACTGCCCGTTGCTCCTGGAGACTAAGAGATGAGGCAGCGGTGGGCCAATGAGAGACAACCCGACCAACAGCCCTTGTAGGGACAAGCAATGATGTGGCTCTAACTGGCCCCGGATCCACAGCAGGGGCTTCTTTCCCACAGAGGGAGGGTAGGAGCACTGGGGCAGGTGACATCGCTGGGGAGGCGCCTGAGACAAGGCTGAGACTGTGCAGTGGGGTCTTAGGGAAGCCATATGTGAAAATGCCAGGCAGGTGGCCGAGGGGTGGGGGCTAGAGACTGGAGCCACAAGCAAAGGCAGTGCCCAAGCAGCCCATAACAAGCACAGGCAAGGCTGACAGTTCAGTGATGGCAGCCCAGCTCCTCCCGTCACCCATAACCCGCCGGCAGGTGGCTGGTACCAATCCACTCTCTCCTAAAGCTGGGACCAAGAAGCCAGCCGAGTAGCACACACTGTCATCAGCACTCAGGAGTTGGGGCGGGAAGAGTTTGTGTGTGAGGCTGCCTGAGCTACGGAATGAGATCCTGTCTCAACATAAATGAATTAGATATAAAGTGGGCCCCAAGGTCAAGGCGGACAGTGGAATGAGGGACTCTGTCTGGATCCCACAGCACAGGTGGGGTCAATGTCGCTCTTCAGCAGACGTCAGGATTACAAGGCTTTAGAAGACATTTTGAATCCATGGCCTTGTTGTTTAACTGTGTGTGTATTAAAGGAAGGCACGTATGCCTGCTCCTGGAGCTCTGTGTGTGAGCACTCGAGAGCCCCAGCCTTGGCTCGGATACCCTGCCTGCAGCAGTGGCTCAGCACACCACATCCCAGCCAGGTTGACACATACCCACCCCCACGTTAGCCATGCACTCTTTCTTTCTGATGCCATTCTAATCAAGTATTCCAATGAGATGGTCCATCCTTTACCTGTCCCTGGGTTGATGGACTCCCTCACTCCCCGAATGAGCATCCGTCTTTCCAGAGCATAGCTTCCCTTGACTTCTGTGGACTTCAGGCAGAGTAAAGTGTTTGAGTCGATGAGAATTCGACTGTTTCCTTTGGAGATAACCAGGGTGATGCCTGGCAAGTTGATTCCAAGAGTTACAGCCACCATGAGCTCCTACCACCTCCACTGCCTGCAGGATGCCACTCTATCAGGGACACACACAGGGTAGGCAGCCCCAGGGCCCTCGCTGGTCTCCTACTGCCCAAAGCCAACCCCTCCTGCATTTTGGTTTCATTTTGTTTTCAAAACAGGGCCTCACCGAGTAGCTCTGGCTGTCCTGGAACTCACTCAGTAGACCGGGCTGTCCTCCAACTTACACAGATCTGCCTGTCTCTGCCTCCTGAGTGCTGGGATTGCCCAAAGCCAAACCCTTCTTAGTGAAAGTCAGGTCCCATGGGCGCCTTGTCACTTCTCCTACCTTCTCTTGAAGGTACCTGCGTCTGTCCAAGAACAACATCAAGACCTTGATCAAGCTATGCAAGGATGTAGGGATGGACGTGGACATCCACCCGCACATGGTGGAGTCCGAGATAGACTCAAAGAAGATATTCGAACAGCGTTTAAGCACAGCACTCTAGCTTCACTGCCCACTGGACATTCATCCCACATGGGCTGAGCACCCTGCAGACCAGCTTCTATAGACCACACCAGGCGAACAAGTCAAAATGCATCACCACTAACAGGCTTTGTCCTTGGTCCACATGGCTGAGCACCCTGCAGACCAGCTTCTCTAGACCACACCAGGTGAACAAGTCAAAATGCACCACCACTAACTGGCTTTGTCCTTGGCCCACCGTGCATCAATCCAGAAGTAACTGGGACGAGAGCCCCCTTAGAGAACACTTGCTGGGTACAGTGGCATCTGACTATTCCAGGATAGGTAGAGGCAAGGGGCTCAGAAGTTCAAGTTCAAGGCTAGCTTGGGGCTGCACGAGGTCTTGTCTAAATACCAAAACTGGGAGGGGGAGCACAAATTATTTTAATTGCTTCTCAGGAGAAAATTATTCTTAAGCAAGAAAATTGGGCTTCAAGTCCCCAGAAGAACTTGAGAGATGAGAAAAGGCTAAACAGCTGTCTGGATTCACATGTTACTGCCCTGTGAAGGACATATTGTGTGGGGAACTGACTTTCATGTAGGCCTGAGGTTGGTGGCCGAAGTCCTCTCTTGTAAGGACTTACTTCATGGTAACACAGATTTTATTTTTCATCCTTTCTCTACTGGGTCTATTACACGGCTTGTAGGATTCCGCTTGTGGTCCACCAAGACCCCAAGTCGCATCCGCAGAGCTAGATAGGGTTGTACAGAAGCTCTGTCCCATAATGCTGTGGGACCTGTGTGCAACACAAAGTTCCCAGGGGAAGCTACTGCAGCCCCTCTCTCAGGGCAGTGTGCATGGTGGGTAATTCCAAGAGAATGCTTGGGGTCCTTGTACTCCATTGTCCCACCCATGAGGCTTATAGTCCCTCAGACAGAGGAGTGACAGGTGGGCACCCTGGGCACAAAATGGAGTCAAAATCCCTGGAGAGGAGATCTTTTTTAATTAATTTATTTTTATTTTTTAAATGATTTATTTATTTTTATTTTATGTGCATTGGCGTGTGAGGGCATTGGATCCCCTGGAATTGAGGTTAGAGACAGTTGAGGGCTGGGTCCTCTAGATGAGCAGTCAGCATGCTTAACCATTGAGCCATCTCTCCAGCCCCTGGAGAGGGTCTTAAGTGCTAGAGAGAAAAGGCTTCCTGCAGGAGGGAGGCTACTTCTATTGAGACACAAGACTGTCGGTTCTGTATGAGAGAGGGAAGGCAGGCAGAGCAGAGCATACAAGTGGCTCAGAGGCCAGGACGATGCAGTAGTCCGGAACCTGCAGATAAGTCTGGGTGGAGGTGACACTGAAGGCCAGAGCAGTGAAAAGAAATACCAGGTGCAGGGGGTGGTAAACCTTGCTTCACAACTCTCCAGTGTGTACCGACTATGTGCTAAGACCAGTTACAAGGCTGAGGGCATGGTGTAAATGGGAGCAGGCATGCTCCTGTCTCTGTGTAACTTTAACTCTGGTGGGAAGGGGAGTTTTAAAACCTCATCAACAGAAATGCAGAAGTGCCACATTTATAGGGAACTACAGAGACAGCCCAGTTTCTGCGGGGACTAGCACCAGTCTCTCATACCTAAAGATATGAGAGGAGAGGCAGGACAGAGGCCAGGCCTGCAGCCTTCTGTCAGGAGTTCCCATGAGGGGAAGAAGCAGAAGAGATAACCTCTCTGGCCCCCTGGAGAAAACGTTCATAGAAGGAAAGGAACATCTGGAGGTTAGCTAAGGAGTTGTATCAGTTAGCTATGGCTGTGTAACTAGTTGCCCTAAACACAGTTTAGAGCACACACTTTCTACAAGCCTACAGGTCCACTGACCAGTGGTGCTGTGAGAGGTCTTGGCAGACCTAAGCTGTGTACCTGTGTCTGAACTCAATTAGTAGGCCAGGCTGATCTTGGACAGTCCTGTCCAGGATGGCTGTTCTTTGCCATAACAGACAAGCCTCAGCTTGTGTTAATGGAGTATCTGTGTTCTAAGAGGTGGCAAGGTCTTGAGGGTTGGGCTCAGGACTGGAACATAAGTACATTGTGTTCTAGCTCGTGCTGGTCAATAGTGGCTAAAGCAAGTACCAAAGTCAGCTCAGAGTCAAGGTTGAGACTAGCCTGGATCCATAGGAGGAAGAATCATAAGTAACATTGCAATGGGCCTGGCTGGGTCAGTGGGTGTAAGAGACCTCATTTCCTGGGAGCTGGGGAGCAATCTGTCACTCGACTAGACGTGAGCACAGGGATAGGTCTCTGGACCGCACTTGAGTCATCCTGGGCCTGAATGTGGCTTGTCGGGTCATAGATTAGCTGAGGGAGAGCCAAGAGAAGACCAGAGCAACTGATTCTGTTGGGGGTCAGTTGGGTGGGAGACACCCTTGGCCCCCTACAGTGTGGCTACCATGTCCAGCAAGAAACCAGACAGGAAGGTGTGCGGAGAGCAGGGCTCAGCAGGCGGGGCCCTGACTAGCCCCCTCACAGGGCTTCCTGTTGCAGAGCTCTGGAGGCTGGCGTCCAAAACCGAGACACCGATGTGGCTCTACTCCAGATGCTGAGGGGAGGTCTTCCTGGCCTCCTCACTTCTTAAACCATGGGTGTCCCTGGAAGGAGGCCTCAAGATCTGCCTCCACCATGAGATGGCTCATTTCTAGGAGCTTCTGTCTCACGAAGAGAGAGGCCATATCCCATTAGGGTTCACCTGAATGACCCTCTCTCAATCCACCAGTCTCAAATAAGGTGGCGTTCTCAGGGTTTCAGCAGATCTCTGGGTGAGACACAATCCAACCCATAGCACACAGAGATAGAGAGAACTGGGGGCAGAGTTCCCTCAAGGTCCCCTTGAGCTCCTGGCAGAGTTCTCATGGGAGCCCAACCCCACCATCCTCTCTGACCTGACCCTCTCATCAACAGTGTCTCTCCCTACCAGGCTAGTGGCCCCATGTGGCAGAACCACCACACTGCTTCTCACTAGACACCCACCTCCATCGTCTCTGGAGGAGAATCCTTTAGGAGCCCAAGTGCCTGGACTTGAGAACCAGTGTGAAGTGATTTTTCACTAGTGTCACACTGGGAGAATGAGCCTGACTCCTGCTAGGCTGAGCCACATCCCCCAGGGACTCTGTGCCTCCAGACCCTCGTGAGGGCAGTGGGAAGTCATCTTCCAGACCCAAATGCACCTACAGAGCAAAGTTGCTGCTACCTTGGTGCTCAACCCGGGCTGCTGGAAGGGAGACAAACTGTGCTTCACTTGCACCTGAGGAGGCTCCGAGGATGCTCTGTGAGGCCAGAGGCTCCAAGAAGGAGCCCACAGCACAGCTTCAGCTTTCTGATGACTTGACCTAACAGTCACCATGAGCCCAAGCCCAGTACAGAGGGCACAGAGAAAGGGATAGGCCCAGCCAGCCCCAAGCTGGGGCTCAGGCAGCATCACCCACAGTGCACCAGGTCTTCCAAGTGCCTCAGAAATGCTGGGATTTCCTGCATACGGTACATTCACATCACTCTCCCCAGAAACAGACACACGTATCGGAAACAGATTTGTGCACTCATGACAAAGGTGTCTCGGCACAACAGAAGTCAGACCGACCTCCTCAGCAGATCAGACAGGCCGCTTCAATATCCATATGGAAAAATGCATTGGCCCTTGGCCTCTTCATAAGCAAAATTGAATTCCAGATGGATGCAGGTGGCGGATGCTTTGAGAACAAACCAGTCTCCATGACCGTGAAGAAGGGGGAAAGAAAACAACACAAGAGCCCCATACCAATATGAAGTATTAAAATGGAAAAGCTCTACTCACCAAAGGACACCAGCAAGGGTAAAACAACTGCCCCGAGGAGGAAACGAGTGTCTAACACACAATGTCCCCAGACGATCTGACTCCCATGTGTCCATCAAGAGCAAGATCATCAGATAGGTAACAAAGTCCAGCTTACATGTGGGCACTTCACAAGAGAGGGTGGTTAACTGACTAATGAATCTTTAAAAAAAATTTCACTGTCAAGATACACAAATACAAATGATAGGGCATAAATACACAGTATTTACAAATGAAGTGCAGATGCACACCCGACAGGGTGACCCCAGACGACAGTGACAATCACCAGTGGGCTGTATGGAGCAGCTAGAACTCTCATGCACAATCCTGGAGACAAGTTGGTCAACTACCAGAAAGCTTGGCACATGCTAATGCCGACTGCAAAGACCCCATGGTCCAGCATTCTTATTGGTTCACGTTGGCATGCATACACATGGGTACCAGAGACCCGCTAGCTATTCATAGCAGCTTTGTTTGGTGCAGCAACCAAAGGCTGGAATCAAGCCAGGGACCCAAAAGACTCGAAGTCTGTTCATACAGCAGACTACCACAGAGAAACCAGAACCCATGTAGTAATTAACCAGGCTGAAACGTACAAATAGCGTCATGCAACAGTAGCGAAACTCAAGGGACTGCATCTTGATTTCCGTTTAACACAGCCTACAGACTGGTCACTTACAGTGTTAGAAGCCAGAGCAGGGTAACCCTGTGGGAAGCAGAATGAGGGGGACGGACTAAAACACTGGGTGAGATGTTCCCTTGAGAACTGGGCCTTTTGTGTAGGCATGCTGAGGTTTAAAGTACCCAAACAGGAGAGATGGCTCAGTGAGAAAGTGCTTGCCATGCACACATGAGGACCTGAGTTCAAATCCCCAATGCCCACGTGAAAGCTGTTGCGCATCTGTAGTCCCAGGACTCCTGACTTGAGGATAAGAGAGTCCCTAGGAGGGCTGGGCCAGCTAGCCTGGTGCACATACGGTGAACACATAGGCAACTCTGTCCAAATGATGTGGAAGAAGAAAACCCAGGGTTCTCTGAGCTCCACACTCATGCTATGGCATGCCCCACCATGCTGGCATGGACACACACACACACACACACACCACAGTTAAGCCATGTGTGGAAGTGTATGTCATCCCAGGTAAGAAGATTCTGAGTTTAAGGCCAACCTGGGCTACAGAGGTAAAGCCTGTCTCAAACACACTAGGTAAGAAAAGCGTAAGTGTAAGGAAAGACAGATTTATATTCAGTCTTTTGGTGACAAAGTTCTGGTTTCATGCTGGAAAAAAGCCTCAGCCTTGAAGGCCATCTCACCACCGGCTTTCACTCCCTCCCTGCCTGCCTTCCCAAGCATTTCCCCCAAAAGGCCACCAGGTGGCGCCCGATCCCAGCACAAGATGCTCCGCTGGAAGCACCCACGGGCGTCCACTCAGCTGCAGGCAGAGCCACAGGCCCCATCCTAGGGTGTCTGGACAGTCCAGCCTGTGCTCAGAGTGGCACACATGGCTATTCACAGCCCAGCTGAGGGCCCCTGGGCATGTCACTTCTCTGAGTCTGTGATTCTTCCCCCAAAATAGGATCGAAAAATGTTATTTCAAAACAAGATGGTACCCATGTATGCCAACTAGACAGAGTTTGGTGAGAATGCAGGGGGACATTCGCGCTGCTGTCACCAAAGGAGGGACTCTCAGATAAAGATCGCCTTCTGGGACAAGCAGGTGATCCTGGCCTGAGTGTAAAACCCAAAGGTCTGTGCAGATTTATTGGTAGGTACCCCAGGACAGACAGGATCTGCAGGATCCCAGAGGCCATGCTACACACACACACCAATACACTGCTTACAATAAATCGCATGCATGGGCGCTTAGGATGACCAGAACAAAGAGGGAAGGGAGGGAGGAAAAGAGAGGCAAGGTTGGATTGGCAGCCAGTCCAGGGCTTCTGTGAGAAGTTTGAGGAAATCTCTCTAACAGGCAGTGATCACCCAGCAAATGACTATTTTTCTGCTGTGCCAGGAGTTGCTGGCAGTTTTTAGATGTCTACTGTGTGTCAGGTAGGGGTCATACACTACAAGCCAGAGTAATGGGCACAATGGACCAAAACCAAGCTCCGCCACCCCAGAGGTGGCGTGCTAGCAGCCTTAAGCACTCTCCCATACTTAAGAGCAAAGAAAATGACGTCCTTTCCTAAGTAACAGTTGTGCATCTGATTTTGTTCCTGGTCTTACTGGACAGTGGGAAATCTAGGATGTGACCCAGATATACTCTTCACAGCCCTGAGGCTGGGGCTTGACAGGAGCGCTGCACCAGTCAAGGGACTATCCAGTTCTGCCAGTCACCATCCAGAGCTGCCTCTAGGGTTGCTGCAGGATTTACCAAGGCTGTGACATTGCCTCCTGGGGGGCCACACCCCCACCCTCTCCCAGCAACAAGGACAGCACCTCCCTGTCTGCTGCCAATCTCTTTCCATGATCCTGCCTGCCTCTCAGGAGCCTGGATCCAGACACCGGGCCTTTCCTATACACATGCCTTCCTCTCCCCACCTGGGACTGCAGTTTCGTTGCCACATCTGAGCCAGCATGACACTACTGCCCTGGGGGAGGTGGAAGAGAGATTCGGAGAACTGAGCACCATTAGTTTGCAGCTTTTAAATTCTTTTCCAAGCTTGTGAATAAAACACAAATTAAAATTGAAACAGATATCCCTCATTCCAGTCGCACTTCTGGCCAGTTAATTTATCCAGCATACGGATGTTACTGAATAACGGCTGCTCTGAGCACCAGTGGTTCTAATGGGTCTTGTGACTTCAAATGATGGGAAGATGATGCTTGCAATGGCCATACCTGCCTTTGACATAAGAGGGAAGTCTGGGGCTCTTGGCCATGTGGGTAAGAGCCTTTGCTGGGCAAGTATGAGAACCTGAGTTTGAATCCCCAGTAGCCATGTTAAAAAGCCAGGCATGAGCCAGGTGGTGGCGGTGCAGGCCTTTAATCCCAACGCTCTGGAGGCAGAACTCTGTGAGTTCGAGGACAGCCTGGTCTACAGAGTGAGTTCAAGCCAGGCATGGCTTCATGTGCCTATAACCCCAGTGATTAGGGGTGCAGACAGGTGGATCCTGGGTGCTTGCTGGCTACCTACCTGAAATGGAAAGCTTTGGGTTCAGCAACAATCCCTTTCTCAGGAGACTAAGGTAGAGAGCATTTGAGGAAGACATTCCTCTGGCCTCTGAATGAGCACACACATGCATGTATGAATACATGCATACACACACACACACATGCTCAGAGCATGTGTGTACATGTGTGCATATGTGTACATGTGTGCATATGTGTGTATGTGTGTATATGTTTATGTATGTGTACTGTGTATATGTGTGTGTGTATGTATATATGTGTGTATACGTGAGTATGTGTCTGTGTATATCTGTATGTGTGTATATGTGCTTTGTGTGCGTGTGTGCGTGTGTGTGTATGTGTGTGTGTGTGTGTGTTTGTATGTGATATCAGATAGTTTCCAGAATTAGCATCTCTGTTCAAGGTACAAATTCCAGGGAGAGTTCAGAGTGTCCTCTGAAGGGACAACCATTACCTGTTGGCTCAAGAAGGGTTGATCAGTTTGAGGCCACTCCAAACCAAAGCCACATGCCTTAAGAAAGGAAATGTCCCACGAGGCACTGGGAGCTCATTAGGTGTCTAAGGGAGGTGTCATAGCCCTCAAGTGAGGAGAAACCCTCAGCCCCACACGGTATGCCTGAGTGTTGGAGCAGGACACAGACAGGCTGAATGGGAGCTCTGGCGCTGTTACTTTCAAAGTTCATCAGTTTTCCCAGAGTGGCCCACTATCCTAGGGGCTGGTGGTGTGGAAGTTCCTTCATCCACCATGTCCAGGTCTGGAGACTGGCTGGAGCTGGTTGGTGGTAACTCTCCACCGGGTCCCCTTCACTAGGCTGCTTAGACATCAAAATGAATGCCTTCCTCAGGTCAAGCAGTCCACAGGGAGCAGGTAAAGACTTGAGGCCTTAAAGCCTACCTCGGAAGTCACCACCACCAGTCTGTGGTGCCCTGTTTGTAACACAGGAAAGGAATTAACACAATGGTATGCAGACCAGGAGTCCCAGGCCCCGTCACAAGCCGCCAATGGGGACTAGCTGTTAGATGACACTGCAGAAGAAGAGACAAGGAGATGAGGAACTGTCTGCAGTTAAACTCCTGGGCCAGAGGAAGAGGAAGTTGGGAGTGCTATTAATTCAGTAAGGGGAAAAAAACACAGAGGTCAGTAGCTACCCTGAGGAGCCCTGAGCCCCCGGAGGAAAGGGTATCTGAGTTAGAACTTATAGGTGTAGAGACATGGTACACTGTAGAGGGACAGAGCTGGTGCTGGGCTCCTCTGAGACATTTGATGAAGCTGGATAGTGGGCATTAACAGTCTTTAAAATGTCCCAGGCCCTTCTGAACCTGGAGGATGATGCTTCCAGATGCTAGAATTCAAGGTCTCTGGTTGCCAAGGTGAGTGGACTTGGCTTCTGGGCTTTGAGCACCTACTTCCCTACCTCATTAACCCCCGAGAGGACAAGTCCACACAGCTGAGAGTGATAGACAGAACAGTGAGTCTGTTTCTCTGACATCAGGTCCTTTCTGGGACTGGTGACAGCCAGCCAGCCTCCGTGCACAGACTCCCCAGAGCTTGGGCTGCTGGGCCATTAGCCCTCAGGGCCAGCTGAGCTGCCTTGCCTAAGGCATCCATCTCCCCCAGGATGCATTAGGCAGGCTCCACTGGTCAGAGCAGAGTGGGCGTCAAGCCCAGCAGAGAGACAGGCTCTGGGGGCTCCTGTCCCAGTGGGGAGGCCAGGCCACGGGGACTGGTTGGAGAGACAACATAGGGACCCACAGGGCCTTTCTCCTCCTCCCTCACAATGGAAGGAAGGGAGGTCTGAGGAGGGGGGCATGGAGAGGTGGTAGAGAAGGCTGGAGATGAGCTAAGACGACAGGCTGCTGCAGGCTGCACGGCTCCTGTGGGTCCTACCGGCATGGAGGGCAGAGAACTAGGGCCGTTCTCTACAAGGCCCATGGAGCCCAGGCTGCTTCTGTGGACCCAAGCAAGAGAAGGGAGGCCACACTGGCCACCAACCTGTAGGTTCACAGTAAACCAACTCACATACTAAGTAGACTTCCCTAAAGCCATGCCACTTAAAAGAGAGAGCTTTATCCCAGAGCCTCAGAAACTTCCAGAAGAGAAACCTCTGCTCAGCCAGCTCATGGCCTTGATAGAAGGGACATGACAGCTCTGTTGGGGTTCACCTTACAATGTGCTTCCATCCCCTTGATCCCCTCTGTGCCTACTGTGACTCTGAGAAGGAAGTGATTTCATCCTCATTTTCCCAATAGGGAAACTGAGGCCCAGAGAAGGGGAAATACTTGCCCAAGTGTGAAGAATTGGGAAATTGAAGAACCAGGAACAACTTAGCAATTTTCACAGGAACCCTGTGTTCTCTCCTTAACTGCCATTTTCTCCAGCTGCAACCACCAGCTGAGCCTTTCCTAGAGGACAGGTGCTCTGCGCCCCCTGAGACTCTGAAAGGCAAATTCCTACACTTTGGGGGTTAGCTGGGAACAATAAGTCTTTGTAAATGCATGTGAAGGGAACAATGGGAGAGGACTACTTTGGACAGGAAGTAGAACTGCCCTGCAGGTGCTTTTAACCCATCGTCCAGGAATAGCAGAAATGAGCATTAGGATCAATTAATGTCTGCTGTGGCCACTGGATTTGGAAGTAGGTGAATACTCCAAATACTTGTTTGCTTCCTTAGCTTTATGCCTTCTCTAGAACCCTTGCTTTCCAAAGAACTAGATGTAATTCTGCTTCTCAGTCTATCACGAGAGAGAGAAGATGAACACTCTGGTAGAACTGTGAGGCGAGGCAGATCACTAACCTCATCAGTAGAAAAATCAAGAAAGCGAAGTAACACCATTGAGGGAGACACTGCTTCCCACCAGAAAGACCGTAGCCAAGCCTTGAAGAGCCCCAGCAGGGGCCTTAGAGACATACTGAAAAGAAGGCAGAGTTCGGCACATGAACAACAGTGTTGGTGGGAAGGACTACTGAGCCCGTCCACATTCACACCTCTGCCTAGACTTGCATCTCCACCTGCTTTCAGAGTGCAAACCATGCCTCTGGCCCCCTGGTAGAAATGGGCCCCTTCCATCAGCTCCGCTCTGCTCAGCAACCCCTTGGGTGCTCCCTGGCTTCCTTGTATGCTGCTACATACTGGACTGCTCAAAGTCCACTGGCTATGAACCAGCTGCCTCGAGAAGTAAGGGCTAAAGCATCCTGCCCTTTCCTTTCCTGACCCTGTGACAGATGTAGTGGGTCCTTTCCATGACTCCTGATTGTCCTTACACCAAGGACTTTGTCACGTATTACCACCAAATATCCAGGACCCACGGAGAGCAAGTCGGTTTTCAGTTTCTTGTTGAATGATAGAAGGCTGAAAGGTTTAAGACAGTGCGGAGAGTTTGGACTTTGCCACACACACCGCTAGCTCTGGGTTGTAGGGTGGCAGGCAGAGGCTGACAAGAGCATGGCAGTCATCCTCTTGAGCCCTACTCCTAAGCCTTGGGCCTGGGAGAGCTCTAGGGGTTGAGTCCACACCCTCTGGCATCTACTCTGGTCACTTCATGTTTTTTGAAGTGGCCCATACTTCTCATTGAGCTGCTCTGTTGGTCCCGGGCTATGTACTATCATCTGCAGGCAGGACCTGCATTTCCTGGGAGCTGGTAGACTAGATGGACAGTCTAGGAGATGTGTTAAGTGCTCACAGGTCAGCATCCAAACTAGGAGATGTGCTCAGTGAAGACAGTGAAGATTTGGGACACAGGTCAGGCTGACCTTGGGCAAGAAAAAAGAGACTCGCAGAGAGAGAAGCCTTACATGGAAGACATGGAATAAATTGGGATCAGTCTGATACCACCAGGAGTCTTGGGGAGTAGGGATCCTTTGGAGGGAACTGGAAAGGGAAGTTGAAGTGGAGTCAGCTCATGGTAGACTTTGGTTCTTAGCTGAGTGGTTTAAGTTGAGCATATGGGTGCTATTAGGTTACCATGAACCACATGGAGACAAAACCTCTGGGGGTTCCTGGGGTGATGGGCAGAAGACACACCCATGTCCCTAAGACGACAGATTTTGAAGAAAGGGAAAGACACCCCAGGGCACCAATGATGGATGACTCTATAGACCTTGATTTTCAGAATGTGTCTCATCAAAGAAGCCGGCGCCTTGTTAGCTCTCAAAACAGCACAGCTCCCCCAGATCAAGACTCCTGTGCAAACACAATGGCCACAAAGTGGGTTTTGTGTCTTGGTTTTTCTGGGCCTCCCTCCCCCACCCCATACCTATTCTCCATTATTGGCCAGACAAAGCCCATCCCAAGATCCCACGTCTCCGTTTGTCACTAACATCTGTCCTCTCTCACCTGTGCGTTTACCCATGCGCGTCGCCACCGAATCTTTCATCCCGTCGACATTGTAAGAGTTCAAAGTAAGGAGGTTCACGTTGCCAGAGAAGCCTTGATCCGAACGCCTTCCCCCACTTTCGCCTTAAATGAGTTGTTAACAGGAACCCAAGTGTCTGTGGAACCTAAAATACTTTAAAAAAAAAAAAACATTTCAAGGTAACTTGCGACGCACACTTTAAGAAGCGAGCACTCAGCGTGTCCCCGGCTGCTTCCTCCTTGAAGCTCTGGTCTTCAGGGCTGTGGGAGGCATCCAATCAGACGGTCGCTGCTGAGGGCCAGGGAAGAGGGCTGCTGGGGGTTTTATTTCAGATCGAGCTAAGACCATGAAATGGAAGGCAGGAGGAAAAGTGAGTGGGCTCGCAAGTGTGCATCTGTGTGAGGGCGGCCAAGATAATGAGTCGCACTAATTCACAGGGTTCCATTTGACCATCACACACGGCCCCTTTTCTCTTGAAGGCCACTTTGAAAAAAATCCCATTTTTTAAAAGTCATTTACTTCCCCTAGGAGGGCAGGCCGTCTAAAAATATTCCCCATTTCTTACACCTTGGAAGCAAATTATTTATGTTAAAGCAGCTTCGTTATCCCGGCCCCACTGGGCCAGCTAGGAAATGGAGGTGACTTCCAGAAGGCACCGTTGTCAACGGCAAAGTCCTAGGAGCAGCCTGTTCCCAACCAGACAAAGCAAGGCTTGCTGCCAGACCTAAGGGGCCCAAAGAGCGTGTTCAGGTCCATAAGGGGACCTTCCTTCTATTCTCCCACAGTGGCTGTGGACCAGGTGCAGCATGAAGCACACTGGGGAGTCAGAGCGGCACCCCAGTCTGCATCTTGGAGTTGACATTTCAATATGAGCTGACTGATGTTTAATGCAATCACAAATAGAAAAAAAAAAAAAGCACAAATAGGTACAGTCAAAGCTGGGCAATGGATGGTGGACAGTGTGACCTCTGAGTGGCACACGGTCAGCCCGGCATATTCACTGGTCCCAGATCTACATATTCAACCAAACATGTATGGACAAAATATTTTTTTTAAAGAATAGGCCTACACTGGACATATACAGACTTTTCCTCTGGTCATGATCCCCTAAATAATGCAAAATAACAATGACTCACATGGGGTTTACACAACATTAGGGGTGACAAGTCATCTGGAGATTGTTTAAAATCTGATGCACAAGTTGTATGCAAACACAACGGCATTCTGCAAAAGGTATTCAAGCACTGTGGTCCCAAAAAGCTGTCCCCAAAAAGCTATCCCTGGCACATACATGGACTATGCTTTGACATGCCACAGGACTCGGGTCAGGATCACCCGAGGCAGTCAGTATCCCAGTGAAAAGAAGACAAGGGCTGGGAAGACCTAGTGATGACTTCCATGGGTGTGGATGGAGTTTCCAGAACAAAGGTTTGAGAACAGAAGAAGCCAGTCTGCCTGGGGCAGGGAGCCAAGAGGTGGATGGAGAGAGGGGAGGTCAGAGGGAGAATTCCTTCACTGACCTGGCTGCAAACTGGCTCACATCGGAGCCCACAGAAAACGCTTGCCCTAGTACGCAGTAGGATGCTGGGAGATGTCCCTGACCCACCCCACTCATCTCCACTTCCTCTCTCCACCTGGGAAAACACAATTAAAAATCACCTCTGAAAAGTCGGTGGGAGGAGGAGGGAAGCCAGGAGGGGATAGGCATTCAATGTAGGTGGAACTGTCACAGGCCCCCTAGAGGGGAGTTTGTCTTCCCCCTTTAATCAGCCGCAAGTCCTGTCATTATCCGGTGGGGGAGAGAGGCAGAGTGAGGCGAGGACTGGCTCCCTGGAGAAGCCCCTCCATTCTTCCGATGTCCATAAGGCAATTAAGTCTTCACTTTCACGAACCTGAAGGTTTTCGAGGCTGCGCCAATTGGTACAGCTGCATAAGGAGGGGGCATTCTGCAGTCACATCCCCTGGCAGCCACCGCCTCACAGCAGCACGGTGGCCCTGGTCAGAGACGCCATGGAGGACTAGGCTGGACTGCCCTGCAGTTTGGCCCCAGCACCAAGAGGTTGCCTTGGGTGGGGTGGCGGGTGAAGGACAGAGACACTGCTGGAAGCAGAGAGTAGGCTTATACTGGGATGATCAGGAGCACTCTGAGAAGTTGCTGGCACGGCGAGGCCCTTCTGTGAACAGCCTCATTGCCAGGGAGCCTGGGACTGAGTTTCTACCACAAGCCTCTCATTAGAGAGCTAAATATTTAGCTGCCATCCGGTGAATGGGTGAGGTAGAATGGTTCCTCCGGGTTCCAGTGAGACCCTGGATCCAGGATGTCCCAGCTTTCCTGCAGGCGAAGGCCTAGATATGAGCTGGCAGGGTCTGGGAGGGGAAATGCAAGATGTGCCGAAGCCCCTGCCGCTCCTGGAGAGACAATGAAGAGACTTTTAGACTCTGGGTATTGGGGGTAAACGGAAGTGCCATCTAGCAATAGAACAGCGTATGCTAAAAGGCCACAGAGAGAGGCCCCACCGGAAGTTTGGAGGTGCAGGGATGCAGGCACAGGAGGGGACTGTGGCAGGCAGACCTCGAAGGTGGGAATGTAGTCTGAAGACAGAGGAGGTGCTGGCAAGATGGCTCTGCGTAAAACACTCGCTTTACATGAGCTCGAAGATGACGTAGGATCCCTAGCACCCACACAGAAGCTGGGTGCGGCAACACACGTCTGTCAACCCGGCACTGGGAGACAGAGATGGGTGGGGTCTAGCAAAATGGCCACGCTTGAGGTTCTAGGAGAGACTCTCTCACAAAAGAAGGCAGAGAGCGTCCCAACACTGACCTCTGACCTCCCAAAGGTCACTGACCACTCCAAAGAGGAGTGATGGTACGGACTTGGAACTTTCTACAGCTCTGCAGAACTGCCATGCTGACAGAACTGAAGCAGGAGGGCCAAGTAGGAGGAGAGGAAACAGACTCTGGGGCACTGGGGCTGTTAGTACCAGAGATGAGAAACTAACCAGATTCCCTGTCAGTTACCTCCCTGCCCAGCTTTGGGCAAGGGAGGTGCTATGGTCTGACTCTGAGTGTCTCCCACAGGCTCTTGGGTTTAGCACTTGGGCCCACAGCTTGTGCTGCTATTTGGGGTAGCCATTTATTAAGTCTGGTGACATATTAATACAGATGCACGAGACATTTTGAAGGTACAAGCCTGACAGACCTGAAAAGAGCATAGCCATCTTCTAGCTCCAACTTTTCTCCCCATCCCAGCAGATTATTCTTATCTTAAAATACCCCTCCTTGCTTGCTCTTAGAAGACTATTTGCATAATCAAAGAGGTACAAAGGTTTTACTCCTCCCAAACTTTGGCTATGGGGTGTGTCCACATTTATAGTGAAGTGCCACCAACACAAAAGGAGCCATACCACACCCTGTCAGAGCTTTGTCCGTGCTTATAGTGGGGTAACTACAGGACAATTAGGAGAGACCAGGCCATGCTCTTTGCTGCCTTGACCCTAGTGGAGTATCCAAATGACCTGTTTATATCAGCGCTGTTTACTTTGAGCTAAGAGAGAGCAGCTTTAATTTACATTAGAAAGCAGGCTGTTTCAGCTCTAGAAATCACAGCCTGCCAGGCTTCAGGCAGCCAGTGCAATGACTATTTTCAGTGGATATAATATCTGGGAATGTGTTCAAATATGCTGCAACAATTTGGGGCCTAGTTAGAGGAAGTGGGTTATAGGGAACCTGCCTTGAAAAATATACCCAATGCCAAACTGTCCCTGCCACCTCTCTCCCACTTCTTTCTCTCCCTATCCACCATGCATTGAAAAGCTCTTCTGCTATACACACCCAACACCATCATGTTCCACCCAACCTCATGAGGACAAGAGACCATGGACAGAAGCTCCTGAAACTGAGTCAAAATGATCTTGTCCTCCCTTCTGTTCAACTGTCAAGTGTCCTTCTGTCTCAACAACAAAAAGGATAACTGCCACAGAGGAGGACCCTAGCCCTCTCAAGCCTGCCTGATCTGCATGGAGTGGGTGTTAGGAGCACATAACAGTTGATGCCTCCTGGGGACTTGGCAGACAGCAGAGCTACAGGCAGGCTTACCCTCACCTCCCAGAGGCCTCCCAGAGAAGGCTACAGCAGAAAAGGGGAAGACTTCCCCAGCAGCCACTGACTCCTCCCCGAATCAGGCCTGGGCTTTCTGTGGGATTCAGACCTGCACACTGGAAGGGAAGTGAGCAAATTAGGAGTTCGCACTGACTGGGCGTGAGGCGGCCCTGAAGCCAACTTCCAGGCCCTCCTAGACCTAATGACTCAGGAATATGCTGAGCCCATGGGTGAAAGTGTCTCTGGGGATTATTAGCTAGATGATAGCCTGTCAGGACTCCATCCCCTACAGTAATCTGAGCAGGAGCAGGGGCTGGCACTCAGGGGCACATGGCGCTCATCCCCTGCCTGTGAAGATTTGTCCTGCGACAGTGGTCTGTGGTGGGATAGGCTGCCATGTTGAGCTTCTGAGGCTACTGCTACAGAGCCTGACAGCCAAGCCAGAGAGGCCAACCCCTCTCTGCCCCATTGCAGAACAGGCTGAGGGGTGGGCGCATCTCAGTCCTGTGCTTGGAGCACAGGACCCAGAATGTGAGATCTAGGGCTGCAAACTAAAGCCTCAGGAAAGCGATCTGTGCGGACCGCAGCCCAGAGCTGGAGTGCTCCTCCAGTGGTGAGCAGATGCCTCTTTGAGTCACAGTACTGAGAAGGTAGCATGGTGCAGCCAGACCACCTTCAGCCTTGAGACCACTACCTGGTGCATACATAAAACCTCTCTCAGTGCTCTTTTCCACGAAAGGTAAGAAGCAGATCCCTGCACTGTAGACCCAACACCTAGCAGACAGGAGCCTTGGTTGGGAGTCATTGTCCCTAACAAGTTAATTGTACTGATAGGGCTCCCAACCCTGTCCCAGCCTCATCAAAGCAATTCCCTTCATGACTTGAGACCACGAAAGGAAACTGGTGGGTGGCTAAATGAGGTGTCTTGCCCCCTGCGAGGCAGCAGGGGGCACAAGACTGTTTTGCTTAAGGAATGAACACTGCCAGGCCACTCTGATGTGAAGTTCATTTGTCTCGCAGACATGAAGCCAACGTGGTGCTGGTAGATGCTCAGATTCCTGCGCACCCTTCCCCCATTCACCCCTGTAATTACCCATGAGGACTGTGGGCCAGCTTGCTCTTACCTCCTTCCAGAAGCACCTAACAGACTTTGCCTGGAGTGAGGCTCAGTGCTAGCCCATCCTCAACTCAGAAAGTGGCTCCTTAAGGTCCTCCCAGGTGGGTTTTCCAGCTCCCACGTATTTCTATACAGTGAAGTCATTAGAGCTCCTTCAGTGGCAAGCGACATTAAGTAACCAGGGTCACGTGATTAAGTGAAAGGGTTGTGCTTAATTAGGTCTTATGATCTGACAAGTCCACAGCCCGGCCCGTCTGTCATCAGAAACGGCTCGGCCCAGGAGCCCAGTGGTGTTATCATGCCCGGTGTTTTCTTCTGATTTTACTCATCCTTTCAAGCCTCCTTCTTAGACAGCTTCTTCAGGACAAAGATGGCTGAGCTGTCCAGACGTGTTTTCCTATGACTTCCAGCCTGGCAGGAAGAACCCAGACCATTGCTCCCTGGTCATTCAAACAGCCTCTTGCTGGCTCTGATTGGCTGGGTCAGCTGTCTGATGTTTCATTCCAGACCTGCTTATATCACAGCCAGGCCACTGGGTCTCAGAAAACACTCTTCCCAAGGGCCAAGGAGGAATTCTTGATTGTTTTAAACAGTCTCCCTTCCAGCTTCCAAGGGCATGACAGTGTCCATGCTTGGACTTAGGGCTTTCTAGAAGGACAGACCCTCCTCCAGGCCAAGTCTCTGCTATGGCTTAAGCAGATGGTGGGAAGCCAGCAGCTCAGGACAGACTGCAGCAAAGCTGATTTGGCTTAGGGAAAGTTATTTCACCTCCAATAACCTCGATCAACCCACTTCCAAAATGGGATCATATAGCCCTAGTTTATGAGACTGTCAGAATCACAGTCCTGTGGGTAAAGAGTAAACATGGGGTCAGCATGGATCAAGCACTCACAAAGCTGTGCTATGGTAGAACAATCAGTAACCAGCGGGGCATTGACATTGTTGGAGAGCCCATACACAGGAGAGATCTGGGCCAGGCAGTGTGTGGGTCTCCACCCCACATCCCGGTCTGCCCTTCTCTTCCAACAGGTGAACTCCATGTAGGCAGAGAAAGCCCGAAGTGAGGAGGCCCCAGTCCTCTGGTGGTGTCTAGCACTCTCCCTGGGGCCATCCCTTGCCTGCTGCCCTGCTGGCAAGCCCTTTTACCCTGCAGAGTCAGAGTCTGGCACCCTGATCACAGCCTGCTTCCAGACACAACACTTGTAAATCAGGGCAGTGAAGGTTACTGGACATGCTTGGCTCCCTGTGTTGTCTGTTCCCAAGGTCCGCTCGCCCTGCCTTGGGTTCAGCCAGCACCAGTGACAGGGCCTTCCAGAGCTGTGCGGGGTCATCCCTATAGCTCATAATGTAGCCCCTACCTTCCCTGGTCTCGGGTGGTATCGGCCACCAGAGCAGCTTCTTCAGAATGCCAAGGGCCTCGACATCTTGTTCTGAGCTCCTCCGTGCTGCCTTTCTGCTCCCTCACCTCCATGTCCACCGAAGTATAAGTGACTGTGAATGTACAGTTAGCAATGGCGTCTGCGTCAGACCCGGGCCCCTCATTCGTGACTCTCGACACACCTCTAACCCACTGTTATGGACAGGCTCGAGGCCACTAGAGAATGGACAGCAATGGCTGACCCGAATGTACTCATCTCTTAGCTCAACAGTGACCGACGGTTGTCCAGTCTTGGGTTATTTCCTCCTTCCCCAAACTGGTTTTAAATCTGAGTATTTAAAGAAATTCCAGAGAGGCTATTTGTCCCAGAGACACTTTGGATTGTCTTTAATGGCTCCAGCGTCTCCTCACTCTACTCCCGGAGGAACCAAAGTATTTCTTCACTCACTTTTTTGGAGAGTTCATAGTCCAGTCTGACCCCATACTCTCCTCCTGCCTCTGCCCCCTGTGTGCAGAGATTGCGGGTGCATGCCATCACACTGGCACTAGGGGTTTCTTAATAGCATCAATCACCCTGCTCTTGTTTGATTTTTCCCAGTTCCTTTCAAAATGCCCTTTTGTCATGAACACATATTTTCAGCAAGCAAATCTATATGAGCGAAGCTCACTAGTGTGTGTGCCAAGGGCAGTGCAGAGAAAGCCAGAGACCCTATCTTCACTGGACACTGTCTGGAGATCGAGGTCACATGCCAGTACAGCCACAAGGACCAGGGTGCAATTCAAAGCCAGATTTAGGGGAGAGACTGAGGGTTGTGCTGACTGGATCAGGCCCAGAGGCCTCTCTGAGGAAATGACATTGAGCCCACAACTAATTGCAAAAAAGGGGTAAGTGGGAGACATTGGCAGAGGGAGAAGCAAGTACAAAGGCCCTGTGCAGGAAGGTGCTTGGGAGACAGCCTCAGTGGCAGCAGGGAAGACTAGGTCATATCACAAAGGACTCTCGAGAGTCTCATAGCTACAGGAACCCTAGGACACGATAGGCTGAATAGGAACATGCTGGTATGAACATAGAGACGGTGCATCAAAATTCAAATGGGGAGCCAGGTATGGTGGTAATACATTCCCTATGACCTCTGTAGTGAAGGAAGCTGAGGCAGGAGGATTGGGAGCTCCAGGCTAGCTTGAGCTACATTGTAAGAGCCTGTTTCAAAAGAAAAAAGAAAAAAAAAACTAAAACAAAAATTACACGTAGAGTAGTTTGGCTTCTGATACCTCTGAGACACAGAAGGTGAGCCATCACGGCCCATTCAATTCATATGACAGATCTGAGCTCTCCCAGATGAAGAGACACAGGCCCTAAGTGTCTAAGCAAGGACACTGTAGGGCTGGGCCTTCACTGCCACGCCTCCTGATAGCCCAGTCAGAAGGTAACAGTGTACAAATAAGGGTGCATCCAAGAGGTGCAAAAACAGAGGCTCAGAAGCCTTAGGCATTGCTCTAGAGCACATAGTGGGCTCAACTCTCTCCTGCAGCCACTTGCCGGGACCATCAGGAATGGCTGGGGTTGCCTGCTGAGTGTGTCTGAGTATGTCCATGCTGAATGTCTGTGCTGTGTGTCTACACTTAACACGTCTACAGTGATAGGCTCCCACAAGTCGGGAACCGCCTCCATTTCCTGGAAAGCCAAGCCTGGTCATAGGACGGATTTGCAGCTGAGTTTTTGTTCTGTCCCTCTAACTCCCTGAAGCTGCTCAACTCCTTCAACGGGCTCCCCGAGGGCCCAAAGCATGTCACAGGGCTAGGAGCCTCTCCAGAAGCAGTGACTGCAGGTTGGAAGGACGCCGACAGCCGTGTCTGGGGACAAGCGTGAGGATGGCAAGGGATCAGATGGAGCCCGCGTCCCAGTAGACACTCACCTGGGAGAGGCAGCATGCAGAAGGCCGGAGAGCTGGGCCAGGAGACGAGGCAGAGGAGAGCAGAGCTCCTACTTGGAGCCTGCACTTCTCCTGGGGTAAGCAAGCTTGTGTCAGCCTCTGAGGGGAGATGGATTTCGATCCCTACCCTGCAGGCCAACAACACGGGTTCAGATGAGACACTGAGGCTCGCTGCTATGCAGTTCATGAAAGTCTTCTCACTAACCTCTAAGGGAGATCTGCCATTCCTTCAAATGACAAATGCAGGCAGCAAATACAAAGGTCCCAGAGTCCTCAAGACAGCACCACAAGTACCACAGCCTCCAAATGACGGCAGTCACCAGGCCCGACGCAGGTGTTGCGCAGTGTGTGCACAGAGGAGCACAGTGCTCAATCAAAACTGAAAAGAAATTCTTAGGCAACTGCATCGTATGCAATGATCTTCCTTTTATCTCTGTATTTAGAAGCCTTGTCCCGCAGCTGCCGAAGGGGCCACGGCGTGATCCAGGTTAAAATCTCCTTCTGCAGAGGGTGAGCTGGAGGACTCACCCAGTCCAGTACAGAGCTGGAGACCTGGGTGGCTCCCTGCTAACTTTATCTCACCTTACTCCCTACCCATACCCTCCCCTCCCCACTGTGTAAGGCTCAACAGGAGCTCCCAGGGCCTGCAGATCTGCTGGGCCTCTGCTCTTAGTGTTCAGTGTGTGATCCATAAGCACTCACCTTCCTTGCCAACCCCACAGCGCAGTCTCCCTTACCCTGATCCCCTCAACTTTTTGTTCCTCAAATGTTCCCTGGTCCTGGCTGCTCCTACCAAGGACCATCACGGGGACCCTGAGCTCTTGTCGCCTTTACATTTGATTTCCCTTGCTCTTGTTGCTGTCACCGTACTGGCTCCCTCTGACGCATGCTGTCACAGTGACAAGAACCTGCCTTTCATAAATTTGCCACAGCTTTTATCGAAATATACTTGTAATACTTGAGTCTGGTCCCAGTGTACATCAGTCAGCATTTTGCTAAGCAGTGCTAATCAAACAGCCCCAGATCACACTGGTTTGCAAACACTGATTTCTTGCTCTGTTTTGCTTTACATTGTGCAGGTGGGATGCTGGAAGAAATGAAAGAAGAGTAATGGATAGATAGTAATGGCTCAAGACACTTGCCCAGTCCAGGTGGTCAGGGAAGAAACCCTAGGGAAGCTCCTCAGACTGGTGGCCCCTGCAGAGCTGCCCTATAAACATGAAAAAATAGGGTTCCAAAAGGAATAGGAACAAAACAAAGATGCTGGGGTTGGACGGGCCAAGGTGTGGAATTTGGCAGAGTAGAAATGCTACTGCCATTCCTTACAGCAACCCTTCGGACTGGCTGTGTGCATCCCATCCGTGATAGGCTTTCCCTTCTATTTCTGGTCTGTTAAAATTATCTGAAACTTCCTGTGCAGTTCACTGACCCATATTCTTTAAGGAAATGAATGGAATCTTTTTTTTTTTTTTTTTTTTTGAGCCAGACTTACAACAATGAGAAAGGCATTACTAACCTGATTTCACTCAGGAAGGAACTGACAGCCAGAACTTAACAAGTATCTTGACAGACCTGTCCCTTCAGTGGGGAAGGACTGCAGGCTCAGCACTCTTGCCCTGGGGCAGGTGTCCCAGCCCCAGTTGCACCATGTATGTCCCGTGGACACCAGGGATCAGTCAGGATTACATATGCCCCAAAGGCTCACTGAGGTTAGAGTCCCTCCAGGCATTTGGGGGATAGAAAAAAATGACCACTGTCATCTCCCTCACTCCCAGCCACCCTCCTGCCATTGCTGACCACCCTCCACAGGACTGACAAGGTCTGCAGGAGCATCTCTAAGCCATTTCACACGCTCAAAAGTTAGGGAGGGGATCTGATGTTGCATCCTCCACAATTCTGTGAGCTGCCATATTATGGCCACATTTGACAGGGACAATGACAGGGACAGAGTGGGCAATTTAAAGGTGACATGCTGGACTAGATAAGGCAGAATATGATACCTTAAAATGCAGCTGTCTGGGGCTGCATATGAACCTCCACTAGCAGGCTCTCCAAAGCATTGACAATTCCATCTCTCTGAGCTCACATCGGGGGAATCTTCCATATTACCAAGATAATACTATATTAAGCGAGGTTTTGTATTTGGTGTATTTAATGAGCAAGCAACTCCCCAAAGGCCTTTCAATAAAGCCAGTAAATTTAACAGGAGAAACGCGTCAATTGGCTTTGCTGTTCCAACTAAGAGGGCCGCCGCTTTCTGCTTTTACACATCCTGCCGTGTATTATGCTAAGAAAGCTGTGGAATCAATCTCCGAGAAGAGGTCTAAAAGGTGGGTGCAATTAAGCAGCTAGTACTCAGCCCTCAGCTGCCCCGGCAGAAATGATTATTTTAATGTAAAAGCAATGAAGTTGACGAGAAGTCACCAACCCACTCACCGTCAGAATGTCCCAGCCCTGAAGGGTCTCTGAGAGGCCGCCGTTCATAAGGCAGGCCAGAGACCAAATCAAAGACTAAGTGCATAAAGGCATGCTGTACCCCGAACAGCATGCTCGGGTGAAATTGATTTATGGAAAGCAATATTATAGGTTTTGACAAGAAGGGAGAGGAGATAAAATATTCATATCCTTCATCTCTTCGTGGTGACTGTGGGCCACCCTGGTGCCCTTGCAGAGGCCTGACAGAGGGAAACTAGGGTTTGAGATGTTGGAGTGAGCAGGGTTCCATCCTGGGACAGAAGAGGGGGTCTGAGTGGCCTTACCTTTGACCATAAGCCTCATCCAACTCACAGAACTCAGCTGTGCTCTCCGGGGAGTTTCACTGACTGAGAACACTTAGTATGTCACAGGAACTAAAGTACACGTGGCTCTCCGGCTCTGGGTACCCGGGAAGGGGTCCCACATCCCGCACAAGCATCTCCTGCCACCATGGTGCCAGGGGCTCTTCAGGCTCTGCGGGCAGACAGACCAAGGGGAAATATCTGTTGCCATCTGCCTGCTAGGATCTGAATATGGCTATCCCCAAACTCCTGCAGAAACTTGGTCTGCAAAGTCTAATTGTAAATGAGTTAAGAGATTGGAACCTTAGCCAGGCGGTGGTGGCGCCTGCCTTTAATCCCAGCACTCAGGAGGCAGAAGCAGGTGGATCTCTGTGAGTTCAAGTCCAGCCTGGTCTAGAGAGTAAGTTCCAGTACAGCCATAGTTACAAGAGAGAAACCCTGTTGAGAGAGAGAGAGAGGGAGATTGGAACCTTAATCCTACCACAATGTTTAGTGGTGGGGCCTTTGGAGAGTGGTTAGGTTAGGCCATTAGGGAAGAACCTTCCAGGAGAGGGGGACAAACCATGCAGACATATGTAGTCCTGCCATGTTGGAGTGCAGCCAAAGGCACTCTTGCAAGACCCTGTGCTTACAGTAGGAATTCTGAGCTTCTAGGACCGTGCACCAAGATAAACTTCTTACTCTTTTCAATAAGGTAACTTGCCTCCCGTATTTCATGATAGTCACAAAAGGCTGCTGTTACCCTGCCATGCATATGTGTCTGGCCGAGAGCAGATGCAGAAGCAGGACCATCACCAAACTTCTCTTGTGCTCAGCTTTCCTCCCAGGCTTCGTTGCTCCTCTCCTCTCCTTCCTGTGGAGAACTTCTCAATAGAGCAGTTGGCTCTTGCAGTCTGTTCTCTGCTTACTTGTCCTCTCTGCAGGGACATCACCAGCTACATAGTTGGCCTCTCTCTCCTTCTAGAATCTCTGCATTAAGTAGCCAGTTGTGTCACTGCTAAGGAAACCAGGCTTGGGCTGGGATTCCATTTCTCTGAAATGCAGCCCTCCGGCTTGGAAGTCCGGCTGCCACACTGCAACCGAGAGGCAGAGATTGATGCGTGCCTACGTGGGTGAGCCCACGCAGATGGAGTACTCTACACAGCACCAGGGCCTCAGTTAATCCACCAGCTGCGGCCCCCAGCTCATCATTCTCCTCTACACTTCAGACCATTGTCCCCGAGGTGGGTAAGCGCCCCAGAGTGTCCCACTGTGCCTACATCAGAACGCTTCCAGGCATCCCTGCATCCGGAGCGCTCAGGTCCCTGTGACCACACACAGCACACAGGGTCCTCCCAGGGGCTCCATGTCCTTCTCTGTTATGTGTTCTTTGTACCCGGAAGCTGCAAATCCTTCAACACAGGTCAATGCAGATCTTGGGCAACCCAGTCTTTTTTCTCACTTAACTCTGCCGAGGATATGGCAGGTAGGCTCTGGGCCTCCTCCCACACACTGAGGGCACAGGGCTTCTAAAAGGATGGGCTGGGATCCAGCACAGGAAGAAGGCAGTGGGGGGGGGGGCTTTGCTCCCCACTTCTTCCCATGCATACACATGTGGTCCCATAGTGTAGACAGCTGAAGACTGGGGCTACCCTTAGATAGGGTACAAGAGAGTTAATAACCTTGTCTGGGGAGATGCGGGAGGGGAATTCTCTGTTCCAATGTGTTCTCTTAATGCCTGGCTAGATCAGACTGAAAGTTGGGCACCCAACTTTTAGCCTGGCTTATAAAGGAAGGTGCTGGCTCCAAGTTCAGGAAGGAAATCGCGCCCTCTGCTAACTAACCTAACCCCAGGCACCTCACCTATGAGAAGTGCTGACATCACAGACATACAGTGAGGGTTGCCTGGACGGGCCAGGGCACCCCATGTCTACTGCCACTTAGCTAGGGTTCTTCCAGGAAACTCATATTTTCCATTTCTCAAAGCATTCGCCATGCTTGGGCCATGCGGAGAACAGTGGGGGTTCTCAGTACCTGGCCCACAAAGGCCAAAGTGACTGCTCATTGTCTGGACTGGACCCGAGAGCTTCATCGGTTCTGTCAGACCAGGTGTGAGCCTGCCTGGTACAGCCACTCCTGGGTCCCTCTCCTCCAAACTAGGCCGAGAACAAGCAGAGCGGTTGATCTGAGTGGGTGCCCAGGTGCAAACCAACTGCTCCATCCAGATCAGCAACTTCGTGATGTGAGCTCTGCTTCCTCCACACGCCACGTTGTACGGACCCCACTCTGTGCCTCAAACTCAGAATTCATTGTCAGAGAAAACCATATTCTGACCCCAGAACCTCACCATGCAGTCGGACTTCAGGCAAAGTGGAACATGATGGTAGCCACAGAAAGGAGGGAGCCAGCCCCCCGCTTCTCACCACTGGAATATCCCCCACAATGACACATTTGGTCCTGCTCCCCTCCCTGCTGCCTCCTCCTCCATCCCATCTATCCTTTGGAAGATCTCTGCCCTCTGACATGCCTGCCTCTGAACTCTTGGCCATGGCACACTTGTTTTGAAATCTTTTGGAAGAGCGTGTGCTGCCCTGTGTTCCACAGGATATGCTGTGTTCAAACAAAGCCTTTCTCAGATAGCTAGCAACACATGTATACTTTATAACACACAGAGGGGCTAAACCAAACCCAGACCACCTACCCCAAGACATTCTGATGTCCGAGTTTCCCGTCCTCTGCTCTGCTTCCGGTCCTCTGCTCTGTGGGCACTCTGGCCTGTTAGGATTTTATTTTGTTTTGTACCTTGTCTTGTTTGTTTTCCTTTGCTTTATGTTTTTATTTGTTTTTCTCTTGTTTGTTTATTGATGTTGGAAATTGTGTGTATTTTTTTTAATCTGCTAAATGGTAAGAATTGAATTCTCTTTGTACCCACAGAGGAAATCTGCCAGAGATACTTCCCACATCACCCCATACCACATTTTGCTTCCAATGACAGGAACTCTGGGGAGTGAGGCCTGCTCATGCCTCTCCCATTTCCCATCGGGGCCAGGGGCCTTAGGAAGGAGCTTCTTTGGGCAGGTGTCTTGGGTCACTCCAGTGATAGGCCTGCGGTTGGCTGCTGAGCACCAGTGCCCTGAAAGGGAATCTCGTCCACCAGCCCATCAGTGGGACTCACAACCCAGCACTTCACCCTACATCCAGGGTCACAGCCAGGACCAGGAACCAGGCCACTGGAGGCATGCCAGAGAGGGCCATCTGCCTTGGAAAGAAAAGGAAGGAGTTGAGCCCAGGACTTCAGCTTTCACAGAGTGCTGTCTGCCCTCTCTGCCTAGCCCAGGCTCCGGGATTCCCAGGGACCCTGCCGCCAGCCAACTCTGCCACAACCATTCCAAGGGAGCAATACCCTCAGTGGCGGTGGGAGCATCCCATGGACTGCCACCAAGGACAAGGCTGCGCACTGGAGGGCAGGGGGCAGCAGAGGCCCACAGAAGAGTCCATCCCCAAAGGAAGAACCTGTCTCCAGACTCAAAGCAAACTTTCCACATGCAGATGGGATGGACCAAAGGGAATGTGACACCCAAGAGAAGAGGTGGCAGGTTCTAGAAGGGAGAGGTGTATGATGCATGGCTCCTTGGGACAGGGTAAGAGTGTGTGTGTGTGTGTGTGTGTGTGTGTGTGTGTGTGTGTGTGGCATTACATATGTGTGCGAATGTGTATGCAAACATATGGCTGACTATGTGATGGAGTGAACACGTGTGAGAGTGTGTGTATGTGTGTGAGCGAATGCATGTGGGAGTGTGAGAATGTGAGTGTGTATGTGTGCATGTGTCAGTATGTGAGTGTGAACGAGTGTGCGTTACAAATGAATGTGTGTGAGTGTGTGCGGCTGAATATGTATGAGTGTGTATGTGTCAATGTGAGAGCAAATTGGGTGTAAATTGTGAATGAATGTGTGTGTGAGTGAATGTGTGTGTGTGTCAATGTGTAACCATGTGTATGTGTACATGTGTGTGTGTATGAATGGGTGTGTGATGTTGTATGTGAGCAAATGTGTATGAATGTGGTGTATCAATAGTGAATCTAGTATGAGTTGTGAATGTGTGTGAGAGAATGTATGTGAGTGAATGTGTACATCAGTGTGTGAGTTGTGAACAAGCGTGTGGACGTGTGCACGCACACACGCATCCACAACCCGTGCAAATGCTGGCTTGGGTACTACATGTGGCAGTGAAAGGCGGAACTTTTTCCAAGAATCGTTTCCGGCACACGGTGGGAGGCAGAAGGGGTCGGCTGGTATGTCCCACCGGGCCTTGGGCTCATCATCTGTCCTTGTCTTTGGCTTTTATCTCCCCCACTGTTTTTCCCTGTGTGAGTGTCTTTTGTTCTCTGATTCTTTCTGTGTGTCTGTCCTGCTCAGGGTCTTACCATGCCTTCTCTGTCCTCTTGCTCTCTCCCTTCTGATCAGCTCCATTCATCTCTGCCCCTCCCCCTATGATCCCAGTGCCCTCCTCTGCCACAGGATGCCCCTCCTTCAGCCTCAAGTCTACCTGTTCTTCTTTTGTGCTGGGAGAGGTGCATCTTCCAAACGAGCTGAGCTGACTCCTTGGGGACGTGTTTTCCAGTCTGAATGTTTAATTCTGCATTCCCGCTCAGCAAGGGCGAAGACTCAAGCCCCATTGTGTCCAGCTTATCTAGCACTCGGCCGGCCTGGCTAAATGCTCTCTTCTCCTCCCTTATAGGCTGATGTTCCCTGAGGAGGGGGTGCATCTGGAACTCTTCTCAGTGGAGCTTCCCAGGCATAGAAGGTCGGGGAGCCCCAAATAGGGTCTTTACCTGCCCTGGACGTGGTCACAGGTAGACAGCTCCATCTCTCAACCTGCATACCGGAATTCTTTATTTTGTTCTGTTCTGAGATCTAGTGCATACTGTTTGTGATTGTGTTTAGATCTGGTTACAATTTGGGAAAATAGAAACCGTTGTGAATTCAATGTGTGAATTGAAAGTATGGAGATCCAATAGCAGCGTGTGGGCTGAAGCAGGCTGTCAGTCACACTGTGCTAAGTGTAGCAGGGGTTATGAGGACAAGAAGGACCAGGGTGTGACCAAGCACCAGACTGAGGGACCTGGACTTCACCAACTGGAATGGAGAGTGAGTGAAAAAGCTCAGGGAATGGCTAGGGCAGACAAGACCCAGGCAGTGTGGCTGCAGAGAACACCCCAGCTCTGAACCAGGCAGGCGCAGAACCTAATGAGGGGGAGGAAACCTCCTATGGTCTGCCACCACCCAGATGCATTTTCTGGAAATAAGAGCAGGTCAGGATCCTTGTTTTCTATTTTCCCCTGCCCACTGAGGGCAATGAGGAGCCGATCGTGTTTCCAAACACATTGCAAGAATCTGCAGTGGAAGCTGGAAGAATAACCCCAGGCTTCTTGGTCTAATTCTCAAGGTCAACTGATATCATTAGAATAACATGAACTCAATTTGAGTTACAGCAGGGAAATCATGTTAGGAAATATGGGTCACTCTTCACCGCGATGAAGCTGCTACCTCGCACCATCGGAAGCACTCACTCAAAACCTGCCAGCAGTCCTTACCCCAGTGTCGGGCTGGCTCCCAATAGCAAATCACCCACAAAACCCAGAGCCACCCTGAGAAGGAGGAGTGTGACTGAGCAGGGATCTCAGAGTCAGCTAGAGGGTGGGGTGCCCCAGAACAAAAGGCAGATCGGTTCACACTAGTTTTCATTGAGAAGTTTGCCCTGTGATTCTTGAGATTTGCTTCAAAGTCCGCTGTGGGAAAGAAGGCAGAGGGAAGGGCTGGGTCAGAGTATGCAAAGCCCAGCGCTGGGAGAGGAGATGCCAAGGCTTGGTGGGGGGACATCAGGTTCCAGTGGGGGCTGCACTGAAAATAAAGAGAAAAGTGAGTAGCTGAGGGTCATGGGAACATCCCGTACAATAGAGACCACCCCTCCACAGCCAAGACTAGCCCCACATGACGAGACTACCTGATGTTCAATGAAAATTAGAATTCAGAACTTTATGGAAGACCTCCCAATTTTAGCGTGTTGTAGCACGGTAAAGTTACATGTTTCCTGCTGCAGGATACAAATTCTGCCAGGACTTAAGAGGTGAAAAATGCTAAGGTGTGTGTTGACCCCAGGCTGGAGGCCTGCTTTGCCAGGAGGGAGGGTGCTTCTGCAAATCTAGACATTTCCTGGTAAGAGCTGGTGGCTCTGATTTGGGCTAGGGTCTTGCCCTCCACCTAAACACACTTCACACATGGCCACCCTTTCTGGGAGATAGCCCACAGCTAGTGGGTGATGTCAGGGGGCTGCTCAAAAGGCTTGGGTTCCTCACCCAAACGTGCACCGTCTCCCAAGGGCTGTGTGCACACCAAGGGTCCGGTGATCACCCGGGAACTGGGTATCACGGGGACCTCCGCCCTGGCCTGCTTCAGATTCCTGTCTCCCTGTGGGCCTGACTCCCACTTCTCAGAAAACTTCCCTGACTCTAACACTCACCTGTTACAGATTGCCCCCCCCCCCCATCATATCCTTTACAAGTGTAGTGTGGCTGTAATACTAGGTAACCCTTTGCTGTGTGTCTGTATGTTGTGGTCTGAGAACTCACACAACAGTAAGAAATAGTGGCTGGGGTGACCAGCCACATGAAATTCAATCTCCTGAACCAGAGCCTCAAAACCTGGCACTGCTGACCCGACATGGGGATCAGGGTTGGAGGGACACAAGGGGTTCCCATAGTTTGGAGGATATCTAGCGAGCTCTGTTCAATTGATGCCAAGAACCCACCTCCAGTGGGGGCGGGGGGCAGGGAATGGGGTTTCCAGACACCTCCCAATGTCCCCTGAGGATAAATCTGCCTGTCATTGAGAACCTGTACCTGATTCACTAAAGAAGAAGCCACAGATTGGGGCTCGAAAGCTGACCAGGGCCCTTCCAGTCCTTCACGGGGAAATGGGATCTCTAGGCTGGCCACCAGGTGGGGTGAGGTATTGGGCACACTGCTCCAAGCCCCAGAGACTCATCTTGCAACTTGGACAGCTGGTTTTCTCTCCACACTCCACAGCCTCAGGTGAGAAATGGAGATACCGGTTTCCATCTTACTGACACCCCCACACCCCCTCCGACAGCTGCAGAGCAATGGATTGAGGCATAGATGCACACTGGGTGCATTAAGGGTGGTGTGCACACGTGCAATGGATAGACATATCCCTTCCACACATCCAGGATCAGCTAAGGAGTCCAGCCAGAGGGACAGACAGTCTTCATCTACCACGTTTGTCTTGCCCAGTCCCTCATTCCCTGGGGAAAGGAAAGCCACAGATGAGATGCTCAAAGAACGAAGTATGTTAAATTCTCAGGATCCAACAAATCCTAAGTACCCAGGAATTTCATTTTGGCGTCAGAAAATCTTGCCTGTCTGCTGGCATATCCCGACCCTCAGTAGAGTGCGATAAACGGTAGAATCTGCTTCCTGTTTCTAACTCCAAGAAGAAAGTGAATTGAAAGTCTATCACCGAGTGATGCCTCCTTGACAAACGCTCCCCATCCCCCACGCCCCACCCCCCGCCAGCAGCGGGTGGCAGAAGCGGGATGAAGGATTTGGATTTGCTGGGGAGATGGGGGGGGAGACGGGGACACGGGGGGGGGGGCGGGGGGGGGCGGGACGGACACCTGGAGGAAGCCTCGACTGTCCTGTCTCCCCTGCCTGCCTCCTCCCCACCCTTGCCAAGCCAAAGGGAAACAGTGTGGCCCTGAAATAGGGACAGGAGGCTGCAGCCCCCCTCCAGAGCCGTCCTGTGACTAACCCGGGGAGCACTCATTGTCCTGCCACTTCCCTCTGGGGACTCTTAGCCGCCCACATTGCCCACGATGTGAAGAAGCCAGCTGACTTCTAGAAAGCAGCCAGGATGGCAGTGGGTGGTAAGGGGGCTCCAGAAAGCCTGCTCCTCTGTGGTTCTTCCGTCTTAAGCACAGGGAATCAGTTTACCCTATATGTTCCCACCCCCCCACCCCTCTCCCCCTACCCCAACCATTACACAGTTAAAGAAGCCAAATTCCTAGTGAATCTAAATTATTAGTCATTTCCAGAGTAGAAATCTTTTTTTTCCCACATTTTTAAGAAAAACAATTTTATCGAACGATTGCACTCAGCGTAAGCCGAGTCGAGTTTAATACATGACAGAAAGGGGAAAGGGGCCTCCTGTCTTCAGTCAGCCTGGAACACCTGCTTCCCTTCGCCTCCAAGCACATCCACGAGGCCAGCGAGGCAGACACTTGGTAAGTCCACAGAGTGTCCTCGCTGGACTTACAGAATGGACCCTAAGACCCCAGGAAGACCCTGAGCCATGGGATTTGGGCACCAATGTGTGTCCTTCGGGTGCATTCGGGAGCTGGTTCTAAACATTTAAGATAAATGTTTAACACCACCCCTTACCGTCAAGTCTTTGTAGCCGCCAGCCTGAAGCTCTGCCTATCTGAGAAAAGACCCTGCATCTGGGCCCAAACCTTGTGCTCTGACTTTATTTTTTATGAACATTTAGTGCTTTCTGCACCCATGTCATGGCCAAAACAAGAGTTCAACAAGATGTACCAAGTTCTTTTCGTGTGAAAAAGAACTCGTTAGGCACTCTCACGGGCTTCAGAGGCAAATAAAGTCAGCCTGCCGGGACCCCACTCACTTGCCCTCCTAAGCTAGGTCCTCCCAGCCCATCCCTGCTCCCTGGCTCCTCTGTGAAATCGCATGTGTTGGACAGAGGGCAAATGCCAGAAGGCATGACAGTCTGCCCAGTGCCTGCTGGTCCTCAGTTGGCAGACATCTCTTTCCACAGTCGGTGAGCAGGGTTGTGTTTATTTTGTAATTAACAAAAGACAAAGGAAGTGGCAGGGGGCTTGGGGGTGGTGCTTATGGGTTGTTTTTGGGGGGATTGGAATTCCTGCCTTACCCCTGTTCTCTTGGCTTTAGACCTGTGGAGGGGTGTCAGCCCTCTCAATCATTTCATAGGCGATTGTGTCTTTCGTGGGCAGGTCACCTGCTATGACAATGGAGCCCTCTATCTCAAAAGAGAGGTGAGGGCAGATCTCAGATGGGCCTTTGGGTTGATCAAGTCTGGTGACGAACGACAGCTATAGTCGCTGATGGAAGGGACTGTGTTGATGAACCCAGGTACTCTGAGTCCACATCTCAGACAAGAGCCCCCCCCCATAGTCCTTTGTCACGCTATCCTCAAAATGGGCACATGATCCTGTGCCCTATACAGGGATGGAACAGACCCCTACCAACAAAACGAGGTGACTTGAGGGTGAGGGGCTCAGGAGGAGCCCTATTAAGCAGATAGGATTCCAAGCTACCCATGGTAAACAAAGCAAATTCTATTTACTTCCACAGAAGCCTGAGATTTTTTTGACAGCAAAGAGAGACTTATGGTAGAGTTGTCGCCGCATTTATATTTAATAAATTTAAGAGAGAGATGAAATAGACTTTAGCAAGGCTAGTGAAATATTTATAAAAGCACACTGAAGCTGTGTAAGGGAGAGAGGGGAAATAAAACAGCTCACATGTGGGATCAAGTCGAGCAAGCCAGCTTTTAACCTGACAGCTCCCTAACACTGCAGGCATGAGAGTTGCCAACGGCCGCAGATGCACCACACCTGAGCTAGCCGGGAAGGCGGGGAGGCGGGGAGGCGGGGCGGGAGGCGAGATGCGGACTGGTGGGCACAGCCAGCTCCATGCAGCCCAGGCAGCTGTCACACCTGCCCAGCTGCTCAGGTGCGCCTGGCACCTTGCAACGCTCTCCTGCTCCTTCCCACCCCTGGCCTGTGTCCAGTAAAGCCCATGACCCGGTAGGAACACACAGGACTCCTGAGGGGCCTCCAACAGCTGAGGGCTGAACACCCTGTGGCTTATATCTCTTAAGAGAAACCATCTGTCTTCAGGCTACCGTCCGAGCAAAGGCTCAACTTCCCACTAGATGGGAAAGTGGTTAGGTTTGTTTGCATTTTTTTTAATGCACAGGTAATACATATCCATGACGGAAAGCTTCAAACACACAACACACACATCTACACCCAGCAAGCATGTGAAGTCCATCAGCTACCTTGTACTTACCCTGTCCGGGATGATTTTAATGTCAGGAGGGTCACTTCAGAGCAAGGAATGCTTGCAGCTGAGTGTCACACAACACGGTGTGCGCTGGACGCTGCTTCTTCCATCTTAATCCAAATCTAATTCAGCTTGTGAGCCCATGTCATCCTGTCATTCACAAAGAACCACTACCAGCCCCACCCTTATGGGCAGCCCTGTGTGATTCTTTTCCTGCTCGGGCCTCTGGAAGGCTCCAGACCACTTCACCTATCACTCCCTATAAAGCATCTTCTGGCTTCAGCAATGGGCTGTGAGCAACCTCTGCCCTCTCTGGGGAAACCGCACTGACACTTAGCCACGTCCCCAGGAGAGGTGGACCATTGCTTTGCAGTTTGTAGACTGAGCTGCGGAAATGGGTTCACCAAAAGCCAACTTGCAGAAACCCAGCTGGGCAGATGACAGGCTGACCAAGCGGCTTCCGTTTGGGCTTGCTTTTGGAAGTTTGTGTTCTTTGGCCCCTTTTAGCCATTCTTATTCCAAATAAATGAACTGTCAACAAATTCTATCTCCCTCTCTTTCCCCAGTCTTTGGACTTTGCTTTTTGGGGTTTGTTGTTGTGTGTGTGTGTGTGTGTGTTTGTGTGTGTTTGTGTGTGTGTGTGTGTGTGTGTGTGTGTGTGTGTGTGTGTGTGTGTGTGTAGGCCAGAATTTAACATCATGTCATTCTCCACCTTACATTTTAAGATGGGGGTTTTGAATGAAGCTGGAGCTTATGAATGAATTCAGTAAGGCTGACTGGCTCTGGAGTCCCGAGATCTGCCTGTCTTTGTCTTCCCGGCACGGGGATTACAGACGCGTGCCACCATGCCCGGCTTTTTACATAGGTGCTAGAGCTCTGAACTCAGGCTGTAAAGTGTGGCATGCACTTTACCCGAGGAGCCATGTCCTCAGCCCTGAGACCTCTGGATTTTGAATGACTTCAGAGAGCTCTGCTGGACAGTCTAAGGTGTATGTCTGATGGTTCATTCAACAGAAACAAGTCTGCAAACAGCTCACCCACGTGTCGCCTTCCTCTGGGCTGCAGGAAGGTTTGGAGCCCATTTACATGAGCCCTGAAGCTACCTGCTATCTTCAGGCCCTAACTCAGTATCCAGAGCCTCAACCTCCTTCCATGGGGCTCATTTGAATATCTGTAGGGGAAGGCTGTGTGTAACAGGATCACAGAGGCAGCCACACCAGGAGTCTTGGAGATATGGAGCACAGAATTACCAAAAGCAGGAACAGTCAGCTCTGAGTCTCTCCTTCCCACTGGATGTCCCTGCTCTCTAGCCAGGCCAAACTCTCCTACTTAATGGCCCCTCCAGGCCTCTGCCCAAGTTGGTCCCTCTATTTGGGGCACTCTTTCTTACCCCCTTCCCTTCTTCCTCTTGCTTCAAACAAGTCTATTAAGGCACGGTTTGTGCGCGATCATCAATTGCACACACTTAATGTGTACAATGAGCTGAGTTTGACACACACACATATACCTATGAAGCCACAGTCAAGGTGGTGCACCTGTCTTCACACACACACAGATTCCTCCCAATGCTTTGGACCTACCCGTTCTCCCAATATCCACGACCCCTGACAGGATCTCTGATCCTATAGTTTATACAGTCTTTACAGCTGTGTATGCTTTGAATGGTGCGGTTATGATGCTCATGTATCTGACTTATGAAGCATCACCTCTGAGATTCATCCAAGCAATTCAGTAGACCAGTAGCTCAGTCCTTTGTTTTGCTAAGTGATATTCCACTTTATGGATATATCACAAGTTATTCATTTACCTCTTGGCAGATTGTTGACAGATTAAAAATAAAGCTGCTGGCCAGGCAGTGGGGGCACATGCCTTTGATCCCAGCACTTGGGAGGCAAAGGCAGGCAGATCTCTGTGAGTTCGAGGTCAGCCTGGTCTATGGAGTGAGTTCCAGGACAGCCAGAGTGACAACAGAGAAACCCAGTCTCTAAATAAATAAATACATACAACACATACATACATACATAAAGCTGCTGTGAACACTCAGGTGCTATGTGTTAGGTGTACATATACCTAAAGAGGGGTGATGACTTTCATCCCTCTTGATAAATGCTAGGCCTGGAATGGCTGGGCTGTGTAATAGGTGTGTTTAAACGTTTCCGAACCTAGCAAACGGTTTTTCGGCTCAGCGGTGTAAGAGAGTTCGTGTGTGTCCGCATCCTCACCAGCACTGGGTCAGCCACATAGGTTTTAGTTAAGGCACTAACTAGATGATCCCAGGTAGCTAGTTCTGATCTAAGTTTGCAACCCTGGTGACTGCTGCTCTTCAGCTTTCCAGCCACTCACCGAACATCTTCCAGGTGAAAGCATTTCCCATGTTCTTTCTGGAGTCCCTGTGTCCCTGTGAGTGTGTGGGTATGTGTGTGATGCCCGTGCACATATGTGCACCTGCATGTAGAGCCAGGGGCCAATACTGGGTGTCTTCCTCAGTCACTCTCAGCCTTATTCTCTGAGGCAGGATCTCTCACTGGACCTGAAGTTCACCAGCCCAGGGATCCCTAGGGAGCCTCCTGTCTCTCACATGGCCTTGGAGATCTACCTTGGAGATCCTTGTATTCTCGGGGCACGCACTTTACGGAGGAGGCCCCCTCCCCGGGGCCTTGTCTGTCACTTTCTGTCGACCTATCTTCTTATTTTGCTATTGAATTTTGAAAGTTTTAGAAATACATTCTAAGAGCAAATCCTTCGGTTGATACCTGATTGCAAATGTTTCTCCTGCTTCCCTTGAATCGCTCATAGAGGGTGCTTTCCATCTTCATAAACTCAAACTCATTGTTTGTTTTTTCTTTTAGGGACCATGGTTTTGGTGCTACAGCTAAGAGAGTTTTGCTTACCTCAATCAAGGTCACGAAGATTTTTCTCCTCATTTATTAAGGGATTTTTTAAAAATTAGCTTTTGCATTGTGCATCTAGGCCTTTAGCCCCGAACCCAGTGCCGTATGTAACGAGTGGTAAATAGAGGTTGGTTTGTTTTGTGCATGACTCTCCAATGGCTCCAAACACAACTTCCATGAGTGATTCTTCCACAATCATTCTCCAAACTTCCAGAAAACGAGGTTTTCCCACATATGGGGAGCTTACTTCCAGGTCCTCTCTTCCATTGCCCACGTCTGTATTGATGGCTGCACCGCGCTGTTTATTGCTTGGCTTGACTAGAAGCCTCGAAACCAGATCATGCTAGTCCTTAGCTTGCAGGGATTGTGTGGAGTACTGTTCTGAATTGACCGCTGAATGGACGGGGCTGTGTGTTCAGGTCTTCCTTAATCTCTCAGCATTTTCAGGGATCAACCCTTACACACCTTTTTCCCAGATCAAGCTCCTAGCATTCCGAATCATACACCATCATAAATGGTGCTTTTAGTGTTAGCTCCCGACTCTTCCTCACTAGTCTATAAACACAGTGGATTAATATAAACTATATTAATTAATAGTTAATTAATAACTAAATTAATATAAATACAGTATTATCATGCATCCTGCAATATTATTGCAGCTCAATATTATTATTCATTGTAGTGATTGTTTTATAGATTTATCTCTTTCCTACGTAGGCAAACATGTATACTGAAAATAAAAAGTATTCTTCTTTTAATTTATTTATTTGTGTATTCTTTACATACCAGTGCTCTGTCTGCATGCACACCTGCATGTCAGAGGAGGGCATCAGATCCGATTATAGATGGTTGTGAGCCACCATGTGGTTGCTGGGAATTGAACTCAGGACCCCTGGAAGAACTCTTAACCACTGAGACATCTCACCAGCTCCAAATAAAAGTATTCTGTTTTATTTCCTTTATACCCCATGCATACCTTGGAGCTAGAACCGCCCAGATGGTGCTGAATAAAAATAGAGAAGATATCCAGGCCTTGCGCATGACTGAGCAGGTATCCTCTGACTTATTGTCATTAAAATACACTGCTACCCATGGGTCTCTGTGGTCAAGGGCACTATGCATCTATTGAGATAAATGGATGGTTTTCTTCCTTATTTTTTAAGACTTACTTTATTTTAAAATTCTGTGTATGTATATTTGTCTGTTTGTGTGCAGATACCCACAGAGGCCAGAAGAGGGTGTTGGATCCCTGAAATGAAGTTATAGGCAGTTATGAGCTTCACAACACAGACGAAGGGAACTGCACTGAGGTGCTGTGTGTGAGCAGTTTGCACCCTCACCTGCTGAGCCACCTCTCCAGCCCCTCTTCCTGGGTTTTGAACAGGATGAATTAGATGCCAGCTAGATGCCATGTTAGTTACTTTTCTTTTGCTGTGATAAAACTCCAAGACCAAGAGCAACGTAGGAAAGAAAGTTTATTTTGGCGTGCATTTCCAGAAAGATAAGAATCCCTCATGGTGGGAAGTGTGGCAGCATGGTGACAGGAGCAGGAAGCTGAGAGATCACATCTTCAACCACACACAGAAAGCAGAGGGAATGAACTAGAAGTGGGGTGAGGCTTCTACACTCTCAAAGCCAGCCCCTGTGATGTGCTTCCTCCATCCAGGCTGCATCTCCCCATAAGCTTCCCAAATGTAGCCACTCACTGTGGACCAAATGTTCAAATTCCCAAATCTGTGGGGGACATTTCTCATTCAAACCACTGTTGTAGTTTGTCTATTGTGTGGGCTCAGCCAGGAAGACAAGGAAGCATTTTCATACATGGAAGCCCTGTCAGACCTCAGCAGAGGAAACCACTGTCCTAGCCAGCTCCATACCCAGTTGACAGTGGAACCCTGAGTGTCTGAGCTCAGATGTTTTATTGATTCAGCATTCCTCAAGTGCAGATCATATGCAATCAAACATCCCCCACAGAAATCCAACACCTGCAGACAATACAGAACTCCAAGACCTAGGCTAGCCCCTCACCCAACAGTGCATAAAACAATGTCAAACATAGCTAAAAATAAACTTCCACAGCAAACCACCACAGATGCTAATCTACCTGGTCAAGACTCATCCTTTGAGTGTGCCTTTGGATTCAGCTTTAAAGCATCTTTTGAAATGAAATTGCCTGTCTATGTGCATGAGGAACATGGGCCTGTAGCTTTCTTCTCTTGCATTGCCTTTGTTTGATTTCGGCATCACCATCAGGGCAACATAAGTCCCATTTGTTAAGGCAGAAACAGTTTTTTTTTTTCCTTCAAATTTCTGAAAGGATGTGTATGGAACTCTCATCAGTTCTTTGTAGAAATGTCGTCATGGACTCTGACTCTCTGGCACCCTAAGCCAAATTAAACACTTCCTTCTATAAGTTGCCTGTGGTCAGAGTGATTTATCATAGTAATAGAAGAGTAACTAAGACACACATAAAAATAAATATATAATTAAATAAATAATACTATTTTTAAAAAAATTATACCTGTAAATTCTGGGCTGAAAACTCTTTGAGTATTTGAAAGATGCCATCGACTGTTTTTTCGTGCTTGAAGTTCACTGAGCTTCTTGGATGTGAAGATTCATAGTTCTCATTAAGTTGAGGAAAATTTTGGTCACTGTTTCTTTAAATATGCGTCCTGGCCCTCCTGAAAAGACCCCAGCAGCTGTGGACAGGCTGGATCTCTCTGCAGCTTACTTTCATGCCCTCCCTGTCTTGCTTCTCATTCTGTCTGTGCCGTTTCCTTTGGGCTAGTTTCTGTCACTATGCCTTCAATTTTACTGTTCTCTCATTTTGCAGAGTAGAACCTCCTGTCAGTTCTATTGAATGTTCTATCGAATTCTCTTCAACTTCAAACTTGCAGCCTCGTCTGCGATATCTCCATCTGTGCCTCTGTGTGTCTTCCACGCACTGAGTTAACTTTTTAAACCTGGAATACAGTCATCAGAACTATGTAATGTTCTTGTCTGCTAACTCTAACATCTGGATCCATTCGACGTCAGTTTTGATTGGATAATGTTTCTTTTCCTCACGGCCACACTTTCCTGACTCTTTGCACACCTGGTAATTTCTCAATGGACACCAAACTGAATTTTAACCTTCTGGGTGCTGGATATTTTTGTATATGTACACATTCTTAAGCTTTGTTGTGGATGCAGCAAAAGTACTCAGAACCAGTTTATTCCTTTGGGGTCTTATTATCAGGATTTGGTTAGGTGAAACAAGAGTGTTCAGCCTAAGGCTCCTTACTACCTACTTCTGAGACAAGACCTTCGTGTCAGTCAGCTTCCGTTACCATAACAAATAGCAGATGATCAACTTATGAAGTGGAAAGGTTAATTTTGTCTGTTTGGGAGGCTTTAGTTCCTGGTTAGTTGGTCCTGTCGCTTTGGTGGGAGCACATAGTAGAATCCCGCATCAAGGACCAAGCCTTTGCCTCGTGGTGGTGGCACACTTTTAATCCCAGCACTCTGGAGGCAGAGGCAGGCAGATCTCTGTGAGTTCCAGGACAGCCTGATCTACAGAGTGAGTTCCAGGACAGCCAGAGCAACAACAGAGAAACCTCTATCTCAAGAAAACAAAACGAAACAAAGAACCAAGCCTTTATTACATGGGCAGAACCTAAAAATCCAAACTATAGCAGTCTTGCTGAGATCTCTGCACAGTTCCCTGTGGATCATTAGATCTTCTCATCCATCTGCTCAGAACAGGCAACACCCAGTCCTGTGCCTCCAGATCCCCTTCTCTCTGGGTGTTCAGTGTTCATTCCTGGGCCCCAGGCAGTTCCCTCCGACGTGTAGGCTCATTAGCATTGTGGTGAAACCCAAGCAGTAACTCCTGGGCTCTCTCTGAGCACAGCCACACTGGTCTCTTAACTCAAGTCCAACCTTCTGTTCAGGGCCTGATCGTCTACTGCTCCTCACTCACCCCTGCTCCAGGCTCTGACAGCCCAGCCCCTCACTCACCCCTGCACCAGGCAGGCCAAGCTCCTTGGAAATCTCAAGGCAAAAAGCTGAGGCAGACGCAGGGATGGCTTCACTTGACTCTCATCTTTCAGGGAACACACAGCCCTTCATTTCTAAGTCAACATTTAACAAACCACCATTTTGATTCCTTTATTAGTTTATATGTGTGGGTGCTTTGCCCGCATGCATATCTGTGTACCACATGCATGCCTGGTGCGTGGGAAGTCCAGAAGAGGGCATCAGATCCTGGAACTGGTGTTACAGATGGTTATGAGCCATCATGTGCTAGGAATCAAGCCCGGGTCCTCTGGAAGAGCAGCCAATGCTCTTAACTGCTGAGACACTTCTCCAGCCCCATCTCATTGTCTTATACAGCTCATCCAGCCTTTTCTGTTTCAGTCTGGCCCATGTGATTCCGTCTTGGCTGGAAGTAGAAGCTCTTACTCACGGATGTTGAATCTTCCTAATTTTACCCAGAAGTCATCAGTTCCTCCTCTGACGTAGTTCTTACCAGTCTGTATTGTTGCTTGATTATAAATCGATGGACCATAATGAAACTTAGGGGTGGGCCCAGGTCTTCCTTGCTGGATTCCATCTGGCACACAGTAGGAGCCTGATTCACGTTGAACATTGTGGACGTATTTTAGCTCCCGATGGTTGAAATAATAATAGCGCTCTCCCCTTATGCCAGATGGGGACCTGAAACTTACTAATATAGGTGTTCCTGTGCACCCAGAATCAAGATGCTAACTCACCGGTTTGTGTCTTCAGGACCCCAGAGGTCGCAGTTGATAGTCAACACTGACTAGAGGCAATTTGGACACAAAGGTGGCATGCAGACCCAAGGAGGACAGGATGCCTGGACGTCCCAGGCAAACAGGAACCCTAGTCTCAGAGTGAAAACTTTATAGGTGTCCAGCCCACCTTCCTCCTGAAGTACAGGCTCCCCACCCCCCAAGGTCATGGAAAAGGTCCCAGCCCAGGCAGCTTCAGAATGAAAGTCTACAAAATGACCTGATTTCAAATGATATTTTGGTCTGTATTTGATGGGGGGGGGGGCTCTTAGTCAAAGAATGCTCAGCCCCTCCTCCCTGCCCTTCCCTTCAATGAGGCATTTCCATAAGAGAAACTGCTTGATGGACCAGCTCCCTTTAAATTATTTCCTAACGATTCAGGCCTGAGCCTCTCCTTGGTTCACCTTTCCTTTCAATTACTTTCGTTCTTCAGTGGAACAATGGCGGCGACAGGCCCCTCCTGCCTGGGACTCTGCAACGTGTGCCCCTACGGCCAGGTGCCCAGGCTGGGCTCTGGCTTTGTTCCCCTGGCCAGACAGCCAGTGTTTCATCTTCCCGTCTCCCCATTCTGCACCATTTAAACTTTAACCTGGTAGTAACTTTGCCCACCTTGGCTCCTGATTCAAAGGCTGGGAGATGAAAGCCCGCCCCTTGGATGTGGCTGGAAACTTCATCCTCGGTCTCTCTCTGTCTTTGAACTGCCTTGGAGCCTTTTTGCCCAGACCCTTTTATTCTCTCTGGGGCTCTAGCTTTCAGGCTTGGGGGTTTAGGAAAGGAGGCAATGGGGGATTCCCTACTGGGGCCCTACAAGACCCCCAGTGCTCCTGGTGTGCAACTCACCTGCCCTCACACATGTGCTATCCCTACTCCAAGGCCCAGGAACCTGTCTCTCAGGCCACCATCTCTGGCCTTCAAGGCCAGTCCCCTGCCTTCATCCAGCCCTCCCCCATCTAAGCTTCTCTTCACAAGCCCCAGACCCACAGCAACTTCAAGGCTGAGAGCCCCAGGTGAGTCTTGCAGAAACTTTTTCCTTTTCAATACCAGGCTGCTCTCAGATGTCGGGCGAGGCACAATGAGAGAATTCTGCAATCACACACACACACACACACACACACACACACACACACACAAATCCAGGAAGTCAAGACCAAATGGGAGTAGGAAAATGAACCTGAGAGAGAAAACCCCAAAAGCAGACCCAAGCTTTCTTGGTCCTCCATGCAGATCCCATACTGCCAGGGTGCACAGCGACACCTTTCAAAGCCAGGGCAGCCCCCACCCCATAATAAATGGAGAATAGTCTCTGTCAACCCATGTCTCTGGTGCTGACAGAGGTAGGAACGTTGGCCTGGGTTGCATGGTGAACCTCGGAATGACATGCCAATTCCTCTCCTGCTCCTGGGGTCTGTGGATATTGCCTGGCTTGGAAGAGAGGTCATTACAGATTAAATTAAAGATCTTGAGAAGAGGAAGTCACTGTGGATTACTCAGTGGGGTGCTTAATGCAATGACAAGTGTCTTCTCAGACCAGAATGCTGGGAGCCCACTTTGGACCCTATCTTCCTTCTGTTCGGATTCCTGCACGTGTAGGAATCAGTGGGGCCCCAGAGACTGAGAATGGAGATGTGGCCACAGCCAGGGAGGCTTGCAGTGACCAGAAGCTAGACAGTCCCCTAGAGCCTTGGGGGTGGGGGTGGGGCAGCCCTGCTGACACCTTGACTTTTGATTTACCACCTGCAGTATGGTGACAAGGTTAAAGTCTGTTTTCTAAGTGACCAAGCGTGCGGCAATTGAGCTTCAGGAAGTGAATGGAAGCATGCAAGCGGATCCCTGAGCCTGAGTTATCCCATGACATCACCAGTGATGACTTAAAGAGGGGTTTTAGCCAATGAGAGGGGAAGGCATTCTGGGGCCAAACGTCCCTCTCCTTTCCCAGGGCCACATGAGGATGACAGGATAAAGAGAGGCCTGGGGCAGAGGAAGCAGAGGAAGCCCTGACAATGATGCCAGCTCATCTTTGCTACAATATATCCCCCAGGCTAGGAGAAGAGCAGGCCCTCTCTGGAGGAGGAGCTCTGCATTCAGGAGTCTAGGACTGGAGACACAGCTTGGCCTAATCCTGCTTCCTAAAGAAAACAAAGCTTGCTGGGGCATGCGGTGGTGGCATACATCTTTGATTCCAGCCCTCAGGAGGCAGAGGCAGGTGGATCTCTGTGAGTTCCAGGCCAGCATCGTCTACAGAGTGAGTTCCAGGACAGCCAGAGTTACAACAGAGAAACCCTTTCTCGAAAAACCAACAAACAAACACGAAAAGAAAAGAAAAGAAAAGAAAAGAAAAGAAAAGAAAAGAAAAGAAAAGAAAAGAAGGTGCATGTGAGGCAGATCAGGAGGACAAGACACACATGGTCCACCATGCTGGTCTGAGAAGCCCCGGGACAGAATGCTGCTGAAGATAGAACTCAGCTGATCACAAAGGCTTAGCATAGGGCAGGGTAAGCCTGCATTCATGCGGCAGGCTCCTGGCTACACCTCTCACTTCACGCCTCACCTTGGGGAGTGGGAAGAGCTATCTACAGATGTGAACGTGGGGCCCAGACATTGAAAGCAGAGACGAGGGATCAAGCAGGAAGGACCCAAACTATGAGGTGTTTCTGCAACTCAAGAGTGTCAACCACCTGCATTGGGGCATGGCACTCTGGGGCATAAGGCCAGCAGAATGCCACCCCTGTGTGCACAGCGGTGCCTAAGCAGCTGTGGGACCCAGCGGAAGTTCTGAGAGCCCACGACGGGCCTCTAGAGATGGCAGCAGGGCCTCCAAAGACTGTTCGGGCAGTGGAGATATTTGAAGCACTAATCTGAGACAAGCTTGCTGGGTCCCCCAAAACAATTGGGTGACCTTGTATGGGGGACTCTAGGAGAACCGCAACATTCAGTGAAGGCAAGAGCCGTGTGTGTGTGTGTGTGTGTGTGTGTGTGTGTGTGTGTGTGTGTGTGTACATGTAAGTGTGTGTGGATGCGTATGTGTGTGGATGCGTGTGGATGCATGTGTACGTGTGTGTGGATGTGTGTGTGTGTGTGTGTGTGTGTGTGTGTGTGTATGTGTATTCTTGGAGATGTTGGCAGGTCCACCTCCAGTGAAGCCAGTGCTTTCAGGCAGGTTCCATCTTCTGGAAACCAATGCTGACCTGAAGGTCCCAGTGTGCAGACAGGCAGAGCTCCACTCCATCTGTTTACCTTGATAGGAGGCAGAGAGCCCCTCCTTCTGCCCCTACCACCACCATGGCCTATGCCCTGCTCCTGGCCAAGACTCCTTGCAGGGCTGGCTCCTCGGGGAGTCTTGCCAGGAGGTAAGAGTCACCAGTCACGCTGCAGCTTGCTTGTGTACAGCCCACAGTTGTGTACATCCCACAACCTGCTAATAGCCACACAGTCATTAGGCGAAGGACGTGCTTCCTCGCAGAGCCATTTAACTCCATTGAACTAATCACATAAAATTTCTAACAGATGTAAACTCTCTGGGTAGATGGGTTGGGCCATAAGCACCCTCACGCTGTGAGTGGTCTAGGCTTCCATTTTCAAGGCAGATGACCTTCCAGAGAAAATTGGGCCTGTAACAGCCATCTATCAATGACAGCAGAGGTAGCATGGAGGGCAGGTGATTAGGTGCCGCCCCTATGAGCCCTCCACATCCAACAGCCCCCTTCTACCTTACAAAGGTCTGAGTGCCCTTCCTTACCCTGCCTCCCCACGCTGCTCAGCAGTGAAGGCTCTCGGTCCTCAGGTAATGGTGATGATGACAACCATCTCTCTGGAAGGAGAACCCACCCTCAGCATGTGAGAGCACCTTAGCAGTGTGCCAAGTGCATGCTTCCTAGAGACTCTGCCGTAGCTATAAAGGAACCCTTTGTGGTCTCCAGGATGCTTTTCTATCGATGAGGGCCCTTCCCGTGCAGCATCGGGTCAGCCGATCCAAGAAGAACCATTGCTTGTGGTGGTCCTTCTCTTTTGGTGCCTGTACATAGACACAGGAGTTTATAAACTCACAGGGATGAGTTTAAAAGCTGTACTACCACTCCCACCCTGTGCAAGTACCCGCGCTGCCTTGGCGGGATGGGACTGCGGGGAGGTAAACCCAGTCAAAGGCCTAGCATGGCACTTGTCCTTGAAGAGCTGTGTATTAGTCTGATATCTGGGTCCATGGCAAATGCCTAAAGCAAATCATCTCATAAAGGAGGGAAGGTTTACTCTGGCTTACAAGTTCAGAAAATTTAGGCCACTGTCATGTGGCCTTGTCGTGTTGGGACCATGGCAGACAGTACACGACACCTGTTTACTTCATGACAGCCAAATAAGCCAAGAGAGACACAGGAAGGGGCCAAGAGCCCCAGTGACTTCTTCAAAGCCATGCCTCTGATGACCTAATTCCTTCCATGAAGCTCCACCCCTCTAAGGTCCCACTATCTCCCAATAGCACTATGGGCTGGAAACCGAGTCTTCAACAAGTAAGGCTTTGGGCAAAGTCAAGATGCAAACTCTAGCAAGCCTCTTCCATTTGCCAGACTGCATAAGACAGCCTCAGCTTTCAGTGCACATGGCCCAAAGCCTGGGCACCCCAATACTTCCAGGCCCTGTGCAGACAGATGCTTTGCCCTCCTCTCCTCTATACCCTCAACACTGAGCATGTAATTAATGTATTCATTGCCTTTGTATAGTAGTGACCAAAATGCCCAACACAATAAAAGGGTTTATTATGACACACGGTTTCAGAGGCATCAGTCCATGTACCCGAGTAGTTCCTTCACCCCATGGTGGCCAGGAAGGAGGGGAGTAGGACAGGGACAAGATACTGCCAAAGACCTTCCCCCCAGAGGTCTGCTTCATTCAGTTCCCTTCCCCTAAAATTTTTAGCATCTCCACAAATAGCACCACCAACACGCTCAACAACACAGGAGCCTGTGGGGGCCGTTTCATATTCAAACCATAACAATGAATAATGTGTAACTGTAGCTCAAACATGAACAGATGACGCATCTGAAACCCACTTAATGTGCAGACACGTCTCACCCTCCGCCATGCCCCTGCTTGGAGGTTTTTCTACAGCGAACACCTCCTCCTGAGTCCCAGCCTGCTTCTGGGCTATCCCACCCTCACTTTCTGTGAGCTCAAGGATTACAAACTAATCCTAATATATTTGCCTGAGCAAAACCTAATTAGAAAGACAAATCTGAAAGAAAAAAAAAAACTGAGAGAAAACCAAGGAAAGTGTAGATGGCATCCCCAAGCCCTAGAGATGAAGAGAAGGTCTGAGCTTCCTCACTCTGAGCTATCTCTGTCTCAGCTCAAACAAGGGAGTTTGGTCCCCTCTCTGTAGTGGGCCGAGCCAGGGAGGAGAGTCAGCCATCGGAAGACGGTGGTTTGGAATTCCATCGTGAAAGGAGTCTGGACGCATCTCACCTGCCATCTCGCTTCCGGAGCCTTGAATTCCAAAGCCCACCGGAGAATCGGGCAATTGGTGACATGTTTCCACCGAGGGCAACAAAATCCCAGTTCAAAGAAGCTTCAGAAGAAGGTGTACATCAGGGAGGGAGAGGGAGACAGAGAAGGGGAGGGAGAAGAAGAAGGAGAGGGAATGGGGGAAGGAGAGGAAGAGGGAGAGAGAAAGAGAGAGAAAGAGACAATGTGTGTGAACAAAGATTTGTGATAAAGAGGGCTAATACAGTACAGCAACCTGCGCGGAGAACGCCTATCCTTCATCCCTCAGAATCACAGACGCTGTGTCTTCACATAGATTCTAACCAGTTAACTGCTCTGCCCTCCCCACCCCACGGCCCACTTTAACCTAACATGTTTGTGCAAACATGTGCTAATCACACAGCAGAGGGGTGATCCTCTGAGTGGGTAGCCCTGGGTCGCTTGTTCTGCCTCTAGGTAGCTTCAAAGGGGAGACTGGCAAAGTTGAGGGGCAGCGCAACCTGAGAGACTCTCAGTGGACACCTCCCAAGGGCCATGGTACTTCAGTTCTGGGGAATTTAGTGGCTTCCAGCATGTGCAGCGTCACAATGGGCCCTACAGAATGAATGGACAAGAGAAACTCCAGGCAACCTGGGATCCTCGGGCCCGATTCCACGCTGCCATGTCGCAGGGCATCATGGGTCTGCCTGTAGACCTACTTGTTGGCAGATCTCAGCCAGGAGAGATGACCTCCGTTTCCTCTGAAGTCTCCTTCCATCAGAGGCATGTGGGGAGCTGTGCTCTCCTGCTAGAACCTCCAAACGAGCTACTAAAAAAAAAAAAAAAAAGTTACCCGCAGGGTTACCCGCTCTGTGGCCAGCAGATGATACAACCGGCTGCAGAGATCGTGGTCAGCTCCTAGGAGGGAGCTCCGAGTATTATTTAGAAGTCTTTACACGATGCTGGGCACTTTGCTAAGTGCTTTCTGGTATCACTTGTAGTACGACTGATTAAGTACTCACCCAGTGCTTATGACTATTACAGCATTATTACAGTATCAGTAGGTACTAGTTAAGTGTTTGGTATTATTTTCATATAGTGCCTTTATAAGTACTTACTAAGTGCTTATTACAACCATCTTATAGTATCCCTGCTCTCCCCGTCAAGCAGATGGAACAACTGAGACTCGCAGAGTCATGTGGCTTGAGGCTGGAATGCGGGCTTCCCACCCCAGGGGAGAGCGGGGAATGTTCCCTGCATCCAACCTGGGGGGACTGAGGAGGAGGCGCTGTTCCACTGCTCCCAGGTCCCAACCTTTTCCAAGCAGATGTGCAAGGCGGGAGTAGATGTCGGCTGCCCACCCAGGGGCTGTGTCCAAGCCTTCCAGAACCTGGAAACCATGAAACAATCACAGATGAGACAAGGCTTGAAAGCCACCGTGCTTAAAATAAAAGGAAATCGCATTGTAAAAGACCTGGCAAAGACGACAGGGAAAAAAAAAGAAAGAAAAAAAACTTGTTAAGATCAAAAATGCAGCAAACCCTCAAAAAAGAGGCTTGGGATAAAGGAAGTGGGGTTTACCTGGGGGCTTCCACAGGGACTTTTAACGTGGGCGAGGGCGGGGCCGTGCCCAGCGGGGCTTGGGCACACTGGTTCTTTTGTCCTTGGTGGGCATCTTTCATGTCCTCCCCTGCCAGGGCTGCGGGGCTGGCGGACGATGCACAGACGTCGGACACCCATTACAATTTCCGACTTGAAACTCATTTTTTCCTTTTAAACTCAGAAACTTGGAATCCTTTCAAGGCCTGAGGATGGCGGGGATCCTCACAGTACTCGTCTTCCTGCCTCTGCATGTGGAGATGGAGGGGTCTGTCTCTGCCCCACAACGGACAAAGGGCCGGGGCTCCCGTGTTCTGAGTCCTCTGAGGTACGGAGGACACGACAGGCCCCTGAACAAGTGTGCTCATGGGGTTTACCGGAGAACATTCCTCAAAACCAATGCTATCTGCTTCCCAACCAAAAGGAGGGTGCTCGGGAGGGTGGCAGGCCCTGCTTTCCGGCACCCAGTGCTTAAAGATGTCTCTCAGAACAGCCACAGTCCTCACAGAGGGAGGGAGGGGTACTCTGGTTCTGCATACCTTGCCTTTGAGAACGACCTGCACTCTAGGCCTTGCTTTCCCCCTGCGTGGAAGAATTCACATAGCTGCAGCACCTTCCTGGCCAGGTAGCTACCATACAGCAAGCCAGGGAGGACCCAGGAGCACAGGCAGGGTAGAGGTTGCCGTCAGTGGCTTAGGGGTATGGTAGGGTGTGCCGGGTAAACTGGGCTTATAGCTCACGGACACAGAAGCCACTCTTGTGTGGGCTGGGTTCCCATTTGCGTTTCACCTACAGTGTGCACAAACTCACCTCTCACCCAGCGGTCCCAATGAGAGGCGGGACAGGCTTTGGATCTGGTCCATCTGTTGTATGGGACCACGTGGGGGTCACAGAGGCTAGGTAGGTCTGTCAGAGGACTCTGGGCTTGCTGGGCCAGGAAGGACAGTGTGAGTGACAGCGGGTCTAAGAGCTAGAAGCAGGGTGGCCATGGAACAGAGAATGAGAAACAATGCGGGGGGGGGGGGAAGAAAGGAGAGAGAGAGATAGCAGGACTCCCCTCACCACATCCACAGATTCGTGGAGTCTTGGGGGGATGCACATGCGCAGTAACCACCCAGCTAACCCTTCTGATCCTTGTGACCCAGCGCAGCACACTCCTTTCCAGACTGAGCCCTGCCCTGGGAGCTCCAGGCTGGTGAGTCTGTCAACAGAGGTCCTGGGGTTTGTCACCTGGATGGATCATGGGCTGGGTGACCTTCAGCGAGATCTATGAGTCGAGTTTTCTCTTGCGAAAATCGAAAATGGGCTCTGAATTCAGCCCAGATCACCAGATCTCCAAGAACTTCCATGAACTCTGGTGCAAATAGCTCAGCTCTGTCCAAGCCTCAGGAATCTGGGCCTCTGCCTTGATGGCTTTTAACCTCCTGCTTTCCCCTTCTTCACCCAAGCCCCTGCCAACCCTGGCCCTCTCCTTGTCCAACATAGGGGGCAGTTAATCTGCTGTAATGGACACCTGCCAAGTCTCAACAGTGGCCAGTGGCCCCTCCTAAGCCTAGGCCTCTTCTTGTAGGAGAATTTGGTCCCCAGAACAGACATCTGCGAAGCTCACAACACAATCAACAGAGTCATCAACCCTGAAGGGCCTACGAAATCAATGCCACCATATCAAATTTCTCTATAAAATAAAGCATCCAGATGAAGGTGTGTGTGAAAGGTGGAGGGGGTGGAAGAGGAAACGGGAAGGGGAGGAGAGAGGAGGTGGGGGATATAGGAAGGTAGAAGACAGAGGAAGAGAGTGGGGAGGGAGAAGGGAGGGTGGGTAGGTAGAAAGGGAGAAGGGAAGTGGAGAGTGAATACATGGGCCTTTGGAACCTGAAGGGAAGGCTTCTTTGACCAGGGACTTGGGTCTAAGCTTGAAGACATCTGTTCACTGTGACTGCTCCTCCTGGACCCTACGGCTGAGCAAAGGGCCAAGAGGTCAGCGTGACTCAAAAGCACAAGACTAAAAAAAAAGTCAAATTAGGGCTGGGTTAGAACAGCAGGGACACGGTGGCTTAAATGTCACCACCACAGACCTTCTTTGACCACTCTCCTTGCAAGGCTCTGCTCGCCTTTTCCTCTGGACTTCACAGTTTGCTTTACGGGGACCCAGAGTCGATTTGCCCCCCTGGACACCCTGTGATTCTTTGTGACAAGAAGGTAGGTTATTTCCAGCTGACAAGGAAGTTGGGTTGTGTAAATTCAGAGCCCCTCAGGAAAGGAAAAGGGATTTCAAAGACTGGAGTATAGGCAAGAGGTATTGGTCCTGAGGAGGGGACAGCACGCCCGTGGCCCTCTGTCCCTGTCTGCATAGCCTGGGAGGTCCCCTTCACTCCACGAGACTTTATTGAACTCTCAGTAGAAGGTGCCCATGGCATGCATATAGGTAAAAGCATCTAGGGACCAGACAGAAGGCGACAGGGACGATTAGGTCAGAAATCAGTCATGTGTAGCCACGTAAAATCGTCTTATTTTGTGAATCAGAGTCAAATGCTAGCGACTTCATATTGCTCAAACTAAAAATGAGTTGTCACAACAGGCTTCCCAGAGATTGTGATGCCAGATGATGCATAGGGCAGGTCCATTGAGTGCAGAGAAACAAGGGCTTGGGCAAAGGATCACCGAGTTCCCGTTAGCCCTATTCTAGGATTCTCTGTTTGCCATGAGTGACAGGAAACATGTCACTGTCCCCCTCTGGTGGCACTCCCCTGTCTGGTTCATGGGGCAGGTTCCAGGAATGCAAAGCAGATGTGTTTGGAGATGGCTGAGCTGTGAGAGGCACCGTGTAGAGCTAGACCTGACTCCTGCCTCATAGTCAAGCACAAGTCCTGGGGCGGAGCCAAGGCTGAGAAAGGCCCACAGTGGGCAGATATCAAGAAAGAACTGTGGATCAAAGGCATAGGCTGGAATACACAGAGCTCCTCGGGAGACAGGGACATGTAAGACTTGTGGGTTCACTGTCTTGTGTTCTAAAGAGGAAAGTTGTAGGAAATGCCTCTGGAGCCCCAGTAGGTGGCGCTGTGGTAAAGAACACATGGCGGCACCCAGTGAGGTTCCTGGTCACAGAGCCTAGCCCACAAGGAACCCAGGAGATGGCAGGCACCATGGGGAAGATGGGAAGAGCCTTCCTGGACACACAGCGTGGCTGGAGCCCAGGCTACGTGGGACCCTGATCTGGCCTTCCCATGCTCTCCTAGGTTTTCAGCTGGACTCCAAAGACACTGGGTGCTAGGGAGCTGGAGCTGGATGGGGGGCAGTGGCTGGTCACTCAATGATGGTGGCCACTCACTGAGCACCTCACCCTGGCCCTAGCCAGAAGAAAAAGGACCCAGGATGGGAAAGCCCCTCTAGGCCTCAGTGAACTATGCAGAACACACGGTGTGAAATGGGGATTGCTGGGATCCACTGAGGAAGAAGAGAGTCTCTAACCTTAGGTCAAGAGGCCCACTATGTGCTGGCTGTCAGGACAGGGTCTGCTCAGAATCCCTTCTCCAGGGAGCCTCTCCAGCTCTAGTTCATCTTATATGTGGGAGCTGCAAGACCCCTCACTGCCCCCCTCCCCACCTCAGTGGACGGGCTAGATGGATGGGCATCTACCATCCTTTCACAGGGGACAGTGAACCCCCAACAAAACTGCCCTGGAATGGAGCAGAGCAGAGCTGGAGGCCATTGGTGGGAGGTAGGGGTAGGGAGCAGGGACAGGAGCTGGAGCCCCATTGGATTCTGTTTAGTTACTTTCCACATCACAGACAAAACCAACTTAAGAGTAGAAAGGTTTATTTCAGCTCACAATCCCAGAGGAGACTGGCTCCGTGTGCATAGACAGGAAGCAGAGCAGAAGGAATACAAGAAGAAGACAGGTCCCCCTGCCTTTCCCACCTCCAATAACGCCATTGGGATGGATCTCTGAGCACATGTCTGAATTCTCGTCTAGGAAGCAAGGGAAACAAAGTCTCAGGTGCTGTTAGAGAAGATGGTTTGGCAGGGAGGGGACAGGAGGTATTTTTACCATCTACGCGACGTAAATGTCAGGGTTCAGCACCACTGTGGATAGTCTTGTGTTCATTCTGAGCCTTCCTGGTCACCAAGTGACCTTGTCTGGTACAGATTCTCTGGAACTGATTATCAACAGAATCCCATGGCCTGGCAGTGAGGGTCCCGCCAGTCCATACAGTCAAGGGCGTGTTCCCGTCTCAGCTTCTCGGAGGGGACTTGGCAAAACAGAGGCAGGATTCCAGCTGTGGTAGAACCTCCGTGACGATACATGTTGCTTAAGCTGCTGATGCCACAGAGGTGCAGAGGAAAGGGAAGTCTGTGTGCATGATAATATGAACAGCACATGACTGGCAAGAGTTTAAGAATACATGGGAGTTGCAAGGAGAGAGAATGAGTTAAAGTGAGTCGGGCTGGGTTAGTCCAGGATGATGGTTGGGCAGATGTTCCTCTGTGCCAAGATGGTAACCACCCACTGTCAACTTGGAACCGTATGGTCAGCAGACCGCAAGATCTGCCACGTAGAGGGGGATCTGAAGGACAGGTAGGTTCTCCAAAAGAAAATTGCCCTTTGGGGAACTGTTATAGTCTTCACGGTAGGTGTATGTATCTTGAAGAAGAAGCCAGGGAGCAGTGCATGGGAGCAGACTGTGACCTCCAGGTAGACTGGCTCCTAGGACTTTTATTGAGCCCCCTGTCATAGGACGTGGGGCCTCTTCTCTCTGGCATGGGCAGGCATGCAGGCTTGATTGATTTTGAAATCTTGTCTCTTACATAGGAAAAGGTCATGTTTGCAGGTGGGCAGCCCGAGGCCTCTTTCCAGCAGGGAGTCCTGTTCATGCCACAGGACTTCCATTAGTACAAATGGGGGGGGGGCTCTCAGCAGAGGGCTTGAGTAGAGGTGGGGGGAGGCCTGAGTGTGTCAATGTCAAAATCATTCCTAACAAAGCTGCTAACGGCCAGAGGAGGGAAACTCCAGCCTGTCTTCCTGGGCCTGCCGAGGCAAGTGGGGCTGCCACAGGGGACGAGGGGTCATTGAGGTCCTAGTCAGCATCAGTGTCCCTAAGAAAGCTGGAACACAAGGTTGAGCGTCCTCCTAGCCACAGGCAGAACTGCGGCCTGCTCCCATAGGCCTGTGGTAGAGAGAGAGGACAAGGCAGAGACCTGGGCTCTGAAGCAGGGGCTGGGTGGGACCACATGCTCAGGCCTGAGAATGGAGCACGGGTCTTGTTCCCACACTATCAGCTTCAGTTTTGACCAGAAAGGCTTGGGAGGCCTCTTGGAGGCAGGCATTTGCACTCGCCTTTGAGGACCCCAGAACCAAGCTCCTCAGCTCCTGCCAGACCCCACCTTGAGGCTATGAAGGGCCATCTGGCTGTGGCTTGGAGTGGGACCCATCAGTCAAGATCTGGGCCAGCAGAGACCTAACAGAAAGCTGACTCCAAAGCTGCCTGACTTCGCTTGCAGTGAGTTTGACCTGCATTTGATTTTTGTGTGCCCAAAGCAGGAGCTTTAAAATACCCTCAAACTCGTTTGGAAACCATTTCACATTTTAAAGCATAAAACTGGTAGACCTCTCATTTTTAAATATAAAGTTTTGAGTGTGTACTCCAGGCCTGCTTTCTGAGGCCAAAGGTCATCTTCCTGCAGCAGATCTGCCTGGTCTGCCAGTCACCTTTCCACTGGGACTGAAAGGCTGGCATTTTCTCAACACATATAAGTAATTCTCTCTCATTACTGGAGCCACGAGAATCAGTGACCTTGATTTGTCATTGCAGAAAGCCTACCCTTTCCCACCTCAGGGCCTTTGCACCTGCTACTGTGTCCACTCAAGATACTCTTCTGGATGGCCACACACTCTATCCTGAATCTCATTCAAGTCTCTGCCCAGATGTTACAAGCATCTCTCCCTTCACCTTGCCTCCCTTGATAATCAAAGCCCCTTACTTCATCCTAACATAGAATACATTCATCTGATCATTTGCCCTTTGTCCCCAGCCTATTCCACCAACAGGCTATCTACTCAAGACAGTACCTTGTATAGTTTAGCTATTGTCTTATTGGTGGCGTGTGGGTGGAGCATGGAATACAGTGGATGCTCAATAAGTACTTCTTAGTGAATAAGAAGGAAAAGAAAAGGGAAGAATGCAATCAGTGGACCAAAGAGTGCCTTGGATTCTGGTCTGCGGCACAGGGACAGCAGCCTCCAGGAGCTCTAAGCAGTAGAGTCGGGTTGTCAGTCCCAGTCTTCTCTGGGAACTGTCTCTGGCATGGTTATGAGATCCTTGAGGGCACCTCATTTCCACATTGACTATGCAATGCATGTGACAAGCAACCACAGTGTGGCCAGCGTCTTGGGAGAGAAAGGCCACCAGAGCCTGCCTTCAGCGGTCTTCAGAATAACTGGAAAGATGATAAAGCATCAGAGGATGGGGAGGAGGGGGTCCCTTGAGCCCGCAGACCCATAGATCATCCTACAGAATGGATAGAACTCTTCCTACATGCTCAAAGGCAGAGGAGATGATGGAGACCCAGAGAGGGTGGCACCCTTAGGTTGCTGGGATTGTTTTCTCTGTGTGTGATGCGGTACCTGGTGTGGGGCTGAGCTCTGGCCCTGGGCTGGGCTCTCTCCAGGAACAGGCACTTCTCCTTTTTCAGGAATGTTCTCTGACTGGCCACCACTCGGCCTGCTATTTTGATGCTCTCCGTGGGCCCAGGATGCTGTAAACACCCATACTTGACTCTCCTGCAGGGTCTCTGGTTGCCAGCAATCACAGCCATCTGGTCGCATGGCATGGAGCCCAAGCCCAGTGTCCAGGGAGCTCTGCCAGGCAGCGATTGGTTCTGAGACATGCCCCTCAAATCATGCAAGGGCCCCCTCTTCTGAGGAGCCCCTGGGGTGCAGGGAAACAAAAGATAGTTTTCTTTTTCCAAAATTTTTGAAAATCTATCTCACTTAAGACTCGGCATAAAATGAGGAGTGGGGGGAGATGCAGGAGAGTGTCTACAGGGTCCTGAATATTCACAAGCTGGCTTTGCATAGCTCTGGGGCCTGGGGGATCAAGAGGCAGTAAGGGCATGTTCCATGTTTAAAACATCCTCCACAAGTCATAGTTCCTTCTTAGAGGTCCCTGCCGGCAGTCATCCCACAGCTCTCCATACACATCCAAGAAGCTGCGGGTAGTTCTTGCTAGCTACTGGCCTGGGAGTCTCCTAGCCAGGTAATGGGAATTGGGAGGCCTCTGCGGCCCTGATAACACAGAGGTGACGGGGCACGATGGGACAAGAGATGGCGGCGCGTCTCTGGGCAAGGCAGCACCCTGCATATCTCTCATATATGGAACACATGCAAATCGCTCACCAGTCCAGGTAGCATGATTGACTCGGCAGCAGAAGGCCAGAGCACCCTGGTCTCCATGGCACAAGTGTGAGTTGGCGAGTGTGATGCCAGGAACCAACAGTGCTGTGCCAGCTATTTCTGACCTCTGCACCCATGGAGCTGTGCGTCTGGAGGGTGGACATACAAAGGAAACCTACCCCTAGCCCGGGCTCTCCCTTCTCCAGAATCAGCCATCTGCTGAGTATTTGGAGTGAGAATTCTGCCCTAACCAGTCTCCCTCAGGTAGCCGGGTAGAATCAGGTAGAAGCCAGGCCACCTCTCTGGAGGCTTCTCCTTGAGCAACTACTTGAAATTGGCATTTGGGGGTTGGTGCTCACTTCAAAACCTGCAGCAAAATGAAGCTGACCACTGGGAAGTGGCCCAGGGACTGTCAGGGGACCTGCAGACCCTTGGGCTCCTGTGACAGATGGCTGTGAGCTGTACTTGATGTTCTCTGAAGCAGGCTGAGGGTGAGGAGGGCTGAAACAGAGGCCGGATGACTGGGGCACACAGCACCTGAGCCCGTCAGACCCTGTGCCCTGTGGTAGCCCAGCTCACCTTTGTCACTGTGGCAAGCCAGAGTGACTTCCATTCCCCCACCCACGGGAGAAGGAGTAAGAGGTACGGGGCAACACGGGCTGCACCCAGGCAGCTCTGGCTCCAAACCTCCCCTTGGAGTGATATGTCCACATTGCCCTAGGATACCAGACCATGGAAGGACTCGTGGCTGTGAGCTAAGTACTGTTAGAAGGGCTCATTTCTTCCTTCCAGACCCTGTGAGGTTGGTCAGCACCAGCCCTGTCCTATCTTAACCCAGAAAATTTTCCGTTCACAGAGGCAAAAGACCGCTTTTGTCTGTCTCACGGATGCTGAGCAACTGCAGCCCCTTGGAAGAGAGAGAAATGAAAAAGACAGAAACATCTCTCACCTTTTCTTCCCAGCAGAGATGACAGGGACCACTCGGCAGTGCCCTGGAACTCACCCAGATCCTGAGGTCTAAGTTAGGAATTTCAGTTTGCTGAGAGTAGGAGATGAGCCAATACTGAGACCCAGGATTAGCCAGGTGTCCCCTGGACCACATCCCGTGCTCTTATCTCCAGGCTCCATTTGGGGACACTGCTTCTCACCCGACTGATAGAAGGGTGGCTCTAAGGATGTCTCTGTTCTTGGTGATCCCTGTGGTCAAGGGTCCCTCCTCATCTACACTATCCCAGAATCTTCACAAAGGGAACAGCTGGGGTCTGAGGGTGTGGGATGGAGTGGGAACCCAACAGCCCCTGCAGTTCCTCTGCCTCGCTGAGCCTTGCTGGGTTAGTCAATGTAACATTTAATTACACTGAGCATCCAACGACACAAGGCAAGTCAGATGTGCGATTCACCTCCTGCTGAGCCTCCTGGAAGCCTGGGCGAGGCACTTTGCTCCATATGTGGCTACATGGGGTTGTGTGTATGAGTCTGGAGGTCCTGTCTTCCTGCGTGCCTGTGTGCCCAACTGCTATGTGTGTGCTCCTCTGTATTGTCTGTGTGGCTATAGGGTGTACTTGCCTGCAGCTTTGTGTATGTGGGTGTGGGGTGGGGGGGTGTGCACGTGTGCACGCATGTATGTGTGTGTGCGTGTGTGTTAAACTGAGTGTGCCTCTTTGCATGTGCCTCTGCGTCCCTGACTTTGTCGGGCCTCCTAGAAGCAATCTGGCCATAAACACTATTTTGAGGCCCCCAGTAAAAAGTATCCTGGTCAAAAACTCTCGTCTTGCTGTGCACTGCTCTAGAGCACAGCCCTGGAGTGGGAGGCTGTGGTCACCTGCAACACCACCCTGAGAGGCCTTGAAGGAAGGCAGGTCTAAGCAGCCATGTGTCTCCCCTCCTCATCTCTCTTCCTTCAAAATGTCTCCCTTAATTAGGCCTAGACCTTGGTGACCCTCTTTCTGCTCGTTTTTCTATGTGTGCCTTTTCTAGAACGTTCCTGTGGGACTCTGTTCTCCTCTTTAACGTCAGACTGCAGAACATCTCCAGGCAGTGTGCCCTGATCTGTGCCCCAGCCTGCCTTCCACACAGGGCATCCCAGAGGAGGTGACGTACTCATAGGGCACTGAGCAGTGTATGGTACAGTGGAGGCAGGACACCGTGAGAAGCTCGAGTCCCACTGGAGTTCTGTCTTTATAGAAGAAAGGACAGGGCCCACAGTGGTCACTTGAACCTTGCTGGCGCCATGGCTGCAGAAAGCCAGATTAGTTGAAGGAGAGAAGTACATGTTCTCCCAAGCAGGCCTCGAGAGTTGATGGTCTGTGGACAGCAGGATAACTGAGAATTTCCCAGTAACACCTTGGTGGGTAAACTGAGGCAGTTTACTTGCTGCTTGGTCTGAATCATGCTGTTCTTGGTCCATCACATGCAACTCCCTACACACCCTGATTTTTCTCTCCAAGTGTTCACTTCAAGAACCAACTGGAGTCCTATCTGCTCAGACAACAAAGACTAGAATTGTTACATACCCACACGGGGAATAAAGATTTAGGCACAAAGATGTCCCTGGCAGTGTTGTTTATGACACAAAGGGTGGGAACCTTGCAAGTTTCCCCTCAGTTATGGTTTGTTTGTGCACTGAGTGTGCAGAGACCACTATAAAGAGCAGTCTGCAGGAAACCCAGCAAGACGGGACGACCATGCTTTTCTCACTCTCCCTCCTAAGTACAATGAACACCCAGAACATTATATATTTCAGAGAAAGAGGGGAAGGGGAACAGAGAGGGATGCAGGAGGGGGAAGGGGCTTGGACGAGGACAGATCGGCTCATAACCTTGAGATCCAAGGAACAGCATGGTGATGTGAGTGCTGGCTTTGCTTTTTGCATCATAGAACCCAGACTTGGGGCTTTAAAAACGAGCAACCCCCAAATGCCCATGAGCACAGACCAAAAATAAATAAATAAATAAATAAATAAATAAATAAATAAATAAATAAATAAAGCCCCAATAAAAGCCTGCTCTCTCTCTGCCCAAAGAGCCAACAAGTGAAACAGAAAACTTTTGAGATTGAGTGTTGGATATAGGCAAACGCCACCAATAAAAACAGTGGCTCCACCCCCCATTTGGAGACCATGGACACCCACCCTTCCAGTCTACAATGCTACCCCACGCCCTCACTGGGTGGGTACCGGAGTTGGCCGAGTAGGAATGCAGGACATTCACCCTTGCTACGCAGCAACTAGGCCCTTACAGACGACCCTGGACTCCCACTCCCTTCCTCACTGGATGGTGTCCGTAGGCTTAGATAAGCAGGGACCTGTGGGAAGCAATGACTCAGCCTTCCTACCTTTCCCAACCTACCCAGCTGTCATGAACATCCCCAGCCCTAGTCAATGGAGACAGAGTAGGGGACACGGAATACTGTCAGCAGCTGACATCAGGAAGGCAGAGAAACCCCAGCCCACCTTTCCCTGCTGGGACTGTATCAAAAGATGTCATAAGGAAGGTTGGAATGTGATACAGAGTTTGACAACATACAAAATGTAAACGTGTCCGTAAACCAGGAGGATGCCAGAGAGAATGAAAAAGGACAAGGGAAGGCAGAATTGAGATGACAGGCGTGCTAGAACTACTTAGGCAGTAATCATAAAAATGACCAACTACAAACCTGCCTGAAAGGCTCGGCAAAGAAACATATGCCACGAAGACCCGAGTAGAAATTTCTGAATGGGAAAAAAAGAGTGGTAATGAATAGGCATATTAATTGCTGAGCTCAACAGCAGAATAGAGGGGACAGGAAGTAATCAGTGCACTGGACAATAGAGAAACAGAAATTATCCAATAGGAGTGAAAAATAGAGCCTTAGGGATCTGTGGGCTCATAATAAAAGACCAACACCAGTGTCCTGAGAATCCTGGAAAAACAGTAGACTAATAATAATAATAATAATATATAATAATAAAAGACAAACTGACTTTAGAAATCTTGACTTATCATAAACTTACAGAACAGAGAAAATCTAAGCAAACTTCGAGCTACACACAAAGAAACCCACTAAGACAGGTGTAGACTAATCCCTAAAATAAGACAAGAAAGACATTTTAAGACAGCAAGACAGCAAGGGAGGGGGAGCAAGTCAAATAAAAGCGGGTTTCTTGTCGGAAATCAGAGGCCAGAAGGAGACGGAACAAGGTTCAAGGCTGGAAGAAAGGAGCTGCCAAGCCTGAGCCGTACACAGTGACAAGCGTCCTTCAGGAATAAAGGGGACTGAAGGTGCGTTCAGATGAAGGAAAACTCCGAGCATCCATAACCAGCTGGCTGCCCGAAAAGAATAGAGGACGTGCTCTGAACATGAAAGAATCGATGCGTTTAAAATAAGAAATCTCGGGACATGAGGGGAAATGCACACGGTAAGAAGAGGTACGCAGCAGCACAACTGATTTTCCTTCTTTGGGGTTTTCTAAATTATGCCCAATGGCTGAAGCAAAGAACTTAAACAATGTCTGATATAAACTTGTGCAGAATACTTACGACAATTAAGTTATAAAGAGTGGCAGGTAAAGTGTCATGAGGCAAGGTGACGTTTCACACCTCCCCTGAGCTGGTACAATAATGACACCAATAGATTTCCATATATTTTATTACAATTATTTATTTGTGTGAGGGGGCATGGGTATGTCACAGCATAATCTGGAGACCAGAGGGCAAAACTCTGAGAGTCAGTTTTCTCCTTCTAAGCTGGGTCCCGCGGGTAAAACCCACTACTCCACACTAGCAGATTTTAATAGTTACGTGTCTGCAGTGTGAAGCTGAGAGCAGCTACTAAAAAGGCTACCGAAGGAAATCCACTCAAAACACCATCATAAAGTCCAGTTGAAGTTCTTTAAGATTTATTTTTCTTATTTTTTAAATTATGTATAGGTGTGTGTGTGTGCACGTGTGCGTGAATGCACGTGCATGTGGGTATATGTGTATGTGCCAAAAAGGCTAGAGACCCTGGAACTGGAGTTACAGATGGTCGTGAGCTGTCCAGTGTGGGTGCTGGGACCCAAACATGGATCCTCTGGAAGAGCAGTCAGTGCTCTTAACTGTGAGCCATCTCGCTAGCCCCGACCCCAACTGAAATTCTTTTAAAGTGTTAAGGTAACACGGCAGGGAAAGAAACGTAGGTTAAAAATACCAATCAAAAGATCGATTTGTCAAGCTTACAGTACAATTATCAGTAGCCTACATGAAATTTATGTCAAATATGATACAAGCACACTGAAAATGCAAAGACAAGAAATGATATATTATTCAGACACGAACTGAAATAAAATGCAGTGGCCACGTTAGCATCCAATTACACAGCCTTCACAGGAAAGGTGATCAACCCACAGAGAAAAGATCCTAAAAGTCTAGACAGCAAACAACAGAACTGCAAAATGTGTGAAGCCAACTGATAGAATGCAGATAAGAAACAGGTATCCATTATCAGGCTTTAATAACTTTCTCCCAACAGCCGATGGAGCAGATAGGAAATCAGCAAGGTTAGGGAGCAAGCTGGCAGTATCTAAGACCGAACAAGCATTCACAGAACACATTGCCCAACAACACCATTCTTTCAAATGGCAGCAGAACACCGTGGTAAACCTTGCTTATCAAACCTCCCAGCATAACAAAACTAAAAGAATTGAAATCATAGCGTGTTCTCCAACCACAGTGGAACAAACTAAAACAGGTAACAAAGATGATAGGAGAGCCACCTCACCCTTGGAAACCAAAAACAGCGATGAATGATCCATGAGTCAAAGATGAAGTCTTAAGGAAATACCTTTAATATACATTGGACTAAATGACAGTATGTTACCTATTTTAAGACAAAGACTGAAGTAGTACTGAGAGGAAAACTTGAAACATGCATTTATTAGAAAGAGGGAAAGTCTCTAATCATCAATCTAAAATTATATGTCAAGAACCTTAAAAATGGGGCTGGAGAGATGGCTTGTGGTTAAGAGCACTTGCAGGACCTGAGTTCAGTTCCCGGCACCTGCGTAAGGAGGTTCACAAATACTTGAAATCCCACATGCACAAAACTACAGCACACACACACACACACAGAGAGAGAGAGAGAGAGAGAGAGAGAGAGAGAGAGAGAGGGAGAAATACATCTTTAAAGAAGAACTTTGAAAGCCAGGCTATGGTGGTAGACACCTTTAATCCCAGCACTTAGAAGGCAGAGGTAGACAGATCTCTGTGAGTTCAAGGCCAGTCTGCTCTACAGAGTGAGTTCCAGGATAAACAGAGTTATAACAGAGAAACCCCTATCTCAAAAAAACAAACAACAACAACAACAAAAAAAAAAAAAAAGCCAGGCATGGTGACACGTTTTTAATCCCAGAACTGGGGAGGCAGAGGCAGGCAGATCTCTAAGTTTGAGTCCAGCCTGCTGTACAGAGAGAGTTCCAGGACAGCCAGGGCTACACAGAAAAGCCTTGTCTCAAAAAAACAAAAACAAAGCAACCTAAAAAACAAGAGCAAAATAAATCCAAAACAAACAGGGAGGAAATAATAGGAGAAATCAATGAATCTGAAAACATAAAATTTGATGAAACGAGTTGAGTTATTGAAAAGATCAATAAAATTGATGAGACTCTAACAAAACTGACAGAGAGAACACACAAAGTACATGATTAGGGATAAAATGGGCCATCACTACAGACACTACAGGCACCAAAATAAGAATAAGGGGACACTATGAACAGTTCCATACTCAGTGTGAAATGGATCGCTTCAAATAGCCATACATAATCTATAGCCACTAAGAAAACTGAGATGATGGACCTCCTTGCAGTATGCTAACCTGAAGAGAAAGTTGTAAGGGAATGTGTTGAATTTTTGTGAGAAAAGACATAAATGTGAATGTATGTATATAGACTATTTTTGAAGGAAAGCAACTAGAAATAAACGTCCCATTCTCTTGGTGGCATTGGATCTAGCTTTCCATGCTGCAAACAAAGGAAGAGAATGAAGACTAACCCCTGGAAGTATCAGAGTATCAGTGGTTCTGGTGTGATACACATTGTGTCAGGAGGGTCAATCCTGACAGACAAAACCAGCAGCTGCCTGAGGGGAGGCAGCGAGTGCTCTCAGAGGTGGCTGCACTTGAGCTAAGCCTTGAAGGAGGTATGGGATCTGTCTGGGCTCAGGAGGAGGGGAATGTGATATAGACCAATGTCTCAGGAGGCAAGGATAACCCACAGTACTGAGGAGTAGAGTGGTTTAGGGCAGAGTGGAGTCAAGAGCCCAGCCCGGAGTGATCCCTTAAGAGGTCAAGTCCAACTTCAATTTTGTTAAAATGACAGTTTCCTTGACATATTCTCAAGGGCTGATTTTTCCACTTACATTCTTTTTTTTTTTAAGACTCTTTACATGCATTTATTTACTTGCTGTGTGTTTATATATGTATGTGATGCATACTTGTCACCATGTACCCTCCAGGCTCCAGAGGAGTCTCTTGGAGTAGTGTTCTCCCACCACCACAGGCCTGGGGATTGAACTTGGGTGATCAGGATTGATGGGAAGTGTCTTTGCACCCTGAGCCACCTTGCCAACCCTCTTTTGTTGCACTTATGGGGCTTTATAAATAACCAGCTGGTAGAACTGTCCCCTGGGTGCTCAGCATGTCACCAAGTATAACACCTTCTCTACAATCTGAGGCACAGGCATCCTTCCTCCAGTGTTTGTTTGTCTGTCTGTCTGTTTTGGCAAACCTGTCTACAAGCAGTAACTCCAGACCATGGGGGAGCCCTTTCTGCAGACAAGGACTAGTTGTTTTTCCTGTAAACCAGACTCTATCTTAAAATCTAGAAAGGATTTCCTCAGGGTCAGCATGCAGAAACTGTCTTCCAGAACTGGCCAAGGTTATGTCTTATGCTGGCAGCCGAACTTGATATTATAAGAGTTATCCAAGTGGTGCTGGTTTTGAAGGCATGAAGGGGTCTTTGGAGAGCAGATAAGGCTTGGCACTTTGAGAAGCCATTGGTGAGGGTGCAGCCTCCATAGTAGTTGAAGGCCCAGTTGAGAAGTTGAGGCTTGGAGCCATGAAGAGAACCTAGTAGAGGTCACTGGTGAAGATGGAGACTCAGAGGCAGTTGAAAGCCCAGAAAGGGTCATGTAGAGAAGTTGAGGCTTAGCACCATGAAGAAAGCCCAAGACAGACTATGGTGAAAGTGCAGCCCAGTTGCAGCAAGGAACCCCAGCATTCTGAAGATGCCAGTGCCATGGGATGACCGTCAAGAACAGCAGCAGCAGTGGAATGAAGCCAGCCAGAACCTTGAAAGACAAGCTGTGTATGCTACAGATGGGAGAGTCAGAGAAGTGATCCAAGCCCTTTGGAGATGCTCAGAAGATCGTGAGTGAATTCCAGATAATTGAACATTGATAATGTTTTTCTGCTGTCCAAAGACATTGTGAAAGCTTGATAAATATTTGGTTTCATTTGGTCCTGTGCAATATCAACACTCGTGATTGCTCCTCTTGTAAATAGTTTTGCTGGTGTAGTGTTAAATTGTGTTGTAAAGGAAAAGTAATTTTTTTAAACAGAAAATGGGAAATGTGTAAGTTTATTTTTAGTTGTGTTTAAAATAATTGTTTTGCACACTGTTGGAAAAAGGATGCCTAGGCCTTGGTATTTTATATTGTCTGCAGGTGTTGGATTTCTGTGGGGGATGTTTGATTGCTTATGATCTGCACCTGAGGAGTTCGAATCAATAAAGCACCTGAGCTCAGACACTCGGGATTCTGCTGTCGATCGAGTATGGTGCTGGCCAGGAGGAAGGTGGTTCCCTCTGCTGAGGTCTGGAAGGGCTGGCACCTATGAAAGTGCCTCCTTGTCTTCCTTGCTGAGAGATACCATGGGTGCACAACTACAGAGACTCACGCATTGGAGCACAAAATCTTGAAATGTCTTCACTGTTTCTTAGTGTGTCTAGTACAAACCATAGTAGGGCATCCTCAGAGGCTCAGGGACAGAAGCTGCTTTCCAAGTGGCTTGTTCCATCTGGCCTCTTGGTGCCAAATGCAGCCAAATGCAGGAATGGATGGCCAACTTTGCACACACCAGGTGCTTGTGACACACTATCTTGTCAAATGCTTACAGCTATGGAGACCTTGACATTTATACTTGCTTTCTTGATGGGGAAACTGAGGCATAAAGACAGCCAAGAATCTAGCTCTGACCACCTGTAAGGGCTGTAAGACTAGAAAAGAAAATATTTGCATCCTTCGGAAGAGGCGGAGAAGTGACTCCCACTTCCATCTCCCGCCAGAAAACCCAGCTTCCCGGGTGGCTGCTCAGCCTGGCAAGTGTCGCTGGCTCACTTGCTTCTTGTCAGGCACTCAAGGTTTGCGCCATTCTCTTACCAGTCTCCAGAGGACTCAAATCGGTGGCCCTTGGAATGTTTTTCTTAAGCACACGCAGGGCTTTGTTTTTGGGTTTTGTTGTTGTTGTTTTAATGAGACTCTAGCACAAGGAGTACTAAAAATGCAGCTATTTCTCATGAAATTCGGCATCTCTTCCTCTCTACTGGACTGTCTGGCAACTTGGGTCTGCATTCCTATGGGGCAATAGGGCACTGGGGCTACTGTGCAGGAGGCCTTTGCTTCCCTTCTCTGAGCTCACTTCCCTCCTCAGTCTGCAGCTGGCTCCACTCAGCCTCAGATTGGGGGCGCTGGTGGGAAACACTTGTGCATAATCATTCCACAGCCACACTTTGAACACTTTCTAGATGAGGATAACTTTGGAGGGAGAAAAGCAGCCCGGGCTCTCACTGGCTGATCTGAGGGAGGTGACAGGATAGTGACAGAGTGTTTTATGTCAGCTAGCTAGTTTTATGACACAAGCTAATGCCACCAAATAGGAGGGAGCCTCAATTGAGAACATGCCCCCATAAGATCTGGATGTAGGCAAGCCTGTAGGGCATTTTCTTAATTAGGGATTGATGGAAGAGGGCCCAGACAGCTGTGGGCCACCCCTCGGCTGATCGTCCTGGGTTCCATAAGAACGCAGGCTGAGCAAGCCAATAAGCAGCACTCCTCCATGCCGCTGCTTCAGCTCCTGCCTCCAGGTTCCTGCCCTGTTTTGAATTCCTGTCCTGACTTCCTTCAATGATGGACTATAATATGGAAGTGTGAGCCGAATAAACTCTTTCCCCAACTTGCTTTTGGTCATGGTGTTTCATCACAGCAGTAGTAACCCTAACCAAGACACCAAGCAAATGCAGTTTCTCTTTGGGGCTTCCTAATGCACCACTCTCGATCCATTCTGCTGGTTTTAACCATTCAGTAAGCATTTACTGAGCACTTACTTTGACTTGACACCTCTCTAAGCACTAGACATACAGTAGAGATAAAAGACTACATGGCTCCCTCTTGGAACTGCTTCTCGCAGTATCTCACAGCAAAGATACAGTGTGTATGTGTAGAGGGCTTCCCATCAGACCCCAGGCTGTTAGTGTCACTGCTACTACAAAGCAAAGTAGGAACAACACAGTTCCAGCAGTCTGGGTGCCTAGCCTCTCGACATCTGGCATGGTGTCTGACTAGAATGTGCCTGGCAGTCACCTTAATCTTCCCAGGCTTCTTGAGGCAGCTGGCAGGGCCTCACAGACCTTAACATCCTCTCTCCAGGGTCACCAGAGGTGATAATGGCTGAACTTAACAAGGCCTTTGCAAGGACCCTCTGTGTTATACGGCTAGGAGCGGCCACAGCAGGTGTAAATTATGCATAGCTATTTCTAGAAGCTTCTCAGATTTCTCAAGAGAGAAAAATTAATTTGCCTGTTTGGGCAAATAACACCAATTTTTCCCCCTGCTTAAGGTCATTTTGTTAAAATAAAATTGATTAACGTTCTCTTTAAAGTTTAAGTAGAAACTGCTCAAACATATTTTTATGCACAGAAGCACGGCTTGTGCCCTTCAGTAATTAATAACTCCACAAATAAGTTCACACCGCGCAGCCCACGCTCAGCCCGCAGCAGTGGCAGGTGGGCGGGGCTACCTAGTGGGCGGGGCCCTTCCGGCTTGACCAATCAGAATTCCTGGAGCAGAGGGCAAGCCTCGGAGCTGAGCTGACTCAGAAGGGTGCTTCTAATGGACCAGTACGGAGCCTCTGGATCTGGGAAGCGTTGTGCCTGTGTCTCCCAGTCAGCGTGGGGAACACATGGTGTTAAAGGAGATCAGGAGGTGCTTAGCACGGTGCCAGGGGCTGAGTGCGCAGGACGTCGTTCGTCCTCACTCAGATTTACAACTTTGCGAGCTCAGCCCCGAGCATTCTGTTTGCCGAGAACTGCACCGCCTAGCTTGAGGGGGGGAGGGGAGGGACGGGACCGGACACAGCTGGTGGCGAAATGGCTCCAATCCAGATCGGCCAACTTCCGCAGCAGTTGAGGCTTCGAGGGGTCTGTGAGTCCGCTTCTCTTGTCCTGGGCCGTCCTTCTTGTCCTTCATTCACCTTCATGGCTCACATTCTGCATCAGGTAAATAAACACTGCTGTGGGGCTTGAGTCCGCAATGGCGACACCCAGCTCCCAGAGTCAGGTTCTGCAGTCTTGCAGTCCCTCCGCCTCTCTTCTAGGTCCCAGGCGCGCGCGGGCGCGCGCGCACACACACACACACACACACACACACACACACACACACACACACACAGGATCCCCTCCAGGCCTCTTGTAATGGGGTGGGGCCATGTGTTGGAGTGGCTGTGTGTGTGATTAGGGCGGGAGGGAGGGAGTACAGACTCCCAGTCAAGAGCACTGAGTTGCCATTGGGACCGCTTCTGTCCCCTGCCTGGGTTAGTGACCACACGTAGAGTTCTGACTACTCTCTGAGCCAGACTTCTAAACAACTCTGATGAATGAAGGTCCTTGGGGGTTCGATTCAGGATGGCCATAGAGCATGAGTGAGCAGTTAATTATATGTCAGCCACGGATAACTTGGACTCTTTTGTTTCATGCCATAACCTAGCCTGTCCTGACTGATACACGTTCCAATCAGACAGACAGATAGTGTGTGCTCACCCAGTGATGGGCTGAGGTCATTGGAGCACCTTACCAACTTCAGAGGTCAGAGTGAATCAGATGAATGAAGCTACAAAGTTAAGTAAATGCAAAAGTCAGCAAGCAAGCAAGAAAGCAGACTATTTTCATACAATATTTTTGAAAATCAGAATTAACACACACAAACACACACACACCACACACCCTGGACAAAATAACCAATTGTGAAATAAACACAGATCTGATGCCACGTTCTCGTTCCTTCATGCTAATCACAGCATTGGGTGTCTAAAATCTATTTTACAAAAGGAGCTGCCACCCACCAATTTGGGTTTTAACATATTGGGGTTTTGTTTTGTTTTGTTTTGTTTTCCTCTTGAACGATGCTCCTGAAGTGAGCATTTCAGTGACCCCTGCCCAGGAATGAGGTGGTAAGGGGTCACTGTAAAAGCAAGATCTCACCCTGAATCTGAAGGGAATGAAATCCCACTGGAGGTCAGAATGAGCAGAGCGGGAGGAAGCCAGGAGAGGACACCAAGCCAGTGCAGCTAGCTGCTGGCTGTCATGAGTCTCTCCTGTTCTCTAGCATGAGTACCTGCAGGGTGTGTAACTCTTGGTCCTTCTCTCCTGGCAAGGCTGAGAGGACCAAAATCAAGTGGATGTTGTAGAACGGTGAACCCGTGCTCAATGCTTTGACAGGCAGCAAGCATTTGGGAGGTAAACTGTTTTACAGTGTCTCTTCTCCAAAGGTAATTTCCAACCTACACCAATAAAGCACATAACACACAATGGGAAAGAACTAGAAACTGATAATCAAGTTACCTACCTAATTGTTCAAGGACCCAGCTCTCCAGCTAGTGAATCCACATTCCAACCATCAGGAAGAGTAATGAACTCATTTTTTTTTTTTCTCCTTAAAGACAACTCCTACAATTTTCATAGTCTTTGTTGATATCGCCTTAATATATTTAACTATAGGCACACCAAACTTCTAGGAGTAGGAAATATAATCTATACCTGCCTCTCTCCAAGGCGGAGAGCCCGAAATCAGTTCCTTTATTAAGAAAAGGGGGAATCATCAGTCTTTCTAAGTCACTTGGTTGATTTTCATCAGTCATTACTTTTGAATGAAAACATTGATGGGAGTCAGATGTCTGAAGCAGTTTACCTGAGGTACAGTTGCAATTTCTATCCAGGTTGTGATCGTGGACGAATTCTGAACTTCTCTGGACAGGTACACAGAAAGGAAGTGATGGAGACCTCTTAGGAAACCCTTAGCTTGCTTCTAGCTCAGAGCTCTGCTCAGACTGAGTCGTCTTCCTCCTCTCCGTCTTCCTCCTCTCCGTGACTGCTGGCTCCTTTTATTCTACAGGTCTCCATTTGGGTCACTTTCTTGGCAAGGCGTCTGCGACACAGCCCAGTGGCAAACACAAGGCTCTCATCACTCACAGCTTCTGCCTTTCCCCATTATATCACTGTGATTGTGTGTTGCTGGGTATCTAGTGGCTTGCTTATTGGGAAGGGAGTTGTCAAATGACTGAGCTGCAGGAAGTAAGGGACAGAGGGTACCTCCTCATCTGTGGCCCTGTGTCTGAGGCGTGTCCTCAGACACAGGAACAGTCAGACAACAGCTGGCAGGAAGATGAGTGGGTGAGTAACTAGGTCAAAGTTTAAGTGCTCATCACCCCACCCCAAAGAACATACCTTCAGATTAGGAGGGAGGAAAATCAGATGGGAATTCCACACTATCACACTGGGAGTCAGAAGGACCACTCTACGGTTGGGGGAGGGGCACACTAAAGACCTTCGTAGCACAGCTTCTTCAGTGACCAAAACACTTACACACACACTTACACACACACACACACACACACACACACACACACACACACACACACACGCTTCCAGGAACTCTGGGAAAGTATCCAGAATAAGGGACATGTGGCCCAGGGTTCCTGGGTCATTTCCAAGCCTGGGCAAAATCCCTCTGCCCAAAGACGGAGCCGAATAAAATGGAGGTTCTGCGCATCCAAATTCACCTACTACGAAAGTAGGCTTCTGGATACACACCTCCAAAGACAAATAAATGCAAATGACACGGCTGGCTCCCTGCACCCTCCAGGCTAAAGGTGGCCAGAGGAGAAGGCCTGGACTCGCTTTGCTCACAGCGGAGCCACAGGCACCATCACATCCATGTCTGGGCTGCGCGGGGAACCGGCTCGCTCAGCTCGAAGTCACTGATTTATAGCCGGGCCCCACTCCCCACCCCAACGCCGCTTGACAACGAAGAAGGCGAGTCCCAGCCCCCACCCCGCAGGAAGTGGAGAGGGGCGCTCAGCTGCCGCGATGGGGGCACAGCCAGCGGAGAACAATGGGGCTGGGCGAGGGGAGTCGGCGGGGTTCCCTGGCAGCCTCGTCACCGCCATAAACCTCATTACCTCGCCGTCCCCCAGGCCGCCTCTCTCCTTACCCAAGGCAGCAGCCGGCTTCGCCGCTGATTCCCACTCGGCGTGAAAAGCTCTTAAACCCCCCGCTGTATTTTTAATGGGGGCAGTGACTAATTTAGCCCTACGCCACCAACCGTCAAATCACATCTTCTGTTGGTACTTACTGAGGGCTCACCTGGGCTGCATGGGGCTCGGATAAATCCGGAGCTGGAGAGCGCCCGAGGGAGCGAGGTGGTAAGCTCGGGGGGCCTGGAACCTGACTGGACAGCCTCCGCACTGCCCGCAGACGGCCAAATGCATCCTGGCAGACCCTGCCGCAGCGACCGCTTTGAGGAGCTTCGCGCCTACCCAACTCTGAGATCTCCCCCGACATCCCCACACCACCACCAGAGACTGAATATTGCGGCTTCCCACTTTGAGCCCAGGAGAAAAGCACTGCATTCCAGGAAGACGTTCCCATTCTGTCTATAGGTAGGGGCGGCCACTGAGTGAATTCGCAAGCCAAAGTTTGTTTCGCAACCTGGGAAGTGCCACCCTCTGGTCCTTGTAGGAAGAAGCAGGAAGGGTCTCCTACAGGTCACCGGAAACCCCTGACAAGGAACCCCTTAGAAGACGAGGAGCCTAATTGCTGCAAATTCCGCTCACTATCACATTATAATTAGGTGCAATCTGTCTGCTTCATTTCCGCTCTCTTTGCCCGGGGTGAAACGATAGCCAGGAAAGGTTCCCTGCGCAGGATCCAACCTGGGATAGGCGAATCAGAACACCTCGGCGATCTGTGGTAGTGAGGTAGTGTGGGAGCCGAGGAGAGTGAGCTCCGAAAGCCTACTGGGGTTCGGGGTGAGCCCTGAGGCAGCAGCAGGGCATGGGCCATTAGGACAATTAGGCCATTAGGCTAGGATTCGCATCACCTTGGGGCTCTCGGGGCATGTGTGTGCAGGTGGCCCCTGAGCACTTTCTGGAATTTTGCAACTTGGAGCACCTGCTCGTCAGGCTTTAGTCCCGACCCTGCACAGGTCCCAGTTAGGAACCTGCTATTTCCACCTTGGTCCATTCTGGAGCCATCAGCCCTGGACCTCACAGGACAGGGCAGCTGCTGCCTCTCCCCTGACATCCTATGCTTTTGCTCCAAGTAGCACCCAAGTGCTTTCTGCAGCCCTAGCACCTAGGGCTGACACCCGCCAGTCCATGCCTCCATCCCAGTAGAAGCAGCTTGGATGAGAGTTGGTTGTCAACATGTGACAAGGGCATGGAAATGTCCCTCATGGCCCCTGGGCCTCAGTTTCCCCCACACAGAAATGACAAGAGCAGAAAACTTGATCTTTGTGGATTCTTTCTTCTCTAAATCTGTGACCCCTGCAGCCCATCCAGCCTTCAGGAGTTAGTCTACGGCATTTCTTTCTGTGAGTCTATTGTCCGGAGTCCCCAGGGGGTCTGTGTAAGCCCATGGGAACTCCCCAGCGACACACCTCCTGCCAGCCCCTTCGGCCTGGGGTTGGGGAGGAGAGAACCAGGCAGTGTTGCTGATCGCATGGATTCCCTTTATTGAGCTGAACTAGTTACTGCAGTCAGATCAAGTCACATTTAAAAGCAGACCATCCAGTTGCACGGAAACCGATTATATTCATTACAGAGTTTTAATCACTGTCCGGTGAACTGGCAAATCCAATCAAAGCATTAGTCTTTAATTAAAAAATTAAAAGGAAATATTCAGACAATAGCCAAGCAATCACATCACGATGCACAATTACCTAGAATTGCAATTAAAAAGTAGTTAACCGAAAGGGGAAGAAAGAAAAACAAGAAAGAAAAAGAAAGGAAGCAAAGAAAAATAAATCACACTAATCCTTTTTTTAAAAAACTATCAATATAATACATGAAGGAACAAAGGACAATAGCCTCAAAAAGCAGGTTTCTCTAACACTAGAAATGTAGTCTGCGGCGAAAACTCTAAAAGCACACTAGCTGTAGCAGGACAATAAAAAACACTGAGCATGGAATACTTTTAATCTCTGCCATTAATATTCATTTCCAGCTGCTTATAATAGCAGCGCCTCATGGCCAAATCATTAGAGTTTTACATCTGGGTTGCAAATGACACTTTGATTGGATGTAATGTTCAAATGGCCCTCCCCACGGCGTCTCCGGCAAGCCTTCTGCGGAGAGGTGTCCTGTCGCGAGGTCCCTCACTGTGCGTGCTGGCTCATCGTGTGGTTCTGCAAAGGCGAAGAAAGGAGACACGCATGAGGGCGAAAGAATGGCGAGCATGCTTGTCCCCTCCCACCTGGGGCATGGACGCCGAGAGCTGCAGAAAGCGGCTCGATCATTACAAGACAAAATGTGAAAGCAAAACGTGCTCAGGGGACGCAGCTGCCAAGGCGCCACGACGATCCGAGCTTGGGGATCGGTTCCTGTTGCTGCCAACCTGGGTTCCCTGTAAATTGTTTTTATTTTTATTTTATTTTTATTTCTTTATTTTAGACCATTGCGGTCGTACCTAGGGGATAGGCTTCGTGGAGGGAGACGGAACAGCCGGGGAGGTGGCAATAATGAGCACCACCTCCCTTTCCCTCCAATGGCGAGGAGGAAACTCTGACGGCCTGCAGGCTGCCCCCCCTCCCCCCCCCGCATCCCCTCTCGGTCCCTTGCTCATTGCTCTGAGCCACGCAGGAGGAAACCACAGATGTGCAGAGAGCGCGGCCGCCCAGAGGCACCCGAGTGAGAGCAGACGCGCCAAGGCGGTGGGTGGGCGACGCCCGTGGGCCAGGCAGGGGACAGGTCACCCAGCAGGGAGGGTCCTGGGAAGAGCCTGGAGCTGAGCTCCCAAGGTCCCGTCAGTGTGGTCACGTGAGAGAGAGGTGGTGCGCCTTGGCCTCCTGGGCCTGGGAAGGCAGGGCCCAGGTGGGTCCCTGTGACCAAACGCTGCCCTCTCTCCACGGTCCACGCACATCCTTCCTTCTGTCATCCCCGGGGAGGCGGGCGGGGGGCGGGCGGGGCTGACAGTGTGGGTCCACTACAGCCAGCAGCCTGGGGCTACGGGTGGATTTTGGCTTCTGAAACCTGGTCTTTTTGTTTCTTTTCTGCCACTGGTGGTGCAAATTCAGACGGTTATCGTTCCTGCTTCAGGCAGCAGAAGACAGGCAGATCCTCCAGAGACAGAGCCGCAGGGGTGCGGGTCGATCCCCCATTGAGGGCTTTTTAGTATATCAAGCCTCAGAGCCCCACAAGGAGCCCCGGCCAAGCGATCACGAGCTAGGAGCAGCGGCCTGCATCTCTGTCACTAACCACCAGGAGGCAGGAGAGGCGCCACTACTTTCCCCTGGACTCCAGGTCTCGCTTCTAGAAGAACCAGAAGATAACCACAGGCCGCCCCCCAACTCCCAAGGTCTGAGAACCCAGGGTGGAGATGCGACCACAGCTATTCTCCAGGATAGGTCCTTATGGCAGGTGTGCAGGCCACATATCGACACGGGGCACCACTTTCGACAAAATACCAACCCACTACCGATTATCCGCAGCCTGCTCCAGCACCCTGTTCCAGACTAAAGCCCACATTGCCAGCATGACCTGACACTTCAAATGGAGGGTCCAAAGTCCAAAGAAGATTGCTTGAGCCAAAGATGGTCTCAAGGTGGTTTCCATGGGAACCCTATCCTCCAGACTTGTGATAGCAACCAGCCATGTGGAACTGAAAGCACCCTAGGCACAGATCTGCCTTCCTGGCTCTACGACCTCTGCTGCCTTAGCATTTCCTCCAGTTGCCCTCCTAACCAGTTGATCTTCCAGTGCTCTAGACATTCAGAATGTTCCCCCAACCCACATCTCCTGTGATACATCTCCTGCCTACCACCCAGTCTGTGCATTTCTTGTACTCAGGCCTGGCTGGCCCTGCTGAGCTGCAGGCGGAACAATAGCACCTGGCCCAGGGCTGGACACACACTGGTTAGCATGATAGGCACAGCTGACTGGGAACAGCAGGCTAACACAGGCCGAGGGTGCTAACCCACACCTGGCTGGAGAGATGGTGTGGATGTGGACTGGGGTTGCATGCAGTGAGTTCTCACTGGAAATGGATGTGAACCGTTTCCAAAGACAGAAGAAAGTCAGGCAAGACCCTTGAGGGCTGCTCACCTCCATCTTGGGAGGAGTGCCTGGGAGCCTGGGGAAAATGAGGCAGCCAGAACACGGCCACGTAAACCACTGAGAATCCCTATAATGGAAAGCCATGCTTTGGACCATGGGCTAGAAAACAGAATAGATAACACATCTCAAAGCCTTCTCCCTTCGGGAGCAATAGCACATGCTTCTTAGGTTAGACTTATAAAGGAATTTCCTCCAAGAGTACCCTTCCTAAAGTTTTACTCTATGAACAAAAGGCCAGGATGTCACAACAGAAAGAAAAGCCAGCCTCAATGCTCCAAAGGCAAGCGGCACCAGAATGCACGCAGCTTTGTGACATTAAGTATCCGTTAGCTCTGGGCTGGACACAGTGAGGGTGGGGAAGACTTCAGCCGGGCCCACTCCTAGAGGGAGGGGTCTGATGCCAGAGCGACAAACTCGGGAGGATGGATGGTGCCAACAGTAGCCCAGGAGATGGTCAAAGTCACAGCACACACATAGTGTGTGTGCACACGTGTGCCTGTGCGCACACGCGTGTATTGGGGGGCTGTTCACAGGACTAGGTGCTCATCCAAGGAAGGCTTCATCCAAGGGCAGTCTCTGAGAGGACAGAGGGATGAACAAGTCCATCACTGAGACTCCCCAAACACCTCACAAGGCACATCTACAGTTGCTCTTTTCCCGGGCCAAGCACTCCTTCAAGGCTTCTGATGGCTTCCTCCCACCTCATGGCTCCTGCACAGACCTTCCAAGCTCCGTGTCTTTTTTCTAGTTATGCTTACGCTATAATTAGTTTCTGCAGAGAAGTAGGGGGAAATCAGTTCTTCAAGATACTCCTGATCTTACAGTTGAGCACTTCCCAGAACCATAAAGGCTGGTGGCGAGCCAACCAAAGGCTGAGACCAGCCTGGCCAGGATGGCTGGCACCGCGGGCCTCACTGCCTGCCAGAGAGACACAGGTGTGGGGCAGAGAAGCAGGTGAGGGAAATAAAGCGGAGACGCAGAGAAGGCTCTCGCCTGCCCGCCATGCACTGGGGCAGCACTGATGCACACTCACGGGTGGGCCTCTTCCTGATGCACACTGCTGGTGTGTGGCTGGGCCCACCTGGAGGGAACCCCTTTGTGGCGGTTCTTTCAGCCACAGAACCTTTATTGCCCTTCTGTTGGGAGACAGTCATCAACTCTTGGCTGTTTGTGTGGGGTATGTGCTAGGCAGAGGAACAGTGTGGGAAGCCTGGTAGAAGGACTGTTCTCACACATCGGAGCACATGGAATGAGCAAGCCAGGGAGACGTCCAAACTCTGGGTGCAGAGCCAGAGCTCCGCCCACCTCTATTTTGTGGTCGGGATCTGCTGGTCTGCAGCCTGGGTCGTGTCTCTAAGTCTCGGTTTCAGGTTCTGTTCCTCAGCCCGGACTTTGTTTGGTCTATAAAACCTGTCCACTACCATCCTGCTTGAGGAGACAAATATTTCAATTCTTTGGTTGTCTGGCACATGAAGCAACAAGACTCATCCTGTCTGGAGGCACAGGTATGGGCTGAAGAGACTTCTCATCCCTGTAGATCGCTCTCAGTGTTCTGATAAGCCACCCTATCTGTGTACCAGCTACTCCGATGGCAATAACCTACCTACCAAGTCCTAGCCCCTTGCCTGGCTCTCCCCAGATGCCCCATGGACACTGGCCAGCTTCCAAGGTGACCACAAGACAGGCAGGCAGCTTTAGTGACCTTAGTGGCCAAAATGGGCTACATCCTGTGTCCAGTGTTAGCTATTGGCTGTCAGCCATGTGACCTTGTAGCAAGTTCTTTGGCCTCAAGATCCATGAGTTGCCTCTTTCCGAGGTGCCAGGATGACTCAGGAAATGATGGTGCTCGTGGGATCTACCTACAGACAAGTGCCCGGTACAGAGGGACTGCTTGGACCCCAGAGCTGATAACAGCTGGAGCCACAAGGCAGTGTCATATCCCTGCCCCTTTGTGTCCCTGCAGCTGACCACTCTAAAAAAATGCCTTGCATGGCCCTCCTCTCAGGACAGCAGGTGTCACTGGCTCCTCTTCATCAGAGCTGGATGCTTGCTTTCCCTTTTCTGCAGTAGAGAGGGTGGTCTGGTAAAGAAGAGGGTCCCAGGAGTCTCTACAGTAGAGAGAGAGGTACAAACCACCATCCATCCATCTATCCATCCATCCATCCATCAGTTTCACAGACATTCACTGAGTCCCTGTCTCTCAGGCCTCTGGCTGTGCACTGAGCATGCATAGATGAAGACACTCTGACCTCTCCCTTGTGGGAGCACTGCAGTGGTGGTAGGGAGTATGGACTCACAGACATCAAAGACCCTAAGGAGGGAAGATAAAAATGACTCATTCCTGAAGATCCAGCCCGAGCTTGCGCAGATACACACTTACTCTCCACTCAGAATACCCCCACCATCCCACTCTTTGTCCAACCTGCATGGCTCCCACCCCCACTCTCCCTGTTCTATCTGCAGGGCCTTCTTCTTGAAGCCACATCATCCTCCTCAGGCTCCCAGTCCAGAAGAGGCTATTTTTCCTCATCCAATCCCTGTGACGCTCCCTGGTCAGCTGCAGCTATGAGAAGTCCATGGAGGCCTGGTTTTACAGTGGCTTCCCCCCCTTCCCCCAAGACTGGAGACCAAGCCCTAGGATGCACCTTAACCTGAAACAGTCCATTTTCGGTGGAAAGCAGATGCTTTAGCCTGGCTTGGCTGAGCAGGGCTGCTGTAAGGCTCCATTCATTATGTGCCCATTTCACAGTCAGGGAGTTTGGCCTTGGGCAGAGGACAGGAGAGAAGGAGAGGGGGTATAGGCTAGCTCTGCCAAGTTTCCAGCTGGGAAACTCATGGGAAGCAGCACAGAGACAGGGCTTCTGATGGGGACTCACTCGGGAGAAGCCTTCCAGCTGCCCTTCAAGGACAGATTGAGCTAGGATTTGTGCTAGAGGTGTGTATGTGTGTGTGTGTAAAAGAGAGAGAGACAGAGGGAGACAGAGGGAGACAGAGGGAGACAGAGAGACAGAGACAGCAACAGAGACAGAGAATGAAGAAGACTTTGCTAAGCAGGACGAACCACCACCCAAGCATTTTGGAGGCACGAGTAACACTCATAAAGACCATGACTCACAATGACTGGGACTCACTGTTTGGCTCTCAGCAGGTTGGACACCACACACTTCAGTAACATTTGCTCATCGGAGCCCTCCACCACCCTGAGAAGCAAGTACTACCTTTGTCCCTGCTGTGCAGGAGAAGACTAGGGTGCAGGGTGCTTTGGACCTCATGGTGGAGAATGGCAGTGCAGGACATGCACCCACAAAGTGTCTGTCTAACCCCCTCCATGTGGCACTGCTCTGCCTGTGAAATGTGAAAAGTGCAGCATATGCTGAGGAACAATGAATAATTCAGCTTGGCAGAAGCACAGGGTATGAGCCACGGAGACAAGCCTCCAAAGGAAGGCAGGGGCCTTATTGATGAGGCTCTGCGATGCCAGACGAGGCAGCTTGCCCTTAAATCTGGGCCACTGGGAGCTATCGAAGGTATTTGAGCTGTGGAGTTACACGACTCAAGACAGAGGGGAAGCTCACGCCTCCACCCAAAAAGGTGTCTCAACAGAGGCTCTTCGTCTCCCTCCACTGCCCTCCCATGGCTTCCCCGGCACATGCTGTCACTCGTCTCTCCCTTTGGGGAGGGTGCGGACGTGGGCGGCTCTGCTCCCCTCTCTGCTGTGCATCACCTGGGCAGCCCCTCTCTGCTTGCGAGCACTTATTTTTAGCGGTGCTTGACAATCGTCCAAGGGTCTAAGACGAACAGATGGCCTGTCTTAAAGGCTCGTATGTTCGCTAGTTTGCACTTCTGACAAACGGTGCGCACACTCGAGAGCGCCCCATAAACAGCGCCGAACGAATACTCACAACACAATTTAGCTAATGCACGTCATTAAAATTAGGAGTGAGTGATGGCTGGGGCTCCCTATAAATACCTGCCAGTGATGCGCTGCTCCTTGGGGAGAAGGGGGCGGGCCTTGGTATAACTTCCCCCTGGCAGCCCCCTTGTCACCCATTCATCCTCAGGTTTGCCCCCATGCAAGTGATATCCACCTTCAGCATCAGAGTGAGGCCAGTGGCCCAATGACCTGGGACAAACCCCATACACAGGGACACATGTAAGGTTTTCCTGTCCCTGCTGCCCAGCCAGCTGCAAGGAAGGGCCTGGCATCCACCACCCCAGAGCAGCAGCAAGAGAGCTGCAAAATGGCTTAGCCAACAAGGTTGGAAAGCCTATGGCAGGCATGGGGACTTCCTAGCCTGGAGTTAAGAGCCCAGCTTTCAGGAATCATGATGTAGCTTTGGGGAACATCCAGGAGCAGGAGTAGATTCAAAGACTCAAGAAAAAACCTTGAGATCAGGAGGAGGAAGGCCTCTGACTCAGACTCCCTTTACTCTTAGTAGCTTCTCCCAGAGGCTGGCCAAGCTTTTGTTCCTGTATACTACCCTTCCAACCCCTTGCCTGTCTCCAGAACACAAAAGACTAAAGGAGGTGGCCTGCTCCGCAAGCAGTTCCATGGTGACGACTGTCTTTTCCTTACATGAAAAGATGGGGAAAAAATGTGAAAAAATAGAGTCCAGCAGACTCCCCAGGTCCAGGCTCCATGCTCTTGCACCTGAGAACAGATTGGTAGGAGGGAGCCCACTTAGAGTCATCCCTAAAACAAAGACCACTATTACCTGCTCAGGGAACCTCAGCAGGGAGAGGGGAGAGGCACCTCACAAGTGAATGGGCCCAGTTGGTCTGTGTTCGATGTTGGGGACAGGACTCCAGCAGCCAAGCAAGGGAGGCCAGGAATTTTATGTCTGCTGTCATAAGCAGAGGGGGATGAAATACTCCCAGGAGTTCTTAACAGATCTGTCCCTGCAAGGTGACACGGTGCACACCTCACCCCCGCCCTCAGGAAACTTAGCAACCCTTTCTCTAACGATGGGAATCTGTGTAGCAGGTGGCCACACACTTCTATGGACACTGCCTGCCTCACTCTGACAATACCAGCCTGCTTAGACCCTGCCTGACAGATCTCAAATATGAATTCGGCCTTGGGCCCCTTCTGCTGATTCTTCAGGGCAGACACGGAGCAAGCCTGTCTACAACGAAGTCAAGCTAGGAATAGTGCTGTGTCGTGAAGCCATATTGGGACCAAGACCAAGCCAGGGCTTCTTCCCACCTCAGGCCAGACCTGCCGCTGACTGGAGTCAACGTGGACACATACCATGGAGCATGCACATACATGGGGGGCACAGACGCAACCAAAGTAGCCTAGGGGTAGCTGGGGAGACTGAACTCAGGAAATGCTTTTGTCTATTATGTCCTAGAAAGGCTGCTCCAGCCGTATTTACCAGGCTCTGCAGGAGGCCTCCAACACAAGGTGCGCGGTGCTGAGAGTGAGGGGGGCCAGAGCCAGTGCAAAGCGATGGGCTGGTGAGTCCAGTCAGCCTCAAGAGCTTACTTGGTAGGTAGGAAAGATGCACAGCTCAACTCCAGGCAAGGCCACCATGGGGACACATGGGTCGGTAAGGTCACCTCTGCAGACTTGGTCAGAAAATTGGAAAAGGGGTTTTTAAACTCTACACTTCCTCTGTGTTGAGAGCAGCGTGATGCAGACCAACCACATGTCTCAGCTGAGTCTGGCCTGAGGTCTCTGGAGTCTTCCGGCATACTAACTAGGCAGGGCTCCTAAGGCAGGGCTGTCTGGGGCAACGCTTTTCCATGGCACGTGGCCCAGGTGCTACATAAAGTCATGGGAGTTGGCACAACAAGGCTCCGAAGAAGAGGATGAAGGGTTGGGTTGTGAGGTCACCCTGCTGTAAACTCCAGATGTTGGAATGGCTTCAGCTCCTCACTGCCACCACCTGGTGCTGTCTCCAGTGCCATCGAGAAGCCAGCCTGCAAGCTGGGCAGCAGAGGATGGCAGCTAACACAAAAGGAAGCAGCGCCCCGTGCTCACCCCATCCAAAACATGCTGGACAGTTGTCTTAAAGTGGCCAGGATCCTTTGAGGACATTACACTAGGAGAAATAAGCTAGCCACAGAAAGACGCATACTGCAAGAATCTTGTTTGGGGTCCTGAGTTAGCACAGCTCACAGAGCAGCATGTGGCTGCCAGGGGCTGGGAGAAGGGGGCAGAGTCAAGCTGAGAAGATGAAAGAGTTCTGGGGATGGAGAAGACGAAGGTTGCATGGTGCTGTATGCATCTCGGTGCCACTGAGCTGGACACCAGGAGGGAGAAGACGGGAGCTTCATTTTACACGAATTTACCACAAGCAGGTAGGACAAGTAAGAGACAGGTGTATAGTCTACGCCAAGGGCAGAGACTCGGGGTCATTCCTGGGTGGCCACTTCACATCTTTGGTTCAGAGGAGGCACAGACTGCAGTAGCCTGTGGCACCCTAGGCTTGGTGGACTGGAGCTGCAGCATCCGAGGACACCATGCCACCTGCCAGCAGCTGCTGGCATTGCCTGCAGTGAATCTCCAAGTCCACGCTGCAGAAAGTCCCCCTGCCCAACAGCAGGACCAGGCTACCATGGCACAGATCCGGGGCGGGAGCACAGATACCCAAGACCCACTGATAAAACGCCTATTCCAGGGGACAGGGGTCTGCTGCCAAACGGGGTGTCTGCATTTTTCCAGCACCAAAGAGAAAGCAGCAGACAAGCATACTGCCCACCCATTTTTAAAACATGGAAACAACCCGGAGAGGGAGGGCTGCTTCCTCTTGGCTTGTCTCTGACTCTTGGCAGGTTTTTACTATGTCCACACAGAATCATCCTACCTCACAAACCAAAAATCAGGGCAACTAGCCAGTAGTGGGATGTAAGAGCTGAAAATGAGGGCTGTCCTGGAAAATCTAGGTCACACGGTCACTAATTATACTGAACACGTATGTTCAGGTCCCTGAACTGCACTGGTGCTTTTAGGTTTTGTAAATGATACATGAAAACTTTGATCCAGATCTATTTCTACTTTCTTCCAAATTCCCACTAAAAAGAAGACTTTCCTGCATCTTCAGATTTCCTGGAAAATTATCCCTGCCAACAAAGAGCTGTACCAGCACATATTCTGAGGGTGGTTGCCTTCAGAAGCATCATGCCCAGCACTGAAAATGGCTTCCGGCAACCACGAGCCTCTGCCCCTTGCCCACAGCCCCCCAGGCTGCAGGGGCAGAAGTCTCGAAGATGGACCTAATTTACTGTGATGAATTGTGGCATGCACCACTGAGCCACGCTGCAGCTGAGACCCATTACAGCTAATGATCGCCACGGTCCTCATGAAACACGTAGGTGTGCACCCTCGCCAGTCCCAAAGGACTCACACACCACAAATTGAAGGGCACAGGGTGATTCCCCCCACTTCTAGGATGTTGCTTCTATAGACTATGGCTCAGCTGGCAATCGAGCCATGGCCACAGCATCTCTGTCCACGCACCTGCCCTACCAACACCAAGTGGGTGTGCCTGATGCTTCCCGTCTACCATAGCAGAACTCGCTGGTTCCCCGGGGCAGATCTACAATCATCTCTGCACTCCTAGTCTATTGCATCCCACTGCAGTGAACCAGAGGGGTATGTGTGCACACACACAGGCACTTTTAAAGTGGAGTGTGAAATTAAGAGCATACGAGGCAAGGAGTGGGGGCTGGGGCGATCGCCCGGTGGCTCAGTGGTTAAGAGCATTTGTTGCTCTGGCAGAAGACCCAGGTTCAGTTCCCAGTACCCATAGGGTGGCTCACAACCATCTATAAACAGTATAAACACCATCCTATAAACACCCTCTTCTGGCCTCCTCCGGCACTGAATGTGCAACACATGGAGAGAAAATACTTACATACATAAAATCAAAATGAATAAATCTTTTATTAGAAAATAAAAGAACATAAGAGGAAGACACTCTAAAAGCTGTATACATGGGGGCTGGAGGGATGGCTGGTAAAGAGTGCTTACTGCTCTTGCAGAGGGATCAGGTTGCCAGCACCTACAGTGGACAAGTTATAGCCACCTGTAACTTCAGCCCCAGGGGAACCTGACATGTCTGGCCTTGGAAACCTGCCCATAGGTACCTCAGTACCCACAGATAGATAGCTGTGTAGGTAGCTGCAGGATGGACAGACGTCTAGGGGAGAGACGCTGGGTAGGTGGGTGGAGGGCGGGTTGTGAATGCCCCAATGGCGGGAGTAGGAGAGAGAGTGCCTGGATGAATGAACGGGTCAGAGGTAGGTGAGCTGACCAGAAACAGTGGGCTTGGGTCACTCACTACCTCTACGACCTTAGGATCTCAGAAGACTTAACTTCTTCTAAGTCCTCATTTGCTCATCTGAAGGGGGTGGGGGCTACCTGTATCTACCTTGCACTCTTGTTAGGAGGTATAAAGTAGAAAACACACGTAAAAACAAAATGCCCTGTGACAGACGGGGCAGCTGACTGTTGCCATGGAGGACTATGACATTGGTAAAAACCAAAATATGAATGAATGAATGACCCACCCAGAAAACCACATGTGTGGTGTGGTAAAGAAAATAGGATCTCAGGTTGCGGGCTGGGTCTAGCACCGACCAATTCTGTGGCCTTGGCTTCCTTTTCTAGATAGAGGCATCTCGAGGACTAGGTACTTAGTGTTTCAAAGTGCTGAGGACAGTGTATGGCCCTGGATAGACACTAAGTAACATTGTGATGATTTTTCTGGATCAGGCATCCTCCCCTAGCCCACTGGGAACTCCACACCCTGTCTCGGATCAACCTAGCCTCTTTCCTCTCCCTCCACCACGGTCCCCACCGATGCCGCACTTTATCTGTCCCGGAGAATAGAATGATCCAAGATTTGTCCCAACGAGCCCAAAATATGTCCAGCGCCACACCCTTGAACATATTAGCTATCATCTGAGTCTCTGCTATGTGCTGAAAACTGCTCTTCACATAGCAGTGTCACTTCGATGACACCCCCGTTTCTCTGATGAAGAAACTGAGGCTCTCCTCAGTCTTTCAGCAAAGCAGTCACCCAGCTGGCCGAAGGGAGCTCACTTGTCTCTTGCTGCACCCTCATCCTCTTGTCCCTGACGCCACAGAAAGCCCACACCGAGATGAAAGTGTCACCCAGCACAGGCCTGGACCGACCCGGGCTACCCGCTTGATTCTGTGTAAACTTCAGTGAGTGTAGCCCGCTCACTATTGACACAGCAAAATTAATTTCCTGCCCCCAACCCCGCCCTCGGCTCCTCCGAGTGTTCACGGGGCTGCTGACTGCTGCTACTGAAATGCCAACTTGCATTTCTCATCATTAATTTCTTTCTAAATGTCATTAGTAATTGTTCCTGCCGCACCAAAGAGTACAATCGAAGCTTCCACCAAGAGCACCCTGGTCTCCGCTCTCTGCTCGTGGGGGGCCAGCCCCCTGCTACACTAGTGCCCAGCCTCCAGGCAGGAAGAGGCCAGCTGAACTCCCAATAAGAGGTGGTTCGAGCAGAAGTGGGCCAGGCACAAAGGAGCCTATCCAGGGCACTGGAGCAATGGACACCGACTGGCCCAGGAGCCAGGCTGCCCAGGTTTCTGTCTCCACAACTGCCCACCGGCATCTCAGCCGGTACAGGTGACCATACTGGCTGCACTGGGACTGTGCCGAGGGAGACGACAGTGGGCGAAGGCTTCCCGCTGAGCTGGGCTCAGGGCGTTGCTGACACTCTTACCTCTTCTTGCCTCACACCACCAGGACTGCACGCTCAACTCAGCCACTTACAAGCTGTGGGACATGACATCAACTCCCTGGTGTCCCTGAATCTGACCTGTCAGAAGTAGAGAGCCCAGCGCTCAGGAGGCCGAGGCAGGAGGATCAGTCTGAAGGGTACCCTGCCTACACAGCGACAGCCTATCTCAAAAGAGTGAGAATGAGACTGTAACATTAACTGCCAGCTCTGCCCCCTCTATCACGTCCTCCTGGGATCTGAGTCCCAGTGGCCCTGTTGTGGAGAGGTACTGTCCCTCTAAGAGGGATCATATACCCCAGGTCCCAAAGACCAGAAGCCCCAGAACCCCACAATCAGGCCCTGCCCATGTCCTTCCTGTACATTTAAGACCTCGTCTCTGTCCACATAGGGCAAAGCTTTGTAGTTTGCAACTCTCTGTGAGCACTGAAGCGACACGTCACCCACTGCCACCGGTATTGTCACTGTTACTAAGAAACTGAAGGCATTTGGTCCTGCCTGAAACGGCGCCGGCGAGGGGCTAGGCTCAAAGCACACACAATGGTCCCAGGCTGGAGGCTCCTGGCAGTTCCCCATGCCCATCTGTCGCCATGGCATGGTGCCCCCAGAAAGTTGGTTGGCCCCAGCCCCGGGACATGAATGGCAGGCTCCAACAGGCAGCCCGAGACCCATTCTGAATGCCATCTCTGCTCAAAGCTAAGTCTCTGGGGAGGCCCCCAGTCCCCACACCGGCCTTAACACAGTTCACTGCTCAGCTGGACCAGACCCTGGAGCCCAGAGGACATCTAAGCAGAGCTGGCCACAGGCTCCAGCCACCCTTCCATCGCCCTCCGTGACTGTCAGAAGTCCTTACACATCCAGGGCTTCTGGAGCAGCTGCAGTCTCATGCCCCAGTAGCTACGCTCGGTGCTGGCTTCACCCTTAAAACTGCTGAAGAGTCAAGTGCTAAGCATATGCCTACAGCACTTTTACTTTTTAATTATTATTAGTTATAATTATCTGGCTGGATCTGACAGCAGCAGCACAAAGGAGCAAGGAGACCGGCTCCTCGGTTACCCATATTATCAAGGCCAGGGAGCTCCGACAATGGATCTGCAGATAGTTCCCTGCCTTTTTCTTTCCTTTTTTTTTGTTGTTCTTCTTTTCCTGCATGTGTTCTCTTTCCTACTTTCTCAGTGTTTGAAACATGGTAAAACATACGGGAGAGAGGAAGGGATGGATGAAAGATGATGGATGGTGGGTGTGGATGGATGGGTGGTCCAGTGGGTGGGTGGACAGACAGAAGGATGGATCCGAGGATGGATGGGTAAGGAGTAGGTGGATATGTGGTGGGTGGACAGACAGGCTAATGAGTGGATGGATGAGTGGATAGATGGATTGATGGATGGACAGTGGGTGAATAAATGAGTATGTGGTTAGGTGGAGACGATGAGTTGATAGGAATGTGGGGGAGATGGGTAAGGAGACAGATGGATGGATGGATGGATGGATCTGTGGATGAATGAATGGGCAGGTGGGTATGTAGTGGGTGATAAGTGTATGGAGGGAGGGAGGGAGGGAGGAAGGGGAGGGATAGATGGATGGATGGATGGATGGATGAAGGAAGGAAGGGATGGAGAGTAGGTGGGTGGATGGGTTAGTAGATGAATGGATCTGTAGATAATGAGTGGATGGATAGGTGGGTACGTGGTGGTTGGATAACTGGATGGATGATGGATGGAGCGATGATGGGTGAAGTAGGTAGGAGGATGAATACGTGCTGAGTGGATAAGATGGGTGGAGGAATGGATGGACAGAGGGACGAGAGGTGGGTCACTATGTAGACAGATAGGTGGCAATCTGTTAGTGGATGGATGGAGGGTAGGAGATGAGTAGGCAGAGGACTAGGAAGTAGGCTGATGGCTGGGCGAGTGTGTGGATGGCACAAGTCTTCATCCTCCAAAATCTCACATTTGCACAGGAAATCAGGAATAGACAGGTTATTTCAACTCGTATTGGTAAAGGAGCCTGAAGCTAAACCAAAGGGACTGGAAAAGCCAGAGGAGGGGTGAGGAAGAGCACCCCAGAGATGGGGCTACTTGAGCAGGGTTTGAAGCAGAAGAAGAGAGGAAGGGTGTTCCAGCAGGAAGATGGGCAGTTGCCTCGCACTGGTTTTTCTCTACTTCAGGTCTAGGATGAAACGCTAACCTTTCTTGCTAACCTTGGATCACCCAATCCAATTGTTCAGCCTTAACTTGTCCTGCATGTGCGTGTTGCACACGTGCACACACACACACGCACACACACACACCCCTTTCTACACTACTTTCGTCACAATACAATTCATGACTTTACTGGCTTCCTTAGAATGTTACTTGTGAGAATGAGGTCCCTGCCTGTGTCCCAGCTTTGCCTGGGGCCCCTGAAATGTCACCAGGTTGTGAGTGTGTGCTAAATGAATAACGAAAATGGGAGAAGGGACTGAGCGAGAAGGGTCCCAGTGGAACTTAGACCACACCCCTGGCTCACAGACACCTCCCCCTGGCTGGGCACCAGGATCCAGCCTGGCAGGGCCGGGCTCTTGCGATCAGAGTGCTCCGGGTTGCTTGTTAGAGCACCAGCTCTGCTTTTAATCAATTGTAATCATTTAGCTGGAAGCGGCATGATTAGGCACACACAAGCAAACAGCGTGAGCTAATCCTTTAAACAGGCCCGCTCAGCGCTGTGCTGGCCGCTTGGCCGCCACGGGCCAGCTCGGAATCACTTCCTGCAGCCCCTGGCTTAGTCACTGAGGGGCTCGAGAGTCCAGGACATGGAGCAGGCCCACAGTTATCCCCGCTCAGCTCAACAAGGAGAAGTATGTGTACCTGTGTGAACACCTGTGTGCGTGTGTACACTTGTGCAAACATGCACATGTCATAAATTTGTGAATGCCCAGGAAGGCTGTCCCCACCAGCTCAGAAATGCCAGAGCATTGTTTTGGAAGAAAAAGACAGTTACAGCTCTAGGGCTCCATCCCCACGGTGACAGCACCACACAAGTTCCTGGACACCATGACGAGCTGGAAAAGCAGCACCTGGAAGCCCGGGTCTCGAGCACCGGACTCACCATGGCCAGAGCTATCCCTTCTTCTCTCCTCAGCCCAATCTCAACAGAACCCACTCTGTGGCTCCTCTGCAGGCTCCAGCCTGCCTGCGAGGCCTGGCTGCCAGCAGGGCAGCCCCGTGCCTCCAGCCTGCCTACCAGGCCTGGCTCCCAGCAGGGCAGCAGCCCCACCAACAGCTTTTCCACCTGGCTCACCCAGGAGCACTTTTCTTTTTCATCCCCTGTTACTGCCACCCGTGCTACCTGCTTGGCCCAACTACTAAAATAGTTTCTGGGTCCCCTGACAACAAGGCTTTTTATAGTTCAGCACTGCAGGCCTCATTTAAATCTATTAGCTCATATAAATGGCAATTTATTTAAACTTTGGAGGGTTTCTGTTTGCCTTAGTGGCAAAGACAATTTGGTGTGGTGTGGGGCTCTGCCACTTACTTGAGACTTCACACAACCCCCCCAAACCCCTCAGAGCCTCAGTTTCTACTTCTGTACGTAGAAGATGGCACAACTATCCCAGGGCTGTGCTGAGACGAACTATACGAACTGCTAGAAACAGGGTTGGGTCGTGGCAGAAAGGAAGCAAGAGGTTCACTGCTGTGCATCGCACTTCAAGGATGTGCCCACCATAGAGCCCAGCCCCCGGAGGCTAGGTAGCAGTGCACTGGCCAGGCATCTCTGGGTGAAGCAGAAGGCAGAGAGGACCTGAAGAGGGAGAAGGACATACAATTTGTGCTCTGTTGGTGGGCCAGAGGTGCCCAAGGGGATGTGGAGACAGCTGGGCTGGGCGGGCAGAGGCTGCCACCCCTTCCTTTAGGTTGGTTTACCCTGGCAAGGGGCCGATAGGGCCCCAGGCCTTCATCTGCCGAGGCCTGCGGCTGAAAACACAAGGCCAACAGCCGCCGCATTTTCCAGGTGTCTTATTCCCTAATCGTATCTCCATCCTGCCCTATGGAGCCAGAGGAAAGGCCAGGGTCACAGGAAACAGAGGCGGGGGCGTGGGGGAAATTGGGCCACACTCCTCCCACCTCATTTTTCCAGTCCCCAACATGGCTGTCTGGTACCCAGCATCCAGGCCAGCATGGTTGCCTCAGATGGAAGTTCTCAGAGTCCTGCTTTGTTTCAGCTCAGAAAAGAAAATTCCAATGGGGAAGGAACCTTACAAAGCCATACGGTTGTCAGATTTTCTAAAAGGTAACTGCAGAAAACAACGGCCATACCATTCACCACATGTTCCTCCCTGTGTCCGCCACATGCCAGGGGCCTCTCCCACATTTCTGTGACGAAGATCGAGACTCCCCCATTGTACAGACAAAAAAGCCAACAGGTTTAGGCTGCACAGTAGGACCACAGGAAAGGACAAGGCAGCTGTCCCCACCACGGTGTCCAAGTGACACTTGGCTCCTGAAGACAGGCCCCCAAGAACCCAATGTCATCCCCTACTCTTGGCTGTCGGAAGCTGCCTGCATCCCTACAGTTTCATTCCCCTTGAAGTTTTAGCTCTCTCCAGGGAAGAGAATCAAGAGTAGCCATGATCAAACTTCATACCTTCTCCTAAAACTTGGAGCCCCTAAAGCATGCTGGGAAGCGTCTTCACCCCAGAGTTGCAAACACTTGGGGACAATAGACTCCTGGAAATGGAAACTCCCTGGGGTCGGCCTGGGCCCCCAAGCCCACCATGTGGTCTGAGTGTACAGGTGTGCTGGGCCTGGGGATATCAGACAAGTCCTGCTCGGTCCCTCCTGCTGTTGGCCCCACACGGGCACCGATAATTCCTGGCCCGCTTTCTGTACTGGAACATTTTTTGCTTTCCCCAAAATGTCATGTCGGAATGCACGCAGCAGGTTCTTTTGAGTCTGACCTCTCCTGCTCAGCACGATTATTCTACCATCCACAGACACTGTTCAACAAGAGCCATCCACTCACCAGGAGCTGATGGGAGCTTCCACTGTGGGGCCGCTGCCAGCATAGCTGCTGTGGTTATCAGTGTAGGGCGTGTGGGGTCTCAGCGCCCCTCTCTCCGGATGAACGCGCCAGGCTGGATTCTTGGTAATGGCAGCTGTGTGCTTAACTTTCTTTCGTCTCCTGGCTCTACCATGTTCAACTCCCTCCCTCTGCAGGGTGCCGGAGTTCCAGGCTTCAGTACCCTGGCCTGCATTTGCCTAGCTTTAGCCACTCCGGTGCTGTTGATGGCATCGCATCGCACTGTGGCTTTCTCTGTTCCTTCCTGTCACAACTGGCATTCATCTTCTCTGGGAGGCACGCCTGTCAAAAAGGCTCTGCTCATTTGAGTTTCAGAGTTCATTACACATCTGCTCAAGCCTTTGATAGGCACGTGATGGGCAAGGACCTCTTCTCTGCCTGTGGCTTCTCGTTCTTTCAACAGTGTCTTTCCCAAAGCACGGATCCAAAATTTGGATTTAGGATGCAAATCAACTTTTTCTGCTGCTTGGGTTCCCACCACAGTGTAAGTAAAGCTGGATCTCCGTGGTACGACACACATTGCTGTGACCTGTGCTCCATCTGCTTCGCCCTGCCCACCAGTCCCAGCTAGATGCTTTAGCTGTGCTCTGCCTGCTCTTGCCCTAGCTATACACCTATCTCTTGCTGGCCACGGGCCCTTTGTATACGTGGCTCTCTGGCACAGAAGCCTTCCAGCTCACTCTTTAAGCTTTAGGCCTAGAACTGGTGCTGGGTGCACACTGGGCCCTCTATACCAAACTCCTACTGTGCTCCTACTCACGCATACATGCACATTAGTTTATCCAAAGTCATTTGAATTAACCTCAGCAGAGCAAGCTGAATTCAGATTTGAATAAGACTCCTTCATTTTGGCAACTGTGCTCTGTCAACCCATCCACTCCTCAGAGGCAGACACAGAACAAGCCTGCAGGTGTCCGGTGCTAACTGTCATCCTTCTAGCCCTGCAGCAGAACTTCCTAGTCTTGGAGTGAGAGCTTAATCCTGTGCATCCTCTCAAGCCCTCTTAGCCCACAGTCCCCGTGCTCACCAACTCTAGCTTTGGTGAGCCTCCTGACTCAACATCATATGACACGTGGTCACAAGAGACAGCTAAGGTTCAGGAAAGGCAGGCGTCATGGCTGGCCTCACCGCCTGTTGCCCCATAAGACCTTACGTGGCACCCAGGGGAAAGCTTAGCCTTGCTGTCTTCACACAAACAGGACAATCCAGACCAGCTTCAGTTAATGGCAATGAAATCGTGGGGCCTGAAAACCCTCCTCAAACCCAGAAAATTGCTATTCAAGTTACTTAATGAAAGACATTATTTGCATAGATTTAGTGTTGTTACACTTCCCATTTAAATGGTCTGTAATTAAAATAATTAATTGCAGAAAACAGTGACTTGTTAAGGCTATAATTTAGTGAGGTTCTTGAATTTGAGGATTCCCCCTCAAAGGTTATCTGGGTGACCAGGGAACCTATAGACTCTAGGGTCCTGGTTTCCTTTTTTGGCAGTGCTGGAAATGGGTCCCAGGGCCTGCGAATACTAGGAAGTACTCGACCATTGAGCTACATCCTCCAGCCTTTAAATTCTTTTTTTTTTTTAAGTCAGGGTCTAGGTTGCCCAGGCTGGTCTTGAACTTTTGATCTTTCTGCCTCCGCCTCCTAAATAGCTAGAATTTACAGGCTTGGTTATTTTGGGCTTGGTTAGGCAAAGCGAGGCATACTGTGTTACCCTAGTTTCCCAATACTCATACATTCAGGAAGACAAACTAGTCCCCAACACACTATTCATATGTGAGAGCAACAGGAATAGTCTCCTCTTTCAGGGAGAAATCTATCTATCTGTCTGTCTGTCTGTCTGTCTATTTATCTCTCTCCCTATCTATCTATCTATCTATCTATCTATCTATCTATCATCATCTCTCCCTCCCCACCAGTGCTCCCTGTGTATGTGTGTCCATCTGAGAGAGAGAGAGAGAGAGAGAGAGAGGGAGGGAAGGAGAGAGAGAGAGGGGAGAGAGAAAGTATATGCATGCCACAGTACATATGTAAAAGTAAGAGGACAAACTCGGGTGTCTACCCTTCCCTTCCACACCGAGACACACAGGGTCTCTTTGTTGTGTGTTGCTGCACACACCAGGCTAGCTTTCCTGTAAGCATCCAGGGAGTCCCTTGTCTCCATCTCCTAGTCTCCCATCACACGGTAGAAGCAACAGGACCACAGGTATGCGCTGTAGCGCCTGGCTTTACAAGAGTTGTGGGAACTGTAACTCAGACTTTATGCATATGCAGGAAGCACTTTACCCACTGAACCACATCTCCCAGGCCCTTGGGGAGAAATCTTAAAGCCAACAAGAAGAGACCAGTTGTTCCCCTCATGGTGTCCGGGACAATGCAAGGGGACAAAGCCAGCACTGAGAAAGGCAAAGTAAAGGAAATTGATTTAATGCACTAATGACAGACATACTAAGGTGTTTTTAAGCAGCCTGTCCTGTTGGGTTAGGTAGAAAGCTTCATCCCTCGAGGAACCTGGGTCTACTGACTGATAGATGGGCCACACTAGCAAGGCAGTAGAGTAGGATGGGCTGTGAAAGCTGCATTTGGGAGGAAGGCCATGTGTCACCCCGCAGGCAAGGCAGCTTCCCAGACAGCCCAGTGTGAGTTGGGTAATAGCTCTGGTCCCGGGTACTGGCTCCTCCATGTTCTCCGCATAGAGGCTCAGGGTATGGACCCACCGGGACAGTAAGAAGGACCTGAATCTCCACCGACGATGGTTTCCTAGAAGTGGCCTGTTCTGTTTAACTAGATGCTTAACTCATCCACACTGGGGAGGAATGAAGGTCACATGAACATAAGAATGTACAGGAGCTCAGAGGGCTTGCCAAAAAAGACAAGAAACCAGCACTGTGCAAAGTGAGAGGCCAGAGCTGAGCTCAAGCAGGACCCAGCCAGCCAGGACCCCCTCTGCACCCATCCTGGAGAAGGGGTGAGCTGAAGCTTGGAGAAGAAAGTCCAGCCTGCCCTGCACCAGGAACTGCTATAGCACTGCCAGGGGTGGGGCTGGTGCAGCCTGTGAGCACATGCTATATCTTCAGGGATCTTGTCACATGCCAGCTCCCCTCTGCTTCCTGGCAGCAGCCTCAGCTTCCCAACCTGCGCATTCAGACAGGGATGCTCCTGCCCACCCCTAGGAAGTCAAGTGTGGAGTGATGACATGTGGCTCGCTCTGAGGACACTGTGTGGGAGAAGCTGACTGCATCACTTCCCAGAGGAAGCGAGAAGAGCTGGTGCACCCCTCCATCCTTCCCTCCCTCTTCTCCCTGCATGGTGACCATGGAAACATAGATGGGCAGGGACACTCTGTGAGCATAGGTCACCAAGTATCACAAACCCTGCCTGGATCTGCCGCATGAACGACAAACAAGCCTTTGTTCCAGGCTACAGTAATCTCAAGGATGCTGCTGCTGAAACCCGACCTCCCCGTACTACTGTACGAGTAGCAGTGACTCCCTCATGGGCAGCGCTTCTGAGCACCTATGTGGCTTGGTTCCAATGGATGGGAGTGTGCTCTCTGGGACTGCAGTGCTAAGTGACATGTGTCTGCCATCCCTCTGCGTATGCACTGCCAGTGCCAACGATGGTGCATGGGTGGGCGGGACTGTCCCTTACACAGGGATGCCATTACAAAGTGTGACTTCTGTGTGAGCATGAATGGCGTCTCTAGTGATCGTGTGAATTCTTCCGCATTAATAAGAATTCCCCGGAAAAACCAGTAGGACAGAAGGCTCTGGATCCAGATCCAGATCTTGAGAAAATCGGTACCAAGTAAGAAGAGAAGGAGCTGTGGGACTCAAGGCCAGGGCTGCAGGCGTCTATCCAGTGGTGCCCAGCATGAAGATCCCCCGGCTATGGCAGACTCTGGAGGATTGAGGACACTGGCGGAGAACCCTGTGGCCACCTAAGGTCCACACTGGCCTCAGTAGTCATTACCCTTCCTCTGAGTTGGAGCCAATAGACACCTGTTGGGGACCCAGACTTCAGGTTGAACTTCAGAACTTACCTAACTGGAAAATTACTGATCTAAGAAATAGTCAGTCCCCCCACCTCTGGCGGTTTGACAGCTAGCTGTCCCCGCAGTAACAGGATGTCTTGGTGGCTAGAGGCACCCATTCCCCCTACCAAAGAATACAGCTGCAGTTTCCTCTTTAGATTATAGATATGCTCCCCTTGAATACCCACTCCCCCTCCCCTTCAACACGCTTTTTGCTTTAAAAAGGCTTGCTCTGCTCAATAAAATCGGACCTTGACATGAATCATTGAGCTTGGTCTCGTTCCTTTTTCTCGTCATCCCATACAGGTTATTCACCCTCCTCGCTCCTAAAGTCCTATCTGGTCCTGCTGGGCAGGACAGACACCCACTATTTCTTATATTCCAATTGCCCGGGCAGAGCTAAATTTAGCCTGCAAGGGCCGCAAGGGCCACCAGCCACAAAGCCAAACCCAGCCAATCACCATCAGATGCTCTGAGTGGGAAGTGAAGGAAGAGACCCACTAGGAAGCAGGATGGGTATCAGCTGGAATCTCCTGCTTCAGGCCCTCCTGAGAACGCACAGGCTGGCACACACTATGCCAGTCAGCCAAGAGGGCGGCCACTGGTGCCCAGGGACTGGCGCACTCACCTGCAACTCTGTCTGGAAGAAGAACTTCTGTGGACACTGCGAGCAATCGTAGATTTTGTCCTCCTGTCCGTGCACGGCGAAGATATGCTGCTGCAGCTTGTTGGCCTGGACGAAGACTGCACACACAGACATGGCAATCAGGGGCCTGCCTCAGCCCCAGTCCCAGTCCCGCCACCCTCCCAAGTCGGGATCACCCAGGCATGGGTATGGTTGGCTGAGGACTACTGCCAGGAGCATTTGTCCCTATCAGAGGACTTGAACTAGATAAGCTGAGCCCTGCCATTGAATAACTGTGCAACCTTGGGAAAAACAATTAAGCCCTCTGGGCTTTGTGCCTTCCTTTAAACACTGGAGTTTTTTGTGGTAAGCACCTTGTTGGATATCCAGGAGGATCATACGGGTAAATATGGGTGAGGTGTTTAAAAAATGAAGTAGCACATGGTTAAGATGGTGAATGTACCCTTCATCAGCCAAACACCTTCACACTGCAAGGTAGACACCGTTGTTACCCCATCTGACAGAGAAAAAGAAACCAAGGTTCCAGGAACATTAAATGACTTGCCCAAGGTCCCACTGCAAGCAGATTGCATAGATAAGATTAGAATTAGGTCAACACAGCACAGTGCCCAGTACCAAGCAGTCAGTGAGCCACATGAATCACTGTTCCTGTTGTCAGGGTTACTGTCTGCATCCTTGCATGTGATGCTAACAGATGGGCAAGGGATCTTGAATTGGGGGAGGGAGGGAAGGACCAGGGTGTTCCAGGGTGGCTGGGACCCCAGAGGCATGTGCATACACATGTGTGTCATGAGCAGGTCATAGCATTGGCTTCCCTTCCCGGTGGCAGCAGTCCCCATGATAGCCCAGCCCTGGGCACACCCAGGAGGTGACCCAAAGCAGCTGTGTGTCTGGGAGGTAAGCACTTCAGAGATAGCCTCCTGCCAGGCACCCTCCCTGGGGTGGGCTTCCCGCAGCAGTAGACAGCAGATGTCGAGGAGGCCGGGAGAGCCCAGCTCCCTGTGCACACCGGCTGCCATCTGGGCAGGAGGGGGCCAGCAAAGCCCCCGAGATGTGCCTCAGGCCGGGACAGCCGCTCACTTGCTGGGCCTGGCAGCCAGCCTGAGGGCTGGAGACTTGGCCAACAAAGCTGCCCTCGAGCTGCTTGGCTGAAGCCTGGCTGGGACAGGGGGCTCAAAAGCTGGAAGTGGGTAGGGTTAGGAGAGTATACAGAGCTGCCCTACTGATGCTGGATGGAGCTCATGGCTCCAGGGAGCATGGGGGAACCTAGGAGGGCTGGCTGCAACAGAGAAGCTGAGGCTGGAGAGAACAGCTGCTCAGCCACAACAGGAGGAACAGGAAAGGTGTCACCCAAGCTGCCCTAGAGGAAGGGACAGGCAGGCTATAGGTCAGCTCCAAATTCAGGGAGACAGGGCTTCGAAGAGAAAGGGTTGAAAAGGCTGAGCTCCTCCCACCTCCCATGCATTCTTGCCATGCATACATGGATACCATACCTGTGAAGCACACGGGGCACTTGAAAGTACCACCCATGCCCTCGAAGCTGTGCTCAATGAGGTGGCAGAGGAGCTTGGCGGGAGAGTCGAACATCTGGTTGCACAGCTTACATTCGTGGTTAATGCCTTCCTCTGCAAGGGAAAACGACAACTTCAGTGAAGCTTACACAGGAGCAATGAGCACCAAGACATCCTGGACCAGTCCTGGGTCACCCTACACCAGCCCTGGGACACCCCATACCAGCCCCAGGACATCCTATACCAGACCCAAGACACCCCACACCAGCTCCAGGACACCCCACACCAGCCCCAGGACACCATACACTAGCTCCAGGACACCCCGCACTAGTGCATTTCTGATCACTGGAATTGAAGCTGGTGTCGGGACCACAGACACAAGCTAAATCTCTGCTCTGGAGGTTTCATCTCTGACTCTTGCAGCAGCCAGGGTTTGGGTCTAGATGTGGGTCTCTGAAATGTTGGTTATGGTTTCTCCTGGACCCAAGCCGTGTTCAACACCTTGAGTTCTGAGACCCTGTGGGAAGGGGCCATGCTGGGTACCAGACAATAAAGGAGGTAAACAGGTCTTTAAAACTCAATCACATATTCATCGAGAGTCTATAAAGTGCCAGGAACTGGCTAGAATGGGCTATACTTTCTTTGGAGAATGAAACAGATAACGTCTTTCGGGGTGGGGTGGCATGAAACGTCCACTGGTGAGTTGGATGCAAGGGTTGCTCTAGAAGGAAGTGGCAGGGAGGGACAAATGGCAGAAGGGAATTGAAGGAGCTTGGTGAGACCCTAGAGCAGTGGTTCTCAACCTTCCTAATGCTGTGACCCTTTAATACAGTCCTCATGTTGTGCTGACCTCCCTTAACCACAAAATTGTTTTTGTTGTTACTTCATGACTGTGATTTTGCCACTGTTATGAATCATAATGTAAATATCTTATATGCAGATGGTCTTAGCTGACCCCTGTGAAAGGGCCGTTCAATCCTCAAAGAGGTCACGACCCACAGGTTGAGAACCACTGCTCTAGAAGAAGTTGCAACAAGCAAACCGTGTCTCTTGTGGAAACCGATGCCTACGCTGTGGGTCACAAGGATCGGCAGACTCTTCGATCGTCTGCCTGCCGGAACAAACGCTCCCGCCGCCTGAGAACTGCGTGGACACCTAAGCTTTCACTCCATGATGCCCAAAGAGTGGACTGAGCGGAGGACCACGCCACGCCTGCCTTAAGAATTGTTGAGCTTAGATTCAACAGCCTTGCCCAGAACCAAGATCTGGGTTCAGATGCTGCCCTGTTCTCCAGCAGGCTGCGTGTACTAGGTGCATGTGAAGACAGCATGAATGAGTCAGTGCTCCTCAACCGTGACAGGCGGGGAGCTCCGTGCGCTCAGCCCAGTGGTTAGAAGGTGTGAGCACGCCCCGCCTGGAGCATCATGTCAGCTGGAGTAGAAGTCAGCTTCCGCGCTTCACTGTGCCTCAGTGTCCTTTCAGACGCACTCAGGAGCATCCTTCCTCTTACAGTCAAGGTGGGACTTAATGAGTAAATTCATACAAAGCAGCACACAGCAAGTGCTCAATTAGTGTTTACTGCTGGGCATGGCCATCTTGGCAAAAATGCAATCTGGGACAGCCAAGGACACAGCCCTCCCTTGGCTCCCCGGGGAACTGGGCTCACCAAAGGTGCCAGGTGCTCTGATTTACCCTCAAAGGCAAGAATTAGGTAGCAGAGGGGCTCTGCTGGTGGCAAGCCACAGACACAGATGGGCTGAGCCTCCTGGCGAGTCCCTGGGTCCCCAGGCCCTGGCAGGAATGCCGGGACAGCAGGCCCTCAGCTACCCCCCCCCCACACCCCAGGTGCCCCCACTGCTGAATTGCACACTCGCATGTGCAGGTGGGCCTGCCCCACATAGCCCAGTGGCTGGAATCTGCTGGGTTTTTGTCATGTCCCTAGAGCCCCAGCAACTAGGCCACGTGCACCCGGCAGAAACACGAGCAGATCTTCCCTTTACGCTAGCGGAAAAGAGACTCATTGACAAGTTTGGGGACACCGGGCAGGCTCAGCACGCTTGCCACAGAGGCCCCACGCACCTCCTCCACTTCCCAAGGGAGACGTCATTGTAATTAGAAATGACTTCCAGTATGGGGGCTGCCTCTAAAGACCCCCCAACATGCCCCATACTCCTCCACACTACACCAACAACGCTTCTCTGAGCCCGATGCACGGGATGAACACACGCATGCAGGAGTGGGTGAGAACCAACCTTCTGCGCGGCTTTCCTATGGCAATGTGGACAGCTCTGCTCATGGCTGAGGCCGGGGAGGGGGGGGGAGGAGGTGGCGGGTAAAAGCAGCAGCTGTGAGAGGTTTCTACAGAGGTTTACGACAGCAGTCTCAGAAGCAGCACTGCTGACTAGGAAAATGGAATTTCCAGGAAGAAGAAGCCTTCGGGTTCAGAGAATGAGGCCACTTGCTAAGATTGGGGTGTTGCTCCGTGTGGGATACAAAGCCCATCACACGCGTGTGCCCCACCCCCACCCCACCTCACCCACGAGCAGCAATCTCTCACTGCTCCGGGATCCAAGACTCTCCAGGCCCAGCAAGAAGGCTGTGGGCAAGAACGATGCCTTACAGTCTCGCACCTCCTGAAACACAGGCTACCTATAGCGGGGCTTCGGAAGGAGTCCTGAGGAGAGGTGCCCAGCTGGGCTTCTGCCCGTTTGGCTAGAGCTGGTTCTGCAACAGGGATGAGGGATGGCTGACTGGCTGCTCTGACTCCCAAACAGAGCCTTTCACCACTTGGCTGTGAATGGGGCGGGAGGCTGTCTGATATACAAACACTGAGAGGACAAAGAAGGCTCCTGCAACTTATAAATCAGAGAAATCATGTCTGACAGTCACTTCCCGTTTCGTGAGCGCTGAGCAATTCATCAGCCGCTCCCCTCTGATTCACAGAGGCAGCTCCGCCCAGCGCCCGCGTTCATAAATATGTGCACAGTCAGGCGGCCCTGAGCCACCAGCCGCTTGCGGGGCCTAAACGGCTGACAAATCACAGCCCAAACCTGTGTCAAAGTGAGGTTCCAGGCTAATTAGATCAAAAGCCCAGCAGACAGACAACTGCCTGTCTGGGACCCTTTCCTCTATCTCCCCCAAGTGCTTAAAAGAGTCAGACCTGGGGAAGGGGGGGGGGTGTATAACACAAGCAGAAAGTCCAAGTGCGAAGGGACAAAGAGCCCTGGGGTTCCTGCAGATCTAGGAATGTCTTTCACTCAGCTTGGCCTTTGATTTGCCAGTCTTCACAGATCGGGCTCCTCCCCGTGGCAGGGTGGGCTGCACTCCCTGGGGTGCCTATCAAGCGCACCTCTGCCTAGAAAGCCAGCCCGGAAATGAGGGAGGGCCAGGAGGCGGTAAGGGACTGTCCTAGTTAGTGTGACAAACGCTGTCGCCGGCTGGTATGCATGGTGCATATGACCCACTGTCAGCAAGCCCAGTACACCCTGCAGCCATCAGTCTCACCCCCGGGCTCCACCAGCCTCGCCTTCTGTCCCAAGACAGTGGCGTCCTCTGAGAATCGCTTTTCTGAATTATATAAGATTGCGCAGGGCTTGCCACACCTCGGAGCAGAATGACAAAGCTGTCTGGGAGCTCTCGGGCCTCTCCGCCCCAGTGTGGGAGCTGGGGGACTCTGTGAGTTAAGACTCACGATCGCTTCCATCCTTTCTATTCTTTTTTTTTTTATATAGCACATGACAGGCATCCATAAGAGAGACCCGCGCACCTCAAGTGAGTTACGCAGCCCCGCTCGTTTGTAAAGTGAAATGCAGATCTCGCCCTGAAATTCAGATCTGCCTCCTGCTCCCTGTGAGTCATGCTAGCACCAGGAATCTATTGATTCAGTGTGATTTTTTTTTTTAAAGTGAAAATAAGCTGGGCATGGTGGTGTACACCTGAATCCCAGCACTCAGGAGGACTGCTGTGAGGTCAAGGCCACCCTGGGCCACGTACTGAGTTCAAGGCCAGTGCTACATAGCAAGAGTCTGTCTCTAAGACAGACAGACAGACAGACACACAAATAAATGGATAAAGTCACAATGTGCCAGGTAAACAAGCTAGCAAGCATAAAGCTTCCAGAGCCCCTGTTTTCTTTTTTTTTTTTTTCCTCCTCTGCTCAGGAATAATAAGTGTTAATTTTACACTTCATTTCTCAAAAAAAATAATAGGATATGCTTTTGCTTAAAACCAAGTCAGCTCACTGGAACCTTTCAGGCTGAAACTGTGTCACCCAAAAGAGGAGCTGAGGGCTTTGTGGAAGAGCATCGTGCAGAGATGATAGCACCCTGTAATGTCCTCGGCACCGACTTTTGTCTCCAGAAGCATTTGATCCTTGGCACATACTTATTTCCATACAGGTCTTGGGGGAAGCTAGAAGGAGAGAGAGCCGATTATCAGAACCCCGAAGGTGAGGCTGCAGTGGGTCCTGCTGATGTCAAAGGCAGGCCAAGCACACACTCAGAGGCCATAATTTGCTGCCTGGGAGAGAGAAGCAGCAGACTGTGGAGGGAGTGGACGGGGCATTGTTCTTGGACTCCACTGAGCTGAGCAGACCGCTCCAGACATATTGCCTGATCTGGATCTGTTGGCCGAGACTCCATCAGGGAAGCTACTCTGTCATCGTTAATGTGTGTCCTTCTCTGGAAAGGGGACTGGTGACTTCTACCTTGTGTCGACAGGAGGCACAACTAGTCACTTATAATTGTAAAGTGATAATAAAGGACGTGCAAGTCAGAACCAGAACGAAACACCTGGGTGTGAGCCTTAGTGCCACCACCATTTTCTGTGCAATTCGCTTAACCTCTTTGTGTTTAAGTTTCTGCTAGAAATTGGAAAGAATGATCATAGGGCTTTTGCAAGACAGGCAAGCAGACTAACTCTGAACGGGACTTCTGCCCTCATTGAAGTTCTTCCCAAATTTCCTTAACCTCTTCACTGCACTCAGGTAGGTGTTTGCTCAAATGAGACTTCCTTGCAGAGGTCTCAGGGGACATCTCTCACTAAACCAGGGCAGTCTGTATCCTGCCTAACACCTCTTGTGCCTTTATAATCCGTGGGAGAACTCACTACCACCACAAAGCTGGCTGGCTAGACGCTGGGCCACAGGGTGCAGGGAGGTGCCTGACAGCTGGCGGCTGCCTTAGGTCAGCAAGGAACAATGCACGTGATGCCTAGACACCACAGAAGGTGCTGGGAAATGTTGTCACACGTCTGTGGGCACTCCCGACACACTGATCTCATGTTTACTATTTGGATCCTCTCAGAACCACAGCGGCTTCTTAGCTCCCTCAACTGACCCAAGAAGAGAGGGGCCTTGAGAGAGGTTGTCTCCTCCAAGGACCACGTAGGACACGCATCCTTCTTCCTCTTGAGGGCCACGCTAGCCTTAGAACACATAAGTCAAAGACACAAGACTCGATGGCCAGAGCCAGCAATATACCCTGTGTTTCTTAATCAAGCTGGCAGTGACATTCGGACCCCAGGACAAGAGGCCCGAGGCTAAACACCTGCCTTCTCATGCCTCGGATAGCCAAAGGGGTGTTGCCACCGAGATAAGCATGTGCACGTGCAAGTATGAACCACGGGTCACTGAAACAAAAGCCATATCCTCAGAACTCTAACTGGAGGAGGGTACCAGGCAAAGGGGCTCATTTCAAGTGAGCTCGGCATGGCACCCTGGATGCCAGGAGACACTTACATGGAGTGGTGCAGGTAGGAGGGAGAAGACAGAGCAGCAAGTTTCCATGTTTGAGTTAGCTGGGTCTCTTGCTAGTACTAGCTCAGGTTGGCAAGAAGGCTGGGGACTTTCCGAGTGAGGGAAAGGCAGTGACATCGTGGGATGGTGCCAGGCTGTGGCATCATCCTTGAGACGGCGTTGATGCAAGTAGAGGAAATGCAAGGGAATGTGGTCCTTGAAGCCACCGGTTACCAAAGAAGAGCTCCATGAGGCATGAGGCATGGGCCCACAGCCTGGACCCACAGCCTGCCCCAAACAGCAGGTCAAGAGTCTGAAGTCTGCACCCCAGGCCCAGACACACCTCTGAACCTTTGCTCATGGAGATGAGAGAGGAATGGGTGCTTCAGCCAAACAAGCAAACGAAGAGGCAGGAGATAGGTATAGTGTAGACACAGAACAGAAAACAGGAAGTGGCTTTTGTTCCCAGCCAGGAACAAAGATCTCTAGGCAGAAGACAAGGGAGCACATGAGTCATGAGGGCCAGAGGTGAGAGGTGAGACAATGAAGCTGGGAGTGGACAAGGGTCAAAGGAAAGAGCTAGATGGGTGTACAGGAAGCTCTTCCTGGGAGGCAGACCTGGATCCTGACAGCTCCTGGTACACACATACCCCAGGCCATGTGTCCCTAACCAACAGTCCCTAGGAGCAGAATATCAAGCTCAGCCTCAGACCCAAAGAGATGACGTATGTTCAAAGTGTCCTGGTATTTGGGGCTTGTGCTAAGATTTGATAACCGCCGATATGGCGCCAGACACTACTACTCGAACCAGAGAACAGGGCATAGATCTTTAGGAGGGAGGAAGTGATTAATCTAAAGTTACATTTTGCCAACACCTTACAGAAGATTAGGAATCACCAGCTAATATGGAAAACCATCTCCTGCAGGGAAAGATACTGGAAACCCCATGAACAGGTGACCACTCACCCTCGCCAGCCTCCCAACATCACCAATGCCCCGTCCAATGCTTGGTACTGTGTGCCCTTTGACCCTCCATACCAGTCAGGAAGGCTTGAATTGAAGGGCTCACTGCTACTGCTGCCACCGCCGCCACCCCCACCTTGGGTTCACGGTTTCCTAATTAATCCTGGAGGATGGGCTGTACTCTTCACACTCTCCAGGGGCACCTTCCCAGGCCTGTCTGGCCAGGAGGGACCCATCATCACACAGTCCCCCGATGTTTCAGGAGGTCCTATAAATGAGCTCTGGCAGCCTGAACTGGGGCCCCACAGGGACCCAGAGTCTCTTCAAAACAGAGCCCTGACAATTAGGCAGTCTGAGTTTTGAAAGGCCTAGGATTGATGGTGTGGACAGTAAAAATATCACCTGGGGAACTGGGTGTAGTCCTTGGAGGGTTGCCTGAGGTCAGTTGCTATGGCAACAGAGAATGAGCTCAACCTTGTAACTGACCCTTATCTTTTTTTGATCTGTGGGCCACTTGGGGCCAAGGCTTGAAATCAACTGGAAAATAATCCGGTCACATATCAGAAGGAAAACTATTTATACTTATTTACCCAGGTACCCACTCACACACACCCCATCCCCTTAGACAGGGATGGTAGGGCCATAATGAGCCAACGACAGTACACCAATACACATGGAGGCTATGGAATGTTAGGATGAAAGAAGCCTGAGCAGAATGTAGTCACTGTCATGGACAGGCCCCTGGACATGGGAGGAACTGTTACCTCTCCCCACGGCCCCTTGCTTTCTCCTAAACCACCCTGGGCCTTTCTGCCTCCTGATATCTAAGCAAGTCCACTAAGCAGGGGGGTTCTGCACGTCCCCCTATTGTCTGCTGTGTGGGAGTGTTGTGTAAGCTTGGGAGGATCCCCTCCTGACTCTCCCCTGTGCCAGAGGCTTGCTCTAGGCTGTGAGGCTCAGAGGAGCCAGGCAGGGGGGCATGCTTCTATAACTGAGGCTGACACTGAGGCTGGGTTGGTGAAGGACAGTCTCTCACGCTGGGAAAGACTAAATTGGCTGTCTTGGCTACCCACACTCTCACCTAGGGTTCCAGGGCAAGATCAGCCACTTGGCCAATCCCATCTTCAGGATGTTGCTCTTTTAAGTCGCAAACACTGCTTTCACCTACTGCAAAACTGAAATCCAAAGACTCCAGACAATTCTATTGACTGGAACCCAAGAGTCACATCAGGGGTTGGATCTCAGTCAGAGGGCAGCAAAGCTAGGGTGATTCCGGTATCACTGTAGAATTCCTATCATTTGGCATGTGCCTCTTCAAAGAAGTAAAGAGTCTGAGGCTGTCCGGCTCAAAGGCAGTCCTGGCTCTACTGCAGACTACAGGGTAAGAGCAAGCACTTTCAGAACATGAAATGTGAAAGAAGTCTGTTTCCCAGGGCTTCTCAAGAGTGAGAGTTGATGAGGAGAGACTGGCAGACCACTGGGAATGCTACTCTGTACACAGAGACCGATGCCCACCGTGTACAAATCAGAACCCTAGAACCTGGTGGGCATAATCAGAACAATAGAATCCTGATCACCTTCCAGAATATAGGGCCCCGTGGCTCACATGATTTCCCACCGCCACCACTCAAGACATGCTTAAAATTACCCTTGTACTGCAGCAGGCAGATGACAAGCACCAGACCTCTGTCATTCCTTTAAAGAGTTCACGCCAGCTTTGTGGCCACCCTCCATCCACCTCCATACTGCTCCCACGGATGTGCTGCTCTGCAGATGGCAAGTCCTTTCACTCAACTCTAGGCTCCCAGCAGCCTCCTGGAGCTAGTGGGACTGGGCTTTCGCTGTGCCTCTCCTGCTGAGTCTCCTGGGACCAGGCTCTCTCTCCTTGTGGTTCCCCCTGTCGCTCTTTCTTAAATACATGTTTATTTATGTTGTGCAAGCATGTGTGTGAGAATGTGGGTGCATGCATACAGGGGTCAGAGGACAGCTTCTCGGGAGTTGGGTCTCTCCTTCTACCTCGTGAAGACGGGGTCTGTTTCGTTTCCATCGTTATGTTGGGTACTCCATGAGATCCTCCGCCTCCCACTTTCCAAAGAGAGATGCACTTCAATACCTAATGACATCTGACTGTTTTCAACAAGTATTCCAGGGATCAGCCTCAAGTCGCCAGGCGCATGCAGCGAGCACACCGACCTTCTGAGCGATCTCCCTGGACCCTTGTTCTCTCTCAAAACACTGAGGGGCTTCCTTCCATGAAGCCCAAAGAAGTATGGAAAGGACTCTGGCTCGGTCCAAGTGTACCTCTGGTGCCTTGGGCCTAGCCAACATCTGCAGCTGGGCCCAGTGTACACAGCTCCCTAACTTGAAAAGTCCCGAAGCCTCAGTCAAAGGCTGGAGTGGCTTGGGTGGGACACAGCTGGGGAGTCTTGCAGCATCTCAGCTGGGGACCATGAGGGGAACACCAACCTTCAGCTATCTGCATAGAGTATACTCTCCGGAACACAGTGACAGGTTGTCTGGCAGAAGAGATGCCACCGAGGAACAGAAGGCAACTCTCTCTGCTCCCTTCTGAGCGGAAAGAGGATGAATGGATGAACCCTCATCATCGCCCTCAGACAGGAGACGGTGATGTCTTCAACCGCAACAACGAGGTACAGCCACTGCACTTCTAAGCAGTTAAGACTTCTTGGAGGCTGGCGCGTAGCTCAGTGGCAGAGCCCTTGCCTAACACGGTCAAGACCTGAGGTTCAATGCCCAGCACCCTCAGAAAATTAAATTTAAAAGAAAATTATCTTTTGCCTTCAAACTTCTGGAACTTGAAACTTTAGAAGATTTGAAATATATTGAAAAGGAGCTGGTCCCCGGCTCTCCTTGCGCCCACACCCTTCTATCTGCCGCCCCGAAGTCGGATGCTTTAGAAACCAGAGACTCTACATCCCCTGCCTAGGCTGCCTGGGAACAAGTAACTTAGCCCCTTAGCACATCGCTGGTCTTAGATTAGTTTTCCACAGCAAGGCAGCTGCCTAAGACTCCATCTTGTTAATAATCCTCAGATTAATGGCCTCTAATAATATACAATTAACGTGACAGGCAGGCTACAAAGCCCTCATTGTCACCGACCCTGCCGGGGACACATGAATTACCCCTGCTTCAAGGGTTTTCTCTACTGACAGCATCACTTTCTGTCCCCACCAAAATCATTACTTGAAATGAGCGACAGCATTGCATCAAAAAAGCCAGGCAGCGGCTCACGTGTACGCGGAGACACGGTGCACAGTGGCAGGCGAAGGAGCCACATTTTCACACACGGTCCCCCCAAGGTCAGAGAAGGTCAGAGGCAGAATCCTCGTACTCAGTAGGACCTACAGTGAGAAGTCCTGTTGCTCAGACAGCTTGGAACCTACAGTTCACTGCTTCCTCGAGGTCTCTTTGGCCCTTAAGTGGACATGGGGCATCTCACCCCCCCAGTAGAAAAAACAGAGGACAGAAAGTAATGGTTAATTTCTCTTGAAAATTCTTTTTGTTTATTTATGTTTAATAAAATAGGCATCTAGATCTATACCATCCAATATGGTAGCCCCTTGTCACTCTTCGCAATTCAAATTTGAATTAATTGTAATCAAAATGAAACTCAGTTCCTCAGTCAGGTTTTCAGGACTTAACAGCCAATGGGGCTGCCGGCTGCCAGTCAGGACAGTATGGGGTATTTCCACAGAAAGTTCCTCAGGACAGCACAGAGTCAGGATGTGGCACAGTGAGGAATGGCGGGACCTACAACAGCCCTGGTTCAGTCTGTGTGCACTGAACTGAACAGAAGAATATGTGCTTCAAAGCACAGTGTTCCTCAATTTGCAGCGGTCCACAGCCAGCAAAATCCACTGTCAGTGGAACATGGGCTCAAAAGGCAACGGGCATAACTCGGCTGGGCAACATGGCCCACTGAGGCCTCTGTTATTTGCCACCCTGTCTATGTGTGGCTGCGCAGCATCTCCAGAAGGTTTCCAACAGGTGGATCACTCAGAATTCCAGGTATGATTTCTGATAAACCCACATGGCTTCACAGAATCTCCAAGCCTGACCGTAGAGCTCCATGTGGCTTCTGAGTGCCGCTTGTGCAACCTCAGTCTCAAAGAAGCAGGGTTTTTGCTGGGACTCAAGTCCAGACAGAAGAAAAGACCAAACTAGGAATTTGAAGGCAATGTGGAATAGTGAACAAACACACTCAAATGGGCGACACTTCCTTCAAACAGTCTGGTTTAGTGGGAAAGTCACACAGACAGCAAGGTACAGTGTCCGGAGGTATGCAAGCCTCTCGGGGATTCTCAGGTCCATCCACCCTTCCCCTGGTCTCCGCCTACTATCTATCTCCAGAGCAAGCCTAGAGCCATCACCTGAACATCTTCCTTCAGCAGGCACAGGACAGGGGTAAGGCAGAGCTGAGTTAGCTCAAGCTCATATGAGCGCTCGAACTGTTCAGCTCTGAAGCTGGGAGATCCCAGACACTTCCTGAGGATGCCACCTCCTGGTGGCAGCACCCAGAGACTAGACACGAGGTCTACTACCTCTAGACAGGTTTGAGGCCTGCAATTCACCTGCTGGCCCTGGCTGTGCTACCACTTGCCCCGCAGGTGCCACAGGCTAAGGTCATTGATAAACACATTGACCAAGACGAGGTAGTCTGGAGCAATAGCTCCGACAGCCTGCACCCCGGAGAGGCAGGGAACAGGGGACAGGCAGAGCGTACCAGCAGTAGGGAAGCAGGCTGCCTGCTGAAAAGCGGGAGACCAGGGTGGAAAACAGACAGGCAGCCTCAAGCCAGCTCAACAGGCTAGGGTAAGATGTGAACAACATCGGGTCATGCAGTGTGGTAGGACGCACACACCACTCCCAGCTCCCATATATCTCTGGCTTTCCTGGTGTCTTTTCCTTTTTTTCAGAAAGGGCATCTTTCCGGATTATTTGAGAAAAGAAAAATAGCACACCCCACCGCCACTCTGCATCTTCTACCTGGCTCCATCTCCCCACAGCTGCTGCAGGCTCTCCTTCAGTCTGCGATACAGGCTGACCAGACAAGCGTTCCAGCTCTACTGTATACTCTTCTGCTTGAGAACCTGGAGCTACTCCCTTCCGCCCACCTAAACTTGCATCTTCTGCCAGAAGGCCCAGGCCCCACCTACCCAACCCCCACCCACAACTGACCCCACCCTCCTCACTCCTGATAGTAGGCCCTCAATCAGGTAATTCTCTCCTCTGCTCTGCTTCTGTCCTCGTACCTGCAAATGTGTAAGACAGCGGTTCTCAACCTGTGAGTTTCAATGTGTTATGAAGTAGCAATGAAGATAATTGTATGGTTGGGGGTGGGGGGTTCACCACAACATGAGAAACTATTTTTTTTCAACTGTAATTTTATTTTTATGTGTTTGTGTGTGTGTGTGTGTGTGTGTGTGTGTGTGTATCTATGTATTTGTACACCTGTGTGTGGGTGCATGTGTATATGTATGTGTGTCTGTGTATTTGAACACCTTTGTGTCGGTGCCCATGGAGGCCACTAGAAGGTTTGAGATCCCCTAGAGCTGGAGTTAGCAGCAGTTGTGAGCTGCTTACATGGATCCTGGGAACTGAACTCAGGTCCTCTGTAGGCAGCATATGCTCTTAACCACCGAGCCATCTCTCCAACCCGATGTGTTTGGTAGTGTTTCTTTTCTAGTTTATGGAATGATTTTGGTTTTTTTTTTTGTTTTGTTTTTTCAAGACATAGTTTCTCTGTGTAGACTTGGCTGTCCTAGAACTCACGTTGTAGACCTTGAACTGAGGTTCAAGCTGGCCTTGAACTCAGAGATCTATCTGTCTCTGCCTCCTGAGTGCTGGGATTAAAGGTGGTGTGGGATTAAAGGCTTGAGGAACTGTATGAAAGGGTTGAGGCATAAGGGAGGTTGAGAACCACTGGCCTGAGAGATGTCTACTGTACACAAAGCTAGCTGACCTGTTACAACAAATAAAAGCATTCTCTTTGCTTATGTTTACTTAACTTTCTGTCTCTTGCAATCTAAACAACCCTATCTAATAAACTCTGTGAGGACAGGAAATCATCAAGTTTTTATAAACCTCAGGTAGACACACAGATGTTCAATGAAGGCCAGGTTGGGTTGATTAGTTGCTGGCTCATGCTTGTCCCGTCTCCCTGCTCTAGGGATGGATCAGCCCTACAGCTCACGGACCATGGCAGCACCCCACACCAGCCCAGATGCCACTTGATAGGCCTAGGTGCCAGCCTTGCTGTACGATTCCCTGGGCATCACACACAGTGACTGGCAAGGCTAAGTCTTTCCATGAGTCACGCCCCAGCCAGTGTGCTGCTCTCGGCTGGTCCTGCCTGCCTTCTGCTTCCTTGTTACACTCAGCTGTCACTTCCCAGGCAAGCACAGCATTCATAGCTCAAATGCCAACAGCCACCCACAAGCTGAGGGCTCTAGGTTGGTGACAGTATCCAGAGACCAGCACCCTCCCTGTCTCACAGGACTACTGGGTGCACCTGCAGGATACAGCAAGTGTTTTTGTTATCGGCAACATTATCACAGTAACGACTGACTGTGGTGGGGATGCAGGCCCCTGCACCTGGGGGTGACAGAGTCAATGAAACCCTATCTATCATATGAAGCTTGCTTAGAAAGAAAGGCCAAGCCAAGGAACATGTGCAAAAACTCTCAGGAAAAAACAAACCAACCAGGGCACTCAGAGATGCATCAGCCCAGCTAGGCTTACACCAGTCCCTTGGTCCTTCTTACCTGAGATAGTCAGCCTTGAGACTCAGGGCCCAGGACCTCATGGCCACTCTGAGGGCAGGTGGAATGTCAGAGGCCTATCATGAGGAACCAGAGTCCTGCTGTTACCAAAGGTTTTGCTCTGGAAGGATGGTACCTCCCTTCCCACTAGACATCACACGCACGCACCTTGATGAGGAGGCTCAGCTTTGCAGAGCCATCTTCAAGTCTGGCAAAGTAAACATTTCTAGCACAGTATCTCTTACTACAACAAATACTTAACAGCTCCCAGTCCCGTTATAGTGACCTCAGGGTCCTGAGGAAAGAAGACACCCAAAGCTGACTTCTCTGCCTTTACTGCATGCTTTGATCACTCTAATCATTCAAGAAATGGGCCTTAGCAAAGCCTTGGAACTCCTCAAGCCAGGTCCCAACAAAACACATTGAATAACAGTCCCAAAGCCAAGACTGTGCCTCCAATATGGGAGTCCCTTGAGTGGAGCCCTGTTATGGTCCCCTGGGAGAAAGCTTCTTCTTCCTGCTCAGGCTCAGAAGAGCAGAGATCCTGTAAATACTGTAGAGACTAGGCATATACCAGCAAGATCAGGGCCCGGGATGAAAGTATAGATCCAAGTAGTCTTTGTCTTTAGCCAGCAGAGAGCCCCAAATCTCTCAGTGACTTTCCACGAACCCTTGCTCATCTGAAAGATGTCTTTAGAACTGGATATCTGCACTTCCTCCTAAGAACACTTCCTGTCCTCAGCCATGTATAGCCTGGGAACTACTAAGACACGGCTCTCCATACCAGGACATAATCAGAGGAAAGACTAGACTACACTCTTGCTCTTGCAGCCTAGACATAGCTAGTGAGAGCCAGGCACAACTGGTACTTAACCAGTGCTTGCTTTGGGGAGGGGCTACTCCACAGATAAACAGTATTTAGTACCTGTCCATGGTCCTGCCCACTGAGACAAGCACTGTTTCTAAATAACAGTGCCTCCAGCAGTGGACATAAACATGCACTCAATACAGTACTATTGGGGTTGTGGGATGGAGAAGAAGACAGCTACGGTGGGTCACAGGAAGAAATCAAGGGATCGTCTTTTAAACAGCAGGACACTTAGTGTTGCTTGGCTGCACTGTCTAGTTTTACTGTAATGTGAACAAATAGCTTTGTAATAAAATAGAATTAAAGCTATTTAATTAAAAAAAAAAATGAGCCCAGGCCAGGCATAGTGGCACATGCCTTTAATCTTAGCACTTGGAAGGTAGGGGCACACAATCTCTGTGAGTTCAAGTCCATCCTGGTCTGGTCTACACAGTGAGTTCAAGGACAACCAGAGCTACACAATGAGAACCCTATTTTGAAAAAATAAATAAATAAAATAAAAAAATTTGAACCCAATAAATAATAATTGAGACAAGTGTGGTGTTGACAGTGTACCTGCTCTGTAACAGAGGTGACTGGAGCATAGATCTCCTGGTCCCATTCAACCCCTGCCCTGCAGGCCCCTGGATAAGAACACAGGCTGGTCAAAGCATAGAGAATAAATGTTTATGGAATGCTCAGGTAGAAAGGAGACACCCCCCTTCTCTCCAAGACTCAGGGAACATCACGGAGGAGTAGAAGGAGGGAGAGGAGGAGGAGGAGGAGGAGGATTATAAAGATTTTAAGAGCCAGAGGTCAGGAAGGAGCCGGGAGAAACAACATCTTCTGGACATGACAGGACCACTACACTCATGAGCTGACCAGCTGTGGTTGTCGGCATAAGATCAACACAGGATCAAGCCAGAAAACATTCCAGCATGGAGAAGGTAGGGGTTTACAATCCCCCCCCCCAGCTAAGGGGTTACTGACAGTTGATGGCTGCTAGAGGAAGGTGAACCTATTTTCACTGAGGGCCTGGCATCAGGAAGGTCTACAATGTTCTGGCGAATGGCCCCACACTCATGAGAATAGGGGTACTGCAAGCTGAACTCAGTGTGTTACTAAAAAGAAAAAAACACATGGAGTTGGAAGATCTTGAGTATGCATCTGGAAGGAGGGGGCAGAGATGACCAGAAAACATTGTATGCATGTATAAGATTCTCAAAAGATTAATAAAAATATTATATTAAATAAGAGACCATAGGCTGTGGGAGCTCTCCTCCCTGGACAGTTCTAACTGCAGGAGGCCCACAACGAGCCGCTTTCTGGTCTTCACCTACATTGCTGCCTTGACTGTGTTCTCTCACTTTTTGGGAGGCGTGGGTCACTTCCCAAATCCAGGCTCTGACACTGTGATGGGAAAAGTCTTCTTTCTGGCTGGGGAGCTCCCCTCTGTGGAATGAGGATAATTGTGCCTGATGGCCAGGCTGGGTGATGGTATGCCTTTCTATAGCTTGGCAGACACCTGCTGGGCACTTGGCAAACCTTAGCTCCTCAGCATGGCAAAGATGATGTTTTAACAAGGTAAGTTGCCATGCATCCTCATGTTAGGCTTCGACTACACTACGAGTCAGGCTGGGGGCGGGTGCTGCAGGCTCCTGTCCTGGACAGCCAAATGTTAACTAATATGCCTCCTAACCACAAAGCTGGGGGCAAGGAGAAAGGGGGAATGCAGGCCAGTTCTGATGGGTGAGCTCTCATGGGTGAGGAGCTAGCATGCGACAGACCCCGTGACCCGCTCAGATGTTCTTAGCGGCAGAGGCCTCTGGCTGGGTCCAGGCGGGACCCCTGGGGGCAGGCAGCCGCTCCAAGCGCTGAAGGCCAGATGCAGCCTGACCAGATCTGCGTTCTCCATGAGATTGAAGATGACAGGCTTGGGGGTGGGGAGAAGCTGGGTCACAAGGAAACTTGGCAGTGAGACCATGGAAGAGGACCAGCTGGACTCAGAGGGCCCCGTGTCCCCACATTTGGAGGGCCTAGTGAGGGGGTCATCTCCTCATCCCTGGAAGTCCTTAAGTAAGTGTTGAATATTCCAGTCTAGGGCCCAAGCCCCTTGTCGCCTACTCATCCCTCTGGCGCCCAAAGGCTGGGCAGAAAGTGATAGAAAGATCCAGTGTTTGTTCGTTGAATGCTAATTTGACAGAGGAGCGGGCATGGGGGAGTGTTTATAATCAGCACTCCAACAAGCCACAAACGACGCCAGTATTTTATAAGCTTGTTAGAAACAAATCACCCCCTCAGCTGATATTTACTTACTGATGAATCATAAAAGGGCTCAATACACAAAGAGTAAATCCGGAAAGAATGTCTTTCTTGGTTCCATCTTCAGCAACGGTGCTGGGAGCCTGCCTGGCCCAGCCTCAGCCCTCTCCCCCATCCCCAGCAGCCTCCCCAGAGTGTCAAGTTGCTGGCACCAGCCCTCTGTGCTCCCCCCTTCCACTGGCCTCCGTCCTTCTGCCGCCCCCCGGAGTCCTCTGCAGGAGCGGATCCAATCCTGCTAATTTGCATGATGATGAAGCCTCCAGTGCGGGCTGGGTCTTAAGAGGGTTGGGAAGAAATATGCCCTGTCCTTTGGAGAGGAGCACAGAAGGCTCTGGGCTGCCCAGGAGGATTGGGGCTCCTGGCAGGTGGGTGGGGGTGGCCAGGCAGGGGCAGAGCCCGCCAAGGACAGCTCAGCTCTATCGCCCGCTGAGCTTATGTCCAGCTGGCCCAGCTGAAGGAAGACTGCCCGGGGCTTAAAGCAGCAGGAAGTGAGGTACAGAGTGCCAGCTCCAGACTCAGGCTAGACAGGACCAGGTCAGAGTGACCGACACTCACTGGCTAGCTGACCTTGAGCAATCACGGACCTCTCTACGTCTCAGATCTGGAAAACAGAGGGCCACAGACTGGCTGGGAGGACCAGGAGAGGCAACCGTAAGCATTGATGGGAACTGCCTATCAGCCACCGTTATATTCAAATCTATCGTATTAGAACTGCCATTAGTCTTACTCTTGAGTTACATAGGTCCATAAATCTGTCTACCCTCTTAGCCATCCCTCCCTCCCTCCAGCTAGTTCCTCCCCCCATCCACCCATCCATTGATTTAACAAATGGCAGGTATACTCTACTAGGCAGTCCAGGAGACAGGGACGAATCAGACACATGTCCCATCTTTAAACTGCCTCCAGTAACAAAGGTGCCCCAAGGGGGAGGACAGTGCCACCTTGGAGCCAGTAAAAGGCAGAGGCAGGCAGTGTGGGGGTGTGGCAAGGAGTGTCATGTCTGCTTTCTAGATATGTTCAGCTTCGGAAGCCCGAGCATGCTGCACTCTTAAGAGTGTGAGTTTTTGATGGTGTCGGCACTCTAGTCTAAGGAGGAGATGACAGGCACACTCATAAGCACAAAGCGGGCAGGAAGAAAGCAGGTCCATAAGGGAGTGGACCACGGGCTATGGCAACTGCGAGAGGAAGCGATGTCCTCACCTGTCTGTTGCATAAGTGCTCAGGAACACCAAGTCAGTGAATGAATGCATGAATGAATGGCTTCCTGGGGGAGGGCCTAAGAATATGTTGGGGGCAGAAGTGAGGAGGGGTTTCCCAAGGAGGGTGAAGACTTGGGGAGGCTGGCAGGTGCTGGTATGCAGGAGACAGGAGTGTGTCTCTATGTTGCCAGGCTCACAATCTGGAAGTTCTTCCACTATGCAGACAGAGTGTAGGTGCCCTGCTGGTGCTGGTAAGAGGCAGGGATGGGACACAGCGCCCCTCACCGGCTTCCCCGGTTCTCCAGGAAACTAGAGGGAGCCGCCCGGAAGAACTGCAGGGAAGCAGGATCCTGGTTAGTCAGCTGTTCACCACAGCAGCACCGAGAGAGAGCGAGCATCTGGGTTATGCCCACAGCTCAGACAGAGAGACTGATGACTGCTTAAACAAGTTAAGTGTGAGTTTTCTCTAAGATCAAAGGAACTCAATTCTGAACTTCTGTGCTACGAGGGTGCAGGGCGAGGAGCTCATGACGGTCTTCTGGCGTCCCTGAAACAGGTCACCCTTATGACTCTGGCAGCCCTCTAAGTCCACTGGGAAGAAAACAATTCTTAGTCCTGTTTTACAAAGATGTATTTATTTTAATTTCATGTGCATGAATGTTTTCACTGCACGTGCGTATGTATATCATGTGTGTGCCTGGTGCTCCGGGAAGCCAGAAGAGGGCATCAGATGCTTTGCAACTTGTGTTACAGATGGTGAGCTGTCGTGTGGGTGCTGGGAACTAAACCTGGGTCCTTTGCAAGAGCAGCAAGTTGTCTTGACCACTGAGCCAGCCCCAGTTCTATTTTATAGACGTGACACTAAGTTTCTAAGAACCAGCCACAAAAGGCACAAGTGTCAGTGTAAGCTGCCACCCAGGGATCAACTCTTGAGCAAGGGCTCTTTCTCTGCTCCAGGGTAATGGGCAAGATGGTGGATGCCATAGAAGAGGAAGGGCAGGCTTGAGGAGGGCACCCCAGCACGTGACAGCCGGTGCAACCTGGCCCCCGGCCACCACACGCCCTTGCCATCTTGTACACTCTGCTTGGAGCCTGTGAACTACGTGGCATCCTGCCGAGCCCTGACATCCGTGTGCTGGTCTGGGTGGCCACCTGCTCTACCTACCCAATGCCCTGCCGAGCCCTGACATCCGTGTGCTGGTCCGGGTGGCCACCTGCTCTACCCACCCAATGCCCAAGTCCGAGAAAGAAAAGCAGCCACAGGCAGAGCAATAGCTCAGCCGTAATAATCCTCTGAAATTACTTTCCACAGCGATCTTAAAGTTTGGGTGCTTTGCGTGGCTCGTGGGAGTGAGTGGGTTTGTCTGTGCAGGACAGACTAGATCCCAAAGTTAGTGGGCACAGGCCCTTCTGGATTCCTCAGTGTCTGCCAGATACCAACTAAGACTGCTTGACACTGGATGAGCTCAATACCTCTACCAGGAAGTCTGAGTGTGGCGTTCCTGCACAGTACATAATGCAGCCTAAACCTCAAACAGCAGAGCCAAGCTCTGGACCACATACATCTTTAATTCCAGCACTTGTGTGACAGAGGCAGGTGGATCTCTGTGAGTTTGAGACCAGTCTACACACAGAGTTTCAAGGTAGTCAGGTCATAAAGACCCTGTTTCAAAAAAAGAGAGAGAGAGAGAGGAAGGAATGGAGGGAAGGGAAAAGAAAAAGAAAATATAATTTCCATCAGTAGCTGAAGGATACAGAAGGAAGGAAGGATACGGACAATTCAGTTCAACACTGAAAACAGGGCTAGGTGTTAGAAGCAGCGTGAGTGGCAGCCAGACTTCTTGCCCACGGGCTTCAGTCAGTCACTGACCAACACAGGCTGTCTGTTCAGCGTGGCGAACGGTTGAGCGGTACACAGCAGCCCCACAGCAATGCCGTCTGACTCCACAAACGAGCAACACATTTTAAGAACACGTATTCTTTCCCTTCTGGCTACGCTCTACTTCATTTTAATTCATTTTAATATTCACTTAAGTGGTCACTTCCTCTTGTTTTCCAAGAATAGCTCTCCATTCAAGAAGTGCTCTATGATTTAAAAAAAAGGGGGGGTCCCCAAAGTGTCCTTGGTACCTCAACCCCTCTCTTTGAGCCCACAGTTCGTGTTTGTGGACGGCAGTGGTGGGTTTCATCTCTCCTGGCCACTTGGGTTGTGACAAGGTCCTACCCATGAAAGACTCTACCACATACTCGCAGGAGGTAAAGGAACAACCATGTGGGATTTCATTACAAAGTTCGAGGTCTACACTCAAGGACAAGATCTCGCAATGGGCCACTCACACAGAATACGTGTCCCTAGATTCTGGAGTCCAGAAACATCACTGCCATGAGCAGGCACGATAGAAATGCCAAAGCTGCCAGGCTCGGCAGAAAGCCCAGCTGCTCAGGTCTTAGAATATTGCCTGCAGTCCTCTCCAGCCCCTACTGTCCTACACGTAAGTCCCCAACCTGGCTGAGGAGAATTCACTCTTCAGAGCAAGAGGGAAGGCAGTTTGGCAGGTGTGACTGGGAAGCATACAGACTGGTTGGTTGTCTGGGTATGCTGGGTAATCTTAGGAAAGTTACCTAGCTTCTTCACTGCCAATTACGGGGTGGGGGTGGGGTTCTCAGAACACTGCAGAGCTAATCATTAAGTCGGAGCTAATCAAAGGAGACGTAGATTAGTCGGGACAGGCCAGGATGTGTTTGGGTAACAAATGGCTCCAGCTTTCAAGGGCTGCAGGCAGGTTTTATTTCTCATTGTCCTTCACATCCACTGCAGAGGGCTCTCTGCTCGTGCGTTGCCTGGGCACCTGTGTGGGTGACAGTCTCGTCTCTGACACTGACAGTTACTGAGCGTATTCTAGAACACCCCACCCTGGAGGATAAATGCTCCCATCTGGAGATGGCCTAGGCTACTTCCTTGAGCAGAATTAGCTACAAGAGGCACCCAACCCAAAGGCACCAGGATGTGTAGCACAGCTCACACCAGAAGAAGACACTAAGGACTCCTAGTTACCAAGAAGAGCTGTGCTTGCTTGTCAGGACTCTCGAACTCTCAGAGCAAAAGTCTGGAAAAGGAAGGACAGAAATTGGAACCTGGTGACAAGCCTCTCCAAGAACGTTCCAGCAGGCCAAGGGTCCGGCTTTGACGGGGCAGGGAGATCGAGTCATACACTCCATTTCTCATGGTCAGCTCCAGAGTGGTGAGGGGGCCCAGCATGGTCCCCACAGCTCCCATGCCTTCTCCTGAAGGCAGAAGGTGAGCCCTCTCTCCAACCCTTTGCAGGCCACCAGCTCTCCAAAGAGGCGCGCCAGGTAAATGCCATACGCCGTCCTGGGGCTTCTCGCAAAAGTCGCTCTCTCGCCGATAACGGCTTTAGGAGGCTATGCAGCCGCACGCCTGGCATCTGAAGCAGCGTCTGAGGCCAGGTGTTGCATCTCTAATTAGGATGGGGATTTTTTTTCACCCCACACAGAATTTACATAATTGGGAAGGAGGTTACGACGAGGACCATCCCCACCAATTGTGCGTTTCCCATGCCCTCCTTCCACTTTCCCCTGCACACTTCAAATTTAAGGCAGAAATGAATCGATTTGAATTTTTTGAAATTAATTATCATCATCGCCACAGAAAATGTATCTGCTGCCTTCCTTGGGGAGTTGAGAGAGGAGGGGGGGCGATCTTGAGTGGAGAGGAGTGTTGGGAGGTTCCACAGGCCACCCATCGCTCTCTCTCAAGCATCCCCCTCTCCTGGCAACCCAGCCCCACCCGGCGGTCCTTACCACACCGACCCCATCATCCTGTGCATTCTTCAGAATTTTTTGAGCTCCGAAATTAATGCTTTAAAATGTCACTTGCTGCAGTAAAATTTATCAACATTATTATATACCACGGAAACTGCCATCCCAGACAAATGCACGACATTAAACTTGGTCTAGAGCTCCCTAGAGGGAACGTTTGCTGCAATTTGTATAACAGTTTATATATTTATGCTATTTAATGGTACAAAGCAATAATTATGACTTCATTCACTGATAAGCAACGGCATTACATAAATCTGATGCGGATTTAGAACATGCCAGCTCTGACGCTGGTGGACCAGTTGTAAATTATGTTGCCGTTAAAAAAAAAAAAAAACCAAGCAAATATGAAGGAGCAGCAGGAAACTAATAATGCATCTCCAGCTGCTGCAGTTAACCTGCAAATGTGGCCATCTGCACCTCGGGAGGAGGGGAGGGGAGTGAGAGGCAGGGCGGAACAGCAGCGCCTACAGCCTTCCCCAGCACAAAGCCTGCCCATGACTTCCAACCAAGGACCTTGCTTTCTGCCAGCCTGCAACTGCCCCAACTCAGGACTCTGGGCCTCCTCTCCTCTGGTGCTCTTCTGTACTCAGCCTAAGGAAGAAGGCAGACGGCCTCTCCCCTCCCTCCTTCTGTCCTCAGAGCTCCCAACTCAGCAGGGCCTGCCTGGCCAGGCAGCTACATCACAGATCATTTCTGTTCTTTTTTTTTTTTTTTCATTTCTGAGTTTTCTTTTTTAACACTTCACAGACTTATCTTGCAAGGTTTGTGGGTTTGTTTTTTTTTTTTTTTCTTCAGAAAGGGAGTAAAGAGAAGCAAAGTCGGGCTTATGAGATGAGAGGGACTTCACCCAAGCCTGGAGCACAATGGCTTCCTGCTCAGCCCAGTGGGTGGCAAGCAGAGGAGAGAGTTCTGGACCCTACTCCCCGGAAACTGGAGGCCTTGGCTATGGCTCAGACCCTGTCTCATTCTGGCCCCAACCCGGAGGGCATGAAAATATAGGGAGAACCAGGCTCCCCGGATGGTCTGCAGACTCAGAAATGGGTCCCTGGGCCCTGCATTCTTTCCTCCCATTCCATCTGAAGACTAGTTAGAAGGCACTGGTCATCCTCCCTGATGGAGATGACTCTCCTCCCATCTGAAGACTGGTTAGAAGGCATTGGCCATCCTCCCTGATGGAGATGACCGTATTGATTACATCAGTGATGCTTTCCCTGCACCGTGCTCCCTACCTTACCAGCCTTCTGTACTGAGTGTGGCTGCTAAGCCACAGGAACAAAAACTGAGTCCCAGAGAGACCATACAACCTGTGCATGTCAACTCAACTTGGGAAGCACATATTTGAGCTGTGACGTTCAGAAGCCTGCCTAACCCGTATTTCTCAAAACTGCAACCCACAGCAAGAGATGGATGCCATGACCTAGTCTCTCACTAAGTAAGTCTCACAGGTGTGAGGACAAACAGATGCTCTACAAAACGACACCCACACTTCTGAGTGCGGTAACTCCACCCTGCTCCCAGTGTTAGGGACAGAACTCAGGACCCAGTGCCCAGAGCTGTCTGCAGACACGCAGGTGGCATCTCCTCTCCTCCACTCTTCCTTGGTTTCCCTGCCACACTAGTCCACAGCATCCCTCCTGTTCACTCGCTCCTTGTCCATTTTGCTTCTAGGTTAATTTCATGATTTGCTAATGGGTCTCCTTCCTCAGTTTCCAGGAGGAAAACCAAGACTCAGAGGTCTCCTGAGGGCCTGTGCCTCAGCCAGAACCCAAGCCCAGGCCTCCAGCCGTCTTCTCACCAAACTCTGGCTTGATGTCCTCCCCACATCCTCCCTGGGCCTTCTTGTAGGCATTTCTGAGCACACTGGGTTGGTGGTCATAGCGTGATACAGAGAGAAGCACAGAGTGGGGGCACAAAGGGAAGAGGCAGGAACAGGACTCTCCAGGGTCCAGCTGAAGATGTGGAGGCTGAAGGCAACAGTCGACCTCTGTGGGCTCCTTCTTGCCTGGCCTCAGTTCCCCTCAGGGTGAGCTCGCCTGCGAGACCCAACGGGCCCATGTGGCTAGGGCAGAGACAGGTGCCTGCAGGCTTGAGATCAGACCTAAGAGCTACAGGGAGGATCTTCACCGCTATCCCAGCCTGGGACTCTCCCTGTCATCACAGGCCAGCTGAAGGTCTTTCGTGCCATGTCTAAGTCTCTGAAGGTGAGCTCTCAAACTGGGACACGGAGTGAGAGGCGCAGTTCCACGAGCAGCCTCTTGTCTACAACTTCCTACGGTTTGAACCAAATGATTTTACAATTAAAACAACAAAAATAAATAAATAAATAAATAAATAAATAAATAAATAAATAAATACCCAGCCTTTTTCAGAGTGGGCATGGTAGCCCAGGCCTATAAACACAGCACTTTGGGGGTCTATGCAGAAGGATTAGGAAGGAGTTCAAGGCTGGCCTCTACTACAGAGCAAATCTGACGCCAAGTTTGGGGCTATATGAGACCCTGCTTCAAGGGAAGGAAGGGAAGAAAAAAATTCTCTATTGTAACTCTGGCTGTCTTGGAACTCACTCTGTAGATCAGGCTGGCCTAGAACTCACAGAGACCCACCTGCCTCTGCCTCTACTTCCTGAATGCTGGGATTAATGGAGTGTGCCACCACCACGTAGCTTGCTTTCTTTCTTTCTTTGTTGTTTCTTTCTTTCTTAACACCTAATGAAAGGCTTTTCCAAGGCAAAAGTTCAGAACCCTCCATCTATTACTTTTCTAAGCTGGCAATGGGTGGTTCGAACTCCACCCACACTCCTCTTGGCTTGTACATGTTAGCATTTATGAGGACATTACCTTTTATTTGATGAGCTAGAAAAAGACCTCCTCCATGGGAACCTATTCAGTAACCCACCCTGCAGACTCTGGGGACGATCTCCTTAGCAAAGCCCAAGAAGCGTGGGTCAGCCCTGAACACTCCCAAACCTACAGAGCGTGTGCAAACTGGAACTCGGGGTGGGGCCAGTAGGAAGAGCTGAGTCACTGGAAGAACCACGCTGGCAGAGCTGGAGACGGGAGTCAGGGCGAGATGCCAGGAAAGGGGAGGGGGAGGAGATACAGCCCCTTGAGCCTGCAGCTGAGGACAGGTGGGGATATGAGGAAGGCACCCCAACTTGACACGGACCTAGACATATTTGGGCAGAGACGATCTTAATTGAGAAAATGCCGCCGTAAGACTGGCCTGTAGACATGTCTATAGGGAATCTTCTTAATCGATGACTGACATGGGAGGGCCCAAGTCAATGTGGGCAACGTCACCCCTGGGAAGGTAGTTGTGGATGGCGTAAGAAGACGGGTTGAGGAGCCATGGAAAGTAAGCCAATAAGCAGCATTCCTCGATGGTCTCTGCTTTACTTCCTGCCTTGAGATCCTGCCATGAGTTCCCCCCTTGATGGAGTGGGACCTGGGAATTGTAAGCCGAAATAAACCCTTTCCTTCCCCTAGGTTGCTTTGGGTCATGCATTTGATCACAGCATTCGAACTCAACTGAGTAAGAAAATCCCCAAATTAGGCCGAAGTGAAGGCACTATGACAGGTGAGGCAGCAACACCGCCTCCGGCTGGGACTGAGAAGGCACAGTGGCCTTCAGCCCACAGCCGCGGCCTCGCCGGGAGCCACACTGTGTGCGTGTGCCCACCTGTGCTGCAGAACTAGTTGTCAACATCTCAGAAGACATGAGGCTTTACATGAAATCTGACTGTTTGCAAACCTGGGACTTTCCAAAATGTCTCCGTCATTCTCCTGGATGACAAGGCAAGGGCTATGCGTTCTTGCAGGCCACCGTGACACACAGTCCTGCACCAGACTGTGCCCATGTTAACACGAAGCAGCTGTGAGGCCGGACCCTTGAACCTGCATACCACCTCTGGCCCTTTAGTGAGGGGGCAGCCTAGGTAAGGGTTTCTCAATGAGAAGATGGCAGCATACTGGGGATGCTGAGGGGAGGCACAGCCGTGGTGGCCACCCCCACCAGCCCAGGCACCGGAGGCTGTGCTGACGCCACTACTCGGGAGCTTAATATGAATATTGTGTCAGAGACTGGATATATTAAGAATGACAATGCGTTATTACTGCAGCAGGGAAATCTCACGAGTCCAAGAGATAGGATTTCAAAATCCTCAGCCAAAAATCAATAGCGATGCCCAAGCATTTATAAAAGAAGCACGTCAGTCTGCATTGCAGGAGACATGCTTTCGGTTGCCGCAAAACCGAAGGGACAGGTGCAAGTGTGGCGCTCACATGGGCAGAGCACGGGCAGCAGAGCATGCCTGCAGGCCCCAAGACCAGGCCAGGGCCTCACCAGGCGGGCAGCAAAGGCAGGGTGCTCCCTGCCCTGACAGATGCAGGACAGCCCATGTCCCAAACTGCTTCTGGAAACTGCTCTGCCCTGGAAACCAAGCTTCCCCAGGAAGCAAGACAAGAGGCATGGGGCCTGGGACACCGCGGGGCTATTAGCTGCAAACTGGGTAAAGGAGAGCAGCCCTGCGTATCTCCTGGGATGCCTGTGAGGATCAAAACTGAGGTTTTTTTAGAAAAATCAAAGGTGCCATAGACGGCATGAAGACCCACTGAAAAAATGCAGGCTCTGAAGGCAGACAGAGCCAGTTCCAGACTCAGCAGTGCCGCTGAGAGAGGCAGGACTAACCTCCTCTAACCTTCAGGGTTCACAGGCCTTGGAGGTGGCATCTGCCCTGTCTGACACAGTATCACCTCCCCAAAATTACAGGGTTTTCAATATTATGATCACTATCAAAAATACAAAGAAATGTAAGGTTTCCCCTGTCCCTCCTCTTTTGTGGAGACAGGGTCTTACTTCAGGCTGACCTTGAACTCTTGATCCTTCTAGCTCTGCCTCCAGAGTGTTGGTATTACAACTGTGTACCACGGCTATCTATATGCATTTCTTAATTAGATTAGCTGGTAGTTGGGAGTCTTTTTTATTAAATATTGTCTTTCTCTGATATAGGACTCCCGAGTTTACAAATTTCCTTTTTTCTAGGGTGAAACTCGTCGAGGAAGTGAGAAAAAGCCTTTCCATTTGGTGGGAAATGGAAGCTCCCAAATGCATGTGAATACGAAGATGATGCAAGCAAACAGCCCCAGCAAGGAGTACAGCATCCCAGCGGTCCTTCCCAGGACTCAGGGGATCCCCAAACCACCACAGACTGCATGCCCTTTGCGCACTCCCCCCCAAAAATAATCTCTCTTTAACACTGACTCTAGAAGGATGTAGATAGGATGTTCATGCTGGGAGAACCTCAAAAAGCCTCTTCCTATTGGCTCTGGACTTTCCAGACCTCAAGCCTGAAGCCACACCTCCTAACTACAGGTTCCCAGCAAATGGACAAAGAGATTTGGAACTTCACTTCTGTCCCTCCCCACCTGGACCAGCAGGTGGTAGGGCAGGGCATGGCAGCCGGAGACTGAACTTGTTAATGCCACATGTACTGTAACCGAGGCAGCACCCAGCCCACCACCATGGCTGCCTCCAGTACCCTGTGTGCTCTAGAACCCCCAATAGATGACAAGAACAGAGCTAGCTACCCAAATCTCAGTTACCTCTCAACTGTCTGGCTGAACTCCCTCTCCTTGACTGTTCGAACTGGAACGAGAAGCTTCAAGTGCTAATAGTTAAGCAGGCAGAAGGTGGAGGGCACCCCAAGGGGTCTCCAGGGTCAGCCACCCAGATGAAGCTGGTTCATGCCAATCTTATTTCAAAGCAATGCAGTTTCTCTGTGTATTTTTTTTTACATATGTGTGAGTATACAGATGCATGTTCACATGTATGTGTAGGTGAGTCTCCTTCGGTTGTTTTCTACCTTATTTATTACTCAGGCAGGGTCTTTGAACTGAACCAAGAATTTGCCAATGCAACCAGCCGAACTACCCAGCTTGTTCCAAGGATCCTGCATCTTTACCTTCTAGGGCTCTGGAATCACAGAAGAAGCCCATATTCACCCAGCATTCATACGGATGCTAGGGGTCTCATCTCTGGACTTCCCATTGGCCTGGCAAAGTGCTTTAACTACTGAGCCATCTCCCTACTCCTGCTTTGGTCTTTGAGTCTTAAATTCCAGGGCCTGCTCCTCCTGTACTCCCCCTGCACTGCTGGGATTACAAGGGTGGGCCCTATACTCAGCTTAGACATGTGCATTTATGAACCTACTCTGCCCATAGGGTCTGTGAGGCCAGGCATGCTCCCTTAGTCAGAGCACTTGTTGTGAGCTTTCTGGTGACATGAAAGTGCTGTGATTATCATAGGAAGCTTGGAAGACCACCTCATCTCCACCCCTCACAGTAACCCCTGCAGGGACTGAGTTCACCTCTCTATAGATAAACATTTTTCGTGAGAGTTTTTTTCTTAGTAATTAAAATTACATGTGCACGTGCACATGAGCGTGTGTGTGTGTGTGTGTGTGTGTGTGTGTGTGTGTGTGATGGCATCCATGTGGAGGTCAGAAGACAACTTGTGAGAGTCAGTTATCTTCTCCTACCACGTGGGTCCTGGGGATCATCAAACTCAGGTCATTGGGCTTCAAGCCGAGCACTTTTCCTATTGCACTGTCTTGCTGGTCCTTCCACGAGACAGATCCTAAGGACGAGAGTGCCTGGCCCGATGCCTGCCGCACAGCTGCTACTCAACACCAGAGGCTGAACAAGGATTTGAGAGAACAGCCCAGAGCGAACGGATCTGAGTGTAGGTAGACTTTCTGAGAGTCCAGTGAGTAAAAATGACACTTTGAAACAAAGGGGTTTGTCACTATGGAACTTCATCAAGAACCATCTTTTTCTTTGCTATTCCATAGCTTTATTTAATGATTAAATATTTTTTAAAAAAAGGCTTTATAGCAAATATGCCTGCATTAAAAACAGTATGGGCAGATACTAAGACAGGAAATTTCCTCAAAACAATAAAAACAAAATACACAAGCTATGCCTTCAGAGTCCTTAATGTCTTTCAACAAGCCCCTCCTGCCAGCTCGGGAGGAACCACTATACCCACACCCGGGGCACTGAGCACTTCTCAGTACACACACTGAAAGCACCAAGCTTTCATTGGACCTGACAGCACCAAGCACTTTGCTGGCAGCATCTCATTTAGTTAACTAATCGTAACTTGCTTCTTGTCCTTTGCTATTTTTCCCATTTTATAAATGAAGACGTCCACACATGGTTTAATGATAATAATAAGGTCACAGTAGGATTTGAATTTAAGAAATCTGACTGCAGGACCTCTGTTTTAGTCCCCGCACTATAACCACCTATGCCAATGGAATACACAAATGAATGGATGGACGGATGGATGGACGGATGAATTGGGTATCTAGTGGGCGAATAGAAGACAGTTAGATAGACCAATAGATTGGTTAATAGATGGGTGTCTGTGGGTGAGAAGACGGGTAGATAAAGGTCTAACGGATGAAGAGAAGGGATCGGATGGGTTGATAGGGAAGCTGGAGAGCTGAATGGTTAGATAATGTGTGATGGACAGATGGGGGATGCGTGCTAAGTGGATAGATGAATGACGGATGAGACGGGAAGGAGACACAGAGAGATGGTAGAAGGACAGACACAGATAGGTAAGTAGTCCGTGTCAGGCCAGGTCTGCCTCTGGCTTTAACTAGCATCTCATCACTGGGGCACACACAAGGAGCTGACCAAAAGCTGCTGCCATCAAAAGACCTGGGGATGCAGTTCATGGACAGAACATTTGCCTAGTGTGGGTTCAGGGGGTCCAGGCCCTAGTACTTCAAAAGCAAACACAAAACCTGAAAACCAACCAAACAAAACCCCAAGATAACCTGTGTCCCTCAGAGGGGCTTCCTTCCACGTGTCCCAGCAGAGGCTGGGTTTCTGAGGCTACTAGGCCAGGGATCTCCTCCAGCCTCACAGTCTAACAGTGGTGAGGAGGATTTGAAGGACTTGATGAGCACCAGAAAGAAACGTACCAGGCACAGACACCGTGCAGCCCTCGCCACTCTCTCCCAACCCTTGCTTTATCAATGACCATTAGCTTGGCTTTGGTTACATTCCAGCAACTCTTGCTGAATTCTTCAAGCTCTAATGTGAGCGTGGGCATCCTGCCTACCAACTCTGAGGTGCCCACAGCCCCCTTCTGTGACAGAGGGGCTCAACTCATGTATGGAATAGATTCCAAGGTCCTGAACTGAGGCCTCCAAAGCCCCGACTCCAATCTTGGCCACAGGTGAACCAGAACTTACTACCTGCAGTTTCTTCTTCATCCACAAGAGGGCAGAGTGTCTCGAATATCTGCACAGATTCTTTTGTAAATGCCTGGTGTACTTACAGAACACTGTATAACTCAAAAATTATAATTAAAATGTCTTAGCGCCTGTATTTATAGTAACATTTAAACTACTGTGCTTTCTTGAAGTCAGTCATTTACTTGAGAACAGCACACTTTATGGTGAACAGATCTTTGAAACAGTTCCGCTGGGATCTAGCCCAGGCACATGTAACTCAATATATGTCAACAGCTGTAAAAATATTGGTGGGAGAAGGCAGGAAGAAAGCCATGAGCCCTGATCAAGTGTGCTGTCTCCTGCATCTGACTGTTTTTAGCTGCTCCCTCCTCTTCCAAATAATCGGGCCATTTTGGTGCCTGCTGTCACACAAGGCAGGCCCTCTTTTGAGGCCGGATGATCAAAAATGTTGTAAATGAAAATGATTTCGATGCTGGCGGCCTGGAGAGTGACCAGGGCACGTGCAGCGGCAGAAGGGGTGCGGAGGCAGAAGGGGCTGTTCTAATCTTGCCCAGTGCACACCACTGTAGGGAGAGCATTCCTAGGGCGTGAGCAGCTCCCTAGGGTAAGGCCATGGTAAATTCCACCTAATCCCTTCTGCATACAAATGAGCTCTTGGCAGGGGACTGGGCCAGAGTCTGCAGCCCCTACCCCCATCAGGGTTGGCTGCCCTGACTGAACAAACAACTAAGCCACAATAGTGAGGGTGGCAGGCTGGAGAAGGGAGGTTACCAAGGGGTCTTGGGGCGAGAGCGCTGAGGCAGGGCTCCTACCTTTTGTCCTCATGGCCTGGAGGTGTCCGACACAGGTGTCCGAGTGGCAAAAAGTGTATGGTAGGGGAAAACAGAAGGCTAGCCCAAGTGAGAGAATAGACTACTAACTCAACCTCTGGGCAGCTGAGAAGCTAGGGAAGATGGTGACATGACTGGGTGGGAACCACAGCTACACAGGACGGTTCGCTAAGATGCACAGATCCAGATCCATCCCCATCCCCCATCCCAGCTGTGAGGCAGACCTCCCCTGGCCCAGCACAATGGCAAAGACCCTTGGCCATTATAGGGAGAAGGTCTTCCTACAGATGTGTGAGAGAGGTCAAATGTGGGCCCAGAGTCCAAGACATAGAGGGACCAAATACCAACGTAGGAAACAGCCTGAGGTCAAAGATGGCACACGGACAGCAGAGACTCAGGCGCACTGTGCTGTCCTGTAGGGTTGGGTCTCTGGTGTCAGCTCTATCTACAATAAGTTTGTCAAACCTCTAGAGCAAGTGTTTGCAACGTGGCCACTAATGCACCTTCACGGCCCTGTGCCCCTGCAGTAGTGGGCAAAGCTTACAGTGCTGTACATGGGTGTAAATGCCCTTAAAAAAGCGCGTGTGTGTGTGTTGTTCACTCAGGCAGTATGGAGAAGGTTCCAAGGCACAAAAAGGTTAATTGCTCTGTGGCTACGCCGCCATGGGTCCCTGCCCCAGCCCCGGGTCACTTCCAAACTTGAAGGTATTCCAAGACAAAAGGAGTGGATGCAGAAATGGGATGGGGCCCTGTCCCATGAGAGGGGTCCCCATCTTTGCTCAACAGTGGACCCTGTGACAAGTTACAACATATGTGTGCATACACACTTGGCATGGCTCCGGAGCCAGCATGTGCTCACTTTTCCTCAGGATTCACATGCTTATGCTCACACACGTTTGCATGCCCCCCTCCTCTTTCCCTCTCCCTGCCCCCCCACGCACACACTTACCACACACCTACATCTTCCATGGAGAACAGCAGGAACTGCACATTCTGAGGACTCAATTAGGCTCAGTGTGTTGCTGACAACCTTTCAACTTCCAGAAGGCATTTTTACAACGCCTTCCAGCTAAGAAATTACTAGGTTTCTGTCCTTCCCCAAATAGTCTTGGCATCAGGAAGAACCAAGGTGCATCTGGCAGTGAGGAAGGGGGCTCCACCTGAAGAGGCCCCGAGATGACTCCATGACCATGGGAATGTGGGTCTCAGAGCAGGAGCGATTCAAGGTCCTCAGCTCCCCCAAACCCAGGAGGGCCTTACCTACTCCTGGCACATGCTAAGCCCAGGAGTGCCTGGGTCAGTCCCTCTGGGTAATTCTAGAACTCCAACCACACCTTCTCCTTTCCCTTACCCTCCACACAGCCAGCTCCTAAGAAACACTATAAAGCAGGTTGTATGCCTGGAACAGGAGCTACTTTCCATCTCACAGGTAGGGAAACTGAAATCAGAGAGGTCTACTGACTGATCTGTAACTCTGTCATACAAAAGGATCAAAGCATGGGCTAAGGATCTGCTTCCTGCTCAGTTCAAATGGTCACACTATGTGAAGTTACCTGGGAAAACCAGGTGGGATGGGAGGGAGCCCCAATTCCCAGACTTCTTTAAGTGATGCAAGCATCAGTCTGGGGACAGATGGCCTTTATTTCCCCCTAATCCTCCAGGAAGTTCAGTGAACTACTGTAGCAGCTTCTGTCTACCCCAAAGAAATGACTCCAAATACCTATCGGCCCAGAGTGAGTAGCTAGGCCTCATCCTATCTTAATTATCTCTGACTGAGAGCATCAGGACTTACACCTATCAGGACAATGGTGTGGTAGGGGGATTCTAACACTCCATACCTCCTGGTGCTGTGCTTTGTCCGTCTGAGCCAAGAGCAACTGCATCAGAATCTACAGGACACTGATGGATGATATGACAACAAAGTCCTTGAATTTCAGTCTCATTTCCCCAACATCTTCAAACGAAGACGCGTAAAGTGAGTTCAGGCATAGCTCAGTAGTACTGACTTGCCAAGCGTGCACAAGGCCCCGGAACCCCTACCAGTACCACCCCCAAAAGAAAGATTCTGCCTACCATCTCCATGTTAGCATTTTTGGCCTTCAGAGTAAAGGGTGTACCCGGAAAACTACCATGTGGTCACGACAGCCCAGGCTGGGGGTGCCAGCAGAGCATTTGTTCTGTGTGGCTTTATCTGAACCTCTAACTCTGCTCTCACACCAGCAGCAGGTTGGCGATTAGCAAAATAGCAATAGTTAAGATGTAGGTGACGCCTGCCGTAATTGCAGCGATGATGGCAGCCATCGCCAGGAACCAGACTCGCTGCTTTCTGCTCACTGGCCCCAGAATCCCCACGTAGGCAGGAGCTTGAAACATTTTAGGAAAACTTGGCCAATCATTTCCGTGAATCTTTGCTGCCTGGACAGATTAAACCCAGGCCCCAAGTGGCTCTCCCAGTTGACAATTTCTCTTTCAAAAAGGCAGAAGTTGCTGTGAGCCAAGTTCTTGCAGCCGAATTCCTGGATACAGTTTCCAACTATTCCAATCAGCCAGCTCTGCGGTGGGGCTGGGATTTCAAGCTCGCCACAGTATGAAGTCCAGTTTGGGCTATATTCCCTTCCCTCTCGCAGCGTGATGAAGGTTTCCCCGCAAAATCAAAAGGCTTACTGTCAAGTTTTCGATTGGTCTGGGCTTCGTGCTACCGTGTGTGTGGTGATGGAAGGAATATGAATGTGTTGCCGGCTTCACCATGGGGCCTTGAGGCCTCGTCCGAGCCGTCCAGGGACCTTATGAAAGTGGAGCGGAACTCTTTTCATGTATATTCCAACCGCTGAAATTCCCCAGACGCGCCACAGTGTGCAGACGCAGTGGAGAAATGAACAATGGCTGGATAAAAACCGAGGCAGGTCCACAGAGCTTGCTGAAGACAGACCTGTGTGGCTACCCTGAGGGGCAGCCAAGCCCGGATCTTGCTCCCTCCCTGCACTTCTCCTGCTTCCTGGCTTTCTTCCCGTTTGGAACTTAATGAAAATCAAGTCACCACGTTTCTGGGGGTGCAGGCTGCTGTTTTACTTGAATAAAACTGATGAGCAAATTCGCCAAAGAAAGCTGACACTTGGGAAAATACACAGGTGACGCTAAAGAGAGAGACAGCACTTGTTATCTTATTTCTCTTTCCTGAACTATACTGTAGTGGTGTCTAGGTGCACATGTATGTGTGAATGTATGTGTTATGTAAAGGTGCACATGTGCACGCCTGTGTGTGCATGTGCAAACACGCATATGTGTACATGTGTGTGTGTGTCCATCTGAGTATGCATATAAAATACTGGTGTCCTAAAGAAGCTCCCCCTTACTTCCAACAATCCAATGTGTACTTCTCCTCTCAACAACAGATTTGGTAGTAGCTTGGAACCTAGGATCTCCCTTTTCAAAGAACAAAAGGAAGCAGGGGGGGGGGCATGGGGGGGCATGGAGATGAGAGCATTTATACCACTGAAACCAGCAAGGACTACAAATCAAAATTCATTTTTCTCAGGCAAGCAGTTGTTAAATATTTACTGACTTCATCACTACATCACTACCACTCAACCGTATCACCATGTGCGTGTGTACAGACGTGCAGAGATACACAGCTGCACGCGCACACACCATTCATATATCAGTGCACGCAAGAGTACACGTGCACATCATTAATGCCTGTATGTTCTTCCTAATTCATGGCTTCTCTTTAAATAGAAGACACTACGAGAACCACGATGGAAGTGAAGTATATGCTTTATCATTAAAAGAAAGGTAAAACAACCCGTTCTTCCAAAATACAAAAGCAATAGCTAAACTGATCCCTCTTTTCCTTGCCTGGATATTAACTTTCTCCCATTCCTGCAAATTTGCTGCACTCATATTCCGCCGAAGCCCCAGAATTAAACACACTTCTACTCTCTCACTCCAGGTGCATTAAGTGCAGTACAGGGCACAAATGAATAGTTTTATTGATAATAAATTTTATAATCCATGCAGCACTTGCTGAAAATGGATGTGTTCTGGATGCATTCATTATTTCTCCTAATTTGAAGACCACAGGATTGCAGCCACCCCGCTCGCAATGCCTCTGATAATTGCCGGCTATTTCCTACTGGCCCGAGGTTGAGCTGACAATTCACAGGCATGCCCTGGATTGGGAGGATAAATGACAATAAACAGTCCATCAGATTATTACTTCTTTCAATTCCAGAGACTATCCAACATTGGTCAGTAGCTTCTGTCTCCTGCAGATAGAAACACCCCGCTGGTTTGATAGTGCTGTGAGAAACAGGGGCTGGGGTGGGTTATAACACCCTGATAAAGGTAATGCTCCCCCAGCATGCAGGTGAAACACGGGCCAGGAAAAGCCATCTGAGAAGTGAGCTGTCTGCAGCTGAGAGGGGAGATGCATAGAAAATAGGAAAGAATGGTGGTGGGTTTTGACCTTATTTGAAAAGGAAGCTGGTTAATAATAAGGGGTTTGTCATCAGACAGTCCTGACCCCAGTGCTAGATGGCCCATCTGGAATTTTGTAACCCTTAGACAAGCTAAGTTTCCGACCCCATGCTTGCTTTCTGAGAAACAGAGGTAAGCTAACATTGGTCCCTGAGGGGACAGGAGGCTGGCAGATAGTGCCTGTGCCACTTCTGTCATGGCGTCTGTCCTGTCAGCGCTCACTGGGTACAACTACTGACTGCTTGAGAGTCTACAGTGAAGTGGGACCAGGACGGTATTCACATCCAACGAGAACCACCAAAGAAACAAAAAGTTTGAATCTGGACCCATGATTGGTTGTCATGGCAGCCTTGGGTGAGCTCACTGTCTGGGGAAGCGTTTAAGAAAAGCTAGAGATGATGAGAGAGGCTCCTTGAATAAGTTCCAAACTCAGACCAGATGACTGGAGCTTCGGAGACCGTCAAACTATTCTTATTCAAGAAGAATTTGACCAAATTGCTGTACAGAGCCTAACTTGGTTGTAAGCATTGTATGCTATCTCAGTTAATCTTCACAGCCCTCTGAGAGAGATGGTCTCACCACTCTTTCTTAATGCTGCTGTTATTGGAGGTGCCTGTGATGAGACCCAGGACCTTACGCATGCTAAGGAAATGATCTACCACTGAACTGCTCCCCTGTCTTATCTTCCTTTTATAGACAAGAAAAGCGGGGCACAGGGAAGCTAAACAGTTAAAGTCAGGTAGCCAGCAAGGGGCAGAGACTAGACTCAAACAAAGCAGTCCTGGCAACCTGGCAAATTGCTCCCAGCCATGCCTGACCATGGCTAATGATGCCTGCATCTCTGCCTTGCCCTGCCCATTTGGCTCCTGTCCTCAACTAGCAACCACCTGATCCCACTCAGGGTCAGCTCAAGACTCCAAGAAACAACTGGAAGATGGTTACACATCAGGAAGAAAGCACCTTTACATGTTTGCTCAGGGAACTGCCAATCACACCACCAATGGGCCAAGGTCAACCCCATCATCCATCATTAGATGGGCAGAGGCCACGGCCAGTGGCTTTGGAGTCCAGGATTCTTTTCACCTATGACTGACTGTTCCAGGGGTAGTGTGGCCCAGAAGCCCCTGACCCACAACACATGCTCCCTTATTTGCTGACAGCGTGCCCACTAATCTGCCCAAGCGAAGGACAACGGTAGGCTCACTGAGAATGAATCACATATACCACTGTGGCGAATTGTACCCATGGATGTACTATTTATAATCCTAATGGTAGTTTAGTGAGTTTCCTTTTTTCTCCCCCCTTTTCCCCAACCTGACCCTTCCACTGGGAAGCAGTTTGCTTTGCTTTATGCAAAAATCAGGACATATCCAAAAAAGGGATTTCTCCCTCAGCATTCAGGTGGTATCTCTGACAATGGACAGTAGCCTTTCTCTGGCCTTGAGTCAGACACGGTGAGAGCTAGATCTTTGCCAAGAGAGGACACCTCTGACCTTCAGAAGTGCAATCCGAAGAGCTGAGGTGCAACCCACAGCCAGGAAGAGCCCGAGTCGGCAGGCTACAACAGTAAACTGCTCCAAGACAAGGGGAAGCTGGTGTGACTCCCCAAATCTGCACTCGTCACAGCCAGGGGCCCCTGGACACACTGCGGTGTGTAGATCTCCTGGAGCTCTTTGGAAATATGAGGAGTACCTAACGTCCAACTCCGGCTGCCAGCCCGCTGGAGCAAGGCACAGGCCCCCACTGCAGCAATTACTTTGTTTCCTGACCCCCAAAGTCCCAGTGAAGCAAAAATTTCCCGGTCTTGGTGCAGGCAACCCTCTTCTAATCCCCGGCAGTCCCCTGTCCCCTTCCTCCATCACCTGACCGACAGTGAGCTAACTTTTCTCAGAGTTCCATCCTGTTCTTGAGTTTCTGTCGGAAACTTGGCCTAGATGACAGCTGTGTGGGCCTCTCCCCAGCTCGACCCAGCAGGAGTTCTAATACACTTCATTCTGGGGCTGGTTGCTGCTTTTAATCTATCAGCACGGCGCCGCAGCTGCTGTAAGCTAGCTGAAAATTGTCTGCATACGGGTGAACAATTGTAACCCTTTTCCACGTGAGCACGCGCTTCAGCAGAACACCCTGCCCAGTTCTCCGTACCTAGGAAGTGGGTAGGCCAGAGTGGCCAAGGTTTTCCAAAGTACCAGGAGGCCCTTACCTGAAAAATCAGCAAACTCACAAGGCTGAGCTGCCATTAACACAGAAATGTCACCCTCCTGATAATACTTCTTGTCTCAACGGAAGCTTTTTGAAGACTTCTCAAGCTGCAGTGGGGTAGCATGGACCACCACCAACCCCAAGCTAGGGCTGTGATCTAGAGTTCTTTCCCTTTTGTTTTGATTCTACAGAAGAGGGGGCTTTTCTCTATGAGGAAGTAGGTTTTCCCTACCTGTAGATTCTCTCCCTGGTGTCATCACCACCCCCCCCACCCCCACTCCCGATACTGGGGCAATAACACCAAGCTCTCAGAACCACCTTGCCCAGGTCTCTGCCCCATCCACTGAGCAGCAAGAGACTTTAATGGGCTCAGCAGGGCAGGTTCAGAGCTGAAATCTTTGCCAAATATTAATAGTTACCATTCTGACAAAATAGCCTGTACCCTTCAGGCACTGAACACAAATTTAGTTATCAATAGGGAATGTGAAGGAAGAGAAGCAAGAATATAAACAGGAAAGCACATGCATAGAAGCCAGGGGAGCAACAAGATACAAGGTATACTCCCATCAAGGAATACCATCCTTCCCCTACCCCCGCAGCCTTTAGTCCATCCCCCAACCTTCCCTTCATTCTCCCTCAACCTTCTCTTTATTACCACAAACTCTCCTTCTTCCCTGTCCGAGTCAGCATTAACTGTCAACTTGATTTAGCCTAGAATCTCCAGAAAGGGAGATCAATTGAGTAACTCTATCAGGTTGGTCTGTGGACCTGTCCATGATGGATTGTCTTGACTGTCTTAATTTGTGTAAGAAAGTCCAGCCCACTGTGGGTGGTGCCATTTCCTAGGCAGGCGGTCCTGGGCTGTATAAGGAAGCTAGCTGAGCATGAGCCAGAGCAAGCCAGAAAGTGAGGCAGCAAGCAGTGTTCCTCCATAGTTCCTGTCTGCCTGCCTTGAGTTCCTGCCCTGACTTCCCTCAATGTTTGATTAGTACCCGGATGTATAAGTTGAATTAGCCCTCTTCTCCCTCAGGTTGCTTTTATCACAGCAACAGAAAAGTACACCAGAGCACCCCGTCAATCTTCTGTACCCCTTCAACTTTACCCCACTGTCCCCCTGGGTCTCCCAGTGGGCAGTGATGGGAAGCAAGGCCAAGTTCCATGGTTGAGGTCAGTTCCATGGCATCTTCATGTAGACACTCAGAGGACTGAACAGCTCACTACCCTCAGGTCTCCACCATAAAAGGGGATACACTTCCGGTCTCCCCCACCTACTCAGTGAGGTCCTCACACAGAACTCTTCTACCCTTCCAGTTGGCCCATGAGCCTCCCTGCCTGCTCACTTCCCGTTACATTTCTGTTTCTAGAATAGTACTTATAAATCCTGCTTGGCAGGTAGGGCAGGTCCCACATCCAGTTCCTGGAGTGGATGGCCATACGCTGTCAGGCCCCAGCCCTAGGAGGGGAAGAAAGAGCTGCTACAGACTCTGGAGCCCACAGGAAAATAGGCTGGAGGGGTACAGAGGAGAGCACCTCCCCAAACCAGTCCACTTCAAAAATCTAGACTTTCTTGAGGATTGATATGGCAGCAGCTGTATCTCTTTCATTTGAGTAATTATCATATAATTAAGTGCATGAATTACAAGAGAGCCAAGGCATTAAATTAAAATATTTAATGCTTGTAAATCTGAAAACGATCACTGCTGACGCACAGCCAGTAAGAAGGGGAGCTAACAGCTCAGAGGCCAGCACGGGGAAGTAGGAGGTGGAAGCCGGCAGCAGCAGTTGGCTGGCACCTGGGAAGGCAGGGACAATGTTCGGGGAGGTCAGCAGCTTGAGAGGCCCAGCCAGTGCACAGAACTCGGCCGGTTCCCTTAGAAGGCAGAGGCATTGGTCCTAAAATGGAAGCCAGGTATCCTGGCACCACCAATCCCAACCACAAATGTCGGAACCGGTGCTCTGGGAAACCTCACCGGGACAGAAAGAAACGAAACCATGTTGTAGCACCCTCCATATTTGAGTTTATCCTTTTGAAACCCTGGAGGTTCAAAACAAAAATGTTTCTCAGATAAAGCAAGCCTGCTATCCGGTCAGTTTGGCTCTATCCTGTGGGACTCAGGTCAACCTCAGATCAAATTCTGCACCAGTGTACTCACCGGGGAAGGGGAGGCAGAGAAAGAATCAGGCACCAACAGGAAGAATACAAAGAATGAGCATTCAGACCTGGCTTAAGGACACGAGCCACATGAGACCTTAGGAAAGCCCCTTGCCGACATACGCTGACCCCAAGATTCATTATTTCTTGGCCCAGAAGGACCCTCTAGCCGTGGATACGGCCTCGGGAAGTGGCCAGCAACCACCACATCATTACAGATGGAGATCCAGATAAAATGGGAATGCCAGGGAAAAGATGGATGTCCTTTGCTTCTCTGGAAGTTGACTTTGATTTAAGTCCTGACAATGTTCACCCTTCTTTTCCAGGAGAATGAACCCAGGGTTTTTGTGAGGCCATTTGGTCACACCCTTTGAAGGCCTGGCCAATGGGAATGGTTCGTGTCCCTGGAGAAAAAAATGATTAGTTAAGAGACAAACACGTGACCAGATCTGGCCAAACAGAACCAATCCTGAGAGGTTTCTGGTTTTACTGGAGTTTAACAGCTCTATGGTTCCTGGAGTTGCAAACCAGCAAGATGTGAATCTAGAGGGCTGCTTTTCCTAGGATTAGAGAAAAGCTTGCCAACGCTAAGGAGAGAGGGGGGCTCGGGCTGCCCGCAGCCTTGACTGAGACGCCCATTTGGGAACTAGGGAGTAGACCTCTTTAGTTTCTGGGGCCAGTGTGTGGCAGTGGGCTCTTGCAAGTAAGTCAGATAAGGCTCAATAATTTTACTTCTTCCCAGGGAGAATTTGGCCCCTGATGGTCCATCTGTCTGTCTCTCTGACTCCTTTCAATTTCTCTCCTACCCAGTAGTACAGCACTGGTTGGAACAAAGGCACAGAGAAATGCCTGATGTTCCTTGCTTGGGCGGATGCTATGGGTCTAAACCAGAGCTATAGGTCCCCCTCTCCTTTCCCCATCCCTGTCCCTAACAGCCTCTCCCAAGCCCAGCATACCTGTGGTGTTGCTGGCATTGAATATCTACTGTCCAAAACCACATGGGAGATCCTGGTAGTAGGGAATTTTCTCCCTTCCCTCCTGTGTTCTATAAAACTGGTCACAGGGCCTTTCCACCTCGGAACCACTACCAGTCCCCACGCAGTCAGGTGGGACTCCACCAGCTCCAGATCATTCCCTCTGCCAGGGCCTCTGTCCCTCCGGGGAGCTCATTCAGCACCTGCTCCCTACTAGTGCCTACTTCATCATCTCCAGCGTCCACCATCACCTTTCCTTGTTGGGTGACAACAGCTTTCAAACCACTTTCCTGTCTCCTACAGAGCACCAGCAGGATGACCTGAGCCTTTCATACATTCCCTGGAGAAGAGTTAATGAGGGGCAAATAGCCCCCATGGAAGCCAAGTCCAGGGACAGTCCCATTAGCTTTTCAGGTCTGCCCAGGGCTGATGAGAGGCAGGAGAAAGTCATGATGGAGACAAGGCAGAGTGAGAGTAGTAGCTGTGAGTACACAGGCCCGGGTACAAACTCTAGCCCTGCGGCTTCTCCTCACCGCCCATCTGACCTCCCCCAGGTCTAAGAGCCTCAGCTTCCTCACCTGTAAGACAGAAGTAGCAACAGGACTGCCATAGTAGCCGTGGACACAGAGGTCAAGTACTACCTCTGACCTCTCATGGACGCAGACACACCCAACAGTGGTAACCACTGTGGCCACAGAGGTGCCGCGGGTGTGTCCAGCCCAAGCAGCAGACACCTGGGGCAGACCACTGACAGCCCTGATAGGCCACCGCTTCAACTGAATGCATCAGAAGTGGGCAGGCCTAGTGAGCGTCATGCGTCATCCACCAGAAGGGCTTTCCACTCTGGACATGCCCTAATCCCTGCAACAATTCCAGCCCCATTTTATGGAATGAAGGTGATGTAGCAATGGCTTCGGCAGCGATCCAAGGAGCCCAGAGTCGCTGAGCAGCAAAGCAGAACCTGAGGCCAGGCCACTAGGATCAGTCAGATGCCTGGCCCCCTGCTTTTGTTCAGCCTAAAGGTGGGCCCAAGCTCCGACCCCTGTCCCCAGCACCTGACAGCCAGGTCCACCTTGTAGAAGGACTTCTAGTATGGGCCCTGATGGACAGAGCATAAGTAACAACACCCTGTACCTTACAATGTAGGCCTACTGTGTGCTCGGAATTTGTGTCAGCTCTTCAGTCCTCTAAGCAACTCCATGTGATAGCTATTACTATCGCCATCTTACAGCTAAGAAGCTGCTCAGAGAGGTTAAGAGACTACATCAGGGTCACAGACATCTGGATATCACACCCCAAAACAGTCCCAGAAAGACGCTCTTTTGTTTATTGTTTTGTTTTGGCTTGGTTTTTCAAGACAGAGTTTCTCTGTGTAGCCCCAGCCTCCCTGGAACTCACTCGGTAGACCAAGTTGGTCCCAAACTCAGAGATCTGCCTGCCTCTGCCTCCCAAGTGCTGGGATTAAAGGTGTGCACAACCAAGGCCTGGCATGATTTTTTTCTTTTCTTTTTCTTTTCTGGTTTAGACTGTCTTTATGTTCAAATGTGGAGGCCATTTGACACTTCTTTCCCTTCCCTCTTTATTAGCTTCGTGGGGAGCCAAAAGCTAGCTTCAGAGGTACCTATTAATGACGTATGAAATAGTTTGCCACAGTGTTCTCTAAGACACACTGTCCAGTATGGCCCTTGCCATGACAGGTGGTTCCCTCTGCTGAGATCTGGCAGAATTTGCATCTATGAAAATGCTTCCTTGTCTTTTTTTTGGTGAGCCATACAGTAGCACACACAAGTGGCACACCAACGAGGGGCAGAAGGCAAAGAAGGGCATGATTGTCATATCAGTTACGGGGGGGGGGGGGGGGGGGCGGGGAGAGTGTCAGTCCAGACATCACAGAGTCCGGTAAAGGAAAAAGAACAAGTGACATCTAATCTGAACCATCCAACTGGAGTGTCCAGAGACCACTGGACAAATGAAACAACAGATCCACCCAGAGACAATGTCCCAGGAGAAAGCATGAATTGGTGACTTACAAAAAAAAAATATTAATATTGTTGGGTTTGCAAAACTGTATTGCATTGTTAACTTTCACATTGGTAATGCAGGATCCAGGTGCCTTTTGTCAAAGGAAAGTTAAGATAAAGTGAACACACCTTTCTTAGTATTATAGGACATAGTATATAGGACAGTATTATAATGTCTTGCCATGCTAAGGATAGTTTATAGAGGTTTATGGGTAATGAGACACAGCATTTGGATATAACGTCTCAAATTTGGCTATACTAAGTATCACACGCTTCAAGAAGCACTCAGATCCGAGGGACAAGAAATTAATGCAACTAGCTCATTGAATCTACCAAGGTGTAAAATGTAGTACACTACCAAAGTATTCAATTGGATATACTGATAGCAATTCAGGGCTAGAAATCCTAGGGCATTTTATTGTTTCCTGTAGAAAAGTCATAATTGGAGTCTATGGCTTCCCCTTGGGGAACTATGGCTCCCCCAGAGGAATAACTTCTCACTCAGAATTGACATGACAATGGTTTAATGCGAATAAGACTGTGGATTGTTTTCTGATCCTTTTAAATGGCATGGAGAGGAGATATCAGACCCTCAATAACTATAGTTTGGTTGTTCTGTCCAAGCTAACTTGTAAAGACTAGCAATCACCTCTCACCTGCTCAGGCATGGAGCAGAGAACCAACATTAACGATAACTTAAATTGGATCAAAGCACATCTTTAAGACATGTGCCATCACCTTACCTGTTGCTAAAAAGGACCTTGCTATGGCACCTTAATAACCGCACATTCTATACATGAGCTAATGCTAAAATGTGTTTCCAGAGTAAGACAAGTGGTCTGGATACCAGTGACATAGAAGCAGCTATGGCAAGGATCACCTTCAATGATGCTGAAAAAGACATCTGCTACAAGGATATTAAAAAGAACGCACAGATGATCAGGACTAATGGTTGCCGCATTATGAAGACGTCTTTGGAATGTTCTGCAGAACTTCGAATTCAAATATATTTCCTTAGAAGTTTCCAGATACAACCATGCTGAATATTGTGAAAAGCTTGACAGATATTTAGTTTCATTTAATCCCGTGCATCCTAGCAAGACTCATAATTGTTCCTCTTGTAAATAGTTTTGCTAGCGTAGTATTAAATTGTGTTGCAGAGACAACGTAATTTTATTTGGTTGGCTTAGACAGAAAGGGGGAAATGTTGGAGAAGTCTATTTCTAGTTATGTTTATAATAATTGTGTTGAACATTGTTGGGGAACCTTGGCAGTTTGATTATCTGCAGGTATTGGCTTTCTATAAATCCTTGACTAAGATGGTTGCTTTCTCATGATCTGCACTTGCTCACTGCTCTCTGGCAGAGCCATTGTGGAAGAACAGAGATGCTGTGGAGGAATTCTTGTAGTCCCTCTCTCCCACAGTCTCCAGCAACAAGGAGAGAACACTCCCCTTAGGCCTTGAGTTCACCCACTGTAAAGGTGACAATAGCTCGGCCATTAAATGGTTGTGGGATCCTCAAAGGCCTCAGCTCCCCACCTAAAGGTGGCATAGCTTGGCTGCTAAAGGATTGTAGGACGAGACTAGGCTACAGGTTTCCTTCATCGTGCAAATGGGCCTTTGGATGAAGGGGTAGAGTTTTTGTATCAACAGAACACCTGAGGAGCTTCTATATAAATAAAACCCCCTGAGATCAGACAATGGGGTTCCACTGTCCAGTGTGGCACTTGCCATGACAGGTGGTTCCCTTTGCTGAGGTCTGACAGGGTTTGCACCTGTGAAAATGTCCCCTCGTCTTTCTTGCTGAGCTCACACAGTAGCCACTGGCTGCAACTGTGAGTCTACCCCACAAACTTCCCCACCAACTCAACTGAATTCTATACAAGTGTAATTTATAAGAGTTGTTTTGCAAATTGATGGACAGATACTTTAGATGCTTCCAGAGCAGAGGACTGGACAGCTATGAAGTTGAAAGGCCTCACATGAGGACAGTTGTGACAGCAGGGTCTAGAGATTAACAAGGCCCTTCCCTTGATCAGAAAACTCTCCGCCTCTCCTCTCAACATGGTGAGGTCATCAGTACCCCTGCTCCCATAGACTCTTTTACCCCATCCCCACGACTGGAGGAAGGAAGGCATGCTGGAGGGGCAGCACCTGACTTGGATGTCCTGAAGCTGATGAGCAAGAGCAAGAGGATGTCTAGGATGAATAGTAGACAGGCAGGCAGTCTCCCTGTGCTGGACCCCTCTTGGGCCTCATCCCAAGAGCCAAGGGCCAGAGCTTTCTAACAAGGTGCTGATCCTGTCTCTGTGTGTGCCTCTCCTTTAGTAATTCAATACACAGATGCTGGGCAGCCACCCTGCTTCTTTTCACTCACTTAGAAAACACATGCACAGCCTCTTATTACACGCTCATTTTAGGATGCAGTGGTGCCTGGCTGCTAGGAGCTGCCGGTCTGATCTGATAGGCCAGGAAGTAGTCACCATCTGGAAACTCTGTTACCCACTAGCTGCAGCTTGAGGTTTGGAGGCTCAGGAGGGAAAAGAACACGTACTTGTCCACTTCAGAAATCACACCTACTGTGTGCCACACATTGCGGCTCATGTAAAGGTGACAAACACCTGCTTTCAGTTCACCATGAGCATGAACCTTACAAACCTGAGGCAGACAGATGATGAGATAATTCAAGAGACACAGGGTGTCCTTCAGAGGGATGTCCTATGCCAGGAAGATAATGGTGTCCTGAGTGATGCTAAGAGGCACTGGGCCCGGGTCATGGAGAGTGGGTGGGTCCCAACAGGCAGTGCAGGTGTTGGAGTTCTAGACTTGAGGCAGTTATGTGTACAAAGCTACAAGTGTGGCCGCAACAAAGAACCCACTCAAGTGAGAAACCAGAGGTCCCTCTATTGACAGGTAAGCGGGAGCAACAGAGAGTACCAGGCAGTGTGGCAAAGCTTGCTTTCTGAGACAAAGCAGTCACCAGAGTCTTCTGAGAAGAGGCACAACCCATGACTACACTTAACACTTTGATCGAAAGAGACTGCTGGAAGAGCCACCAGGTCATTAGCCAGTACCACAGCTCAGAGGAAGAGTGCTGAAGGTATGGGCAGAGGAGACAGCACAAAGGAGGGGGCACAAAACTCCTCTTAATGCATGTCAGGAGGGACAGACACTGGCGGTGAGAGGAGGGTGTTCCAGGCAGAGGCTCCACTGTCATGGTCTTAGTACAACAATACTTTGGAGAACCTGCCAGCGTATATGGTCAGGCTTAACACATGTGGGCTCTTCATCAGCAACACAGAGAAACATTAATCTGGTTGCCTAGTTGATGGGTGGATGAACAAATAGGTTAGGGAGATAGGCGTGTGGATGGCCACTTAATATGTAGATGGCTAGAGGAACATGTTGACAGACCCTGAGTGAGGGATGGCGTGAACGGAATGCCAGAAGGTGGAAGAGAGCAGTAGAGAGATGGAGACATGGGGCGTGCTGGGTTGTGGGAGGATGGAGACATGAAAACCTCAATGAGGAGGTGGGTGGGTAGCGATTCCCAGAGCATGTGCCTAGAGGGTGCTGGAAGGCTCCTTCTGAGTTGACATGTGTCTTACTTCGTTGCTTCCAGTTGAAACTTCTCTCCCAGGCCTAAAGACATTAGCCTGATTCCTGATTCCAGTTCTGCTGTGACTTGCTATGTGAGCTTAGGCAATCTCCTGTCGGTGATGGGCTTCCCCTTGTCATCTGGTCCAACGAAGAACCAGGACTTGCCTAGGAATGCCTGCTGTGGCCTCTGACAGCCATCCCTGCGCCTTCCCCAGACCCCACGTATGCATCCGGACTCACCTCTAAGGAAGCCTGGCAAGCTGAGCCCTACTAGCCAAGGGAACACTAAGGACAGTCGCTACTGGACTTGAGTACACAGCAGAGTCTGTGAAGCCCTCATTCATCGTCTGACTCAGGTCTGGGGTGGGGTTGAGATCGGCCTTTCTAACAAGAAAGGTGGGGCCAGTGACCTCGGGGTGCCCACAGCTACCCATCTGGAGTTTTGATGGAAACCCAGGAACCGACAGCAGGCAGTTTCCCTACCCTGACACGGTTCCCTGCAGTCGCCCAAGGCAGTGGAGGACAAGATGAGAGGCCGGTCCCTTCCCTGCCTTTCAAGGTCCTGGGTCCATCCTTCTGCACCACGCTCCCTGCCTGCTTTCCTGTGCTCCTGGAGCCCGTGAGAGCACCAGGCCTTCTGCCGCTTGCACAATGCTTGCCCCTGCCACCCTCAGAACAGCTGTGGGCTTAATTATCAAAATAACATTTTAATAGTTTCATAACTGAACTCCCTTCAATATATGCCAGTGGAAGAGGCGGGAAGGAGTCCTTTTAGCACCTCTTCCCGCCCGACTTGCTAATCGGAGGCATTTAGGCTGCCATGGGGCCCAGATGCCTGGCTGGCCCATGGAGCCTGCCACACAGATGTGGCTCCCCCACTTGGAGTAAGGGCTTCAGCCCCTGCCAGCTGGAACCAGGAGCCATTACAGACTCCCTGCTCCAAGGCAGTGTGCTAAGAGGCCGAGGCTCCTCACTGCGATCACCAGGAGGCTTACTTGCTTTTATCACATTTTTTGTATTTTAAAAAGTTGCTATCACAAGCATTAACTTTGTTCTTCCCATCCCTCTGCTGCTTCGTGTAATAATTCTACAGGGGTCCGTGCCAGTATTTAGCTCCTGAGTTAGCCCAGGGAAGACCTCGCATCTCAAATCAGTTCTTCGTTCCTCTGATGGCGCCTTAGATTCCCCAGGTCCCTAAAGTGAACCCTGCACTCACTCTACACAGGCTGTGGCTACATCCAGAGCCCAAGGACACAGGCCCAGCCCAGCTGTATGCACCTTAGCTTCTTAGCCAGGAGAAAACTGAAGCTAGAATAAGCCACACCCCCATGGCAAGCTGGCATTGGTAAGTTGGACAGCATTATCCTGACTTCAGGGGAGGCAGAGCCTGGGTGAAAGAATTTCTCTGTGGGTCCTTCTCAAACTTCAGAGCACTCAGTGGCCTGGGGCAATCAGGTTCTGGCTTAGCAGGACAGGACACAGCTGGGAGTCGCTCTATCTAGCACATTCTTTTGCCACTGAGCCACGTCCTGGGAAGCAAGGGTTCAGGGGATAAAGTCCTGAGAAGGTTCAAGTCAGTCCCCAGTGAAGGTAGAACAGAGAGTGTGGAGACTGGGAAAGGTAGCATGTAAGCTCACCCTCCTCCAGCAGCCAGGGCTCTGTCCCTAGGCCATGAGAAAGGAGAAGAGTCATCTCAGAGGCCAGCACTCTATCCTGCCCTGATCATGTGTGCTTACCATCTTGGCCAGAGGAAAGATGCTGCCTCTGCCCACTGTAGGGAACTGCCCTCGTCCTGTTCCCTGCTGGTGCCATAGGGCACCTGCTAGGCATGGCAGCAGGAACGCTGGGAGCACAGGATGGCTAGCACATGGTGCTTGTCCAGAAAAGATGGGGACATGTGCTGCTGTACAAGCGGTACAGCAGGAGACCACCACTCCACCTGAACAGCTCAGGAATGCTGCCTTTGAGACCTACAGACTCAGAGCCACCCAGTCCCCAGCCAATTCTCCACAAACCAACTACCTCCCCTTTAGACAATTAGGCTTGGCGAATCCCAAATACCATGTGTTTTGCTGGCCACAGCCTACTCACAAGTCAAGAATTCTTTTCAAGTATTGTTTCCGTCCTTCCAAGCTGTGTGACTCTCATCCAATTGGCAAAGCTGAGACTCAGCCAGTCAGCACCCTTCACTGAGCCTGGTGTTTTTCATTAGCAATCTGGGCCTACTAGCACTTGATGGATTCATAGACCTGCCTGGAGCAGACATCGCCTATGTGTGTGTCCACTCAAATATGTATGCACACCTGTTTGTGTTTGCTGTTTATTTTTTAATAGTTGTCTTTTGGCATAAGGAGGGAACTGGTTCCAAGAATCCCAAAGACACCAAAACCTGAGGACACTAAAGTCCCTTATGTAAGGACGTGCAGTTTTGCACACACACCTTCCATCTTTCTATGTGCTTGAATCATCACTAGATTATTGTAAAACCTAACACAACGTAAATGCTGTGTAGATAATTACAGTGCTCAGGGATTAACAACGAGGGGAAACTGTACATGTTCAGTTACAAACGCATTCTTTCTAAATATCTTCCAGATACACATGAACTCACAGATGTGGGAGGCTGGCTGTACATATTATATTCTTTATTAAGTAGAGAGTTTAGAGTCAGTATCCTCTGTCTATCTCTGCCCCCCACCCCCACCCCAGGGTCTCACAATGTAGGCCTGGATGTCCTGGGACTCACTCTGTAAACTCAGAGAGATCCACCTGCCTTTGTGAGGGGGTCCCCAGAACCCCGTGCTGGGATTAAGGGCATGCACCACCGCACCCTACCTTGAGTGTCTTTTAAATGTAGACTAATATCGAACCAATATTTGATTAGGTGAGAACTTATTAAGCATTTGTCAAATCCATGGACAGGAGCAAGGCACAGATCATAAGAATCATCAGTTCTCTCAAGAACCCAGAATTTAGGTGAGGAAATAAGCCAAATGCACTAAAGTCAGAGGAGTAGCCAGAGCAGACCAGTTCATGCCAGCTCTAACGCCCTCCCCTCCCCGCAGAAGGCACTGCAGCAGAGTTTTGGGAATGGGCCAGTTGTAGCGACAGGACCAGACCTTCCCACACACTTCTCAGAGCATACTACTCCACTGGTCTATTCAGCAAACACAGGCTATGAACCTGAGGCCCCCTCGTGGCCACCGTTTTACTGAGGAGGAGTCAGGCTCAGAAGTTACATGACCTCTCCATAGCCACTGGCCAACAGGGAAGATGACTTGGGGGGGGGGGTCACACCAGGCAGAGAGGTCAGGGTCTGGGGGCTACTTGCAGTCAGTATCTGCTGAACACGACTTCCAGTGGCCTGGCCAAAGGGGAGAATACAAGGGGAGAGGCAGGGCAGCTCCTGGCACTTGCTGAGAAGTAGCGGGGTGGTACCCAGCTCAAGTCTCCTTCGCAAGGGGAAGCCCTCTGCCACACAGGCAGCACCCATTCTTGTCCTCTCACAGACCAGAGGCCTCACTGAAGCGTGTCACCTCCAGACTCTCCCTGTCTGCCCATACAGGCTGCCTAGCACACATTCCCAATGCTTGGGCCAGCAAGTTCTTTGGACTCAAATTCTAGAACTTCCACATGCATATAATCAGAGAGCTCCTCTGGGCCCTGAGCACGTTAGTCTTAGCACGACACCCGCTTCACACATTCTTCACGCGGAGCCTGCAGATCGGCTCAAGCAGGATCTTTAGCACACTTGCTCTCTGACCACGACCCCATTAGGTGGGGACTTGCCACTTGTAGCATCATGTCATTGCTCAAAAGCTTCTGGACTTGGGAGTGTTTGGAATTGGGGGTCTGGAGGATTTGAAACTTTCCATCTGTCCTAGAGACTTGGCTCCCAGTCACCCTGGATCAGTGGTGACTGGGACCTACGGATCTGGGCATGACAGGCACATGCACAATGGGTGGGTGGAAGAAGGTTGAAAGGATAGTGCCCAGCCTGCACTAGTAGAAAGAGCAGAACGTAGAGTCACAGTAACAACTCTTGGACTTCTGGGCAGGTCCGGGGAATGCCATTGTCAATGTCACCAAGCAGCAACAGTGCCAGCAAGCAACCTAGTAGATGAGCCTTTGTCTGCAGACGACCACCTTCCCAGGAATCCCATCAGCAACAAGCTCCCTCTCCTTGCCTGGAGACAGCCTTGGCCTGGCTGCTGGAACACAGCTTCCCTGTCCCCCTGGAGCAGGCAGGATAGGGCTTCCTGCCTTAGCCAAGGGCCATCTTCATTTCCTTCACCTCCTCACACTGCACTTTCCAAAACAGGATATTAAGGGTAGAGAAACCGAGGGCTTTCGGGGCTTTGCAGCCTCCGCTCCAGGGAAAACCAGACACTCATCCCTGTCTGAAATTGCTTCACTCGGTGAGCCTGTGGGCCACGGGAGCCCTCCCGCCACAGCTGAGCAGAAAATAGAGTTTGTTTCTCCATTTCCCAGACCCCCTCCCTGCCTCTTGCCCTCTCCGCACCCCCTCCCCCTGTTTCAGGGCTTCTCTGCCTGATCCGCAGCTGGGGCCCGGGGGCTTGCGCGCTGCTGTGTACCGAGGCCCAGGGCAAGGCCCCCTCAGCCTGTAGCCCTGAGAGGGAGAAAAGAACTTCAGAACTCTTCATGTCTCCTCTGGTGTTCCAATCCCACCCCTCGAAGCCTTTGCATAACCTTTTGTTCCCTGCGATATTCAGGTTTCCAGGTCATTCTCTGGCCTTGCCAGGAATGCACTGTGCTCCTGGCTTGAGCAAAATGTGCTGTGTTAAAATATTCATCCAGTCTGCGTCGGGGTGTGTTTCAGAGAAACACAAGCCTTGCTTGACCCCCTCTGCCTCTGCTCCTAGCCCACCTAAGAGGGTTGAACTCCACCTTGATTTTGGCAACCCGTTTTTAGAATTTTAGAGTCCTTGATGGTAGCCTACAAATGTGGGAGAGACACAGATGGATGGACTCAACCAGTGGTCGCCTCTCCAAGGGCAAAGGAAGGGATATTAGATATTTTCTTGGAAGTTAATTCAACTCAAAACTGGGCACTGGGAATATTCTGTCAAAGCAATTAATCCCTCCCTCACCCTCTGCTGCCCACCCAGCATCAGCTGGAAGCCTGCCACTCTCTAGAGGAGCAGGTGCACACGGACCCCTGTGCAGGTGCCAGGGACAAGACCTCTCTTGGGCCAAATGGGTCAGGCCAGTCTCAAGGATGCTTATCAGTCGCCTAGTTTGCTTTCCCTCTGCTTCCTGTCCCCAGCACAAACCTCTAGCCCACCCCGAGGAAAGGAAATCAGCTACCTCCTAGCCCTGGTCTGTAACTAAAGGCTTAAGCTAAATTATACTGCTGGCCTCAGGGAGCTGGGGAGTAGGGGCTAGAGGAAGGGCTGGCAGTGGGTGTGTGGGGAAGGGGGTAGGTCCAGATGTGTTGCGTCTGCTTTTTATCCTGTGCCAAGAGTTAGGGGAGAAACTGAGGCTAGAGAATGAGTACCATAATTCATGGAGCCCTTGCTCCATCCTTCCTGGGAAACACCATGAAAGTGTCATACAGTCTGCAGGGAAAGAAGAAAGACACCCCAGTTTTCTGGTCTCTAGTGAGAGAAGACCTCTGATCATGAGTGCGAGGTGTGTGTAGGGCTGAGAAGGGTACGTTGGGGCATCCAGTGGCAAGGAGCCATCGAAGCTAAGATTCTGCCTGGTGTACTACTTGCCATGAGTTTGTCTGCCTACTTCAGAAGTGGCCTTAAACAGCCTTTGCACCCGCTGAATGTCTACAGACCTGTCTCCTCCAAAGCATACCGCTACACCACCCCATCCCTGGAGACTGTGACCCCCCCCACCTTTGCTTCTTCATAATCCACTTCTACCCAGGGTCCCACCGCAGTCTGTATGACCCTGAATAGGAGTGTATCCTGGTGGCTTAAAGAGAGCGAAAATCCACAGAGCTCCTAACTACTGGATGACAATGTCACTTGGTCTCTGCCAACCTCTCCCACCATTGGAGCCCCTGTGGTCAAGTCCCACACCCAAGCCCAGCATCCCAGGCCAATATCCCAGCTCTCCTTATCATGCTTTGTCCTTGGGATATATAACACTCCTCTACGTGTTCCATTCTTTGCACTAATTGTCCATCTCCCCGTCTTCAATTATATATCTGCTTGTTTGCCGCTCAGACTCCGTGTTCCTGTCTATATGGTAAGCTAGACAAAAGTAGAGGAAACAAACCTGTGCATTCTCTAGAGTCCAACAAAGTGCCTAGAACAGACCAGTCTCAATAAGTGTTTGTTAAATGAATTAAAGAGCCACTGGCTGCTGGTTAGCTCAAAACAGAACCTCCCCATGGCCACAGGGTGGAGAAAGCAGGGCTCCAGGCACTCAAGACCCACAGAGGCAAACACTTCTCCAACCTGTAATGAATACCAACGTCCCCGGCTCTTCCTTAGTTCCTAATCACAACTAGAGTTGGATATTTATGAAGCCAGAGAAGCAGCGTTATTCAATGCCCCAGAAAGCCTCAGAGACCAGCATTCAGGGGTAGAAAAGTTTCACTTTCATAAGGCCTAATGAAATCTTGCTTCCTTGGAGCAGGCAGCAGAGGACCCCACTTAGAGAACAACAGGGCATTCTATGGAGCACATGGAAACACGAGCTGTGACCAGAATATGGAGTTCCCCAAACCCATCAGAAAAACAGCTGAGGCCTGGCCAGGCCCAATAAACAAGGAGATAGATGCATGGAGAAGGCCCCCCGGAGTTCACAAGCTGAGCAAATTGACACCCAAGTGTGACATTTATAACAATAAATGTCTCAAGAGATGGCCAAGGCCCATGGCCACCCTTCTTTGGGGCCATGAGACAAAAAGTCACCTCATAAAACGAAGGGGAAAGGTGGTCCCCATCCCACACTGTGGGCTCCCCCATTTCTCTGCTGTGACAGGAGGAACATTCAGCATATCTTCAGTCTCCCTGTCTTCCATGGCTGATTAAGCAGTTGGGAGCAGAGTTTACTGTGAAGAAAGCAAACAATCATGCGCTATCCGAGGTAAACATTACCTTGGCGGTGGAAGCCGAGATGAGGTTCGTTGTCAGGAGGGATTATCATTATAATACTTAAAATAACATTTATAACACTTACTGAAATTACGCCAATGAAGTCTGCAGAGACTTGGGAATGAAATCAGCTCGATGTGTTTTTATAAGAATACCAAAATCTCTGTCCCTGGGAGGAAAGTTAGAGGCATTAGCGCTTTTTGCCGGGCCTCCATTAGCTGGTAAAATTTGAATACTGTTTCTGAGGTGAGCGCTAATCTTCTTTGAATCCTCCCAACACATTTTATCTGTAAAAAATTGTAGTTAAAAATTTAGTTTGATGGAATGATATTTAAGTGCTTTCTTCATCTTACTCTCTGAAAGCGCCCCAGAGAGTCTCCCTGTAATTTGTTCAAACGAAATAATATTTTCGTTTCCCCGTTTCTCTTTGTTGTCTTGGGTGATGAAAAGTAACATTTCTTTTCTTTCAATCCTATTAAGCGAGGCTCTCAGAGTGCCAGCCACTCAATCCAAATGCGATCTGGCAGACAGGCCCTCAGCTTAGAAAACGGGGCCTGCCAGCCCCGCTTTCTGTCAGGAGCTGACATGTCACGAGGCAGCGTTTCCTAAGCAATAACCAGGGTAGCCAGCCAGCTGCGTGGGCCTTCCCCTTGCTCCAGCACTGGCTCTCTCCTCTCCTGCAGCTGACATGCTGGGAACCTAGGCCCCCAGTATTCATGTCCTGGGTCTACCCGGCACCCCACAATTGCCCCTGCTCAGTCTCCCAGAGCACCCCGAGCTGGAGCCACGCTCCAACCGCAGCTTGTTCCCAGAGCGGGAGGAGCACAGAGCTATCCTCCCCTCATCCTTCCTTTGCGGGCACCACCTCACCCTGCATGGTCTCTTCCATCACCCAGCCATCACCAAAACAGCTTGAACTTCCAAACTCCTACTCACTCTTCAAAACCTCTGATCAAATGCTACCTTTTCTCTGAGGCTCTCCCCAGAAACTTTTTCCACAGCCAGAGGGTGTGATTGAACCAGTCACGGTTCGGCCATTAAATAAAACTCTACAAATGCTCTGTTACTTTCAAACGGAACAAAATCAAGCGAGCTACTGGAGGAGGACACGCAGTGTAGAAGAGAAGCGAGCAAGGCTGCCGGAGAACAGACCGTCCCAGCCAGTCTGCACTAGCACGTGCGCACACAAACACGGAGTGACGGCAGCTTCTGGAGAAGGGAGCACGGGGATGCTTCTGGAGGAGTTACTCAGCAGAACCCTTATGTCCCTGTGTGTTTTTGAATCCACACCCCCACAAACGCTGCACTGCACTTTCAGTGAAAAGAAAGAAATCCACACCAGTTGGGAGCGTGCAGGCGTCATTTCTAGTCTCTCCTCTTACCTCTCAGTAAAGCTCTGTGACCTCAAGGACCCTGCTCCCCATCCACAGGTGACAGTGTTCCCACATCCCACTACTGGTTTTTCATACATACCAAAACCCTCTGAAAATGAGACCCTTTCTGTGTCCTGCTCAAAACTGGACTCTGCCATCATCTTTCTCTCCCTGTCTGTGGCAATCAGAGAAAAATCAAGAATGAAGAGACCTCCGGGTCTAGCTCTGGGCCTCTGGGGGCCTTTCTGATATGGTGGCCACAAGGGGCCAAATTGACATGATAGGTTTCTGACTTCCACCTTTGGATGAAAGAGCAGTAAGGGCTCTCTGACCAGAAAAACCTGCAGGACACTGGACTTTGGGATCCCAAGATAAAAATGCCCCAGGACGTGAGGACAGCATTTTGCAACTGTGCTCGCTGACCTGTAAGTGGGAACCAAGGCCAAGATGGAAGCCTCCCTCCCTCGCATGTAAAATGTCAGTGGAGTCAGTGGTTTGAAAGTGGTTTGAAAGCAGACACATATTTAGTCACAGAAACAGTAGCCGTGTCAATTTCATCCTAATGACATACTTTTCTTTACAAATATATGAATCACCTACAAAATTACTTGTACACCAAATAGACTTTATGCTATACAAACATGCACAGGCATGCACACACACAAACGCACACACACCATCAAACTCAACTGACCAGGACCAAGGGAGCATACCTGTACTGAACGCCCAGTGACAGCAAGACACCTAGCATCGTGCGATAGCACCAACAAACACTCAGTGACACATTGATCACTTAACATTACAAAGATCCCAATACCATGCACAGCTCTTCTGGAAATGTCAACAGCTTGTCGGGAAGTTGAGGATCTGAACGAGACCCGCTACTTTCCTTTAGGAGTTCAGGTGAATTATTGACAGTACAAACTGGAGTCATGGCAAGGAATGTGAACCAGGCTAAGAGGCAGACAGGCTGGCCACACACCCAGCAGATGTGAGCACAGAACAGCGCTAGGATAGTCTCTGATGGAGTTGTACCAAAGGCTTAAAGTGTCCCTTCCTTAAGTGTGGGTTCGTAGGCACCAACATCTCCAGGCACAGTAAAGAAAAGATACAGGAGCACCACCAGCTCTCGGGCCATCCTTGGGAAATAGGAGCTGAGATAGTCAGTACAACAGTCACTTCTAGTGACAAGGCAGACCCTTCCTCAGTAGCCTTGTAGTATATGACAGTAGTATGTTTCTTATAAGTGGGTGTGGGTGTATAGGACAGTGTAGCTCTCGTGGAATAACCCCCAGGTACCCTCTGCCACCTAAGCCTGCCTTAATACCATCTTTGTCAAGCTCTAAGGGCGTTGCTGATCTTACCTACAGCTCCACTGTATCCTCCCTGACACTGAGATGGAGCCGCAGGGATGGTCTGTGTGCATCTCTAGCACAGCCCTAACACAGCGGCCCAGGACAGGGAGGTATCTCTGGAGGCAAATGGCAAGAATCCAGGTATCATCATGGTTGTTCCTCCTGAATCTCTCCTTGGCTTGCGGGTGGTATTGTGTCCTCCCAAGGTCTGCCTTCTGCTATACTTACTCCTGTGACCTCTTTGTGTCCAAGTCTCTGAGACTGGATTAGGGTGCCCTCTGTAGAGACTCTTTTCCAGTAGACATATCCTGTGATACCGGGTTGAGGGGATTCCACTAACAATTTGAGGGAGACACAATTCAACCCCAGTGAACAGCACACCCGTGGATCTCTTCATCTGCATGGCTCCTGGGCCATTTCCTCTGATTCTGAGCACACCTTCCTCAGGCTTCTCTGAGCATTATCAAGGCTTTCCCAAGGCAAAGGAATAAGAAGTGCTCACAGAACTCCAGGGTCAGTGACACTGGCAACCCCACCATTATCCATGTGAGTGCTGGCAAAGGGACTTGGTGGAGCCCTGGAGGAAACCAAGCACCTGAAGAATACCCACGCAGGATTTGATGACCACAAGTAGATGGGCCACTGAAACCTGACCCAAGCAGGGCGAGAGCATAGAGATGTACAGAAACCCAGCTTCTCCACACCCCACAACCCCAATCCCTCCATCGTGGGTGGTCATGCAACCCACAGTCTCCCACAACGCCTATGCAGCAGTCACTGTTGCAAGGCCTTGGTGGGCGTGGGAACAGGGTTTTCAGTCACAGCCATTTCGAAGTCTGTCCATGTGTGGGATGCAGCTTGTCTCTGCCAGAGAGGGCACGCTTTGCAATCTGAACGGGCAGACTTGTTAACTGACTGTTGAGTCTAATGTTATACCACTATTCTGCCTCTCGTTAGCAACACAAATTACCAGCAATTAGCTGGCTGACTGTTCAAAGGCAGTTCAATTTCATGTATACAGAGAACTATATAATGCTTAATGTATCTATCAAATGTAATAGCCCAAACAAAATTAATGATATGAACACAATGAGTGCTTATACGGGATAATTACAAGGTGTCGGTCACGAGAAGCATGCCATGGCGTCAGACACACAATGCCGGCAAACAGTCACCAAAGTTGTCAAGCCTGGCCCAGCTCTTAGAAGAGAGAAAAGTCACTGTGAAACACAGTGGGGCTCAGCCCCATCCAGAGACAGGGTAGGAAAGGCAGGCCACTGTGATGTCCAGGAAACACAAGGTGAATTAAACGAGACCTGAGGATTGATTTTTCCCATCTGCACAATGGGAAAATGTGCAACTGCCTATCAGAAGTCTAACCTTTACCCCGCACTCACATGACAAAGAAAGGGCTTTACTAGCTGTCCAGGCCCCACCTGGAGGAAAGCGGTGATGCTGTTGATATTATTATCAATATCTAAAAATTTCCAAGCGGACCTCCTCCCTCCCTCATCACTAACAGTTTGGTGGCATGATACAAACGACACTTCGATTTAATTACCATTCTTTCTCCCCCTCCGGTAACTAAACATTTTCCTCTGCTCAGTATCCCTGGAATGACAGGACCATTCCCAGTGTATTACTTGCATATCTATAATTAAATAATTAAGAATTGTTCAAGCCCTTCCAAACACAACAAAAGGCGATGATTATTTCAAACCCACTTTAGGAGAAGTCAAGCCCCGATCAGCTCCATCTTTTGCTAATAGTTATGCAAGGCTGCGCCGGTAGCATTCCCTCTTGCATGCCAGCACACCAATAAATTAAGATATTCCTGGCCGCATCTGCACGAGGGAAATTAGAGCATTACCTGGTCCCCGCCAGTGTGCCAGCTCCGAGCGGCAGGCGCAGCCCACGCTGGGCGACCAGCTGTCTGCGAATGTGGCGTGTGGATCACAGCTCGGAGCCAGGGGATCTCTTAGGAGGTCTGCTCCAATATCAAAACTGCCGCGCCGCAGGACTGTTCCCTTCACGGCACAATATTCAAACACTTCTCCCGCCTCTCTTTCCAGATCTGAAACCACAGTGAACCTGGGCCTGGGACCATCCAACATCGTGGTCCCAGCCCCAAGAGCCCGGCGGATTTGGATTTTCCACTCTGCCTAGAAGCCTGGGTGGTGAGGTCAGCGCCAAGGCACTTGGTTTTCCGAGCCCCCAGCTCCCGCTTTGAAGAAGGGTGACCTCATTCCAGGTGGATGTAATGTCACAAGGAACAGTGTCTCAGTTTTGATGGGGCACAGTGGCCCTTGAAAAGGCTTCACAGACAAACAGATTCCAAAATGTTTCGCAGAAGTCTGAACTCACCTTGAAAGAGGAAAAGAGAGATGTTTTCCCAGAAACGGATGGGCTTCCTACCCAAGTCCCAGCCTGCACACCACAAGGATCATTCAGCTTCCCACATGTCCTTCAAGCCCAAGCCTCCCGCTCTCCTGGGTTTGGAGACCCTGCTCTGGAACCAGGCCCTGTGCTTTAGGCAAACAAAAGCAGACACAAGAGTGTATTGTCCTGGCAGTCGGCAAGCTCGGCAGGAATCTGGGATTCGGCAGAACAGGAGCACAGTGGGGTCCAGCAATCATCAGGGATGGATGGACCCGCAGTGCTGAGGAAGGAGTTCAGCACCGGGGTGAGGAAGAAAGCAGAAAACTTCCCAATCACACTCGGTAAGACGGCCAGACAGCAGCGAGCGATGCAGGTACAAAGGACAGAAAAGGCGGTCTGGACTGCAGGTCATTGATCAGAAAGGAGTGGTCAGCAAGGCTCAATGTTTAGTGGCCTGGAAGACCCCAAATCCATCAGCTTCCAGTTAGGAATCCTCCGGCAAGAACTTGAAAGAGTATTGAGCCTGCTTTGGTCCCTTTAGCATGTGGTAACCAACTAAGTCATCTTTCTCGAAGCCTTCTGGTGGATTCGTAGTAGCCATTCAGCTTGAATGCCCATCCTCTTTCAAATCCCCAGTGGCTGTCTTCTGCCTAACTTCATGTATCTACCTCTGCTCATATGAGATCAGGACAGCTGTAATCACTATAATCTGACTCACTCACTATGATCTGACCATTTCTGTGCCTTCCCCTGTCATCTGAGTCCTTCGGGGTGGAGGAGGCTATGTTTGTCTTGGCCGAGACTCCTCATTCAACATAACACAGGCACAAAGTTGGCACAAATAAACTAGAAAGCACGAGAGCAAATAGATTCCAAGCTCATGGACCTGAGACTCTATACATGTTCCACATGGCAGAGGGCTGCCCAGCTGCTGTAAGACATACAAACCAAAGGGCCAGTTATCGGAAGCTTTCCGACCTGGTGTCCAGTGGGGTGTTTTTCAGCACAGTGGGGTAAACTCTGCTCCACATATCTGAGGCTGAGCACAGAGCTCCCACTGGGCCCCATGACAGTGCAGACTAAATGCTCTCCCTCACTGCATGGGGGAATGTGTGCTACATCCAATCATGCTGTCTTTCTTGGTCTCGCTTAAATGCCATCCATGATGGTCTTAACGGTGTGCAAATGTGCTGGCCCTTCCACCCTTCCCACACAACTTCTCCTGGGACAAAACTTATGCTCTAGCCTAAGTTCAGTTATGAGATGCTTATGCTCTGAGAGGTTTTCTCTTTGGCCTCTCCAATAGATTGAAAGCTTCTGGAGGCAGGCTCAAATCCTACATCCTTTGAAAATCTTCCTTGATCTAGAACCAAGAAAGCATATTTGGCAGACAGAAAGTGCCATCATCCTACCACCATGCCACAAGTGGCAGAGACTACCAAACAGGCACCCACCGGCTGTCGAGAGGAGAATGCTCTGCTCACAGAAGGCAACCACTCCTGCCCATCTCCTCTGGTGGCTGCCCTCCCTCGGACATTAAGGCTCTATGAAACACAGCTCCCAGGAAGCCCCAGAGGGTACTGCTGCCAGGGCCAGTGAGCTTAGACAGATCCTCTCTGAGATTCCCCAGCCCTTCTCTGTTGAAAGCTGAAGGGGCCTCTGAGCATCAGGAGAAACAAAACCAAGACACATGGAACCTTCTTTCCAGTCCCCGATTCCAACAGCGCCAAGACCGTAGCTAAGGGGAACCCTGGCTCCGGTTGCCGACGCGCTGCCCTTCCAACCAAACGGTCAACAAAGCCTCAAGACAAAAGGTGACTCCTTCTCAAGCCCACCCATTTTCTGTTCTTCAAATTAGCTTATAAATGTTATTTCTTCTGCCTCTGCTGCTCCCTCTACTCGGGGCTAAGAAACCTAGCTCAAGACCTGATGTGGGTATCACTTTTCAAATGCCCAAATCCCTGTAAAGGTTTAGTGTCTAGCTGTGTGCATTTTGCTCAGTATTAACATGTTCAATGGAGTACTTTGATTTTTTTTTTTTATCTAGACGCCAGAAGCTGGTGAATATATGCTTCATAGCTTCAGATAAACCTTTTGTTCTTCTGGGGCTGATCAGCTGGTGGAGCAGCGAGAGGGAGAAAGGGAGGGGAATTCACAGGGGCTCAGCGGTTTCAAAAAGTCAAATTACCTCTGAGCCATAGCAAGGCTGATAATTTAAATGAAAAAATATATATACAGGCCGCAGCACACAACACCGTCTCTGTTAGGACTTTTAATGAAGCCCCAGTTGTGATGACACTGAAGCCGGGAACGCTACGGTGGGATAATTACTTGGCTCCCACACAGCTGAGTTCCATAGATGCATTATTAACGGCACATTCCTCGCCATAACGAGAGCTGAACAGAGGTAGGCTCACAGACCTTGGCGTCCGCCATTAGCGGCCTGGCACAAACACAAATGAGTGTTTTCACAAAAGCATGCAAAGGTTGTGAAATTCCAATGAATCTGTGCTAGGAGGCGGAGTCACAGGGGGAAGGGGAAAAGGCTTGTGGGGTGTGTGTATACACATATATGTGTTTGTGCATTCACACCACACACACACACACACACACACACACACACACACCCCTGTGTAGGCAGATGTGACCGGAGACGTCACCTTTCCTGCACAAAGTACTTGGAGTAAGGCAGCCTGGGAAATTATGGACTCAGAACACATTGATTTTTCTGCAGCCGATCCAAGCAGCAGCCCCAGTGAAGAATTACCGAGAAACAAAATCATCCAGTTCTCCTAGAACCTGGCTCTGCCGTGCCAGCAACCCTGAGCTCACCTGGCTGGGGCACTGTGCTGCTGCCCAGCTGGACACCCATGTGGCACCACAGGCTGTTCCCCTTCCCTTCTAGGCTCTCTTCCTGAACCAGCACTCTCATGGGCCACGTTTTCAAGACACGCAGGCACTCCTCAGACTCCCAAGTTTTCAAGACCTGCAGGTTCTCCTTGGACTCCAAGGACTTCTGGGAAGGGGTTGAATGCTGTTTGGGTATTCTCGCACCGAGCTAACCCCAATTACAACCAAGAGTGCAGGCACGCGTACATCCTCATAGGAGCCCTGAGGGATCCTAGACATAGGCTCCAGAGCCCCAGTGACTTCGAGAAGGCTGACGGGACACCAGTGCCCCAGCCCTGTGCTTCTCCTTAGTCTCCTCCAATTTGCTTCCCCCGAAAGCGTCTGTTTCAAGGTGACCCTGTTTCACGAGTTAGCCCCAGCGTCCCCCGCCTGCTCACAGAACCAGGGGCCTCCCAGTAATTAACACCCGTACTTGATGAGGTCCAGCTGGCAGACTGAAGCCGTGCCAGCATCCTCCACTCCAGCCCCTGTGTCTCCAGCCAGCCCTGTGAGGCCTCCTACCTCCCCCACCGTTCTGGCTACTACTCTGTCCCCAGAGAAAAAGGCAGAAAGTCACCCATCACGGACACCTCACACAGAGCTCTTTGTCAGAATGAACCGCTCACTGCTCCGATTGGAAGCATAAAAGGTGGCCACCTCCAATAATGGAGTGCCAAGCAGCCAAAGATGACGGCAGGAGGGGTGTGTGCCGACCCTGAAAGCAGCCGTCACCCACTGTTTGAGGACACCGTACAAAACAGCACCAGCTCTGCTTAAGCCACACTCGGTGTGCACAGAGCTAGTTTGCGGGGCAGCAAACCAGGCATGGCTACTCTGTTACTGAAGTCAGGATGGGGAGGGAGACTTGCCAGTAAATGCATCAGAGTGACATTTCCTTACACACTTACAGCAACCAAGCTTTTCTACCTACAATGGCACAGCAACAGTTGTTACTCACTTATCCATGTGTATTTCTCTGTATACCTACCAAGCATCAGAAACAATTATTTTAAAGTATGTTTACACATGTACAGAGACGCTGAGTCTGGAAAGACAAACACTACATTGTTAACAGCAGCTTCCTGGGAGCTGAGATTAAGATGATTTCTGGACCTTCTTTCTGCGTATCAGCATCTTCTCTCCAGTGAGGAAAACATATTACTTGAGTTGAAACAAACAAACAAAAAGCTTTCTTTAAAGAGTGATGGGTAATTTGCCTTTAGTTAAAGAACACGACAATTAGCAAAGTTAATAATAATCATTCTGTCATCAGCCGCTCAGTAAATACGACACTAAAATGCAGTTTGCATCTGGATCTGTTCCCGCCCCCCTAGAAAAGCGCAGACATCACTTGTGGGAGTGAACTGCGTGAGCTGCTTCTCCCAGTGTGACCTGTGAACAGTGTGAACTCAGAGGGTAAGCCCGTGAGCCCCGGCTGCTGTAATGCCACGCCGTCACTCATGCAGGCCCAGGGCTGGAACGACCTGAGCACAGATGGACAAAGGCAGACCAGCAGGAAACAGACCCAGTCAGTGAAGGTGTGGGCAGCTGCCACCTTGCCTCCTGGGGAGATCCTAACCCTGACCTAACTCATTTTAGGTGGCTTTCTACCATTTAGCCTTTAATTTCTCAGCTCCTGGCATGATGTTCTATCAATGTGCAGGAATAAAAGGGGGGGGGTGTAGAAGGCATGAGCAAGAAACAGAGCAACAGCAAGTGTAGCTGGGGTCCAACAGGCAGATTACCCACCTGAACCACCCCCCCCCCCACACACACACACACACCAAACCCAGATTCTTCAGTCCTGGCTAACATGACCTGAGAGGAGGTTCTATAGGAGAGTGAGGAGGAGACCCCTGGTGGTGAATGCCACCCCAGCAATTTGGCTGTGACCCCCCAACTCATTCTGGCCAGTAGAACAAGAGTCCTTGTTCTCAGGGGGCTGTCCAGGCAGCTTTGTTTGCTCTGAAGGCCTTACCCTGCCTACTGGTAACCTTCCAGACATCTGGAGACCTTCTGCAGAGGTTTCTGGTGGGGTTGTAGCATCTCCCTCAGGGTGCTCCCAAGCTCAACCAAGGAGCTCTGATGCCTCTGAGCCTGGCTTTTCCAGGTGCTGAATGGAAGATGGGGGCCTGGCAGGGGCAGGGGAAGGTGGAGTGGTCCTCAAGATCCCAAAAACCAGCATCATGCCTGGGGTGCTGGATGAGGAGAACCACTTCCTTTAGAAATGGGTAGCCACTACTCAGGCAAACACTCAAGAGAAGTACTGGGAAGGCTGAAGGCTCTGGGAACAGTGCTCCCTACCTGTGAGGTGCTCTTCCAGGTCCCTCCGGGGTCCCTAGAGGCAACCCATTCCCTGAAAGGAAGTAGGGAATGCTGTCTTCAATTGCTGAGATATGGGGCGCATCAAAACGTGAGTCCTTGAGAGCCCCTCCTCAGTGTGAACCAGAATCAGGAGTAGCAATTTCACTCCTATAGGCTGTGCCCAGTGGTTCTCAGACCCAGGTCTAAAGTGTCCTTTCTTTATTAAAGCATCCTGCAGTACCCTTTGTCACCTTCCCCAAGTCCCTTCCTGCCTCTTCCTCCCTTTCCATCAGATAGTTTGGTGGAAAGAGAACTAACTACACCTTCAACCAGCAGCCTCTAGCTAAGGAATCCTGGCCCTCCACCAATAAGGGGCTAGCTCTTCCTCTTCTCTCACCACACACACATAATCAATCACACACACACACACACACACACACATAATCAATCACACACACACAGACACACACACACACAGACACACACATACACACACACACCACGCACACAAGCACACACACATAGGCACACGCACACACAGGAGGGGGTATTCATCAACATATGGTCACAGACATATACAAAACATACACAGAAACCAACCAACAGATCCAAATACACAGCACTAAAGAAACACTCAAAGACAAACACAAAATATAGAATCAAACTCAAATGCATTGACCCCATAACCACACAGGCACCTAAACACATCCGAACACAGAACTCACCTACAAACTAACCAACCAACAAATGTGGAGACACAAATTTCATAGGAACTATGTACACCCTCTCAATAGCCTATGGGAACCCAAAGAAACCCCTCCCAGGGCTCAAAGACTACTCCAGACTCCTTAGAAACACAACCACTGGGCCACCAGTACAGGCATTAAAGGAGGCAGAATGGAGCATATCACTACAAAGCAGGCCCTGGGTTAGCAGCTCTCAGAAGGCAGCAGGGCCCAGTCCAGCCCACTTGGGACCGCAGCCAGCCTCTTTTTGGTTTGGGTCCATAAACTCCCCCCCCCCAAACTCTAATCTCCTTCAACCCTCTCCAGGTAATCCTGACAGGAAATAGTCAATAGCTGGAGGGCAAGGCATGAATGGGGAGAGAAAGGGGGTCTCACCTGTGTCTGCAGGGCCATTTTTCCTTCTGAATGATGGCTATACAAAGGACAGACTCAAGAAGTCACTTAGCAGTTTCCTACCAAATAAGGGATCTGCATATGACAGGCCTACCCTGGGACACTGTCCAAGATGGGCTTCATTGGCATAGACAGGCTGAGCACAGAGGTCAACTCTTTAAAGATGCCCCAGGACTCAAGTGGTCTGGAGCAGCCCCTGATAAAGCGTAAACCGAATTCTCAGGCCTTCTTTCTGGCTATCTCCAGCTCTCAGACCTGACTCAAGTGGACGAATTTCTGATACGCTCCCCACAGAAGAGTACCCAGGTTAAGAATTTAAAAGATAAAGTACCCAACAACAGACATGCTGTGCCCATCAACAGCTAATAAAGACATGTCCTTACTCCTCAGCCCGTAACCTAGGAACAAACTCAAAACAAAACCTGAATAAAGTTCCTCAAACCTTGAGTGATTCCCATGAAATAGCACCAAACTTTTAGATCACAGTCACTTCCCAGAAGAAAAAAAAAAAAAAAAAAAAACAGAAAAAAAACCCACAATTGTCTTTTTAAACCTCTATAGTATTTTGTCAATATTTTTTTATTACAGCGGAGAATGTATAAATATTTTATTATAAACCAAAGGCCTAAAATAAACAGTTTAGTAAATAGTTATTACATTACAAGGAAAAACATCTGTGGAAACGGCTTTCCATGTAATTATTCTTGCTATTTTACATTAGCGCTCAACGTGAATTTCTTTGGCACTAATGTTTCACTTGTTCTAAATCTTCCTCCTTGTTGCTATTATTAAAATCTTAAAAAGGTGCCAAATCTTAAATGAAGAAAAAAAATGATTCGCTAGAAATTATTCATACCACAGTGAGCCGCTACTAAACCTGGCAGGGGTGCAGTATTTTCGGTGAAATTAACATAAAATATACAACTGCAAATTATCCAGGAAATAGCTATGTTCTTTACGGCATGCTTTTACATTCAGGAAAAAAAAGAAAGAAAAAAGAAAAAAAAAAATTCTCCTTCTCCATCTCGCACAAAGCCACAAACAGCTCCATTCTGGCAAGTTTTAAAGGGAAAGTAATAGATCTGTCAGCAGAGCTTGGGCTTTGGAAAGGAGCTAACAAACACTCACAGGTGAGTCAGCTGTAGGTGAGCCCCAGACAATGTCAACCCCAGAAGGCCAGGGCAAAAGAAGGCAGAAAAACACAGCCTCCTTTTCTCCTTCATTCCACGGAATGGATTTCCTCTCCAAGGCCTCAGCCCTTCCTCCTAAACACAAGAAAAACTGTAACACCATGTAAAATGCAAATGTCCCTGTAAATATTTTATAAAATTGTTGCATACATCCCAAAAGCTATAGGTCTTAATTGAGAGCAGGCGATTTTTCTAGTCAATATATGGAAATGGAAAATGCTAATTTGTGTTTTTCTACTTATGAAAGACCCTGGAGAACAGCAAGCCACAAATGCACTCACTTTAATATTATAAATATAATTTGGCTCCCTCTTTACCATCCCCACAGCCGTGGCTTTTATCTCCCTGTGGCTGCAGGGGGAGAGGGAGAATCGCTTTCACAGCATTCGCCAGGGAAGGCGGCCTCGGAAGATGGCAGGGGGGACATCAGGCATAGGCTGCATGCTTCCCCACCCCCACCCCCTCCTGAGGCTGGCAAGCAAGGGTATAGCAAGACTGGGCCACATGCCAGAAAGCTCTGTCCCACCTGACATGTAGCCTGCCCCGCAGGACAGAAGCCAGAGCAGTGGCCAGTTGGGGGCGTGTGGATCCCTTGTCCTGTGGGGCCTGCCTCAGCTCTGAACTTCACCTGCCACCTAAGAGCTGTCTTTGAGCTGACATGGCCCTTGAGCAGCCCCGGGGACATAACAGGCCAGGAGATGCTAAGATGGGAATGTCCAAACTCCAGGCCAATGTCCCCTAAGAAGTGTCACCACCCTCTGCCCCTCATCCTCCATTCTCCTTGGCAGCCCTGCCTTTGCATGCACCCCGCCCTATGACTGCGTGCTAGAGGCCTCTTGGAACTGGGCTGGTTTGCACTGAGGTGTGCTGCAGGCACACCCAAACATCTCCACGTGAAAGTTTAATAATAATAAAAAAAAAAATCTCGTTAGGTTGATTTTTTTGAAACGATTTTACTAATTTTAGATCTGAATGAAATAAAAATACGTGTTATTTTACCTGTTTCCTCTGGCTTGGCTTTTTGTGTAGTTAACAGAAAATTTCAAATGTAACACGTGGGTCTCATCCCACTTTTCTCTGGAAAGCCGGCTGCGTGTGATACAAGGATGTGTGGTGGGAGCCCGTGCACGCGTGTGCCTCAACTCTGTGACTCGGTGTTCTTGGTGTCTAGGGTTCTGATAAGTCCCAAATCCTCATCTCTACAGTTCTAAGAAAGCTCTGCAAGGCAAAGGGGCTCCATCGCTGGCTTCTAATTCAAGGCTTAGTTTTTGCCCATTCCTGAACCTCAACCAAAAAGGCCCCAAAGCCTTGGCGATCCCAGCTACTTCTCCCATGCCTAGTCTGCCCTTCCAGCCCTCTTTGCTACTCCATCTGCTGCTCTTGGTGCAGCAGAAGTTTGTGTTCAGGAGGGTCCAGAGTGGGTGCTAAGCACCCACACTTTAATCTGCTCATTTTACAGCTGTATAAACAGAGACTCAGACAGTCTAATTAACCTGCATAAGGCCACACAGTAAATGGGTGGCAGAGCCCAATGTGAAGGTTCGTCCCAGTACAGGCCTTCAACAACTCAACAAATGGGACCCAGGCAGCCACTATAACATAACAACATAGCCTGAGCCAGGTACAACCTAACCAAAATCAGTAAAATGTCACTTTGAACACACTCATATAGAACAACAAAATACACAACAATAAAAAGGAATAACACACCAACTTCATTCCAGCTACCTGGATAGGCGTCATTGATGAGCACGGACTTAAGGAGGACAGTACACCTTGGTCTGTGCAGATATCCTAAGACAGGCAAACTCAGCCACAGTGGAAGACTCAGAATGGCAGCTGCCCTGTGTGGTGGCCTGCTGGTGGAAAGCTTGAGGGAAAGACTAGCTGTAGGAGTGGTTTGTTACCGGGTGTGTGAGCTGGTGGTGCATGTGCACCTCTGGAGCCTAGGCCTCTGCTCAAAGGAAGACTTTCCCTACTATGGAGGCAGCAATAACCTCAAGACAGGGTAGGCATCTCACTAAAAAGAATGAGCCCACATAGCCCTGCAAGAAGACACCCCAAAAGCTAAGCCAGCAAAACCAAGAGTTTGTAAACCTCGCTGAATCAGAAAGACAAAATTCTGAGCAAATTTTTGATCTCTGTGTTCCAAAAAGTGCTAAGAGAGGCCCCCTAACTGTGGAGACCAGGCCCAGTGGGGTGCCATGAGCCGGCCCCCCTCTTGTGGGGAGCAAGGAGGTAGCTGGTGACGTTTATTACCCGCCTGCAGTGAGACTGACCGCAGGCCTCCTCTGCCTACACTGAGCCATTAGCTGGTAATGGCCCCAGAGGCTCCCGGCCAGACCCGGGCTGTGCGCACTTGCAACACCAGTGACACTAATGACCGCCACATTGTGCAGATAAATCATCATTGCTAAGAAGGGGCCCCGGCTGGCTGGCGGCCTCTGAGCTTCATTTCACGTATTTTCCTAATACTCAGCTGCCTTGTGAGGGGTTCTTGGGCAGACACATCATCTGCAAATTTCTCTAATGCAGTGTTGTAAAGAAGGGGCAAAAGGAGAAAAGGGGAGACATGTTGTACCACAGAGGTCCAGAGGGGTGGACCTAGGGCCTGGAGCAGACTCTTTGTCTGGGATTTCTCAGGCACCCTTGCAATGCACTAAAAATGGTGATCCAAGGACCACTGCTAGTCCAAATTAGGATTGCACATGCCTGGAGGCTCCATGCTTCACAGAGCGAAGTGGCATGGCGGTCAAGGCATAGAGGACCATAAACTGGGCTCCAACCCAGCACTGACACCTGCTGGCTGTATGACCTCCTGCAGGTCCCTTTACCTCATTTCCCATGAACAAAATGGGGAGATCGGGGGTGAGCTCATAGATGCTATTTGTGGCTGATATCACTGTGGCCCTTTGTCCTGCTGAAGTTCATAGGACACACCACAATGGCACCTTGAAGGTGCTTGCTCTCTGCAGGTTCGGGCTTGGGCTGTGTGTGAGTCCCAGGAGGGGGATGCAGAGTCACAAGGTTCACAGGAATGAGCGGCAGCCCACCATGGCTGCAGAGGCAGCACTCTCTGGAAACAGGTAGTGTACACAGACTCCACAAGCAGGCACAAGTAGGGCAGGTATGAAGAGGCTGGGAGAGCTCCAGGCTTACCCCTGAGACCTGCTGACAGGAGCAGTCACTCAGCCTTAGGATCAGGAAGTGATCCCAGGGGCTTCTGGAGAGCAGCCTCAGCCCACACTCCTGGAGGAGGGAACAGAGTAGCCTTGGGCATAAACACAGACTCCTCAGGGCCCATAGGCCCTGGTCCTCCTCTCCTTCTCTGCCTGGCACTCAGCCCTCCTCTGTGGGTCCCCAGTCCTTGCTCTAGCTGTAGAGTCCTCTTCCAAGTTCAGATCAACTCAGATCTTAGACAGAGTTTACTTCTCGATTATTGTTTAAGCAGAACTGAATTTCTTTCCTTTCTTTCATCTTTTTGTTTTGGTTTAGATTTTTTGAGACAGGGTTTCTGTAATCCTGGCCCTCAAACTCAGAGATCCAACTACCTTTGCCTCCCAAGTGCTGTAATTAAAGGTGTGCACCACCACACTTAGCTTTAAGTTTCATTTATCTATTTATCTACCTATCTGTCTGCCTATCTACATATTTATTTACTTAGTTATCTATTTAATACATATGAATGCTTTGTCTGGATGTATATCTGTGGACCATGTGCATGCTTGGTGCCTGAAGGGGCCAGAAGAGGGCATCGGATCCCCTGGGACTGGAGTTACAGACAGTTGTGAGCCATGCTGATGGTCCTGGGTATTGAACCTCGGTCCTCTGGAAGAGCGATCAGTGCTCTCTACTGCTGAGCTATCTATCCAGCCCCCAAGCAGAACTGAATTTCTAACCCATCATGTTATTCTGCCCTCAGCTTCCTGTCTTGGACCAGAGATACTCCATTCTCAGCCTCACTCTGTGTAGGCCCCAAAATGACCAACGGAGACACTAGAGTCTAGTTCATTGATGCCTCTGTCAGGAAGCTCTCCCTGACCACTCTAGGACACCTCCTTCTGAACTGCCTGAGCGCTAGTGTCTCTGACAACACATCTCTGCCAGCTTCCCAAGCCCAACAAACACCAGCTCTCAGTCCCACCACAACTCCTCCTGAACAGCAAGTCTCACAAGGCCCTCTTATGTGCTCTCCAACCCCAGGAGTCAGGCTGATGTCACAAGGCGGAGGTCTAAAGGGCTGTCTGGTGCTCAGTGTTGCTGGCAATAAAGGGGCAGGCCTGCATACCACAGCCTGCATGGGGAGGTTTGGGTAGATTCGTGATCTCATGGGAGTACACACAAACCCTCCCTAGTGGGAATCTGCTTGACCCGAGCATGGCCTAGCAGGAAGACTGGAGCTGCAGGAGTGAGGGTTGCAGGCCAGGTGTGCACTGAATTCCTTCTCCTGGGCTGTGCATCTCCAGCATCCAGGAATCACTCCTTGCTTGATTCAAAACCAGGTCAGAGAAAAGTGGCTCTCGTTTCCGGAAGGGGTGAGCGTGCCTCCTGGGGAAGGGTTCTGCAAAAGTCTCCAAACCGAGTATGAGAAACGAGTGGGAACCAAGCCTCATTCCCTTGGTGGCCCCACAGCTGCCAAAATTACTGACAAACTGACCTACAAAGAGTTTCTATTTTGTGAGCAAACCCCAAAGGTTGGCAGCAGGGCCGCTGGCAGGCGAGCTGCACTACAGAGAGGAAGCCTCTCCGGCAGCGCCTGCGTGGTGCCCAAGCACTGCAGCTTGCTAAAATGCCAAGAAGGAGAAGGATCCCAAAGCCAGGGTCCCAGACCATGGCCAAGGGGCTAGATCTAGATCTAGATCACTGCTGCTATCAGGGACAGTCTAAAAGAACCATGACGGAAAGAGTTTCAGTGAGCACAACCTTCCCTATGGAGACCTACCATTCACACAACTGTGCCTCGATTTAACACCACCCTGTGAACATGTCACACGGGACACATTTCTCCAGTTAGTTAGATATGAAGTTCAGAAGGCCTTGTACCTGGTTTAAAGGCACCATCTCAAACGTGGGGCTCCCAGGGCCCCAAGTTATCACCCCTACTTCACATCTAAGGATGCTCAGTCCACACTAGTGTATGTCCCTGGGGGAAGGGATTCATCCCGAATTGTTTATATGCGAGTGTCACAAAGGACCCAGCCTTCCTCCTTCCTCATCCTGCAAGTTGATCCTTTATGGCTGGCAGGATCAGAGGCAGGACTAGGGACAGACAAGTGCACAGAGTTACCCAACCCTCTCCAGTATGGTCCTTTAAGCCTGTAAAAGCTTCAGGCAGCAACAAGGCCAGCCAAGAAGAATGAAGGGCCATGGATTTTCCCAGAAGTGAAGGATCTGCTCCCAGATTTTGCTGATGGGAAACAACAAACAGCAGGTCAGAGAATACACACAGACAATCAGGCAGGACCCGCAGCCTGGGCTGCTGGGCACGCGTACTGCCCCCCCTCCACTTAGATCTTGAAGAGGACCAAAACCTACTGGCTCCACATCAATCTGCTGGGCCAGTTGAGAAAATGTCTACCCCAGGCACAGGAGTCTGGGGTCTGAAGGGCTGAAGGCTTCTGCAGACCACCCACCAGGACAGGCTGGCACACATGTGTTCTAATCCTCTCAATGACGGGAGGAGCAGAGCAAGGAAGCAGAGCTTCCTGACCTTAACCATGGAACCTACAAAACACCCATTGTAGAGCAGAGCTCCCCAACCACACATCCCCACTCTCCCAGGACACCTCTCATCCGGTGGCCCAAGGGCACCTGCATGAAGTACGGCTGTTGAGACTATGATTTGAGACATATCTGCTGGCCTCATTTCTGGAGTCTCTCAACAGCTCCAAGGTTCCCACTGAGCTCTCCGCCTGAAACAGCAGCAGAATCCTCCAAACCTCCCCATGATACAAATCCTGGAGGAAGGGCAGGGATACTTGTTGACTGAATCCCAGGCTCTGCCTCTGGAAATTATCACTCAAGAGGGCAGTTTCAGACCTCTGCTGAATGAATGAATGAGATCACATATGTGAAGTAACCACTCAAGAAACACGTCATGAAGGAGAGAGGAGACAGAACTTGGGGTCGTCAGGGCTGATCTATATTCAGTCATTTCTGGTCAGCTTGTGTGCCTTGGACAAGCATTTTTCCTTATCTGGTTCTGACTTTCTTGGTTTTGGCAGAGTATAGAGACCACCTAAACATTGTTCCTAACACAGAGAACACATAGCTCTCCCTCATGAGTCAGAACCAAGCTTAGCCCTGCCTGGAGCCACTCTTAAACAGAGAGGGGACACCCTCCACTCTACCCTCCATAGGAAATTGAAATGGTATTTTCCACTAAATGAGACCTACCAACCTGCCTTAGCCCTGGAAAGCTGTGAGCTAGGCAAAAAGCATTTCCACACATCCCCCACCTGCTAGCTAATTTCCATTTTAAATAAACACATTTTCAAGGTCAAGGTGATAGCTGACAGGTGGTAGATACTCAGCCTAGGGTTGACTGACAGGCATCACTTTTTCAGTCACTGCTTAATAGTAGCCACCGGGCTGTGAAAGAAGGTACAGATGTGCTGATGACAAAACCTCCCAATTTGTCTGATGCAGACAGAAAGCAGGAGGCAAAGATTCCTCCAAGAGGGATTTCAGCCTTCACGAGATCATCTCGCCTAGCACAGGGTACTCAAGGAAACTGAGGGCAGCGGATGGAGTTGAAGGGTTGCATGATAGCTGTGTACACAGCTCCCACTGCTGACGTAATGGCTCTGAGAACGTCAGCAAAGAGTGACCTTGCTAGACAAAAACCCCGTCCTCTGGGGTCAGGAGAAGAACATCAAAGTTAACTCTTTGGCCATGTGGCCTGAGCTGAGGGCTCAAGTATCAAGGGATGACCTACAGGCTGGGACTCAGGAGGGAACCCGGAATCAATGGGAAGTACAACACTATCACAACTATACCAGAAGTCCTAGATCAAAAACTGGCCTGCTTCATTGCCTGGTACATGTGATCACAGGGCCCTGGGACATAAGAAAACCAAGAGGACATCCTGGTTACCTGTTTGCTTCGGGTGAGCAATGTCCTGCTGTCCCAGAAACAGGTTTCCCTAACCCTACCCCAGAAGAAGAGGCAAAGGCAGACATCTGAAGCTGGATTCTGATCCTGATACTGCAGACAGAGCCCCAAATGATCTGCAGCGGCACACTAAACCCCTTTTTCTTGGTTAAAAAGTTATTAAAGTTTCATACTAGGATAGGCAAAACTGAAGATGTTTGCCCTTCAAAGAAGTTCTCCTTATTAGAAAGCCCTGTGCAAACTCCACTCAAAGGGTTTGAATGGGGGCTGTACTGTAAGGGGACCTTCTCAGCTCATTTCAGCCTGTGCAGGGTGATCAATCCATAAAACTCAGACATGTAAGGTGATGTAAGTCAGGTGGATGGACAGAGAACCCTAACTTCTGTATCCTTCAAGGGTTCAGGTTCTCAGCAAAAACTCTTTTCCATTTTGGATCACTAGAGCTATGGATGTTTTTTAACATGCATGGTAATGAATATATGGCAGCTCCGTCTTGAACCAGATGCTGAGAACAGATCAGCCAACTGAAATGTCTTCTGGGAGCCAGTTTGTGCCAGTCTCTTGCATTTCTACCAGCCCACCCCCCCCAAAAAAAAATTTTAAAACAACAACCACGGTCAGAATTCTCTTCCTAGAAAAGACGGGCTGAGCAACAAGGTTGTTTTAGTCCAGTGAAAGTACGTACACGATTACTTCAGAACAGGTCTGTAATTAATTCACACATTCAACTGGTAAGTCCAGAAATATGTTCATGTTGACAATTTGCATTTGATGCTTCAAAAACAATCTGTCGTGTTTTCTTTTGCCTAGCAGTCTCGGAAGTGTCCTGACTCCGGTACCTACCCAAGTGCTGCCTGTCGCTGCAGGTTCCCCAGATGGCCCCCTGGGGATGAGAGAGGAGGCTGAGAATGCTCGGTGGGGTAAACAGAGTTTGTGAAGAGCTGTCCTCCAGTGAAGGGAGACAAGACGACCAAGTAGCCCATGAAATTCTAGTATCCTCTTCCCAAGTCCCACGACAGCTTGCAGGCCTCAGCTGCGGGGCCTAGAGAGCTCTCTTCACCCTCCAGCTCCTACTTCAGTGATCAAATGCCCAGCCCCCAAAACAGCCCGAATTTGCCTTGCATCTGGTTCAGCCCAGCAGCTGGCCACCTGATGAGTCAGGGAGCCCCCCCACCCTAGCCTGTCCACCTCATAGGCTCCCAGGATAACATCAGAATGTGAAGGCTGGTTGGCAGGGGCAGAAAAAGAGAAAGACTACACAGGGAACATGGTCAAGGTCTCCTCACCATCCACTTCACACTGGGCACTGCTGAGCCTGATTTACAACCATGAGAGAAAGCAGAGAACAGAGGCCTGCATGGCTGACCTTTCTTCGCCTCTATGAGGAAGAAGAAGAGGGACTAGAAGCGATCCTGCTTAAGTTTCAGTACTATTTTCTATGAGTTCTTTGACTCCACAGGCTAGCTCAGGAGTAGCTGTTGATTCTGTGTCCGAGACACTGCTGACACTCCTGATAGCTGGCTCAGCTTCTAGGTCCTCCTATAGATGGAACATCTTCTGGCTAATTACTGGACACGGTATAGAAAAGCAACAAGACCATTCTGACAGGTGAAGAGATGAGAGACCACAAGAGACATGGAGACCCAAGTAAGGGTGTGTGGCAAGGATCCTGAGCTTTCTCGGGCTTAGAGCTGGAGAAACGAGAAACCCAGAAACATCCACTAATTTTTTTAAACTTTTTTTTTTTTTTTTTTTTTTTGCCACAGGGGTGTGGCAGCCTTACCACCACTGCTAAGACAGCAGTTGAGGCTTAGGTGGGAGATTGTAACTCAACCATGTCTGATTATAAAGATATGACTGCACCCCTCCTTTCCAGAGTGCAAGAGAAAAACTCAGGTGAGACATAAGAGCTAGTGTTTCACCAGATAATCCGGAACATGAAGGTTTCAATTGAAAACCACCGTCCCGCAGTGCTCAGGGGTAGAGTAACACATGCTCAGCAAGTACCAGGCCTTGTGTTCAATGCCTGGCCCCATAAAGAACAGCAGCAGCCAAAAAGTAAAACAACCATTCCACTAAAAGCCAGGAAGTTTTCAAATAGAGTGGAAAATGCAGTCATATATACGTTCATTGAAATGACGGCAATGGTAATCTCAAAAATAAAAGAAAAATATTTTAGCTAACATTTATGAACACCCTTAGAACAGAAAGTCTCATCAAAAACACAGATACAAAGAAGCACTGAGCAGGGCTAGGGTGGCTCAGTGGATTAAGGGCTTGCAGCACAACCTGACTTTGGGTCCCTAGCAGCCGCATAAAAAGGCAGGCATAGTGGCACACGTCTATAACCTCAGTGCTGGATGTGGAAGAGGGGACAGTGGGGTGTCTGGAGCTTACTGGCCAGACAGTCTAGATAACAGTGCGCTCCAGTTTCATTGAAAGGCCCTGTCTCAAAAATAAAGTGGATAGTAACAGAAGAAGACACCCAACAGCAACCTCTGGCCTCTACACACATGAACACACACACACACACACACACACACACACACACACACGTGTACACATGCACACACCATATACTCACACACACAAAAATAAGTACAAATAAAAAGAAGCACTTAATGGAAAGTTTAAAATAGAAACAAAACCTTAGGAAAAGTCAATGAGTGGAATTAACAGTAGGAGACAAAAAAGAACAGGAGAAAGAAGGCATAATAACCACCAAAACAGCCCAGTCTAAACACACAGCAACAAGGGGTAAAAATGAACAGTAGAAATTACTGAAACTACAATATTTGTGCTGTGCAATCTACCTTCCAGAAAGAGTTAACAAAAGCAGTCTTCAAAAGTCATAAAAATGGACTTGAAGTTTCAATTAAAAAATTCCGTATTTGGTGGAACTTTCCTATTGAAGAGAGCTGAAAGTGTTAGTCACTTGGCTGTTGTTGCTTGTTCTAGGTTTTTATCTACTGTGAGATTTTTGAGGTAAGATCTCAATATGTTGCCCTGTCTGGCCTGGATTGATAATGTAGAAAGACTGAGACAGACTACCTGGCAGAAGCACTTAGAGGAAGGATGTCTTGTGAAAGGGTGTAGCCCACTGTGGTGAGAAGGCAAGTGGAGTTCATGGCAGCAGAAAATGAGATGATGGTCAGAAGTGCAGACAGTTCAGGCTGGAACCAGGGCTGGGCTAAGACCCAAAGGATCAATTTCCCAGCAACCCACGCCTCCAGCAAGTTCTACTTCCTAGGAATTCCAAAAACAGCGCCACCAACTGGAGATCAAGTGTTCAAACACATGAGCCTGTGTAGGACATTGCACATTCAAACCACAACATGGGCTGAATCACTAAAGAATAACCCAAAGAAATCCATACCAAGATCCATTTAGCTAGAGGAACAACAGCACCTCACCTACAGCAGCTATGAAACAGCTCAGAGGATGGCAGATTTCTCAGTAGAAAGAGCAGAGGTGAGGAGGAAGTGGCACACTTCCCAAGTACTGGGGAAAAAAAAGGGAACTGTCAACCTAAAACCCTCCATTTAGTAAGAGTCTCCTTCAATAACAAAGGGAGAATCAAGACAGTCTCAGAGAGGAAACTAAGAAAATGTGTCAGCGAAGGCCTGTGTTCACTGAAGGAACTCTCTAGGCAGAGAGGAAATGACCAAGGATGGGACATTCACAAGGGAGGAGGAACAGCACGGAGTTTACGTGATTTCCCTTCTCTTCTTGAGTTTTCTAAATTAGACTTGATACAAAACAAAAAAATCAACATTGTTAGTAATTCTAAAAATACAGAGAATAAATAATGAAGACGATTATAATAAAACAGGGCAAGGTAGTGTTTTCTACACTTCAGATGAACTGGTAAAATAACACAAACCATATCTGCAAATTATATATATATATATATATATATATATATATATATATATATACACACACACACACACACACATATATATATATATATACACACATATATATGTGTGTGTGTGTGTATATATGTACATGTACATAAATCACATAGTACACACATAAAACACATGCACACACACATGCACACACACATATAATAAATAAATAAATAAGCCATACTGAATTGAATGAAATAAAATTACAGTATGTTAAGAATCTGAGGGGCTAGGTCAATGCCAAGAGGGAAATGGATGATAGTAAGTGCTCAGGAATGATAAAAAGTCTCAAGTCAACAAACTTCCATCTCAAAACCCAGGGAAACAATAAGCTATACGCAAACAGAAGAGAGGAAATAGCACAGATAAGATCAGAAGTCAGGCAATAGAAAACACAAAATTGAAAATCAATTAACAAACAGTTGGTTCTTTGAAAAGGTCAATAAAATTGACAAATCCCTAACAAGACTGAAAAATAAAGGGGTCAAGTTTACAAAAAATACCAGTGTCAGGCAGGAAAACAAGGCCATCATTACAGACATCAGAAAGATGTCTATGAGCAATGCCACATACAGAAATTTTAAAAAATAAATGAAACTAACTTCTTGAAAAACAAACTACTGAAACGCATGTAATAGGAACTGATTTGAACAGTCTTATACTAGTGAGGAAGTTAAATTATTCATAATTTAAAACTTTCCAAAAGGAAGTCTTCAAGACCCATTGGATAATTCTAAAGATGGTGGAAGAAGAAACAACACCAATTTCGTACAATTTCTTTTAGGAAATGGAAGAATAAATAGCACTTCCCTCACAATGCGCCTCACAAAGCTTCTACCGCAACACAAACCACAGGCCAGTATCCCTCACAAACACAGACATAAAAAACCAACAAATCCAAGCACATGTAAAAAGTATTCATCACCAAACAGAGGGCATGGCAAGGAATCAAGGATGATTCGATACTGGAAAATCCAATCATTACAAACCATCGTGTTAGTAAGTGAAGATCACATGATCATAACATCAGATATAGTTCTAAAAATGACGACATGTAACAGTCACCCAAAGCAAAAACTCCTAGAAAATTATGAATATAGAAGGAAGAATGGTTCCTCTGTTGGCAGAAGACCTGCAGGAGACACGTGGCAAGCGTTTAGCTTACTGGTGAATGAATTTAAAACGGAATGCACTCTCCCTTAAGACCAGACACAAGGGTATCTACTATTACAGCACGTATTCAACATCATCTTGCAAGTGTAAGCTGAAGAAATAATACAAGAAAAGGAAGTAAAAAAACATGTAGACAGAAATCTATAAAACTCTCCCTATATACAGATGACATGATTGACTATGTAGAAAAATCCCACAAACTCTAAAAAATGAAATAAAAATCAGATAGCTATGTGAATTGAGTAAAGTCTAAGGACACGAAACTGAGCACTCAAAGACCAATTGCTGCCGCAGGCGGGTGTGAGATCTACTGTACACTGGCTACACTGTATGCTCTCATGGAAACAGATGCCTACCCTCCTTTCTAGAAGGCTTACCCCACTGTTGGAGGTGATTACTCCAGAAAAGGAAGATTATGCCACCCACAATGACTTTAGGGGTCAGAGGGTCTTCTTTGCTCCTAGGGCAGAAGCGTATTCCCCTCTGCTGGAGCAGTGAGCGCCACCTGCACCAGAGACCACCTGAGAAGAAGAAGGGCAGCAAAGGAAAGCAGACCAGAGAGAGGTGAGGTGGGGTTGCTGCTGTCACAGGAACCAATAGTAAATTCTCTCGACTTATTGCCTAGAGTTCTATCTGAAGTATTCCATACTAAAGCGGGGATGCAGAGGAAGAGCTGAAGCACCCCGAGGTGAGCCCCAGCCTCCACCAGCATAGGCTCAGCTCTCACCACCATGACCATGACAGTCTCCACATCCAATGAGGCTCCAGTCCTTGGGACTACTCATACCTTTGCATACTGAGAAATCCTTTGATTTTAGAAATGTAGATTTTAGTAACAATTTACAGGATAGACTCAAAGCACTAACGTCCTAAAGGATCCTGCTTAGAAAAGTTCCTACTAGTGCTCTGGGTTCTCATTATGCCCCAGGCTCACAAAGTCATGGCATTCATCTTTAGGGGTGTCCCCAGTTCTGTGTCCAAAGGTAGATGAGCTGGGAACCCCCAAAGGCACAATACTATGAGGCCAGTGAGCCAGGGCAACCCCAACTGCTGCAGGGACCTGCCATATGCTCCCCACTAGACCTCAGAGGCCCACAAGGAAGGGAGACACAGCCAGTGTCCAGGACTAATATGAGGCTCTGATGTCTACTGGGTGCTCAGAACACAGGAGACCATGCTCTGGAGCTACCACTGGCCACAGGGCCCTTGATATCTCTCTCTTATCACCCTAGGTAAGGACCAGCTGGAAGCAGATTCAAGGGAACCAACCCAAGCTGTGTGAGGACCACAAACGGCATTCACTCAGTTCAACACCATAGGCCAGCAAGCCCATGGGGATGTGAGAGAAAGAAAGGATGGACACACTGAATGAGCTGGTCCATGCAAGATGGTTCTGTGCCTGTTCTCCACCATCCAGCACCAGCTTTGTGGCTGCTGCCTCCTGGGATACATTCTACCACTCCCCATGACCGCTGGTACTCTTTCCTTGGGCCGGTAATATCCTTTAGTGCCTCCTGAAAATGGCTAACACTTGCTGGGATATTTAGATCCCTCAGCTCCTGCTTCTCATCCACTTGTCCTAGCTTGGGACCTGGAGAATACAGTGGACACTGCTTGGGCCTCCATTCCTTCCCTCCGCCTCTTCCAACCCTATTCAGACCCACAACACAATGACACTCATTGCCAAGACCAGGAGACCTCTAGGGTTTTCCTCACTGAACCAACACTGTTCGCAGGAAGCCCTCCTGTCTGCCTGAACAGCATGTGCTCCTCGCACTCACACTTCCTGAAGATACTTCTGCCGTCTCACCTGCTGTCCAGATCCACTTCTTGTGTCTGGGTTTCCTGTAAACTCCCTGCCCAGGGATCCATGGTCAGCTGGATGCCAGCACTCAGACCCGACATCTCAGGCAAGCCAGCTCATTCATGCACTCACGCACCCTAAGTGTGAGGAGTTTTCGAGAACAGGGGTCTAGAGATCTGGCTCCTAGAACCTGTGGCCTGAGTTCAGATCTCCACCCTGGAATTCCTCTCACTGCTCAATTTCCATATGGAGGAGAGAGGAACAGAGCTTCTGACACCAGACATAACTGGTCACTGTCAACTACTTGGCAGCCCTAATGTCCTGATCTAGAATAACACCCTCCTCTATCTGTCATTCAGGAACAGGTCACTCAAGACCTCTAATCACTCCTGACTTCTCCCCTATGCCCAGACTCGGCACCCCCACTTTCTCCCCCCGCCCCACTGTTCTCCATGCAGCTGTGCTCAATGTCTGCCGACGCCCCAGGCAACCTCAGCTTCTCTTTCCTGTGGCTTTGACTGTTTCTTCCACCTGACACCCCTCCCACATTTCTTCCTACCTTTGGAAACCCTGGTTAGATACTGCCAACTCCAGGAAGCCTTCCTGGCATACTCACATGCCTAACACATCTGAGCACCTCTGTCTGAGACGGGTGACATTATGGTCAACTTAAAGTTACCACGTGCCCAGTTGGACAAGCAGGTCCTCAGACCCTGCACAGAGGATTTTAACCAGGTTTGCTGAACATGTTATTACAGGGTTATTATTATGGTAAACCCCTTTCCTCCTCTTGAAAACCACACACACACCAGAGAAGTGAGAGTCTCACCATTTAAAAGAGTCAGAGTGCTTGGCCAACAGCTTTCTGGAACATACCGACAGGGTTCAGTCGAGGAAACTGAGTCCTGCCTCATCTATCCCTACCTGAACTGTAAGCCTACTGGCTGTCTGTTCAGCCTGGTTGCTCTGACAGAATAATTCCAAAAGCCAAAACTGATCTGCAGGGAAGGAGATGTTTCATCACATATTGAGGTGAACAGAGGCTCAGGTCTGGTGTTACCAGAATCAAAGGCGCCATTGTGGAGCCTGGCAGGAAGCCCTTTCCTTTTCCTTTCCATGGTAACCTCTTCGGTTTGATTTGAGAGTTTTGCGTCTCCCTCGTGTGAGGGAAATCTCACTTATTTCTACTCTAGACTATCCCCTCGGACCAGCCAGGACTTTCCTCCAAAATGCTGTGAGCTGGGCCACAGGGGGTCCCAGACTTCCAGAGGGCAGCAAGAAGGGTGGGCTGGGGCTTTCAGGCATTTAGATTCATCATCAGGAACGTGCGCCTCTCTCTCTCCTCTCTCTCTCTCTCTCTCTCTGATACACACACACACACACACACACACACACACACACAACCTCCTACAGAAGGCTAGCCTACTCTGTATGGCTGGAAGGCGAACACTGGGATGTGCATAAGTCCTGAGCAGAAGGTTGCATTTCTTGCCCAGACCCTGACAGGTACCCAGGGACAGGGGCCAGCAGGACATGACTAATGCCCCATGGGAAAAGCCTGGCTCTGCCTAGCTACCTGCCAGAGAGCCCATAATCACTGTCCAAGGACACTGAGGGCAAATAATCCTGAGACGACTCCTCAAGGACTGTCTCTCCCCAACATGACTTCCTTGCGACTACCCCAGGGGTCCATGAAGCCCTGAGTAAGGGCGTCCAGGGGCCCAAGGGCCTAGTATCCCCCTTAGGTCACAGCAGATTTCTTATCTTGAGCACAAGTTCTCAGAACCTTCATCCAGCCTTTATCAAGTGTCCCCATCCCAAAGAATCAAAAGAACAGATGCCTACTAGCAGTCAAGAGGCCAGGCTGCGGGGGCAATTGGCTTCTCAAAGACTCTTGTATGCCCACTGCAGAGGCTCAGCCCTGTGGAGACATGGGATTTCATAGGTGACACTGTACTGAAAGGCTTCCAAAAATCCTCATCGCCAGCAGACCCAAAGCCCTCTTGCCCCAAGCAGCATGGCGGGGTAAAAACTACTTCACGGAGGGTCATCCTGAGCCATCCCAACGCCCGTCATCTCCAGGCAGCAGAGCCACTCAGAGCTTCCACCCCCCCCATCTCTCTGCTACCAAAAGGCTAGTTTACCGGCCCCAGGGGGGGTCTCCAGCAGCCTGGGCCCCAGAGGGGACCTGCCTCAGACCTCCAAGTGCCCCGACTTTATGAGAAGGCTGCCAAGCTGAACAGTGCCACTTCCACCCCATGTCCCCTCGGTGCCACTGAGGGGAACTGTTACTCGGGCCAGCTCCGGGGCAGCCACTCTGGACTCAGGTCATTTAGCAAGTGTCCCTGAGGACTCTGGGCCCGGCAGATTTACTAGGACTGCAAAACCGATTCTACCTCGGGTTTCCTCTGCTGCCTCTTCCATGCACACAGCGCCAGCCAGATGCCATTCTGCCCGCATGTGCTGGCCTCCAGACCCCTGGATGACAGCACGTAGGATTTTATGTTCTTCCCGTCTTGTCTTCCATCCCTAAACACTGCACTCTAATGAACCCTCCTGAAATTCCCAGCTCAGTCCAAACCACACAATCTACTCCAAAAACCTCCAATGGCTCCCTAGTGGTTTAGCTCAAGCCTATATACCCAGACCTTATGGGGACGAGGCGGGGGACACAGATGAGGATGCGGCCCTATGGCCTACCCCAGTGAGGATGCAGAGCCTGGAGCATCACTTACCCAGGTGTCTTGCCCTGGGGATCAATGCCATTTGCCCCCACTATGCGGAGTTAGAAACCAAGTGCCACCTCTTCTAAATATCTCAAGAAAATCCAAACAAAACATCAGTCAAAAGGACACCAGTGATGGACCCCAGCCTAGAGGGGAAGTTGAAACCTAATCCCCTTCACTTGGTATCTGAGGCCCTCTATGATGGTGCCGATAAACTACCCCCCAATCTTCCCTGCCATGGTGCTATGCCCATGTGCTGCCCCATCAGGTCGAGCTCCACAGCTCTTGCACTCTGCTCCTGTCCCTGAGTTCTGCCGGCCCCATACTCCTCCTCTGTAGGGCCGATCCACACCTCCATAGCCAAACTCAGCCTTTTCCTATACCGAGCTTACCTCTGTAAAAGCAGCCCTACCATAAAGAAAGCTCCTACTCATCTTTCAAGATCCAGGTCCCTTTGATCTACAGGTCCTTGAACTGGGGGCATCAACATCACTCCAGAACTAATATGGATGTCTACCCGCCTCCTCTATAGACAAGGATCCATGGCCTCTCCTGCCATAGGCCAGGCAGGGGCTATAAGCACAATGGAGAGGGCCTGGCTGTTGTCTGACTGCCTCTACTGTATATCAGCTGTGAGATCTCATCATTTAGCCTCTGCAAGGCCAGACCCTTCTGTTTATAAGGTAGGGACAAGCACCACAGTGAGGAACCTCGTGTGTCGCAGGGCCAGGTAAGCAGTAGTGGTTAGCACCCTTCTCAGAGTCCCTCACTGCACGGCTGTGTCCTACATGATCTTTCAGGATGTTGTAAGGCTTGAGAGCAAGGCTGTGGCCATTTCACCCTCAGTGACCCTTAGAGGCCACCATGGCTCTCATCATCCTGCTCCACTGAAGTTCTCTGATGGGTTAGGGTGATGATGTAAAAAAGAGCAGCTACTGGAAGGGCAGGTGAGGGTGAGAGGTACTATCTGAACCACCTGGCTCACAGGCATCAGTGTCATGCCCCTGCATAGGGGATAAGTATCTAGCCCCATGACCTGGCGCTAAGAGCTGCTGGAGCCCAACAGCTCCCATATGTCCTGGTAGCAGGCCAGGTCACAGTGATGTAAGCAGGTGTAGGCGAGTAGCCCTGTCCAGCCACAAGATAGATACTTCCCATGGAAATTCAACTTCACACGAAGCTGAAGACCTATCATCCCCTTCTTTTGAGGTCCTGTGCTCCGGTGTTGAATGGCCCTCTTGACTTGTACCTGAAGACAAATGCTTTCTAGGCCATGCACGAAGGAGAGGTGGAAGAGGAAGGGGAGGGGGGGAGCTCCTTTGTAATCACCACGGTCCAATTAGTCAGCTCTCGCCCTCCATGCTTACAAACAAGAGCCGCGTCGCCACCTGCTACAGAAGCAAACATTTTCAGACATCTTCATCTGCACCTCCCTGGCTCTCCCGAGAAAGGGTCTCACAGTCAGCCACTGACAGGGCAGCTTCTCTTCCTGTGCTTTGCAGGAGCTCTCAGGCAGAAGACATTAAAAAGTCACCAATCTCCCTGTCAGGCCAAGCCCCCTGGCCCACCTGCCTGGCCCGGTTCTTCCTATCCATTCATTGCCAGTGGGCCCACCAAACACATGGTCAGGCTCTCTGCATTCAGAGGACAAACTCTCCACCACCGTCGGCAGAGGCTGATCAGGTGAGAGGTGAGTGAGGACACTCAGCACCCCAACCCACTAAGCAGGGTGTACTACAGCTGGGTGGAGAACAGGGAAGTGGTGCTCATTTTGTACCATCTTCATTAAAGGGGGCCTTTGCAACCGCTCCCTTCCTGTAGCATGCGGATGACATGACAGATGTACAGTAGCAGAAGGCCTCACACCACTGGCTAGAGCAACACGCATCCATCCGCTCCGCGAACTGACATGTCACTGTCTACTGAAGGTGAACATCACATAGCCTGTGACCCAGTAATTCCATGTCTGTCCCTGTATTCTCCTTATGTATGTATGACACATTATATTATTTGCAGTATGTAGTGTCTATATAGTCCCACATCCCCATGAAGGTCACATGGATACGCTCACCAACAGACATGGATAGCACCCCAATCACTGTAGTGTATTCTGTGAAACCACAGAACGGGCCAGGAGGGAGCAGCGACACAAAGACATGGGCCCAGGCTAGAATAGTCCACCTGAAGAGAAAGAATGGGAAGGATGAGCCTGAGACAGAGGCTGGCATGGGGAAATAGGAAGGTTCCAGACACCTTGAGTAGAAATGGTGGGGCTCTATTCACATAGGAAACAAATCAGATACACCCAACTGTGTTTTGGGGATAGGACGGGGACAGCCTTTTGCTGGTAGCAGGGGACCTATGGAGTCAAAAGAGTTAGTTGATTTGGGGTGCTGGGAACAGCTGGCTTTCTTGATCCGGGCACTAGCTCTAGAGCTGTGCTCAGATTCAAAGACACATGTGTGAGGTTTCTGAAAGTGTGCAATAAGGGTTTTGTTAAGACCCAAATGAAAAGATCCTAGAAGAAGGAAAAGCACGGAGGGGGCGGGGTCAGACTGCTCTGATTGACAAGAACCTCTCTGCTGAGACCACAGGATTTGGGAGGTGATCAAAAGTCTAAGAGAAACTCCCGGGTAGAGGTGTTCCAGGATCTTTCTGAGGCTGGCGCTGTCAAACACAGCCATCCCATCACACCAGACTGGCCCCTACATCCCAACCGCCATGTCCACCTGCACAGCGGCACAGCAGCCATGCCTTCACCTCCGAGCCAGGCATCCCCAGCTGCTCAAGGTCAGGAGGAAGTCACAGCATCCCTGGGAGTGTTGGGAAGTCTGCAAACTCCCCTTCTAAAAAGCTCAAATGCACTTGAAGAGGAAGAGGAAGAGAACGGGCCCAACTCTGTGAGCGTTCTCTTTTAACATGTGCCCAAGGATCTCATCACGTGGACTGAGGAAACGTGAGCAGAGAAATCTATTCACTGCCATGACACACGGAATTGAAGCGTAATTGCTCCTGAGTGCTCGGCAACCGGAAAGCACTCATCGCAGAAACGGAGGGAAATTTATGCTGGGTAATGGAAGCAGCTGTCAAAAGTTCGATTGCGGTATGAGTGGCGGATTTGACAAGAAGGCTTGGGCAGGGCGGGCACTCCCACCCTGCCATCTTGACTCCCACTGAAATGTCACAGAATCAAAGACCACCATCCTGAAAGTTAGGGATGGTGAGGAACCGTCCATTTCCAGCCCGAGTGAGCGGCCCCTTACCGATCATGTGGTTGGCCACGTGGATCTGGATCTCTCGCTCGTTCTCGAAGGTCATCTGGCACTTGATACACTGGTACGTCTTTTTCTGTTTGGGAATGAGAGAAGAAGGAATCAGGGAGGCAGAGACAGCCAGCCAGGACCACAACAGCCTGGCTCAATATGTCCCAGAGTGGCTTGGCCTCTCCCAGCCCAGTCCACTCTCTCCCAACCTCCCTCTGACTCTAGCCTCACCAGGGCACAGGCCACCTTCCAAGTGGTTGCTCCTCTGCTAGAGTTGAGATAACTTCGCTCTGTGCCAAGGTAAGGTGGTTGCCCTGCTTAGAAAGGCAAATTCATGTATCTAGCTACCCACCTGCAAGAACCCGTGTACCCAGCCACCCACCTGCAAGAACCCATGTAACCAGCCACCCACCTGCAAGTACCCACGTACCCAGCCACCCACCTGCAAGTACTCATGCATCCAGCTACCCATCTATAAGCACCCCCACTGTTCCAGTTTGGGCATAGTGCACCCCATACAATCTCTTGCATGGTGGGTATGGTTTGCCAACTGATGAGATTCAAGAAAGAGCTTGGATCTTGAGAGCGCTGGCCTGTTTGATGGAGTAATTCCGGATGGATTCATATATGACACCATTATGTAGTAAAAAGTAGGGTCTTGCGTGAGGAAGTAGGAACCAGTCCTGAAACAAAGTATCTTGTCCCCTGCCCCTTCTTCGTACATCCTGCCCACCGTGGGGAGAACAGCCTCTGGCACACACTCCTGTCACCATCCCACAGGACCCAGAAATATAGAGCCAAGAAACCCTAGAATGAAAGCTCTGAGATTGTGAGCTGAAATATGGCTTTTCTCTCCTTAGCTTGCTTTTCTCAGGCATCACACACACACACACACACACACACACACACACACACACACTCCAAGTAATTTGCACACTTGTTTATCCACCATCTATATGCCCTTCACATACCACCTACTTTCCATTTGTCCATCTATAAATACACGCACCCACCCATCCACCTGTCCACACCATATCCATCCATTCTTAAACCTTTCCATCCGCTGACCCATCCTAAGAACAGGGGTTGAGCAGGGATGCTGCTCCCAGCAACTCTGGTACTCAAGGGTGGCTCAGGAACTTGTCATCTGTCCTGGGTACACATGGCCCCAAGTGCCTGCAGCTGGTTTATAATACATGGCGGTAACTACCAGCTGCCTTTGGAGGTAAGTGAAGGCAAAAAATGCAAACCAGAAGTATTTCAGCATGAGTAGCTATGGAACCTGGCCCATTGGGACAGAAGTGGTGAAGCTGTCATGGCTATGGGCATTTAAAAGGATATGGGCAGTAACAAGACTTAGTGTAGCCAAGATTTTTAGAAGACTTCTGGTTTCTGGAATGCTGGGGCCTAGCTTACCTTTGGAAATGGTGGCAGGACTGCTAACCTCCTGGCTAAGGACCCAGGCATGACTCTGAGGTACAGAGTCAGGATGACCTCAGTACCCAGCTCCACCCAGGTTCCATCTGCAGCAGCCTTTCCTGGGATACCCTCACCATTTTGGAGATCTCGGCTCCAGTTCAGAGCCTGTAAGAAGCCTTCTGTTCCCACCCCCAGGGTGAATCCAGGGCCAGTTCAAGTCCCCCAGATAAGGCCAAAAACATACTGTTGGGTCCTGGCTGAGTGATACCCTGAGCACCTAGAGGGCACGAATGTGTGCTATCCACCCTGGGGGTCAGCACAGACTCACAAGAAGGACCCGTTAAACACATGAGCAACATTACTGAGTAATATACAAAGTGCTGTGTTAGTCAGAAGGGACTAAAAGAACTAGAGATGATCCATGTACCCTGGGTTCCTACCACCTCAACAGTGTGCTAGAAGAGTGCCTAATAATTACTTAACTCTTGTGTTGTTTTAACTGTCCTCTCCCGTTTTTTAAGCCCCATACAGAGTCTCCCTACATAGCCCAGGTTGTTCTCAGACTCATGATCCCTCTGCCTTAGCTCCCGAGTACTGGGATCTAAACATACCATCACACCTAGCCTATTTAGCCTTTATTGTGAACAGTATTGAAGCCAATGGATGGATAGCTTGATGGAAGTTGGGGTTGGGAGCTCCAAGCTCTGGTGCTCGGGCCTCTGTTCAGACGCCAATACCCCTCTGACAGTCCCCCAGTATTTCAGAGAACATGGAGTTCAGTGTGTTCCTAGAGCAGGCCATGACACTGGTCCCAGAAGCAGGTTCTTAGCTTGGAAAGACCCCAGGAAGAGCAAGGTAAGTCTCTCAGAGAGCTGATTAAGACAGGGCTAAAGAAGTCAGCCCACTGTTGGACCACAGGGACAGGGGTCTCCTGAGGGGGACACACTCCATAGGCCCTATCTTAGCTCAACTTCATGTTCATGGAGAAGATGCGCCTTGGCTTCTCCGCTATCAGAATCATCCATCTGTCTCACACATTAAACTACCTGCTCATCCTGGCAAAGGTAAGAACCGTGGAAGCTTGAATGAACGCTTAAGCCTGTGAGTGCACAGACGAAGCTCTGTCCAGGAAGCTTTAGCTGAAAGATGCCAGGAGAGGTGTGCTAGACAGGCGCCACCTGGCCCTGCAGGGCTTGAGGGCAGAAGGCTGAGGGAGGCCAAAGCTGAGGCTGTGGGAGGAGAACCCCACCTGCCTGGGCAGACGTCCCTGGAGGCCACAGCCATGGCTAATCTAGACCACTGTGAGGACAGTCTAGAATCAGAGCAATCTGATCCTCCTAGGGGCAGGCCAGTGAAATGCACTTGCTGGATTGGGAAATACGTCACCAGAGGGTGATCAGGAAGAAAGGCTCCCTCTAAACACATGGCCACAGTGGAAGAACACTGTGGTGGATAACAGGCCCTTCCTGGTGGGCAAAGGGGCCCAAGAAGATTTCCAAAGGAGAGATCGGGGGAACTGCTGACCACACGTACATGGACAAGAAGACGTTCACATACATGCACTCACACATGCATCCCCATGATCTCTCTCACTCCAGTTCACCGTCAACCTGAACCTCTCACACAGAGCCATGGCGCCTGCACACTGCTCCTTACAACACAGACTCATGTGTGTAATGTGCCCAGTGTGTTACAGGTTTACTGAAGGGAGGGAGACTTCTGGATCTACAAGGTTGCACAGATCAATGTAATGAACTCATCCCCAGGGACATGTATGCCTTCAGCTCCCCCTGGAACCCTGAAGCCCACCTCTCGGACTCCCAAGCAGAGGTCCAAGTAGTGTATGACTGAAAAACAGGTGCTGAATACCCAGTATACCCAGATTCATAAGTGTACATGTATGGCTAGCGTGCAAGCAAATGTGTTCTCTCCCTCTCTCCCTCCCTCTCTTTCTCTCCCCACACACTCATACACACACACACACCAGCACTGATGCTTCCAAACTTGGCTTCAACATCTACTGGGTCTGCCTCCCTTTGCTACCATCCCAAAGAAACCACTGGCCTCTGCTTCCTCCCTTCTCTTGAGCCTAGACCACACTAGGAGACACAACACAAAGGTAGAACTTGACATTCAAAGTACCTCCTCTGTCACTAGGACCCTCACTGGGGTCAGTCCAGAAACACGAGAGCTGGGGCCCAGGACCTGTGGCCAGGACAGCTTCCCTAGCATAGTCCTGAGCAGCTTAGAGCAGAAAAAAACTCCCCCACAGAATGAAGAAGAGAAGGGAAGGGGAGGGAGGAGCTGTCTGGGCCCCTGGGAGGAAGCAGAGACAGCTTCAGAGTGTCCACCACTGCGCTTCCACTCAACATGCGCTGAGCATCCACTTCATGCAGACCGTTTATACTGAGATCTCACTGCCCTGTCGTATTCCACACTGGGGAAAGAGACGCTGTGGTTCCACAAGGCCGTATCATCGGGTCCAAGCCCCATGTTGTAAGCAAGGGGACTGGGACTCACTGCCAGGCGGGCTCCCTCAGGAGCTACTTGTTGAGCTCCTCTTCTGGGCTCCAGGGCCCAGATGTCCCTAGACAGTCCTGGTCTAGGAGAGAGAGAAGGCCGGTGTGACCTGGGCACATACTTAACTCTCCCACTTGGAAACCCATTAATCTGTAGAACAGGTAAATGAGAGCATCCCGGCTGCTCCATGAGAGCAGTGAGAGGCCAGAGGTCTGCTCATGTTGGCTAGAGGTGAGTCAATGTTGTTATTACTCATAAACTGGGGGGAGCTAGAAACCTCAATGCTTCATGCTCCAGCCGACAGCATCCTCAGCCCCACAGGAACCCAGTCCTCTGAGAGCTGGTTGCTATGGATACACTCCCAAGGGTCCCAGCCTTCCAGCCCCCAAGCCCCTGCACAGCCCCCAGAGTCTATTCTAACATGAGTGAGTCCTGGGGGAAGCAAGGGGGTAGATGAACAGACAGCTGAGTCCCTGGCCCCAGGCGTGCCCAGGCAGGGGGCAAGGTCCCAGGAGCAATGGCTAGAATGAGGAGGTACCTGGGCTTTGTCTAGCTCCTTTCTGCAAAAGGTCCATCTGTTGGGCCTCTGGGCTGGCGGGGGGTGGGGTTTTCAGCCTGGCACCTCTCACATGGACCTTAGACAGGGAGAGAAAGGCCTAGGGAGGGATAGGAACAAGGCTTCAGTCTGCCCCGTGTATGTAGCTGCGCATTCCTGGCTCCTGTTTCGCCTTCCTGAGTATGGAGTCCCTCTGCCAAAACAGGCCTCGCAGAGATGCTCTCACTTGTCTCACCCCATTGTTGAGGACCGAGAACCCCCTCATGAATAAGGGTTTTCCAACAAAGGTGCTCAATGCAGGGCAGACTAGGGAGAAGAAAGTTCCAGGAGTTCTAAGGAGTTGGAGCTCCCCAGAGCAGCCTCCTGGCCATCAGGACCCTCAGTGCAATGGCAGGTGGGCTGAAAGAAGTGGATAAGCCAGGCTGAGATACAGTCAGGAAGGGCAACAGAGCTCATCGCATCCCCATGCAGGCTGGATGGGTGGAGGAGTGGCTGGAGAAAGAAGAATGAAAACAGTAGGAGTTCAAATTCCGCCTCTGCCTCTTGACAGCTAAGGCCTGGGCAGCCAAACTCACCAATCTGTGCTCATGTCCTCTGTGAAATGTCTGCTAGAAGGAGCGGAGGGAGGACAAGTGATCCACGCATCCTGACCCCACGGTCAGAGTGGCCCGTGAGTGGGAGTGAAGACACAGGACCCAGCCTCTGTGCCCCACTCTCTCGCTCATTTCCCTCTCCGAGCACAAGCAGAGGTGAGCAAAGGAAAGGTTTCTCTACGTGGCACTGACCATTCACAGCCAGGGCAGGGTAGCTGCAAGACTACCCAGGGAGCGGTTCTGCAGACAGAAGGCATTACTAGTTCCTTTGTCGGAGTTACTATCCTAATGTTATTGACACTGTCGCGTCTGATGCTGCTGCTGTGACCCTCTGGCTTTACAGGACACTGGCCCAGGGAGGCCAAACTATAGGAGGGAGATTTTCAGCCCAGTCCATCTACCTCTAGAGACCCATATTCCCCAGAACTAACCACAGTGCCTCCGGCCAGCCAAGGCTCAGGGGGACAGAGCTGGGCAACGAGACTGATGTCCACACTCTAGATCTCCGGGAGGTGCACCACTGACCCTGTTCAGAGGCTTGACTCTGTTGACAGGTCACGAGTGTGACCACCCCCAAAGAGAGGCCTCTACTCCTCCAATTTCCAACAAGTTTCTCAGTTCGGTCTGTATTTGGGCATGCTTCCCTTAACCAGGTATCTATAGGCAGGTCCCTTGGGCTCATTGGGCTTCATCAGGCCCACCTATGACACGAGAGCTGGGCAAGAGACCGTCCTCTGGGAGATGTTCCTTCTCTCTCCAGCCCTTTCCCCCTCCTCCACTCTCAACCCCAAATCTGAGTTCCTATCCTGAGACAAAACACCTTCAGCAAACACCCCTGTGTTTCAGCAAACACCTGTGGCAGGTGGTTTCCCCATCCTGCCTCCCCATCAATGACACCAGCAGCAACCCTCGAGGGAGGGTACCCTTGAGACCTATGTGATACCTCCTCCATCTGGAAGCACAACCTCGATGTGGTGGGAATTTCTGGCCCAGGCTGTCTGACATTCAAAGGCCACGCAGGCTGCACCCATCTCAGGTGCTCCCCAACCTAAAAATCCAAGGCCCCAGTGGGTCCACCGGTAGCCCACACTTCCTCTGCCTCAATGAGAGCAACATGTTATGAGCCTGTGGTTCTCGTGAACAAGTAAGTCTTAAAGGTGAGGACCCACTCCTGGCTCTCAGGCACCTCCAAATACAAGGGGTGCTTCAGAAAAATTTGATGACTGCATCAAGCAATGGCTAATGATGGAATCAGAACCGCACCATACCCGAGGGGCTTCCCCATACCTTCACTACCCCAGCTATCATGACGCTACCCACGAGAAGTGGTCAGCAGAGGTTGTAGCAAGCATACACAATCCTAACCACTGTTTGGCTCTAAGTCCCAGTGTACCCGTATCACTAGGACCTGTGTTACGAGACTCTAAGATTGAGAGCCCAGAGCTGTGAAGTGACTCACCCAAGGAGACACAGGAAGCCAGGTTGTCAGTTCACTCCAGATAAATAGCAAAAATGCCAGTCATCATATAAGGAACATTTATCAGTACCTGATAAAGTGACATCAACATTTATTAACCACTGTGCTGAGCACTTTTTCTGCATGTCACTGGCCCCCAACAGCAGCTCTAGGAATCAGGCTGATTATTACTCCCATAGTACAGGTGAGCTCTTGACAAACCAGAACCAGAGAGGCAAAATATGTATATATATCACACAGTGGGAAGGAAATGGTGACAAGGGGCTTAAACTCAAGATGACATACCACACCAAGCAGTACACACACAGGGTGTCACTTCCGTGGGTAACCGCTGATCCCCGCAGAAACTGTTGTCAGGCTGCACTTACCCGGGGCACTGGTGACGTCTGGGCACCTTTCCGGGGCCCGCTGGTCTCTGGTGTAAGATCACGATGGTCCACCTGCACGTGGCTCTCCAGGTCCTCAGCGCTCTCAAACTTCACGTTGCATTCAGGGCAGCGGAGGCCAGCACAGGGCCGATCGGCAGGTTCGGGTGGGGCCAAGCCACCCACCTGTCCATTGGCACTACGGGCCATGCAGCCGGCACATAGGCCATAGGGAAGCCCGTTGACATCAAGCCTGACCAGGTCCTGCTTGCTGCGGAACTCTTTGAGGCACAGGGCACACTTATAGAGCTTCTGCAGCCCCTGGCTGTTGGGGGAGGATGCAGCCGAGCTGCCCGCCAGCTTCTGCATGTGGAAGGTGCCATGGATCTTGAGCTCCAGCGTGGAAGTGACAGTCTGCATACAGACCACACAGCGGAAGCCGGTGAGGGAGTTGCGCAAGTCGGGGTGCATCTGGCAGTGCTCAATGAACTCCTCCTCACTCTGCAGGGGCATTTTGCAGATGCGACAGGTGCCTGTGTCCAGGCTCTTGCTGTGGGTCACCTTGTGCTCAGTGAGCGTGAGCAGCGAAGGGAAGCGCTCGCCACAGATGGGACACATGTAGTGTTTGGCAGGGCCCCGGTGCGTCTGCAGGTGTTCCCGGAGCCCATTCTCCGAGAAGAAAGTCCGAGAGCACACGTTGCACTTGTGGCTGCCCTTGATGAATTCTGCCTTCTTGCGTGAGCCATCGTCCTCACCGGGCCGGATGTTGTGATCCCGAAGCCGGTGGTTCTGCAGCAGCACCTCCATGGTGTAGGCTGCACCACAGATGTCACAGCCGTACATGGGCTCCGATGCATCCACGTCATCCTCACTGGCCTCGTGGCTGTTTGGCGCCTCGGGGTTCTTAAGCAGCATGCCTTGCAGGTCAGCAGGCTCCGCCTTCTTGGTGGAAGTGGGGGGCACCCCGTTGGTGGTGCCATTCTCCGCAGCTGCGTCGAACACGCAGTGCTTCTCCCGCAGGTGCTTCTCCAGCAAAATGACCGCGTGGAAGGCCTTGCTGCAGAACCTGCAGTTGTACTTCTTGCTGTGTGTGGTGATATGGCACTGCAGCTCCACCTCGGTACTGAAGGTCTCGCCACAGAAGATGCACTTGTGGGCCTTGGCTGGGTTGCCGAGGTGACTGTGTTTAACATGCACCTGCAGGTCAGCCTCCTTGCGGAAGTCCCAGTTGCAGGCTGTGCAGCGGTACATCTTCTTCTCGTTGCTGTGCTTCACAGCCAGGTGCACCTGAATGGACACCTTGGAGTCGAAGACCTCCTGGCACAGAGTGCAGTGGTACAGCACGAAGGTGTGCATGTCCAGCAGGTGCTTCTGCAAGTCGTCCACCGAGGAGAACTGCTTGTCGCAGCTCTCGCAGACGTAGTGGGTGGACGTGGTCATGTAATGCACCGTCAGATGCTGCAGGAGGGACTCCTGAGAGTCAAAGTCCTCTTTGCACTGGGGGCAGGCCTGCTTGCGAAGCAGCAGCTCCAGGTGCAGCTTCAGGTGGGTCTGGAAGCTCTCGAAGTTGGAGAACTTGAGGTCGCACTGATTGCAGGGATACTCACCATTAGAGATGGAGTTGGCACTCCCCGAGAGACGCTGCCGTTTCGGGGAAGACACCTCGACGTCAGAAGAGACCGGGCTCTGCTCTGCCTTGGACTTCTTGCTGTGTGCCAGTGGGATGTTCTTGTGGTTCTCTTTGATGTGTTTAGTGAGCTTCAAGATGGAGCCAAAGATAGGGGAGTTGGTACAGTAAGGGCAAGAGTAGACCTCCATGAAGGACTGTGTGGGCTGCACAACAGGAGACTCCAGCTTGGTGCTGCCCACGCTGCAATGGGCTTGTTGGATGTGCTCGGTTAGTGACGACTCGGTGAGGAAGCCCATGGAGCACTGGTTGCAGAAGAAAGCATTGTTACCGTCGGGAGGGTTGGTATTGGGGCCACAGTGCGAGACCCGGATGTGCTCCTGCAGGCTGTTGATGTCAGCGAACATCTCGGGGCAGTAGTTGCAGTGGAAGGCAGAGATATTGCCAAACTGCATGACAGGGTAAGTGTGGCTTTTGTGCAGCTTACGCACATGCTCGTTGAGGTTGTAGAGTGTAGGCATGGAGTCTAGGCAGATCTGACACGTGTGGCTCTGCTGAGGTTTATCCGCGTGAATGGTCTTCAGATGGATCTCTAGCACAGCCAAGCTGGTAAAGTCCCGCTTAGAACAATAGGGGCAGCTGTAGACCACCTTGGACCAGCTCTGCCCATCATCCCGCATCTTCTTCTGTCCCCTCAACGGCTTCAAGGTAGAGTCTGGCGTGGACCCGCGCTCCACAGAGGCGCTGGAGTCAGGCGTAGCGCTGCTCATCGATGCCACACTGCCCAGCACGGGGTCAGGGCTGACACTGTGGTTACTGGAGTCAGGCTGCCGGTGGCTATCCAGGTGGCAGTACACACCCTCCACAGAGGAGAACTGCTCGGGGCACATGGGGCACTTGTGTTTCTGGTTGGCGTGGGCTTGGTGGATGTGGGCAAGCAGCGTGCTCTCGTCCACGAAGACCTCGGGGCAGTGGATACACTGCAGGTCCGCCTTCTCGGAGAGCTGCGGGTGGAGGGTAAGCACGTGCTTCTCCAGCTCCTCTGTCTGGCTAAAGGTGTCCTCACAGTAGTCGCACATGAAGTCGTCCTTCTTGGCCTCCTTCTCCGACTTGGCCAGGTGCTCCTTATTCTTCTTGTGGGCCTGCATGTGGCTCTGCAGAGAGCTGGTGGAGGAGAAGCCACGCTTGCACACGCTGCACTTGAAGGGCTTGCTGGAGCTGTGGGTCTTCAGGTGGATCTTGAGGTGGTCGCTGCGGGAGAACGCCGCTTCACACTCGTGACAGTGGTACTTCTTGTCGCCCGTGTGAAGCTTGATGTGCCGGTCTCGGCTCCTCTTGTGCTTGAAGAGGCGGCTGCAGTAGGTGCACTTGAACGGCAGCTTGTCGCTGTGGATCTGCTCGTGCCTCTTCAAGTAGCTCAGGCGGATGAAGGACTTGTCGCAGAACTGGCAAGGGTATGGCAGGCCGGTGCCGCCTTCTTCCTCTCCGAGGCCGAGGTCACAGCCATCTCCGATCATCTGCGTAGGTGACGCAACATCCTTGCTGGAGGGAGATGAAGCCACCCAGGAGAGCTGTGGGTCGTCATCACCATCTGCAGGGGAAGGCAGAGGAGAGATTAGAGGCAATTCCCAGGGCCGCTGGGAAGCAAGGACAGAGCCAGCTTCTCGACAGCTCTCGGCTGAGGCTGTGCAGCTGGCCAGCTGCTGCGGGGAGGGGTGACGATGGGCCGGAAGCAAGTGGACACACAGGCCTTCCCAGCCACAGAGGACACAGCAGAGGAGTGGCAGGGTACTGAAGGGAGACACCTGCCTGAACCTGGCTGGATGTAGCACACCCTCACCAGAGGGGCAGCTCACAGCCACTTCCCTGGTCTGGGGAGGAGGGGCAGGCTGGACAAAGTCACCGGAAATGACCTCACAGACCATCAGTCCCATAGGCCAAAAGAAATCCAAGTCCCCTAATTCCAGCCACATCTGGGAGTCAATTTCCATCAACCCTCAGCCCCTAGCCTCCTAGCTTCCACCCCCTCCCTCTCAGTCTCCGGCCCCTTCCCTCCCAGCCCCCATTCCCCTTAAAGGGAATCCTACTTGTCCTTTGGGCACGGGCAAAACTTAGCAAGAACAGAACATGCCCTTTATTTTAACAGCCCCCCCCCATACTCAGGAAAGGGGGACTGATGAAGTTGGAAACTGCTGTTTCTGGTAATAGTGTGAAATTGTAGGGCTCCCAACATCCAGTACACAAATGAAGCAACCTGAGGGCAAAAAGGAAGACTTGAGGTACCCAGCCAGCATCCCCAAGGAGCTGTCTTCTTTGTTTTCAAAGCTAGCTTTATCCTATTCACCCAGGAGCCCAGGTGATAGCCATAAGGCTGGACGGGGCCACCAAAGGCCAGAGCCCAGGGCTAACAGCCCTTTGCTCCACGTAAGGGACTCTATGCTCTCCAGAGACAAGAGGAACTTCTCTGGCCTTTCCAACCTCTGAGGGAAGCCAAACAAACCTCGGGGCTGGCCATTTCTGGGAAAACAAAGGCACACAGGACGCAAAAAAAATAAAGCCAGTGAAGTTCCGCAAAGCTCAGCAGGGGTCGGACGGAGCCAGCGTGAGCAGAAATGCGTTCGGAGGCTCAAGTTTCTCATCGAGTGGATTTAAAACTTAATAATGAATGAAACAGACCGCAGGCTGCTGCGGGCAGGGGAGAGACAAACAAAAGCCCAGATTCGGCTGCGCTGACCTTGTCTTGTAACCCCGAGGAAAGAGCCCAGGGCCCCTGGCTACACTGCCAGCCAGCTCAGTCTTCCGAAAAACCTCACAGAAATCACTCCCGACCCACAGGAAGCATGGACAGCCACACATCCAGCATATGCAACCGTGCGTGTGTCACACACACATACACACACACACACAGGCACACCTACACATTTTGCACTGTGTTCCCAATCCCACTCACGTACATAAGTACATGTGCTCAGCACCCCTTCTGTAGTTCCCAAAACACACACGTGTATGCTCACACACTTACACACATATGCACTCTCACCCTAACTCACAGGCACACTCACCCTTGCTGTATCGCATGTGCGTAGACAGCCTGCATACCAGAGTCACAACACTCACATTATAGATGCTATACACCTATGCTGAGATGCACACTCTACACCATCACAGACCCGGGGCTCCGTATAAGGCTCATCTCATAGTCACACTGCTGTTTCAGCCCACCACAAGAGCTTATTTAAAAGACAAGAGCTGGCTGGAGAATCCCTGCTAACTAGCACTGGGCAGGTCCCACGCTGCCGTTCACAGCCCCAGTGCCCACCCACCAACCCTAGCTTCCAAAGCATAAAGAGTTACCCCAGCTGGCACCACGGGTCCAGCTCCGCCGGATGGAGACTGCTCCCGTTCTGTGTCTCCCATCAGCCTCCTCAACTCTACAGCCCAGCACCCCTAGGAACGCCCTCCTGGAGTGAGGGCACCTTCTCTCCTGGGGGCCTCACATTACAGGCCCTTTGGCCGGGAAGGACGCAGCCGCTACCAGCTTCCTAGATTAGGCGCAGCGGGAGGTACCTTATCCCTTGCCTATTAATTCCCAGCCTTTGCCAGCTGGGCTCTGAGGGGCACAGACAAAGGGACCCAGGGGAAAAGATGGATGGAGCTGGGACTTGCTTGGCCTCTGCCCACTGGCCAGGCTCAGTTAGCTTTGGATTGTTTTGATATCTAGCTCAGAAATAATCAAACCACCACAGAGCCTCTCCCGTAAGTCATCACTGGGGAGGTGGGAGCCGGGGAACTTTCGCTGTACAGATGGAGAAACTGAGGTGAGTCTCTGAAACAATCCTGACAGATAATGAAATGACTGTGACAAGGCTAACACCGGGATCATTCACTATCCAGGCTGCCATCTCTAGAAGGAGAGGCCACACGTGCAAAGCCCCCACTCTGCTAATCCTCCCTCAAGAGGTAGGCAGGAATCACTCAGGGTACACATTACAGGGAGAGGCAGGCCATCAATGCCCAGAGAAGGCTCCTGGATGGCTGAATCGTAGAGAAAAAGAACAAGCAGGAAGGTGAAACCAGGAAGGTGCTCTGCCCTTGGGACAAGCCTGGACTAGCATGTCTACCACAGTCCTCGGTTTCTAAGACCTTCCTGAGGACAAGCCTGGACTAGCATGTCTACCACAGTCCTCGGTTCCTAAGACCTTCCTGCGGACTGATGGCTAAGAGGCAGCTACATGTACCCCTGGCCTTCCAGGCTCCTCCGGCAACTCAGCCATACCATGGGTGACCCCCTCAACCTCTGAGACTCAGTAAAGACATCTAGAAAAGAAGAATCACTCTGAGAGGTAGAAGAGGAAATTAATGTGAAACACACTGTATATAGTTTTATTGGCACACATGCCACAAACAGTTGCATCCACAGACAGAGCCCACTCAGGACTGCCTGAGGTCGACAGTGGGTGCAGCGGTCAGGATCAAACTGGCAAGCAAAGCGCGTTGGGAAAATGGAAATAGACTTAGCCATAGCTGCAAAGGACCACACAGTTCTGTGGACACACAGAGGTGCTGAGCTGTATATTAAAATAAGTCAATGTTACGGTATGCAAATTATACTTCTATAAAAGCTGGTAAACAAAAGCAGTATTTTGCCAATAATAATAATTAATTCTAATTAGTACCACTAGCGCTAATTTCAGCACTACATTTACCATTCATGCCCCACATGCCCGTACTATACATGTCTGTTTTCTCAATGAATCTCTCAGTCTTCACAACATCCATATGTGGTAGTCTCCAGGAGCATCCCATGTCTGAGATGGACATGCTTAAGGCTCAGAGGAGTGAGCAACCTGTCCACCATACAAAGCTGGATGTTTCACAGGGTTGTCCCTGCATCTTCCAATCAGACAGCATTTCATCCTAGGCTAACATAAGCCACTCATCCACCTCCACCACCACGAAAGGAATCATGACCTGCCCGGTTATGCCAACGTACCCAAAGTTCACTGCAGGGCTGGCTGCTTGGTTTTATTTTCTGCAAACAAGTTTCAAAACTAAAGGGAAGTGTATTATTCTCCATCAACAAACCGAGCAACTGCTGAGATCATAATCATCTGAATTGAAATGAAAATAAGGCTCTTTAAAGTGAAAAGGCCCCATCAGAGGAAAGGGGCATGTTGACATGTGAAGTCTTAAACTGGCTGCCCTGCTTAGAGCCTGCTATTCAAAAATCACTTGGCCCTGGTGCTCTCCTTCCACTGCTCCAAGTGCACTTTGCACTGGGGGCATCCAGCCAAGGGCGCCAGAGGAAAACCAGAGAGATGACAGGGGCCAAGCCTTCACTAGATCTTCAGGGGCATCAGCAGAGGAAGGGGGGGGGGCCTCCAGTTCCTCACAGGTAACAAACACCCCTCAAACACTGTTAGCACTCCCCATGTACAAGTGTGACCACGCATGAGCAAGCATAACTACTCATGAGCAGCATGACCACACATCCTCTGGCAGAAGTGAGTGCAGAAAGAGAAGGGAGGACAGTGGAAACAGGGCGAAAGGTATCTCAAGGTCCTTTCCACGTGAACATTCCAGAATTCAGCAACAAGTAGGTTCAAGGAAAGCCTCACTCTCACAGATACCTTTTCATCCCCAGATGAAGACTGTCTACGCACCCAGGATTCTTCTTGGACTTTCCATTAATGCAGTCCTCAACGGTTCAATGAGCTAGGTGTATTATTACTTCATTTCCATTTTCAGAAGGAGAAAATGACATGCACAGAGAGGCTGATTTGCCCAGTGACACTCAGCCGCCAGGCAACAGAGCCAGGAAACAAACCTACTTAATCCTATTCAATTGGTAGCTTCATCCACAATGCTGAGACAGAGGATACAGTGACAAATGTCAGCCCTTCCGCTGTTCCCTCCTCTAGAATAAGCATGGTCAAAGAAATATAACAGAATGAGGGAAAAAATTACTTTCAAAATGGAGATTAAATTCATTTTAAAACAACTAATCCAGCAGAGAAGCCTGGAAGGAAAAGGTTTTTATGAGACTTCTGTGGGAGGGAAACACACACACACACACACACACACACACACACACACATACACACACACCCCAAGCATAAAAGAGGAGGGAATTTTGATACAAACTCAATTAAGTAGAAACTGGGATTTCGAATACATCTGCAACATAAGCAAGCGGATCCCAGGATTGTGTGGTCACACTATGTGACCGCCAGGAGGCTAGGGGTGGGATGTGATCACAGCAAGTGCAGGAGGCCAAGGATGCAGCAGATGCACTTGCCTCCCAGGAAGGCAAGGGGCACAGTTCATAGCTCCTCTCATCAGAGAACATCAGGGAGCTGCTGCAGAGGGCATTCAGACCCAGGAGGAACAGGGGTCTACCCTCAGGCCCACAGGAGAAAGCAAAAAGTGAGCATCCTGTCATAGGAAGTATAGACCGAGTAGAGAGATGGATCACCAAGATGCAGAGATAGCCCTGAAAAGAACCTTAGCTAGGAATCCCTGCTTCAGTAGCAAGAGCTGTGTATATACAAAGCCCAGGAAGTTCTAGGTCTCCAGGACATTGCTAGGCTGAGAAGTTCCATCAATGTGTGTGAAAAATGGAATCAATTGGTGATGTCTGCCAGGAGCAGACATGAGCAAAGGTGTGTGGGAACAATGGTCCTAGGGCACTTGGGAAAAGGGTCTCCTGTCTGTCATCCCCAGGTTCCACTTCTAAGAAAAGCATCATCTATTCTCTGTGAGCAATAAGGCTTTGAGCAGGGTCCCCCAAATCCTGCTGTCAGTGCAAAGACAAGAAGGCATGAAAAATACTGTGCAGCTGCACTGAGGTCTGAAGAGAGGTTGCCAGCTAGGTCAGCTCAACCCCAGCTCACGTGGGCCTGCCCAGGCACAAAGCCATCTAGGTGCTCAGGAGAACACAGCTGCCTGTGCTCTCCAGAGCATGCAAGACTTGCCCGCTGTAAGGCATTCAAACTGCTTCCCATAGAGGCAGTCAGAACTGAACTAAATGGCTTTCCAGGCTTGGAATACTGGAGTCCTGCCACAGGAGCCTGGGAGTCTGTGGCCCTGGTCCTCAGAGGTGGGAGGAGCTAATGCTGGCTGGCCTTAGAGAAGTCACCATGTCCTCCTTCACCAACAGCGCCCCTATACCATGGGTGGACTGGGCCGCCCCAGGCCCTTTTCTGGAACTGCTTCCAGCAATCAGCAATGCAAGTTCCCCAAGAAGCCTGAAACTCCCAGCACACATACCTAGGTGCTTCATGGCTTTCCTGGGTACATGCAAAAGAAATGTCAAGACCAAAGAAAGATCCCATTGAGTCCAAACTGGGATATGAACGAGTGCATTGGACCACCTGTGACTGATGGCAGCTCTACCACTACCAGGTGATTGTTCACCCTATATAAGTTAGCATTTCTAAGATTACGACAGTTAGGGCAGGAAGGATGGAGACTGGACTCTTGGGGAAGGGTCTTGTGACACCACATTCCAAGAAGGAATGCTAACAGCCCCATTCCCATGGGCCTAGTATCTTCTATATAGTTCTGCTACTTCATCAGGACTCAAGGTCTGCTGTGTGTTATTACAGCCATTCTTTTTTTTGGGGGGGGGGGCGCTGTGAGAGAGGGTTTCTCTGTTGTAACTCTGGCTGGCCTCAAACTCTCTCTGTAGACCAGGCTGGCCTCGAACTCACAGACATCCACCTGCCTCTGCCTCCCGAGCACTGGGATTAAAGGCGTGCTCCACCAATGGCCGGCTACAGCCATTCTTGTTCCACTTCGTGGTGGCAATGGTCATGTTAAATCTAAAGGAAACAGCTACGCTCTCTCAAGCAGAGCAGGGCCATCCAAGGCACAGCTGTATCCTGGACAAGGTGGGTGGTTGGGAGAGCAGACTAGGCTGGGGCTGTTGCCAAAGCACCCATGAAGGTAGCAAAGGAAGCAGACTGCCTACAGAACCTGCACAAAACCAAACTCAGAGGCGGTGCTAGGCAAAAGCAAATGCCTAAAAATGTTCACATCTTAACCCCTAGAATGTGTAGATGTAAGACTCAGGTGGGAAATGTAACTCAGGGTGCTGATTGGCTGACCTTAACATACAGAGATGATCCTGGATTATCTGGGCGAGGCCTCTGGAGTCACTGGGTCTTCAAATGTGGAAAGGGGAGGCAGAAGTAGAGCCAGTGACATTGTATGAGAACAACCCAGCCCCCTGTTGCTGGGCTTGAAGATGCATGAGTGGCGAATGCGGTGACTCTATGAAAGGCAAACATTCTCTGCCATCACCTTGACCTTTGCTTTACGTGTCTATCAAGTTTCTGGCCAACAGAACCATAAGATGACTTCCTGTTGTTTTAAGGTACAGTGTACTTGAGGATTTGTTACAGTGGCAATAGCAAACAGCAGGGCTCTGGTGTAGCACCAGAACTAACACTTGGCAGCAGAAAAAGTGAGCTCAGGAGCTGGACAGTGGCCATGAGCTGAAAAAAAAAACTTAGAGGAATGATTTCTTTGTAAAGGGGTGGATAGCCACATGCAGGTGAACTGAAAGACAAGGATCCACGACTGTTTGTACAGACTCGGAAGAAAGAAAGCACATTCCTGAAACTAGAATCACCTTTAACCAAAACCTCACAAAGCATGAGCCAGGGGCTGGGATACTAGAGACTTGTTTGTTTGTTTGTCAACAGGATTTCTCTGTTGTAGCTCTGGCTGTCCTGGAACTCACTCTGTAGACCAGGCTAGCCTCAAACTCAAAGAGATCTGCCTGCCTCTGCCTCGAGTGCTGGTTTAAAGGCGTGCGCCACGACCGCCCAGCTATAGAGACTCCTATGGATACGGATTGCCAAGAACAAGCATGACACATCTCAGAAGGATGCCAGCTACGCAGCGTCAGGAAGAGTGTCCCGTGACTGTGTGGGAGGAAGCGCCTCCCACCAAGGTCATGTAGCTAGATTTCAGAGTAGAACGTTGAAGGTGTTTCCTGGTTTCTTCTTGCAGCTTACAGTAAGAAAAGAGAAAGAGAGACTTAAGGTACAACTGTTCAAAAGGAACCAGGATCCATCCTCAGGAAATTGCAAAGAGACCGTATGACCTTTACTTGTAGGAAAGCATGCTCAAGAGGGAGAGGCAAGGGTGAGGCTGTGGTTCTGCTACCATCTCAGGAAAATCGGGAGGTCAGTGCTGAGTCACACAGAGGCTTCCTCTAAGAGATGAGAAAGTTGTGATTTTTCAGACCTTTCCCGAACAAAACAGAGCATCTGGAAAATCTAGGAGCACTATCCTTCAGCCATCTCAATAGAACCCACAGGAAGAGAGAGAACTCTCTAGAAACTGCCTCGGAAGGAGCCTCTTGTCTAAAAGAACAATTCCCTATAAAATACACAGGAGAGCCACAGGAGTCTTGCAATTTTTATACCAGCAGAAACACTGCCAGGTTAGCACCACAGGCTGAGTATACAGGATGAAAGATGTCCATCATGGCCAAAGTCCTACAAGCTGCAACCAAGAGAGTAGTACTGCTCAGCTGCAGATATGTACCACCTTTTGTAGATGGAAAGGATGACTCAGAGGGTGGAGGCATGAGCCATCAAGGATGAGTTCACTACTGGACCAGGCTCAGATCTGGCACTATATAACGATACACAAGGATTCCCTCTCTTTCTGTTTTCTTTGCTCTCTTAAAAGACATTCTCAGATGAACACGTCTCTAAGAGCCTCCGAGGCTCTAACAGTCCGGTCAGTTGATAAAGTTTGCCCAGATTACAGGAGCATCAGGCAGCAGGCATCTCAGCTCCGTGCTCCCTCCCGGTTTGGGTGTTCTTTCCATTCGAGTCATTTGTTGAGCCTGCTTTATGGTCTAGGTTTCTTAGGGTGCAGAAGGTACCTAACACCCTTGGGTTTCTATGACAGTATCTATTCAACCTCTATTTATTCATGATTATCTGTTTACATTTTAAAACAACTTTTGGCTGATATTTTAAAATATTCTGAAAGGAAGAAAGAAGAAGAGAAAGCTCCTTTTCATGGCAGGGCTCCCGATTACAGGTTGGGGTGTGTTGAAAGGATAAAGCCCTGCTCCCAGGTAGTCAAAAGCCCACACCCAGGGAAGGGATGGGAGTAGCTGGGAGGCCATCTCAGTAACCCACAAGGCTACCACGGCCAACTTGGCCCCACTTGAAATATTGAATTAGAATTATGTTTTCAGCAAACATAGCTGCAGCTATGACTTGCCCATTGCTTCCCCGGGGAGTTCGAAGTTTTTCTGAATACGGTGTCATCATCATCCCCAATGAGGCTGTGGCAAAGGAAAGGCAGGGACCATTGTCAAGCCTCAGGGTGAGAGTCTGCCAGGGCGGAGATTGGCACGCAGAGGTCAGCAGTCTTTGAAAGCTGAGGAAAGCACTTTTGCCATCAGAGGATGGGAGCCCCACCTCTGCCTCACCACACAGGTACACCTGGGCACATTGTTCTGAGACCTCCCCCAGTCCCCCAACAAAACGATGGCGCTGCCAGGCATTCTCATTGCTTGCTAGCTCTGGGGTCACCAGAATGTCAGGGAACATCAAATATCTGCCGTTGAGGGTCTTAATAAGACTTCCAAAGAGCCAGGCTTAAAGTAATGAAATGATGCTGGTAGGTGGTGGCACATGCCTTTAATCCCAGCACTCGGGGTAGGGGGTGGGGCGCAGAGGCAGGTGGATCACTGTGAGTTTGAGGCCAGCCTGGTCTACAGAGTAAGTTCCAGGACAGCCAGAGTTACAAGACAGAAACCCTATCTCCAAGGGAAAAGAAAGAAAGGAAGGAAGGAAGGAAGGGAGGGAGGGAGGGAGGGAAAAAGGGAGGGAGGGAGGGAAGAGAAAAGGAAAAGGAAAGGAAAGCAAAGAGGAGAGGGGAGGAGAGGGGAGGGGAGGGGAGGGGAGGGGAGGGGAGGGGAGGGGAGGGGAGGGAAGGGAAGGGAAAAGAATAACTGTATAGAGACATCAGAGTCCTGGGCTAAATGTATACACAGGCTTGCCCTGGACTCAGAAGGGCCACTGTTCATCAGCTGTGTGGCCCTGAGCAAGCTATTGCACCTCTCTGAGACTTTGTATGATGGCTAATGAAATCACTACCTACAGAGTGGTTCCTGCATTATGCTACAAAGGCTGACAAAAGAAAACAGAGGGGGAGGGGCTGGGGAGAAGGCTCGGCGGTTTACAGCGCTGGCTGCTCTTACGGAGGACCCGGGTTTAGTTTCCAGCACTCACACAGTGGCTCACAACCATCTGTAATTCCAGTTCCAGGGGATCCAACACCCTCTTCTGGCCTCCTTGGGGACCATACACCAGTGGTTCTCAACCTTCCTGGTACTACAACCCTTTAATATAGTTCCTCATGTTGTGGCGACCCCCAAACATAAAGTTCTCATGGCTACTTCATAAATGTAATTTTGCTACTGTTATGAACAGTAATGTAAATATCTGATATGCAGATGGTCTTATGTGACCCCTGTGAAAGGGTCATTCAACACCCCCCCTCAAACAAGGGCGCCTCGACCCACAGGTTGAGAACCACTGCTTTGGTTTTACACACACACACACACACACACACACAGTGTACATACATACATATAGGCAAAACAATCATATACATAAACTAAAAGAAAGGAAAGGGGGCCCTGAGTAGCTTAGGCAGCTACTGCCAATCTGAAACCTGCCGTGGAGTGACAGCACTTTATACCATCTAGGGCAACGCCATCCATTGGTGGTGGATTTGCTTCCACGGGCACCCTGTTCTGAGCTCAATGGCTGCCAAATCTGTGGGCATCCCAGGAGAAAACCCAGTTTCCCATCCACCAGCTGTCCTCCTTCATATTCAAAGGAGGTCACCACGTGGGTGAAGGAATCAAGAGAGGTGCCACGAAGTATTGGCTTTGATCAATGGTATTGGCTTTTGATCAGTTGAAGCAGGAGAAATGGCGCCCTGAGCAGGGACACCACAGGTCCTCCATAGCCCTCCTCCACCAGGCAGTCCGCCCACTGTGCAATTACCTGGTGTTTTGGGAAGACCCATGCGTTTACAAATCATCACCTCTGATTGGTTTTCAAAGTCCATCTTCGGTCCTGGCCGTCCCTAGAGGAGGCAGGAACACCCTAGTGGTACAATACCCACAGTACGGCTGAGCCATGGCTCCCATTCTGACCAAGGACACCTGCTCCTTTGCATGTCTATACCCAGGAAGTTCCCCTCATTGGTCCTTGCAGCCTAGACTCAGGAAGCATTCAAATTCCCATCAGCAGACCAGCCAGCAACTGGGCTTACCTCACTTTGGCTCTACCACATTCCATCTATGTGCCCTTATGCAAGTTCATTACCCTGCTCTAGTTTAATAGATAAAACTCAGTTTCCTCCTCTGTACAATGGGGACGTTGACAGTCATGTTAGAGATGAAACTGAGTATTCATGGTGTTACTCACGATTAGTGTTCTGTGAGGGACAAAAGACCCATTGTTGTCTCCCAGTTCACCATAAGATAGCCAAAGTAGAGAGGAAGCTTTGGCAGTTTCAACGGCCAAGAGACAGCGAGAAGTATTATCTCCCGGAGACCGTGGCTAGCAAAGAGGGACTTAGCTGAACCACAAGTCACCCTACAGATGCTGGCTTTCCAGGCCAAAAAAAAATTACCTGTATCAAGGCTAGAGATAGCCTTGACTTTGCAACCCAGGACACCATCTGAAAGGCACCTTTGGGTCCACCCAGCCCAACACACAGATGGCAAAGTCAAAGGCCCCAGCAGCCCTGCAATGACTTGCACGCCATCTTCAGTGCCCAGCATGGCAGCACAAGGGCTGCCTTTCCCCAGGCCTCCAGCCTTATAGGGCAGAGCAGGGCAGGGCAGGGCAGAGCAGAAGGCAGCATTATCTTTCCCCTTGAAACCTCCGACCTGGCAGAACACACAGCCAGCTTGCTGCACTATTCCTTAGACAAATTTACTTAGCACTGATATTGTAAATGCAATCACACTCACATTTTATCACGGAAAATTAAACTAGGACCAAAAAAAAAAAAAAAGCACTTGTCAACTCAGTGAGAGCTGGCTGTGATCAAACTTGCTCAAGGGGAGCATCTCAGTCAACTCCTGCCAGCAAGGGAGTTGGCTCCCTAATCTGCCCATGCCAGGACTCCTCAGAGACGGGGTGCTGGGAGTCCAGGGGGCCCCTGCAAACCCTCACTGCTCTGCTTACTTGCACAAGGAGCCTGCACCCTCCTAAGTCACCTCTGTTTGCCTCAAGAAGCTGCCCAAGGCCAGCGCACAGGACGCCCTGCTGACTAGAGAAACAACAGCGTGCTTTCGGCTTGAATCACTGTTTTTCCTCGCTCCCTTTGGAGATCGGCAGAGCCCACATTCGGCCACGTTCATGGACCTGGGACTGTAGACAGCTGTGCTCTAATTACATGTAAAGTGTACCAAAACATCCCTTTTATCACAGACTGGAAATCTGTTAGCATCTGTCTCTCCTTTGTTTCTTCCACAAGATACAAGCTTGTTTCTACATTTTTCTCACCTGTAGCGGTGATTAAAATTCATTATAAATGAAAGGAGTGAACAGAGAAACAAGTTCCTCTGTGTACCGTTCTAAACTCAAATTAGAAACAGCTGTTTGCTAATTCATGCAGCGATGTTTTGTCGTGCTCTGTGAATCAATAATAACTCACCCTATTGCTGCAGAAATTTTTGGATAATCCATATATTTAACGTGGCATCGGGTTCTCTAGACAGAGAAGCTCTTAGCAAAGCAGGCAGGCAGGAGGGGACTTAGACTGACACTCTAGAGACAGCTCCCACACACACACCCCAGACAACCCCAAATCCAGAGCCTCCTGGCACCTCTCCCCTAGAAGGAAACCCTGAAATAGCCTCATCCCCTTCCCTTCTCTGGAATCATGCACAGAAAGAAAAAGAAAGAAAGAGAGAGAAAGGGAGAGAGAGAGAGAAAGGGAGAGAGGGAAAGAGAGGAAAGAAAGAAGAAAAAGAGAGAGGGGGGAGGGAGGGAGGGAGGAAGGGAGGAAGGGAGGGATTCAACTCTGATTAAACACCAACTACGTACACGTTCTTCAGCCTGCCGGAGGGAACAGCAAAATTAAAAGTCTAATTGGTACCCGGAACAATTTAAAACGATTAAGTATAGGTGACGCTTTCCACGAGAAAGCAAGCCTCTGGTAGAGATTAGGTGTGTTTGGATAGCATTCTACCCATGTGTGAGTCTGAGCAACAGAAGTCAGAATCGCTGTCCAGAAGCCCACAGAAGCTCTGGGAGGCATGCGGGTATGTCCTGCACCAGCTCCTGAGACAGCAGGCAGCAGACCGAGCTGCGCCCCCTGAGGCAAAGGAAGGAGCAGATGTTCTTCCTCCTCTGTAGGGAAGGAGGTGGCTGAACCTCTAGAGGCCTCTGCTGCTTCCTGGCACACCATCTCTCTCTGTCTTGGCTAACACAAGCTGTCCTTCGAAACACTGCCTCCAGGAAGCCCTTCCCAATGGCACCTGCCATTTATTGGTGTCCCTCCTTAGCCTCAATAAACTGCTTGTCTGAATATGAATTCTTGAGGTGCCCCTGTGTCCCTCTCACCCTTTCAGATTTGGGGCACAATCACACTGATCACATGATCACAATGATCCCTGTCTGTAGCCAGCACAATGCTATGCTCTTCATAAGCTGTACGTACACATGTGAATCTTCACGGCCATCCTGGCAAAGACCAGGCCCTTTACACATTAGAAACTTGGGATTCAGAGAGGGTCAGGGCCTGAGTTCCAAGGCACTTGACTGGAATGACCTCCAGTTTATGCAGAAAGCCTTAGCTGAGACTGCTTCAATTGTGGGTGGGGGGTGGGGGGGTGGTTTGTTGTTGTTGTATGGCTTTTTTGAGTCAGGGTTTTCCTGTATAGCCCTGGCTGTCCTGGAACTGACAGAGCTCCACCTGTCTCAGCTTCCTGAGTGCTGGGATTAAAGATGTGCATCACCACCGCCCGGCTGAGACCACTTCAATTGTACAGCTTCTGATCTGGGCCATAATGCCCACCAAAGATATCCTCTACTGGCCATATAACCCAACCTGCTGCTCAGGACCCAGCTCTGAAAAAGCCTCTGTGTGAAACCATCAGGCTGCAGTCCCATACTTCCAGTTACTTGAGCCTTCAAAAGCTAGCAGCCCAATGCCCCTGGGCTCCCCAGGGCCTGGACCCAGGTAAACTTACACTGGAAAGCTAGATAGAGCTTCCCCTAGGGAGGGTCACGTTAGCAGACAGCACCAACCACAGACCAGATCAGACAAGCATGGAAAGGCATTTTGAAAGGCAGGAAGATCTTGAATTGGGATATGAAGAACAGGTAGGTTCGCCACAGACTTTCTCCAAAACGTGGGGTGCCTGACCCAGTAGAACTGTGATAACTGAAGGGGGGTGACACTGATAATGAAATAGTGATGCCCCTCAACTCCCCTTGCAATCTCAGGGAAGGGCCAAAGGCCATGATATTCCATTTGGCACTGTCTCTACCCTCTCGTGGAAGAAGACCAGACCCAGCCTGCACATTCTAGAAGGCTCCTGGCTTCTATGACAGGCTCATGGGATCTATTTGATCTTGTTTTCCATTTATTTTATTTGTTTGTTTCGAGGCAGAATCTCACTACATAGCTCTGGTTGTCCTGGAACTCGCTATATAGATCAGGCTAGCCTTGAACTCAGAGATCCACCTGCCTCTTCCTCCCAAGTGCTGGTGGACAGGTACCACTATGCCTTGATGTTTTCCATTTACTTTTAAGTTTCCTGACAGTTTAAAGCAAATGGTGCTGTGTTACACTTGCAGAATGAAGTCAGTGCATTTGTCTAAGGATGGAAGATGGGAGGCCTTCGGAGGAAGTACCACTTGAGTCACAGCAGCGATACCAGGGGACAAAGGCAGCAAAACTCCCAGAAGAGGTGACTACAGGATCAGAGACAGTGAAAGAGAAGGCCTCAGGAGAAAGCGGGGAAAAAGCTGGGTGAGCACACTCTTCCCCACACAGCCGTCAGCTAATCAACCTTAATATGAAGTTTGGAGGATGCCAGCAAGCCCAGGGTCAACACCTTGAGTATTAAAGTGCAGCAGCTGTAAAATACAGTTCACAGTACCTGGGGAGCCACCACAACATCAGAGCAACGGACTCATCATGAGTGGGCTCCAGCTGGCTCCAACTCTGACCATCAATCAGCCTGTGAGCAGAACCTACATCGGAGAGATCTGACAGGAAAGGGTCTGATGACAGTCCCAGCATCTTGTTGTCTGAGGGATCAAGTGTGTAAATCACTGTGGACAGCAGACGAACCCTCACTGAAGACCTCTAGTACACTCAAGGAGGGTACGCAGTCCCTCGGTGAGTTCCCTCCCTGCAGCCAACATTTCCTCCAGGCTGAGAATGAAACACCGTGTTCCCAGTCTGTAAAGAGGAACCAGGATGACCCAAAACACATAGTGGCCCACAGAAAGACCTTCTCTCTCAGAAGGAACCATGACATCTGGACAGTTCCAGAACCAGCAAGTGGAAGTTCATCTCAAGGGCATTCTAGGGCTGACACTGCACTCTCCCATTCTCCCCCAAGTCCACCCGGCCTTTCCAGCACAGAACTTATAAACCTGAAGCCACAAACGGCACACCGGGGTGTAAGGTGAGCCTAGAGAGATTCCTGTTTGTTATCATCCAAGGCAAGCCTCCAACTTGCCTCAAAGACACAACCCCCACCCACCAGCTTGACTGGGAACTAGAATCAACAACATTCCATGTACTTGGGTTGGCTTTGGTTATTGTTTTGTTCTTCATATAGGATCTCACTATACAAACCTGGCTGGCTTGGAATTCAATATGTAGACAAAGCTAGCCTTGAAACTGAAGAGATCCACCTGCGTTAACCTTTCTGAGTGCTGGGATTAGAGATGTGCTACCATGCCAGGCTAGATCTTGAACTTCTGACCCGCCTACCTCTACCTCTACCTCTCAAGTGCTAGGCCTACAGAACACTGGTAAATCAAAGGCTGTGACTTCCAGCCTGAACCTTTATAGCATGCAGCTCCTTCTTAGCAAACTATATAGATCCTCAGGAGAAAGTATCAGGTCCCCAGGCCCATTTCACCCTAAGCACCCATGGCTTAGGGTTTCCAGACCCCTGTGGAGCCAACAGCCCAGGTGCTCATGCCACAATCTTTCCCCAACCCAGGTGCAGTCCCATCCTACCCCAAACCTTCTGTCAGCCACAGTCCTGGGCACACATCGAGCAAGCCTGGACCCTAAAAGGGATCAGGGTGATACCAGAGTGTGTGGCCAGCACAGCTCAGCTCCTCCGGGGAGCACACACATGAAGAGGTGCCATTAAGGGCTTGGGTACTGTGATGGGAGAGACAACTATTCTACTAGCCTGCCGCCCCCACGGGGCTTCATCCCAGCAGCCCTCCTCCACATGAGACCAGTGAAGGGCTCTCTGAGCTCACAGAAGGTGGCAGAGGGAGGTCACTGGCAGGGCACGGGGAGGGGCCTTCACAGGTTCAGGTCTCCGCAGCGCCACACTCCTAAGGGAGGCAGGCAATGTCACCTGTCAGCACCACACTGTCCTCTTCAGGTCTGGTCATCCTCATAATACAGCACCATTGACCCCTGCCCATGCCTCTTGACCAGCTAGACCAGCAGTTCCTGTGCGCCATGGGTATGGGAAAAGCACCGGGCCAGGCTCTCCTGGCTCTTCTACAAAACACAGCTGGCTTATGTAACTTTCTTATTGGAGATATAGACAAATGTGACAGTGGACCCAGACGAGAACACTGGGAGGTACAAGGACCAAGCGTTCGCCATCACAGCCAGGGATTCCTTCAGCGGTAGCTGCTGTTACACTGGAAAGTCTGATAGTGAGGGTTTGATATCCCAACTCCAGACCACCTGCAGGTCTCTTCCCTCTCAAAAACCAGGGAAGCTAATGCCCCCCCCTCCAAGATGATCTTCAACGGAAAGGAGCCAGGGAGCCAGTGATCATCCAAAGGTCCCCAGAGGGACACACACTCACAGGCACACTGCCTAGAATGAAGGTCAGCAAAACGATGCCTGGTGATTTGCAACTGCACTTCAAACAGGCTTGCCCCTCCCCCATCCTCTGGGGTTCGGGGAGCCTATCCACAGCACTTAAGTGCCTAAGGTGGCACTGCGTGTGTTGGGGTGTGGGCGGGTCGCAGTCACTTCTTGCAGTGTCTGCTCCTGCTTAGATTTGGATACTGGGGTCACTATGAGGCGACCCGCAGGATTTGTGCCCTAGTACTGCAGCTCAGCTTGGTCCTTAATAGGACCAAGAGTGACAGCCTAAGCCATGGCATGGATAAAGTTATTGTGCTGTTTTCATAATGCCCATTAAAAAATGCATCATAGCCCAAACCAAGGGCACAAGTCATCTAAAACTGGGCTATACATTCTTAAAAATAGCCTGGGGAAAACCCTAGAAGGCCCTCTGCCCCAGCTCTGGGACTGACCTTCCCTCTACAAGCCACAAGTGCTACACAGCCAGTGGCATGCCTGGGTCACCACTGGAATCCTGGTACCTACCACTCCTGACATAAGCAGGGGAAGAGAAGAAGTAGGCTAGGCTCTGCACAGAAGGGCAGGGAAGAGAAGGGGTAGGGGAGCCTGGGGTTCTAGGATGCACTGGTGCCAGCCCACAGCTAGTCTGCAGGCCCCTTTCAGCCTTTGTGCTCAGCAGAGAAAATGGAAATTTTCTCCGTATTTTCATGTTGCAGCCTCCAGAAAATCCGCCACCATGGGCTTTACTACTGAGCTGTAGGGCTTCTGGGGCAGGATGGAAGGCCCTGCCCGTGTCAGCACCACCACTGAGCATGCACGATGTGTCGGGTATCTGGACACTTAGTCTTATGTGCTTTGCTTGTTTGAATTCACTGATGTCTTCCTTCCACCAGGTACATTTTACAGATGAGAAAGCTAAGGCTCAGTAGGATGGAAGAAACCTTTGGTACGGCCTGCATGTACCGGGAAAATGAAGCTCTTGCGGTTCAAGGGGGATGACTTCCCCAGTACAGAACCCAGCAGGGTGTAGAGGATCCAACTCCCTGCCCAAATGAAATTCTGGTGTCACTGGATTTGTAGGGCCATCTACCCGCCATCCAGACACTACCAGGTCACCTCAGTGCCTGAGGCAGAGCAGCGCCTACGCATCTGCCTACGCATCTGCCGAGTGCAGCACTACCACACCTTCCCATAAGGCCACCTGTCAGTGATGGGGCCGGACAGGGCTGCATGAGCCCCCCTCCTCAACGACACCGCAGCCATGGTGCTTCTCCTGGACCTCGTCTCCTTTCTGATGGGCCAGAAGGATTCTCAGGGTGCTCTGCATTTGGAGCTACCTTCAGACCCCAGAGATAAGCCAGGGCTTTCATGACTCTTGGGACCTTAAAGGTACCTGCTAAAAGCTCTGATGGATGAATGGATGGATGATGAATGAATGAATGAATGAATGCAGGCAGGCAGTAATGACAGTGCCACAGCCTATGGGAAGCAGTTGGTAACTAAGACAAGAATGAAAGGAAGCAAGGAGCTAGTCAAGGCCCTGTCAAGAGGAGGCTGAGGAGTTTTGACCTTGACTACTCACACTGCCTGGGCCCAAGGGGTCTGCCTTGACCAGAGCCCCTCCAGCTGCCAAGGGTGGGGCTCCCACACCACGACAGAATGCAATTAGAGCAGTCTTCTGTATGACCTGCATTTCCTCCTTTTATTTAAACAGGGAAAGCGGTGAGTGAGGGTAGCAAGAGAGTGGTGGGCGTGGGGGGCAGAAGGAACAGCTCCACCGCTGGCCAAAGCCCGAGTCCCTAGAGAAACATCGTTAAAACAAAAGAGACACCAGGCAGGGAGGGGTCTCTTGTTTGTTCAGACCAGAACAGCCTTAATAAGATAATAAGCTGAGATTCCCGCTTCTTAAAGAGACAGACATGGCAGTGCGATTGAGAGGCAGGGTACACATTTTTCTGGTAAAGCCACTCAAGTGGTCGTATCTCTGCATCTCACACGCTGGAGGCTCAAGGTATGTGAGGGTGAATGCGCGCATGCCACAGACATGTTCCATGTGAACTCCATCCAAGAACCAGACACATCCTGACTTACTAACTTGTATCCCCAAACAAGTGAGCCCTCTACAGGAACGCAGTAAGTAAATCCAGCACATACGTCTTCCTGGGAAAGAGCTGTCCAGTGCAAGTGGTTATCATTCCTACCCAGCTAGGACTTCCATCTCCTGATGGACCTACGGAGTACTTCCTACTCATCCCGAGGCTCTCTGCATCCTTCCCCCCCATCAAATCTCCAGTCATTCTCTAAATATTTAGAGTGCCAACATTGTGCCACACTCTGTCTGTGGGGTAAAGGCCCTACAGGGGCTGCCTCTGAGCACCAGGACAGAGCCAGAAAGCCTAGATTCAAATCGCAGTTCCACCACTGGTCAGCTGTGTGGACTAGGATATGTTACAGACCCACTCAGCAACTCACCAAGAGGAAGACAGGCAGAGAAAGCCTCCTGTCTCTCTGGTTGCAATAAACAGGTTAAACACCCTGGCCTAGTGCCTGGTACTAGGAAACACTCCGTGCATACTTGATGCTTCCAGATCAGGGTAGCCTGAGTGGAGACTGCTTGGAAGGCCCCTAGTGCACAGCAGGGTAACTGCAGCAAACCATGCCCCCTCACCCCATGTTCCCAGTTCACTCTTCCACGAGCACCCTCTACCACCTCTTCACTCACACCACACCCCATAACCACACCTGAAAGAGAAAGTCAAACCCAATATCCTGACACTGAGCCCCAACACAAAGCCCGAACACAGACAGACCCCTGCAGGTGATGCAGTTCTCTCGTGAGTTAAACCCCTTCTGCAATGAGGTTTGGTCTCTTCCAGTGATGGAGAAGCCATTCCCCTCTGAACCCTCTTAACACGCAGGAAGAAAATATCTTATCACGAGCCCTAAAAGAACAGTTGCTGACATCTCTTGGGAACAGGAATAATAGATACCCTAATGCCAATTATCATTCAAGAAAAAGACAATGAGTCATCTATTGCCTGGAAGCCATCTTTAAAGTGACACTGCAATTTGCATGAGTCTATTCTTTCAACAACTATTAATGAGTGCCTCCTCCACCCGCCCGTTCAAGGCTCTGGGGACAGGGTGCGATCACAACCAAGTCCTTGTCCTCAGCATGCTTTCAGCATAACAAGAGGGGATCTGGCTTTCCAGATGAACAGAGCAAGGCATCATCAGGTGGCACCCTGAGCACAGAAGGAGCAGGAGATGAGAGGGGGAGGAGAACCACTCTACAGCGACAAGGTGACATGACAGCTGAGCGGATGCTTTCAGCCAGCACACAGACAGTCGGGGCCGGATCTGAGGAGGAGTATTCCAGACAGGGGATTGCACGGACACACTCGCCAGAACCCAAGTGAGCCGATGTGGAGGCATTTCCTGGTATACCAGAGTGGTGCTTCCTCCAGCCAGGTGCTACGGAGAATAAGTAGAAGAGGCAGGGAGGCTGCAGTGGGGCTCACAAGCCAAGGGACTCCAGGGCCAGCAAGCCCTTAGTGGTACCCCAGTTCAAAAGGTATCAGGGCTGCAAGCCAGAGAGGGGGCAGGGTGAAGGCTATTGTCTTGCCTTCAGACAGCACAAGCCACGCTGTGCCTAGATCCCTACAGAAACCAACTCACTGTGTGACCTGCTGCTGCTCCCTCACCCTCTCTGGTCTTAGTTTTGGCAACAGCTCGTCAGGGCTGAGTATCCTCCAAGCAGGCGCTGGCAGGGCCCCGGAGTCCTCCGAGCCTGCAGTTCCATGCAAGACGCACCCACCATTCCTCTGCCCCACTGCGCCATCCTTACACCCATGCCAGCAACACCACGCAGGATTGGTACTCCTGCCAAAATAGCTATTAACCCAGTAGCCAATAATAACACGTTATCCTATCAATTTGCTGCTGAAATGCTGTGTAATTGCAGAACCTAAGTTTGCCATCTCGGTAGCCTGGTTACAGCATAAACAGGAAGGACCTCACCAGTCCCCTCCTGAGGAGAATGAGTGGCTGGCCGGGAGCAATTCGTGCTTCCCACCCACACTCACCTCCGGCAAAGCCCCTGGAACCTGTCCAGAGACCTGGCTTTTTACCCTGTAAGCATGTCCCCACTCTGAGCAGAGAGGGCAGCAATGCACGGGGCACGATGCTTTGGGAGAAGCAAGGTCAAGCCCAGAAGCCAGCACTCCCTCAGCTTCCTGGCTGGCAGTAGAACTGAAGGGCCAAGGGGCCTGGGGCCAAGAGACACTCAGGGGCACCCAAATACAAAAGAGATGCAAGCCAGGGATCCTCAAAGGACAGGGTCAAGAAGGAAGAGCCAAGGGAGATTCAAGAGAATGGTGTTAGGCCCAGAAAGCAGCATGCACCCTGAGGGCTGTCCCACTCCCACAACCCAGAGCCCAAAGCAGGTCTGACACTCTGGCCGACGGCCTTCCCTTAGCAGCTAGTCTGCTTATTTTATCCCCTCATTCCAAAAACCCAGTTCTTTTCCTTCTGGATTTGATACACGACACAGACATTCCACTCTCAACAAGCTGGGAGCTTCCAACGGGACTTGGCATCCTGCTCAGACGAGGGCCTGATGGACTCGTCCTTCCCTCTCTCCCCAGGGTCAGTCTGTGCCTCCCCTCCCACTTCACCCCACCCTTACCTCTCCCCACGCTCACCGTGGTGCCCAAAAGACAAGTGGCTGGTGCCAAGAGGACCAGAACTGAGCCCGTTTTCCCAGCACCAGAGGCAGGGCAGGCAAGGCGAGACAGGCACTTCCCGCTGGCCCACGGGTGACCTCAGCCACGGGATGCATCTCCACCCGCTCAGCCTGGCCAGCCCAGGAAGGCTGGGTTGAGGGTGTGCTGCTCCCGCTGCGGGCTTGGCGGGGAATCCAGCTAGTGGGGCGAGGAGGCGGCTTGGGGAAGGAGGGGCAGCAGATGGAGAGGGAGAAGACTGAGCAGGCCAAGCTCAGGCCTCATGGCCAGATGCTGGCTCGATGGAGGCCCAGGTCCCAGGGGTGCCAGGGAAGTTCTGCCTTAGGAATCCACAGAGGAGGAAAGCCTGAGCTTGGGGCTGAAGTAAGGACCCAAGAAAGGCCACAAAGGGGCTCTCAGTCACACCCGGTTGGCCAGCACAGGATGGGGGACAGCCTTTTGGAGGCCCCTGGGTGGAGTGGGTGGGGTACTGTCTGCGGGAAGCAGCACTCAGCAATGAAAACCAGGCCTGGAAATTGGCTGGTGGCTGTACAGCTGCAAAGAGACCTGCTGCTGGCTACGGTGTCCAGTCAGAGCTGAAGGGGGTACTCATACGCAAGGGCAGGGAGGGGACCCGGCTGCTGACATGGCACTAGACAGCTATTGCTAAGCCTTCAGTCATTTGTTTCTGTGCTCTGAGCGCCTTCTCTTTTGTGGTTGGCACATTGCACCCAAGGTCTGCTTGGCCTAAAGTACTAGATAGATAGATAGATAGATAGATAGATAGATAGATGGATAGGCAGGCAGACAGGTAGTAGATAGATAGGTAGATAAAAACTAAGGTGTAATTTTCTTCTCTTGGCAAGGTTGTCAGGCAGGCTCCAGCAGAGCTGGGTCTGAGGACTGGAACCTGGCCGGTGGGCCAGGAGTGAGCTCCCCACCACACATCCTCATCACACATCAGGGGGAAAGCCAACCCTCCACCCCATTAGAGGAATGAGACTAGCTGCTGCACACAGCCATGGCCAACAATTCCTAATCGGTGGGACCCCAGTCCTGACACTGAGCTGGGCATGTGGCAGGGCTCTGTAAGTAAGGATGCAGTCACCTGCTATTCATTCACCCACTTGCCCAGTCTTTCAATGGAGGTGAATGGCCTGCAGCTGACAGCTGCCAAGGTATAACACCAAGGTATTAGAGACAGGAGGGTAAACCCTATGAACCCCAGAGATGTTGTGGGGGTCCCATACATTTGTGAGGGTGACAGACACCGGAGAGTACTTGAGACTGTGAGAGAACAGGGGTCCTACGGGGGCTGCTGGGATGCTTCTTGGCAAACACAGCCTCTACTTGGAGCCCAGCAGGTGAGACTTAACCAGGGTGAGAGAGCAGAGGAGGGAATGGGGCCCTGTGAGCCTTTACACAGAGGCCAGAGGACGCTGCTGCCCTTGAAGGTCTAGAGCCGGCCTCATCCAGCTCCTCTTCCTCCTCAGCCATAGTGGGTGGCCCACGCTTGACCCCCAGCCCAACACAGTGGGCCCCATGACACCTCTGGAGGCCATTCCCACTGAGCTGTGGTCAAGCCCTCATTCCTAGCATTAGTTCCTGTTAAAAATGTTTTTGTTGTGTTTGTTTTTAAGGGAAGATAGAAAGAGAAAAGGAAAACCTGAGGTCTTTTTCTTTGGTAGTTTTTTTTGGGGGGTGAATAAATAGAGCTGGGAGAAAAGGCCACAGAAAGGTCTCAGCATCTGTAACACGGAACAAATTAAAATTAGCTCATTTAATCAGTGCCTAATGGCCTGCCGTCCCGAGTGGGCCCCAAACACAGCAAACTTCACAGCAACAAGGCATGTGGAGTCAGTTTATCCTTCAACAAAGGGATTTTTTCATAGTGTGATCAAAATGCAGAGAAGGCTGCTGTGAACTGGGGAGACAGAATGTAGCCCCCCAGATCCTGGGTGGCCCCTGCCTCCCTGCTGGTTCCCTTTGAATAGAATCATTCTTTGGCTTTTGTTCTAATTACCTAAACGTGTGTATCTGCCTTCCACCAAGTGTTTCCACCAGCAGAGGAGGTGATCTAGCCCACCACCTCATTCAAGTCCCGAGCCTTACCACCATCCTCAAACACGCATACAGACCTACGGCCACCTACACACATGCATAAAGTTCTAAACACATGGTCACACACATGCAGTTACATATGGATGGTCATGCACACACACAGCTACGTAAGAGTAGCACATGCACATTCAAGAGTACATACAGCAGAGTAGCACACCACATTCAGGCGCATGTGCACACAGTTCTCTCAGCTCCTCCTGCCTAACAGCTGGAGGCAGGGAAGACCCAGCTCACCAGAACCCTAGGGACGGCCACTGTGCGCACACCTGAGGTCCAGGCTGGTAGCAAGGACTCTTATTTCCCTGGAGTCATTTCTCTACTCAACTTGCCACCTGGGCTAAGTCATTAGGGCAACTGAGGAGGGGGGACAAAGGCCAGGGGAGAAGATGAAGGTCACCAGGATGAAGGCACGGGATGAAGACATTGCGGGGAGAGGACGAGTCAGCAGCTGATTCCAGCCCTGAAGCATGGCAAGCTCTTTCATTAATGGCCAACTCGCCAACCCTCCCATGGCCTCCAGGCCAGCCACTCCGCAGCCTTGTGCTTAAGACTCAGAGATGCCTGGGAGCTCTGTAGTTGGGCCCTGGTGAACCCCAAGACACAGCACAGGATTCTACTGGACCACTCAACATGGTGTGCAATTTAAAACTTAAAAACAGCTCATTTCTGAAATGTTCCATTTTAACACTACAGAATATGGTTGACCTCAGTTAACTGAAACATTGGAAAACAAACTGAATGTATGGAGAAATGCTTTAAATACACTAAATAAAGGGTAAAGAATAACCAACTGAGGAGATGAGAAGCTTCTCGAAGGATTCTGACCCAGAATCAGACAACAGTTTGTGAACACCTATCCTTCCCAATGTTGACAGTAATACTCTGGGCTCAGTTCAGTTGTCATCACCTCGAACGAGGAAGGCTCAGAAATGAGAAGCCTAAGCTGGTACTGTGGGGTGGCAGACATGCAGGCAGAGTGTGTGCCTGGGACCCTGTCCACACCGTGCCAGGCCTGTTTCCTTCCCAAGGCGACTGTTTTGATCTTGCATGCTCTATGCTGTACACTCTTCTCAGAAGGACTCCCAAGGGTGAGCCAGTCTAAGGCACCAACAAGGAATTACTTTCAGACAGGGGTACAGCATATGCCGAAGGCGGCTACTTGACTCCTGGGACTCCGTGAGCCTTGGACCATCCAACCCAGATCCAGATGTGTAGTCCTTTTCCACACAGAGGTATGCAGAGCCCTGAGTCTCCCAGATCCCATGCTAAGGAGGATCAGATCTGGAAACAGCCCAGAAATAGTGGGCGGGGAAAGGAACTCAAGCCCCAGGGCTCAGGGACAGTCTCCCAGAGGGAACCAAGACCTTCTGCAGGACGCCTACCAGACCCACCGAGCCCTCATCCTGCCCTTCCCACTGAGGCCCTTCCCGTGACCTGTTCTATGGGCAACACTCTGTTCATTCTGACACCAGTTCAGAAGAGACCGGGTTATAGGTTCCACCCCATAGGTCCTTCTGGGTTAACAAACAGCCTATTTAGGGATCTCTTCCACTTAGCTAGCATAGCCCACAGTGGCCTGTGGCATCCTCCCCCAATGACAGCCAAAGTACAGGCAGTTGACATGGGTGACCATACAAGGCAGCCATGGCATGGGAAGTAAACCCCAGGGACAGTCCTCCCTCCAACACTGCTCACAGCACCTGCAGATAGCACATCCTGCCGGCCACCCAGCCTAACCAGGTGAAGAAACTGGTCTCCCCTCTCAGAGCTTCCAACCACAGCCATAAAATAAAGATGTGACAATGGGCAACTCTCCTCCAACTTGAAGATGGAGGACAAAGAAAGTTCAGTGTCTGGCCTCCCTGCCCCATGGGGCCCTCAGCAAACATTGAATGAAATGCAGAAATGGTCTTGCCTCTGCCTCATCTCCTGCATGGGTCTCCTGAGAGACCAGCCATGACACCTAGTCAGCAGGATGTGAGCATCCTTCCTCTTTAAACCCAGCAAGACCATTGCCATGGACTCTGGACTCCCTGTAGCCATCTTCACACCATGACTAGCAGGCAGCTGGCAGAACACCCAGACAGACACAAGCAGAACCCTCTCCTGATGGGGTCAGGGCCTAACAGGCAGGACTTATACCTGAATTTGCTAACAGATGCAGCCAACTTCATTCTCTGACCATCAAGATTCAGAAAAGAAGCAGAAGAAAAATATCGCTGATGAGACCTGAGCCCAACGGCCCCACAGGCTGGGAATCAAGCACTGAATGGGGGTTTTGTTTCTACACCCAAGGTTGTGTAGCCCCTCTGGACCACAGTTTCCACCCATTTGATTCTGCGTACTTCACAGGGCTGCAGTGGGGGTCAGACGAGAAGAACAGCTTGGAAAATGGTTTGTAAACTGCAAGATGATGTTGCAAGCCTGGGAATATTGGGACAACTGGGAAAGGAGATGAGGTGCATATCCCCGCTCCCCTCAGTCGAGACAGTGGCCCCAAAAGAAGAGAGATGGAAAAGCCAGTGAGGGCAAAGCCTTCACAGGGAAGCTGGTGCTAGCCAGATGCTCACCTGGGGCCAACAGCTGCCACAGCCCAGCAGTTCTGCCTGGTGATGATCAAACGGGAAAATGGCTGGCACTGGTCTCTGACTGCAGACACCTAGCACAGCACCCAGCACATGGTAGTTGCTAGCAGCACAGAACTCAGCACATGGTGGGTATTATCAACTGGACGACATCATGGCTTCCCAGCCTCCAGTCCCTGGGAAACTGTTTCTGTTAACCAAAAAAGTGCAGGTCTCCTTCCAAAGAAAGTAGGCCATCTCAGAATGAATCTCAGCCAACGGTATGGGTCACCGAGACAGGAGTCCTTCTTAGGGCCTTGACCCTGGGACTGGAAAAGGAGCCATAGTCACAGTGACGGCCCTATGCCAAGCTGTCAGGTGCAGGGAGCACCCTGATGCCAAGGAGCTGGGCAGATAGTCAGTCCCTGCCTTGCAGCCCTCCCAACATTTGCCCACTGTTCCATCTCCACCACCAAAGGTACACCCCTTCTTGAATCTCAGTTGCCCTGTGTGTTCCAACTCCCTGCAACCCCAAATCTCTAAAATCCAAGGGATACAGTGCACCATCTCATTCTGAACCAGCATAGACCGCAATTAATCTGAAGCGAGGATTTTCTTAATTGCTGGTTTTCACAACCTAAACATGAATATAAAATGCAGTTAGCTGGCAACACCAGCTTGAGGCAAGATGCTTCAAGCTTCCTTTCTGAATGTGGAGTTGGAGTTGGAGGGACCACTTTTAAAAGCTATCATGTGGACAGGATTATGCCCAGAGCACCAAAGTAGAGTACTCACTGTCCAGACAGAACTGCACAGTCAGCTGGGGAACTTGGGCACAAACACAGGGGCAATGCCTTACTGGGGAGTCAACATCAATATACACGGGGTACTTTGCCTCCAATTTTCCTAATTGCCTTCCTTTACAGGCACATGAGGCTTCATATCCCACAGCCTTCACGAGATGGTTCAGAGCCAGCATGATCCCATGCCTAGGAAAGCCCAGCATCCCTCATTAGCTGAGCTTGGCCACCCAGGGGACACAGAAGAAATGGTGTCAGCATGTGCCTGGCATGTCCTCTAAACAGGATAACTACTCTAGAGAAGAGTCTGTGAAGAGGATGGTTCTGGTGTCGTTCTATCGGGAGACCACAGGCTGGACAGCACCCACTGCCACGCTGACCACGAGGGCATGCATGGCCTTGACTCTTCCTTGAGGTCCCAAATCAACCCACCACAGGGCACCGCCATTCCTACTAAACATGAGGACTTGATGTCCTCAGAGTCACTGGTATAGTCAAGTGGAAAGGATGGCCAAAGGAGATGACCAAAGTACCAAGCCACAGATTGACAGCTTCCTGGGAAAACAACACCAGCAGAGCACCAGCGGAAGCAGGAGCCCAGGAACAGATTTCCACCAGCAGGAGAGACCTACCACCCCACCCTGTGCCAGGTAATTACCCCCACCTGACAAAGTCTAAGCAGCTCATCTTACTACAACAAATCTGCTAACTCTATCCCCAGCCCCAGAGAAACAGGGAAATCTTGATTTCTGGAGGAAGAGGAGGCTTCAGGCAAGACTTCCAGGTGGGAGGACAGCGACCTCACTTCTCCCAAAAGGAGCTGGCACCTGGTGACCCCTCAGGTACATCTGCCAGCTTCTCTTCATCGGCACTTTTTCAACTATTGGAAAAGCTTCCTATATGGGCAAAGTTCTGACACTACATTATCAAATAATCACACAGCAGTTCCGTGGCATTAAAAGACCCCACCACCAAGGAGGGCCTCTGCTGTCTACTCTAATGGGAGTGGCCCTGGACTTAGAACTTGTTAAAGGAAACTCCAGCTGGAATTGGCTGGTTCTTACTGCTCTGATGACTAAAAATTATAGCAAGTACCTTCCTTCAGTTAACCAAATAGTTGGCTGCTTTGGGCTGAGGGGCGCAGACAGGAATGAATGTGCATTCACGGGCAGGCAGGAGCACGTTATTCACTCTAGTGCACAGCCATGTGCATGTGTGCATTCTCCTCCTACCCCACCACATGCTCCTTTCCCCCAGGGGCCTGGAAAGCCCGGTCTGGTCACCACAGTAATATGGGCTCTCAAAATGCTGGCTTATGTGCACCCACAGGAACAAATATATAAAGTGTGGGCTGAAACTAGCGCAGAGGCCAGACAAGCATGCGGAGACCACCAAAAGGTCCCCTCCATCCCAGGACTCTCAGACCTGGCTAGGAGATCAGAGACACCAAGGGCAGGAAGGGCTTGTGCGGGGTCCTAATTTAGGGGGAAAATATAAAAGGAAATGATGAGGGCCAACGTAAGAAAGCTAAGACGATGCAGCATGCAAGACACAGACACTGTTTCGGACAGCAGGGAGACACAGGTGGGATGGGCCCGCAGGCAGTGCCTGTGTCACACACCAGTCAGCATCCCAAGCAAGCGGACACAAGGAGTCACAGCTAACGTGTCCCTGAGAGGTGATGTCACTCTGCTAGAGTCTCAAAGCCAGTCAAGGGTGGGGCCTGCTCTGGGGCCCCGAGGCAGGAGGGAGGGCAAGTAAGGCAAGATTTCAGGACTCCCTGGGCAGTGGGCCTGGTGACAAAGTGAGGTGAACAAAGCCAGGGCCAAAGCACAGAGGGAAGCACCGTCTGGGGCCCTCAGAAGTGCACAGCAGCCAGTGATACTTGGAGCCCCCAGAACAGATCCCAGTGCAGGGAGACAAGGCCTGCAATGGGATTGCCTTCAGTACCTCTATCCCCGTGAGGTCCCGGTGGCTAGCTTGTCGGGGAGAGAGGCTTGGACCTAGCTCCCGCACCCCCATCCTGACCTCTGATGGGAGAAAGCCCCCCCCGAATAGCTGACAGCCTGGCAAGGCACGTCTCCCACCACCCACACAGACAGTGGACAAGTAAAGTGACCCTTGTGGCAGGAGGTGATTGGAAGTTCCCTGGGCCAGAATTTCACAGCGTTGAGTACAAAGGTGACACTTGGAGCTGTGTGACCCTGGAGATAATACTTAACCTCTCTGAACCTCCATTTCCTCTCTTTACTGTCTCCTTCATGCAATAAAGAGACACAGGAGACTGCATATGCTGGATGCTAGGCAGGGGATAACGAGGACAGTCCTATGTGGCTCCCGGATTCAAAGCCCACCCTTGGCCATGGTGAGAGCCACATATCCCCACTCATGGTAGGCCATCTTGAGGCAGGACCCTTGGGGATTCCAAGGAGTTCAGCCACACCTAAAAACCTACCCGCTGGGGTGATGCACAGCACCAGGGGCTGCTTGCCACTCGGCACTCCTATGGCACCATCAGCTGGGACTGGCACATTTGAAACACAGGCTGCGTGGCCTCCTCTCCACTGCTGCTGCCCCGCCCCCTCCAGCTGCCTTTGCGCCTGCTGCCGGCGCTGCTCATTTCCAGGCAAATGTTCTAGTTAATTAAAACACACCCAAGTGCTCACACGCACATGAAGCCAAGCTACAAAATCTGCTCTAGCAAACAGCGGCTCCAGCATGGGATGGATACAGGCCAGGGAGGTTTCCAAAGCTGATGTCATCTCCATCCAAACTGCTCTTACCGTTCTGCGTGTAGGTACATCACACACACACACACACATACACACACGCACACACGCACACACACGTGCGCGCACACACACACACACCTACCTGTACACACGTGCACCTCTGTACCTGTGTACCTGCAAGCCATGTGTATTCGCATGTGCTCTGTACACACCCACACTCACATTGCCCACACTCAGGACATGCACGCACACTCGCACATACACGCTCTCTCCATTTACTGTGGCCCACCGGCCTAGAGTGCTGACCACGGTTAGCAAACAGATGCCAACTGCATAAGGGAACGAATAAACAGCAAAAACGTGAATCGGAGCACTGAGCAGTAGAGAGGAACAGCCCGACTCTGGCCCACAAGCCCAATCTCGTGTCGTCAGAGACTGAATTCCCAGAGGTTAGAAAGTACAAAGGGATAGGGATACAACCTTTCTCTAGTCCACTTGGAAAACGGCCATTCCCAGACCTGGGCATCCAAACAACCCAGAAATGGCAAACATCCAATAAATGGCAAGAGAAGGCTGTGATTCCCAGTTAGGAAATAGAAAATGGCCCTGCTCCGTGAGGGACCCCAATAGAATCCCACCCCAAGGGGAAGGGGAGAGGTTTCTAGCTGCTCAGCAAACCTCCTCACTGTCTGAGACAGGTCGAGCCTCACACGGGTGGGGAAACGCCAGGCAAGACACAGCCAGTCACAGGCAAGCCTGCCCAGGCGAGCATATCCAACTGCATGGAGACTGCTCAGGGTGAGACCCAAACAGTCCTTTTCTTCCCGAGATAAGGTCGATGCTCGTACAAGGCCATGGGTCATTTGGATACCCGGATGGGACATGATGGAGATCCCTGAGTAAAGACAAGGGGACAGCTGAGCTGGTGCCTCAAGCTCATCACACGGACAGCTGACCTTCTCGTTCATGCCTGGGGCTGCCAAAGCTCTGAAGTGAGCAGAAGGCACGGGAAGAAAGGGCAGCTTGGAAGTCAGGAGCAGCCTCTCCCAAGAGGTGAGGACCAGCATCCCAGGCCTCGCCTGGGAGCCAGGTAGAGATGTGTAGTTCATCTCCCCATCCATCTGCTTGCTGAGAGTTTACACTGAACACATACACTAGCAACTCTAAGAATGAAATCAAAATATGGTTTTACTCTCGATTTGTGTGTTTTACTTTTCCGACAGCTGTGAGTGTTAATACAGACATACTAAGCTGCTTGGGCCAGATCACCTTAACAAGATGCTCACGGCCATTCTGTATCCTCTGCGGCTTGAGAAATCATCAGGAAATAAGACAAAGCCCTTAGATTCAAGGGTTTGCTGTCCTGGTGGCCACGACAGTGGGATAATAATGATCACGTGAGATGCTGGGTAACTGGAAAAAATAAATAGGGCAAGATATTTACTGGCCTTGTCTCTGGTCATGATGCTCCTCTGTGTTCAGCTCCTCACCCCTACACCAGCTGTCATCTCTGCCCATCCTGCTGTCTCGCTGGTTTACCCGGACCCAAGACATCGGGGGTGGGTGGATACATGGGTGGGTGGGTCGGTAGGGAAACACATGGACACTGGGTACAGTTTCAATGGGGAAGGAAGTGGGAAGTGAAGAATGGTTCTGGAGAAAATGGCTGAGCACCAAAGGCACCTTTTGTCCTGAGTAATGGTAGTGATGGCTTTGGTTTGGAGAAATCAGAATCTACCCAGCAACCAGACCCAGCCATTCCCAAGTCTAAGTGAAAACTGGACCATGGTTTACCTACCACTTGGCAGCTGGCTTCCAGAACCTAGCTTTGGTCAGGATGGTTGGTCACACGGCCTGTTAGCAGCCAGTTGCTAACAGTCTTCCATGTCCACTCCTATCTGGACATAGCACAGGTCATCTAAGTTCACTGCTGTTTCAAAATGCCTACGGCTTTCCCACTATTCCAAAGATAAACTCCACAACCCTCAGAGGGCCCATATGGTCTCTCATCTGGGCAATGTGCAGCTTCAGTCTCGGAAGCAGACTGGATGCGTTATCCTTATTTCTCTTGCCATATAGTTCTCTCTGAGTGCTTCCTTTTCACCCAGGGCAACCACCAGCTCAGCTTTGCAAAAATTCGACATCATCCAAAGGAAGACATCACAGTCTAATGCTGGAATGGTTGGCAACTTAAAGCGAGTTCACAAAACATATCCAACACACAATGAGTATCACTGGGTTTCCCTTGACAATTTTACCACACTTCAGAGCCTCTGAGAGTTAGTTGTGGTGCTCTGGAGTGCCTTAGCACACAGGTTGTTGCAACTAAGCTCAATGCAGTGAATGAATGAATGAATGAATGGGAAGCATTAAGAGGATCTGACACAAGCCACATCAACCAGTACAAATGATGCAAATGTCAGAAACACTTAAGGACTGGATCAAAACTGCCAGCCCAAAAGCCAGAGCCCACTGAATCTGTCTGTTCCCAGAAGCGAACAGGTCAGCAGCCATCACCCACGTGTGAAAGCTCACTCTTTAGGAGCTGGAGACACAGCACACTGGCTGCTCTTCCAGAGGACCTGGGTCTGATTCCCAGCATCCACATGGTCGCTCACAGCTATCTGTAACTCTAGTTCCAGGGGATCTGACACTCTCTCCTGACCTCTGTGGGCATCGGGCATGGACATGGTGCACAAATGTGTACACAGACACACATGCAGACAAAACACTCATGCATAAGCCGGGTAGGTTACAGACCTCCACACTGGACACACGGCCTGAGATGATCCAGCGGTGCAAAGAAAGTGGAGGCTCTTGAGACTAAGAGCATCTCACCCCAACATGTGGACAGCAAGGCCACACACGCAGACACACACACAGAAACACAGAGACAAAGACACACACAGAGAGACACACACACAAAGACAAACATAGACACACACACACACACACACACACACACACACACACACACACACACACACACACACACTACTGGCTTAGTCTGTCATGACAACAACCTGCAGGCCTACTCTGCCCACAGCTTTGGCCTCACCCCAAGTGCTGCAAAATTCCTGGAGGTTGCTAGGACTCTAACCTTTCAAGATTTGCATGTTAGGACTTTCAAATGTACTTCACACAGCCCTCCCCCCGCCCCGAACCCCTTCCTGCTTCTCCCCCCTCCACGCCACCTGTCCACTCCTCACTCCACTCCCCTCAAGATCAGCTCTGACCATCCCAGGTCTGCCAGCTCTGCCTCCTGGTTCTTTTCCCTTCACCCTCTGGGGTCCCCTCCACCCTCCTTCTCCTCTCCTGTCCCTGGCCCTGTACTTTCCGGGATTCCCTGCACCCTCCTCTCCTGTCCCTGTCCCTGGACTTTCCAGGGTTCCCTTCTCCTCCTCTCCTGTCCCTGGCCCTGGACTTTCCGGGGTTCCTTCCTCCTCCTCTCCTGTCCTGGGCCCTGTACTTTTCTTTTAACCTCCCTGGCGTCACTCACTCCTGCAGTCTTCCTCCACCACCGAGGAGGACAGGCAGAAGGAGTTCTCTGGTGAGTCCCACTCCACCTGCTTAGGAAAGGAGCTGAGCACAGAAGGCTGGCTGGGCGCAAGCCCTGGGGCTACTAGGCCCTCCCGGCCAGCCACACTGGCAGAGCAGGGTCTGGACAGAGGCCGAGGCCTGTGAATTCGTTTCACCTCCCTCAGCAGCAACTATCCTGCTCGGGGATCCCAGGAGGCACATCGCATCTGGCCAGAACAGAACCTCCGACAGATGGGACTGAGCCCGGAGCACAGCAGGAGGGCCTGAGAGATGGAAGCGGAAGGCTGGGGGCTCATGGGGTAGAGGGCTCGAGGAGGAAGGAGGGGGTCACAGGCTTGACAACGGTCCCTGCCACTTCAGGAAAATGACCGAGCCCCAGAGAGCCCTGGTTTTCTCATCTGTAAAATGGGAGTGACAGCCCGGGTCTGTCATGATGGGGAAAGGGGGCTAGATCATAGACACTCTACGAATGGCGGTTATCTTGCTGCAGTAGCAATTATTATACCTCTGTCTTACAATGACAGCTCTAAACAGTCTTTAGAAGACCAGTCTACCACCAGCAGCCTAGGACCCCACTGGGCAAGTGTGAAAAGCCAGGGAGCCTCAGGGGTCAGGACACACTTGGCTGCACCTCACCCCTGACCAGGGCCACAGTCTTCAGGGGCTTGTGGGGTGAGGTTGACTCTGGCACCATCTGTGTGCTGACCAACTGTAATCCTGTGAGCAGTGGCAGAAGGCGCCCAATATCTGCCTCCTACTTTGCTCTCTGAACTGCCACCCAACAAATGTCTACCTTAGCTCTTCTACGTGCTGCATTTGGGGGTGTCCAAGGCCAAGGGAACCCTTCAAAAAGCTGACCACCTCATTCAAAGACAGCCATTGATTAAGAAACTACAGCGTAGTGGCACAATCCTTTAATCCCAGCACTCAGGAGGCAGAGGCAGGTGGATCTCTGTGAGTTTGAGGCCAGCCTGGTCTACAGAGTGAGTTCCAGGACAGCCGGAGTTACAACAGAAATAAAATAAAATAAAATGTAAAATAAGGCTTCTTTTCTTTTCTCCTCTTTCCTTTTCTTACAGAATCTCACTATGTAGCCTAGGCCTCAAACTTACGAGCTTCCCACCTCAATCTCTGGGTATTGTGATTCTAGGCCAAACATGGCCTTTAAAGTATACTCTTCTGTTTAATACTGAGCATGTACCCTTATGCTTAATAAGTATGTTCCTATATATCTCCTACAAATATATCCCTGTTTGGCGTTACAGTTTTTGGAATGTCAGAAGCAAATGAAGTCAATCCTCATCTTTTTTTCTTTAAAGATAGATAAACTGATTCCCAGAAGACAATGAGTTAACTTTGTACGTAGCTACTTAGTGGTAGCCCATGTAAACCCAAATTCAGAGTATGGTAACAGTAGTCAGCTATGTACATAAATGGTAAAACACAGAGGAAGAGAGGCCTCCTGGGTATTTCCAATGGGCTGGGCAGGAAGCTGAGTGCCTTGCTGTCAACTCAGGTAGGGTCCTCAAGTGCTCAGTAAAAACAACTGGTAAGTGGGGATCACAGATGTGGCCCCAACCATGAGCTCAGTGGGTCACAGCAGAGTACCTTAGAGGTTCCCTGTTACAATCCCAGGAACACATACATGTATGGACAAAGGCCAAGGGAAAGCAAGTAAGACTATAGCATGTTTAAATAACAAGAAATGTCTTTCTCAAAATGTAACTAAGCCTGCTTCTTTGATCCCTCTATTGGATTCTTGAGTTGTTATGCCAGGGCTTTAAATTCTCCAATTGTCCTAGGAAAGAATTAAAGGGACATTTACAAGCTGGATGAGAGGAGAGCTAGTGTCAGAGGGTAAAAAGACCACAGGCTTCAGGCGGAAGATCATTTACGTGAGGGGCCCATCTGCTTTCCCCTTGCCAGCGCCTACCCAGACCTGATCATGCCTCCCTTGCAAAGCCTGCTTCAGGATGAAAATGGAGACAAGGCTGCTGAGTCCCAGAGAAGCTGGCTAGGTGAAGAAGGGTCCATGATACTAGGCTCCTGCCCCTAGGGAGGAGATGCCTGGCCTGACAGCAGTAGCCTGGTTCATGGAGAGGGTGTGCCCACCTGGGAGGCCCCAGTCTCCCAGAGCCTCCTCTCCCCTCAAGATGTCTCCCAACAGGAGCCACTTCAAGGCACTTCGCCAGGCTAAGTAGCACCTGATTTCCACTGCATCCCAGCTGCAAGAGACCACTGCCAAAAGTGGTGGACCATAAATGAAGGGGTCCTGACAGGCCACAGGGTGAGGAGTGCAGAGGGCTGGGCGCCAGACTCTATAGGCACCAGGTGATGCACACGCCTGGCTCTGCATGCACCAGGCAAAGCAATTTGTGTGCAGTTAGATAGGCGGGCAGAAATATACCTCCCCGTCAGCCAGGAAGGCAGGGCTCAGGAACCATCAGCGTGGCCCAGCTTGACCAGCCAGGAGGATTGGCAAAGGAGCAAGGGAGCTGGACACAACCTTCCATCTGTGGCCATAACTAACACAGACACAGGCTGCCAGGCCAGGTACATAAGTTCAAGTACCAGCAGGTTAGCCTCTCTCCATAAGGTAGCAGACACCAAGTGCTGGATGCCTGGCATGGGAGAGACATTCCAGGGCAAAATCTCCACAGGTCAGGCTGTACTCTCATCCTAACATGTCTTATCTGCCCTGTGGCCTCAGGAACAGGTTCTCTGGGCTGATACCACTGTGGAGTGGGCTAGGGTAGATGTAATCCATGAGGCTGGGGATGCCTCTGCTCCCAGACAGCAAGGAATCGTCTAGGACAGGTAGCAAGCTCTGGCGCCTTGGACTTGCTGCCCTTACCTTTGCTCTCAGGTTCCTTCCTGAGCCCAGAACTGTCTGGAAAGGAATATTTTCCTAGCTCACATCCCACCCTCCTGCAGACTACCCAACTCCAATGAAGACCATATATATATTATTGGATGCCTACACAAGAAAACTCAAGAGTTTGTCCTAATGTCCATAACCCTTTGCTTCCAACACTGAACCCAGGTTAACACATCTCTAGAACAAGCCCTTTGTCTCCCACCTCCATCTATAACGACCAATGCCAAGGCAGCCGCCCACCTGAGCTGCCATCCACTCAAACAACAGTTGCTGTCAAGACCCCAGCTCTCCATTTCTCTGTGCTCTGCTCTCCTCCTCCAAGCGAGGTCATTGCTTACCAGGCCTTATCAGGCCTCCACTGTCACCAACGATGTCACAAATTTGAGAGGGGACACAGAAGGAGTTGGATGGAGGAACGAAGGGGTAGAAGTGATGTAGATATAGGGTTAATATATAAAGTTCTCAAAAAATTATTAAATTAAAAAATATAACGAGACTGGAAACTTCCTAATGTCATAGCGGTGGACCACGGCTCATCACCCAGGGGTCAGTGGCGGTTCTGAGAGACAGCCTTCCACCTTGGAGGGAAGTTCACTAGGACGTGAAATGGTAGAAAGGAGCTGAGACAACAGGGTGCTCTAAGCAGAGGTCACCTCATGTAGGGAAGCTTGTTAAGCACAGAATTAAACAACTCAAAGGCTTCAGGAAGTCCCTGGAACTGACTGGATTCACTAGACCCCACCCTCCCCAAGCTCATACAAGCCGTAAGGATTGTGGAGAGATATTCTCAGACAAGCTGAGCTGCCTGGAGAGGATACTCTTCAACTTGTCAAGCTGCTTGCAGGTTGTGAATTGTGCTCCAGGCTTCCAGCCCTTATGAGCTATCACCCGTGCAGGAATGATGCCACTGCCTTTGACTGACTCCTATTCCTGTAAGTCACCCCTCACCCATTTTCTTGTGAGAGAACAAATTTATTGGTTCAGAGCTGAACTTTGACAGTATTTATACTTCGGTCTGTCTGCGGTTCCCTGTCAGGAATGAGGAGATATTTGTTCATGTCTCCCCAGGAAAAGTATCACACAACAAAAGCCCACACCACTCATATCAGTGCGTGAATGTACACACAGTGCATAGCACTCAATTATCATAAGAAACAGATACACCGCATACTAGCGTATCTATTGACTAACATATACTCTTGCTTTGTGCGCGTACAACTTTGTGTAGTTGGTTTCCTTCTTCCACCTTTGTGTGGGTTTGAGGATGGAACTTGTTGGGTTTGAGTGTTCACATAAACATGTCTCTGTGTGTGTGTATGTGTGTGTTCACAGTAAAACTGTTGTGTGACACCAGTCTCGTACATTTCATGCCCATCTCCTGCTTGCTTCAAGGAGCCACTGGAGTCTCTCGGTCTGCACCACTAAGGACCATGATGTTCACAAGACAGAGAACTCAGCTGGTATTACAGTTCTGAGAATGTGTCTCCATCACTTATGTCATGGGTTGCTTATTGTCCATCACCTGCATACAGTGGGCATGTATTGGGGGCAGGGGGGCGTGTGTCCTCAGGGACCAGTTCAGACCAGCCCTAGTCACCATTAAATATCTCGCACTCAGCACAAATCAGGCATACAGCAAGTGCTCGATAATGCTAACTGAAGAAGTCTGTGCCTGAAAGTTCCGGCACTAGGGGAGGTGACGGGAAGGTCCCTAAACTCGTGAACACACACTCGGTGAACCTAACACGAGACCTTCACTACCAAGTGCAGAACCATCTAGCCCATGAGCCTCGCTGCCAGGAAATGTCCCACAGCTGCTCGGAGGCAGCCATATTTGAGCCATGGGCCTTCCGAGTATCTCACACAAGCAATGGATCCAGAGCACAGGTTAAGGCCCTCCAAGCCTTCCTGCTGGTCCATCACGTAGAAACAGCCACAAGACTCTTGCCACCCCCTCTCCACCACACCCAAGCTTTCTTATCTCCCAGGCCTTCCATCAGTGTCCCCTGGCAGAAAGACATCTTTGTTCTCATTTCTCCAAGAAACTTCTAATTTAGACTCAAGAGTCTAGTTCCCCTTGGCAATCTGGGAGCATGGGCACTAGGCCCAGCCTCTATCCAGGCAGCCTTCAGAAGCAGTAAGGGGCTTAAGTTCATCAAGCCTCAGAAACCCCCCACTTCCTAGCATCACCTGCTTGATCCCTGGCATCATCTGAGTTTGTGGTCCAGGTACTACACCAATAACCCTGACCTGGGCCTGCAGCACAGGCTTCCTACCATGGACAAAGCTTTACCTTCTCATTCTTATCTACTCCCGGAGGGAGATGAGGTACCGGAAGGTATGGGAATGCCCCTCCCAGACAGCACACCCGCCTAAGCCTCACACCTCCTGATGCAGCCCAGCATGTCATATGGCTGAGCTATCAGTTCATGTCCGACTTCTGTGGCTCGTCCTGCGGAGTTTATTAACATCCACTAATAACGAGTATACAGGCCTCCCACAAGCGCCAAGAGAAGCCCGGCTGAGTGGGCGTGTCCTCCGGTCCTGCTCTCTCTCTCAGCACATTTCTCCATCAGGGAACAATTAGGAAAAACTCTCCCCAGGTTATATTTAGAAAGGGGCAGAGGGGGAAGCTCCCTCTAGTAATTTTCATTCAGTTGCACAGGACTGCCTGGCCCCACCACCCCCAGGCCACCACTGCAGGGCAAGCAACCTCCTCTCCCCCACACACATTGGTGGAAATGAAGCCAGCCTTTGCCTGGCCCTGATTATGCCCGCGTTTAAAAATAAGATGTGAAAGATGCATTATGTAAGACCTATACCACTCTCCTGGCCACCTCCGACTCGAGAATCAAAGATCATCGTTTCTACCATCAAAAAAGAATGAAAGGAAGACAGGAACAATGAAAATAGCTGCCCGACATGAGCCAGATCAAAGGCGTGGACACAGAAAACGAAGAGCCGGGGGGCCTTTAATTACTGCCTGCATCCTCCGAGTCATGTAGAGAGAGGGGGGAAGAAAAGTTTTGAAGGCCACCAGGCCCTGTCCTGCTGCGGCTCCTGTTTCCACCGCCAGCACCAGTTCCCGACAAACTCTCGCCTTTCATTTCCCTCCCTTTTTTCCCTCCTTTCTCTCTGCCCCCCACATGTCAGACAGCACTCCCAGACTCCCTAGTGCTAGCTGTCCACCAGCAGAGCGCGCTCAGAGGGGCTCCTCAGAGGCCTCAAGCAAGGGACTGTCCCCAGAAGGTCGGCCTCCTGGGTGGGTCTCTGTCAGCCTCTCTCCCAAAAACAGAGGGCACTGGGAGGGACCCAGGGACCTACCATGGGTGCCTGTGCTGCTGTACCAAAGTGGTTACCCCCCGCCTTTTTTTTGCAAGTCTCTCTGGAGTGTGTGTGGGGGGGGGGGGGTTACTCTTCAAATTCACATTGGGCAGGGCTCCGTGGGGCAGCAGATCAAACCTGAGAACCGGCTGTTTGAGCTCAGCGGCAGAAAAAAGGATTGCCCAGGGACTGAGCTTAAGTAGAAGCTGGATTAAACTTCAAACACAAACTCCTCCTTTTTCTACACAGCAGACAGTCATGGCTAATATCGCAATGTGGACTTTAAAAACGAATTACAAATAACTTACTCTGGGACTTGGGTCTTTTGTATTAAGAGGAGGGGCCAAAGAGATCATTGCAACAGAAAGACAAATGAAGAGCCTGCCCTTTTGCTCTGCACAGGGAAGACCATGGAAGGTAGGGGCAGAAGCCCCGAGTGAGAGTCCATTGAGAAGGGGCCCTGCTGGCCACCAGGGCCTTCCTCAGAGGCTCCTGTGGTGCTCAATAGGAAGACCCCAGGTACATAAAGCAATGCCAGGCCAAAGTGACCACAGTAATAACACATTCTAAATGTCTAGAGATTTACATATTAAAGTACTCTGTATACATATATACAAATAATTTAGTATAAACGTGCTGTCTGCATGATCAATGAGTGACTAGTTCACAAAGAAAAACTTGGGCAGGGAAGTGGCTCAGTGTGTAAAGGTGTTTGCTACCAAGCCTGATGACCTGAGTTCAATCCACAGGACTCACAGGCTAAAAGGGGAGAAACAGCTCCTGTGGATTGTCCTCTGACGTCTACATACATGCTGTGGTGTGTATACACTCACACATATACACACATGCAAACGCACAAATAAAGAAATAAATGTAGGGCTGGAGAGATGGCTCAGAGGTTAAGAGCACTGGCTCTTACAGAGGTCTTGAGTTCAATTCCCAGCAACCACATGGTGGCTCACAATTGTCTATAATGGGGTCTGGTGCCCTCTTCTGGCATGCAGACAAACATTCAGACTAAGCACTCATAAACAAAATTTTAAAAATTTATTTTTAAAGAAAAGAAATGTGAAAAGTACTTTTAAATAAAAAGACAGAAAAATGCATTCACAGCTGCAGCAAGAGTGGTGGCTGGGGATGAGGGGGAAGCGGGTGAAATTACAAGATTTTCTTCTCCCTATGTCTCTAGGGTAGTGCCAAGGCTGAGTGTTCCAATCGCTTGGGAAGCATCATCCTACTACCTACCTCACAGTGACCCTAGACACCAGCATAAGCCCAGAGCAGGCTGGGACCACCCATTCTTCTGGGTTCCTTGTGCTGGATACCAGGCACCTTAAGATCTTTGAAAACACAGACACAAAGGTGTAGGGATGGATTCAGGGGACTGGAGAGAAGAGATGGCTCTTGGATAAGAGCAAGTACAGCTCTTGCAGAGGTCTGGGGTTTGGTTCCCAACACTCATGTCAGGTGGTTCATGTCCTGTAACTCCAGTTTCCAGGGGATCCCACTACTCTGACCTCTATGGGTACCCATAGTCATATACAGACATGCACTCTCTCCGTCTCTGTCTGTCTCTCTCTCTGTCTGTCTCTCTCTCTGTCTCTCTCTCTCTCTGTCTCTCTCTCTCACACACACACACACACACAGAGTGAGGCACAAACATATAATTAAAATAACAAAAAGCCAGATATGGCAGTACATGGCTTTGACCAATAGGGAGGCAGGGAAATTCCTAGGAGTTCAAGGCTAGCCTGGTCTACATAGTGAGTTCTAGGACACCAGAGCTACATTAAGAGACGCTACAACAGGATGGATAGATAGATAGATAGATAGATAGATAGATAGATAGATAGATAGATTGATAGATGAGTGGCTTAATTTAGGAGGGAACTTAAACCATAGGTTTGGTATATGGTGAGGTGGCAGCATGACTTGAGCATCTCCTTACGTGCTCGTGCTGGAATGTTTACCCCCAGTGTAGAGTGTTGAGGGTAGGAAGAGGAGTGGACCGAGGTTGCTTGGCTGTCACAGGAGTAGGCTCCTGGTGGGGGTACAGTTGTTCTCGTCCCTTTTTCTCTCTCACTCACCCACACGCTGGCCGTCCCCCATGTCACAACACGGCAAGGAGGCTCTCTACAGATGTGAACCCTCCAGCTTGGTTGGGAAGTATATGTCCAACGTTCACAGAGCGCCAGCCTGAGGCTTCTGTCACAGCATCAGATACATACTAGGACAGGGAGACACGCTCCTACGTGTTTGTTTGTTTATTCATTGATGCTGTCACCTAGGATGTGGCCTGAGACACCATAGTGCAATCAAAACCTGGACAAATATGCAGTGTTCTCAGGGCTGCTTCAGAAAGGGCAGAAGCCCACTCTTCCGTCCTTCAGAAGCGCCTCCATGTCAGTGAGAAGGAAATGCACATAGACCACTCCAGGGTTCCCAGGAGAAGGCAGAGTCCTTCAGCATGGGTGAGCACTGCCTCCATAACGCACACATGGGGGCCTCAGAGGCACATGGCATGTTCATAGCTAACTACACAAAGGTGCCCTGTCCTAGTCACCTCAACAGCCAAGGATCCGTGTCTGTCCTGAGTCCTAGCATGCAGCACTATGGCCCAGACTGCCTCGCCCTGTCCTATCTCCAGCCTCCAGCAAAGCTCTATCCCTACCCCATTCAGCCACTCTGGGTACCTATTCCAGAGTAAGTGGACAGAACCACAAGTTTACTGACTATAGCCCCAGGTTGCAGCCGATTCCAACCTCTCACATTCTTTAACGACCCCACCTCCAACACGCACTATGCAAGGAAAGTGTTCCCAGTCACATTTCACAGAAAGGTAAACTGAGGCTCAGAAATAGATAAATTGTTGACTTTGAGTAGGACTGTCAGGACACAATCACTTGCTTTTCTTCCCTTGGCTTGATGTCATCTCCCCAAGATTCTTCAGCCGTCTGCTGCTGCTGCTGTTGCTGCTGCTGCTGCTGCTGCTGCTGCTGATTCTTCAGATCACCATGCCATCAAGGAGGGGGTTGGTGGTGATGGTGGTGGTGGTACTACCAGCTTTAGGGAAAGGTGAGATCAGAGAGCTTCTGGAACAGGCAACAATGCAGTTCATAAAATGATTTACCCACCCGAAGCATATAGTGCATGCTAAAAGCCTAATATCCTGACACAGAGTGACCAGGCAATCACGGCTAGCCAGCGTGGGGCCAGAGGAGGACAGAAGGAAGATAGAGACCTCAAAATGAGAAGGCATGGGCCCTGATGATGAAGCACCGTAGGCAGAGGAAGAGGTGGCAAACCAGACTAGGCCCTGGGGAATGCAAAGAGGTAGGAGAGATAACATCCTCAGCAGTAAGCTCTAGTCCAAGCATGGACACAAGACCAGAGCCATTGATCACTGTCTTCCCAGAGGCAGGAGCATGGCCAATTCCTCCAAGAGAACTACTCTCTAGCTGGGAAGAATTTGGCTAGGCCTGTGGCAGAGGGTCCAGAAGAATGGAGTCCCCACAGTCCACAAAGACAGACTGGAGATGGAAACAGAGACAGAGCCAATGTCCATACATCCTCTTTAGCCTGTTAGACTTCAGCCCTGCTAATGGTCTAGCCCGTCACATTTCTAGCTGTCTATGGAAAAGCAGTCACCTTTGAGAGGTCATTTGAGTCTATGTCGACATTCAACCTACACCACAGGACAAGTTATGGACAAGAACTTGGGCTGTGGGGTCAAGCATACATCAATTTGCCTCTGGCCCTTTTCATATTCCTGGGTAACCTTGAGCATAGGCCTCAGATGAAAACAAAGGATTCCCCCACCCACATTATTACAAAACTATTCCCAATGCTTGGGTCTCTACAAAGGCCCTGTATCCAAAATCACTGGAGATGTAGGTAGGGATCGAGAACCAGCTCCCGATGAGCTGTCGTCTCCTCACAGTCTCCCGGAACACACTGGCCCGTCCTCATACACATACACACAAAAATAAACAAACCAAAAATAATTTTAAATCAGTTTTTAAAATCAGGGATGCTAGCTGGGCATGGTAGTTGCACATGCCCTTGATCCCAGCACTTGGGAGCCAGAGGCAGGCAAGTCTCTGAGTTTGAGGCCAACCTGGTCTACAAAATGAGTTCCAGGACAGCCAGGGCTATTAAACAGAAAAACACTGTCTCAAAAACCTAGATAGATAGATAGATAGATAGATAGATAGATAGATAGATAGATAGATAGATAGATAGATAGATAGGCAGGCAGATCAGGGATGCTGATAAACCATCCTTCAAATGGTCCCTGCCCCACATCTTCTTTGGGTCCTCAGTAAGCAGCTCTACTTGGAGTGCACAGAAGTGGAGATTCAGTGTGCTGTACCCTCAAGCAAGGCATTCTAGATGGGAACAAGGACCATCAATGAAGACCTGCCTAAGCTCCACTTAACTAGCAGCATAAATAAATACGTGTGAGATTAAAAGAAAGATAGCTTAGCAGGTAAAGGCGCTTGCTGCTCGTCTCTGACCACCCGTGTTAGATTCCAGGGACTCTCCACGTGGTGGAAGGAGAATCCTCTGACCTCCGCATGGATGCTGTGTCATGTATGCACACACACATCAGCACATCATATACATAAGAATTAATAAATTAGTTTTTTAAAGAAAGAAAAAGGGGTGAGGCACATAAAGAGTCAAAGGGGAGGCCAGCGTGGTGGTGACCAGTGGCCCAGACAGACAGAGAACTAGGTTACTGTGTTACTGACGCTGAGGCCGTGTTTCCTATGAGGGACATCACAGGTATGCACTCCATCCTCTGAGCTAAGAGGACAGTCAAGGCTTTCTCCTTCCACATCGCTCTGGCAGGATTCCCAGCATGCATTCTGGTACATAGGGCTGAGGGACCGACCACATAGAAAGATGACCTAGAGACCCGAGTGTGGCAAACCTGAGACTCCCAAAGGGCCCACACAGAGGCTTGACATCAGGTTGCTGTGAGGTGGAATGAGATTCCAACCACCAGGTGCCATGTCTCTCACAAAAGACCAACGCATGAATCCAAGCATCATGAAGCCATAGTAATGGGTGGATGGACAGAGGACCACTGGGCGAGTCAGAGAGAATCATCAGACTCCATTAACACTCCAGGAAAAAGATACTCTGAAGAAGTTGTGAGCTTGGACCCTTTGTGGGCAAGGGACTGACTTGCCCTCTTCAGAAAAACCTGGCAGAGAATGGAGACAACAAAGAAGAAATGAGAGAAACGATGACAAGGGAGGCGAACTCCTAAGGATTCTCCTGGGTCTATCTGAGCTGCCTCTGCTCCTCACAATGGAAGGTGCCAGGGTGTGCTGTTAAACATTCTCACCTTATGCGGGCTCAGAAGGCCAGCAATTGAGTCAAATGCAAACACTAGGTTATTGCAGGGCCCAAGCCAAATCTGCAACATTTCTCCTTGGTCATTATCCAGAAACCTGTTCCCATTCTCTGCTCATTATTACAACAAGGAGCTAATACTTCATAGATTACTAATGACAAGGAAGGGAGGGAGGGAGGGAGGGAAGGAGAGAGGGATGGAGAGAGGGAGGGAGGGAATAGGGAGATAGAGATTGTACTTCATAAAGTCAAAGACTATGCTCATGGTAACACCAAGGTTGGCATGCAATACCCCCAACTATATGCATGGACGAGTAACTGAGCAAAATAAAGAGAGCTGGAGTTAATTCTGCCATAGATGATGGAGTCCCGCAAGATCCCTGAGCAGTTGGCAACACCTCAGGGATGCAGAAAGTCCCTAACTCCAACATGTGCTGGAGGTGGTGGAATGTGTCTCAGCCTCATGGTAAAAGAAACCAAGGGCTATTGCTGCACACTTAGGGGCTGGAACCTGTGCTGCCCAGCGCCACCCTGTGGGACTTTCCCCTCACTGCACTGTGCAATGTCAACAGGACCACAGCTCTCTAGACTCTGCTGACCTGTCACATATGCTCACATGTTGACACCAGCCTCTGGGTGCCGGGGAGTCCCGCTTTCCTCCACCCAGGAAACAGTAGGTTATTTGTGGCCACAGTTGGCACCTTGTGGCCACAGTTGGCACCTTGTGGCCACGTGGCATAGAGGGGACCCAGCAGCCACATTTTTGTGACTCTACACAGCTTAGGAACAGGTTTGGAAGGACTTTGGGAAATACTAGTGAGCATTTCCAAGATATTGAAAATAGGCTCTCTCTGACCACAAAGAAATAACCTCGGCAATGAAGAACGGAGCGAAGAGACCCTACGCCGTGAGGAAAAGAGACAGTGGCCCCAGAGGCACCCTCGAGTTCCGTACCCACATCCTGATAAGCCTGTGATGTGCCTGGGCCTTCCTTACTGTACACAGCTCTAACCAACCAGATCAGACGAGTGCTCCCACAGCAAGCTACCAGATTATTTGTTCTCAAAGCCCAGGGGAGTCTGACCCAGAATCCAGACAGGACAGCCTGAGCGTGACAAGGGAGTGGCTACTAAGCACTAGACACACACCTTTCCACACGCAATCTTTGCTTCGTTGAAGCAGCCTTGGGGTAGGAAGCAGTCTTAGCCCATTTCACAGGTGAAGAATGGAAGTGCAGAGACCTCCGCCAATCAACCAGGGCCAACATTTTCCATGCGCTGGAGCCAGTGTGTGGCGTCCAGTGGCTTATTTATCTTCTTTGAGCCCTGACAGCTTCAGCTGTAAAAATGAGAACCAAATACCCAACGCTCAATGTTAAGGTAAGACCTCTAGGAAGTGATGAGGAGGAAGGAGCAGAGCATGTGACCGGAAATTGCTTTCTCCCCTCTTCCTGTCCCAGGAGAGACACACATCCTCCCAGCTGCTCCCTAGCCTTGCTATGCAGGCAGATGCCATTAAGACTCCGGCGGAACACACTCTGAATTCAGTAGCCTGCCTCCTATACATGGGGTAAGGAGGCAGGCTCTGGTTTAATGTTTAGGGTAAGTTCCAAACTAAGAATGCATCAAGACTAAGACTGCCAGAGAAACACCCCAGAGACGTGACTCCCCGTGGAGCCAAATTCCACAATCCAGGCTCCCCTGCTCACTCTCAAGGGTGTTTGTCCACTTTGGGGCCTGGGGGAGGGGACGACACATATGGACACTGGAGAAAGAGGCCCAGCCACCAGGCCTGGCTGGACTCTCCCCTTGCCCCTTTGAAGTTCCCAGCATGGGGTGGGCTGGAAGGAAACCCTGGGCCACAGAGGCTGACTGGGGCCTCACCTACCCCCTACCCTGCTGCCTCCCCCTCATTGTGCAGCCAGGCTGGGCTTTTGTTGCCAGAGCCCTGGCAGGGGACAACCAGGGACCTGGCCTCATTATGTGCCTGACCTCGGGCACACCTCCCCCACCCAGGGCCTGAGCCTCCTGGAGGCCTCCTCCACGGGACAAAGGACCAGCCTCAAAACAGCTGGCGGCCTGCACAGCTCTTTGAGGGAGGGAGGTGCTGAGGGGCCTGGGGCTGCTGGTCTGACTTTGATGGCTCAGAAGGTGGGGTGGGGGTGGGGGGTTGCTACTTTGGAAACCTTCCTGTTGAGTAGACAAAGCTCAGGGGAAGCCACTGAGGGCTGGTACAGAGACGCAGTCTTGGGGCAGGAGGCTGACCTCACTTTTCTCTGACCTTCCAGAATTCCCCACACATGCAGGTCACCAAGGGGATATGAAATAGAAGCATTGTCAGAATAAACTGAGAAGCATCTCAGTCCCTGCCCCGGGTTCCTGTCACCTGGCTTCTGGGTACAGAACCGATGTCACCCACCCAAGAGATGGCTAGAAACAGGGAAGGGAGCTCCAAAAAGAGGGAAAATCAAAGGAACTGTAGGGTCACCCTCTGATAAGAAGTCTCCTTTCTAATATCTAATTACCGGCCAAGCAGATCCCGAGCACCAGGTAGAATCATCTAGAAGGCAGTGCCCGATTGCTTCCTTCAAACAATTTCCGGTTATATGGGGGCCTGTTCTTTGCACGCCCAACCAGCATGCAGGTTTATTGTGCACCAATTTTAATATCGAAAGACTCTAGGGAAATTTTTTTGGAGTGTTTTATTTGCCTAAGATCCTGGAGCTGACACAGGGGTTCCCTTGGGCACAATGCTCAGGAAACAGCAAGCCAGGACCAAGCGTGGAGGGAGTGCACGTGCCAGAGTCGCAGGGTCCGCGCGTGTGTTTTGAAGCAGGTGTGTCCCAGCGTGCGCATGTTATCAGTGACACAACAAAAGGCCGACTGAAAGCTTCACCGATGGAGCAGGCAGGCAGCCTGAGCCCGCAGAGAGGGAAACAGCCCAGATAACCCATTGTGGAGAAGGGATGCCTTTTAAGGGACAAAAGGTGGAATGGACAGAACCACAGGCCGGAGAGGCAGGCGCATCTGTATCTGCTATCAACTGTCATATCATCCCATTACGCCGTCTCTCCTACAGCATCATTTGGAGGGAACACACACATGTGTGCGGGGACACAGGAGCGGCTCCGGGGTTGGCTTGACTCTACATTGTCCTGCCCAGCCAGGAGACTTAGAGCTGTGCTCTTACAAAGACATTGATTTTCCTCCTTCCCTTCCAGAGTGAGATCAGATGAGCTCCCAGAGCGACACGTCCTCAACTTTTCAGTGGGGGTTCCTTGTTTGTTTGTATCATTTTTTTAAAGGCTGGGTCTCTAATTGCATCTCTTTTTGGCCACACGCATCTCCCTGGCTTCTGGCCCCCCAAAACAAGGAGGGCATGCACTGATTATCTGTGCTTGCAGACTGCTCACAGGGCATCCTGGGCTCAAAGAATGCCAGGGGGTTAGAAATCAGGGAGGGAGGGGTGGAATTAATTGCCAAGAAAACACAAGGCTGTGCTGTGACTCTGATTCCATCAATTACCATTATCTCTCTGTGCAGGTCTGCCAACCATCCCCCAGATTCGGCCCTGCTTAACTTTCTTTGCCAGTTGCGATACCCCGTCAGATGCCTGGCACTGCCAGGCTACCCGCATGGGCTCCTTCTGGGCTCTTATCAGCCTCCCCCAGTCGGCCTGGTCGGCACAGCTGTTCCAGGCCCCCAGCCCCTCACTTTATCTGCTTGCACAGACCTCGGCCTGGCAAGCAGTGGGCCCAGCGCCTGCTCCGCATTCCCCAGGAAGTCCTCTGGGAACACGGCCTCCCTGCTCCCAAGCCCTGGGAGAGTTCATTACCAGCTAGGGTCCCCAGCTCAGCAGCCTAGGTGCGGACCGCATCGCCCAGCCTGGCCGCCAGAGCCGCCTGAATCATTAAAACTCAACCTTCTGAAGGGAAGAAAGAACAAAACCACAAATTTAGATTAATAAAGCATTTGTTGATTCTACAGCAATTTAGCAGGCCCCTAAGAAACCCACCAGAGACCCACGGAGCTCCAGTAATTTTCTGTTATATTATCTTTCTTGTAAAATACTTCCCCAGACAGAGTCCCCAAAGGGGCTCAAATATCACTGTGACTAACCAAAATCAATGTGCACTCACCTATTGACATTTTTACATAGTTTTTGGATTTAGTATCCAACCGAAAACACAATCAACTCCTCTGCCAAGGAGCAGACAGGCACTTAGCTAGCCAGCTATTAGTGTTACAAAGGAAAAAATGCTGGCACCCAGGGGAGCCGGGCAAGGCGCACTGACGTCAGGGGGTAATTGGGTGTCTGAGAGAAATTGCCAGCGGCTGGCCGGCTCCCCCGGGGGCTGCACAAAGCTGAGCTGTAACTCTAATAAAGGAAAGGAAATTCTAGAAAAGGGGGCCTTGCTACAAAGGAGCCCAGGCAGATGCCAAAAATAGCCCTTTGGAAATAAATAAATAAATAAATAAATGTGGCCAAAACATATAGATCTGAAACATAAAATAAATCACTCCTCTGAGGAGGCGGTCTGGCCTCCCCTGTCTGGACATCTGTGTGGGGCTGGAGTTCTCTGCTCTGGGCCGCTTCTCTGGAAGCACGGGGAGCCATGCAGGAAGTGGTTTGCCATCTACTTTGGTGCACAGGAGGGCTTTTGGAAGAATCTAAATCTGTAACTCCCGCTTTCCTAAAGGTCATTGCTTTGTTTTGGGGTTTTTTTTGTTGTTTTTGTTTGTTTATCTAAGGAGAGAAATAATTTCTATTGTTTGGTTTTCCCTTGTTTTATGTTCTAGTATGGGAGCTCATAATGCCACCAATTTAATAAAAATGCCAATTTCTAACTACATGGTTCTGACCTCCTTTGGATAGTCTATGTGTATAGACAATGGGTTGAATTTTCTTCCTTGACAGTTTTCCCAACCACTGACTCAAGGTCAGAAGCTGTGGCAGAATCATGATGAATACCAGCATTTCCCCCGAAAACAGCCAATGTCTCCAAGGGGAAAGAGAGCAGGAAACAGCATGTGGAAAACCCCAAGCTGGGATACTGACCTCCATGGGCCATCACCAGACCCAAAGATGCTTTGAGGCCCACAGACTTCTAGGAAATTCATACCTTCTTGACTAGAAGGGAGAGAGTGGCTTGTGGGGGAGGGGAGACAGGGAGGCAAGAATGAGAGTACCAGGGTCAATTTCAACTTGGTTGTTCTGCAAGAAAAAGGAAAAATAGGGCCAGGCACATACACACCCAAAAAATGAAAAGAAAGCCAAATGCACTCAAATTGGAAATTGGTCTGAACAAATGTCTTTAGCTAAAAATACCAAATCAGCATCTCAGGATGCTTGCCCCTGGTCTGCAGGTCCCTGCTGAGGCCCCCCCGGGGCTTACTGGAGGTTTTTGCCCTCCACAGAGTCCAAGCTTCACTCCTGCGATCTGACCAGCCAGAAGCCCCAAAAGCTTTCTGGCTGGAGGTGAGGGGCAATCCCTCCCAGGGCAGTGCCTCCAGTGTTGGCATGAAGGAAGAAAATCCAGCTGGGAAAAAAGATAGAGAGCCTGTAGTGCAGGCCCAGGGGAGGCAGGCAAAGCTTTGGAACGCCGCAGCCAGCGCCCTGGCGCCAAATCACAAACCTTGAATCAATGATGCAATTGCTTAATTAATCAGGCTGCTCGGGTGGGTGCAGAGGGTCTCTGTGAGTGTCTGACCCAACCAGCTCCTGATGGGCAAGCCCCCCTCCTCAGGGCCCCTCTGCAGGGCCCTCGGGACCACAGATGGTTGAACACCGTCTGGGAGTCTCACTGAGGGGAGAAAATGTGAGTTCCTGAGTCCCCTGTGTGATCCAGTCACTCTGGCAGAAAGAAGGAAAGAGAAGGGAGGAGGGGGGAGGAGGAGAGAGGAGGAGGGAGGAGGGTCTCAACAGCAACTTAAGATTTCTTGGCCTTGGCAGCTGCAAGTCAATTCCCCTCAATGTTATTTTCTTATCCCAGTCAATGAGACTGTAAAAGAAATACAGAGCACAAGACCTCTTTTCAGCAAGCCAGCGAGTGCCAGGCTTAGACAGGCAGAGGCCATTTAAATTAACCTTTGGGTCTTAGCATGTTTAAAGGCTTGCAACTTTTGAAAAAACAGTACTGGAGGTGAGTGGGGCTGGCTGAGGCTGGGACAGGGCAGGGGACACGCAAAGCTGGAGCGTGTGTCTATGTGAATGTGTGTGTGCTGGACAGGAGGGCGCTTCTTCCGTCACCTCAAGACTTCAACAGCAAAAATGAAGTAGCTGGCAACCTTGCCATTTCCTATTCTGATGGCCCCAACAGGCAGGGAGGGTTTGAAACCAGTCCTCACATGCGATTGGACCATCTCCAAGGTTGATTTTCTCATCTTTAATGCGCAGAGGGGAAGGGAAGGGAGAAGAGGAGAAGGGAGCGGTATCTCAGGGCGACCCCAAACGGTTAATGATAACGAGCTGAAGCGCTGAGAAAGAGGGGAGACCAGGAGAGGGCCTGGCCAGAGGTGTTTCAATTACCAAAAAGAAAAATCATTTATTTTTAAACAATATCCCTCAACACTGGGTGTTTAAGGAGAATATACTCTGGCCTCTAAAATATCAGAGTGAAATTTAAAAATAGAAAAGTCATTTCCCCCCTTCCCCGTTGCAGATTTTACTGTAGCGTTCTAGAAGGCAGATTAAATGAAGGAAGCTCAAACACACTCAATTTTGTCCTTTAGCAAATTCTTCTCTTTCACTCTTGCATGAAGAAAAAAAATCTCCCCACAGAGTTTTTCTCTTCTTCCTGGTGTGGATCTGGGCCCCTGCAGTGCCCTGTGTAATTTCTAGTTCCTCAGAATTCAGGTATTAATAAAGACCCCATGGGGACTTCCAACAATATAACCCTACATTTTGAGGCATTATGAAAGGAAACCCCCAGGGGTCTGTGGCTCAAATTTCTGAAATGTAGGCATTGTAAAAGGCACCCCAGGGGATGCCCGCAATAGAAATCTGCTGAATTCAAAGCATTTTGGAAGTCCTGGTGGGAGTCATTACTCCCACTGGAAGCTTTTTACAAAACATGTGTTGCTGACATGTTGACAGATTGCTCAGTGAAGTGTTTAGGTGCATGCACAAGGCGGGCCTTTGGAGACGCTCGGCGCTGCCAGCGAGTCTCCCAACGCTGGAACCGGTACCATCCATATTTCATAACGGGGGAGGCCGCTGCAGCCAGGGACTGGAGACGTGTTCTCCACACCCGCAGCCAGCCTCGCACCCCTCCACCGAGGAGCACTTTGAGTGGGCTGGCCCAGTCCTCGCCTTTGGAAGCTGGTCTGTGCAGCACAGCTGTGATGGCCCTTGTATCCCTGCCAAGGGCTCTACTGAAGGAATCTTGAAGCGACCTCGCTGATCACTGCAAGGGAGCATGCAGATCAAACCAAGGAGGGGGCAGCAGGGACCCCCACACACACACCTCTAGCCCCTGCCCTTGAGGAGGGGCAGCATGGCAGGGAGGGGGTTTGAACTCAGGCTTGCCAGTCTTGACAGCATGAAGCTCAGGAAAGTGATCTGTGACTTTAATAAGGCAGAGGGGCTCAGAGGAATTAGCTGCCTAGGTGATGGGGGCGGGAGATGGATGGAAATGCATCTGTGGCCTGGTGGGCTATGGGCCAGACTGGGGCCCTGGGGAGGTAGCCTCACCTACAGCCCATGCACTCCCAGACACTCATCTCCTAAGAGTTTTCCTACCACAACAGCCTCTCTCCCTCTCCCTCTCTCTCTCTCTCTGAATATGTGCCAAGCGAGCCTGCTTGTGTATGTATACACATACATACTCTCCCACACACTATAGCAGGATAATGTGCCATATGCTCATGTTCATAAAATTTTAAAGGTAAAAGCAGATGTAATTTAACAAATGTGTACATGTGTTGATAGGAACACATGCACCACACACAGAGGTTCTCTCTCTCTCTCTCTCTCTCTCACACACACACACACACACACACACACACACACACACACACTCCAGCGCCAGAGCCCTCTTCCTCTACCTGGCTTTGCCCTTACCTTCAGGATCTCTCCACTTTCACCAGGTGAGAGCAGCAAGCTGCTGGAACCCACAAAGACACCACTTGAAATGTCTTTCTTCTTTTTGTAATGTGTTCTCGTACTATCTACCTCGTTGTTGGTGTGGGGTTTTCCTTCACTGAGATTCTTGGAGTGTGGAACAGAGAGAAATCACCCTGGTTTCCATACCAACATTGTTAGGCCTACCAACACTGAGAATTGATCAGGGGTCAGAGGCAAAACCCACACCCAGCCTGGCCCCATCCCTCACCACTCACAATCCGGGTACCAGATGCCCTCCTTCTCATAGTGGCCTTTCCAAAGTACACTGTACCTCAGTGGACAAATGGCTTTTCCAAAAGAAAGGTACAAGATTCCATTCTCACAAGACCCTGGCAGGCTTGGGGAGGCAAGCCTGCTGAAATACCTGGAGGGTGAGCTTCCTGGGGTATCTACCATGGTGGAGGCCCTGCTGGCATAATGAATTCCTTTACGCCTAGATGAAAAGCCACCACAGTCTGCAGAGCCAGCAGGCTCCAAGGCTGCCCCAACTCACTGGGCTGACAAAGGTCTGTATTTACCAGCATTGTGTGCTTGGTACACTTCAAGGCCGTCAGTAACCAAGAGCTGAGGGAACAGTTTCCACAGATGATCCTCCATGCGTACTCCCTTCAGCCCCAAAGTAGGGGAGACAAGGCCCTCCAGAGTGGATTCGAAGAAAACTTGTTCTGCAAACATGGACAGACGAACCCAGGCCCTAGGGATCCACTTCCCGCAGAGCAGTCCTCACTCCAGCTCCCTTACTACACCATGCGATAGGAGAGGAGACCTGGGAGGGTCTCACCTCTCCTGGGACATCACTCTGTAAGCTCTGTAAGTCCCCACCAAACCCGCCACATCTTACTCAAACACAACGTGTCTGGCGAGGGTAGCCAATTTGTTCCAGTTCGGTGGGACTTGCCCCGTTTCAGAAATGAAAAAGACTACATTTTAGGAAGTTCTTCGGTCAATCACAGGCAAAGAGGGATGGTTGGCTCCTCTCTGCCCTCACGCCTCCCTAAACTCGTCTTCCTGAGGCCAAGGACTAGCATGGAGCCAGGCATTTAACAAACATTCAATAAACAGCTGTTTAGCCTGTGTGTGTGTGCTTAGCTAAATGGAAGCTTTTGTCCTTAAACTTCAAAAGGTCTAGAGGAAGGACAATAGTTTATGTTCCATCACACAGAACAAATTCTGTTGTCAATGCAACAGAGGCAATACAGTTCCACACAGAACACACGTTCCAGACTCCAAGGCCTCCATTGCACTGGAAGCCTTGAAATATGGCTGCCAGAGTGTGAACAGGAACGAAACATCACAGCACACAGAAGCTTGTACACCCCCTTAGAGTCCTTTCCATGCCTGCCTACAGCTGCCTCACTACTCCTTGGTCTAGAAGCCTCCTTATGGCAGGTTCCAAGGTTACCAACTCCAAATGGCCTCCCCACTGACCCTCTCTCACCCCTACTCTCCTGCCTGAGCCTCTAAAGGATAAATGAAAGCAGAGTGGCCAGCGGGGTCTCTTCTATGGAGAAAGGTGGGAGAATACGTGCAGTAAGTAAAGAAGGGTAAGCTGCCTCCTTCCGTGTGCTATTAGGGTGCAAGCAGTCTCACCATCCCACAACACTTCCCATGAATGAACCAACCCTCCAGGCAGATGCCAGGCCCTGGGCCAGAACAGTGAAGACTCAAGGTCCGGCAGTCCACAAGGCTCACACATAGTCAGAGCATGAACTGGAATGGGACCGGGATGAGGCCAGAATAGAACTACAGGAGACTCTGGTGCACACCTCTACACACCATAACACCAATCAAAGAGGAGGTGCCAAGGTAGCACCCAAAACCATGTAAGTCACAGGAAGCACAGCATGCTGTCAAACGAGCCGGGAGAACATGACATGAGCGACACAACCACTGGACCTCCACACCATGGCTGCTTTTACTTTTGTCCTTTTGCCAGCCTTTATTTCATAGATATCTCCCACAGTAAATTTCTATAGTAAACATTAAAAGGGGAAATGTATTCTGCAAAACAAGGAAGTGTCTGAGCATTCCAGGAAACGCTGGAGAAGGATCACAGAGAGTTCTTGCAGAGCGATCAGGGAAAGCTTCCAGAATGACCAGAGGACTCTGGCTTTGCAGGAGAAGCAAGCTAGGGTGTGTTCCAGGCAGGAAGCCATGCCAAGGACACACAGAAGGCAAAGGCAAGGAAGAGCATGGACTGGAACTAGGGGCAACACAGCCACAAATGGTCATTCACGGTTAGGTACGGTGTCACGGGGGGCGCTGGCCCGAAGTGCCGGCCTCCAGCTAACAATCGGATACTGTTTCAGATGGATGGGCCTCCAAGTCCTCAGCAGCGAGCCAGCGCTGTTACAGCTGCCTGACCAGGCCAGCTCCGCCCTCTGGGAGGCACCAGGCCTCCGGTCCTGTATTCTAAGGAACCCACTGTCCATATTCTAAGGGCACCTGCCTCCGCCCATGCCCATCTATTTATGGCAGAGCCAGGTGCAGATTGGGCCCAGGGCCACCCAGCACCTGGAAGAGGGACTTCCAGTCACTGACAGGACAGCTGCCACCAAACATAAGAGTCCAGGTGTCAAAAGAAAATTAAAACAAATGACCCTGTCACATATTTTATCATCCATTCATAAAACATGCAAAAGCAAGATGGAGGAAAACAGGTCAGTTCAGTGAGTAACAGTGACAAGGAAATCTAAACACTACCAGAAGTACTTCCTCCTGGCCTACCAAGGCAAGGTCTGCCTAGCCTAGAAACGGGCCTAGACTGTAGTCACGGCCAAGGGCACCGACAATACAATAGCATCTTCATTTGCATGTTCCAGGTGATGACCAACAGCTCTGAATGAAAAAGCCATCAAAAAATACCCAGGAGGGTGCCCATAAATTCTGCACAGCAACCAGAGACCTGCCAAAGACATACCAACATGTCAGCCCTCACTTGTACCTTCCAGAAGCACCCCGCTAGTCAAAATAAAATCCCAGCCATTAAAGGTCTTCTACCACTTGGTTCCAAATGACCTTCAGCCTGATGCCACCCTCTGCCTTCAGGGCTCCCAGGTGCTATGCCCACCCCTAGCTCTAGTCTTGCCGGCCTAGTCTTCAGCTCTCCATTCCACAGCTCTCACCCATTCTTACTCAACCTTGATGCAGGAAGAGGGCCCTTAAAGGCCCAACAATACGCAGGGAAAACACGAAACTATAAAATGAATATAAATAAGTTTGATTTTTTAGTTTGTTCATTTACTTATTATCGACCCAATTTTTTGTTTTGTTTTTTTTTGTTTCTCTGTTGTAGCTCTGGCCTCAAACTCACAGAGATCCACCTGCCTCTGCCTCCTGAGTGCTGGGATAAAAGGCGTGCACCACCACTCGGCATATATATATATTTTTTTTCTTTTTTTTAAATAACCTTAAATTGGGGCTTGGGCTGCAGCTCAGAGGTAGAGCTCTTGCCTGAGGACTTAAGTTCAATCCCTAGTCTTGCTAAATAATAATAATGATAATAATAATAACAACAACAACAACAATAAAAACTTATATTAAACCCTTGAAAAATAAACTCTCATGTGGAAGTGCCTAGCTGGTACTTGGAGTACTTCCTGTTTCCGAGGGATGAGCATGCTCCCTGCCTTCTTCCATTGCCTGAACACCATGCAGAGCTTGCTCAGCGCCTTCACACCACGTGGCTGCACCTTTCCCAGAAGCACTTGGGGAAGCTGTGATTTTCCTACTGTGTGTAAGATGCTTAGATTAGTATGTACCCCTCCATACACCACCAGCTCCACAGTGATGGCATGCCTGCTTCATTAAGGGCCCTGCACATAGCAGGTGCCCAGTAAACATTTGTTGAGAGAATGAATAAGACTAATAACCGCAGGAATGAACAGGCCAATGGTCACATTGCGAGCATGCTCTTCAAACTTGGACTCCTGCTTCTCCTGGCAAATTTAAGTAGCTCTTTCAGCAAACATATATATACCACACACCTACTATGTGCTGGGCCCTTTGGGACTCAAGCATGAATATGACAAGCCTCATCTTCCAGCTGCTCAGCCTAGAAACAACAGGAAGGAGGGAGAGAGGGAGGGAGGGAGAGAGGAGATAAGATTTGTCTAAAATACACAAAACCCTGGGTTCAATTACCAGCATCAACAAACAGCACAAAGTTTGACTTCCCTCATGATCCCAGCTCTTGGAAGGTGAAAGGGGGAAGAACAGCGGTTCAAGGTCTTCCTTGGATACAGAGTTCAAAGCCAGTCTGTGCTACATGAGACCACCTCTAATATAAAACAAATAAGATAAATATAACGCTGAATGCTCGGCACCTATTTTTTTGAGGAGCAGACCCCGTGACTACGGGGAAAGCTGAGAAAACAGATGGACTGCACTGCTGCTCCCTGCGATGCACACCACACAGGATCCTGACGTCAAGATGGCCCCAGCGTTAGACAGGTCCAACTGCTGGATGCAGCAGAGACGCAAGCTAGAATCTCTGAGAAGCAAGGATGTAAAACTTGCCACCACACACACTCCAGAAGCTCTGACCCCACGCGTGATGACCATCACTGGCCCCTCCCAAGGCCCACACCTAGCTCAGGAGTTTTGGAATCGGGTGCAGTGATACCCTCCTCTGTGGGCATTTTTTTTCCCAAGGGCCGCTACCATGGTCTGTATGTTTGCATCTCCCTAAAATTCAAACCATGAAAGCTAACCTTGCCCTGAAGGTGATGGTATCAGAGGAGGTGACTCTGGCAGATGATTAGGTAATCACTGCCCCGTGAATGGGATTCACAGTCATCTAAGAAAAGCTCCAGAAAGCTTGCCAGCTCCTTTTTGCCCTTCCACCATGTCTCGGTCTTCAGATGTGCACTACTCTAACTGCTATCCTGGAGCAGGAAGCTCTAGCACACACGCATTAGCTGAAAGCAACCAGCAAGCTCCTCCCTCCCCTCAGGCTCCCACTGGGCTCTTGCAGAGCAGTGAGCCCAAAGCACCAAGGACAGCAACACACATCTGGAGAAGTGAGGTCCCAGGTATGTCCAGAAAACTCAGCTCCCACCCGCGCGCTCCTTGCCTGCCGCCCAGTTTGCTTATCACTCCCAGAGCCTCTGTTACTGGAAGTGTGGTCAATGAGCCCACAGCACCTGCACCCCGTGAGGGCTCACATGAACCACAGACTCTGGCCCAACTCAGAACTGCCAACTTAGAGCTTCACACTCACCAGACTCCGAGTCAGTTGCAACTTGGAGTCTAAGGGACATTTCTGGAAGCCATTGCAGGATAGGCTCCAGGCACTGCAAGAGAGTTACCTCCTACCTTCTCCCTCACCTCCCTCCAGCCTCACATTCCCTGTAGCCAGTGAGAGATGGCATTGCACCTCCATGTGGAACAGCCAGTTCCCACTGGTGGGCAAACATGGGGAACCATGACAACAAACCCAACAGGTGTCCGGACTAAGGGACCCAGCTCTTGTCCCAACTCTACCTGTAGGTGCTACACAGCTTACCTCAGTCTCATTTCAGCTTCTCTCCCAGCTAAATCAGGCAGGGAGGGTTGGCTACCTTTTATAGCCTCCAACTATCAAGACTGAGTCAGACTTATGATCTGATAAAGTAAATACCAGGGTTACAATTGTAAATGGAGATGGAATGGGACAAAATGGATAGGACAGGGTGGGCAGAGGGGCATGGCATGGGGTGGAGATGGGGTGGGGTGGGCAGAGGGGCGTGGCATGGGGTGAAGATGGGACAGGGTGGGCAGAGGGGCGTGGCATGGGGTGAAGATGAAGATGGGATGGGGTGGGATGGGGTGGGTAGAGGGGCGTGGCATGGGGTGGAGATGGGACGGGTGGGCAGAGGGGCGTGGCATGGGGTGTGATGGGGTGTGATGGGGTGTGATGGGGTGTGTGGTAGTGGGAAGAAATGGGCTGGAATGAATAGTTCTGTGGAGTAGGAGGGAATAAAATAAAGGCTAGCCCAACAGTCACTCTTCTCTACCAACCACGGAAAGAGTGCTCCTAGGGAGGCATGCATACCAATAGTTTCCCACAGCAAACACTTGGAAACGGTCTAAATGCCCGGCACCAGGGGACCTGCACAAGCCATGGTGGACGGCACATCACTGAGCAGTGCCATGCTACAGCTAATACAGGCCAGGGAGCTCCCTATGGCAGCGCAGGACACTCTCGGAGGCACAGGGCTGAGAGAAAGAAGCAGGCTGCAGAACCGCGGGTGCATTATGGTATCATTTGCTTTCTTAATCAAAAGTCAATACAATACCATGTCTATGGATGCAGGTACACTATTTTCTGTGGGATGGGGATACTACGGATGGTTAAAACGCAGTATTAGTTTACGTACTATTTTAGGGGGAAGGGAGGAAATGTCTGTAAAATAAGCCGTAAACCTCTACTTGGAAGATGTGCTTTGACTTGGGAGACGTTCGAGGATACCCATGAACATGTTCTGTTTTATGTAAATCCACAAGTCATGAGACGGGCAGGCCAAAAGCGTTGGCAGTAATTAGCCTGAGGGCCGGGAACAGGACCAGGCCTTATCTGGACTCTTTGAAATGCTACAGGAGATATTCGCGTACTGCTGGATTGTTTAATAATGTTCAATTTTTTAAGTAAAGAAAAGCTAAACAGCTCACCTAGAGGTGACGAGACACCAATGACACAGCACCAGTGAGTGAGTCACAGGCGCCTGGGGTGCTCTGCAACCCTAACTCAGAGGGCCTCAGGCAGTCCTCAGTGTAAACTGCAAGGCCTGTGTGAAGGGGGAGACTCTAGGACTGTCCAGTGGGGAAGGTGCCACTGGAAAAAAAAAAAAAAAAAAAAGAAATAAGCCAGGCGGTGGTGGTGCACGCCTTTAATCTCAGTACAAGGGAGGCAGAGGCAGAGGCAGAGGGGTTGCTGTGAGTTCGAGGCCAACCTGGTCTACAGAGTGAGTTCTAGGGCAGCCAGGGCTACAACAGAAACTCCGTCTTGAAACAAAAACAAACAAAAACCAAAAAAGAAACAAAAGGGAATGTGATTTGGAAAAGTGAGCAGTCACAGGGGCTCTTGGGGGCTTCAGGGTGCCTCCCTAACGTTAAGTCTCCACCCCTCCTGTCCTCAGCAAGAAGCAGAGTGGAGCGTCGCAATGCCTACTTGAATGCACCTCTCACAGGGGACCTCCTCAGTCTCACGCTTCTAACTGTGTGCCGGGGACAGCTGAACCCTGGCCTACAGCAGCGTGTCACCTTGCCCTGTGCACAAACAAAAATAGCTTTGGTGCTCAGAGCACAGGTTCCCTACCTTATCCTCTGGGGTCCCAGGAGCAGCTTGGTCAGCGAATGGAACTGTTGGGCGGTAGTAACACATAATGAATGAAGGGGCTCAGCTGAAGCATCCTCAACCTCCCAGCTTCTCCTTGACTTTTCTGCTGTCATTTTCCCCGGAAGCCACAACCAGAATCACACTGGTCCAGGGTGGTGACAGCCAGTGTGCCTTCCATTGCCAGTGCCTCCAGTAGCTAAGCAGGCAATGGCCTCAACTGGAATGACAGCCTTTTCACAACTTTATGCAAGATACTGACTTCCATGTGAATGACGGCATCTGTCAGGACCCGCACCTTGCATCTAACAAATGTGCAACTGTAGCCCAGGAATCTGTGGCCAGATCCGTGCAGAACCAAATCACAGACACTCTGCCTATCCCAAGGAAAGCACCACAGAAGCCAAAGCTTCACACAACAGCCAGGCACAGACACCCTCCAGGAGAATAGACACAGTTCCCTCTCCCAACACACATCAGCACAAGAAACTTCTAGAACCCGGGGTTGGCAACCAACATGTGATTTCTAAGTACGTGCTTCTTGGCAAGATCCATGCCAGCCCAGGAGACTGTAGATGAAACAAAAGACATTCACCTTGAACCCCTTGAGAGTCACACCCCACCTTCACCCACCCCATGTGTAGGTGGCAGGTGGGAGCGCAGGCAGATAAAACTGGTTCTCCATGAATCCTGCCTTCTGCAAGGCTCTCCTGCCAGCAGCCCTCCCTGCAGCTTCTCTCTTCAGGTAGCAGTCAGTGCTGGCCCATTGGTTTCTGCAGATGTGAAACCCCGTTCTCAGCTCTGTGAACAGGCCCCTCATTAAATGCTTCTCATGTCCCATTTGAGTGTGCCATCTGCTTTCCATGGGAACCCTGGCTAAGGGTCCTTTAAACCTTCCCTAAATCAATATGTCTACAGGTGTTTATTCCACCGATGATGAAAAACCATTTAGAAAGCTCGGGTCTCAGTCAATGAAGCACTTGTCGTTTAGATCCCTAGCACCCATCAAAAGGTTGGGCCTGGCACAGCTCTGTTACTCCAGTGCTTGGGTGCAGAGAAACAGGCAAACCCTGGGAGCTTGCTGGCCGGCCAACCATCCTATTGAACACAGTGAGTTCCGGGTTCAATGAGAGACTCTGTCTCCAGAAACAAGGTGGAGAGCGACATAGGAAGATACTTACCAACAAAACAACCTCTGACCTCCACCTGCACATACACGCATGTATACACATGCACTCCCATGTACATGTTCATACATACGAACTCTTACAAAATATAATACCCAAAAGGATAATGGTATCAGCCAGGCTGGCCAGCAACAACCCACCATAGTCTTCCCAATAACATACCCCAACATTCTGCAGCCAAAACCACAGGGGTTGGTGACCCACCTCTTTGCCTTCTGCTCTGCAGTGCTCTCGTGGGCCATCAAATCAGCCCTGTAGTTTGATAAAGGGAGGAAAAGTAACCCCACAGGATGCAATCACCGTGCTTGTTCTGCCTGCAGCCTGCCTCCGAGCTAGCATCTTACTTACTTCAGCAGGTCCTGCACCTAGGAGCATGATAGCTTTCCACCTTCTGGAAAGTTCTCCCTCTCAAGCAGAGGCCACCAGGCATTTGTCCTAGCCACAGGCACCCCAGGCTGTCGTCCTGCTTTATCTGCTCATCTTCATCATCTCTCTCTCCTACCAGGGCTACCAATGAATTTCCTTCGTCACTACTGTGTTCCTGACACCCAGCTGAGGCCGGGCACATCGTGCAGGATATAGTGGAAACTGGCCTTACAGAATGCAGCGTGCACCTGGACCCTGGAGGAGTGCCACATGCTTGCTCACTTCCCATCGCCCTTGCTCCCCTCAACCTGCAACACTACAGAGAAAGTGCCTGGGGCAGGCAGAGGGAGGTATGGGGAGGTGTGGGTGGTGGGACCTGAGGAGCAAGAAGCCTCTCCAGGCTAGAGAGACATCTAGCCATAAGCCTACCAGAATGCCTGGCCCTGCAGCTACCCACTAATGAATGGAGCATTTCAACATCATTCAAGCAACATCTAACGTGTCATCCAGCAAATGTTTCCTAAGCACCTACTATGTGTCAGGCCCTCTGTGAGGCACAAACGAGAAGGACAGAACAAGACACTACTCTCCAGAGAGCCACCTTCTAATGGCAGAGACAAGACTCCAAAGAAAACATTTAAAAAATACTAATAATTTTGAGTAACAACTGCCAAGAGGGAAATTAAATGAGAAGGTTCAGCAGAGGATGAAGGGAAACGGGGAAGAGGTAACTTTAAAGAGCAGTAACACCTAGAAGAGCGCAAAGGAGAGACCACCTGAAGCCCTTGTGAGAGCCCCCAGGCAGCAGGTACCGGATCTACAAAACCGTATCTGCGCAAGGCCTCCTGAAGCTTAAGTGGAGAAGCAGGAGGAAGGGAGAGGTCAGCAGGGTAGATGCAGTGCCGGGGAGAGAGGTCAGGTCTGAGCAGCTCTGAGACCCACTGGGAACCAGGGCTGGGGAGGGGCAAGGAGGCCACGGGCAGACGGCAACACCTCACCTGCACCCAGCTTCTTTTCTCCCGTCCACCACCACCCTGACCCTGACACCTTAGAGAGTGTCCACCACCACCCTGACCCTGACACCTTAGAGGGTGTCCACCACCACCCTGACCCTGACACCTTAGAGGGTGTCCACCACCACCCTGACCCTGACACCTTAGAGGGCCTCAATAGGTCCTAGCAGGTCTGATTTTGTTACCCCAACACTTGCTAGTGCCAAAAGGCTCAGGAAGTCACCTGGTGGGAGACCCAAACTTTCCACATACAGGGTGCTGGGGTGAAGGGACAAGCCACCGTGTGCATTCCTCAAGGTAGCCTTCTGCCTCCCCCTGGCCCAATACTCCTCCTGCCTCACTTTCCCCAAATGCCCCAGAGCCATGATGTCATTTTCAAAGGCAGAAGATTATAGTGAGTCAGCACCACACTGAGACTGTTTAATACAAGGAACACATTTTACAATCTCCGTATGTTCCCCTGAGCTGGAGCCTGGAGCTTGGACACACTGCCAAAAGCTTCAATCAAGAACCCCATTTTATCCAGGCCAGTGCCGGGGCTATCCTTCAAATGGCCTTGTTCTTTTCTGTCCTGAGCCCTGCCTCCTCAGCCTGTCCCTTCTCTCAATAGGAGCTACAAGGAGACTCTTCTATGTTCAGAGGCCGCAGATCCCAGGAAAGGTGGAATCACACTGTGCATGAACCCCTGCTGGCTACTCGCCTTCAACTGCACGCCCCAGCAGGAGGGAAATAAATTTGGTTGGTTTCTCATTTTGTTTGGGATGTTCTTTATTTTGTTGTGTTAGGGTGTCATTTCAAGGATGCCAATCAGAGTTTGGAAGAATCTGGTGGGGGAAAAAAAATCAAATCAACCAGTGCCCACTCCTGAGCTGCTACCCCCTCCCCACCCTCTACCTCTGCAACTTCTGGTGCCCAGTCCCTGGGCTTGCAAAGACTACCACCAACCAGGAAGTAGCTTCTCCTTCAGAGACATGGTCGACGTTGCTTTCAGAATTGGCCCTGATTCTGTCCCTTGGAACACTGAGGTCAGGGGTTCTAGCCCTCCTCCCCCTTTCGTCTGGAACACAGTTTTGATATAATTTCCACCTTGCCCAGAAGTGACAGTAAAGCTATCAGGCACGTCTGCCTCCCTCACCAGCACAGCAGCCAGCTCTAGCAGAGCTACAGCACTGGGAACCAAACCCGGAACTTGCTAGGGAAGCACTCCACCACTGAGCTGCGTCCCCAGCCCCAGCCACACCCCTAACTCACCGCTGAGCTCACATCACCCATTCTGGATCATTACTGTTGCTCTAGATTCAAAGACACAAGTTCTTCCCCTCTGAGCTGTTGCCGCCTGCCAACATCTATCCCTGTTTCCTACACCAGCAGCACCCTTACTTCCTCTGGGACAGCTTGACTTGATCTGGGCCAACATCCAATCATTCACCACAAGCAAGAGATGCAGGAAGACTGAGTCCAGGAGCCTTCACCACAGTCCTTGGATTTTGGCCGATTGCCCTACTTAATAGAAGCAAGATAGAGCTTGGTTTTCTGATACCAGCCATCAAGTAATCTCCACTTAACAATTTGCAGCCATGACTCAGGCCTCCCTTCCCTGTCTTCTGGCAACATGGGACCAAGGAGGACACTGTGTCCTTTGTGCATCCTCTACTAACCTTTCTGCTCTGTTCTTCCTTCCACACCGCTCATGCTGGTCTTGAACTGTACTTCACCTATACCACAGGGGCAAATGGCTAACCAGCTCCAAGGTCAGTCTTAGAATCCCCTGGGTGATAAGGGGCTAGGTGGTATGAAATGAATTCACAGGCTTGGAATCAGTCCCAGCACACAGCCCGTGCTTGAAAGACGTCCTTCTGGGAATAAACACATGGCAGACACCATGCTTCTGAGGACTACATTTCTCCTTCAGTCTACAGATTTGCTGGCTTCTTGGGGTATTCAAGACCATAAATTAATGAGTGTAGGAAGAAGTCACCAGTAGTATTCAGCATGTCTTGATCTATTTGAGCTGTTATGATGAACATACTTGAAATTGAGTAGATTACCAACAGTAAGCATCTCTCTCTCACACTGGAGAATAGGAAATCTGTGATCAAGTCCTTGGCAGACATGACACTGGTAATGGCTACCTTTCACAGATGGCACTATTTGTTGTGAAAGGCAGGGGCTTGTGGAAGGGACTGAGAGACTTGGCTTCGAGTCCTTCCTAACGGTCCCATCTCTCACACCATCACGCTGGTGGACAATCCACCACCTTAGAAACATTCAGACCACAGCAAGTTCTCATAGTGACTCACACAGTAACTGCCTCTCTCTGTGCCTTGTTTGCCCCCACACCAGATGGGGCCGGCTGGAGGCCTCCCATTCTTACCTACAATGCTTCTCAAAGCTCATTCAGTGTCACACAGTTAATCACTGAGACCTGCTGCTCCAAGAACATAACTTTCAGACTTTTGATCCCAGCAAGATTAGAATCTAGCACCAGCATCCTCAGGAGAAAAGCAACGCAGTTTACATGGGGGCTCTGGCCATCATTCACCCACCCACAGGTGAGAAAACAAGCAGGATAGGTAGTGTGGACTAAGGAATGAGACCTTCTAACATAAGCTGTGACTCTACAAAAGCCCCATGTGACTTGCTTGCAAGGTAGATAGATTTCAGGTCATCTTTTATATCATGGGCCCAAAGCCACTCAATTCTAAGGACCAGACTACCCTCTGGTAGGCTGGACATCCTGCCTCAGGGGCCTGGATGCTGCCAGATACCACAGGGCCTTGCACACCCCATCCCAGAGCTCTGCTCCTAAAGACCTAAGAAGCAGATCAAGGAAGCCAGACTATGGCCTCCAGGAGACACCTAAGGTAGGGAACATGTGTTATAATTTAAGGTCAAGTCACTCCCTGCCCCCCACCCCCAAAACAGCAAAGGTCAGATCAGAATAGCAAAAGATCTGAAGACTCAGAGGCTGTGAGCCTGATACCAGGCATAAGCAAACACCCACGGTATTGACCAAAGGCTCACAGTCTCCTGGCCACCTAGATGCTGCCATGAGGATGATCAGATATCTCAGGCTCTGGTCAAGTCATCACCTCTGCTGGACCATCAGATTGGGCCAATATTGCCTCATTACCAGTTTGGCCCAATCAGGGTTCTGGTTGTTATTGACAGAATAGTTCTATAGCCCCAAATGGGTTGATGTTGAGGCTGAAAAAGATTTTGCCCTCCAAAACATCCAAATTAGCTGTGGAGATGATGCAAAACACAAAGTAAGAGAACTTGATGGATACCCCACAACCTGGTGCAGAGCCAGGCTTTCACTCTTTGACATTTGGTCGCCTTGGAAGTCTCACCTCCAGAAAGGATGTCAATGTCGCCTGGCCTCCACCTCCTCGACTCCTATCCCAAGGTCCATATGGAGCTGCTGTCTTCCTACACTAAGCCATGTAAACGCACACGTCTGTCTCCCATGGTACAGCCACATGTATCTATCTTGTCCTGCAACAGTGATGATAAGGAGAGCTTCCTGGTCCTGGCTATCCCACTGGGGATCAATCTTAGGAGGCCTATCCTGGCCATTGAAAAGAAACCACAGGTTCTACTGACACTGGTGAGTTGGGAGGGTAGTCGCCTGGGCGTACTGAGGACACGTCTACTGATGTTCATACGGAAAAAGACTTGGAGGCCCTGGAGAACAAGGTGTGAAACCAGCCTTACTTCCTAGTTCCCTGAGCCAGTGAGTCTGTAATCTGCTTGCCATTTGGGTCAAGTCCCCAAAGCACATTAACTGGGGACCTACTATGTGCCGGGCAACCAAACAGATCATTGTAATAACTTCACCTTCCAGCTAGGTTATACATTCCTTCCAGATAGGAACAGATGAGCACATAAATACACATAAATACACCCACATGTATGCACAATATGTGTAGCATCTCTACTTGCCTTATGAAAACTTGCAAACTGCAACAGACAATAGAAGTCTATACTCAGACCTCATTAGGTCACATGTGCAACTAGCCTGGTGCCAAGTTGGCTCTGGACCTTTGTGGTCTGGCCTGGTGCATATCCTGGGTCCAACAAGAAGCCAACCAAAGTTCTGGGGCATGGTGAGAGGAAGAAAGACTCTACCAATCAGAAGGAACCTGGTGCACCTCACTCAGCCATCTCAGCCTCTGCTCATCTAGGCCAGGCCCAGAGGGTGTTTTCAGAAGGCCCACACCATGTCAACCATTGCACCTGACTCCAATGTGACCCACCCTGGGCCACCAAAGCAAGTTCAGTGATGCAAAAGCTCAATAAGGTGGCCATGATGGTTGGGAAGGAATGAAGTAAAAGCCTCTCTTCACTTGGGAGAGGCTCAAGATCCACGAGACCAGCACAAGGATACAGGTTTTCCCACGGCCCAGTGGAACCCTGCCTTCTATAGTGCTAGATGTGTTAGGCATACTATCAACAACCAGACAGTAGCGCTTGCTCTGTGCAGCTGGGTCAAGGGGCGGATGCTCTGTAGATCTTCTATCACAATCTCCATCCCTGGTGCCCCAGAAGGGCCCCACACACAGCACATGCTAAATATCACCTAAGAGACGAAGAGGGGCCATTTTGTTTATTTCAAAACTTCCCTTCCAGGACACCATATTTGAAAACTTACCATGCCCAGGCCCAGTGCATACAGCATGTGTGGTGGTTACCCAGAACCCAAAGCACCTTATCCAAGGTGTTGCCAAGTTCATCTTGCCATTGACGCCTCTTTTACCTTTCAAGAAGCTATACCTTCCTTATGGCAAGATTAGCAAGCATTTACAGAATACCTACTGTGTGTCCTGGCCACAGGCAAAGGTGACCTTAAGAACAGAAAGAGAACAAAATCCAAGCCTGAACAACAAGGAACATTGGGAGTAAGGTGGGTTAGTAAGCTTTCTGATCTTTGCCAATCTGGTAGGTTAAAAATGATATTTCCCTGTGGCTTAAATGTATAGCTTTCTTATTATAAATGGAGCTCTGAATCTTTTTAAATGTTTAAGATCCCACTAGTATTTCTTTTTCTGGTTCCATTTCTATCCTTTGCACATGGGAGATATTCAAAATATCTAACCACCAGTGTGGCGCTAACCAATCAGGGCAGGCACTGGCCTTGGGCAGTGCTGTCAGCTCTGGGGTTGGGCTGTGTCTCAGCCCAGGCTCCACCTGTTTTTCTGCTGATTTATTGACTATTTGCTTAATGTTTATAGAACTCTTTACACACTGAGGAAAGTATCCTTTGCCTATGATATGTCTCTCCTTTGATTTATTATGGTGGATGCAACGCAGAATTTTTGTTTCATTTTTATTCAGTTTGATGTTTCTATCTGCTGTTTTATGGCTCTAGGTCTGAGGTTATAGTTAGAGAGGCCTTACTCACCCTAATCCTATTAAAGTGATTTTTAAAAAATTTCCCTATGTTTTCTTTTAGTACTTTTAGGTGTTTTCTTTCTGTTTAGTATTCTGATCCCTATGGGATTTACTTTGGCCCGAGGAGTAAGAGAGGTCCAATTCCCTCCCCACTCCCCCCAGGACAGCTACCCTGCTAATTCTAATCCTAGTTCTTGAGCAATCCATGTGTCCCTGTGCCCTAAGCTTCCAGCTGTGTTTGGACACATTCTGGGCTTGTCTCCACCCTCCTGCTCTGCCCCCGGACACTTAGAATCCACTGGCTCCAGCCCGAGGTGCTCTGGGTTCCCTCCCCTACCACACTCCTATCTCTGAACATGTGTGCCTTCCCACCCTGACCTCAAGAACCTCAATCTGTCCAGGGCTGAACAAACCCTACTCCACTCTTGCCAGCTAACATCAGGTTAGTACAGGAGAAACTGACCCTTCCCAACCTGAGACCTGCCTCTTGATTTCGTTGTCTTTTGTACCCTTCAGTCATCAGCCACATCTGTCTGCCCCATCCTACACATGTATGTCGTTTCACTGGGTTTCTGTGTGTCTCTGGCTTCTATATATTTGGTGGCTAATACCACTTCTTGCTCTGTTTTTTAACCAGATACTCTCTGCACATAGGAAAGCTCCCAATGTGTAAGACTGTGCTCAAGCACCCCAGGCCTTCCGAACTGCTTGGTGTCAGTTCATCACAGTTAGAAGACAGACACACCCTGCACCTGTGCCTTTGGCAGCACACTGCCCAGCGGCTGGCTCCAGCCCTTCTCTGCATTGCCCAAATGGAGCCAGTATGTGGGGTGCCCCAAGCCAATAAGGCAAGGAGAGACCCCAATGTTGTTAGAGCAAAAAAGAAGCCTAAGCTGGCAACAAGACAGGCCCAGGCCAGTGGCATACAGGAACAAGGCCCACGGAGTTGCCAGCTTTTATGCAGCCCCAAACCTGTAATTGGAACTCACAGGTCAATCTGGCTACAAACAAACAAACCAGGGTCTAATTAACTTTCCCCTTGGCTTCTGTTACAGCCACACCTCACATCCACAGAAAAGGGCGGCTGGCCTTTCAGAGGGCCAGGGAACAGTCGTGGGTCCTCAGGAAGAGGCAGCAACACTAACCCAAGGGAACACAGCTTTTGCTGCTATTTAAACAGATTCTCCACTTGTGTTTTGTAGTTGAGCCTTTAGAAAAGCTGTGTCTGGAGTGTGGTTGGGAACCCCAAGCAGTCTCCAGCCTGTGTTCCTGCAGCAAACAATTCAGACCTCATTTGTCACCTTTTCTTCCAATATTTATTATTCTGCGTGAGCTCCTTCAACTCTGAGCCTCGGTTACCGAATGTGTAAATTGGGGAGGAATGGGGGTGGGGGAACTACTGCTTCTCAATAGGATTGTTGTAAAGACTAAGTGGAAAAATTTATCCATTCATTCAACAAGCATGAATAACATATACACATACATATATATATGTATGTATATATGTACATATACATACATATATGTATATATATGCTATACATATTTTATTTTAGTGATATACATATATATGTATACACACACACATCACTAAAATGTAACAGAACACAACCAACGCGGCTCTTGTCCTTGTGAGGCTTATTGAGGGGCATGGGCAATAAATGGTGAAAAACATTACAGGCTCCCTGCAGTAAATGAAAGGGGCCTGGACCAAGAGCACAATGGCTACAGAGAGAGAGCAATCAGGGAAGGCTGCAGAGTCCATGCTCCAAGCAGTCTCGCAGTAACCTGCATGCAGTAAGAGCTGCAAATGTTCAGAATGGTAGGACAGCAGTTCATACCACGGCGTGGGGAAGTGTTTGCTTATTTTTCACTCGGTATACCGGGGACCTTGTAGGCCTCGGGAGGGCCTCTCTACAGTCATCGTGTAGCCCGAACAAAGTCAGAGATGAGGGAATTGCGGCAGAAGGGAAGATCAGGCTCAGCTCTGCGCCAGTTCTGCAGGCTCTGTCTAAGGCTCGGAGAATGTCCCTACAGCCTCATATTAGACCCCATGGTCTTTCTACAGAGACCACACCTGCCCGCCCTTCCCTGTAATGAAAAGCCAGATGCACCAGCTGTCCCCTTAGCAAAAGGCCACTGCCTCTAAAAGCCATCAGTAGCTCAGCTTGGGGACCTGGACTGTTGCAGGGCAGGATTGACAGCCAGCTTTGGGCGCTATCAGAAGAATCACTGGGAAAGTCAGTTTTAAAATGTTACAGTGGCATAGATAGAGCACCCAGCATCCTCAGGAGGGCAGCCTCATTCAATTAGGCCAAAGCACCGGTCAGCTGAAATCACAGGCTAGACTCGCAAGGTAGTGCCGGTGCCAGGAAATGATAAAAAAATTCCATCCGAATCGAGACTAAAGGTCCACAGTGATCAGCTTCAATGGCACATAAACATTGGAAGCAGCCCCTGGCCAAATGGAACCTGTTTCTGCAGAGCCCCAGGCAGTGCCCAGAGACACTTTCTGAAGTCACCGGAGTCCCTCAGCTCCCTGCTACAACCATTCCTAGCAATCTCATGGCATCTCCTAACAGGGTGCCCATTAGGAGTCACGCCTCTTAGGCACAGTAAGCCAACACACCTAGCAAGTCAACACTGTAGATACTCGTCCTGTTTACAGGACTGTAGACACTGTCCCAGCCACCTGAGCTTCCTGCTTCCTCTCCTTGAACCCCACTACTAGGAAGCAAGAGCCACACCCCGCCACAACCCAAACACTCTCCCTCTCTCCCTCTCTCTCTCTCTCTCTCTCTCTCTCTCTCTCTCTCTCTCTCTCACACACACACACACACACACACACACACACACACACACAAAGGAAAAGTAGAGACTGCACAGCAATGTGAGAATCTACCCCAAAAAAGTTAAGGGTTAAACACTCGATACTTTTTGCATCCTGGTGTATGTTCATAACTCCGAGCATGAAAACAGCTGCTACCCTGCTAGAGAGAAGCAGAGATGGAGTGGAGAACAAACGGGGAACACTAGAGTTGTCCTTGTTTCTTTTCACAGCCTAAAAATGCACACACACCCTCCGCGTGTTGTGGGGGAGGAGGGACAGAACTTTCTTTTAGGTCCAGGCTTCAACAACAGATGTGCCAAACATGGCCACCCCTGCCAAGGAGCAGTAACACTCTCTAAGGCACTTACCAGAAACGAGGGTTCCTCGGGAGAGGCTTAGGTGCCAGGTGGGGTCATCCTTAAGGATACCATTGCCACCTTTGAATGGAAAGCTCCCCTTCCGTGTGGCCCCTCCCACCATGGTCCAACCCCTGCCATTCCTCCTTCAGGTGCTGATGAAGCCAAGCACCGCCCCCTCCATCACTACTCCCAAAAGCTTCAGACAGAAGAGCCCTGAGGTCCTTTTAGGAATCAGATGTGCCTGAAGGCTCCTGTGTTGGGGTCTGGACTGCCAACCAATGGGGTCTGGGGAAGTGATAATGAGGCCTCTGCCTAATCGATGGATTCATCATATAACGGCATTACTGAGGGAGAGAGCCTAACGGGGAAGTGAACCGCTGGGGAGAATGCCTTGAAAGGTTATACCCATGCCCTATGTGTTTATTTTCTCTTTCCCTCTTCCTTTCTCTCCCTTCTTCCCATCTCCCCCCGCCCCGCCGCCCCGCACCTTCTTTCTGGCTACCTCGAGATGAACAGATTTCCCTGCCACACCCTTCCCCATGACCATCTGATGCCTCCCATCATCTGCCCTACCCTTCCCCCACGGTCCATAAACAATATAGCCAGGTAACCAAGGACTGAAGTCTCTGAAACAGGGAACCAAAATAAATCCTCCCTCATTTAAGTTGTGTTTCTCTGGTATTTGGTCACAGCAAAGAAAAACTGGCTCATGCAGGTCCCACTGCCAAAGAAGTTTTAAATAAACTACACTCAAGACTACCCTGCCCTCAGGCTGGGAGATGGTTCAGCAGCCAAAGTGCTTGCCAAGAAAACATGAGACTCAGTTTAATCCCCAGCACTCATGTGAAACGCTGGGTATGGGCCACACGCTTGTAATCCCAAAGCTGAGAAGGCAGAGACAGGTGGATCTGTGGGCTCCTTGCCCAGCCAGCCATCCTAGCCTAAGCAACATGGCCCAGGTGCCAGCGAAAGACCCTGTCATTGAGACAGTTTAGAAAGAACAATCCAGGTTTAGCACTTGCCTTCACATACACACATGTCTATATGTATGCACACACGTGTGCACCTGTACACAAATAATTAAAAACAAAAAACATTTCCCATGAAAGCACCTACCACTTCCTCCACTCACCATGCCAGCTTCAAGGATGGCTCCCCTTCCTCCACATTCCAGCAGGGCCAGAACAAGGGACAAGACCTCCATTCTCAGAGGGGTAGACATCAGGAAAGACAGGTAGGTGGTGTTGGTGTTGCCCTGGGGCCCCCACATTCTCAAGAGCAGGGAGAGCTTTGCGCCCTCACAGCTTCTGATACTGTAAAATATGTATGTGGTTCCCAGCTTCCAGAAAGGAGAAGGGCTAGAGGGTATACAGATGGTCAACAGCCAATAATCTAAGCAGCCTTATGATACAATGAGCCTCCATGAAACCCCAGAAGGCCAGGTCTCAGGAACTTTGGTGAAGATGCATACAGGTGGCTAGAAAGGGTGGTATGCAGGGAGCAGGAAGCTCCCCGGCCCTCCTTACACCTTCCCATCCCTGTGTCCACATCCTCCATAACAGCTTTTACAGTAAGCTGGTGTCTACAGGAGAAGTGTTTCCTTGAGTTCTTTAGTCACCTGGGCAAATCGTTCAAATCCAACGTAGGGGTGTGGGACCCCAATTCAGTTTCTTGGTTAGAAACATAGGGCACAGCCTAAGCTTGTGACTCCTGCTGAAAGTGGAAGAACAGTCCAGAGCCGAGCCCTCACTCCAGAGCATCCAAGGCTGTCTCCCAACAGGCACTGCCACAGCTGGATTAGATCACAGGACACACACGAGAGTCCACTGCTCAGTGGGTTGGCTGCTGGTGGGGAGAAATCCCTACACTTGGGTCACATGTGTGTTCTGTGCTGAGCGTCAAGTGGGAAAATCAAGTAGACAGTGAGTTTTGTCTTTTGTTTTGTTTTTCCTTTTTCAAACAAGACCAAGCATAAGACTGCCTTATTGACAGGAACCTCAGCAGAGCCCCACAGCTGCCAAGCTCACCTAGCAAGGGCCTCTCTAGAATATCTTTCCCACAGAGTGGACACACCGGTATCGACTTCTTTCTGTACAGCATCCAACACAGAGAAGAGCTGATGACACCTATCAACTAATCAATCGTCAGCCCCGCCAAGGAAACTGAGCTACTGCATTTCATTCATTTATTCATTCATTCATTCACTCGTTTAGTTTTTTGAGATAGGGTTTCTCTGTGTAGATCTAACTGTCCTGGAACTAGTTCAATGGACCAGGCTGGCCTCACACTCAGAGGTTCACCTATCTCTGCCTCCCAAGTGTTGGGATTAAAGGCGACACCACTATGCCCAGCTAACACTACTGCCTGTTTACATCACTTCTAATTTTAAAAAAAGCAGAGACCAAACTCCCCATAACCTCTTTATGCTAAAGCCCAGTGCACAGAACAGCACTGGTAAGGTAAATAGCCAGGGCTCCAGAGTACCTCAGAATGAAAGGCTACCTGCTCCACATCCAACAGCTGACAGTGCAGGGAGGGCGTGGCATGCCCCAAGATGGGGAAGGGCTTGGGTTAAGGCCCACACAATTCCAGGCAGTTCATTTCAGGGAGCCTAAGAGTCCAGGAGAGAATTCTGCCCAGGTCTCACCCGTGCCAGGAAAGCTCTGAGATTGGGTGGTAATGAATTTCTCCGGGATGCTACTAAGCAAGGTCACTACCCACGCTCTGACTCCCTTCCAATGCTCTTGGTTTTGCGGGTGTTCCTAGATATCACGTCCCAATGGAGGTCGTTAGTGGGGTCCTGTTAGGAAGTAGGCAGGGCTATTGTAGGTACCACCAACATCAATACCAATGCTGGACACCCCACAAAGGGCTGCTGCAGAGTTCAGCCTGCTGGAGACCATGAAGAAAAGAGCCTGCCAGTGGGAGAGGTCTGCCTAGCTGAAGAAGTTAGCTACCCACTCCTCATTTCTGACACAGACCTTAGCCCCATCCCCTGCCCCTCCCTGCCGCAGCTCCAGTGTCTCATGGTTTCCAATCCACGTAGAAGCACTAGCATTGTTAAAAGTGTGGTAGACGGGCATGAGACTCAAGTTGATGGTGAGAGCTGAAGGAAGAGAATGTGATGGATAGGGTGCCGCCCCAGGACCAGCTGAGAAGGGAGAACACTTCTCCGCAGAGGTTCAGCCATACCGAAGGGACTTTAGGAATGGGGTAAGCAAGAGTTTTGAGTTTCAAGCTGTTTCCTATCGGTAAATTTGATCCCAAATGGGTGGCAGTCCCTCTTTAGAAAACTGACCTGAGATTTAGAAGCTCTTTTCTCAAAACTCGCATCCAAGGGGTTTTAATGATAACCATAACAACGGAGTTGTGAAAAAAGCATTGCTACTATAGGCTCCCTCTGCAAAGCTCGGAGGCCAGAAATGCTTATGCCCCTGCGGTGTGGCTGCCACACCCAGTGCATACACATGCCCCCAGCTCCTTACCCACCAGTCAGAGACAGGAGCGAGCACACGCTCTGCTGAAGTCTTAATTTACTCCTCACAACACCATGCCCCTGCATCGCCTCCCAAGTGTCGAATGCCTACAGAACAGGGCTGCCATCATCTGCAGCCCTTCTCTTACTCAGGAGGAGGACACCCGGGTCCCCCACTGCACAGGATGGCCTTGGTCTTCCTCCATCTCACCCCAAGCCCTTCCTCACAGCCCACTGCTTTGCATGGCTTTCCACACTTAAGCTGTTTAACTTTGCACTAACAACCTCTTAATTGCTAGGTTTCCAAAAGGCTTTCCAGAAATCTGGGGTGCAGATTCACCCACTTAAAGCCCATATACTGTGGAGTATGGTTAGGTGGGAACAGGGCACCTCTACCTAATTTCTGCCTGCCAGGAAGCTGTGGCTTTTATTTTTAATTTTATTTAAAAGAGGATACAGGGTACCCAAGATACCACAATAAAATGACATTAACTGTAAAATTACATTATTAATTCTTTAATCTCACTTGAGGCTTCAAGCTGTTGCTATGTCCAATTATCCGTATAACCACCTGTCAGAATCCCGGCGCTATTTAGCATTACCTCCAGGACAGCGGTGGGCCCGGTGGTCCGTCAGGTCTGCCAGAGACTCGAAGTCCTGCTGACAGTGATCGCAGGTGTAAATTGACTCATCCTCCATGTCTTCATCGTCCTCATTTCTCTCCTCTTGACTTGTCACGCTGTTCCTGTCTTCCAGCGCACGGCTGGTTTTCCGATCGCACTCTGGCTCTCCTTCTAGGCCTCCTGCCAACAGGAAGAATACAGTCCACGTCAGCTGACAGGGTCTTTGGAAAGGGGTTTAAAAGAATCACCCAGTATTTATTACGATACATTTAATTACTCTACCTCCTGGGGTCCATTATCCTTGACACCTCTCGGTATATTAATATGTGGGGGGGTTGTAGCATGTGGTGCAGTAATTCTCAACTAGATTCTTTAATTCATGGCACAAATCTTCTAGGAGGACTTCTTGTCATCTTCCCTCCATGCATGGCTGCTGTGGGTTGTGACCCCTCGGGGAAGTGAGAACGTCTTAACATTTGTTTCCTAAAAATCCAATTCTATGGCATACCTCTCTGAATCCCCCACACTGCGCCTACCACACCTCGACTTGTAGTTATCTCTAAAGCCCTGCAGTTTAAAACCTCTCAGTCACGTTGGCCCTCCATATAACACATTTCCCAGGTCCCTGTAAATGTCCTGTCTCTATAATAAAGGGCATGAAGTTGAAGGACCCAGGATCTTTAAATCCAGAACTTGAATGGAGCCAGCTATGGTGGCTACAGGCCTCTGATCTTAGCACTAGAGAAGCTGAGGTAGGAAAATTCTGAGTTCAAGACCAAACTGAGCTCCACAGTAAATATTAGGGCAGTCTGGGATACAGAGTGAAGCCCTGTCTCAAAAACAGAGCAATGACAACAAAAAGCCTGAACAGACCCAGCCCAGTGACCAGGGAGCCACCTAGACAGTAAACTCCAGGCTTGGGTAATGGGAGCGGTTTCTGCAGGACTGACGACTGCTCTAGACTTAACTCTGAAGTGAACTTCGAGCCTGTGGAGGAAAGGGGCGCATGGGAACGCTGAAGCTCTGCGTGTATATGCTCTACACAGCCACAATTCCAGACACTCAGCTCCATTTCACAGTGTCACATCCCAGAGCTGAAAACAAGCTCGAGAGGGCATGTGGTGCAGCACCCCACAGAAAGAGAGACAGCTCTGTGAGTCCCATTTCAGAGTAGGCCTTCCCCATACGGAGCAGAGGGGTAACATCCCAGCACTATTTCCTGGCTTCTGTCTACCCTATGTCTCTACACATCTGTGGGAAGAGAGAATAGCCTCAATCTTAGCAAGTAACAGAACTTGTCAATCAACACTCAGAAGGAAAAAAATAGCAAGGTAAATATACCACACATAATGTTAGCAACCCTCGTAAATGTCAGTGGCTTAAGCTTCCCCATTAAAATAGAAGGACCCTTGGATTGGAAAACTAAAGTGTGTATTGTCCCTTCCCACACACAATTGTCCTGGAACACAGATCCACTGGTCAAAAACTGGCAGCACACATTTAAATCAACTAAAAAGACCCCTATCGTGTATAAATGCTTTTATGCAAATATATACACATGCAAAAGTACATGCATATGTATATGTGCATATCCACATGCACATAACTGTACCCAAAAAAGGCTCTGCAGACAACCTTTACATTCCCCAGTGCCAGTCACCAAAGCATGAGAGAGACCTGAAGCTAAGAATGCATTCAATTTGAGGTGCAAAGCACAGACCCATAAATATTTCAATTTAGAAACAGATAATGTTATAAGGGCTCTATTTCTCCACACTTCCAAACCCCCAGCATCAAGAACCTGGGAACACAAATCAGCTCATCGGAGAGCCAGCTGCTGCCTTCCGTGGCAGGGAACAGTGTGGGACACACGGCAGAGGCAGTAAAAATCAATGCTTCCATTTGTGGCCCATCAAAACATCTCTCTTCTTACCAATTAAGGGATGTACAATTTTTAGGTTCTTTTATTACCAGAACAAGCCAACTCCCGGCAATACAGAAATCCCATTAAAAGCTAGGCAGCATATTTATCTCAGGGAATCCGATCCACAGCGGCATCAGCAATGTGAAGAAATAGGAGGCAAAGAAATGAAAAATATCATTCAGAGCCTTCGAAATGATAATCATCACACGACGTAGCTGCACGGGCAAGCTCTGCTCTCTGAAATTCTAGTTTACTGTCTCTTCCCCTTAACTTAAAAACAAAAACAAAGAGAACCTTCTGTAGAGGATTTAAAAGAGCCAATAATTCCAGCTTTATCTGTTCTACCAACTCTCTGGATAGTAAGTTACACTCTGCACCAAACCTTTGCTACTTTACTTAACACACAGTTTAATAGACATATTTAAATTACCCCCTTGTTATTTTTTTTCCATATTTACTTGGCAGCACTAGCTGTAATAGCTCAGCAAATCCACAACTGGAACCACAAACACTACACTGCATTTGATCTCTTTAAATCTGGTACATCCTGTTGACTCGGGAGTAGATAAATCAGAATGTCAACTCTCGGTTTTTATAAGGCAAAAACCCATAAAGTCGTCCAAGAGTATAAATCTGTTTTAAGAAACTGTCACCTCCCCTATGTCTGGCTACTAATGGGAAGGCAGGGTGGCTGTACAGAAAGAGGCAAGGGAGGGGAGAAAGGCAAAGGGGTAGAAATGAAGCCAGCTCCAGGCAGATGAAGGCCCAGACCTCGTCGTCCGGCCTCCCAGGGGATGGAGAGCTTGGCCAACCTGACCTCCAGTGAAGGTAAGGCAGAGAGAAGGCTCTGCTAGCTCTGAGGAAGAGACTTTCTCTGAAGACCCAGCACCCAAAGCCCCTCTGCTAACTCCAAGTAATCAGGACCTTGGAAACCAAAAGCCCTCTGACCCTGGGCAGGACAGGCTCTTAAGTGTCTCCTTCTAAGAATGGATTCTTGCCAGGCGGTGGTGGCGCACGCCTTTCATCCTAGCACTTGGGAGGCAGAAGCAGGTGGATCTCTGTGAGTTCAAGCCCAGCCTGGTTTACAGAGCAAGTTCCAGGACAGCCAGGACTACACAGAGAAACCCTGTCTCAAAAAACCAGTGACAACAACCCCGAAAAAAAAAGGAAGAAAAAGGAGGAGGAGAAAGAGGAGAAAGAAGGAAGAAGGATAGGAGGGAGAGGAGGAGGAAGAAGAGGAGGAGGAAGAGGAGGAAGCAATGGCCGCAGCAAGGACTCTACTTTCCTACTCCGCAGCTCCAGGGCTTCACTAGAAGGGAAGAGGACAATATGTCTTTTCCTTTTGTCAGAGAAGAAAACGGAGGTTCTCCAGAGTTACCCCAAGCTATACAAGAAACGAGTCTACACTGTTCATCTACTTTGACATCCGGTCTCAGGGGCCCAAGGCTCGGAAGGACAGAAGGTTCTTGGACCAACATCCTCCCTGGAGCACTCTCTGGCTTCTCCTCTGTCCTCCACCTACCCAGATCAGCTGCACAATAAGCCCCTCGGATCAAAGGATCGACCTTCCCTATTCTTTGACCCAGTTCATGTAGCCAGGGGTAGCCACGCCTGTCCCATTCCTTTCCTGCCCAGTCTCTAAGGTCCTCCTGGTCCCCACTCTGAGCCTGGATGTGGCTGGAACAAGCACAGGAGGAGAGGTCTGGTGTGTCCAAATGCCAGCACATGTTTCTGTGACCTCCTGACTTCAACCACAGTCGCCCTTACTGGCCCTTCTAGTAACCCAGAAATGGGACACTGTGGTCAGCAAGCTGGGAAAAGGCAGCCTGCTGGCTTCTCCTCTGTCAAGGCCTCTGGGTCTGTGAGGGCTTTCCTGCAAGACTGTGAGCTAGCTCCTTTCCCTTTCGGCCCACTCTACTTCCCCCAGACGCCATCTACAACAGCTGATGCCTTGAACAGGGGAAACCCAAGCTACAAGGACTTTGCATGGAGCTATTCCCTTGTGGCCACATGCACGGGACAGGAAACCAAATGAACCAGAAAACACTGCCTTCCCAATCCAAACTGATAAATGCCTCTATTTCCCAGCCATAACACTCCACCCCAGACAAATCACAGTTCACAAGTTTCTCAGTATTTGCCCAGGCAGCCATCAAGACAGAAGCTGGCATTAACTGAACCTATGTTGGGTGCCCAACACAGCCAGCTGCGGGTGCTATGAGCAGTTGCCATCATGTCCCAATTCTAAGTAATGAAAACAGGGTTCTATAGGTTAGTCAAGCAGCGGAGAAGTTGCAGGGCCACTACAGTCTACTAACAGAGACTTGACAAGAAACAATGAGTTAGTTGTACCTGCCATCAAAGTCATATGGAAGGTCTCTGTTGGTCCCTGCTGTCTTCTCCATCCTACCAAGGGTCTGCGTAGACATATAGGCTTTTAGTTCCAAGAACTGCCCAACTGCTTCTGCACAGGACTTAATACTTCCTACTCCCTAGCAGAAATCCCTTACCTCTCACTCACCTAACACAAACTTCACGCACGCCTCTCCTGCCTCCCTTCCCCTGGCTGTGAGAACACTTGGGACAAAAGGTGCTCATGTGGACCGGTTTGCCTTTTCTCTCTCACAATCACTACGGCAGTCTGCATTTCCTAGACACACCAAGATGGTTCTCATTCCACCTGCCCCCTCTGCAACAAATCCTTGACTCTGCACCCAGCAAGAAGAGGAGCCTACTTCTCCTCCACGATTCCCCTAAAGCTGGCAAGCCTCTAGCCAACAGAATGCAATGGAAGTGATGTGCAGGGATTCTGAGGCAGTAAGTCTCCTGGGATACTCCCACTGGGAATGAAGCTGCCAGACTGCAAGAAGCCCGAGCCTAGCACAGCTCCAGCTTAACTCCCAGCCTCCAGTGCCAACCGCTGGCCACAGGGATACATCAGTTCCAGCTTTCAACTCCAATAAGCTTCAGATGGCTGTAGCTCTGGCCACCAAAAAACCCACAGCATTATGACCTTTAAAAATACACACATGCAGGCGCACGTGCGCGCACACACACACACACACACACACATACACACACACGGCAGATTGTCAGTCACTCAAAAGCACTGAGTAGGGTGGCTTGACACACAGTGGCAACCAGAGCCATGCCCATCAGACTGCAAGCTCCATGGGCTGTGGCTATGACTGCTTCTGCTCATTACCATCCCCCAGTCCCTAGTCTAGACAGACACATGGTGGGCACTCAGTAAGTGCTAAGCATGTGGAAAAATGAATTGGTTTCAAAGAAGCAAGTGTCTATATCTACAAGGATTAGGACATAAGAAAGCAGACGTCACAACACTGTTTATCAGGTTTCATTAAGTGGGATCACATAAAGATATCATCTTTTAGGTTGAAAAAGTCAAATATTGCTGATGTCAAAGTATTCAGCTTGTACAGAGAGGCTAGTCTGTCACACTGGCTTCTTCTTGAAATCCAACCAACTGCGCCACTCCACCCAATGAAACCCAGTATCTGAAACCAAGGGTAGTGGACTGGAGGTTTCTGGTAGCAGAGGCCATGACACACACTGGTAGCTCCTTTACTTCCTCAGGGTGACAGTGTGAAGGAGGGCCATGGACTCTGAAGCAAGCACTACACAGCCCAAGAAGTGGCAGAGGAAGGACAGCAGTTTGTCAAAGGCACAGGAAGGTGGCCCAGCCTCCCCAGCAAGTGGACTCTTGGGGCCCCCTGCCTAAAGCTTCCATGTCACAGTAAGTTGATGCCTAGATACCATGGCTACCCCCCAAGTTTCCAAACTACATAAGGAACACTCCAGAAAAGACAGCTCTGGATTCCAGATCCCCAACTAACTAACCACTCCACAGGGCATTCAAGGAGGGTGTACCTGAGGAAGAAGGGCTGGATGGAGAAGACTGTGCTTGCCCAGTCCAGGGAAACAGAAGGGAGAAGCCTGGGACTGTAGGCTTGGGAGACTTCCTGGGCTCCTGGCCTGGGGCTGTCAGGGCTCCCCAGCACCTAAGGGCAGCTGAGACAGACTCAACAGGAATCACTAGTGAGTGAGGCCCCTCTGTCCCCTCCTAGCCAACACACCCAGACGGGGCTATACATTCAGCTAACCCTGGACACCCTGAGAACCTCCGAGAACCATGGGGAAGGCCCTGTCTTTGAGGCTTCCGGGCTGAGCACCACATGGTAGAAGCAGAAAACCATAATACCCCAAGGACAGAGCTGGGAAGAAGAGGGCAGTGCCAACCATCACACACCTTCATCCACTCCTCCTTCACCCACAAGTGTTTCCTGAGTACCCGGTGTGTGCCAGGCATAATACAGACATGTTTGCTACAACCTAAGTGCACTTCCTAACCCTGTTTGTCTTGGTGGCCTCAAAGTCCACAGAAAGCCTGGCACAAAAACGACACATATCAAACACAATGTGGGCAAATGAGTGAGCAGGTGACTCGCTGAAGGGAAAGTGGGGCAGGAATATGGGTTACGCAGACAGCTCTAGACGCCCCCTGCTACATATGACCTCAGACATGTCTCCTGCCTGAGCTTCTAGTTCCCGCTGTGCCCACACGGCCCTGAGTGGGACTGGCAGCATCTGTTCCTGCCGCAGCAAGCAGAGAGTGTAACGCTCACTAAACGGACTGCCCGGACAGCTGTGGTAGGATGTGAAACCAGCTAAGCCCCACCTACCAATAAGTACATGAGCATGGGGGTGGGGGGGAGGGGGGTCGTCTAGGGAAGAGTGAGAGCAGGCGAAGGCAGAAAGAAGGATCACAGGGAGAGAGGGGCTGGAAAGGAAGAGGGGGCACAAGTCAAGAGTCAGCCAGGCAGGCAAGTACTTGGAAGGCCTCCCTTCTCATCTCTCTTCACAACCAGACCCAAATGTAAAACTGTGCTCTCCACCTCTGCAGAAAGCAGAACCACCCAGTGCTGAGTTCCAGGTACATCCAAGGGCTGAGAGCCCAGTCTGGGAAACATCAAGACACCAGGTATGGGCCACTACAGATGGACACAAGTTGCTGGACTAAAAGCAGTCATTTAAAACCAGCAGACGGCTGGATTTATAAGATCAGGGACCATGGAAAGGACAGAGAGGATATACAAGAGCCACAGGCTTTGGAGCCAACTTGTCTCAGTTCAAATCCACATTCCACCATTTAGCAAGTGGAGACTTTGGACAAGTAATTTCCTATCTCGGAGGCTCATTTAAAATTCTTTTTTTTTTAAAGGTTTGTTTTTGTTTTTTAATGTACATTGGTGTTTTGCCTGCACGTACACTGTGTGAGGGTGTCGGATCCCCTGGAACTGGAATCACAAGACAGCTTTGAGCTGCCATGTTGGTACTGGGAATTGAACCCAGGTCCTCTGGAAGAGCAGCCAGTGCTTTTAACCGCAGAACCGTCTCTCCAGCCCCCATTTAATTCTTTCATCGTTACAGTGAGAAAATGATGGTTCATGGTTACTGACTTATTGCTGCTATTAGTCAAACCCAACACACACAACATCATGACCCAGGCAAGGTTAAAGATATCATATACAAGTGAGGTCTTGTGTGCTCCTCAGGATAGAGAAGGGTGGGGAGATCGAGGCACAAAAATGTCCATGCACATCCCCCCTCCCTAAAACTCACTTAGCCCAGAGAGTAACTGAGTCAGCTCCAAACCCCCTCATCCCTGAACAAGCTTGCCACATGACTTGAGTCTGCCAGGGGGGCCAACACTGATACATTTACCTCACAGTTCACTGGCCTACCATTCTTGTCCTCGCCACTACTGTAACTGAGGGGGAAATAAGCTGGAAGGCACCTGCCATTTCCATGTTCACTGGAGGCAACACTTCCTTAAGTGGGAAATCCATACTTCACTCTAGCAGCCTGTAAGCTTCTTTAAAACACGTCCCCACGGCAGGAAGCACTATCAGAACTTAGGTGCTGGGGCAAAGCCCTAGCTTTCCTCTGTGTCTCTCTGGGCCCTGCCTGCAGAGGAGGGGACATTTTTTGACACAGCCAGAGCTGGTGGGCCTGCAAGGACACAGGCCAAACACAACCAACAGCCTCCAGTCCCAATTAGACAGCATGTTTGGGCATCCACTGCCAGCCCCATTATTTATCTGTAGGTTTATAGCATTGCAGCACAAACCAGCACTTAACACTCACCCTAAGGTGTCCTTTGGCAGCAGAGATCTTGGCAAATAGCTCAACACTCAACTTAATGTCCATGTTCTTCCGGTTAAAGAAGTGACTGGTGCCCCCAGTCAGGGCCAGTGGGTTCATAGATGGAAGTCCAGTCAAGGTCAGAGTTGCACTACATGAGCCTTGCTGGATATACTGTCCCAACTGTCCATGAGGAAGTGGTCCAACCCAGGATCCCTTGGAAATGACCAGAACCTTCCAGAAAACATCTCTTCATCTGAGAGATATTCTGGAACCTGCAACCAAAAATGGCTGGTGGTACTGTACCCAAGGTTTCCTCCTTCTTTTGCATCTTGGGTCCTGGTTTGCTCTCTATTGCTGCAATCAAACACCATGACCAAAAGCAACTTGGAGAGGAAGGGTTTATTTGGCTTACACTTCTGTTCAGGGACTGTGCCACAGCCTGTAGTTGAGAGAAGTTAGGGCAGGAATTTGAGGCAGGAGCTGAAGCAGAAGCCATGGAGGAGCGTTGCTTACTGGCTTACTCCCCATGATTTGCTCAGCCTGCTTTCTTACACAACCCAGAATCACCCACCCAGGGGTGACACTGCCCACAGTGTGCTGGGCCCTTCCACAGCAATCATTAATGAAGAAAATGCCCCACAGACTTGCCTATAGGCCCATCTGATGAAGGCATTTTCTCAGTTGGTTTCTCTCCCAGATAACCCCAAGTGTGTCAAGTTGACAAGAACTGAGTATACAGAAAGCCAAGCAGGATAAGGCTCAGGTGAAAACCCATGGCCACTCAGATACCAAGTAAAACAAATCTCTAGCCTCACACAAGCTGCACACATAGAGTGTTGGGGAAGTTTATTTTTAGTTACGTTTGAAATTTTTTATGCACTGTTGGGTGAGGGGCTATCCTAGGTCTAGGGCGTTCTGTATTGTTTGCAGGTGTTGGATTTCTGTGGGGGTTGTTTAATTGCTAATGATCTGCATGTGCTACCAGTAGACGACCTGAGGAGTTCTGAAAGAATAAAAACACCTGAGCTGAGAGCTTAGGGTTCCACTGTCAATTGAGGAGGGTGCTGACCAGGATGGTGGTTCCCTCTGCTGAGGTCTGGCAGGGTTTGCTCCTATGAAAAGCGTCCTTGTTTTCCTTGCTGAGATGCCCCAGCAGCAGCGGACTACTACAATAGGATATTCCTGGAAGGCTAGCGGGAGCAAAAGCCCCCAAGAAAGAGTGGTCCTGCCTGGCTCCTTGACATAGTCATCACCCTGTGAACCCAACACAGCCCCAGTAGCTATTTTTTCCTTAAAGATGGAAGTTTTTACTTTTATATAAAATCTCTGGAAATTTTTTAGAACAATTTATTGTGTGTGTCCATATACTTATTATCCATGTCATGGCACATATGCGTAGGTCATGGGATAGCTTAGAAGTTTGTTCTCTCCTTCTGCCAAATGGGATCTGAGATGAAATTCAAGTTGTTAGGCCAGACTGCAAGTGCCCTGACCCAACCATCTTGCTGGCCCCAAAGCTCTGGATTTTTTTTGTGTGTTAACTTTAAGCACTCAGGAGTCAGAGGCAGGCAGATTTCTGAGTTCAAAGTCAGTCTGGTTTACAGAGAGAGCGCCAGGACTGCCAGAACTACACAGAGAAAACCTGCCTGGGGTGGGGGTGGGGAGTAAGCCTTTGGAGGATTGGATATGGCCTAGAGCCCAACTGAGAGTCTCTGCCATGGGCACCGAGCGGGAGCCACTGGGGGCTCCCACATCCAGGGCCGTCTGCTCAGTGCTGCTTAGAGGACGAGGTTAGCCGAACAGTGTATGACAGTGTCCATTCTTTGGACACTCAGGACCCAGGCTGTGTCCATTTCGTGAGATCTCAATAACTTACACTGCTGAGCCTGTATCCTCACCCTGAACACAAAGGTTGGTTGGTCAGGTTACGCGCTCCCCCTGGCAGAGCCCCGTTCATGCTGGGATCACACCAGTGTCTGCCAACCAGGCTCTGGTCAGCTGTGAGCTCCTCACCCACCACCCACCCAGATACAGCCCTGCCAGACACAAAATTTCTTATCTGCAGTCCACCAACATTTACCGAAATACCTACTAGGTTCTATCCACCATTTGAAGCACCGCGGGCGCCCCAAAGAACCAAGAGCAGCTCCGTACTGTGAAGAGACCAACATTCTGTCACAAGCACCATGCTCTTGGTGATTGTTTATAAATAAGGGGAAAACACACTCTCCCAACCCAGCTGTTCGAGTGTGGCGTCCAGCCCATAAAGACACAGGGACATGGCAGCTTCTTCTGCCCACAGCACACCTGCACAAGCTCACTTGACAGAGGTACGGGAGGAACGGAAAGTAACAGGGAAGGTGGGGTGTAGGAGAGGAGAAGAGAGGACGTAAAGGAGAGCCGTGTTCTGAATGTTCCCCCTGGAAAGGAGAAATAAATGTTTTCCATTAAGCAGTTAACAGTGGCACTCCTCCGAGCCACGCCATCTTAACAGAACCAATCTCGGCGCATGCAGTGCAGAAGAATGGTGGGACGAAGCCACCCCGGAACTCTGAAAATTGCACGCTGTGACTCGCTGGTGACCTCCTGAAGTGGTGGCCATTCTGCCCTCTCCGAGCCATCAGGTGACATCTCCAGGCAGGCTAGAGGTGGGCAGGGGAAGATCAATCCAAATATCTGTGGCTAGGGCCAGGCCTGGCTCTGCTAATCGCTCTAGATCCTGGTGCAGAACTCAAGGCCAAGATGCTGGAGCAAAAATCACTCCCTTGTGGTAGCTGCAGAAGGGAAAGCCCAGTGAGGAAACAGGGGATCGAAGGAGTCTGCCTTGCTCTAACTGGAACCCATGGCTAGACTGCAGAAGCCCGGCTGAGGATGAGAGTTCATAGAGCCCAGAATGAGCACAAGACTGCTATCGCTTTTGGGTACCCTGCATCTCTGTAGTTCTCAGTGGGCCCATCTGTAAGGTGGACTGAGGAAAGACTTTTTGAAAGTGTACCCTGGTGACCTGTGGTTGTGCCAGGATAGGCCTGGGACAGACACTTAGAAAGTGTCGTGACCCCACCCAGGAGGGAATCCTTGCTTCTGCTGTTCTCTGCAAGGGCTCCTAAGAGGAGCACTTTCCAGGAGCTCAGAGGCCCACCAGCCAACTCCACCTTACCAGCCAAGGCTCCCTGAAGTAAGTCACACCCCTTGCTTCCTGCCCATCCCCACAGGTACCCTGGGCACTTGCTAATATACCTCTTTCTGCTACTGATCACAGCAGTTTGTTGGACCAGCTTCCCTCAATCTTCAGCAGGTAGTATAGGGCCTGGTCTGCAGGAAGTGCTCCGAAAAGACTTGTGAGCCTGGGTGTGGTGGCACATGTCTTTAATCCCAGCACTCCTGAGACAAAAAGGCAGGAGGATCTCTGTGAGTTCAAGGTCACCCTGGTCTACATAGAGATTCCAGTCCAGGCAGGGCTACATAATGAGATCCTGTCTCAAAAAAGGAAGGAAAGGGAGGAAAGGAAAAAAAAAAAAAAAGGGAAGGGAAGGGAAGGAAAGGGAAGGGAAGGGAAGGGAAGGGAAGGGAAGGGAAGGGAAGGGAAGGGAAGGGAAGGTTCACTTCAGGTGAACCATGCCATCAGATGTGACATTTAATGATCAAGCTGGAGGTGTGCTCAGAGATAGTGTACTTGCTTAGCATGTACACAGCCTTGTGTTTTATCCCTAGCACAACTAAACAAACAAACAAATCCAGCCATAGATCTGTATAAAGACAGAGCCTTGGGGAGGGTAAGACAGTGGGAGCAGAGCCAGGAGGCCTCTTATTCTGCCCCTGCCCTGATGCAGGTGATCTCTGCCACTGGAAACCCATTGTCCAGACTCCAAAGTCTCTACTGGAACCCAAAGGCCAGATACTTCCTTTACTAAGGACCCTCCAGCCCAGGGCCTCCTGCCTAGCTTCTATGCAGCCCTGGGAGGCCAGGAGTCCCCTCTCCTCCAGCCACAGAGCAAAGATTGTATAAAAGCTTTAAAAATTAATTAGTGACTGGACTTGGAAACAGCCTGGTGTGTGCCACATCCCAGGAGCCACAGAAGTGTCCCCCTGGAGAAAAGCGAAGGGTCTGCTGAGTATTTTTTCCCCATGTAAACAAGTCAAAAGGTAGCACACTCTGAATGCCAGGTCCCATCCAGTGTAGGCCAGGTACCCACCAGAGCGTGGTGGCCCCAGCCCACCCTAACCAGCGGCAAGTTTCTTGCAGTGACCATAGGTTCTCTGCACAGCTTAACCCCGTCCTCTTGCTAAGGTCTATTGGCTTTCTGCTTGTTTCACACCAGTCCCCAAGAGAGTGTTTGGAGTCTCACAAGCAGGCTATAAGACATCCAGAGTCTAAAACCCAAATTCCTACAGCAACCCATGCAACAAAACCAGCAGTCTGCTGCCCAGCTCCCCACCGCCAAGAGGACTGAAGGGTCTCCAGGCTCGCATATTTTCCCTAGTAAGGGAGGACTGGCGTAGGAGTTCTGCATGCTCACCTCAAATCCAGGGATCTACAGTCCCACATAAGAAGAGCAGAGATTTCGGAGGACAAGCCACAGGTCAAAGGTCAAGTGGGCAGCACAGAAGAAGCTTCCAGATTCACCCCAGGGTTTGGCTATCTCCACCCAAGGGTCTGTATCAAAGTGATCTTTTTGCGCGCGCACACACACACACACACACACATGGCACCCCACTCACCCCCAGGCTCATCCTCAAACCGTCACTTAACTCATATTTCAAACTGCTCTTGATGCTCTTTAGTCAACATGAGGCAGAAACCTTTTATTAAATGCTGCTAATTTTTTATTGATCACACTGTGAATCATTTCATTTTCCATTACCGCAAATGTCTCCTATCAGGGTTCTGTAATGACGCTCCTTTATGCAGTCTTGAGCAACTTGTCACTTTTAATCAGTTTTCAGTTTCAGTGTGGCTCAAAAAGTAGAAAGCAGGCTCTTTGTGTCTGTCATTATTGCTTTTTGGATTTTTTCTTTTTTTTAATAAAAAGTTTCCATACAGGAAAGGTTATTATACTAGGAATAAATACACACAAAATTAAATTCAAACTAAATTCCTCCCTGACTCTAACCAATTTTAGCATTAGCTCTTTTAATTTTTTTAGGTTTATTTTCATGGAAAGACTGTGCATAATTATTGTTCATGCCCTCCCAAAACACTTATGTTACTAAAGTGCGAAATGTCTTCTAACACAAAGACAGATCTCTGGGAAGTAATTACAGAAATGCATTCAGGAGCAATAATTCTATATTAGCTGTCAGCGGCAGACATCCTCAGAAAGGCACTTGTTACCAAGGAATTATTTTTGTTGCTGTTGAAGACATGGCAGGCAAGCCCAAACCAAAGACTGCGTCTGACCGGAAACACAGACTCCCTCATCAAGGGTCAAATTAAGTTTAAATCATTACCTTGAAGCCCAGCAAACTCGTACCTGACTGTCTATTGTGGAGACGTTTTTTGAGACGCACTCGAGCGCAACGTGGTCTTCCCTTTCGCAGCGTGGTGCAATTACCTTGAGTCTCAAAAGGATTCTGCCAGGAGCTTGTCACAATAGGGAAAGAGGAGGTGGCAGGGTGTCTATTAAATGCTAACTCATGTCACCAAACAGAATTTTCAAGAATTATAAATTGCAGAGCTGCCTCGCAGCTGACCCCCTCGTGTTAAGAAGAGCCCAGAATATTATCAGGAAAGTGCAGGAATTTGCATCAAAGGCAGGAGAGGTCGCTCTACAGGGAGCCTAGAGGGATGCAGCTGAGAAGACAGACAGTGGACCAGTACTCAGTCCACAGAAAGTACGAGCAACTGCTCAGCTCCAGTAGGGGTAAAGAAACACCCTAAAAAGGAGAGAAGTAGGGCAGGAGATGCCTGGCTGGGGCATAAACATTGATCCTAACCCTCGGCAGGGCCTGGAGCTACAGCTGTTTCCTCTTTCTAAGCCTCCATTTCCCTGTCTTCACTATCCTGTTGCGGTATTAGATGAGCAAATTGCCAGTGTTCCTGTTCTAGGCTTGTTCTCCCATCTGTAAAATATCAAGACCTCTTTGAGATGCTGAAAGGAGTGACCTGGACTCCAGGTGCTGGGAGGAAGTAGACAGAGAACAGGAGGTTTTCCTAGGTTGGAGGGGTTCCCATATATCTCAGGGAATATGCTTTGAGTTGCCGAGCCTCAGTTTCCCCGTCTCTAAAAAGGACATGCTGAAGGTTATTGCCTTTGTGAATCAGAGCAAAACACAAATAAAGGCTTCTTAATCTGCTCTCCCACAATTCCTTCCAAGGTCACTCAGCGGGGACCCACCCACCCTAAAGTTGTCCCTCCCTGGCCACAGCATCCTGATCTTTCATGGAATCAGCCCTTCCCAGCGCCCTCTATGAGGCTTACACGGGGTCACCAAAACACAACCCAAGGACATTTTCTGTAACTGTCCCAGGAGAAGAAGTTACCTAAAAGGAAGCCTGTAGAGGAGAATAGAGCTGATGGGTAAAGATGGAAGAAGACACTGGCAGGCACCATGCCCTCAGACCCAATCATTCAGCCACAAGGCTGCATGCTAGAAAGCCCGTGTGTGCACATTGTGAGGACATAGCTGAGGAATTAAGGTTGCAAATAATAAATAAAAGACTTCAATATGTCCACGAGTGGAATATGGATACATTGTGGTATATTTATAAGTAGAAGCTACATAGCAGCTAAAAGGAATGAAACAGGGCTGTGCAGATCACCATAGGTCTTCCAAGCATTATCCAAGGGAAAACAATTGAGTGGCAAAATGTAAGCCATACTCACATACGACACACCAGCACATATCTGTAAACTCTGTGTACATATATCGATACTTATGCTGTTTTTAAAGTCCAGCAACAGTTATATTTTACCCACATTTCAAGAAGAAAGACAGGCACAGAGGTGATGGACGCCAAGCCCTGCAGGGGAACGAAGGGCCCTTCAGAGCTCTGCGGGTGAGTGAACGAGGTGTGTTCCTGAAGCTGAAGGTCTTTCCTGGATGGCTCTTATTCCCTTTCTTATATGTGAAATAGTTCACTTAAATAAACACTACCGCTGAGCCACTCAAGTTTTAAATGCTAAAAATTTTGAAAAGAAAGAATGGCGGATACATTTGAGAATCACAGTAGAAGTACAGGGTTTTAGATGGAAAAGATGCTGGGAGAGGGTGGGGCGGTGAGGAGCCCCTAGTCTGCACAGCACATTCATGGTGGAGCCAGGGGCGGTGCCCAATCCTGGAGATCCTACTCTTCGTCCTCCCTCCAGCCAGGGTAGAGCAAATGGGCAAAGAAGGAGAAGAAAATTGAGAGAACTCTTTAACATGAACAATAAATGGTACAAATACTTGGTTCTGCCAGCACAGGAACCTGCCCCTGTCACTACAGAATCCCCAGGGTCTCAAACGGGCAGCATGCACAAACACCAGTTTTCAAACGAATGAACATAGAATGTGAAGACCTAAAGCCACTTGTGTCAGTATTTAGAGCGGATAGACAGCATCAAGTTAGTTGTTTTTACTAGATTTTTAAAATTGTGTGTGTGTGCGCGCACATGTGTGTGTGCATATGTGTGTGTATGTGTGTGTGCATGTGTGAGTGTGTGTGACTGTGGCCACTTACATGTGAAGGTCAGAGAACAGCCTAAAGGAGTCAGCTCTCTTCTTCCACCATGCAGATTCTGGGAATTGAACTCAGGTCATCAAGCTTTGGCAAGTGCCTTCACCCACTGAGCCATCTCGCTGGCCCAAGCGAGTCATTTCTAAGTAAATGTAGATTCTGTACCTCTGCACTGGGCAAAGAATGCTCCAGCCCTGACTTCTCTCACCAATTTTCTGCCCCTCCTGTGGGCAGGCTGCGCCTGTGAGTCCCGACTGTGCATGGAAAGCACCTTTGGGGAGATGAGAATGGAAACAGTCTTATTCAAGAAGGAACCGGGCACTGCCTAAAATGCATCCTGGCCTCCTTCCACGATCACACACCGAATGGAGAAAATTACTCCAACCCACTCCACAGGAGCGCATCCATGCCTGGCCAGCCAAAAGCAGCCGTTGCTAAGAAATCACACCGGGTGACGTCACATGATCACTTGCTACAAGCGAGATGTGGCCAGGGTCAGAGTTCAGAACAGTTTCTGCAAATCTTTCCAACAAAGCTGGGAGAAGAAAGAGAGGCGGCTCCTTGATGGGCACCCACTGTGGCTACATACCATACCCTATCGAGTATGTACTATGACAAATGTGGAAACTGAGATCAGCACTAGAGAATGATAATGTTCAAACCCCCAAGAAACAGGTGCTTCTTCTGTCTTCTGCTTCCCAGGACACGAGAGTCTGAGTGGCCCCAGGGTCTCCATCCTATGCAGGAAGGAGTAACATACCACATGATCTGCAGCTTGACACTAGAGAGCTCATTTTCCATAGAGTCCCACTGCTCTTATGGCTGAAAGAGAGGGAGCAGCAGTGGGTCTCTCCAGCCAGGCCCACAGGGGCACCCAGGGGCACCCAGCAGCACCAAGACAAAAAAATAAAAAAAAGCAGGTTCCAGGAGTGAGGTTCCACAAGAGGTCTCAGCTACAATGGTTACAGGAATGACCACCTGAGAGGACACAGCCCAGAAACCCTTGCATGAAAGAAAGAGTCTGCCCGTGTTCCCAACAAGTGTGTGCACATGCACCGTGGTCCTTTAGCCTGTGGTCATATCTAGCTTTCTCCCCAGAACTGTTTCTATGTGTCTTTTTTTCCCACCAGGAGGAGGAGGAGGAGGAGGAGGAGGAGGAGGCAGACTTCCTCTAGTTCTGATTACAAAGATAATTGTGATGGATGTCAAACATACAAGCTATTCAGAAAATAGCACAAATCACTGAAATCTCACCACCCAGTGGTTTGGTCTGGGACTACTCTGAAGCAAAGGACCTCACCCGTCCAGTCCCAAGTTTGAAGACAGGAGCAGCAATCCTTGTACAGAACAAGATGGTCCCTCGAGTGATGATCTGGAACCTTCTACACGCCGATCCATTCAGACCTGTGCCATGCTCACCTCCTCCGGTACATGGTTTCTGGAGGCTGCCTTCAGAGCTTCATTCAGAGCAAAATCACACGGGTCTGAGATTAGCGGTTACACATGAGCAGGTACAGTGGTGAGCTGCGGAGGACTGAGATTTGTCTTCCGGAACCGGTTTCCCAGGAGCCTCTGAGCTAATGAAACCCTCTGGTGCACCTCTGATTTGGAGGACACCTACATCAGCGTTGCCCAGAGGGAAAAATGCTGAAGATCCCAGCACTACCATCTCTGCCCATCTTTCTGCACATTACTCCATGCTCCGTGTATACAAAAAGCCAAGGGCCGTGTAGTAGGAAGTACATGACTTTGAAGGGACAGACTCCTTCCGCCTAAGACTGTGCCCAGTGGTCCCAGAGTTCATTCTGTTACTCATGTGTGCTCATGCGCACACCTCTGAGCACACATCGCACGTGCTTCTGTTCCAGTGAGTCACCGTGGGCCTTATATCCACGCCTGAAGATTATAGTAAAATTTAGCAATTTCCACTTCAGGAATCCTGGCTATGACAGCAAGAGGCACAGAACAGGGGAAGCTCCCGAGTTTTCTAATTACCACCTAACCATGGAACCCCAAGATATCCTGGCACTTCAGGGGTGGAGCCAGGAGGGTCCTGAAAAGCTCCTATATTCCTCTGTCCCAAAAGCTCAGATGGGAGAAGAGGTCAAATGTTTGGGGACTTGGCCTTCCCTAAGAAGCACCTCCTGCCTCCCTGCCAGCTGCTGGCCAGTGCTGACACAGAGAAACGGGTGGTCCGGAGCAGAAGGAGTCTAGCATCCAGAGGATGGCCAGCATCACAGTAGTGTCCAGAGGGGGAATGCAGAAACATGAGGACACAGCATCTTATGCCCTATAACTGCCAGGGACTGTCCTCAGATCTCAGGGAAGAAGGCCGCTGGATCATCTTCCAGACTCACCCTCTAGTGGGGAAGAATGGCGACAGACATGTTAACAGAGAAACCCAAGAGGCAGCCAACATTCAGAAGATCAGAGGGAAGGCACGGGGTCTGAAGAGGCAACTTCGGCAGGTGATGACCCTGGCCTCACGGAGGAGATGAAAAGGGCACAGAGTGCAGGGAAGCAGAGGAGATGGAGACTCGATCCATTCTAGGAACAGAGATGGGGCCTGTGTGTCCGCAGCCAGAGTAGGGAGAGGTAGGTCTGCAGCATGGGAGTGCCACCAGAGCCTGAATCAGAAAGCTGGGGAAACCCTTGAGACAGAGCTCGGAACCTCTGCATCTGTACCTGAACATGCGTCTACTCTGGACTTCAGGTGGGTCAGTGGTGACCTCATACAATAAAATTGTTTGGGAGTCTCTGTACCTTTGAAATCATTGAACATGGCTGAATCTTACTGGCAAGCCCTTCAACACAACAGAGCCACAGAGACATCCAATTCTGCACAAAAGTCAGGCCTGGGTCCCAGGTCCACCATGACCACAAAAGTGTTCTCATTTCTCAAAGATTAAATTCTACCAGGACCCTCCAGGTTAGTTAGGCATCGGGATGAACATACCACCAATGCATACCACCATGCATTGCCTCTGCTTAACAAAGAAATGATACCATCAGCCTGGATAGCCCGCCCTCCTGTGTCTAAGGGACATTCGAGGCAACACTGAAATGGTACAAAGGGCCAGGCACGAAAGGGTGGAAGAAAGGTATCCCAGGTAGAAGGCACGGCTCATGCAAAGGCTCTAAAGCTGGAGCAAACTCAGAGGCTGCAGGAGCTAAGCCGGCACTCTGGGTGGAGCCAGGTTAGATGAGGTTCATAAAGACAGGGTGAGTGCAGGCTTCAGGACTCTTTATTGTCTACCTAGACCAGGGCTCGCCAGCCCTGTTTATTATCACTCCCTATATCACTGATCACCTTGGTGCTTTTATCATTGACTGTCTCCTGACACACAAACCAATGTAAGTTCCATTAAGGCAGGAAATCTCCGTCTTGGGTTGCTGATTAATACCTAAGGCGAGCTGGACATGGTGGCTCATGCTTCCATCCCAGCACTCAAGAGACTGAAGCGGGAGGATCCCAAGTTGGAGGTCAGCATGGCCTATATAGAAAAGATAGAGGTGGGGACCCACAGTGCCTGGACCAAAGGAGGTCCTCCATAGTTGAGTGCCCGCTGGCATCCAAGCGAGGCCTGGCAGAACATGTGCTGGGGACTCTAAGTACCAGGAGAGGTTTGATGAACCAAGGTTTCCAGTTCTCTCCCCCTTCCAAAGCTGATGCATTGACCCTCTGCCTGGTGCCCAGAGCTGGGGGGCAGCTGCCACCTGCTGCAGCTGCCAGACACCCAGGACAGACAGCATTAGCATCCAGGACATACATGCACAGAGTGTGGGTGGCACTTCGGTTGCACTACTCAATGCACAATGCGCAGCCTCATATGTGGCTTGACAAGGAAGTATAACCATCCAGGGAGCAGGATCAGAAAGAAGTTAAGGAAAAAGTTCTCACAGAACATTGTGCATGGAATTCCAGGCAGCATGGCCTTAGGCCCTACCTCCAGGCCCCCTGGGTGAGCACTTCCTGCAAACACTGGTACTTGGCCTGTAGGAGTCTCCTTCTTTTGTGTTAACCAATTTCTACTTGTTCCTAAAGCAACCCTTACTGCAGCCCTGCAGGGTTCCATCTTCTTCGGTGGTGACAATGTGTGTCCCCCACATTGTCACAGAAGGAAGATGTGAAAAGCCATTTCAAAGAGATGGCTGGATGCGGCCAAGCCCTTTCCCTACATGTGAGCTTTATTTGTAACTCTATGGAGTCAAAATTCAAGAGGCAACAACAGGAGTCTTGTCTCCAAGATGCCAGGCAGATGACAACGGAAAAGCCAGTCCAGCCCTCCCCTCACCAGGAGGTCAGCACTCCCGCAGGCCACACTGTCCTCCAGTCCTGTTCCTGGCTCATCTTTCTCTAAATCTGCCTGACTAATTCCAGCTTCCTCCAAGCCACCTTAATGGGAAGCTTCTCAGTTCAGACGAAAAGTCACCAAGTCACTCCCTGCTCTCGGAGGACACCTACAGAGGGTGGGGCCCACATTCTCCATGGTCATTCTTGCCAGACATGGTGAATAATGACCCTCTTTTGCTAATGAAAAAAACACACATGTACGAATCCTGGCTGCTGTAATTAAGCTTGTGACAAGTTGAGTCGGAGGGAAATTAGATTTATTTACGTGCCGTTCTGCTGCTGATGAAGCACTCGCTATTAGGAAGACTCCTCATTAACACTCATTTTGAGGACACACTCTTTTGTGCTTCCCTCCCTCCGTGTCCCCTTCATAAATAGTAGTTGGTTAAAAAATAATAATAATTAGCTATTTCTCAGAGCTGGGTTCTCTTCGGCAACTCTCAATTCTCAAGCCCCATCGCCCAGATGCTGATGGTAAGAAAATGTCAGAGTGATTACAGTTCTCGGTGCTGATCGTCACACCAATGCATTAGCCCAGTGCTGGGGGCAGGGAGAGCCCTCCCTGTTCTAGGCACTTAATGAGTCATAGTAGTGTGGGGGCCATCCTGTCTCCAGGGCCAATCTAGAGGTAAGAAAAGAAGGGAGTGAGTGAGCGGTTAGCTGAGACAGAGAGATAATGAGAGTGAGCCAACCTGGAGATGGGAGAAACAGACTGAGCAGGTACAAACGCACAGCTTCAGCGAGAGCAGCTGGAGCCCACAGAGACGACAGAGGCATTAGTGGCCAGGGTGGCTGACGATTTCCTAGATGCACACACAGAGGAAGCTAAAAGCCCCAAGAGCTCTGGACTTCGTTCAAATCCTAGAGGTGGGCTGTGTCCAAATCTTGGAAATGGTCTGCATCAATCATGTTCCCATGGATCTTAGAGGTCCTGAATGCACAGTGCACATTTAGTGACAAAATGGTTTGTTTCTAAAGGGTAGTGTCATTTCATTCAATATACAAATGGACACCAAGACGATTTACAGTGTCTGAAAATGCTTGACAATGACAAAATACACATATTAGCGTTAAGACGGTGTGGTAATCAAAGGCTTATGCCTTGCAGAACAGTCCCTGCCAAAGAGAATCAGCACACTTCCCCTGAGTCCTGCCAATGTCCCAGGCAAAGAACAACTAGACCAGTACAGACGACTCTGGCATCTTGTGGCTCATCGTTACGCTTGGATCCAGCAAAGCTTCAAGTCAAAAGGGCCAGAGACTCCATGGCCAAGTCCATTGCCACCCTGGACAAGGGCACCCTCCAGCACCTTCTTAAAAAGTGTGCAGAGCTGTCAGGGGAGGATGTGGGCACCACAGTCACCACCTCTCAGTGCACACTGGACAAGGGTGCTGGGAATATCAGTATGCACTGAAGGGGAGGTGTGAGTGTAAGAGACAGAGAGGGGCGGGTCCAACAGAAAACCCAGGCTATGGGCTTACATAATTGCCCAAGTGTTTTTATTGGTTGAAAAGCAGAGTACACAGATATTTCAATTCTTTTTTTTTTTTTAAATAATTGATTTTATTTTATGCGCATTGGTGTGAGGGTGTCAGATCCCCTAGAACTGGAGTTACAGACAGTTGTGGGCTGCCATGTGGGTGCTGGGAATTGAACTCGGATCCTCTGATAGAGCAGACAACCTCTTAACTGCTGAGCCAACTCTCCAGGCCCAAGCTAAGGAACGTTTAAAAGCCCAAGCCAAGAGATAGAAGTCCTTCTAACCACAGTTCACCTCTGGGTTCCAGAACAGGCAGGCGAGAATTATAAAGCTGGGCGAGCCAACAACTAAGACAAGTATTTGTATGTAGGTACTTGGCCTTGCTTATAAATTACTTGATGCATGGTGGCTGGGCTTTTTTGTTTGTTTATTTGGTTGGTTTCTGGTTTTTTTTTCCCCCTTTAGACTGTGTAATATTGGGCCCAAATCCAATGCCTCTGTTTCATGCCAAAGAGTAAAATCAGGCTTTCAACACATGCTTATTAATAAACACAGCCAAGGGCTTCCACTCACATTCTTGTTGCATTTGGTGTTCGGTTGGGCTCAACTTCATTATTGGCTTTGTTCAACCTCTTGGACTACAAATTTCCCACAAAAACTCATGGGTCCATTCAATCACTAGCACCTTCCTTCCAGAGCAAGCGAACGAGGAGATCAGACCCTTGCTGCTGCCAAAGAGACAACTTTGTCAAGCACCCACAAAAAAGATAAGCAGGATACAAGAGAGAGGCCATGCAGCTCAAGCCAGAGTTCAGCTCTACGCCATTACCAGAGGTTTAAAGTCAATTTCAGCCCTCTCCTCTGCAACTCACCATAACTACAAAGCATCTAGAGAAATCAAACCCGGCCAGACACATGACCAGATGCCTCCAAGTGCCCCCTCCCCCCGGAGAGCACCATGCTCAACTCAGAAGGGAGAAGACCTGCCCCTATTCCTGGGTCCGTGCTAACCAGTTCCACTAAGGAGGCTGGAAGATGATGTTTGCGCATGATATGAGGAGCTCAACAGTCAGCCCCTGGTTTTCCTACCAGAAAGCTGCCATAGAGAGGGCCACGGCAGGTGTGGTGGTAAGCACAAGGAGACGGGGATTTCCTCCAATACACAAGGAAGGCAGTTAGTGAAAGATGTAACAGTGAACAAAGCTCTCCTTCCTCCTCACAGACTGATCTGTCCCTCAGCTCCGTCTCTCCACACAGATGCTCCACTGGGGCTGTGGTCACCTGTTCAGGACTGTACTATCTCTCCCCCTGGACATCTGTAAAAGCTCTGGCTTCTTCAGCTACTCATCAAATGAGCAGGCCATGGGGTGGCCATGTGCTCACTGACCTTCACGCACCACTGGTGGGAAACAGCCTGACCAAGAGCCTTGCCACCAGAAGCATCCAGAGCCTAAGTGTATTATAACAGTGCCTGTAATAACTATCTGTAAGGTTTATCTGTCGACTGGACTGAATTTGGAATCCCAGGGGACACAGCCTTGAGTGCATCTGTAGGGCATTCCCAGAGAGGTTTAACTGAGATGGAAATGCTCACTCTGAATATGAACAGAACTGTGCATGGGAGAGGTCCCAGGCCGAATGAAAACAGAAAAGGAAAGAAGCCAGCATCCACCTCTCTCTGGGTCCTGACTGTGCACACAGTATGACTAGCCCTGACTGTGCACACAGTGTGACTAGCTTCCTCATGTTCCTGCCACCCTGGCTTCCCTGCCACAATGGACTATATCCTCAAACAGGGGACAAAACAAACCCTTCCTCAAGCTGCCCTTTGTAAGGCATGTGGTCACAAAGGTGAGAAAAATAACCACTACATCACTCTTGCACAAATGTTCTTTCCTCAAACTTCATATAGAAGATATCCCAAGAGTTATACACAAGGATGAAAGAACTTTAAAAAAAAAATTACTACAGAAGTCAAGCCAGTGGTTACTTCCAGGAGAGGAGGGGCTGTAGCTGTAATAGGCCTTTGGGGGCAGCTAACAAAGTTCTATTTCTAAATCTGAGGCGTGGTCTCAATGGCCTCTGTCTTCTAAAGCATTCACTAAACTAGTTGGTCGAATCTCTATGTCTGCTTCCTTTTGCAGTACATTTTTCTATTATAAAGAGAAAGCTTGTTATCTTTTGCTTGGAGGTTGATACAACACAAGGTACAGCAACTAGCTGGAAGGCGACAGCAAGAAAGCACAGGGTCGGCTCACCAGCCAGACGCTCAGGCCTCAGGGAAGGTGCTATCGGACCACAGCAGGCTCACTAATGTCTGTGACCCACAAAGTGCTAGGTTGGGGTGTACTTCACAGGACCGTGCTGTCCTGTTGTATACAAGATCTAGATATTTAACTCAGGCAGGTCTTGAACTGGCGATCCTCTTGCCTCTGCCTCCCAAATGCTGGGATCTTAAGAAAAGGCTTTTATAAGCAGAGTTGCCCTTTGGTGAGTGTCACAAGCTGAGCCTTCCTGCTTTTAACATCGTGCTCTTTCAGAGTTCAGATGCTCAAGCTCAAGAAGCACTGTATTTGGAACAGGCTGAGGTCTGGCATGCCAAGTGAAAAGCTTTCCAAAGTAGCAGGCTGGGAGCAATGAGAGCCACCTGCAACACCATGCATAAGGAGACGCTCGCACCCAGCATCCCGCCTCCCCTGCCTCTTCTTGACTAACTGGCTAACTCCGAGGTATATGCATTTTTGTATGCACACAGAGACATACACAGAGAGAGAGAGAAAGAGGGTTGCATCCTTCAGGTAAGGTTTAACAAGGGATTGAATGAACAAATACATCCAGCCAGGGCTGAGACCTGCATCCATTCAGACAGCAGGTCACTCCAGATCACAGCAGGCATGGCATGGTCTCTATGACTCAGCAAGAAGTACGTGGGCCCCACTAGGGCATAAGCCCAGCAAACCTCATCATTCTGTGCCCTTCCTCCATTCCAACTGTAGGTGCCCACACAAATGTCCACACGTCAGGCACTGTGAGGCTGCAAAAACACTGTGGCCTTGGGGAGGAGCCTGTGAGTGCCTTGTGACCATCTGGGGCTAGAAGGCAGGATTGGTTGTCTCGGAGTCCAGGTGAGAGAGCTGAGGCTCACAGAGCTCAGGCAGTTTAAAGGAGGACCGGCCAGGAGAAGGAACACGGTTCTCTCTATTCTACTCTACTGCCTCTACTCTAGAACAACTTCCCAGGCCCCAGCAGCTCCAGCTTTGCTGTTGAAATGTAACTAGAGAGAATCGAGGGCTGGTGGCTTCCCCACACCATCACCCAGGACCCAAGTACACAGCCTTTCTTTCCCCCTTGAGATTAACCTGTGTGGAACCTTCTGTTTCCTCTTTTCAACCCCAGCCTGAGAACCAACTGGGTCATCAGTACCACACTGGGTCTCAGAACGTATCAGTTTAGCAATTTAGGTGAAATGAATGGAGAGCAGGAGTTCCTGCCCACTACCACGGCTCTGCCGCATCGATGCTTGGTTTCCTGGGTGAGCATCTCCTCACTTCCCATTTCCACTGAGTTTAATGCATAAATCCTAAACCAGTGACAGAAGATTTTCGCCTAAGAGTGCACAGGAATCAGCTGTAGGACATTCCATCCCTGGCACGGTCCCCTGTGTCCCCCAAGGCAGTCTTGCTCACCTCAGGCACAGACGTTGGCCTTTCCTGGTTCCATGGACATGGATGTGAATGAAATGCTCCCGCCTGTGGCTTCTCTCACGAGGCTACAGTAGCCCTCCACCCAGACACTTCATGGCAATGGTTACAACTCCCTGGTCACTGGTCTGGCTGGTCACAGCACTCTGAGGACTATATCTGACCTTACTCCACCAGGCCTAGACTCCACCTCCTCTCATAGGCTCATGCCAAACTAGCAGTTTGAGGAGAGGAGACAGGGCTGTGCCTATGGGTCACCACCATTACCACTCAGCTAAAATGAGACATGGCGACTAGGGTAAAAGGAAGATGTGCATGGTATGTGCATCCCCACCCCACCCGGGGTGTGTGTGTGTGTGTGTGTGTGTGTGTGTGTGTGTGTGTGTGTGCGCGCGCGTGCGTGTTATGTGGAGGCCAGGACGATAACTGTTTTTCTCAGTTGCTTTCTACCTTGTCTTTTTAATCAGTCTCTCACTAGGACCCAGGGCTCACAGATCAGGCTAAACCAGCTGGCCAGGAAGCCCCAGGGGTGCAGTTGTCTCTGCCTCCCCAGAGCTGGAATTACAAGCACACCCCACCACAGGGGTGCTGGGGGGATCACGCTCAGTCCTCAAGCTTACACAGTGAGCACTTTAGCAACTGAACCATCGCCCCAGCCTCCAGGACCTTCTTTCTTTCTTGCCTGGCCAGTGCAGCTTCAGAGAAAGCAGGCTCTGCAATGGGGAAGGGAACACACACGCTCCAGGTCAGCATAGTGCCCGCACCACAGGCCATGACGGGTATCCCCCTTGGACATCTCTTGTGGTTGTCTGTGGTTTCTGCTATTGTTGTCTTGGTTTTGTTTTGCTTTTGTTTTTTAGAAGGGCTTGTTGGGTGGCCTGGGCTGGCTTTGAATTCAGTTAAGCCCAGGTGGCCTTACATTTTCAATCTTCTTAGGTCAGTCTCCCCAGTGCTGCAATGCCAAGCCTGCACCACCAGACCCAGAACACTGACGTCATTCTTTTTTTTTTTTTTTTCCTTTTGATGTCTTGCAGCCTTGAGAGTAATCTTTGCTCTGAGGAATTCCTTCTCCTGGTGAAACATGGTTTTGCATTCTGCGAGGTCAAGGAAACTTGAGTTCCTCCAACCCTGAGCCTGAGCTGTGGGGTGACAGCCTTCAGCCTCCAGCTAAGACCATCTGTGGTTGGGCCCAGCCTGGCATGTACTTAGGGACTGGCTCTTTGTAATCTGCTTCCTTTACCCTTCAGAGCAGGGCTACATCCCGAGGGCCTCGACCACTGGTGAGGAAATTGAGGCTTGGAGAAATCAAGTAATAAAAGCAAGGACCCCAGAAGAAGGCAAAGCTGAGGTTCAGCCCCGTGTTCAACCATTACACTGAGGTGTCCTCCGGGGATACTGAGACAACCTGGGAGCCATAGCTGAGACCTGAGACAGTAGAACTAAATGTGGGCCAAGGTCCTGGCACCCTTACCCCCAAAGTCAAATGCCAATGCGCTCAAATGGGGTGGCTGGAATCCTCAGGGTACTTGGCTCTAAAAATTCATTTGACCTAACCAGGAGAGGTTTCTTTGTGATCTATAAATGATGAAAGGAAAAAAACTAGAGGGGTGATCAGAGAGGAATTTGAATGGCCAGAAGTCACATGGCAAGTTCCCAACCTTTGACCCTAAAGAGAATCAGACCTCACCAGGCACCCCCAGGCATGACCCATGGACACACCTCTAGGATGACTGAGACACAGATGCCTTCTCTGAAGTATTCCTGCCGGGCCACCACCTACTGCCCACCTGACAATCAGCCCATCATTTTCTCCTGCTAATTAACTTGGATGGAAATGTCTTTAAAGTGAGGCTCTGCCCCCCCTACCCCTTCTGTGAACCAATTTCATCACGACGGAAACCGTGTTGCCAAAATGAGGAAAATGAGAATCCCCTCCTCCTCAGGCCCGCGCCCTTGAAGGCATCTTATTAGAGAAGGCCAGTTCTTAATTAACATTTTGATCTTTAATCCATTACCCATCCCTCTAATCCTGTTCAGAGGTACGGCTGGCCCACTTCCGCAGGCAGTGAGTCCAGCACCCGGGCTCGCCACAGCTGGACGCCACCGACAGCCTTCCATTCCCAGACACCTGCTCTGCTCTAGGCGGGAGCCACATCCAGTATGGGAGCCAGTGGGAGCCAGCTCTCTAGCCGGCTCAGTGCAAACCCGATGGCCACCGCAGACAAGAGTTCACTTCATTAACCCAGAGCCCCGGCTGTCCCCGTTGGCCCTAGTTCTCTTGGCTCTAAGAGGTTTCGCTTCAAAGAAACGATGTCCTTCCTAGCCCAGCTTTGCCCGCTCCAGCACTCTCCATCCCATGATCAATCTGCGACTGCACCAAACATATCAAGAAGTAGCCGACACAGCAGTCTCGGGCTCCAGAAAGCCCGGAGCCTGATCAGTGGCCTCCAAGAGCCCCATATCTCAGTAAGCCTCCCCTAGAGCCACCAGCCTTGGAGGGCTTGTATCCTATCCTTGGCTCATAGTCTTCATTCTGGAATTCTGTGAGAGCCCTCTCCAGAGAAGCTGCGCTGACCACTTCTGTCTGACCTTAAGTGCAGCAACTCCCTGACCCTCACCCAGAAGTGGTTAGCATCACCCTACCTCCTGCCCACGCACAGCTGGAGGGGTGCTCTGACAAAGCCACCCTGCTATGGTCTGCCACCACCCTCCAAGCACCCGACAGCACCCGAGGAGCTCAGCTTCGCACCCTCATGCCCCTGCCTCACCGCCACAGCCTGGTCCCACTGGGCTCTGCTCCAGCCTCAGTAAAGTCCCTTTGCCCCACAGGTTCACCTCAAAACCTGCCCCTGGCCTCCCAAGACCACCTTTCTCATGCAGAAGCCGCTGACCATCCCGCCTACCATGTGTGATCAGCTACGGATCACTTCGGTGACACGTGCCATACGTGCTGTCACATTCCCAGCACCATCTCCCCTCCGCATAGAGGGGCTCCGTCAGTCCTGTTCGCCCCTGGAACAGGGACAGCATGCAGTAGGTGTTCGATATCACTGGTGACCACAGGAGTAAATAAGCCTGCAGTGACTGTGTCAGTGGTAATCCAGGCTCGCAGCCCATCTAGGAGATAACCTGTATCAATAGCACAAAGTTCATACAACATCACCTGAAGAGGTAGACATAAAGCAGAACTTCCTGCTGATATATGTCCTGAGAAAGTGTCCATGCATGAACAAAGGCAAAATTCCTGCTGGGGAGGAAGAAGAGGAAACTGGCCTCATTGAGAGAGAATAGGAGGCCTATAGACCAGGGAGAAAGGGCAGCCAGCATGTGGTCATCCACAGGCTCCTAAGGACAGGATGGGGGCTCATACACAGACCATCGCCTGAAGGGTAGCCGAGCCTGAGTATTCACAGGCCCATTCGTCCTTGAGTAGCCTGCACTGCACACACTAGTTAACTGTGCACTGATGACCTGGAAGTATACCCATGTCACCGTCAGCAAGGTAAAGAAGTGCTGCTCGTACAGCTTGCCATGCAGCAGCTGGCTGGACCCCTGGCATCTCTGAGCGTCACACTTCCGCATCCAGAAAGCAATACTACCTAAGACCTGAGTGCTACTAGGTGGGCTCTGTGAAGAGCTACCTGTGGCTCTGCTGTGGGAGGAAAGTAGCAAATACACAGACCTTGGGGGTGCGCGGCTGAGTTCCAATCTGCCCTGGTGACTCACCCAGGCTTGTCCCAGGCCCCTGCAGAGCATGTTGGAAATGCCCACAGGCTGCATGCAAGCTGGGAGGCAGGGGCAGGACCACGGAAGCATGGCCATCAAAGCACCTGCTTTGGGGGGGGCGGTTCCTGAGGGGGCACTAAAGAAAGCACACTGATAACAGGTTCCCTAGGTTGACCACCCCTCTTTCCTTTCCTCCATACTTGGGAGTTTCCTTCCTCCTACCTAGATAGACGATGCCCTTAGGATTCTCCCAGGAAGTCTCACCATGGAAAATCTGCAGGGCACCAGCTAGCCAGAGAAACTGGTCAGCAGCAGGCCTCAAGGGCCCAGGCCCAGATCCCTCTATCAGAAGGCTGTCAAGTACGCATCAGAGCTGGATGTAGGCAAGATGGTGGAAGATTAAACACAAAGCCTGTCCCTGAGTTCTCTCTCTCGCACCTCCATTCCACTGACAGTGCCCTTCCTGGAAGTTGTATTCTAGCCCACACAGTAGTAAACGCAACAACCTGGTAGGAAGTAACAAGACAGGCAGGTGTGGCAAGAAGCAAGTCCTCAGCCTTGTCTGCGGCACTCAAGGCTAACAGGGCTTTGGGTGGGCAGGTGAGTGAGGGGCCTCCCCGGGGCTGGGCGGGGCTTGCCAGCTCCTCCCACTGTGCCCAAGTATAGTTGCATACAAAACAAGAGGGCCACTGTTGGTACCTCAGGTCAGGAAAAGTGTGAGGAGCCCCCTCGGGGCTCACAGACCTACAGCCCACGGCCCGCGCTGAAGAAATGGCTGAACTGCATATGACCCGCTTCAGGGGGATACCTGGGCAGCTGCCCAGCCTCCAAGGCAGGCTGTCTGCCAGCTCCCCGCATGGGTCGCATGGAACCCTGGGTTACAGAATGCACGAGTCCGTGAGTGTCTTCCCAGGGTCAGTGTAAGAAAAATCTCAAGGGAAAAAGCTTATTTGCACGTATCACATTGTAACTGGGATGGCGGCCGCTGACGTGGTTGGTGGCTGCAGAGATGGTGGCGGCCACGCTTCCTCCGTTCTGCTTCTCTTTTGGCCTAAGCTGCCAGGAAGCTCAACTGTACACTGACCTAACCCTTATTATAAGTTTCCAACAAAATGAGTCTTTTCCTTTAGAACTTAGGCTGTCCAGTGAGGGCACAGGCCGCTCCTACCCTGTCACAAATCACCACAGTGAGCATTTAATAAGCGCCAGGCCCTGAACTGAGCACACACCACCTCCATTCTCACTGACCTCACACCAAAGCCACAGGTCATGGCTCTGTGATCCCATTAAAGGTCAGGAAATGTCCCCGAGTCAGGCCCATTCTCCAACAGCAGCTCCCACGTCCACTCACAGGTCCCTCGCTATTGGTCTCCGGGAACAGAATCCTGAAGGGCAGGAACCCTTCTGTATCCTGACACCTCTTGCAGCCCAGATGTGTGCTGAACACATTGGAGCGAAAGTGATGATGGAAACTAATCCCAGGCCTTCGCATCTTCGGGGCTCTATAGGCCTTGCCCTAACATTACCCATAACCATAGCCTGGACCCTAACATCAAATCCCACACAAACTAACAGCTATGGAAATTCTCCTGGCCTGGCCTCTGCCCTGCACAGCCAGCTTTCTGCCACAAAGGCTAGGCCCAGTGGGGGAATGATGCAGGCTCTCAGCGACAGCATGGCTCCCACAGCTGATGAAGGCATGTGGGGTCTGCTGCGGGGGGGAGTGAGCAGGGGCATGAGGTCACCCCACACACACACCACAAAAAAAAAAAAAAACTTGGGCAGAGTAGGCTAAGGCCATAATAAAAGCCCAGAGAATTGGACAAGAGCATCGCATTGACCTCCCACTCACTGTGGTGATGGCTCTGGCCTTCAAGGGCCAGCCTAGGGGGAGAGGATGCCCAGCCCTGCTTCCTGCCCATTCCAGGCTAGCCAGGAGCCCTACAGCCAGCACAGGAAATAACAGGAGCCCCTAGAGGCCGCCCAGGCAGGTCCAGCGCCAGGTCCAGCCTGAGGCTGCCCAGGGAGGGAAGGAGGCCATTGTCAGCCTTTGTTTCGGTTTCCCTAGCACTATCCAGGCTCCAAGAAGCCAGGGAGCTGACAAAGCCTCCCCTCTGCAGCTGTCCAGTCCCAGCCTTGCAGACAGGCCTGCCAGGTCCCTGGGCTCTTAAAGTGGTAGGTGTAGGGTGAGAACTCAGCCATGTCAAAGCTGAATGTAGATGTGTCTAGGCCAAGATGGGCCAGGCAGCCAGACAGGCAGATGAGTATGGGGGTCTGGATTCTGTCTTAGACAGGCCAGCACTGGATCCAGTAGCATGAGTATCTGGGAGAAAAGGTCTAAGCCAGTGATCCTCGACCTTCCTAATGCTGCAGCCCTTTAATACAGCTTCTCATGTTGTGGTGACCCCCAACTATAAAACTATTTTTGTTGCTACTTCATAACTGTAATTTTGCTAGTGTTATGAATCGTAATATAAATATGCAGATGGTCTTAGGTGACCCCTGTGAAAGGGTCCTTTGACCCTCAAAGAGGTCGAGACCCACAGGTTGAGAACCACTAGTCTAGGCCCTGGAGGCAACAATCAAGGAATTGAAGAAAGAAAAGGGAGAGCAAGGAGACACTGAGCACCCCAAATACACTGCAAAGGGGCCAAAAGGCCATCTAGAAAGCAGGTAACTGTTGCCCATGCAAGCACAGCATGAACAGGGGAGAAACCATTTGTCATGCACATGTATATACAGATGTGTGCACACATTTGCAGGTATCTTTGTGGGTATGCATGCACAACTAAGTGTGTGCGTGTGTGTATGTGTGTGTGTGTGTGTGTGTGTGCATGCGCACATTTGCATGCACGCATGCTATATGGAGGGGCATGTGTGAGGGCCTATGTGTGTGAATGTGCACACTGAGGAGTATGTACATGTGAATGTGTCTGTGAATATGTGTGCCTGGGCATCATGGGAGGTGTATGTGGGAAGGAGTGTGCTGTGTGTACATATGACTTTGAATTGCACCCCATGCTTAGGTCCAACAGCAGTTTGTCCCTCACACATCGTCCCTGGCGGCTTCTCACCTGTGACCTGTCACTATAGTGACTTCATCAAGGCTGTCCTAGTGCACCTCACACTAAAGGAAGAGCACTGAGCCCCACGACTGTGAACCAACAGCTCCAGAAAGTGGGCCCTGGACTCAGCTCAGGCAGAAGCCCACCAGCCATGAGGCAGTACACTGCTCTGGGCCACAATGGCCATCTGTAGGGTTAGAGCACATGCTGTAGGTGCCCAGCCCCTGCCTGGCACTGAATGACTACTCCATGGATAGCAGTTACTAATGAGTCAGCAATGAGCATAAGAACCATTGCACCAGCCTCCACAAGCCTGAGGCACCACACTCTGAGAACAACAGCTATAAAAAGTATCAAGTTCACCAGATATGGTACACTGTCTGATGTGCTAACCACTGCCAGGTACCAAGTGCCGCCATCAGTTAAAGCAATCAAAAATCAGGATGGGGACAGGGGTAGAAGTTGTGTAAATGCAGTGAAAAAAGAATGTACAGTGTGGACAAAAGGACTTCTCTGAGCAGGAAAGAACTGGATATCCAGCTTCAGCGTGTGCATGCATGCCATATATACTCCTGTCAAGAGAGGGGGCAGCAGCCACAGCCCAACAAGCTGCCTGAAGCCTGCAGCCGATGCATCACTGGCCGTGACCATAAAGACCCAGAACATGGCCAAAGAGCATCCGTCTAGGAAGCCAGGACCAGCCAGGCTGGGTTGCCCTCGGCCATTTCCTGCCAGGCATTGGCTCTGCCTCCACAGACCATGATCCAGCCCCACCCACTGAAGCAGCCCAACTGCATCATGGGCTCAAGGCTCTGCCTTTCAGAACAGACTCTGGCTTCACACCAGGCCTCTGCACCCCATGCTCCTCTTAAAAAAAAAAAACCCACAGCCCCAGGCAGGGTTGGAATGAACAAGGGTGGTTCTGAGTCCTGTGGAGGACAAAGGTGAGGCTGGGGGAGGGGATGAGAGGGAGGGTGGTCTGAGCTCCTCTGCCACCCCAGCTCCAAGCTCAGAACTAAGGTCCAACACATGCTTCTCCATGTGTGGTCTACAGAGGACAGGAGCCCCTGGGGACTGAGCACTGTACATGGAGTCCCTGCTGAGCCTCCGCTGCCTTTCATTCTTTAGATGGGGAAATGGAAGGGCACGAAAATAGAGTAACTTACTCAAAGTCACACAGCCAATGAGTAGCTAACTTCCAACCTAGACTTTGTTCTTAACAAAAAGGACACAAATCTGGCCCCAAGTGCCCTGGCCAAATACTAAACAGGAAGGATGCTGTTCTGGACCTTAGCAAACACGTGGTAGCTTCCTGCCAGTTGCTATGCGGAGGCTGGGGACTGGGGCAGAGAATGACAGCAGTACTCTGGAGTGACTGAGCCGGGGTAAGGTGGCAAGCTCTTCAGTCCAGCAGAGGCAGTAAGGGCAGGAAGCAGGAAGCTGGCCCCAGCAGCACTAAGGAAGGCCAAGAAACCATAGTGGAGTCTTCCTAGGAAGCTTCCTGGAGGAGGTGTGGCTTAGGTTGCTTCAGAAGATGAACAAAAATGGCACAGACTGAGGTCCCAGTATGAGAAGAGGCCGGAGAATAAGAGCCAGGTTGGACCAGTGTCATCTCCATGCCAGTGTCAGAAGTACAGCATCTCATGCACATCTGGACCTGCCAAGCCACAATCAGCATTTTGACAAGGACACCATGTTTGCTCACACATTTGAATTCAGACAGCGATGGCATAAGCTGCACAGGCTGGACAACAACCCATAAATGCATCGTCACCACCCACCCACACACACCCCTGAGGCCAGTCCTGTTTAAAGACCATGCTGAAAGTCACTGAAGAACCACACAGCCTTCTGTGTCCCCTTGCAGGGTTCCGGGCCTTTAGGAAGGGGTAAAGGCACAGGGGTGATGCTTTCTTGTACTTCCTGAGAGTCACCTGAGCTGGAAGAAAGCAGAATTATCACCCCCACCATATGTACCCTCTGATATGCCCTGAGAAGCCCATCATCACCAAGTGGAGAAGGCACATTGGCCTTCCCAAGACAGACCTGAGTCCTCGGCCAGCAGCAGAGGGCTGGCTGGATACTAGGGAGGGGCCACATACCAAGCAGCAGGAGAGTGCCCACGTCTACCTGGAGAGAGCGGAACTGAGCAAATCAAGCTCCGTGCCGTGGAGGCGAAACACCAGAGAAATGGAAGGCAGAAGAGAAACACGGCTCACAGGTTCGTTGCCTGTGTCCCAAGCTCCGGCATGCCTGGCTACCAGCACATGCATGCACACAGATGCCTGGGCTCTGCACACATATGTGCACACAGACCCATCAGAGAGGAAGTGTTGCTGAGTGCAGCCCAACAGGAGCCAAGACTGATGGGAGGAGAAAGGGGGCCAAGAGACTTAGAAGCACCACATCCTCTGAGGAGAGCTAGCTCATATCTGTCCAGGCCCAGGGAGTAGGAGTAGCCCCAAAAGGGGCTCAGAGGCACAAGGAGCTCTCAGGGCCTGAGAACCTGGCCATGCCACATGCACATGCGCGAGCACATACACACACACACACACACACACACACACACACACACACACACACACACAGAGGCAGGCAAGCACACGTGTGTCTGTGCCTGTGTGCGCACATGGCAGATGCCCTACCTCATGGACTGCTCACCATGGTAACAGAGTGGCCCCCTCTCAGCTCCAGTCATCACCTGAAGGCTTCTGAGGTCCCCCGTGCTGTCGGGAAGCAAGTCTAACAAAGGCCCAGCTCAGGCCAGCTCAGCCAGGGGGGCCTTCCAGCCAACCAGCTGGCGCATGCCCGCCATGCTCCCCTGGTGAGCTCAGGGCCACCATGTCTTCCTACCCAGCCTGCCTGGCTCCACTTAGCTCAACTCCCCACAGACTCCCCAGCCGAGCTAATGAGAAACTCCCCAGCTGGCCCTGTATAAAAACGCATTTCATAAGTCTTTAAAATGCCGGGAAATTCTACATCTCTTTAGTGAGACTTTCCTGTTCCTTGAAAATGTCCCCTGGTCCTCATCAAGAAGATGAGGGGAGGGGGAAGAACACAAAAGGTGGACAACACCCCCCAGGGTAGCCTGGAGTTACAGGCCCCCGGGGTAGCTTCCACCAGGGAACACAGCAAGTGGACTCCTAGCTAGTACAGGAGGGTCAGGGTGGAACTCAGAGTAGGAAGCTCAGAGAGAGGGACTGTATGGGGAAAGTGGGGAGCAAGGGAGAGTCGGTCTTGGCTGCCTTGATTTGAGAACTGAAAGGAAAAAATGAGGCTGAGGGTGGTAGTCACGCTTATCACCCCAGCCCTTGAGAAGCTGAGACGGGCGGGTGTATCAGCTACCAGGTCACCCCTGAAAGCAGTGCAAAGCACCCCACACCCGAGACCTGAAGCCCAGCATCTATGTCCTGTCTCAAGCACAGAACTAAGGTGGCCAGGAGGGTCCTGGGGTCCCTGGGGGTTCAGTTTACTGCGGGTGACGAGTCACTCCACTGTCACGTCACCCTGCCTTCATCTAGGTCGAAGGTCCAGGACGTAAAGGAGCTTGCAGAGGCCTGGAATGTGAACAGCACGGGTGAATATGCTTAGGGGGCTGCAGGCTCCATCTCTGTGAAGCCCCTGGAATAACAAATAGTCAGTACACATTCTGGTCGAACAGGACTAGAGGGGCTCCACTGCCCACACCAGAAGCCCACTCTTCTGGACATCTCCATTGACTTACCTAGCCAAAACTTGGAGGTGACAGACTGCAGGAAGTGGGGGCTGACCACACCCTACCCCTAGCCAGAACAGGGTTAAAAGGAGGTTCTACCTGCTCTCCCCCAAAAGCCTGGAACAGATCCTCAGATCCTCGGTCGGAGCCAAGCCAAGCCCGCCACCACACTGCCCGCGACCTCCTCTCCCGGTGCCTGACTCTCAGTATGGCAGGGGCCCTGGAGAATGGTGATGGAAAGCCTTGTCACAGTGTCTGCCAGGACTCACCTTCTGCAGAAATAAGGCCTTCACGTAGGCACTTTCCAGGCAGCAGCAAAGGTTAGACCAGCTCTAGTAGAACCCTATACCAGTGCCAACCTGTCATCGCATCCCTGGCCTTTCTAAAAGGAAACAGCATTCTCTCAGGCAGGACTGCCATCTATGGGTGAGCTGTGAAGTTCATGCATGAGCTGCCTGGATTCAAATCCCTGCTTTGCTGCTTTTGGCTGTGTGACCTGGAAGCAATCAGAAGTGTCTCTGTGCCTCAATATTTTTATCCATATATACAAACCTCATGAGATCCGACTCCAAGAGGCATCTACCGTATAGCAGTGATGGTTTCTACTAGTCGGGACAACGAGACCGATCACGTGGCAGGAAGGTCTCCAACTCTGACCACAGGGCAGCATCAAAAGCCTCAAGCTGCGAGGCCAGCACAAGAGACCGATTACAGTGAGTGTTACAAACCACTAGCCTGGGTGTCACTATGCCAGAAGCAATCTACTAATCTGCCCAAGCAGGTCAAGGAACACTGATCAACAGATTCACCGTGTCCCACCTGTCTCCAACCCACACGGCCAGCCCTCCCGAGCCTCCGCCCTCAGCATCTCCATGCCTTGGCCCATAGTAGCCATGCTGGAAGAAAGCCTCATTGTCCCCAAACCCAGCTAGAAGAGGGCACCATCATCCAGTGACACCGAGGCTAGACAGTGACAGAAAGGCGAGCGACTCTGCCTCTAGGCTCAAACTGGTGACAGGCATGAGGACAAAGAGGCACGGGCTCCGCTGGTCAGAACCACACACGCACGTCCTTGCCAGGACTTTCCAAAGGGCTTTTAGAAGAAAGGGGAGCCCTGAAGGGGAAAATGGGATCCACCCCCACGGGGATAGACAAGAAGGCAGGTGGAGAGAAGACACGGGCAGGAGGGCAGGTTTAAGGCTGGAGACCTGAACACAAGCCTTCAAAATGCCCCCTTCCTAAAGCCATTCCCAAGACCTGCTTCTTACCTGGGACCAGGCCAAGAGCAGCTGATACAAGGAGTTTCTTTGGCCAGAACAAGCATTTTGAAAACATGAGTTATTCAAAATGGAACACCTCCCTTCTCTCCAGCAGGACGGCTGTGAAGGCTATGAAAGGGGAGCCCTGTCACCACATCACTGGCGGGAATGTGCAAGGGTGAAGCCGAAGTGGAGAATGGTCCAGGCACCTCATCTCAAGGTTCAATTCCACGCTGCTGTAGGACCGGACCACTACACTCCCGGAGCTGGACGCAGGTGTTCAAAGAGAAACCTGCACAAGGATATTCACAGCAGCACTGCGCACGGCAGCCAGAGATATGAGTGTGGGCTCTCGGGGACGAGTCCATCAACAGAGGACGATAAACAAAATGACGTCTGTCTAGATTGGGGGTCTCATTCAGTCATAAGGGACGGGGAGGCGACACAGCTGTGGGTCACTATGTAGGTGAAGGGGCCCAGTCTGTAAACACTCTCCAGGAGCCAGCGACTACAGGCAATGTCTAGAGCAGGCAAATCTAGGCCTGTGGAAGGCAGCTGAGCCAGAGAGTGAGGGTGAAGAGTAGGGAAAAAAGAGAGGGGCAGGGCTTCTTTAGGGGGCTTCGTGTCTTACTCAGCTGTGACAATGGTCCCACACATCTCTGAACATGAAGAGAGCCACAAAAGTCCTCTTTCAGTGAGTGAACTGATCTCTAAGCTGCTTTTAAAGCTGAGTTGCTTTTTTTTTTTTTTTAATCTAACAATTTTACCTGAAACTAGGCTCTCTGTACTGTCTCTGCAGATCTCAGATGACCTGGCAAGTCCAGGCCCAGTGCTCCACAGCACAGCCAGCAGAAGGCTGACAGCTACCTTTAGCAAGGCCTGTGTCAATTCACCTACTAGTTCACCTAGTCTATCATCAGGAGTCTGGATTGGGGGAAGAGACTCTGGCTGTGGTTTCCAGAAGTCTAGGGGGAGAGGAAAAGCTCTGGCTGTATCACTTAGGAGTCCGGGGGGAGAGGCTCTGGCTGTGTCCCCTAAGAGTCCAGAAGGGTAGAGGGTCCCTGGGTGAGTCATCTGGGGAAGTAGGAGTTTGAGTCGTGTCCTCTAAGATTCCTGAAGGAAAAGAGGCCTCTGGCTGTGGCCTCGAGGAGTCTGGGAGAGGGGAGCTCTGGCTATGGCCCTCCAGGAGGCTTTCCTACTGGCAGAGATCTTCTACCTTCCTAAGGAGTTCACACCTCAAGCTGTCAAGCAAGCGCAGCTGAGGCCAGAACCCCCTGCAATCATACACTGAATGCCATGGGGTCAGAAGACCCACACTCATCGTGAGTGCTCAGAAGCAACTGAGATTCGAAACAGTTCGGAACTTCTCCAGATTAAAATGTATCTTAAGATACAACACAGAGGGCGAGACAGAGAGAGAGAGAGAGAGAGAGAGAGAGAGAGAGAGAAAGAGCATAACCATACATAGCCCACACACAATACACATAGCCTTCACGTACCACACACACATTACATATAGCCCACATATACCACACATGCACAGTATACATGCAGCTCACACACACAATATATATATACACAATAAATACATAGCCCCACACAAGTCACAGCCCCCATACACTTTATATATGCACACACTATACATATAACCTCCATATGCTATATATAACACAATATACACATAGTCCATACACACCAGACACACACACAATATACACATAACCCACAAAGACCATATATTTGCCCACACAGATCACACACACATACAGAGCCCCCACATCTCAAACAGCCACAGTCATACATACACACACACACACACACACACACGCATGCACGCACCATACACTACACATATAGCCCCTACACAGCCTCCAGATTAACAAAGCCACACACATACTGCAAACAGCTATACACGGCGCATGCGCGCACACACACACACACACACACATACACACACCCCACACTCACACACTATGCAGAGATCTCATACAACACCCCCACATATGCTATACACCACACACAGTACATAGGCACCTCACACATACACACACAAATGCCCATATCTGACACACTCAGAAACACCGCACACATTTGCAACATACACATACCATACACACACCACACAAGCACACATCACATGCATATACGATACACCTCACACATATACCACCAATACTACTGCCACCACCGCCACCACCATCACTAACCACAGCAGCAGCAGCACCACCATAGCTCCTAAGTTTTGTGGGTATGAAAAAAATCAGGATCTCAGCCTGGGGAGATACCTCATCCAGTAAAGAGCTCCCACAAGCATTAGGACCCAAATTTGGATCCCCAAGACCCAGGTAAAAGCCAGGTGGGCTTGGCAGCACTCCTGTAATCCCAGCACTCACAAGGGGGAGACAAAATCTCCAGAGCTAGCTATTATACTCCATATACTAATCAAAACTGAGCTCCAGGGAGAGACTCTGCTTCAATATATAAGGTGGAGAGCAGTTAATAAAAACACCAGATATCAACTGTAGACCACATGGCAAAAGCACTCTTCCTCCCTCCCTCTCCCTCCCTCTCTCTCCCTCTCCCTCCCTCTCTCTCTCTCTCTCCCTCCCTCTCCCTCTTCCTCTCCCTCCAGGATCACAATCACATAAGAAACAGTTCATTTAAACCCCACATTGCTGAGCCCCAACCTCAACTCTGAACAGAGAAGGCTTTTCTCAGGGCTCAATCAGCAGCCCTGTGCTGCCAGTCCAGAGGCAGGAGGCAGCACCTCACCAGGTTGGAGAACACTACATATCTGTCATTCCTTCCCTGCCAGGCAAGACCAGGCCCTCCTTCATTGTCAGGGCCCAGATCAAGGACACCCTATCCCTAGAGTGGCTACAGAGTTCAACTGGTGGGAGGCAAGGAAGGCCAGGGCTGAGCACAGCAGACCGTCTTACACTCCGTGTCTCTATCTGAGTCCACCATCACACACATACAGACCTAGGTAGGGCAAGCATAGCAGGGCAAGGGCACAGTGGACAGCTTGTACCCCAGGCAGGTGGCCCCACACAAGGGGCTACCTGATACCTTCTGCTCTGCGCCTCCTGTGTGGGCCACCATGTGTCTCAGGGAACAGAATGCAGCTATGTCCCAGGAACAGGGAACACGCTCTACCAGAGACCATGCCAGAGTGCTCACAGAGCTACCGTCGAGTAGACTTGGTTCTCCCTGCTGAGTAGGCAGTGGTTAGGTTGCCTACTCTGGCCGCAGAAAGACCAGTGTTCAAGTCCCTGCTCCACAGCACCTTGGCCACCATACTACTCAGCAGCTCTAAGGACACCACCACTACTCCACCCCATCTGGCAAATGAGGACAGTAAGTCTCAGGAGCTTGTTAAGGGTCGCTGGGGGGACCTGCCCCCATAATCCTCAATGGCACCTGTTCCCATTTGCTGGTATAGTCAAGTGGCATCTTCTCGGTTTAATGAAAATTACTAGACAATGTGGCTTCATCAGGGCCTCTCCTCTGGCCCTATCCTCTTCAGAGGCCCCTAAACCATCCCACAGAAAAATGACAGCACTGCCACTGGAAAGAGTGGCACCTCAGAGAGCTATCACAATGATCCGAAGGGTAAAGTGTTCGCTGTAACTGGCACACATTAAGTTACATGCCTAATACATGTGTGTCATCGCCCACAAGCAGGGCTGCCGGCCACACTGCCTTCATCCTGTCCCAGGATTAGAGCTATCTCACAGCCTGCACTCAGGGGCCTGAGTCCAGCAGAACTGGAAACAGAAACTACCAGATGCTCTATTAAAAATCATCCCAACACACCAGAAGAAAGCAGAGCAGTCCACAGCCAGCTCCAGCGTGCCCACTTCCTGTCCACATTCATGAGCAGGCAGCCCAGAGTTCTCACATGGTGGCCATGGGGTTCCCTAGGTGATTCACAAGGGTCCGAGGTGCATGCTTAGCTCTTAGATGGAAACTGGAAAGTCTCACAACTCCCATCAATCCTGAGAGCCCAGGGAGGCCAAAGACTGTCCAGCACACCGTGGAATCACAGAAATGTAGGCGGCACAGGGCACCGTGGATACCCATGCCTTCTGCACACCAGACGATGCCCTACGACCTTGGCCTGCAGTCTAGGAATCTACAGCCTCTCTACCCCACAGCCACTACCTTACCACTTCCCTCACATCCGACTACTGTTCCCATCATGGGAGTGAGGGCAGCATAAACAGGCAGGGACGACAGCAGTCCTCCATCAGAGGCTTGGATGCAGTGAGTCCCTCTCAGGGGGCCGGAGCAGCCTGAGTTCACACACCCTCATATCTGTAAGGAACTAAACATCCTACTACGTATCTTTCTTTAATTTATTTTTCATTTATTTGTTTGTTTGTTTGTTTAGAGATAGGGTCTCTCTACATAGGTGGGGCTGTCCTGGAACTCACTACATAGACCAGTCTGAACTCACAGAGATCCACTTGCCTCTGCCTCCTGAGTGCTAGGACTCTAAGACACAGGCCACTATGCCCAGCCAGTCTTACTGTGTTTCAGCAACTACAGGGATGCATCTCTCCAGCACAAAGGGAGACAGGACAGCTTACCCCACCTGTCCCTTGGTCTTAGCTCTGTTTCCCTAGAACTGGAGCATCTCCATTGCTCAGGCTTCCAAGTCTCCCCAATGGAGGGAGTCTCTGTCACAAAGGGCCAGTTTAATAGACAATTCACAGATATAACAAACCCAACACCCAGGTCATCCAAGACACTGTGGACTCCAAACAGCACCCAGAGCCTCTGGGAAGGCACTAGGCCAGAAGCAGGGGAGCTGGGCTTCAAGGGCCAATTCATCACTCTCCCATTCAGTCTGTTACATCCTTCACAGTTCAGTTATTGGAAACCATCTTCAAGATTTTTGCTGGAGCACCAATGAGATGGCTCAATGGAAAGAAAGGGGAGCCCACCATACAAGCCTAGACCTGCCTTCCATCTCCAGAACCCACACAAAGGTAAAAAGAGAAGAACCAACTCCACAAATCTGTCCTGACCTCCACAACATGGCTCCTACACACACACACACACACACACCATGCACTAACACAATACTAATACATTTAAAAACGTTTGCTGAGTCTAAGTATTGCAGGTTGTTACTCAAAACTCTTTGTCAATTCAGTTTCTTCACTTAAGTGAGCTGGCTTCATAAGCCACACATGTCTACAAAGTCACAAATTACACATGCAACTCTTAATGTTAAATATGCATAGACCTGAACATGTACCCAACATTGCCCCTCTTGCCTCCATTTCCACAACTGAAAGAGAAGACCTGATGTAATGATTATCTGCTAGGACTCATCAGGCAAGACTGAACAGGCCTGGGGCCCCCCATGAGTCTGGAGGCCACTGTTCAGAATCTGGGGATACACCTGGAACAAGGTGGCTGAGAGGGACAAGGAAAGGAAGCCTGTCATCTTCCAGACAGAGAACTGGGAGCCAATGCAACGAGAGGCTCTGGCTGAATGCAGAGCTGCCACCTCAGAACTCCAGGGATCCAAAGCCAGGTCCAGTCTCAATCCCTGAGGACTGCCACAGAGGGTTACCAGTTAAAAAAGTCTCAACCATCAGTCACTTCTCACAGCTGGGAAACAGCTGCACAAAGAGAAAGATCTGAGGTAGAAAACCCAAGGCCCACAAAGGTCAGGTCACCCAGCACCCCACAATGCCACACATCCCACAAGTCTGAGCTTGTTCCTCCATTATCTCCCCCTGAAGGCATATTCTCAGGTCTGACAGCCCATCCCAGGGGCAAAAGTGCAGGAATGTTGGTTTCCGTTGGAGTTTCAATCTATTAATGTGGCTTCTATTCAATGTGCTTGCAAGCATGTCAGTGGCCTGCAGAGATGAAGATGCCACACCTGGCAGTGGGGGTTTACCATCCATCTATCTTGCCCAGAGGATGGGACCACAGCCCTTGGGAGGAGAAGGGCGAATCTGTCTCCGTATGGAATGGATTTCACTGGCCATATGGAATAGATATATAATCGTGTTGGATGGAGAAATCTGGACTAGACCCAGGAATGTGACATGAAGAATACCATTTTTATAACCAGCTGGGTGGTTTTCTGATTCCCTGGGCCAGTCCCCCAAGGCCCCAGCAATGCTCCGCCAGCCCCTGGGCACTTACCTGCTGCTGTCACAGAGGAATCCCAGGCCAGCGAGAAGTCCGAGGCCTCCCCCTCTTCAACTGGAAGAGAAGAAAGAAGGGCTGTGAGTTTGGAAGCTGTACACATAGGTCATAGGGTGGGACACAGGTCAGGGAGGATGGGAGCATTGTGGGGGTATTTATATGTCACAAGGTTGGGGCACAAAACCTACGACAAGGTGGCCTTTATTGGAGTCACGGAGATGAAAGCGATCAGAATAAAGCTCAAGGACTAGGGCATGCTCCTGCAAGCATGAGGACCCAAGTTCAGGTCCCCAGAACCCACTCAAAGCTGGACACCACAGTATGCATCTATAATTCAGGTGCTTTTATGGTGAGATGGGAGGCAAAGACAGGGAAATCTCTAGAACCTCATAGGTCTGGTAGTCTGGTGTACACAGCTACAAACAAGAGATTTTGTCTTAAACAAGGTAAAAGACAAGGACCAACACCCAAGGTTGTCCTCTGTCCTCCATGTGTACACACACGCGCGCGCACACACACACACACACACACACAGATTATAAATAATAAAAAGTACCAAGTATAGAACGTGAATGGCAAGTAAGTACTGTCTCCGTTACATTTCTACAGCCTTGCATCCTGGCAGACATCACTAATCAGTCACAGCACTGCCTCCCGCCAGACATATCAGAATCTTTCTCTACTCAGTGCTATTAGTACATACAGTTTGCACTCAGGAGCAAAACATCTGCCACCCATTGAAATGAAACAGTCCCCGATCTTGCAGGCATTTCCCCCTACCAAAGGCCACACTGCCTACACTAAGCTACAAAAGGGGACTTGACGATGGCAAGGAGAAGACATGGTGGCTCTTGGAGGTTGAGAAAGTTCAGCACACTGTTCTACACTAGGAGACGCAACCTGCAGACAGACCTCAGGACACACAAAGGCCCGCTCTCCCAAGGCAGATAGAATCACTGCAGCTCGGTGGCTGGTGACATGGCACAGGAACTCAGCTTCCCCTACTTCAGCCTGGACCCCACAGAATGAGGCTGAACAGGGATGGAGTCTCCCCTATCCCAGACCCCAGCACTTGAGACCAGGCTGGTGGGGAACAGGGGAGAAACACTATACAGCATAATAGCACTCTCCTGGAATCAGTCCCAGGCTGGAGCACATAATAATATTAAAGCTGGGTTATGGACTTTGTAAATGGAACTTTGTTTAAGCCAAAAATGTGCACACATGTTTTTCAGATTTAACAGGCTCTGTAGCTCTGCACACGTGCAAGCTTAAAGGACCAGAACCACCCACCTCTCTGCCCTTGATGCTGTGGCTGGAAGAGCTGGGTGCCCACTGAGACAAGTGCTGTGCTCAGTGCTCCCGGGTTGAGGAGCACCTAAAGTCTACGGCTAATGAGAGCCTGTGCCAAGTTCAGGCCCCTACTCCAGGTGGTCCACAAAGAAAGGGTCCTCTATACACCAGGGCATCAAGGACATGTCTAGAATCCTAGCCAGCTTGAAGACAAGGAGTCACCCAGTGAAAAGCGTGACAGAGCTGGCTGTGGTCAGAACCTGGGTTCAAATCCTGGCTCCAGGCCTCACTAACTACGTGGTCCACTCAAAGCTGTTGAGTTCTGAAGTCTGACTTCCCAAGTCCCTGACCCTGAGGATGCTCCTTCCCCATGAGAAGAGCTCGCCTCAGTCATGAGAGAAAGCAAATGTGGACACATCTACCATTTTGTATGCTGTAGAGTGGCAAAGGGCTGAGGGCTGCTCTGTCCTGGAAACAAGGAGCTGCAGAGGCAGGAGGAGGAGAGTGGTCCAGTGCGGCTGGCAAGGAACATTAGAGCTAGCAAGCCATGGTGTAGAATTCCTGCAGTATGTACAGTGGCCCTGACCATGGTCCTCTAAGTGAGGGGCCCATACTCCAGCTGGCCTTGTGTCTGGAACATGAATGTGTTTTCCCATAGTTGCTGGCATGCAATGCCCCCCAATGCCAGCCCTGGCTCACATTCTGCCTTCTGAAAGTATGAGCATATGGCCTTTATACATTCTTGATGAGAAAAAGAAATGCCCCGCCTGTCCCATTCCACTTATGCTCTTCACTGTCCAAAGCCATGTGAATGAAGAGGGTTTTCTACCTGGCCAGGCTCTGCTATTCAGTGTGAGTTCCCAACATGACCAACAAGGACAGCAGGCACAGAAAAGGAAGTATACCAGGTGCTGACCAAGGGGCTGGGAGGACTTTTCTCTGGTGGCCCAAGGACCCAATGGCCCAGGTGGGAGGCCCCACATCCTTAAACTGGAATTCTCCTGCAGAAGCACCAAGAATCCATGATGGCTAAGCATGTTGGGGGATGACCAATCAGTACAAGGCTGGCCTAGCAGCACACCACAGGGATTACCCACCATCCAGGGGTGAAGCTTTCTGGAGACCTCCCCAGGTTCCACAGGTGACAAGTTTATGAGATCCAGCATCACTAGAACCAAGACACACCTCTCGCCATGCCCAGCCTTCGGGGACGGGGAGGGCGCATCTGTGAGGAGCTTGGCGTGAGACCAGAGGCCGGTGCAGAGGGCGCTATGTCCACGTTGGTGCTGCACAGTCTACAGACAGGAGAAAGCATGAAGCTCAGCTCTCAGAAGGTGAGTGTGCATGAAGAGCCTGGGAGGAGCTGAATTTATGACCTGTAGCCCCAGGCCAGCCATCTGCAGGAAGCCCTTCTGCAAAGAGCCCTAGAGAGTCTACAGTCCAATGTTTTCTATGACATTTGCTAAACAAGATCTGTCACCTGTTGGAAGACCACAGCCTCTACTCCAAAGTCTCTCACATCTCCCTCTTATCCCATCATTCACTTCTGGTGGCCATGGGCACTGGGTTAGTTTTGTCTCAAGGGGATCTCAAGCTGGTTTCCCTTCGGATCCCACAAAGTAGCTCCATTTCAGACGCAAGCAATTGTGTCCAATACGCTGTTCCCGGGGGCATGAGTGCAAGAAGCACACACAGAGGTCAGGGAACCAGAGAGGCTGGACTTGCCCTAGGTCACGTGTCAGACAACTGGGCCAGTCTCTCCTCACCCAAGTGTACCAACTCCATAAAGAGTTTATGTCTAGCTCCCCCGCTGCTCAGTTCTCCACTGTCTTGGCCCCACCCAGAGATCCACCTCCCAATTCTTGGGCTTTCGACTACCCCATTTCAGTACCATCTCTTCACTGCCAATGCCAGTGCCTAACTCAATGCACAAAGCAGGAAGCACAAACGTCTGAATGAATAGGCAAACATGGACCCCACAGAACAAGTCCCCCCTCAAGAGCCTGCTGGAACAGAGCTCTGTTTTGAATCAGGCTTTGGTAAGGCAGCCCTAGACACACACTTGCCTGTCCAGGGCAGGGTCCAGGAGGCACTCACCACATGGCTTGGCCTCCGCAGATGGGAAGTCTCTTGGACTTTCAGTAGCCCCTGGAATGAAGAGCTGGGGAGCCTGGCAAGCACTGCCCTCACTCATGCCCTGGACTATGGCCGCTAAGGACGGCTCTTCAGAGAGAACCCAATGGCATCTACTCAGACGGGGCGGAACGGTCACCTCTGACATTCCAGGAGGTTCCTTCCAGCACTGTGTGCAGATCAGAATTCTTAGAAAAGACAGGACCGGAAAGGGCTGGGAGGCTCATAGAGGGCATCTGCCTGGTGGCAACAATCCAAGGGCAGCTCTGACCAATGCCTCCTGTGGGTGTGGGGGGTGGGGGAGAGGGGAGAAGGATTCTAAACCTCTGTAAAGGCTTCAAACATCAGAAGCCCACATTCTTTCTCTGCTGTGGGATGGATGGCTGACTGAGCCTCGGGAATAGGTGAGTACTACCAAAAGCTGCCTCCGTAACTCCTCCTCTGGGATATGCAGAGTTTGACCCCCTGTGTACCATAGTGGGATTTGCATCTCCACAGAGGTACCAGGCAGACTGGGGGATTTGTGTGCTGGCCTCTGAGCTGTAGACTGCAATGACAGACCAGCACGGTTAGGCGGGTGGCCGCCGCCAGTCTAACCCACTTGCTCCTGGCTGGAGCCGAGTCCTCCACCAAAGGGCAAGGCCTCCCCAACACTTCACAGATGCAGAAGAGAAGGCACTAGAGACAGAAAACGATGGGGAGAATGGGACAGAGGTGATGAGAATGGAAAAGCATCCTCTAGCCCAGCAGCCAGCTAACTCAACAGAGCACTCCCTCCCTTGGCCTGTGGCAGAGTCAGGCAGGACCTATTTCGTCATAGGCAGCAGAGCTAGGCGGACCGCGCACTGGAGACAGTTCTAAGGTGACAGCATCGGGAAGTGAAGGAGAAAAGGGAAAGGCCCAGAGCCCCCTCTGAACTACAGCGCTCACCCCAGACCAGTGCTCACGAGGGGTCCAGAGGACAGGCTCAGAGGCTGGCTTCTAAACACCTGTGCAACGGGCCTTTTTTTTTTTTTTTTTAAAGAAAGGATCATTTTCACCAAAAATTATCTAGGAAAATGTTCCCCGTACCTACCTGCCAACAAGGCCAAGAATCCCTGTACTCTTTTGGAGAGTTTTTTTTTTTTACTCTGGGTCATGCTTCTGGGGTCTTAGTAGACTCTCTTCCTTTTTGCAGGGGAGCAGGGCTCACCTTGGGTCCAAAGAGATTCCTGAGAGTCCCCTTATCCAATGGGAAGTGGTAAGCCAGGCAAGCTCATCTTTAGAGAAGCCACATCACCCCCCCCAGGTTAGGCCCCAGGAAGGTAAAGGGACCCTGTCAGCCAGAGACTCACTATCAAACATGAAGGAGAGCCTTGCTGCTCAAGGAATAAAAACACACGGGGCTGAGAGTAGAACTCAGAGACCCAGTACTAGGCATGTATGTGGGAGGCCTGAGGCTGATCCCCAGCAACACACAAATAGACAAGCACAGACAAAGCAGAGGCTGGCCTATCGCGTGAGTCCGTGTACAGGCTGTGTGCTGTGCAAAGTGCCAAGCAAGGTAGCGAAAGGGAGCTGAACTACGTACGAACTACTGTGCTTACCGAGCAGTGCATCCTGGTACGGGCTGTGGATGCCCAAAGTGCTGGAATGCACAGCCCAGTCCCTGGTCATCTCTGAAATCAAGCTTACAGGAAAGACGACCATGTTCAAAAACAAACCAAGTACCCAGCACAGCACAGGCTCCTTCCAGACCCTGCCCCAGTCCCTCAGCACCAGCTAGGCTCTAAGGGAAGCCTAGAAACAACGTGAGTGTCACTCCCAACCCCGAAACTTTGTGTTCCCTATCCTCACTGGTCACTTGCTAAGATGAGGATAACTAGCCAGACACAGCAGAACACGCCTGTCATCCCAGCCCTCAGGAGGTGAAGACTGGACAATCACAAGCTAGCCTATGGTTATGGGGGAGGGAGTGGGGAAGGAGATGGCTCACAATCTTAATTGCAGACAGATCAGCATTTCCTTGAGTGAAGCTAATTGGCAGCCAGGACCCTGGGTTCCCTTTCATGGTTCTCTGGCCACACCCCCAGGATCAGCACTTCACACTGAAACAGCTAAGTTGATTGTAAAGAAGATTAGATCAGCATCAGCTATATAGTAAGCTTACATAGCAACCCTGTTTCAAACCACCACTATCTTAAGAAAATAAATTTTTAAAAAAGAAAACAAAAGAAATAAGAAAATCTTCTTCATCTGCCCTGCCATCTGCGCCCCCATAAGCTCCAGGATAAAGGGAAAGAGAGAGACCTGCAGAGAGTGGCTACTACAGCAAATGAGGTGGCAGCAGCGGCAGTCATAGAGGTGGTGGTGATGGTGGTGGTGGAGCTTAGGTGTAAAATTTTTAAGTGTTAGAAATGGGGATCTGGCTCAAAGGACCCCAACCACAGACAGCAGCACTCATCCAGCTCACACCTCTTAATGTTGGATGGAGATGCAGCTTCATGGAGGTTCATGGAGCGGATGAGAATTGGGAGAACACACACATACACACACACACACACACACACATATATATACCAGCGGTGGGGTGACCACAGTCATAGGGAAAGCCAGTCTGTGCAGAACCACAGTAGTATCTGGCACCATGCTAGTCATCCAACACCTGCTCCCCTTCATCCTCCAGCCTTGCACACGGGGGTCCCTTAAGCCACCCCCTTTCTGGCAAGGAAGAAAGCCCCAGGAAGTGACCACATCTCCCAGGAGCAGTGCAGCTGCTTTCAAGTGGGGCTTCAGATCACAGGCAAAGAAGGAAAGAAAGCAGGAGAGAAAGAAGAGAAAAATCCGTGAGCAGCAGCCTTCACTTGGTTGTTCCACCCTGATCTAGCCCAGTCCTAGGCAAGAACAGAAAGCAAACAGAATGTCAGAGCCATGTGCCATGTCAACACCAGCAAGAAACAGAACGAGGAATTGGGGAAAAGCAAAGACAACAGGGCAGAGGCCGGGTGCCTGGGCAAACTAAGACATCTTCTTTTTTCCTCCTCTATTGGAACTGTTTCACATTTCAGTCAGAAGAACTAGACATGGAGAAGTAGAGGGCCTTGGAGTGTGGTGCAGGCAGCCCTCACACCTGCTCCTCTGTGATGGTTCCAAGCTGGTGAGGTAATAGGCAAAGGCACAGTTCAGACCACTTACATCCTTCCCTAAAACCCTGCCAGAACTGTAGCACTAAGCCTTTCACTGATGCCTCCTCAGCTGCTGCCAGAAAACACAGGCTCTGCTGATCCATCTCTCGGAAGGTAAAACTGAGTCCCACGGAAGCAGAGAAGCTCACCACAGCTCAGTCAAGCAGGCCTAGAATCCAAGTGTTCTAGCTCTAGACTCTCTACATCAGAACAAGCTGCTGGGGTGACTAGGTCCTCAATTAACCAGCTCCTGGGGGTTGGGAGGCGACAACATTCATGATGCCAGAGCAATATTGTCAGCCAGAGCAGCCACACCTGCAGCATGTCACAAGTGCAGAGCCTCATCCTGGGCATCCAGCCTCGGGAATCTGTACTTCCCACACAGGTGAGTCTGACTTGTGCTGAAGGTATCATTCACTGGTCTAACAGCCCAATAAAATAGGGCATATATTAACCCCATTCTACAGATGAGAAAAAGTAAGGCTAAGCAAGTTCTTGTGGAGCATGGAGCTGGACTTGGGTCCTTAACCCTTTGTTTTCCTTCTACTTCTAGAATGTGAAGCTCTGGCCCCAGATGGAAGAGGACAGTTCAACAAAGCCTGGAATTTAACTCACTCTCAGCATCCCATTCTGTGACCCCACTGTCCACAGACTCTTTTATCTCCCATCCCACACTCTCAGCACCAGAATATCCTAAGTTCAGCTCTTGGGTGTCCCCAGGTGCACAAGCCCCTTAAGGCAACATAGGAAGCCCTGTGAGACAAACAGCCTGCTGGGAAGTATCTAGTGGGTGGCTCTCTAGGATGAAAAAGTTCATATCTGCGGCGACCAACACTGCCTGTGATAGAAATTCTCCAGGCATGGCCAGTATCAACTTACACATCCCTGCCACTGAGCACTGGGCTGGGGAAGGATGGGGAAGGCTCACTGCATCAGTGGGCAACCCTGCAGGGGGCAGGGGGAGAGCAGCAGGCTGCTGAGGGGACACAGAAACCCTGCCTGCCCACTCCCTCAGCTCACCCTACCTACCCTGACAGGATTTGCTTGTAATTGTCAAATGTTTAAACAGAGAATTCAAGAGCCACTACCTTTTTCTTACTTCTTCCTAGAATTAGCACCTGTTTTCTTTTTATAAAAGTTGCTGACATATGGATACATGTATACAATGTATAAAATGAAGAAATTGAACAGTTAAAGTCAAGAAACTCGAAGAGCAACTTCTCAGGCATAAACACATTGCTACAACTTTGCAAAAGGCTGGAGCAGCTCATGTAACTGCAGAAGGCAGACGCTTCTGCAGGATTCCTGCCTCAGCATGAGTGAACACAGCCAACATCTTTTCCCATCAAATCATACACAGAGACCATTGCTACTGATGACCCTCTGAGTCCCACCACAGGAGGCACGAGGACTAATTTAACCAGTCCCCTGTTGCTAGATGCCCAGGCTGCTTCCAGCTGTCCCCTACCGCCAGAGTGTCTATGCTGCAACACACATTTTCAAACACCACACCAGGCCAAGAGACCGTACAACGATTTTTCCTAAGATTAGCTCTTGGATACAGGGTTTCTAGAACAAAGACTCAGCCCCATAGAGCCTATTAGGACATGCTGTCAATGTGTTTGACTTTCTAGCCCTCGGAAGGAGGTACTACTGTAAGTGACCAGAAAAATAAGACTGGACTTTGACCTCTGACCACTACACTATGAACTCTGTCTCAGGCTTTGTGTTCCCAATGGCCCTAAGATGTAGGTCCCCAGTTTACTAATGAGAAAAACAGACCCTAGAACCTAGGTGCTAGATGCATTTGGTTAGCCACATCATAAAAGCAGTGGAGTTTATGCTTCAATCAGGCCTGTCTTCCTAGCACAGAAGCTTACCTCTCAGCTCTATACTACCTGCCTCTCTCAGCAAGTGCAGGGCAGTTAGTATCTAAGCTTCTCAGAATGTCTGCACCTTCCCAGAAAGACAGAAGCTGATTGAGAAGGTGGAGTTGAGACTCCTCTCTCACAGGCCTTGAAGACAAGGCTCTAGAAGAGGCTGATCTTGAGTATACCAACCTAAGTCAATCACAAACTCTCCTTGCTTACAGTGTGACCCCAAGCAATGTCTCTACCCTTTCAGTCTTAATTTTCACATCGTAAAAGTAAGGGCAATAAAACTCCCATTCATTTGGAAGACAATGAGAAATAACAGAAGCAAGGAGTTTGCCTTAGTGTCTCCAAAGAGGGGTGACACTAAGCAGAATTACTCTTTGCTCCCCCGCATCCCTGGCGAACTTCCTGTCCGCCTGGCTGATGGGTCTCTGCTTGCAGTTAAGCGTCTTCTGAATGCATTTCCTTTCACGCCATCATCCCATGTGTTCTCACTGACCCACAACACGCACACATAAACATGCATTCCTGACATGACGTGATTCTGCACTGTTTTGATGGTAACTCCAGGTCTCTCCTACCAGTTGCCCAACTCTGAAGGCTGATGATGGCGTGGAGGGCATCGGAGCAGTACATGGAGGGGCCACAGGCCATCCACAAGCAGACTGCATGGAGGCACCAGCTGTGCACTGGGAAAGGCAAGTACCAGGACTGCAAATCCAAGGATATTAGGGGAACCCAGCCCCACACACAGGTGGAGGCAACCCACACCAACTGTGACTATTCAGGGCAAAGGGGAAGAAGGGGAGAGTCTCACTCTCTTCTTTTTGAAGAATAGCATCATCAAGTAGAAACCAGTACATTTTTATGAGCCCTTAACAACTTGGCCTCTGTGCTGACATACCATAAATGAATGTCAGAGCCTCGTTATACATGTGGTTTATTTTAAACACCCACAAAGAGGAAACTGAGGCTCTTATTGGAAACTGATGTGTGCATGTGTGTGTGTGCATGCAATCAGAACCTAAGGAGTTACTATTTTAAAGTCTGATTTGAGAAGGGGACATTCCATGGGCACAAGTGTGTTGCACACCCCACTCTACTCCCTTGTCCACCCCCAGTGATTACCATGCCCATGGAAAGACCTTCAGGAGCCCAAGCTTCCCCACTAGACGGACAGCTGCTTGCACCTAGGCAGGGCTTCCCTCCCCTGAGCCAGCCCAGGATCTCCAAGATCACCTGAAAAGCTTTTCTACATCCAGCACCCACATCAAGAGGGAGGGCCACACACTCACTAGCAGTGGCAGACTAACAGCAGGGAACTCCTCAGTGATGGGCATTCTCCACACTCCCACCAAGCATAAGTATATACCTGCTCACGCGTGCATGCATGCAAACACACATGCACGCGCGCGCATACACACACATGCACATTGATGCTGCATCATAGTGCTATTCTGTCCCTAAACGCCCTCCTTCACACACTCCTTAGCTTCCTTCTCACACACTGGCTGCACTAGGAACACCTTTCTAATATATTTTAGAACAGACATTTTTGGGAAAAAAAAAATCTTTTCCTGAGTGGGTATAGAAGCTTATGAGCGGAGGACTCTGGAGACTGAAGCAAAATTGCCAAGAATTAAAGACTAGCCTTGGCTACATAGCAAGCTTGAGGCCAGGCTGGGCTATGTGAGATCTTAAACTAAAATCAGAAAGGAAGAAATGTTTTCCTAACCAATAATAACAATGATCAAACTTATGAATAGCAATATGAACCAAAACCTGGAAGAGCTGGGCACTCCCTACATGTGGAGAGCAGCGAGGCTGTCAGCACTACTGCTCCAGACTGCAGGAATCACTAACCCATCTAAGACAGGTGACAGCCCCATCTAAGCCCGGTGATAGCCAGGAGCTGCAAACCAAGGGCAGCGCTGGGCAGAGTGGTGGGCACGTGGCTCCCACCTACCACAGCCCTTGGGGGAAAAGAAGGAAAGAGAAGAGACATATTTGGTCCTCTCCCGATACCAGGGCTCAGGGGCACAGGCCCATTTCACTGCGCATCGAACTGTGCATCCATCTGGGATGGACCAAGGAGAGACTGAGCCTCAGGGAAGCGCATGCCAAACCCTGTCCAAAGCAAAGCGCCAGGAAGAGGCTGTGGATGGGGAAGAAGACTGAAACAAAGATGCATGCAGCCCTCACAGAGTCATGAGAAAGCCTGTCACTGGGTAAGGGACACACTGCATCCCTACAGCCCAACCATGTCTGTCTCATCCCACAGCCCTGGAAGACCCAACACTTGCCAGATGCAGGCCGCCTACAGAGATCGAGTTCATTTTTCTTATGTCCTATGATAATACATGGCTGTGTTTATTTAACTTTCGGCTTTGGACAGTGGAGAGATGGAACAGGAAAATCAGCTTGGCTCCCTTCAAAATACAGCAGCCCACACATCATGAGAAGACACCCACACAGACGCTCCTCTCCACCCTCCAAGAAGACACATCTGGCCCACTGCAGGCAGGGAGGGCCCTTGGGGCTGGAGTGAGGGGGAGGCTCAGTTCATCCACAAGAACTGTATGCCCCCACTGGCCAGAGTCTCAGGCACTCCTCCCCATGGGCCCCGACCTCAAAGAGCTTTAGGTGACCGGCTGTATGAGAACCAAGATATGCCCAGGTCCCCTTGATGACAGAGCCTGAAGGAGAGAGTGGGCTTCAGGGAGAAAGAAGTCATATGACAGGGCTGCCTTCCCCTCCCTCGGCAGCATGCCAGGCTCCCTGCAGGCAGAGGGGGCCCTCTGGGCAGACTGTCCGATCTGAAAAGACCTTCTCCCTGCTCTTATGCACTAGGTTTGGGATGTTCTATCCCTGTGGCATCTGAAGCAGGCTCCCCAGGCTCAGGACAGAGACACCGGTGCTGGGAACTGGAGTGTCCACCCAAGACCACCCAGCAGGACCTGGATGCAGGGAATGTTTCCACACTACCATGGCCATGGAAACTCTCCCAAAATGATAGAACACAGCCTTCATCTAGACCTGACAATCACAAAGCCCATGCCCTACTCTTCCCACCCCAAGACCTTCCCTCATGTGGGATGTCCCCATGCCAAAACTCCACCGGGAAGCCACTCCCTGCAAGTGGCAATACCCTCCTACATTAGTCCCCACCCAATCCCCAGCTCCTCCATACCCAGGCTCAGCCACCTTGATAAGCAAATAAGAAAAGGGGCTCAATATCCACAGGGATTGAGGCAGAGAAGAAAGTATAGAAGGAAGTCATGGCTTGCAGGCTCCACATCCCAAGGAGAACAAGAGAAAGACCCCTACAGCAGAATTAAGCCCCCGTGACCCCCACCCTGTCCCCAACACATCCTGCTCCCTGGTCTGACATACCCAGTCTCCGTTCACAGGTCGGCAGGGAAGCACACTGGGTATGTCTAGCCTGTTCAGGACCTGAACACAACAGAGCACAAGGCTGCGAGTGAGACGTAACCCCTGACACTAGGAACTGTGGGTACTTGGCTTGCACCCCACTTCTCTATGCCTCAGTTTCCTAGACAAGATCAAACAGGGGCCACACTAGTGTAGACCCTGAGAAGGTGGGTTGTGAGTTGGAAGTCAGGGTTTGGCCCCTGGGGTACAGTGAAAGGCCTAATGAAGATTGACAGTAGGGGCGGTGCACCTGGTGACACCAAGCGAGCAAACACAGCTAGCTCTACAGTCACCTAGCCTCCCATCCAGGAAGAACTACACTTGATTCTTCAGAGTGCTGGGTCAGGAAGAGCAGGACCACGGGTCACATCACGTGTCATACGACACATGTCACAACGGACAGCTCTTGCCACAGTGCTTCAAGGCACTCCTTGACAAGCACCAGGTGTACTGCTCATTGTTGATCACCGACTCTGGTTTGGAGACTAGGTGGCATAGGCAGGATGCATGTCAGTTACTTCCTCACTTTCTCTGGTGATCGAAAGGCTGGCAGCAACCATCTCCCTAGGGTCCCAAGGACAACACAGAGCAGGTTGGAGGTTGCCCAGCCACAGACTGAGAGTGCAGAACAGACCAGCCCGGCTGCAGAGAGCAGACCCTCCTGCAGTTGCAACCATGCTTGCTGTAATGTTTCACTCCGCCTGCTGAGTCCTCTCTCTGTCCAAGGCTGGTGCCCACTCAGTCCTATCCGTCTGCCACCAGTGCCTTACCTGGAGACTCTGGCTAACAGTAACTGATTCTCTTACCATCTCAGCTGAGCCCCTCTGTGATGGACGCCCCACCTGACCTCATTACCCAAGACATTTCCCTGCACTACAAAGCTTCACTCCCCTCTGCTTCCCCTAAAGATCCCCTAAAGGGCCTAAACCTTCCTCAGCAACCTATGCAGCCAAGACACGCTGTAGCCAAGCACCAGGCTTGCGTGGGTTGTGCCCCAACCTACTCTTCACTTTGCCGGCACACTCGCAGCCCAGATCCATCTCCCAGTACAGCACCTACCATCTAGTGGTTGTTCTGAATTCATCCAAGGCCCTTTGTTTCTTTACCTTGCAAAATCCCCAAGATTGCAGGAAAAACATTGAAATACAGGTGCACACATAGAGAAAGACAGCTGACGCATAGAACGCCCTGCCAGAAGCACTGTGGGTTGGTGAATAAGAACACTCACAAGAGCTTACACCACCCCTTTTTAACACAAGTGGGCCCCAGGCACTGAGCGCTCTTTGGCCCTCGGGTTGCAAGGCAGGGCTGTAAAGAGCAGCTGTGAGAAGTCCACAGGCCCACAGGGATGTGCCAAGGAGGGGTGCCTGGGTAGATGGGATCCTGGAACCATGTCTCAGAAACAAAACTGAGGAACAGATACCGCTAGCCCAGTGGGACAGGCTGTCTTCAGGCATCTGAAGGACTGTCACTGGGAAGAGGGAATGAGCTTGCTGTGTGGCCCCAAGGGGTCAAATTGCACAGACCAAGCAGTGGAATTCTGGACAGAGGGATTCCAAAAGGAACAGAGGATTCAATCAGCAAAGGCTACTTGAAGGAAGATACAACCGGGAGGAGGCAAGGCTCCCAGCAAGGGCGTGGGCCAAGCAAAGCCCCTGGAACTTCTGGTGACTACAGAAGAGTCAGGTTGGAGCTGCGAAGGACAAATGGACTTTGAAAGACTCACCCTCGCCTGCTCCCCCAGAATCTGTGCAGTCTAGGCTCGGTAGGCTCTCACAGGGACCCAGAATCCAAACACTTCTGTGCACCGCAGATGAATGGCCCTCCAATGCACACCTAAGCCACTGTGGTCTTAACAACTCACAGGGCAAATGAGGTCCCACCTCAAACAAAGAGGGAGAACTCCAGGAATGAGAAGAGCCTCATTACATGTGGGAGCAGAGTGGGTTAAATCTGACTTGGAGTTCTGCCCCAGCTTGGGGCTGCAGCTGGCTCCCCAGCCCTCTGGGAGACTTTGTCAGCTGCTCGGGCCCCACTTGACTGGCCTGTCTCAGCCACCCAGCCTGAAACTCCAGCTCTAAGGAACAGGGCAGCTGGCCAGAGGCTGGGGGAAGGTCATAGCCTGTGGAGGAGATTCCGACACAGAATCTCATATAGGGCACATGCCACAGGGAGCAAAGCAGAACCATGCTCCCTGCTCCTCTCTTCCTTCCCCTGCACCTACAGGCCTGTGGCTGGAGCAGACCTTCAGGAACGCAGCCATGTAGGAGTCACAGTATGACTTCACAGAACTTGGGCACCAAAGACTGGCAGCTGACTATCTATGGCAAAGCAGAAGGGGCGGATCCAACGTCACAGAGATGCACTGAGATAAAAGCCAAACTGACACACACCGAGCGATTTTCCTCCGTTTCTCCCAGTTCTGTGGAGGTATGCTGTACGAACACGGTGAATTGTGTGGTGCAATAAATTGGGGTCTGAGTATTGGGAGCAGAAGCAAGGCCCCAGGGATAACCCCAGGCTTGTCCCACCATCATTCCTGGTGTCACAAAGGCAACAGCCCTGGGAGCAATCTCCAGGGGATGGGCTGCCTGGGCTTCTTCCAGAAAACACAATTAAAACAAACACCGGGGCTGGTGACATGGCTCGGTGGGTATCACCACACAAGCCCGACAGCCTGAGTTCTCCCCAGGACCCGCATAAAAGTGAAGGAAAAAAACAATCCCAGAGTTCTCCTTTGACCTCTACATGTATGCGCGCACACACACACACACACACACACACACATGTCATACACACATATAATAATTAAATTCCTTTAAAAAATGGCAATTCAAACCCAAAGGGACGATGGTACTGTGTCTACCGTTCTTGAGTATGAGGATTGGCAGACCCGGCCTAGGAAGCAGGCCAGGTGTCTTCTCAAGAGGAAGCTGGGTTCCTGGGCTTGTTCTACTGCTAGGCAACTGGACTTTCCTGCACACAGTGAAGCATCACTGGTAGCAAGCAGAAAGCACCATCTCTAACAGGATGGACTGTGAGAAGGAGGGAGGACCGCATGGTGTGGGGGGAAGGGATGCATCTTCCATGAACTGCTCTCGAACCAGACCGCAGAAATGCTAAACAGCAGTGACATACACACACGGGAGGGCAAGTGGGTAGCTGGGGCTGGGGCTAATTTTGTGCCTTATGCACTCGTTAGCAAGTAATATTTTGAATCCACTGCCTCACCACCAGGGTACTTCATGATGAGCTTGGGGCACAGTATAGTGCCACTCATTCAAATCTAGCCCTCCTGGACTGGGGGACTCGGAGAAAGGCCTCTGTACATCCTTTACCTGTGTATACTAGACACTGGCGGGGCTCCACCTAGGACCCACCCATCCTAATATCCCACATGTGACTTGTGAATTCAACCCTACAGCCCAAAGCTGACCAAATGGACCACAGCCCACTCATGCCCAGTCACCCTGAACTTGGATTTTCCAAGATGGCACAATCATCTAAGGGCCAGTAGCAACAAGGGGGCATCAGCCTCCAGACACCCACTAATCAGCCCTGCTAACAGCACCCCACCTCCTATCTGTGCAGAACCCAAGGGACCCGGCCTTTCCATCCAGCTAAAAGCATCTATCTCCCCTATGTCCCCTCTCCAGTGGAGCCTCTCAAGTGTGTATCCCCACTCCCAGTCTAACGTCCGATCCTCCTTACCGCACTAGTTCCCCCTTGGTTTCTTCTCTTGCTCACTCTCTGTCCTCCCATGGAAGTCCCCTTTGGCTTATGCTGTCTAGTGTCAAGAGCAGCCACTGCATCCTGAGTGACAGGAAAGCTTGCAGTAGCCAGGACAGTAGTTGTGCTGTCCATCAGATAGTGCCATCCTCATTCCCTACCCAGGAGAGGCCCAGTGCTTCCTAGGCAAGGTGGACACACACACACACACACACACACACACACCCAACCTGGTGAGTCAGGAGTCACTCATTTGAACTGCTCAGAGGGAGCTGGAGGAAGCAAAGAGCAGTTCCTTCCTGAAGGACACAATCAGGACTTGTGCGAGGGCCACGCTTCCTTGTCAACACCTCAGAAGGTCAGGAAGCACCACTATTGCAGGGTCTAGCAAAGGATGCCAGGAGCCAAGAATGGGATCAGATAATTCTGTTGCCCAGCCCATCAAAGCTGGGGACGTCAGGCAGGTCTGTAATATTAGCTTTTCCAAGCACTGTGTCTGTAGGATGAACCATTCATCTGCCTTCTGTGAAATGAGGGTGAATGAAGCACCCTGGGAATCTAGGGTTGTTGTTGGGTACCTTTCCAGAAAAGGGTGGGTCCCATTCTCCTAGGGGAAACTAAGGCTCAGAGAAGACACACGCTGGGTCCTCAGAAGGCAAAATCATCCAACCCCTCCCAGCTCCAATTGAACCACCAAAGTTAACTTATGAGTCTATACCCAGAGAGTTTGGCTAGTCACTACTGTCTCCTCAAACACCACCACAAAGAGAGTATACCCTGCAGACTTTCTTACTCATTTCTCTAACTCATGGGAGAGCAGGAACAAGGCCTCAAACAGTTCTGGCCATGGGGGCCTGGGGCATGAGCAGAGAGGCAGCAGAAGGCCAGCTTCCTTGGGAGCAAGATGGAGGTCGTGGGGACAAGCTGAGCAGCGTCCAAGCCTCTCAGGAAACAGCTGTGATGCACTGGCCTCACCCCGCAGTGGCTCCTTCCTGCACCCACTCATTATAACAGCCACTTCAGACAGACCCAGTCAGCTCAGAGCCTTGGAACGACAAAACTAACCCACTTGCCACTCCTCAGCTGTGTGACCTCTGGAAAGTCACTTAACCCTTCAGAACTACAGTTTCAAGATGCTGAGTCAGAAGGTCTTGATTTCAAGACCTGCTTGGGCAGAGTGAGACCTGTCTCCAAAAAAAAAAAAAAAAAAAAAAGAAGAGTTTTTTCTTTATCTGTAAACAAGAACGAATACCTGCTTTAGTGTCAGAAGAAAGCCACCCAATAAATGCTGCCATCTGATCATTAAGAAAAGTACTACTGGGCTGGAGAGATGGTTTAGTGGTTAAGAGCACTGACTGCTCTTCCAGAGGTCCTAAGTTCAATTCCCAGCAACCCCATGGTGGCTCACAACCATCTATAACGGGGTCTAATGCCCCCTTCTTCTGGCATGCAGGTGTAAACGTAGATAGAGCACATACATAAAAAAATAAATCTTTAAAAAGAAAGTGCTACTGTCCCCTCACTGGGAAATACAGATGCCCCACCTCACCCCCACCACTCATGACATGGGAGTCAACATGAATACGTTGTCTGTGAGATTCCCAGCCCCACCAGACAGAGACCTTCACACCCCACATCCCCACCAGGCTGATTCAGGCTTAGTGGGAAAGAACTGATCTAGCCTGGTGCTCCATCAGCCACGGGGAAAGCTGACGCACAGAGAGGTGGGTAGAAGAACAGGGGCAAACATTAAGAGGTGTGGGGTGGAGGACAGGCCAGGAGCTTCAGGTGGAACCTGCAGAGACAGCCCTGGCCCCAACACACACACTCATGTATGTCTCAGAGCGCACGCGCCAGCAAGCCTCCAGGGCATTTGACTGTGGAGTGGGATGAGGAGAAATAGAAGTGGAGGGACAGTACACTACAGCTGACCCCCCAATAGGCAGAAGAGAGGAAGATGGGGGACAGGAGGAGTGTTGAGTATAGACATGTGCACAAGTCACGGAGCTGATGTGGAGAAGCGGAGGTCGGTTCTCGGGTTCTCGCTTCCCATGGTTTTGAGGCAGGGTCTCTCTTGGTTCGGCCATCTCTCCCTCATGCTCCAACCTAGCTGGCCCTCAAGCCCCCATGCTTTTGTCCGGACTCCACCTCCCACTAATGCCACTGCATGGACTCCAGGGAACCAGACTTGTGCAGCCAGTGCTTTTACCCACTGAACCATTTTTTTCCAGCCAAAAACCTGGATTTTTGTACAAACTTTACTGGATTTGTAAGTGTTACACTTTTCATTCCCAAATTTTAATCCTCAGCAGCCACCAAAAAAAAAAAAAGAGAAAAACACAACTCTGGTGCTGTGTGTGCTTCTCAGGTTACCAGTGTGCAGCCTCCGTCCAGGATTCCAGTGCAAGGCCCGAGGATGAGCTCCTGGCAGGGAGTCAAAATGGCATGCGAAGTGCTTGGAAAGTATCTTTCCCCATAAATCAGTGTCTTGGCCGGATGGCGCAGACTCCGACCATTAGTTTTCATTCCGTTGCAATAAACTGTGCTCTGCTTGGGCATTCTTTTAAAAAGAGAACTTTGAGAGTCTGTTATAAATGTCTTTATCTGGAGGAGAGACAAAATAATAATAATAATAATAATAATAACAACGATGGCAATAACTCAACCACACTGAGCAATTCCTGCGCTCAAGTCCCCAGGACACATCAGACTCAAAGGCTCTGCAAGAATACAGAGCTCGCAGCTGAGGTGAGAGGCTGCCGGCATCCTCCAGAACATGCCCCGGGCTGGGTCGGACTCTTGGTGTCTGTCCAGCAAGAAGTGTCATCTGCCACATCTGCCACCTCAGAGTAAGTCTGGCATCTTCCAAGGACAAAACTCTCTACTGCCAAATAGCTGGGGCTTGGCCACTGCTCTGGATGCCTGATGTGGGGGTTGAGGGGCAGAGTCCCAGAACTGGGGAGGGAAAGTTTACTTTGACACTTTTCCCTAAAATGCTGATCTTAGGTCTAGACAAAAGAAAAGATGCTGCTAAAATTACTATGAGCCTTACCCAAAGGCCTTCTGGTTACATCTGACTCTAGACTAGTGCAGAAGTCTGTGCTCCTTCGGGTCCCTGGCTTCCAGAGGAGGGTTCCAAAGGGAGCCTGGCAAGACATCAGCACAGAAGACACCTAAGACAGAAGCTCAGACCCAGGAAGCAAATGCAGGAGCAGGATGAGTACCACAGGAGTCCCCGAAACCAGAATTCAGGGGTCAGGACAGAGAGTCACAGGGAGCAGCATATGTATCAGTCTGAATAAGAGGAGGTGTGTAGAGCCTGCGCTGAACAGTCCTCAGCAGAGCTGAGACTCTGTGGGAGAAGAGAGAAGGTGGAACTAGGTGTTTCAGTAAGAAACACGACCATCAGATCACTCACCCAGTCCAACATGTGGGTGCTGCACCGGGCACTTCACACTGCACCCCCGCCTGCCCTCTGACCCTATCAGGTAAGTACTAACCAGGTATAGTTATCTTCCGTTCACCAGTGATGCACATGAGGCCCAGAGAAGTTAAAACACCAGTCCAGAATCGCCCAGGCAGCAACATCAGATCTTCTACCCTCCTGTCTCAATCAGTCCACAAGCCTCCATTCTCTTAACTCCAACATGGTGGCGGCCCTTTGAGTTCATCAAATGTGCCGAGTCTTTCTCACCACTGGGCGTGGTGAGCTGTGTACTGCCACTGCCACAACAGTCCCACGGCACACCCGGCCACTGTCATCTCCTTTCGTCTGCCTCAGCTACAGCTCTACACCTTTTCTCAAAAGCTTCGGTTCATTTGAAATGCAGTCTGCTGCTCCTGTGTGCAACAGTCTAACTTTCCAGAGCCAAGGCTACAGAAGCCACCTGAGGAACTAATGAAAACTTAGATTCCATTTACATGGTGACTAACAACCACCTCCAACTCCAGCTTCAAGGGATCTGACCTCTCTCTGGCCTCCTTGGGCACCTCCTCTTTCTCTCTCTCTCTCTCTCTCTCTCTCTCTCTCTCTCTCTCTCTCTCTCTCTCTCTCTCACGAACTCGCACACACACTCACACACACATATGCACACATAAACAAAAGTTTAAATAAACAAGTAGCTCCTGGTCACATTAATCACAACAGCCATGTGTGGCCATGTGCACTATGCGGAACAGCACACATAAAAACATCTCCTACTGTGGAAGCTCGGCTGGACAACGCCAGTCTAGACCTGGGGCAGACACTGTTAGCACTCAGACTCACCTACACCAGTTTCTGATAACTGTTCTTTCAGTACTGTGCTGAGCTCACAGAGAACTCTCAAGAAATGTTGAATAAAAATGAAAAAGGGGTGGAGAGGGAGAGGAAAGGAGGAAAGGAAGGTGCAGTAGATGGAGATGGACTCGTTAGATAGATGGGAAGGGACGACAGATGGACAGACAGACTGGTAGACAAATCGTGATGGGCAGATGGACAAATGGAAAGATGGACGGACGGACGGATGGGTGACAGATGAAATCCAGATGGGTCAGGATCAGAATTCCCAGCACCTTACCTCTCGGGTATCCAACCCACACACATAAAACTTCACCTAACTGTCCTGTGACAGCCTCTCTGCTCAATCCAACTGGCCCTGTCTCAGACATGAGCAGCTGAGGACTATCCCCCAAGGTCCTGCAGCCATGCCCTGCTGGACTAAGACAGATCTGTGTTGAAAAGAAACACCGATTTGAAAATGCCTTTACTATTTTGAGTTCTTAGATACCTAGCAAACAAGAGCTGACACTGTGCCTCTAATAGCTTCAGTTCCGAGAGTCTTCAAGACATGTCTTTCCAACCAAGTAACCCAAATAAAATTAGCGGCTTTTTTTATAAAGAGAAATAATTAAAGAACAGATGGTGTTGCTTACTGTGAAATGTTTGCTCTAAAATAGATTTGTGTGCACCTTGGTTGGAGTTCATCCCCCTCTGCATCCGTGTGTCAGGAAAGGGGATCAGCTCGCTAATTACCTGGCTGTCTTTTCCCTACAAGATCCCAATTTAAGAATCTCGTTTCATTCTAAGAAAATTAATTCAAAATGCCAAATAATTTAAAAATGTATTAAGATTCCCCTTAGACCAGAATGCAAAAAAAAAAAAAAAAAAGGAGTTTTCATCTGTCTGCTAAAAATCACCTTGGGTAGTAAGATTGAAGTTCAGCTCTTAAGACTTGATCCCCAAAATTGAGCTTCTGGCACAGCTATTGGTTCCATATGTCCACAGAACGTTTCATTTAAAGTATACGTGCTTTTTAAATTGGTCTCTGACCATTTTTCTGCTATGTGTCTCTAAGCACTCCACACATTTCCCCAACCCTTGAGCCTTGTTCTCCTCGGAAGTTAGCCTCTTTTATTTGCATTGGAGGTAACCTATTTCAGCATGCCAAGGCCTGTTCGTTTTTCAAGGCCACTTCTGGAGATTTTATAGCCTAAAATGGAATAAAATTTTAAATTAATAAAATTTGAGACCGAAACCGGGAGAGAGAGATAGAGGGAGAGAGAGGGAGAGAAGGAGAGAGAGAGAGAGAGAGAGAGAAATGAACTGGTTTAAAAGCCAGCTCAGAAATTAAGGAAAATACCCTGAGAAAACCCCATGGGGCGGAGACCATGGTTAGCCTGCCAAATGTCATTTGGGGCTGGCTTCAGAAGAGAACCAGAGCTGAGGATGCAATACAATTATTTAAATCCAGAAAGAAAAATGTTTGCTCCCAAATTTGGCAGCAGATGACAGCGTCTGATTCCAGCTGACTCTGTGCACGGGTGGAAAGCTTCCTGCCAGAAGGAGCGTTTAGGACGGCAGTCACACCTGGGCTTGAGGTGAGCTTTGCACAGTCAAAGGTCCTGGGTTTGATTTTGTTTTTTGGGTTTGTTTGTTTTTTTTTTTTTAATCACATGAACTCAGAGTTGCACTCAAAGCTTTCCTAGGGTAGCAAGTCACACTTCCTTTAAATCACAAGTTAGAACATGAGATTTCTCTCTTTGTTTCTCTGCCGCTGCCTGTGTCCCTGGCTGGCAGTCCCTTCCTCTGGCTGTGTAGCTCACTCTCTTCCACCCATTGGCCTGGTTCTGAGTGTGAAGGCCCAGTCTGGCTGCCACTCAGGCCTTTCATGAGTCCATGGAAGGAAGCCACACTGATGCCAGAAGCCTAGGGGTATTCACTGTGAACCCCCACAACCCCATCCCTCTGCAGCCCTGGAGGATACACTCACAGGCCAAGGGTTTTACAATACAGACCCAACAAAGGGCAGTCATTCCGGGTCTCATCAGATCCGTCTGTACTGCCACCATCACCACCCGCCACCCCCAGACCTTGGTTATCTCATGACTCTAGTCCTATTGTGGGGCTGAGCCACAGGAACCAGGAAGTGGCAAGAAGGGACACTCTGGCAACTGGCAAGCTCCCCATAGGAACATAGGCAGAAACTCCAGAGTGAAAGGGCCGGGGGTTGAGGACAGCTCCCAACTCCTAAGGCTGCTGAGATTATAGGCGTGTTGGACCTGACCGATCAGCTCATTTGCCTGCATCACTCCCACAGGAACCCTTTTCGTTTCCCCTACTACTTATTATCAACTGTTTTCAGTGCAAGGCAAGCGCTCTACCCCTGGGCTGCATCCCAGCCAGTGCAGGAAATTTTGAAGGTTAGTTGGGGCCAGAAAGGATGCAGCTCCTTTATCCTTCTTCCTGAGAATGCACATCCCATTGTAAGGCCCCAGGGGGTCAGCCCCAGGTGTCCTTGGTGAGAACTGAGCTTTCCAGCACTTTACATCTGCCTGCTTCTCTTCTCCCAGCCCTCAGCCTGTTCTCCTTCCCATAAACCCATGGCTTCTCTTTCCAGGATAAGCTCTGTGCTCCTCCAAGAACCTTCCTGGGTAGAGGTGGCAGGGCTGCTCGCAGCAAACTGGTAACCCACACCATCTCACAGAGAGACGCCAAAACATCGGTTGAACAGATCAAAATGCCAAGGTTCACACTGGTTAAATGACTTGCTTGGCTAGGGGTCAGCTGAAGCCAGGACTGAAATGCTTTTGTACATGCTTGAACAGCTGATCCTGTGGACCCCTCCATCAGCAAGGCCTAGTTCTGGGTGTGGCCCAGGGGGCCCTGAGTCATCTCTGCTCTCTCATCAAGCCATCCTGGTGACTAATGACTCTGGGCAAGGCAGAAGACCATGTGGGGGACAGGAATCCTGGGATCGACCTTGAACTTAAGAGGCTGCAAGCTCAGAGCAGAGTTACTAACAAGCCAGGAGTAACCGGAGACCGCCCTTAGATGGAAACACAGGCGTGGTGGCTGGCCAGCCTGGCGGTGCTGGCATCCCCAGCGGATACGAGCCTCTCTTCTCCATTTCACCAGCCTCTGTTCTGCACAGTCCTTTCTCTGCAGTGACAAAGCCACTTCTGCTCATCAAGTACTGAGAAAGGGCCAGACACCTTGCTAACTACTTTACACACTGTACCTTGTTTAATCTCCAACCGAGAGGAGAGCAGAGCACAGGGGTTCATCCTGCATTCCAGGCAAGGAAACTGAGCCGGCTGTGACACTCACGACCGGTCTCTGATCCAGGTTCTGGAACAAGGCCCATGTCTTACCAGGGCCCTGGGGTTCCTAAGTGAAAGTATGCAGGAAACCCTAACATCTCAACATGCTCTGTGGAACGTGGGGAGAGGCTGTGACTTGTTGTAAAAAGGGAAAGAGAGAGTGAGGACCAGGTTATCCGCAAGCTGCTTGTGTTTGAAGAAAAGTTTCACACATATCCAAATGAAGGGCATGTGTGTATACGAGCACACTCGCAGTTAACGCACATACAGCAGCAGCTTTCATCCGCTATTTATTCGAGACTTTATGAATGCTGAAATATTGAAAATCCAAAAGGATCACCAGGCTTGCAGGCTGAAGCAAGGAGATCACAAGTTCAAGGCCAGCCTGGCAAATTAGTAAGATTCTGTCTCAAAAGTTAAAAAACTAAAGGGCAAGGGATTATCTCCATGATAGACACTTGTCTCGCAGGTATGCGGCTCTATCCTCAGTGATAAAAACAAAATAAATTAAAAAGACTAACTTTGCTCATCCAGGGCTGGCTGAGGTTCATCAGTTTCAAACCTGGACAGAAAATCTCAAGTTCAGATTCCTCTCTATCATGCTTTCACACTCAGAAACTCCTACACCACAAAGGACAGCAGCCCTGTGTCAGACCCTGAGGCCACAAGCTTCAAGGGAGCCGCTCCAGCCAACCTGGAGATGGAGAGGACAACCCAGAGTGAAGCGCACGGAGGTGGAGAAAACGTAGCACTGCTCAAGTGGCGAGAGCCATGTTTGGAACCTAGTGGTCCACAGTTTTCTTCTGCTTCCAACTTCCAGGCTCGCCATCCAGGGTGAGGACCTGCGCAGCTAGAGGCTCAGGGACCAAAGGTCTGAAGGACACAGCACTCCAGGGATGTAGATGTTCAGGAAAACAGGGGCAATGGGCTAAGTGTTGGAGGCCTGGGCTCCACCCAGGCCAGGGGATAAACCAGGGCAAGGCACTTCCCTTCTGGAGCCATTCCAGGACTCCCATCCTAGATCCCTGCAGAGCTTTGCTAGGTCTCCCTCAGAGAGGAAACCTGACCCTTTGCTTTTCCTTCTGGGACCCCATCTCCCCGCCAGATGTCAAGATGACTGGCCAAGGGTTTAGTGCAGGGTGCCACATAACAGAGGCCCTGGGATCAGCTGGTGGGCCCCCCGCCCAAATACAGCTGCCCTCATCAATGACAGGAAAGAAACTCCTGGACGGTTCTTAAGGCTCGAAATAAAGTTTAAATATTACTTGGAAATTACTAAACAAATCAAATCACTGTTAAGTGGATGTCGTGGGCTTCCTCTAGACAATACGTTTAATGAAGATTATTGTCCTCCTGGTTATAGTTTGAGATTTGCATTTTATTATCAGAGAACCACTTATGCATTACTCCAGGATTTTCATTAGGTAAATAAATTTTTATGTGGATTTCATTATACTCCCTTGGCTGAAATTCTGATCACTTAACAGCAAGAATGCTGCTCCAACATCCTGTGTGTCAATCAGGATGTAACTGTTTCCTCGGGTTGTTGAAAAGTACTTTTTAAAAAACCTGGTGTTGATGGGGAAAGGAAGAGGAACAGGGTCAGAACTCAGGGTGGATTCTACGTCCAGTTCCTTTGCTGAAACACACCCAAGAAAGGAATTCTCTGTTTCAAAACATGTGTGTCCTTTTACACATACACTATGTAAGATTTACATAAGCCATACACTGTTTCCCTACTTCAGCCACATGGAGGCAAATAGATTCAACAGTACCAGGACCAGGGAGATTGAGGTACAGGCTAGAATGGGAGAGTAGAGTTGAAAGAGACACGCATGGGAAGATTCAGGAAGGAAGACAGTAGAGGGAAGCATTCCTGGAACCACAGCCATCAGCAGGAAAAAAAAAATCATTTCTAAGAAGTCTAATATGAAGCAATTAAGCTAATTGGAATCTAGACTGTACTGGGCGCCTCCGGAAACTGGAGACCAAGGGACTCTCCTTGCTGGAAACTCACACCTCTGTATGAATGAGTGAGGGAGGGAATGAATGAAGCAGCTTGACACAGACCCTCACCTCCAGACCCAAGCTCACCAGCCCTGTAAGAAGACACAGGTAGTCCTGGGTGGGCCTTTCCTATTGGCTCTCGGGATTTCACTGGAACTTGCTAACAAAGGGGGGGGGGGGCTTCTGCTTATTAAAAAGGGCTGTCCCGCTTCAGAGACTGGGGTGGGCCTCTGCTTATTATCACATGCCCCTCTGGTCCAGTCCAGAGGACCCAGATGGACCTTTCAAGATAGCTTTGGTGAAAGCTTACCACAGGGCAAACTCCCAAGATGCCCCAGAGAAATACAGCAGCAGAGTCCACACAAGGATTGCTCAGGAAAAAGAAACTGTCTCAGACTCCACGTGCTGACAGCATCTTAATGTCCTGATGTCGGTGGAGTCTGTAATAATCTGTTGGATTTGGAAGAGGCCCTTGTCCTCCCCAGAACTGTGGTTACTAATGACAGTAACCACATTGCCTCATGGGGCTGAGACGTGAACCAAAAGTGTCTAGGTATGGGACCAGGGATGTAGACGATCTCAGTGCTCACCACTGAACGGTGCCTGTACAAGACCAGCAGCAGCCCACAAGCACTTGCCTTTCCACAGCCGTAATCAGCCTACCAAAGTACCTGGGTCTCAAGTATCTTCAGAGCACAACCAAACCTCCTTGCTCTCCCAGGGGTGGATACCTGGGACTTTCAAGTAAAAGGTAGCTGTACTTCTCTAGGACCTTTGAGCTTTTTAGAGTGGATTTTGTTTGTTTGCTTATTGAGACAGAGTCTCACTAGATAGCCCAGGCTGGCCTTAAACTCTCAATCCTTCTGCCTCCAGTGCTGGGACTGTTGACATGTGCCACCATGCTCTGTTCTTCTCAGATCTTCGGAAAAAACCATAGGGAAGGAATGGTAAGGAAGCTGTTCAATTGGAGGGTCCCAAGGATAACAGTGCTCTTCCCAAGGAAGAGGCATTTTCATTTTTGCTTATATTTGTGTGTATGTTCCCATCTGCAACTGAGTAAATATGGTAACTTCTTTTTTTTTTTTTTTTAAGAGATAGGGTCTCACTATGTTGCCCAGGCTGGTCTAGTCCTCCTAAACTCAAAACTATTCTCCTGCCTCAGCTCTCCAAGAAGCTGGAGCTATAAGCATGGGCCATCCTGCCTAGTTCCACACCAATGCTTTAAAGTCTTTTTCATTCAGGGGGAGGGGACAGCAGCCCTCTCTGCTTTGCAGGCAGCTGTGTGACCTGACCAACCACTTCTCTTATCAGCCTTTGCAGTGTGGCCCTCCTCACCCAGGCCAAACACACATCCTCCCCAGCTTATCCACTTTCTGTTATCATAACAGCCTGTGCTCAGCATCCTTATCTTGCTTATTGTGTCCCCACCCCTAATAACAGCCAGAGCTGCTGTGGTCCCAGGGACCTGTGACATCTTTCACCATGGCACCCAGAGCCTGGCTCAGCCTGCACTAGGCAGGCAGCCAGAAGTCAACTTTAAATCCTTCCTCCCCATCACCAGCACAGCCCTGAGAATCTCCTTTCCACACTTCTCCAGAAGTCTTAAGTCTCAACAGCTAAAAGAAATCCACAGGCAGAGACGGGTGAGCCGTCTGGACAACTCTCCCCAAAGGCGACTCAGAGACTCAGAACATGTCCCCTACGGACCCTCTCACATGAGGCTCAGCCATCGCTGTTCAGAATCTCACTTGTCCTCAAATACCTACTGTTGATCTTGTAACAACCTACGTGAATAGACCATTTGTTGCAAGAACATAATATTTTCCTTGGCTTTTTGGGCTCCAGTCTGGCAAATGAGCACTTCCCCACCTAACCTTCTGATGGCTTTATGTGAGTAGTTAATTAGAATTACACACGCATGTTTATAAACGTTTAAATAAAGCATAGTTCGAGTTTGGGAAAATATATGTAATTACTCACATTGACACTTCCCACTGAAAAGAAAGGCAACATAAGCAAGACCCCAGAAGGACCAGCGGGAGGAGGAGCCTCTGCCAGCTCCAACAATTCCACCTTGGGAGACAGAGCCTGAAGCCCCACCACCGAGCCTCTTGATCATTATGCTAACACTACAGCCAACACATTCCCAAAAGGGCCCTCGGTAAGCATTGGGCTGCTGGAGTCGCCCTATACATACACAAAAAGGCCCCAATCTAGCCCAGCCAGCCATGGAGGAGAGTCCTGGAAACCAGGGGAGCCCTTACCTACACCCAAGGAGAACTCTACTTGCTAAGCTGAGCTGAGATCTGAACAGCCTAGAACCCAAACAGATAGGGCTTCATGCAGTTTGTGCAGGACTGTGGCATTCAAGGTCCTTCCCCTCTGGGTTTCTTCTGCTGATCTAGATCCACCCCCTGCCATCTACCTAGGTTCCTGCTCACTCTCCTGACCCAGGCTTGCCAGTTCTTTCTCCCCTCCCAAACTGCAATAGGCTGGGTGCATTCACATCCTGTGGATGTGCCCAAATCCACCTTAACTTCCTCGGGCAGTCTGATCTCTAACTGGGAATTCCTGACAGCTTCCAGAGGACTTGCCTTGAGAGGTCTCCATTGTTTCCATCACCTTTGTGCTGTCTAGAAAATCCTGCTGGTTCCTGAGCCAGCCTCCCTACTCAGCACGGAGGACCACCAAACTGTTTTGCTGAAACAGGGTGGGCAGATGACATGAAATCCTCAACAGTGGAAAAGAGCTGTGGTGGGCAAAATGACCCAGCCAGTGTGGGCAAGGACAAGATCCTGATGGCCAATCCATCAGAGCCACCTTCAGGCTTCAGCCACAGACTTGTCAACCAAACATCCTCAGAACTCCCATCTCTCACCACTGCGTGCCCAGAGACAGGGTAGACCTTCCCCCACTGGTCTTTGGGAAAGAAGCCCTGCCACAATTCTGCCACTAGAAAGAGTTGATAGGTCCACAGTCTCCTGGGAACTTCTCTCCCTCACAGAACAAAGAACAAAAGAAGACTGGGGCCTCAAAAGGTCAGGACCCAGCAGATGAGGCAGGGCATAGGAAGATTTGAAAATGCCATGACATGCCAGGCACTTCTGAATTCTTCCTGACCAGTCTCCTGAAGCCCAGGGAACTCGGTCCAGATGGAGCTAAGAGTCCAGCAAGGAAGGAACCGCAAGCCAGCAAAACAAATCAATTCTGCCGAGAATAGCTCATCTGGCATTAAGGAGAGTGAGAGAGAGAGATGGATGGCAGTGGCCTACCACGCCCAGACAAGCAAGGTGGTCTGAAAAAGCCTCGACCTTGCCCCAAGCAGAACGACTGTGCTCCAAGAGGCTGCGAAGGGGTTTGCCAGTCTAGGAGGAAGAAAGTTCCTACTAAGGGCAAGATGCCCAGAGAAAAGGCTGGGAGTGGGCTTGGAGCAGAACATGTGACTGAGATGGTACTCTAAAACCTCATTTGCAAAAGGCATAAGCATTTGCAGTCCTTCTGGAACCTTCTCACCCACAGTTTTCCTAACCTTTTTTTTCTTGCTGACCCAACAAAGATTTTGTTAGGCTGTCCTTGGAGGCCACTAGCTCCAGCAAGTGATGCTCCATGGCCATGCCTGTGGCTGGACTGTATATTCAGGGGATGCCATTCTCATCAGCAAGACACAAAGGAGGGACTGTGGGGTCATTTAGAAGAGGCGACTCTCCTCCTCTAAAGACACACCTTTGTCAGGGAATTTTTCTCCCCTGGTCTTGGGACACAAACATGGGACGTGTGGTGTCTGGTACAACAGCAGACATTTCCACAAGGAGACAAATCTGAGAACAAGGGCTAGTGTGTTGAGCAAAACAAAGCGTAACCATGAAAAATATCTGAGTCTAGGCTGGCAGAACTAAGCATTTCTCCATAGCTACACTCCTCCAGGTCTCTCCTCCCACTATATTCAACAGCCCCTTATGCTTGGGCTGTTCTGAATTTGAGTTCTTGGTCTCGCTGCCTAAAGCACCTAAGGGAATGGAACCACCCCTGCCTGCCAGCCAGTCCCTCCAGCAACCTGGTCCATAATCCCCTCTCCAGAGGATCTTCTCAGGTTCTCTGTACCTTAGGGCCCTTAGACAGCACAAGAAATCTTATCCAGAGCAAAGTATAGATCATCAAGGTGGGATGGAGAGGAGACTTCGGCTTAACATCTTAAAAGGGGCGTGACTCAGCCAGGTGTGATGGGGTATGCCTTTAATCCCAGTACTTGGGAAGGTAGAGGCAGGCAGATCTCTGTGAGTCTGAGGCCGGCCTGGTCTACAAAGCAAGTTCCAGGACAACCTGGGCTGTTACTGAGAGAAACCATGTTCCAAAAAAAAAACCCAGTCACAAAGAACCGAGGCTCCTGCCTAACAGGAGAGGTAAGAGCTCATAATGGAACCTTCCTCTGCTAGTTTCATGTTTAACATCCCTGGCAGCCAAAGAAACTGAAAGCAAGGAAAGACAGTTGATGGGGCAGGCTCCAAAGCCTCCCTCGAAAGGGAAACCTTGGGTTCAAATCCTAACACTTCAACCCATTTACCAATTCACAATCGCAGGCCCCAGAGCCTTCTCAGTGTCATCATCCATAAAATCAGGAGGGTACCACTTAGAGCTGTTAAGAGGATGCCATGAGACCATGGGATAACAAAGACAGAGCCTAGACTAAGCAGGTTTCCAACCAAGGCTGTCCACAATGAATACCACCGGAGACTGCAGGAGCTACTTCCACAAGCAGACACCAGAGCCCTCCAGCCATCAGGGGGGTGGGGGTGCGGGGCAGTGAGCAGTATTTGCTTCACTGCTTCCTTCTGTTAAGGCAGAGGCTCCAAGGCCCTGGGTGCTGAAGGCAAACTATCCAGGCATGGGTCACCCTGCTCCTCCAGCCTCCATCCTCGGCAAGCCATTTCCTAATGGGATGCTACTATTCTGGGTCCACTCAGTACAAGCAGATTTCCAGTTTCTTTAGAATCAGCTAAGAGGTCACCCCAGCTTAGGCAGCTGACCCATCCATATTATGCTGCTTGAGTCTACAACACAGACTGAGATCATGAAAGAATCTCAAATGAGCCACTAAGGAAAAGGCCAAGAATGTTCTAGAAAAGGAAAGCCACTGGGAATGAGGATATGACCTCTCAAAGTGACATTTTCTCCAGATCTCCTCTCTGCACTAATTCAGTTGTCAGGAGGTCCCTGAACCCACGGCCACTGGGGCAACGCTAAGAGGACATGAGTATGAAAGAGAGCTAAGGATTCCGCCACCAAAGGCAGGAGCAGATGTTCTGGGCCAGTGAGACCACTGTGGATAAGGGTGCTTGTCCCCACACCTGTTGACCTGAGTTCAATCCCAGGAGCCTATGTAATGGAAGGAGAGAACTGACTCCTACAGACTGTCCTCTGGTCTCCACAGGCTCACCATGGAATGTGTACACACAGACACACACATACGATAGATAGATAGATAGATAGATAGATAGATAGACAGACAGACAGATAGATGAGTTACAGGGCAGTCAGAACTACAACAGAGAAACCCTGTTACGAAAACCAAACAACAACAACAACAACAACAAAAGTCCATCAATCAATCGATCAATCAATAAACCCAAGTTCCACAGAAAACTTCCACAGGGGAAAAAAGCTGTTGCTTGGGTAGGAGACTGTGATGGGCAGACTATGCCCTCCTGTAGGAGCGGTACCCTCCAAGAACCTCAGGACCCTTGCCAGGCAGGAAAGTGGGCTGTATGGCCCCAGGTCCATCCAACGGGTATAGAAAAGGAAGCCAGAATACGAACTTGCTGCGATATCTCCAGCTTTCCCAATTCTGGTTTCTTTCTCTCAAAGACAGTGCAGGAGCTAAAGAAATGGCACTTGTTCTCTTGTAGAAGACAAGGTTCGATTCCCGGAACCCACATGATGGCCCACAGTCATCCATCACTCCAGTTCCAGGGTATCTGACACCCTCTTCTGGAGTCTGTGAACACCAGGCACACATGTGGTACACAAACATACATGTAGGTGAAATACTCATACACATAAAATAAATAAATCTTTTAAAAAAATTTAAAAGAAAAAAAGAAAGACAGTGCAAGCCGGTCCTAACATGTCTATGAGCAGGGTGGTTGGTATGCACCTGTAACCCTGCACCTGCTTGTCTCAAAAAAAAAAAAAAAGCCATGGGCAACACTCATCCTCGGGCCTCCAGGCTTCAGCCTTTGTCTAAAAGACGGGAAGGCAGGGTTTGATGGCACACGCCCATAATCCAAGCACTCAAGATGCTGAGGATAAAGGGTCAGAAGTTCAGTATAACCCGGCTATACAGTGAGGTCATTTCAAAAACTCTAAGTGAAATTCAGGAAGGGCCACACAAAGCGGGGGGACTCTGATGTGCACCTTCCACCTGGTGCAGCTGCCCTGGGGCACCTAGCCACTAGAGCACTTCATCGTCACAAGCTCCGCCCATCGGTGATGCCCACAGCCCAAGACTCCAGCCTGGAAAACAACCCAGGTCTCCTCAGAGAAGCCTGAGGCACTACAGTTCTTTTCCAAGAGTCTAAACTTCATCCCCAAACAGGATGCATTTACATGCAGAAGGCCTGCGCATGCACCAAGGATGCAGACCCAGGTATTTATACAGTTTCATAAACTGCCAGTGATTATTCTGTTTCATAAGAACAATCACTATGCAAATGAAACCTCCAGCTAATACAAACAGGGCTGTTAAACTCACTTGCCAATGTTTATGAAAAGAACCCCAGCCTGGCCCTGACCAAGCATGCTAAGAAAATGTTTAATCACAAGACGCATTTGAGTGAGGGAATTAGGCAAGTAAGAAAAGATGGCCTGACTTCACTCCCAGAGCCCCTTCCCACCGCCCAATCCTCCTTTATTCAGCAAGACAATGATGGCAAAATGAAAACTTTCCCAGAGGAAGGAAGATGTCAAGGCTCCAGGGAAAAAAAAAAAAAAAAAAAAAAAAACGGGGCAGGCTGGGGGGGGAAGGGACACCCTCAGAAATTTCAACAGCCCCTCGGGACCACCCACCTAATCACACTTATATTTGAGTGGAGTGGCAGGAAGGGCAGAGGGGGCAATACGCAGGAGGCTAGTGCTTGGTCTTCCCACCACCTATCACAGAGCAAAGGGGCAGGCTTTTTGCACCCAGTCAATGCATTAGGAAGGGTCCCAAAGGTGCAAGAAGCCACATCCTCAGAGGGTCATGCCACTGCAGCTGAGGAGTCAGCAGTCCAGGGGGTTAGGATGGACCACAGAATGTGCAGAGGGTGAGGCAAGTCATCTGAGTCCGTGCAGGGGTGTACGCCCCTGTGGGATGGCCTCCCCTTTAACAGAGACTAAGAAATCACGCTCCCAGTGCTGTGACAGGACACCAGGACCTACGCGCATGGTGGTGGGTACAGTCCCTGGGACATGATTATGCTCAGCTATGTGATCCGAATCCCTCACTATACAGAAGAGGCCCAGATAGGGCTTACAGAGTTCCCCAGATCACACAGGTTAAGAGCACGCATAAGACATCCCCAGCTCCAGGCTCTCCAATAGAGACCAAGGGGAAGGATGGGTGGAAACTCAGTTGGTACTGCCTCTGCCCTGTGGCTCCTCCCGGAAGTGCTCCGCAAGGAGGCAGTGGTGGGAGGGACCTCTGCAGCCATTGCTCCCTGGGGCTGGGGGAAACCAGAGCCCTGTCCTGGCAGGGCCTCCCAGGGGCCCGGGCAGGGGCAGCTGTCCAGAACTGTCTGTCCAAGGAGGGGGCAGGGAGGCTGCCACACGGAGCTCGCCGTGTGCCAGTCCCTGGGGCCAGGCCGGCTCAGCCTGCTGGCTCCATCCAGAGCCCGCCCCAAGGGATGCTGGGGGAGGCAGCCAGGATCAGAGCCGCCGGCTGCGCATTCCCCTCCCCCAGCAACAGGGGACTAAAGTGGGTCAAGGAGGAAGGAGGGGGCCCAGGAGGGCTGGGGGAGGGGGCCGAAGAGCTCGTGAAGGCACCCAGGGGGAGGGAACCAGGGGAGGATGCCTGGAAAAGCAAAACCATGTGTGCAGTAGGCCTTGGGGGGCCAGCCAGAGTGGCTGAAAGGCTGCAGAGGACTTGAGAGTTGTCAAAATCACCTCAGAATTAACTGCAGGGGGCCTTCGTTCGGGCTTATCCAGGGGTCGGTCCTTCCCTTTACCCCACCCCTTGGCCTTGGGGGCTCCTTTCCCATCTTTTTAGCCTCTCTTAGAGCCCTCCCTCCAGTCCATACGGAGCAGCCGGTTGGCTCAGACCAGGAGGTGTGCCCAGCTGGAGACCAGCTGTCCGGCCAGGAGGTGGGCTCTTGGGGTGTGGAGCAGAAGTGTAGCCTAGCCCATGCTGGGCCCTAGTTGAGCAGGACTGTGACTATGCCAAGCTAAGTCAGCCACTGCTCACCAGTGAGGACTGGAGTGGGCCCTTGTCCCCCAAGAGGGATCCTTGGGGAGTCTGGTGCAAAAGGAAAGGGAGGGGGCAGGAAATGCCTCCCAAGCTGTTCCCCACCCAAGAGCGGGAGCCAGGTCCCAGGACTCTCAGGGGAAGGACTAGGGGACACAGTTTGATCCAGAGAGACACCAGCTGGTGATCGGCCTCCACCCATGACTGGCCTGTGCTCAGTCACTAGCCTCTCTAGAAGCTCCCCAACTCATCATGGCCAAAAGAAAAAAAAAAAAAAAGGAAGCATCCATCCACCCAGGCAATTCGATATAGTCTAGAAACCTCTAGGGTGCCTGGGTTCCAGGAAACCAAGCAAGGAGGGGTGGAGGGCAGAGAATGTAGAAGGCCCAGTGCCCTGGCATAGCAGTGTACCCAAGGCTCCTGGTTTTTGTGGGGGGTGAGGGAGGAAGGTCAGGGGAACAGAGACTTTGAGCAACCTGACACAGAAGGCTCCATGGGGGCATGCACCCACAGGATGGGTACACAGGAGGTGGGCAGTGGCGGGAAACACATGCAGGCTTACAGGCCCATCCCAGACCCAGGGGGCAGTTCAAGCAGAAGCCCTAATTTGTATGCCCTAGCAAAGCCACTCATCCCCCAACAATCCAAGATTCCAGATGATCCAGAAGGATTCCCAAAGCCTGGAGGGGTGGGGTCGGAGAAGCCACAGGAGAAAGGGGGACTCCTACCCCAAATCCCTAAGTGCACTAATTCCCACCTCACCAAACAGAAGAGCTGGCCTTGGGTGTTGCCGGATTCTCAAAACACCACGAAGGAAGAACAGCCTGGCCCACCAACCTCTCAAATGTCAGAGTGGAGCACCCTGCTTAGCCTTCCCTCTTCTCACCTGTCCAGACTGCTTCTTCTAGACTAGAACCTCAGGAGGGCACCCATCCCAGGAGCAGGGAAGGGATGAAGCAGACCACCTTCCTCAGGGAGACACAGTGTCACCATTTTTACTGTCTCCTAGCTGGCCACCACCTCCTCGGGAGAAGCTGGGTTGGCAGTGGCTCACCAGGTGTGCAGAAGGCAGCCTCGGAATGACTCTAGCAGGCCCTGCAGCATCTAGCCACTGTGGTCTGGAACATGAGGCTGCTCCTCAAAGCTACCTTACCTGCAGCCAGGTTGGTACCAACCTCACAGGGCTCCCGAGGGGATTCATGAGAAACTTCTGAAGCAGTCATCCTGCAGCTGGTACACAGTAGGCCTCAAAAAATTGATAAAATCCTGTCCCTTATACATGGGCCAAACCTCCCAGTGGACTCTCCAAAGAAAATAAAGCAGGACAAGATACACAGGGAGGTAGGGACAGGTTCAGCTTCACCTAGCAAGTCCAAGTAGGAAATGAGTTCAGGAAACCCAGGACAAGTCTTCACATCCCCCATGGAGAATGTGGAAAACCCGTACTTAGAGCCAGAGGAGAGGACAGGACATTCAGAATAAAGCCCCGTGAGACACCCAGGCAGACTGAACTGTGGACACAGTGGACACATGCTGGCAGCTGGCTTCTCATGGATCCAGGATGGGGGATGGGAGCAGCTCAGCCTGGCTAGGAAGACTCAGGGACTAGATGCAATGTCAGTATCTCCCTTCCATCCCCAGCCCTAACAGTGTGCTTGCCCCAGCAAGGTCTTGCACATGGGGTGTGGGAGCTTGGAAATAAACAGCCAAACTCACAGCCACAAATGGCCTGATACTCCTGAACTTCGAACTAGGCTATAGCTTTTGTGGGCCCCTTTTCTCACTTGGCACAGCAGGAGGGACTGTGACTAAATTATCTCCCTGGGTTTGTTTGTGGAGGTGCCATGTGACCCTCTAGAACTACACAATTCCCAGAGGTTGTATAAACCTATGTGTCCTTTAAGAGCTGAGCATGGCGGCATACACCTATACCACTTAATCGGGGGCTGCTGCAGAACGGGAAGCTGAAGGACAACCAGGGTGACTTAGATTCATTTAAAAACAGAGACAATAGGGGTTGGAGAGATGGCTCGGTGATCAAGAACACTGGCTGCTCTTTCCGAGGACCTGGGTTCAATTCCCAGCACCCACATGGCAGCTCACAACCATCTGTACTCTAGTTCCAGGAGATCTGAGGCTGTCCTCTGGCCTCCACAGGGACCAGGCATGTACGTGGTATTCAGACATACATGCAGCAAAACAGACACACACACATAAAATAAGTAAATAGATTTTAGAAGTAAATAAAGAGCTGAGCAGTGATAGGACATACCTTTAATCCTAGCGTTCAGGAAGCAAAGACAGGCGGACCTCTGAGTCCAAGGCCAGCCTGCTCTACAGAGTGAGTTCCAGGACAGCTAGGGCTACACAGAGAAACTGTCTCAAAAAAAAAAAAAAAAAGAGAGAGAGAGAAGGAGGAATGGAAAAAAGGAAAGAAAGAAAGAAAGAAAGAAAGAAAGAAAGAAAGAAAGAAAGAAAAAAAGAAAATAAAGGGTGGTGAACATAACTTGGTGGTAGGGTACTTGTCTAATGTGTAAATCCCTGGATTCAATATTCAACATCCAAATATGTGTGTGTGTGTGTGTGTGTGTGTATATATATACCTTTTAAAATCAAAGCCCAATGGAATAGCCAGATGGCTTAGCAGGTAAGAACACTAGCCACCAAGGCTGGTGACCTGAGTTCAATCCCTGGAACCTACATGGTGGAAAGAGAGAACAACCTCCTGCAAGTTGTCCTCTGACCTATACACATGCACTAGGACGTGTGCACACCCACACGGAATGCACCCTGCTCTGTACTGTATGCACACAGCAGCAGACTACCCCACAGGGCCATCCCATACCCAGCACTCTCTCCCACTCCTCCATGTTGTCCCTTCCATCCTCCGTCTCTAGCCTCAAAGCCATCCAGACTTGTACCAGTCCCTCCACTATACACATCCCATGCCCACAGATTTTTGTCCATCAGATTCTCATGGATGGAGACGGTGACTTTTTCTTCCCCTTCTCCCCATGGCAGAGCTGGGCACAGGCAAAGGGAGGCAGCCCTGGGGTCAAAGCCAAAGAGGACTGACTACTTTCCTCTGTGGTTCCCTCCCATCTTCCCATGTCAGCGATCCCATCACCTTCTCTGTAATGTCCTCCTAGAGGACCCGAAGTCAGATAAGCAGAGCAGGCTCCCAGTGAGAATCGGCCATTGGCAGAACTGTGTGTTCTATCTCACTCCAAACTCCACTGTCAGTTCCCTGAAGGCAGGTACCCAGAATGCCTCTGAAATGGCCATCCACAGTACTAGTCATCCTCTGGATAAGCCAGGGAGAGAATTTTAAGAGGCAAACCTGTCTGCAGTTTTCTGCCTGTAATTTCTTGGGCAGATGCACTCAAGTATAGTTTATTAGGTAGTGTTTGCCTAACATTCACAAAGCCAGAGCTTAGATCTCTGGTATTCCATACTTAAACTATGTGTGTTGGTACACGTTGGTAATCCCAGCATTTGGAGGATAGGAGCAAAAGAACCAAAAACTCAAGATCATCCTCAGCCATAGCACAAGTTCGAGGCTAACCTGAAATACATGAGACCTTATCTCAAAAAAAAAAAGGCACCCCCATGCCCATATGTCCAGCATATCTATATACTCTTGGTATAATGCAGAGACACAGCACAGCTCTGTAGTTTCCAAGCTTGCCTTCAAATAGGGTCTACTCCGAGCTGCCCAGCACTGGGCAGTTGACTCTACATCCCTGTGCTTCATCTTCCCCCCACCCCGGCCCCCTTTCCCCACGCAACACAAGAGTGACCACAGTACCTGCGTCTATATTTGTCTGTGAAGTCTGAATTGGTGTGACGTGCTCAGAACAGCCCTGGCCCCTAAGAAGCAAGCAATGGAGGGCACTGTCTGTGTTACAGTGCACAGCCCAAGCTACTGCCTCTGACCTCTTTAAAGCCCTCCTCAAAGATGAGGGCCAATCAGTGCTCCAGGACTCAAGGCTCCCTAAGGTGTACATCTGGCCAGCGGGCTGCAGCCCACCACCCACCACTGGCCTGCACCCTGCAGGGGTCGCGACGCCGCCCCCGCCAGGCTTGGGCCTCTGAGGGTTGAGGGAGCCAGAATTGGCTGAGTGGTGGGGGTGGGGGGCCCATCCTGCGACCCGCGAGCGGCGCAACCCGCGCCTTCCCAGCCAGTCCCCCGCCGTGGCTGCTTTGTGCCAAGCCCAGGCTCTGAGTTACTGCGCCGCAGCCATGGAGCCCTCAGCGCAGGGGGCAGCCGCCGCGTTCCCAGGACGGCGCCTCAAAGGAGCCCCAGGGCCGCCTCCATGGGCAGGAGGCTGGGGACCCCGAAAGGGCCACTTTCCCAAGGCCACTGGGCTTTCGCGGGTCGCTAAGTAGAAAGCACCCTGCTTCATCTACCTATATCCCATCCCCCACCTCACAATCACCACCCTCCCGTACCCCTAACTGCCTCCCCATCTACCCATCCTGATCTCTTCCCATCAGCCACTTCCCCACTGTCTTCCCATCCCTGCCCTGGTGCCCCTGGACCCAAATCTCTGAGGCAAGTCCACAGACAGGCTGCAGCAGGCCCAACTCCCCAACCTCTTGTCCTTTGTAAGTCTCCGGTGTCCCCCACCCAAGGCGCTTCTCCCATCAACACCACTACCCTCGGGTCACAGCCTGGCTTGGAGAAGGGCCAGATTCTGGGCCGGGCCTCTGAGGAGACTGAGGAGACTCCTGGCCTCATTTTCCATCTGTCAAATAAGTCTGGAATGTGAGTCCACTGCCAGGTGCTGGGGACAATACAGCGACCAGACAGAGGAGGCACTCTAACCCTGGGTCTCACAGAGCTGGGTCATGGCCTGAGTCCTCTCATGGCTGATATACTGAAAGAAACCTGTGTCTGTGGTGGGGGTGTGGGGGGTGGAGGATATGATGCTTTGGTTCCTGGGGCAAAAATGAGTGTCAGAACTCTAATCCCTTGTTGATGACAGACCTAGTTGAGCCAACCATCATCAAGGGAGTCTCTCTGGAACCTGGATTGCACCAGAAAAGCCAAACGGGACTGAGCTAGTGGGGGTGCTAGCAGCCTGTGGGGAGGAAACTCAGAGACAACCCTGCTACCTCCCACAACCTCCTCCAGCCCTGTGGGAGAGAAAAACCCTTCAGGCCCTCTCTCATCATAAACCCCTGGACACGTCCCCTCTAGGATGGTCCTGTCTATAAGACAGCTCCTCTCCACCATCGTGAACAGGAATTGCATTATTGACTTCTATTCTTGCAGAGAGACTTTGCCTCCAACTCCAGTGAACTTATAGTGTACCTGTTGCTGGAGCCTGAACACCAGCAGCAGTGCTGGCAGAGTACAAGCTCAGTAAACACATGGGATGTGTGAATGGGCAAGTGAACAGCCAGCAATAGTGTGGATCCTAAAAGCCTTGAAACTCAAGCTGAGATGAGAAGATCCAGCGACAAGCAATCTAGTGGATCACAAACCATTCGGCTCTGAGAGACTCTCACATGGGCATTTTAAAAGATGAGGAGAGCTCTTAAGGCTTAAGGAAGTTATAAGTGCTTGATCCAGTGTTGCCAAGTGCCATCTGGCTGCAGGAGACATTACACCACTCCCATAGCCACAATTTTATCAACGATCAAAGGACCTTTTTGTTTTTACAATAGGATCCAGCCAAGCACGATGCTGGGCACACAGGAAGTGCTCCAGAACACCTGAATGATGGATATAGAGAAGCAACACACAACACCAACCACCACAGTGACCAGTCTCTTCCCCAGACTGCTGTACCCTAGGCTAAATCACACATGCACAAGTGTGCAGGTATACACACCTTGACTCCAACACACATGTACAAAAACAGAGGCCATCTCAAGGAAACATGCTGAGAGAGACATTTACATACATGCACACAGACCCACAGGAACACACAGATCTGTGTGCACAGACACATGCAGCCCATTCTGTGGCAATGCCCTACTCTCCCAACAAACATCTCCGTGCCTGGATAGCGATCAAGAGGACAGAATGTGCAGGGATGATGGAGAAGACAGGCCTTGAACAGTGAAGCAGCAAGTTCCCACGATGTCCTTGCTCTTCCCTCAGGCACAATTCTGTCACAAGTCACAGAACAACCTCGGACACCTGACTTGTAGCTCTCAGGTTATAGATAACCATCCTTAAGAAGGGTGCTCAGCTGAGGAGTCATGATTAAGACTCATTCTTAAGAATCATTAAAGCCGGGTGGTAGAGGCCTTTAATCCCAGCTCTCAGGATGCAGAGGCAAGTGGCTCTCTGGGCTCAAGGCCAGCCTGGTTTACAAAGAAAGATCCAAGACAGCTGGGAATATAACAGAGAAACTCTGTCTTGAAAAACAAAAACAAATCAACAAACAAAAAGAATCATTACTGCTCAGAAAAGGGCTAGCCCAAGACCTCACCAAGGACATTCGGACTCTCCCTGTAACAGGCACCACTGCATACAAGCGTTCATTAAATGTTAGCTACTCCTGGTGAGGTGATCCCATCCCCAAGGTACAAATAAAATGCTGGATTCTGCCATTGCCTTATCAAAGGAATTTCCTCTGACTACCCCACCGGAAGCCCCAGGCCTGTGCCTCTCTTTCCCTTGGGCGCCCTGTGTCTGATCCAGCAATCAGGATTTCAGATCTTTCCCAGCACGGCTTCTGCTTGGCTTCCTCTTAATCCTCCTTTGAACCGGGCGGAGCCTCACCTAGGTAAGATGCTCAGAATGTATGAAGAAGAATAGATGTACGAAAAGGAGGGAAAGAGGGATGAAGGCAGGGAACTAATCGACTCGGGGAAAGAAAACAATGCCCACACCCACGAGCAGTGCCCATAAACATGAGAAACTTCACTAATAAACGAAGCGCGCAAATGAAAACAATGTGTGATTTCTTGGCTCTCTGCTTGGCAAAAAGAAAACAAAAACAAAGAAAAAAGAGAAAACCCCTACTCAGGCAAGGACGAGGTCAAGCCAGCCTCACACACCAGTCAGTGGTGAGTGAGCTGATAGGATGTTTGCAAGTCAGTTTGGCAATTGCGACACGATTTTTCAAGTGAATACTCCTCAACCCAACGATCCCGCCTCTAGAGATCTAGACTAAGAAAATGCTCGAACAAGAACATAGAAAATCTGTGAGTGAGGATGCTCCCTGCATCGCTGTAACAGCGGAACACTGGAGGCGATTACATATCCACCAGCAGAGGACTGTACATGAATTCCAGTGCCTTCTGGCTGTTAATGTGGAGATCTACAACACTAACATTGTAGTAACTTCCATGCTAACAGTCTTGAGCCCTGACCATACATTCAATTTACAGGAGGCTTGAAAAGAAAAACTAACCTGGAACCTTATCTTCAAAAATTCTCGACTATGGACACAAGTTATGTTACTGCTTCGGGTACCTAAGAAAAAACTAATTGTGCAACCAAGACGGGAAACCCACTGCCATGTGAAAATAACAAATGAGAGGCGGAAGAGTCAGGTAGCATAAGATACTAGCTGTGTGCGTGTGTAGATGTTAGAGACGTCTTATATAAACACACCCTTGAAAAGGCCAGGGTGGGAAGATGACAGCCACTGTCTCTAGGAAAGAAAAAGAGTTAAGTTTCTTAAGATTCAGAAATCTTTTACTTTGTTTTAAAGTGAGCACAACCAGCCCAAAAGGCAGCATTCTACAGAAGCGTGGGGTTCCTGGACCTCTTCCTACAGAGCCAGGGACTTCTGCAGTCCCAGAGAGGCAGATTTCCTGTTGCTTTCCAGGGCTGCCAGTGTAATTATAAAGCTAGTGACCCCTGGCTCTGGCTCTGGAGATGGTTAAGACTTGTCCTCAAATCCTAGTTCTTCTGGATGACCTTGGACAGGGCAGTTCAGTACCACAGTATACAGGTTCCCAGAACAGAAACTGGTCAGGGAGCTGCTCCAAGAATCATGGAGAGGAACAAATGGGAAAGATGGCACAGAGCTGACCCTGCACGTGTGTCCTCCCCATAGCCCTGGATGGACATGTGTATCCCCTGGTCATTCTCCACCTTCATAATCCCTGGATGAACAATGCACCCTGAGAACCAGCTTCAGTGACACTTGGCAGAGCCCCTAGGGCCAAAGGTTGTCAACATGGCCGGTACAACCATCCCCACAAACTCTAGGATTCTGAGTCATCCGAAGACACTCACACCACTGTCAAGCCCTGTGACATCTTGCCTCTTAGACTTCTCAACCTCCAAAAGGGAGAGCAGGACAAGACCTGAGGTCCACTGCAGAATAGCTAGAACAGTCCCTTTGGGCCCATCAAATAAAAAGGTAACTTGAAAAGAGACCTGGCTCTGTCTTTTCCTAGCCCACCTTATTATAAAGCCGGAATCTCTTCCGTCTCCCCTTTTATGCTTTTATGAGTTAAAACTATACCTAGGCTACATGCCGTGGCACACTCTAGCACTCTGGAGGCTGAAGCAGGAAGATCTCAAGTTCAAGGCCAAACAGGCTATACAGCAAAACTGTAGCCAAAATAAACAAACAAACAAACAGCTGGGGATATAGCTCAGAGTGGACAGCACTGGCCTGGCCTAGCATGCCTAAGGCCCTGGGTACAAGGCTCTGGTTTCGATTCGCCACAAAGCACATAATAATCATCCAACTACTTCCATCCCCTTCTACAGGTAGGAAACAGACACAGACAAGAAACTGTCTTGCCCAAGGCCTCTGAGTATGCTCTCTCTAGCCTCTCTCACCCCCATGATGGAAGCTAGCTTTACTTTAAGAAAAAGAAGTCTCTCTTTTTTTATTCTAGATAACTAATGGGACACATGCCATTACTGTTCATGTTCTCCTTCCCTCCTCTTTGTTTCAGTCCCCAACCCTCACTCCTACTACTGCTCCTGGGGTAAACCCTGGAGACAAAGGGTGTCATACAGGTCCCACCCCTAGTGGTACTGAACTATAGAGCCCTGACTAGCCCCAAACCAACCAAGTATTTCCAGTCTGACCCCTGTAGCTCTGTGGTAGTTCAACGGGGCAGCATGAGGCATGTGCTCAGTCAAGCACTGCACTTTACTTTAAATTATTATAAAAGCTCCCATATTAAACGATCGTTTCTATAGTGCACAGAACAAGAAGAGATGGTGGCTACAGAAGACCCAGAATAGAGGGAAAATGTACCAGCCACTCCCAGCTTCAATAGACAGAAGGCTTACATCGTCACTCAGCACAGGCAGAGGCTGGGAAGGTAGGTAAGGCGGAAGCAGGACCCTGCCTCAGACATGGATGCCAGGAAGTCCTGCTCAGGCCTTGAGATGGTGGGTGCTCCGGAAGTTCACCTGCAACTGCTCCCTCCCCGACTGATTAACCTGTTTACACATTTCCTACACACTTAACTACTCATTCACTGTTCTCCCATCCATATGCATTCCTTCAGCAACCAACATCTTTGCTCAGCCATAGGCTTTCAGTCCCAAAACCCAGACAACCAGGTAAAGATCATGTATAAGTGACTATGGAGTCTCAGAGGCCCAACAGTGTGTCCACATTTCCATGAAGTCTCTCACCTGAATAAGGCAAGATGGATGCTATCCAAGATGGATGCTATCATCTCTCTAAAGGGCTGGCCCCGAGGACTAAGGGCTGTAGCCCTAGAGAGAAGAATCAAGACTACCTACCACAGCTAAGCGAGGGAGACAGACTGTTAAAATTCAATGCACAGAAAGAGTGGTCTCCCTGAGAGTAAAAGTGTGCAGTCCCAGCTGGATGAGACTAAGGATGCCAGAAACACGTAAAGATAACTTTGAATCTAAGGCTGCTCTTCCTCCAGTGACCTTCAGGACTGAGAAAACCAAAGGTAAAAGAGGAAAGGCCCAAAAACTTCCCAGTGTGTGCAAGGTCTGGCTGGCTGGTCCCTCCATGAGAGACAACAAGGTATCTGCAGAGGCTAACCTGGGCAATGCTCACAGGCCCCCAGAGACATGGCACTCTGCAGCCTCCACCCCAGGTGAGTAGAGCCTACCCACTCCTCTTTCCATCTCTCTCCTCCAGGACCCAGCTCTCCTCCTGTACCTCCTTCCTGGAGAACTTCTGGAGCCCCTGAGGGTTAGGGACAAAAGCTCTGTCTCCTGCTCAGGAAACAGAAATATCCTGGTCCCGTAACACTGGGCCAAGGGTCTAACCTGGATATGGTAACCACCCCCACCCACCTGCCACATCCTGTCCCTTCACCAAACCCAGATGGCAGCCACTCTGCCTTCAGGCAGTCAAAACTGGGTGCAACTGGAGTAGGGGAGCAGTATGTTTTATTTAATTAGGAGCAACAGAAGAAGTAAAGTAAACTTCAGAGCAGGACAGGAATGACAGACAGTTCTGCACAAAATAATCCTGCCCAGGCAATGAAAGGGTAAATCTACAGCAAAGGCAGGGGTAGAAAAGGTGTCCCCCTCCCCAGGGAGAACAGTAAATGGCTTTGCACAGACACCCACATATATGTGCCCACATCGGGACTTTCAAGGACTAAGATTCAAAGCAGCCATTCCATGGAGCTGGTCCTCACTTCTCTTCTCAAGCAACCAAGCCTAGAGAGAGCAGGTCGGATGACTGACAAGTACAGTCTGGGTCCTGGCAGGTGGCTGGGATCTGGCCTGCCTTGACCCCTGGTCTAGTCAGACTCAACCAGGATCCATCTCCAGAAATGCAGCATCCCTGAGGACAGGGCAAACGCTGTAATCCTCACAATGGCCACCAGACCACTCTGCAGTTCCTGCCCCAGCACTGTGTCGCCTTCTGGACTACAGACCCCAACCCATACCGCTACAGCTATAAATGGAAAGATCACGGTAATGGCCGAACAATACCAGGTGGTGCGTTCTTGCATGCCACTTAATATTTTCCATGGCAAATTTTACTGATAAACATTTTATAATCTTTCCCAAATCACACTTGCTTGTTTGGGGCTGGTGCACTATGGCATATATGTGGAGGTCAGAGGACAACTTGCCGAAATTGGTCTTTGCCTTCCTCCATGTGAGTCCCAGGGGTTGAACTCAGGTCGTGAGGTTTGGTGGAAAGTACCTTTACCCACTGAGCACTGAGTCATCTTATCAGCCCTATTTTATAATCCTTTAAAAACTTCCCAGACCAGTCAGGTGACCCTTTCCAGTCTGGGGCCATAATCTGCAATCTTTCTTCTTCTCTCTCTTTTTTTTTTAAACAGGGTTTTACTATGTATTCCCAGCTGCTTCAAGCCTGCTATATAAGCCAGGTTGGCCTAGAACTCAAAGAGATCCTCCTGCATCCGCCTCCTAACTGCTGTACTGGAAGGTGTGGGACACTAATTTATAATCTGAACCAGTTTTACTCACACAATAGTAGGGCCACACATCTGCAGGAAGTCAGGCTCTTCCCCGGGGCCAAGACTTCTCTTACTGTACCACACAATGGCTCAAACTGTCTTGCAGGAAGGAATCTCCAAGAAACATCAGAGCCTTTCACTTAAGTGCTCTCCCTCCAAAATGAACACAGGAGTGCCTCACACATTCCTCCTTTCTCTCAGCTAGTCCCTGGCCCTTAAGTGATATCAGCCCCAGCACCCCCATTATCTAGGCGAGAAAAGTGGCTGTTAAATTAGTGAGCACATCCGCAGAGCCCCATTTTATATCCCAATTCAGAAGATGACATGAACATCTGCTTTCACTTCAAGACATTAATTTTCAATTATTGGAGAAAAACAAAATTAGTTCTGACAAATTGCTGGTGAATACTGGCTCTTGTCTGTTGGTTCATAATAACAACTTCAGGGGCCCACAATTAGTATCCTAGGACAGACTTTCCTGATGGATCCCCTGTCATCTGGAGTCCAGGACGGTGGCAGCTCCTCACCAGTGGAGCTCCATCAGTCAACAGTGAGGATGCTCTCACGAGCCTTTGCAGGCAGTGCCTGCCTCTCCCGTGACCAGAGAGGACAAGCATGATGAGGGGAGAAAAACACCTCGGAAAGCCACACCAAGGCTTGCCTCTGTCTCAGAGAAAGCTTTTGATGATACCATTGGGACGCCAAGTTCTCCTGTCTCCAGAAAAATCTGGAACCACCTCATGAGACCACCTCAGAATGCCATGTGCCCTCTGTAGTCGGAACTGGGTGAAGTACATGATTCTCCTACTAAGACCCCTCTACCCTGACACTCTGTTACCCAAACTCAAGAGCCCCAGCCTCCAACATCCAAATGCTTTCAGATACTAAGTAACAAAAAATGGTTTGTCAGCCAGGAGTGGTGGCAGAAACGTATAATCTCAGCTATTAGAAAGCTAAATAAAGCAGAAGCAGGCCAGCTTGGGCTACACAGTAAGATCCTGTCTTTAAAAAAAAAAAAAAAAAAAAACCTACTTTTAGCATCAGGTATGGTGGCACACACCTTTACTTCCAGCACTCAGAAGGCAAAGGTAGGCAGATTTCTATGAATTTGAGGCAAGCCTAGTCTACACAGTGAGTTCCACAACAGCCAGCACTATATAGAGACCCTGCCTCAAAAAAAAAAAAAAATTAATTAATTAAAATAAAACTTTTTGCTGGAGTCCCATGGACCCAAGAACAAGCTCAGGTGCAGTCTCAGAACAAAAAGAAAAAGGAAGAAAATTGAATTTGCCAACTTCAATGACCCCCAAATCCAGAAAACAACCCACTTGATATGAGATTATCAACACTTTAATCTCATTTGTTAGGCTTTTGATGTATCTTGGCTGCTATAGTTACTGTATCAATAAGAAGCCATGGAAATGTGAATGAGCAGAATTCCAAAATAACCATGTGGCAGTCTTTGAATGTGACTTGTCACAAATGAAACCAGAGTGTGTCTAGCTAACATGAGAAGATTCTGGGATTGGGGGGGGGGGGGGGGGAGAAGGTGTACAAGTGAGGGGAGGTAACCACGGAGGAAGGCAGGTTAAAAAAGAAGAGAAAACACAACAACAACAGCAACAAAGGAAAATTATATCTTTAAGAAGAGAATGAAAAACATTGCTACTTCCAAAGTCAACTCAGTAACTGAGCTGACATTGTGTAATTGACTTTGCAAGTAGAACAACAGCAGCGTAACAAAGAAAATGTCAGTGTTTTCACAGCACTAATCTATAACGCTGGGAGGCCCTCCCGCTGTCAGCCAGGGCTGACAGTACAATAGCTTTCAGAGGGATATTACCATCATGCTTTTATTCCTGACATCAATCAAGACAAAGAGAATCCTTTTCACAAGACATTAAAAATCAAACCTTTGTACAAGAAGATAGGTAAAACACCATTCTCCTTAAAGACAGCCATGAGGAGCAATCAGTTAATTGGCACTCCTCGAAAGAGGTAAAGTATTTTTATTTACTGAGTGTACAACCCCAGTCATTTTGGTTGCCCCAGACTCGGGCAGGTAAGCTAGGAACGCGAAGCTTCCATCTTCATCTCTCCCAATCACTTCACCCTTCCTGGAACCCACAGCAGGCTTAGAAAGCTGACAGCCAGTGCCGAAAACTTCAAGGAGAATATAACCAACCCAGGCTTTGTCAGGCCATTTTGGGTACAAAGCTACTCTAAGGACTCTGCATATAACGCCCTTGCAAGCTGACAGGGATTTACAGAAATTTTCAAATTTGCCAGCAAACACATGGGGATTTTCCCAGCTACCCACGGTAATAGGACACCCAAGTAAGTCTCCTCGGTACTCTCTCCACTAAGTACACTAGACCCACACATCTGAAGGAATCCTAACAGCGAGTGTTTTCAAGACATGAGAGCAATATAGTCTTGTACCAAGTGTCAGGCTTGTCTTGCACAGGATCTACAAGTTGAGTTCCTAAACCTACTCACCACCTTGGCAAAAGGACCAAGCCATAAGGAAACCTAGCCGCCTTTGGTTCTGTGATTTTAAGACAGTCTGAATGTCTGCACATCTGCAGTTGGTGACATACAAAACTGCAGGTCCAAAAGCAGCAAGTGAGCAGCACTAACGTTCATGAGAGCGTAGGATCTCCACCCTACCCAAACTAACCCACTCAGCCACCAGCACAAGAAGGTGCTAAAAGTCCCTAAAGGGTGCACACCTAAGCAGAGCTTGGGACAGTTGTGATAGAGCGAAGGGGTCCTCAAGACTGGAAGAGTTCAAGGCAGTGTGACTGGCCCCTGGGACGTCTAACAGACAATGTAGCAAAAGTATGCACTTGGGTCTGGTAACTCAGAGACAGAGATGTTATGCCAGAAGCTTCTCTGACAGACGAGGGTGTTTTCCCTTTTCAGACATAAATGGACACCTTTGTTCTATCTATACAGAACTGAAACAACAGGTGCTCTTCATTTTGTTGCAAGACGACAGAAATTTTAAAAGGAGAAGTCACCCTAGTGCTGCCTTGAGGATTCATTCTCCCCACCACCACCTAAAGCAACCTTCTTCAGAGCCAGGCGGCGAGCCTGCACGGCCTCAGTGGTGGGCTCCTTTCGTTTACACATCCAAATGAACAGTTAAGAGAAATCAATGCATCTAATTGCCAGACTATTAAATCCGACATCAGGGGAAGAATTCCACAGCCACCAGCTTAAGAGCTGGCTACCGATATAGCAATTGTTGCAACTTTCTATTAGACTGAACCAGATCTCCAGCCTTTCTGTCTCCAGCTAGGAACGCTGCACTCTAAGATGCTGTGCTCCAGTTTCCTCCTCGTGTGGTCCCCTCCTCCTCTGTTAACATGCCACAGCATTGCCAAGGCTGGCTGGTTCTACTGAATTGCTTTATGGCTGCAAAGTCACCGGCATTTTGCACCTTTCCTAGCAAATACACACTAGGCACCTCACAGTTAAACATTTAGCAAGATTCCCCTGCCAGAGGCACATAGTTATCTTATTTTATTGCTTATTAAGTTTTTGCAAGGAAACAGGTGTAAGAACCTAAACAGCAATTACTAGACATAAAGGATATTTTCTGGAATGAAACAGACCCTTCCAAAGCTGGGAATCAGAAACTTAAATTGGTGTGGGAGGGATTAAACATTAGGATTAAATGTCATCTACCTGAACCCAGAGAAAGCTAAGGAATCTACAAAGGATTTGTCCTGCCCTTCCTGCAAGATCATGTGCATTTAGCCAAACAAATCTCAACCATTTACACTTGTGTGTGGTCTCTGCTGAATCAAGAAACCTGTAACCTCAGAATGCCTCTATTTATTACATCTCAATTATTTCCATGGAAACAGGCACAATGGTGAACTACACTGTTCCCAAGCCCCTAGACCACCAAATTTATAAGATGGACTTTTGAGAAGCTCAGGCTAGCGAGAGAAGACAAAGAAAGGGAGGAAAGTACAGAAGTCACTAGTGGTCATTTGAATGTTGGTGTGTTGGGGGTGGGGGTGTGCATGGACACAGCCTAAGCGCTAATTAATATTAAGAACTGTAATTAACAGACAGTTGCTCAGATGGAAAAATCAACAATAGTACAAATTATTTAAAAGTTTTTAACTGAGGTTGGGGAGGGGGAAATGTATTCATTTTCTACAGGAATGAAGAGGGTGTTGTATGGAGCCTAAGGGGGACAGGTCTCCTTAATGTTGAGTGGCAGAGAAACCTGCTAATGGTTACCAAACTACCTGGTATCATCAGCCAAAATAACATCAGTGAGATGACAACAGCCTAGGGAATGAGGCCAAAATTATCAAAGGAAGCAAATCATTGCAACCGCCACACCACCAGGACAGGCATACAAAAAAAAAAAAAGGAAAATCAGTCAGAAAATGTGACTTTTGTAACATTTATGGATTTGTTGGGTGGTTTGGAGTTTTTTTTTTTTTTTTTTACAAAATCACAAGGCTTTTGAAAAACAGGCTGCTCACTCCCTGCCCTCCTGCCTTGGCACCCCCCTTCCCCGATTGCTGGGCGACCTCCCTATAGAGCTGAACTTTCCAAAGAAGGACAAACATCCCGAGGGGACAAGTGACCCCACTCCAGAGGGAGGTTGTGTCCAGAGTGGGAAGTGACCCCTGAGGCCTGTTTGATTTTCAAAGCAGCAATACCCACGCTTTCAAACCACACTTTCTGAGCATTCATTCAAAATTGTTACATTTCTGTCTTTCCTTCCCGCTATGGGCTTTCATATTTCCGAGATCAATTACAAATTACGGTCAAGCGACTTTCACAGCAGAATACACGAGGCTAGGGGGAAGTCCACAATGCCTCTACATCAGCTCTGACACACAGCAGTAGAGTTAAAGCAGAATAAATACCATGTAAAAGGCAACCGCTGTTCCTTAAGAAGCACCTTCAAGCATCTTTAAAGGTGAAGACCTTGTCGTTTCAAACCCTTGGTGTGGAACAGTGCCCACTTAAGCACTGGCTTTGGAATATTGCTTGAGAGAAAGGGGCAGTTCTTGAAAAGCAATAAATCCTTCACCTATTGTAATTCTTATCTATTCAAATTATCTTCTCTGTTAATTCCTCTCTTGATAAGTGGTCACATCTCCACCTTATTCACCCCAGTAAAGGTAATAAAAGGCAAAGTGCTGGGAGGAGAAGGTTGAAGCAGCTTCAAGAAAACAGCCCTGGGGAGAGGCAGGAGGGAGGCAAGGGTCCTCAGACTGCTAAGGTGGGAAGGCTACGTGTGGCTGATTCCAGAACTTCTCAAAACACTTCCTTGATTCTACCTGCCACTCTGCTGTCTCTGCCCATCACTGCCTGAATTGTCTGCTACACATATACACATACATTTAAGGACAGAGAAACTCGTTAAAAATCATTTCAAGGCTCAATTCATGAAAGGCTGAAGCTCAATTCTCGTCTTTCTCTATGATCCATGGAGTGTTTTTAGAATTCGGCCCAGGCAGTTCTGAAACACCCATCTGTCTGTTTGTTGTGATCTGCCCTACCTTTGCTCTCTGTGGCTTGCCTTCTAAAATAAGAGGTTAGGAGACTCGGATCAGGTTATAGGTGGGCAGCTTTGCATTCTCTCTCTCTCTCTCTCTCTCTCTCTCTCTCTCTCTCACACACACACACACACACACACACACATATCTGCTTTTATACATAGGTTTAACTCAAAACCAACTGCCTCAGTTAAAGAAAACCGCTTTTCCCACCAGCAATTTTAATTCTACTTTTCTTCTGGGTTGCCTTAAGTGCCTCTCCAAGTACTGAGTAGTTAGCCGGGGAAAGAGGAAAGAAATCAAATATTATTTCAAACTTCAAAGCTCTGCTTTCCATTCTCCTCTTCCCTGTCGTCTTCTGGGAGTCTTCTCTCCTAGCCTCCATTTTCCACAATCAGAACTCTCTGGAACCTCCAGTTCTGTGGAGCAACTCAGGCTGCTCCAGAATGGGAAACTGAAGATGCTTAGCTACAGCAAGTTCCCTCAATGGAAGAAAGGAGCGGGCGCCTGGAGTTAAGACCACGGGGAGGGGCTCAGTGGGGCCAGGTACCCTAACTCTCCTGGGGCTTTGGAAGGAAGAAGCCAAGTATCTCAAAACCCACGTGGTGTAGATTCAGCACCAGCTATTCCAACCAGGAGCAAGACCGGCAGGAAGGGAGCCGGCCCCAACGCTTTCCCGCGCAGGCCTCCAGGAAATGAACTTTTCAGAGCAGAGCTGGGCTGTGGCCAGAGGTCATCAGTGGAGCTGGACTCGGACAAGGGCTTCAGGACTCCGGGCTCCATGGTTGCTCTCATCCTGCTCATCTATCACCTATCTCCCAATGTGCCCGGGCAGAGATGCTGGAGTGGTACAAAACAGCAGGCCAGGCCTGCAGAAGCTAGCCGGGAAGGAGAAAAGGGACAGGGAGGAGCTGGAGGCCCTAGCTCAGCCTCTCCCCGAGACATCTGCTCTCCAGGGGTCCCTTCAAACCTGGGGCTCTCGGTGGAAATAGAATGCAAGGGGGATGTGTGTATTTGGCTATCTATAGCTCCTCACAAACGTGCGCACCCTGGGGACTCGAATCGGAAGGCAGCTTGGGTGCCCGCGGCGCGGCTGCCCGGGGTGGTACCGGACGCCCTGCTCCAAGGGGCGCTCACAGCAGCCGCTGCGCTCCCCTGGGGACCAGCATCCCGCCGGCGCGGCACAGACAATGAACTCCTGGCGAGGCTCCCTGCCCAGCTGGCCTCAGTGGAGCCGGCAGGAAGTGCGGGGGCCAGGGCCGGGAGCTCGGCCTGGGCCCGGGGTGGGGAGGGGGCGCCCGGCTTGCTCTCTCTCCACGTCCCCAAGTGACCAGAAGAGCACCGGAGAACGCGAGCGAGGCCCGGGACCAACGAAGGCGCCTCGGGGCTGCCGGCCTCCGGGACATCGGTCCTCGCCGCCTCTTCCTTCCTCATGCCGCCACCGAGATTCGCAATCCCCGCCAAGTTGGCCCGCACCCCTTGATTGGCCACGCGGGCCAGGGGCCGGCGCTCTAGGAGCCGCGAGGGCCCCTGTGCAGAGCCCCCGGCCCGGGTCCCCGCGAGCGAGAGCGCCGGGCCCGGAGCGGGTCGGCCGGCAGGGTGTGCGTCCTGCCCCCGCCGCCGGCGCCTCCTGCTCACGGCCTCGGCCTCTGCCTCCGCCTCCGCCTCCGCCTCCCTCCGCCTCCTCCTCCTCACGGCGCTCGCTCGCTCGCTCGCGCGGTCCCCGGCCGCCCGCCCGCCCGCCGGTCCCTCCTCCCTCGCTCGCTCCCTCCCTCCTCGCTCGCTCGCGCCTCCGCCGGGCCTCACTCGCTCACCTTTCACCGAGCGCGGCTTCGCCTGCTTCCGCCTGGACATGTCCGGGGCTCCGGGCGCTCCGTCGCCGTCCGCGGCCGGCTCCCCGCGCCGCCCCCCGCTGCTCCGGGCAGCCTTTCTCCCCCTTCTCCTCCTTCTCCTCCGCCTGCCTCTCGGAAACTTTGTTTTTTGCAGCCGGGTCGGCGGCCGTGAGGAGCGGACCGCAGGTCCGGGGCAGCCTCCCTCGGGGGTATGGAGGGGGCAGCCCTGGCCGGCCCAGGCCGCTCGGGGGCGGGGGGAGGCCCGGGGGGCGCGCCGGGGCCCTGCCTGTTGCAATGCGGCAGCCGGGGGCTCCGGGTCCCAGCGGCGGTCCCAGCGGCGCGGGGAGTCCGGAGGCCACTCGGCCGAGCCGAGTTATGCAAAAAAAAAAAAAAAAAAAAAAAAAAAAGCCGCCCCCCTCCTCCTCCTCCCCACCCCCCGCCGGCCCCCGGCCCCTGCGGCCCCCTCCCTCTCTCCCCCACCCCACCGCCACCCTCAACCTCCTCCTCCTTCTCCTCCGCCCCTTGCCGGATTTTTGTGCAAAGTTTGCAGGCGTCCGGCCACACAGCCCGGTGCGGAGCTCACAATGAGCCCATCTGAGGAGGGGGAACGGGCTGGAGCCGGGAGGGTCTCAGGGGGCAAGGAGACCGGAGGCGGTCCGGAGCACGGGAGCTTAGTACCCCCCGGGAAAGAAAAATGCCTTCAAATTATCCCCTGCCGCACACACACACACACAAAAATAATAATAATAAACATTAATGGCTCAAAAAATGCCCAAATGCCTGGTTTGGAGATTATGATGGATGGGGGGGGTCCCTCAACTCAGCCTACGGGGGGGGCTCGAAACGGCCGCAGTGGCTTGTAAGCCGCGGCTGGGGGTCCCCGGCTCACGCCCCCTTCTCTTGCTCTCGGCTCGGTCTGATGCCGGCTCCCCGGAGGAGTAAGGGGCGCGCGGGGGCGCTCAGGCGGCGGCGGGCAGGGGAGCCCGTGCCACGGGCATTGCTCAGCCGGTGCGCCGGGCCGCCGCTGCCTGCCCTCGGGCTGCGGTGCTCAGCCCGCGACGCGCAGCGGATCCCCAGGCCGGTGCCAAGTCGCCGGCCTCGCTAGCTGCCTCCATGGACCAGGGGCTGGGAGAGGGGGGAGGCGGCGGCCGCGGTGGCGGAGGAGGAGGAGGAGGAGGAGGAGGAAGAGCAGGCGGCGGCGGCCGGGCTCCCGTCCTCCCGGGCAGCGGCGGCGGCGGCTGCGCCCCGGCTCCTCCGCGCTCCAGCCGGCGCCGGCCCGCCCGCCAGCCTCCCTCGCGCTCCTGTCTTCTTTGTGGTCGCTGGCTCTCCTCCTCCCGATCCGGCTGCTGGGGCTGCACTGCAGAGACACATAATAAAGCCAGGCTTGGCTGGAAATGTAGCCGGGTCCCAGCAGGAGGATGTGAGGAGCGGAGTCCCGGCGGGGGAGCGCTCTGATCCCGTGGGGCGCCCCGCACTGCTCCGGCTCGGATCAGACGGAGAGAGGGCCAACAGCACCGAGCGATGGACAGCGCTGGAAATACAGCTCCGGCCGCCCGCAAAACCCGGACCGCGGCGGTGGCGGCAGGCACGGCGCGGGCGCGGGCACCGCACCGGCACGCGGGGCCCGAGCTCGGGCGCTGACGGCATTGGGCGGGAGGAGAGAACAGATAACAGGCTCACGCGGGCTGACAGGATCGCCCGGATGCCTCTAGTATCACAAACCGAAAAGGTGAGAAAATGCGGGAGCGAACCGAGATGAGGTGCCTCAGCATTGAGCCCCGAGACTTATGATCCACGCCCAAGAAATAACCCCAGACCTGCCTTTTCTCGCTGGTTCGGTATTCCAAAACCACCTCTGCCCCACACCAAAGAGAATCTTCCACCACTGAGCTAACCTACGCCTCAATCTGCATAATTCTCACGCCCGGTGAGAACTAACCAGACGCCGTATACATGGCACACCTTGTATAATTATTTCACCCGGTCCCTCCGCCTACAGGGAAAGAAAACAGCTCCTACTTTCTACAAAGTTTTGCCCCAGCCACCAGGGGGCGCCTCGCGTCCCTGCAGCTCTTGCACTCGAAGCTAGGATCTCGCCACAGGCTCTGGGAGCAGCCATCCCGAGGAGGGTCCCCTAAACTGCCCTTTGAGGGCTCTCCCACCAGCTGCAGAGGCCAGGACACGGCTGGGGAGGGGTCTCGACACCCTCCCCCTCCCAGCAAGTGGCGCCACCTTAGGCTGGCTCGCCCCGCAACACGGAGAGCAGAGCGGGTGAGCGGCGCGGCGCTGGGGGTTATCAATCTCGCCGATCGATAAGTTGCCACTTGGAGAGGGGAGGGCTATGTCCCCTCGGAGACGAGTTACCCAGGGCAACCTTTCACGGGGAGGGAAAAAAAAAGCCCGCTGCCCGCGGAGAGCAGAGCCCGGCCCGGCCCAGCAGCGGCGCCCGCCCCAAGCAGGGTGCCCGCACCCCGCCGTTCCCGGGCCCGAGCGCCAGCCGGGCCCGCGCCCCCCTCGGCTTGCTTCGCAGTCCTGCGGGGCCTTTTCGCCAAGCTCGTGCTGGGCTGATTGCCGAGGTAGATGCCACCCCCGCAACCCTGCGGCTGGGGAGAGCGGGCCGGCGGCTGCAGAGAAAGGCCTGAGGCAAGGGGGCCGGTGTGCGCGCACCTAGGGCCATCTCCCAGGATGAATCGGGTGACCATGCTACGTGTCTCCAAGGCAAACGCTCTGGCTGCGGGAGACGGAGGGCGAGGATCCCTGGAGGGGATAGGGCCAGGCCAGAGACATCCTCCTGTGCAGGTCCTGGGGGGCCACCCCTACTTCGGGATTAGGGCTGCCATCCCTGGCCATCTTCCTCCCCACCTCCGGAGCTCATGCCTCTGAGTGCACACCGTCCCCGGCTTCCCGCAGGGACTGAAAGCCGCCGCCCACAGCCCAGGGATGTCCAGCGTTAGACGGAGAAGGGGTGCCAAGGGCCAGGGCAGAGGCCGAGAGACGCCTGGGAAGGCGCCAAGAAGGAGGGGCCGAATCCGCCGCTCCCCCACCCCCGCCGGCGCCTGGGATCGAGGCCCATGGAGAGAGGCTGACAGGCGGCAGATGGCACACGTTGGGGGAGGGGGCGATTGGCCTCGGCTCGGGGTGCCCCCGCCGCGGGCTGCCTCTCCTAGGTGGAGGGGGAAGGGGCCAGCCCCCAACTTGTGCGCCCAGGCTCTCTAGGGCGCTGAGACTGCGGACTGCGCCCAGCCGAGAGCCTGGAGTAGAGGGCCAGACAAAAGAGCGTGGTAGGGAAGGGGTGCGTTGGACTGAGGAAGGGGTTCCTCGCTGGCGTGGAGGGGTGATTAGGAGACCTGTGCCGCTGCCCGTTTTTCTGCCCTCGGGGACCTGCGGGAAGCTCCGTGGTCGGAGGTGGCAGTAACAGGATGGAAGAGAGGGCGGCGATGGACCGTTTGGAACTAATCTTCAAGGAGAAGGGTCGTGGAGCGGATCACAAAGTTCTCTGGACCCTTCCCGCGCTCCTCAGTCACACATGTTTTCCTCTCGACGCTCTTCCCTGCCCCCCACCGGCGCGCGGCTGCGGTCTCCCAGCTCAGCCGCAGTCAGGGTGCGGAGGGAACTCGACCTTGTCCCACAGCAGCGGCTGGATTCCTCTGAAGCTTGTTTCATTTTTAACTCCTTCCAGAAAAATGTTGTTTTAAGGAAATTTGCAGAGCTACAAAAAGGCCTGTAGTGCCCCCCTTTAACTGTCTCCACCCCTGCTGAGCTCCCATCCCTGGGGGGCTTGCTTCTCACCAGCTTGGTGACTTTGGACCAGAAAGAGGTCATTTTCGGATGGTCATTTTACCTCCTGCCTGCTTTTTTGGAGAACTCCAAAGGGCCCCTCCTGGTGAAGCAGGGCCCCTTCGACCTTATCTGCTCCGAGGAGTGGTTGGGAAAACCCACTACAAAAGAAAGAGAAGGGGTAGTAAATGGGTCCTCCCTTCCAAGACCATCCTTGGTTGAAGGCAGGAAAGGCTGCGGCCCTAGGCACTGCCATTTTGGCTCAGTGCTCCTTCAGGGTATCACTGTGGACACCGCAGGGGAAGCTGCCACTAATTTCCAGACATAGACGGGCATCTTGCAGAGCCATCTGCGGAGGGTCTGGGGGACAACAGAATCCAAATAGGACCAGAGAACAAAACACCAAAGTAGGGTTTTATGGGTTTTGTTTGTTTGTTTTGTTTTCTGTGACTTCTAAACTCATGAAGAGTCCCTGGTGTGTTTCAAGAGATGTGTCTGTGCAGGCAGAGTGGCCTACGTCTGTCATCCCAGCACTTGGAGGCAGAGGCAAGACAATCAAGAGTTGGAGGCCAGCCTGAGCTACACAGTGAGACTGTCTCAGAAGACAAAAAGATGCTTTGGAGTAAATGACTAGGGTGGCCACCTTCTTCCCATCCACATACTCCCAAATACTACAACCAAAGACCAAAAACACACAGTTAATTTAAATAACAAGTCATTTGAATGCATGCCATCTGAAATTCATGTGTGTATGTGTGTGTTTTTAACTCTCTTTCTAGAAAAAACTGGCCATTTGGAGGAGAAATGGTTACAAGTTCGTTTCCTTGTCCACTTGTTGTCTCTAAATGAACTTGTTGACTACTGTCTGCCAAAACAATAAACAAGAAAGACCACAGTTCATCCTTCTTTCTAGAAAGACTGGCTTTCTAGGGGAGTAAGAAGGGAACTTTTAATAACTTTTAATAAGTCGCCAATAATGATTTAGTCATATTTTTAAACAATCATGAGAAAAATATACAGTGTAAGGGATGCCAAAAGAACAAGGATCACAGTAGTCTGGCCAAGAGTCGAGGAAGAACAGTGTACACTATAGGCAGAGGTGCCTCGACGGAGAAGGTGCTGGGTGGTTTTAAGGGGAAGTTCCACCCCTCAAAGGACCAAAGGAGGCAATCATACATAGCCAGGCTTGAGAGTCAGCTCCATCAACTTGCCAGTCCAGCTTCCCTCTCTGTCTTACTGGATATCCTCAAGCAACAAGAAACTTTCTTGCCTCCATTTTCTCATCTGCAAAATGGGAATGCAGTCAATGTGCATCCCACTGAATGCTGCCTGTCTAGCCCAGAGTGAGGCCATGAAGCCATTCCCAGGCCTTTGCTACCTCCCTCCTTTCCCATTTCTCACTTTCCCTATAGAGAAAAACGCCAGTCACATAAACACAAATCTTTTCCTTCTCCTATGTTCCCTTCTCAGATGTTCTCTCCAAGACAGTCTCACCCCTGCCTTCTAGAAGTTTCCCAGCTGCTTTTGATATTTCAGGAGGGATTTGTGGTTTTTCAGTGTTTTGAGTGGTAAGTACGGAGCTCAGACCTTGAACATATAAAACAATCCTCCATCACGAGGCTACATACAGCCCAGCTTCAGCTCCATGCAGTTCGGTTGTATTTTAATGATCATTCATCACCTGTGGAATCCACTTCCCCTGAACCCTCTGGCTCTAGAGATACATAGGGAATAATGAACAGGCCCTCTGCTTGGATCTCTTAGCCCGCGAAGCCACTGGTACTCAGCAGCTCTCCTTCCCTGGTCCCCTGGTCCTTCCCCAGTGTACATCATAGGGCCTCCCGTCTTGGGGACTTGGTACTGAGGCTTTGCGGGACTCTGAAGAGTGAAGCCCAAGATGGAAGAATGTTCCTTTCTCTGCTTCTAGTTCTCCAGCCTGACATTTGGGGGAGGGAAATCCCTGCAGATGCTTCTGAAGTTCCCCCAGAGATCTCCATTGTCCTCCTGACCACAACTCAAAAGAGGCCAGCAGCAGGCCCAGACATCTGCCTCCCTGGGGCTGTAGGAGCCTGGTGCCAAAAACAATAAGTCGGGTGTGAGAACCTCCTTGTCTTCTCCAGTTTCTGCTCAGCTGGGAAAGCCATTTCTATTTTATCATCATTATTATAATTATTTAGTTCTTCAAGCATCAGCAGTCTCTGCAGTGAACACCCACACGGCAGCAAGGAAACCAACTTGGCAGGAGGGTCCCAATGGACTCACGCCCTCAGAAAGCTTGCAACTGCTAGCCCAGTCTGGAACCTCTACCAGACCCCCACCAGCCACCCGGTGTGCAGCAGTCAAGCCTTTGAGCCAAGCTCACTTCCTGCTTTGTTCTCTGAAAATATCTCTCGTACGATTTCTGTCACGGGCTTTATATATTTCAGTATTTCTTATTTTTAAATTTTAAAATAATTTTTTAATCCAGTATAATGACTTGGACATTGTGGCACATACAGTTAACCCCAACATTCAGGAGGCAGAAGCCAGTCTGGTTTACATAGCAAGTTCCAGGCTAGCCAGGGCAACATAATGAGACCCTGTCTCAAAATAAGAAAAAGAAAAGAAAAGGAAGAATAAAGAAAATCCAGTATAATGAATGTGGTTTCCAATTTTAAAAGCTTTAGCTAAAAATGGTTGGATAAAATACCCCCCAGCATACCACCTCCAAGTCTTGTGTCACAATTGGACACATTCTAGGACTGATTGATCACAAGTCCATTGACCATCAGTCCCTTAATCAACCATCAACCAAGCTAGTGAGGAAATTTGATAGATAGGAAATTTGATAAAAAGTGATAGATTTAGAAGTAGACTCTCATTGAAGTCTCATAGACTTAGGCTCAAATTTAAAGGTATTCAAGCACTGCTGGCAAACAGTCCCCGTACCTCTTATATGGCCAGGTGAGGCTGGGACACGCCATCTCCACCATGCATACACATAAACACACAGAGCTCAGCCCCTAAACTCAGCGGTTCTCAACTGGGTCATGACCCCTTTGTGGATGGAATGACCCACAGGGGTCGCCTAAGACCATCTGCGTATCAGATATTTACATTACAATTCATAACAGTAGCAAAATTACAGTTCTGAAGTAGCAACAAAAGTAATGTTATGGCTGAGGGTCACCACAACATGAGGAATGGATTAAAGGATCACAGCATTAGGAAGGTTGAGAACCACCCAGGCCTAAGGGGTCCTGGGTCCAATCATGAGTAGTAATTCTGACTGCCTGATGCCTGTGGTAGGGCCTGTCACAAAGGGAGTGGTCAGATGCCATGAAAGACCAAAGCTTGCACTTCACTGAGCCGACAAAGCTGTTTAAAGACTGGTTTTGTCCTTATAGTTGTCCTGCTTTTCTCCCAACAGGTCATGTGGTAATGATCTATGTGTATGTTAGGTCTGGCCTGAGGCAGCCTTCACTATCATCTACTACAGAGAAACTTAACATTAGCAACCCCTCACCTCGCTCCAGTCTCTTATGTGACCATAGTCTGAAGCTACTAAGAAAGACCATGCTGGCTTAGATCAGTTGGGGGAAAGATGCTTGGTTTGGCTTGTTTGTTTTATTTTTGTTCTCCCCCTGTGTATGTACTCCTTCCCTGACCCTTCCCTCCTGTATTAGAAGGATGCTCTTCTTCTGTATCTAAGGTATGGAGAAATTCCATGGAGGTTTCAGAACATCAGCGTGTGTGAGCCCCTCATCAGCTGAGCATACAGGGTGCCCAGACATGAAGAATGGGAATGAACCCATTGGGGTGACCCATTACATCCCAGTGTCTTGCAGGTGCTCAGAAAACAGTGACATCATTAAAATAAGAACCATCAATCTCGAGCACAGACGGAAGAGTTGACTAAATACATCACTTCTCATCTGACCATTGTCAGGAGAAGGCCCTCTGGTGGGGGCATAAACTAATAACTAGGAAACTTCTGCCCAACTAGACCAAAAATTCTTTGAGACAGAGCCCTAGATTTTGTCAGGTACTTTCATCAGCTCACACTGCCCACTTTCTATCCAGTCAGCAGTAGTAACTGAAGAAGCTGGCAGAACAAAGGTCAGAAGTGAGCCCTACTGACAGGGCTGCCATGTAGCACAGGGACCTGTGCAGTATGTAGAAAGAGCCAGGAAGGTCTGAATTAGAACCCAGGTGTGTCATGGACAAGCTGTATCCCTCAAGTATGAGCTTTGGAAAATCATATCAATAGCACAGGGTGGCTGTGGGCAGTATCACCTCCTGCTGATACGTCCAGCACATGGCCTCTGTACACTAGAAGACCCGAGTTACTGTTACTGCATCTGAGTGGTGCTCCGACATCGGTAATGGGTGTGGCTGAGACAGCACTGCAGGTCAGCTCACACAGGAGCAAGCTCACTTGCAAGGACTAGAACCAACTAAAACTGGAGGAAAAAGGAGGGCAGAAGGGCTCTCCTGAGAGGAGCCTTGGGAGAGTCACCTCTTTATATCTGCCAGGTCCCTGAACTCACTGGCAGAGGTCCTTCCTATTGTTAAGCGTTCAGTGAGTGCTGGCTGTTCCTTGCGGTTATAAGCAAAGCCTGGTTAGTTTAGATTCCCAGGGTGACCTTTATCTGCCTCAGTCTCCCCATTTGCAAAATCCTTCTGGCTTTCTGAATGAAGAAACAGTTCTAGAACCACCTTCTGGCCCAAAAGGCACTAGGCCACAGTTCAAAGCCTGAGGGAGCAGAGGGAATTCAGGCAAAAGGCCGCTGAAGGGAGGTTATGGGGCTTGGGCCCCACTGGGATGGGAACTGAGGGGGCAGGGCCCAGGCCCGGTGCACATTTTCCAGGGCCTGCTGCTGCCTTCTCTGAGTGGCCTGGCTCCATCCTGGTCCTGCACATTGGGACATGCCAGGGCCTGGCTTCCCAGGGGCTGAAGGGAGCTCCCGCAGGGGACTTCAAAAGCCCAAATGCCTTTCAGAAAGGAGCTAAAACTTTCTGCCTAACCAAAGCCTCCACAGGAGAAGAACAGGCCTGGCCCTTTTCTTTTTAAGTCTCTTTATTTTCCAGCCGGCTGGCCTGGTCATTCTTTTTTTCCTATTATAAACGGTCCCAGCTGCAACACACAGGGGGAAAAAAAAAACATCTCCCAGGCCTGGGCAGGGGCTGGTTACAGCCTCAGCGCCTGGCTGGCCTCCTGGGGCCGGCAAAAGCAGCTCTGGCCTCTGGCACCCACTGGGAGAGGCACTGAGGCCCTGCCCAAAGCTAAAGCCACAGCAGGAGGGGAGGATTCTGGAAGTTTCTGCCTGTACTTCAAATCTTCCTGACCCTGGGAGCCAACATGTCAGGGACAGAAAATGAAGGCTCAGGTAACCTTTCCCAGGCCCACAATATACTGAACTTTCAACCAGGAAGGGTCCTGCCAGATGGTCCAGAACGAACTAGAAAAATGCAGAAACTCCTGGGTCTGGAGAGCAATTATACAAGGGCAAAACTGTTTTTAAAGCCAGGTAACAAAAGAAAGTCTGGAGGGGAGGGCCAGGAGCACCCTGGGGTTGTTGGAATGTGTTATGTCAGCCCTTTTACTTGTTGCCCTGTGTCCCAGCAAGCCATTTCATCTCTCTGTGCCTCAGTTTCCTTATTTGTGAAAAGAAGATTACATCTATGCTCCCCTTGTTGGACTGCTGGGTTAAGTGAGCCAGTAGGTAAAATTCTTAGTACAGCATTCAAAAAGGTTACCTCTTATTGTCTATGAATGCAAGGACTTGTTTTCTTCACTCAGTGAATGTTTATTTTTTACTTCCTGGGGTCTGTGCTATGATGGGCAATGGGCCAGATACTAGTGACACAGCTGGGCCAGATGGAGAAGTCCCTGGCCAGGTAGAGCTTGAGTAGGGGTGAGCTAACAGATCCACTGTGCATGACCCATGGCACACCCCAACCATCCTTTCTGATACTAGAAGTACAGCAGATTTCAGAGCCAAGAAGCCAAGGAGATGCCACAGAGAGAGGAGAGATGTAGGAGCTCCCAGAGGAGTTGTACTCATTTGCCTTCCTTTCAAAAAAATATTGACAATGAATTTAAGTATCTTTGTTGTCTTTAAGAGGGATTGGGCCTCAGGCCTACAGTTTGCACAGCCCCTGCTGGGTTGTTCTAGTTCAGCCTCTGAAGCAACCAGGTTTTCACCCTGGTGCCAAGGAGGCAAGAGTGTTCCCTGAGAATGGAGACCCCTTGTCCTGAAGCTTCTTGAGGTGTGCTTCCCCACCCAACCACCTCCTGAATATTGTCTGCCAGCAGGGATTTCCACTGGTGCTCTTCCCATCCAGTCCAGGCTCCCCACAGTTGCCACTGGGGACTTGGTCTCCTGTTGAGTGCCAGTCTGCCATCACAAAGTCAATACAATGCAAAACAACCTCTCCTTACCCTCTGCCCACAAGATCCCAGAACTCGGCAGAAGCCTTGCCATCTGACTGAAGAAGAGGGCATTTGATTCCCTTGAAAGTAGAGTTACAGATCATTGTGCAGGTACTAGAAATCATACTCAGATCCTCTAGAAGAATAGTCAGTGCATTTAAATGCTAAGCCTCTTCCAGGCCCCTGGCTTATAATTTTTAATATGCAGAAAACAATACATTGCAAATTCACGTTCCTTCATAGATGTCTTGCTTGAGAGGGCTTTCTTTGACATAAACAATTTATATCTTCTTTGTCTTACTCAACTACAGCTGTCAGCTAAATGTCTTGGTTACCCTCACCTCCTTCAACTTGAGCATCCCTACTTAGGAATATAGAGAGAAAAGCTCCTAATGTTTAGATATTTGCATTCATGAGGGGAACTCCAGGGACCATGGTAAAAATGGCAGGTTCTTGGCCACCTGCAGGGCATCTAGAAGTTGAAAGGGGTATAATCACAGGCACTGTCAGGAACAACAGACAGGCAACACATCAAGTAGGTTTATTTTTCCAGGCTTGCTGAGCTGTACACCCCAAGGAACACTCCCACACACCGGGTTGTAGGTTGTGATTCTGGAACCTCCACCTCTTTAGGCAAACCATCCCCTGCCACCACACATAGATAGATGTATTCAGCATCATCCACACACAAACACATCTGTAGAGCTAATCCTAACCTTGGGAACCTACAGCCATACATTCTGAAATCTTCTCTTGGACCAGTGTCTTCCTGACCAGTTTGGTCTTCCTGGGGCTTTGGGCAAAGCTAGGCCGAAACACTGGGAGAATTACAGTAGCAACAACAAGTCATTGTTCTGTTCCACGTGGTTTACTAAAACCCAGCTTGAAGGGCTATGTAAGGTTCAGGTGTTCCAATAGAAATAAGTTGCTAAAATTCCTGGAGGAGAGGGACATAAACATTGTCTACCTCTCCCCCTAGGCTCCTAATGCAGACCTAAGTACATCCCACTACAACACACCTGGGAGGAACCAATGAGTTATTGGGCTTTCTTTCATATCTATCTATTTATTTATTTCCTTTGTTTTTTTGAGACAGGGTCTCATTATGCAGCTCTGGCTGTCCTGCTGTCCTGCAACTTGTGATGTAGACTGGGTTGGTCTCAAACTCACAGAGATCTACCTGCCTCTGCCTCCTGAGTGCTAGGATCAAAGGTGTGCGCCACCATGCCAGGCTTTACTGAGGTTTCTTACAGAGTATAGGTAAACGGTTACTAACAGGAACATGGGTGACCCCCAAAGCAGCTGCACTTAAAAGTCTTCCCCAGTCTATATTCTCTAGACCCTGCCCAGACCCTTGTAGGAATGCAATTAGGGCAGAATTGCATGCAAAATGCTAGGAAGAGTGACCAGGTACTCAGTTGAGGATCTAATACCCTCCCTACCTACTACTAGGAGGGGACATCAGCAGTCATGAGGCACCAGCTTAACAGACCCTGGGAAGACAGTATCACTCGAACAGTGCCTTACAATATACTACCAGGGCACAAGTTCTGCGTCACATGCCTGACAACCTCCAGGGTGATTTCACCCTGTGTCCACACAGTGACTCCATGTACTGCCACACCCAGTTTATGAAATGCTGGAGACTGAACCCAGGGCTCCACGCATGCTTCACAAGCACTTCTTGGTAAAGAAGCTACATCTGGCCTCGGATTCCTTTTTTTGTGAACACATAGTAGCACATCTATAAATGTATTACAGTGTTAACCTTTTAACTTCTTTGTAAACATTTCCATGCTTTTGTTACTTTGAAAGGTGTTTCTAAGCCCAGTGGTGGTGTTTAACCCCAGCACTTGGAGGCAGAGACAGGCGGATCTCTGAGTTTGAGGACAGCATGGTCCACAGAGCAAGTTCCAAGACAGCCAGGGCTACCCAGAGAAACCCTGCCTTGAAAAACAAGAAAGGAAGGAAGAAAGAGAGAGAGAGAGAAAGAAAGAAAGAAAGAGAGAGAGAGAGAGAGGGAGAGAGAGAGAGAAAGGAAGGAAGGAAGGAAGGAAGGAAGAGAGAGAAAGAAAGAGAGAGAGAGAGAGAGAGAGAGAGAGGAAGGAAGGAAGGAAGAAAGAAAGAAAGAAAGAAAGAAAGAAAGAAAGAAAGAAAGAAAGAAAGAAAGAAAGAAAGAAAGAAAGAAAGAAAGGCAACTATTTTTAAGTATCTGGCTGTCTTTACTCTCTTACCCCAGGATGAAACCTCAGAGGTGTGGCTAATACACAAAGGCTAGGGTTTTTGTTTGTTTGATGTAGTTTTGCCTACATGAATATATACCATGATAGCTAATCTTCATTGTCAGTTTGATGGGATTTATTATGATTTATTATGGGATTTACTATCAGGTTTTGATGGGATTTGTTATAATGAGATTTATTTGGCAACACACCTCTGGGTATGTCTAGGAGGGTATGTCCAGGAAGATTTAACTGCAGAGGGTGCCCTCACTCTAAATACGGGTGGTACCGTTCCTGTATTTTGTCCTGAACCGAATACAAAGGAGAAAATGAATTGAGTACCAGTGTTCATCCTCTGCTTCCTGATTAAGAAGAGGACCAGCGCCCCTAGTGGTGGGCAGCACTGACCTTGCCTCTGCTTACTGTTAAGTACTCACTTTCCCAGAAGCCCCTTGCTTCCTCCTGAGATATAACTGCCAATCCAGTATTCAGATCCTGAATCTGAAGGAGCCCTAGGCACTGCCTGTTTGGTTTAAAAGGCACCACATGGCCAGCTCTCAAGGCTGCTGCTATGTTTGTTTGTTTGTTTTGTTTTAAGTTGGACAGCCCTGACAACAGTATGTAACCCATGGAAAATAAACTGCTTTATATGGCCATACACATATCATCCAGTGTCTCCTTGGGCTATTAGCGTGAACCCGACAAGAATACAATGTGACTAGTTACTTCCTATTCCCCCTACCCTGCTTTCCCTGCCAAGATGGACTGTAGACTCAAACTGTGAACCGGGATATATCTTCCTGCTTTAAGTTGCTTTTGGTAGATATTGTGGACAGAGCAACAAGAAAAATAACTAACACATATACTGACAAATTACTTTTTTTCTCCAAAATAATTAATATTTGTGCCAACTCTGTAAGATGCCTTCTCCCCCTGTATTAGGCTTTCCATTGCTGTGATAAAGACCATGACCAAAAGGAATTTGGAAAGGAAACGGTTTATTTAATCTTACAGTCCATCATGAAGGGAAGTCAGGGTAGGCACTGAAGCAGACCATAGAAAAACACCGCTTACTGGCTTGCTTCCCATAGCTTGCTCAGCCTACTTTCTTATAACATGAAAAACCATCTGCGCAGGTGCAGGCTGGGCACTCCCACATTAATCATCAATCAAGAAAATGCCCTACAGTCTTGCCCATAGGGCAATCTGATTAGGGAATTCCCTCCCTTCCTTCTTTCTCTCTCTCTCTGTCTCTCTTTCTCTCTGGTTTGGTTTTTCAAGACAAGGTTTCTCTGCGTGGTTGTCCTGGAACTCGCTCCATACAGCAGATTGGCCTCGAACTCAGGGATCCTGCCTGTACCTCCAGAGTACTGGGACTAAAAGCCGGCGACACCATAACTCTCCCTTTAAAGTGGTCAAGTCAGGCAAAGGGAATGTCCTTCCTTGTCTGTCACCTTGCCTTGCTCACAATACCCTCTTCCTCCAGCCCACTGTTCCTCAGCCTTTCACATTCTGGCCACATTTCAACTTGAATTCCACAGCCACAATGATGTTGGCATCATTTTAACACTCCCAGATATTTGCGGAGAAAAGATCCAAAGTTAAACAGCCCCAAGAGAGAGGCAGAACTGGGGAGGTTTGGGGGCTTCCGGAAGCCTTGAGCGACAGGGGTGGAGAAGGCCGAAGAGCAGATGACACAGACTTGGAAAATAACCATGTGCTAGGGACCCAGGGTCTGCTCTCCAACTCTTCACCCCCTAAAACAAGTCTGGCCTCCGGGGTCTTTAAAGGAACGGGGAAGCAGGTGAATGAATACTCCACGACTCCCAGAACAGGGGGGAAATGCTTCTGGCATTAAACAAAGCCTTTTTATATTTAAACTGCCAGCCCAGGATTTTCAGAAAAGTTCCCAAGCGTCACTGAGTGTGTGCACAAAAAATTATGCCCCGGTGTATAAACACGGTTGGATGCAGAACCATGAGTGTGCAGGGCCAAGCCCCACTCGGCCCGCGAACCCCGAGCTCCGTGTCCGCAACACCCAGCCGCACCCAGCGGGGAGGTTCGCTCGACGAGGCGGGAAGAGTAGGCTCCACCAGGAATTCCAGAGTCTCGAGGAAGGGGAGGGGGAGGAAGCCGCCGCCGCCGCGGGGGTTCAGAAGGGAGGAGGGGGAGCCCCTCCCCCCAATTGCTAAGCCTCCCAGCTGGCCGGGTGGGGGAGGACCCGGAGGAACGCCGGGCGCTGAGCCAGGGGCCTGGGGGCAGGCGCGGGGTCTTTGTTGAATGACTGGCGAGCAAGGTTCCCAGGCGAGGAGCCCCAAGTCCTGTCCCTAGAGGCGCCTCTGAAGGCACAGAACGTGGTCAGAGTGCAGCCGGAGTGACTCCTCAGGATCCTGGAATTCTTTTTCCCAGGGCTCCGAAAACGCTCTGGACAGGTTCAGTGGCGCTTCGAATGGAAACTAAGGGCCCAAGACCCCCCACGGGCCAATATCCTTGTGTACAACTTTTTTGTATTGTTTTTAATGGAGTCCCGCTGACTAGAGCTTGAGTGAGCTCTGCAGCTTCTCCTCACACCTTGCTCAGCCCAGGAAGACACCCCACCCTAGCCCAGGGGGTCAAATATGCTTGGGTCCGGGGTACCAACACCGGATTTCCTCTTAAACCCAGCCTGTCTCCTGGAGGGAATCAAGCTACCAGCCTACAGAGTTGCTAATATATCAGTGCAGGGATCCTTAGGGCAACAGGCAAAGCTATGAGCTGTTTAGTCCCTGCCTGCCCCTTCTTAGTCTCATGTGTATTTCTGAGACTCAACAGTGAAAAATCAGCCCTGGCCAGAACGTATTACAGCTGGCCAAACTGAGGCTCGGAGCGGTTACATCAAACTGTTGAACTCCTCAGCTGGCCAGAGGCAGAAATGAGTCCCAAATTGATGTCCTCAAGGCCCAGCTGTAGGGAACTTCATTATGTCTCAGTCCTAAAGCAAATGGACTTGTTTTCCAAGTCTAGCTCAAGCTATTAAGTCAAAAGCAGCTACCAGTTGCTTCCTGGCATTGTTCAGAGAGCACCTTTGCAGAGCCTGACCCACTGCTTGAAAGAAAGAATCCTTCCTGAACTGCCCACAGCCTGTTGTTCTCAGCAAGGGGACGTGGTAAGTTTGAACATATTATACTAGCAAGTAAAAATCAGTCAACTTCACATCAAAATCTTTTTGTTGTTGTTTTTTGTTTGTTTGCTTGCTTTGAGACAGGGTTTCCTCTGTTGTAACTCTGACTGTCCTGAAACTCACTCTGTAGACCAGGCTGGCCTTGAATTCAGAGATCTGCCTGACTCTGCCTCCAGAGTGCTGAAATTAAAGGCAAACGCCACCACTACCTGGCTGCACCAAAATCTTAATTTTGACTTTTTTCCTACAGTTAGAGGGTCAGACAACAGTGAGTTCTGATTTATGTGTTCTGTCGTTAAGTGAATGGGACACTGTGGACAGAGAGAGGCAAAGGCCTGTGCAGGTACCTACAGGTTAAAGAGAGAGCTAGTCTTGGCCTGTAATCTCTGGAGGCAGAGGCTGAAGGATCAGAAGTTCAAAACCAGTCTGAACAACTTGGTGAGACCCTGTCTCAAAAGAAAAAGAGAATTTGTGGGTATAACTCAGTGGCAGAGGGACTTGCCTAGCATGTGTAAGTCCCTAGGTTCAGTCCCACAAGGGGAAAGGGGAGGGGAGGGAGGAAGAGAAGACTGAAGTCAAGGCCCTTGGCTCTCACACCGGTTCATTTTTGAGTCCATCCAATTGTTGTTGAACTGTTTTTTAGACGCAGCTACCCAACTAAGCAGGCGAGGCCTCTGCTGTCAGGTAGGGGCCACCCAGCCAAGACTTTGGCCTCTGCAGCCTCTGCCCAGTTTCCTGCCCACAATGCAGCAGGACAGTGGGACATCCAGGAGCCCCCTGCCAGTGAGCCAGCATTGATGCTGGTGGGAGCTTCATGATAGCTGTTGGAAACAGTCAGGCGTGGGGACAGAGGGAATTGCAGAGGGAAGGGAGATATCCTTGGGTTGGAAACTAGCAGACCCTGATGGCCTGGCTCATTCTTAGGCCCTTGCAATGAAGAAGAAGAAGCATTTACTCTCCATACTACAGAAGAGCAAACTGAAGCCAAGACAGTCTTAGAAAGCAGATAGAAATAGAGGCGTGGGGGGTGGGGGATTGCGGGAACTGGACTTGGCTCAATGTGGCAGATGGGCCTTACCTCATGATCGTGCAGCATAGTGGAAGGAAAGGTCTCCAGGTGGACCCTGCAGGAAAGAGGGCCAGTCTATCTGCCATGGGCTGGCTGTGGGGAAGAGGGCAGGAGAGAGAAAAGTCCTCAAGCTGGGCCTGCAGAGCCCAAAGAATGGCACACTGGAGGAGGGAACAGGCCAGGGTGGTTCAGATGGGGCAGCCACGGAGCCACTCTGACTTTTGCTTCCTCTCAAGAATGATGGGAAACAGCTGAAAAGGATTTTAGGATTAAGGACCAACTGAGGCTCTGGTGCAGCAGAATAGCTAGGAAAAGCTGCCTGACAAGACGGGATGCTCTGGTGCAGCAGAATAGCTAGGAAAAGCTGCCTGACAAGACGGGGTGCTATGACCGGGTGGCTGGATGGGTGTGGAGACCCTAAACCAGGTCAGATTCTGGGGATCAGAATCTGGGTGGTAAGCTGGGATGCTGCCTTCTTCCATGCTTGTGCAGTGCTGCGGATGACACGGGTTGGTCTGTGTCATCCATCATCTCCCCACACCACCCCAGCAACCTGCCACCTAGCCACATGCCCTGACCAAGGTCTTCTAGTTTCACAAGTCAGACTGGGGGCTGTTAACCCTTTCTTGTTCTGCAGCTCCCTTTAGAAAAACAAACTGTGGGCTGAGGAAATGACTAGGGGTGGGGGTAGGTCATCAGAGAACTTGCTCTACAAGCATGGAGACTTGAGTCTCACGTGTGCTTGTAACTCCAGCACTATGGGGGATAAAAACAGAGGTATCACTGGGGCTGGCTGTCCACCCAGCCTCCAAGAAACAGTGAGCTCCAGGTTCAGTGAGAGACCCTGTCTCAAAGGAGCAATGCAGAACAATAGAACAGAACATCCAATATCTTCCTCTGGCCTCCAGAACACACGTGCATATGGTTGCATGCAACACACACACACACACAGAGTCCATGCCAAACATGGTGGCACCTGACTGTAATGCCAATACTCATGAAGCTGAGGCAAGAGGATTGGAAGCTCAAGGCCAGCCTGGGCCCTCTCAAGCAACAAGCCAGCATCCTCCTGCCTCAGCTTCCCAAATGATGAGATTACACATGTGTTCCACCACCCCAAGATAAGGCCAAGTGATTTAACCAGATCACATAGCTGATAGTTGGTAGAGCCAGCGGACCCAGACATAGTCCTTGATCCCTGTCTTCCAGAGCTGGTGAGGGTTATCAACAGCGGTGTATGGATCAGCATGTTACCCTTGGTTCTGCTCCGCACATACTCAACGTGCTGTTGCTGTTAGGACAATGGCTGTATGAATAGCTAAGGACCACAAACTGGGCACATTAAACAACAGGGGCTGATTTTCTCACGGTGCTGGCGGCTGGAAGTCTAAGATGAGCATTGGTTTTTTGGAGACCTCCCTGTCCTGAAGAAGGCCGATTTCTTCCTGTGTTTCCGTCGTCTTCTTTTTGCTCACATTCTTTTCTAGGGATTGAACCCAGGGCCTTGTTCATGCCAGGTAAGTGTCTGCCACGGAGATATATCCCTAGTGCTTGCTATTTTGAGACAGAATCTTGCTATGTAGCCGAAACTGGTCTTGAGATCCCGAGCCTCCTGCCTCATTTTCCCAAATAGCAAACCATTAAGCCTGGCCTGATCTCTTCTAAGAACAGCAGTAACACTGGCCAGCTTTGACCTTAGGGTATGGGTGCTGTTGATCAGCCCCAAAGCCCCAACAGCTTCAAAGCATTCCGGGAAGCAAACCCTGAAGCCACCACAGCCGAGTCCAGACCCATCCTGGGCAGAACTGACCCTCTTTTCTCAAAGATGTCCTCTCCCCTCAACTTACATTACTCTTAACTTTTGACAACTGCAGCTTGTCTCTAGAATGGTTTCCTGTCTTGCTCCTCTCCTCTTCAATGGCCACCAATAAACTAGAGGGATCTTGTCACACCTAAACCTGACTGTTTCACCTTTTTTTTGTTTTCCAGTGCTGGGGATGAAGCCCAGGCACTTACACAGCAAGCCAAGCAAATGCTGTAGCACCATCAACAGCCTTGATACTCAGAGAGTATCTCACAGTGTAGCCCAGGCATGGTAACTGAGCCTTGTTCTTTCTTCCCTGTATCACCTTGGCTTTTTTTTTTTCCTTAGCTGCTGCAGTCGTCATGGGCCGTTCCTGAGGGAGATACTCTAGATGGCTTTGAGCTTCAGGTCAGAATTTCAAAGGGCTCTGCAGGACAAGCTGGACCTGTGCCAGCTAGCAAGTAGAGTGGATGGTGAATGCAGCTGTGCTGCCTGTGGTACAGACAGACAGCTAATTCTGATCCTGCTGAAGCAGCAGCCGTAGGGACAACGACCTCCTAAGGTAGGCATCACTGCCTACAGCCTAGCCCAGAATAGGGCCAAACTTTGTGTCCCTTCCTAAGGTAGAAAAATCTGGGCCTAGATGAGAAGGAGGGATAATTATCATAGGGTACATGAATGAATACATGGGCCATATCATGATGAAACTCTGTATACATGAAAATCCAGGCTGGGTGGTGGTGGTACACATCTTTAATCCCAGCACTTGGGAGGCAGAGGCAGGCAGATCTCTGTGAGTTCGAAGCCAGCCTGAAACCCGGTCTCAAAAAACCAAAAAAAAAACAAAAAAAAAAAAAAAAAAGAAGGAAGGAAGGACAACCCAGAGAGATGCACAGAGCAAGAGGCAGCATTGTTTCTTGGGTCAGTCACCCTAGATGCCTTAGTGGCCCCCTTGGGGAATTTTCAAATGAGATGATGGTGAACTAGGGTGCTGATGGGTTTCTAGTAAAGCAGGTGTCTTCTGAGTTGTATTTTTCTCAGCTGTAAGGAATCTGTGCCTGAAGACAAAGAGATGGGCTGTGATGTGATTTATAGCACACACCTGTAATCCTAATGCCCTGGAGGCTGAGGCAAGAGGAACATGAGTTCCAGGCAAGCCTTGACTACATAGTAAGTTCAAGACCGGCCTGGATTATACAGGACCCTGCCTCAAAAACAATAAATGAATAAATTTAAAAAGATATATGTGTGTGTACATGTGTGTGTTTGTGTATGATTTATATATATGAAATCTTGTCTTCATCCCCACTTCTTGGCATAGTGCTCACAACCTCTTATAATTTCCTGTTTAGCAATATCCTTTGTTCCAGTGAACTCCTGAGTAGAGGCTAGTCACCTAAAAACTCCAACTCTTTGCCCCACCATGTCCCATCATTTGGATAAGGGAGAGAGGGTCTGGTTCCTGGATTAATAGTCTTGCCTGTCTGAGATCTAGCCAGGTTGACTATCCATCTGACGGGGACTTCTGCCCCAGAAGTATTCTGTGCTCAAAGATGAGGAAGATGAGGATGGGGGAAATTCAGCTGAGTTACCTGAGCAATACCAGCTATCTCTCCGCCAAGAAGGCTAGAAAGAGTGGGAGCAGCAGAGGGAGGAAGGGAAGAAGGGATGGTTTGGAGAGGAGAGAGCACAGAGAACACAAACATCTTTACCAAAAGGTGATGAGAAAATCCAGATCCACATGTAGAAGAATGAAACAATCCTTCCCTCTTAACCTGCACAAAATCAATTCAAAGTAGATCAGAGATCTCAATATTAGATGGAAACTCTGAAACTTCTAGAATATGGAGATACACTCAGGATACAGGTTCCGGTAATAACATTGTGAATAGGACCTGGTTGCACAGGAGACAGAACCAATAATCAATAAATGGGACTTCATGAAATTAAAGAACTTCTGGACTGCAAAGGAAATGATTAATCAACTGAAGAGGCACCTACAGAAGAGAAAAAATATTTTCCAGCTAGACATCTGATGAAGAATTAGTGACCAGAATATACAGAGAACTCAGAAAATTGGACATCAAGAAACAAACAAGGCAATTAAAAACGGACTGCGGAGCTGAACAGAGTCCTCAGAAGAAATACAGATGACTAAGAAATATTTTTTAAAGTGCTAGCCATCCTTAGCCACCAGGGAAATGCAAATTAAAACTGCTTTGAGATTTCATCTTACCCCAGTAGAATGGCTAAGATTAGGAAAGGCAGAAACAACAGATGAGCAAGGATGTGGGCTGCTGGAACCTTCATGCACTGTCGGTGGGAATGCAAACTGTCGCAGCCACTGTGAAGAAACTGTGAGGCTTCCTAAAAAAAACTAGAACCGGGCAGCGGTGGCGCACACCTTTGATCCCAGCACTCGGGAGGCGGAGGCAGGCAGATCTCTTGAGTTTGAGGCCAGCCTGGTCTGCAGAGCAAGTTCCAGGACAGCCAGGGCTACACAGAGAAACTCTGTCTTGAAAAACCAAAGCAACAAAATGACAGCCTAGAAACAGATCTGCCGTGTGACCCAGCTACGCCATTCCTGCTCATATATTCAGAGGACCCTAATTCCTGCTACAGAAACACATGGTCCTCTGTGTTCATCCCTGCTCTGTTCGTAGTAGCTCGGACATGCAAACAGCCTAGTTGTCTATCAGCCGAGGAATGTAGAGTGAAAATGTGGTACCCAGACACAATGGAAATATATTCAGCTATTAAAAAAAAAAGAACTTTGCACATAAATGGAACTTGAGAACTGTAATGAGTGAGGTAACCCAGACTCAGAAAGACAGATGACACAAGTTCTCACTCAAGTGTGGACCCTACCTTTGAGTGTTTAGATTAATAAGTACAGCTTTCAGAGCTAGTCAGAGAACTTCATTTGCACACTATATGGCACTTAATGAGGACATTTACAATTGCCAAAGGGCAGAGAATACCTGGCTGAGGAGTGCTCAGCCACAAAAGGGCCCAACTCCCTTCTCCCAAGGCTCAGGCAACATCATCGAACGGATGTAAAAGCCAGAGGTTAGGCAGGACCAGGGTGAAATACCATCTTCTAGAAATGACAAGACCACTACGGTCATGAACTCACCAGCAGCTGCGGTTTCCTGCACAAGACCTGAGCAAGATCAAGCCAGTAAACATCCCAACATGGATCGGGGAGGGACTCATGAGCCCCCGCCCTTAACTGAGGAGCTATTTACTGCTGATGGCTGCTGGGGGAAGGATAGTCAGTTCTCTTTAAGGCCCCTGGTAAGTCAACCATATTCCAATGGATGACTCCACAGCCATGAGTATATGGGCAGCATAAACTGGAATCCGTGGGTTATAAAAGAAGAAAGGACATAAAATTGGGAGGGGTGGAAGGTAAGAGGTGGATCTTGGAGGAGTTAGGGGGAGGTGTTGGCGTGGAGATAATCAAAATGTGTTGTATGCAGGTATGAGATTCTCAAAAGCTCAAAAATTATATATACATACATATATATATATATATGTGTGTGTGTGTGCACACACACGTGTGTGTGTGGGGGGGGTATGTGTGTGTGTATTTGGTCTCCCTATGTAGCCTAGACTGGACTGGAGCTTGTAAACCAGTTTAGCCTCAGACTCATAGAAATCTACCTGTCTTTGCCTCCTGAGTGCTGGGAATAAAGGCACATGCCACCTCACCCAGCAACTCGGGTCCCTTTCTTCTCTGACGCTGCTACAGCCGGCAGGTTTAGAGAAGTGCCCTGTGTAAGTTTTTCATGTGGTGAGGTCCATCTCAGGGAATGGTGGGGCTCAGCAGCTCACCACCACTGCTGCTGATACATATGGGGACCATTTTGGGGGTGCCTGACATGGCCACTCCTCTTCTGAGTCCAGTTTCCATTGATGTAGATCCCCTACATGGGAGTGCTGCTGCTTCTCCAAAGGGTCCCAGGCAGTGTGTCTTCATGGTCAGTCTGAATTGTGGATGATCCTGGTGACAGCTAAGAAAGCCACCTCTGCCAATTCATCACACTGTTCCTTTAGAGATGGACAGTTCTCCAAGAAAGGGTTGCGCTTCGTGCCTGGAGACATTCAGGCATCGCTGAATGGAGCCCAGCAGCTTCTTACAGTTTTGAGGGACTCAGAAAACCCACCGCAATACTTAGCCTCAGCACAGCTTGGTGGTCCTTCCACGGTGACCAGAGCCAGCCTTCCATCTGGGGAGGAGCTTCAAGGCCTGCCTTTCTTGGAGCTCTTTTCAGAAGGTGTTCTTCCCCTCTGCCCTGGGCCTCTCTCCTGCCTGAGTCTCTCACCTCCCTGTCATGGAGATGCTGCCCGTGTGCCTTGAGCACTAGTCACTCCTTCCTTCTGTCCTCTCCACCCTCGCTGCTGCTCCTCTGCCGTTTCTCACCTGGAGGCTGGGCCTATCCTTGCTCTTTCTCTGCCCCATTGTGGTCCCCACTGCTTGCTGCCTCTGTCTCTTCTATCCCACAGTTACCCAAGTCTCCCACTAGCTTCCCACCCCTGCATTCCTGCTTGCAGCTCCCCAACTCCAAGCAGCCCTCTGCCCTTCCTTCATGGCTTCTGGCTTTCTCGCTCTCTCTCTCTCTCTCTCTCTTCCCTGTTCTTCCTTGCCTAGGATCGCCTCTTCTCCATTCTCCTCACTTTTCTGGTGATGTTTAGCTCCTGTCTCCTCTCCTCCTTCTGAACAACCATCACCAAGTTCACTGCTCTCCTCTCCTCTGGTCATGTTGCCCCTTGAGTTTTCGTCTTCTTCCCTAGCCTGTGTCTTATTGCTGAGGCCTTGCCTGGGCTCTGCTTGTTCTTGATCCCTGTGAGTTCGAGGCCAGCCTGATCTACAGAGTGAGTTCCAGGACATCCAGAGTTACAACACAGAAACCCTGTCTTGGCAGAAAAAAGAAAAAGGAGGAAGAGGAGGAGAAGAAGAAGAGGGAAAAGAACAGAAGGGAAGGACTTGGACTCCTCAGGAGGAGGAAAAGAAGGAAGAGGGGGGAGGAGGAGGAGGGGGAGGAGGAGGAGGGGGGGGGGGGAGGAGGAGGAGGAGGGGAAGAAGCCTGAAGGAGCAGATGAGCACATCACAGGCTGTTGTGCAACTGAAGAGTCCAAGTCCTTCCCTTCTGTTCTTTTCCCACTTCTACTTCTTCATCTCCTCCTCCTCCTTCTTCTTCTTCTTTCCCCCAAGACAGGGTTTCTGTGTTGTAACTCTGGCTGTCCTGGAACTCATTCTGTAGACCAGGCTGGCCTCGAACTCACAGAGATCTGCCTGCCTCTGCTATTTCTATTTTTATTTTATTTGTATGGCTCTTTTGCTTGCATGTTTGTTTGTGCACCACATGTGTACCTGGCACCCAATGAGTCCAGAAGAGGGTATCGGATCCCCGCCCACACCTCCCCCCATCCCTGGGACTGAAATTACTGATGGGTGTGTCTGTCGTATAGGTGCTGGGAATGAAACCTGGGTCTGCTGGAAGAGCAGCAAGTGCTCTTAACTGCTGAACCATCTATCCAGCCCCCCAACTATATATATATTATACACACATACACACACACACACGTATTTTTTTTCAGCCCTGGTTGTCCTGGAACTTGCTATGTAGACCTGACTTAACTTAACTAGACCTGGTTTAAACTCACTCTGCTTCTGCCCCCAGAGTACTGGGTTTAAAGGCATGCACCATCACACCTGGCCTCAACTCTTCTCCTGAAGTTTGCCTTGGGCTTTCTTCTTGCATCTTTGGCCATCATACTGTTTGCTGGGGGGACCCAGGCAGTCTGCTCCAGAGGCTGCAACTCTGGACTCAGACCGAATTGAAGTGAAACCTTTTGCTTTCTTCACTTTAAAGGCAGAAAGTTTGTTCATTTTAAAGAAGTCTGGTTATTCTTCCATCATACCAGTATCCAATATATGTGGTGTGAGAACAAACGCACAAAGGTTGCCATGCCCTAACCCTCAGCAATAAACCCTGCCCACCCAGGCTCATGACCGCATCCAAATCTTCAACAGCTCCTCCAGCAACTGCTTCAGTGCCTGCTTATAACTCAGGTTCCAGGTCGGTGTGAACTTCTGCTGCGGCCAATGAGGCCACCGGAGAAGCTGACATGAATTTCACCATCTCCTTCTGGAGTCTTTCCACCTTCATCTGGATTCTTTATTTAGGGTTAAGGCAGCAAGCACTTCCCAAGTTCTGTGAGCCATCTTACCAAGTCATCAAACCCAAGGCCAGTGCAGCGGCTGCTCTTGCACAGAGCCAGTTGTTGGTCAGAAGTACAGGTGACAGCCTAGAATTTAGGACTGTCTGGGGAACTAGAGAGCAGCTTTGTGACTGAGCCCTTAACCTCTGCAGTCTGCACTGTGTCGTCTGGCTATGTCAGAACAGAAAGCTAACCAACCTACCAATAGCCATAGACAGCTAAAGATTATATGGGGCAGGAAACTACCCATATCTGGACCACAGTGGGAGAAAGCTGTTTCCCTGTCGTGTGAGCACAGAAGGGCTCCATAGGCCCTTATTCCAGACAACTTTTGTACTGTGTTTTCTCAGATGCCAGTGGGATGGCTGGCCCTGGTCCACCATGCCCACATTCCCAGCAGCCTCTGCAGCTAGGCCTGGATCTGCCAGCTCCTTGGTGGAGAGCCTCTTGTCTTTACCCAGGACTGCAGAGAGCTACCAGCTGGCTTGTTCGGGTACACCTGACTTCAAGCTTCCCTCTCCTTGCTGTCCTACCCCAGGGAATATCGCCACAGCCTAAGCCCACTGTGGTACAGGGATGTAGGGTATGAGCCACCTCCTCTGATAGGCTGTGTTCCCAATGTTCCTGGGAAACCCTCTGCCCTTAGCTGTCCTCACAGGGCTTAGTCACATGTTCTAGAACAGCTCGGCAGAAGCTAATGCATTTGCTGTCTATGGCTGTAGTGATAGGTTTCCGGAAACCACATACAGGTACCGCTCCATTGCGAAGGTTAGACGCGCGAAGCAGGCCTCGCTAAGCTTTGCCAAGTCTCCGTTCATGGAAAATCCATTCCTCTGCCTTCTCCAAATTCAAAAGACCACTTCCATCCTTTGCTTTGCGGCCCTTTCCTCCATCTTCAAAGCCGGAATCTTCAAATCTCTGACTCCAACCCCTGCTTCTGCTTCAAAGGACCCTGGTGACTACACTGGGCCCACCCAGTGTAAGACACCAAGGGTGCCTTTTTATCTTAAGGCTGTCTCATAGCAACCTTGATTTTAGCTGCAATCTCTGTCCCCTGCCACCTTTCATAGGATACTCACAGACTTCAGGAATTAGGACATAGACACCTGCAGGGCTGTTATTCTGCCTTCGACAGTGAAGGGCAGCAATACCCTAGCACTGTGGAAAGAAGGAAGGAAGGAAGGAAGGGAGGAAGGGAGGAAGGGAGGAAGGGAGGGAAGGAAGGAAGGAAGGGAGGGAAGGGAGGGGGGAGGAAGGGAGGGAGGAAGGGAGGGAGGGAAGGAAGGGAGGAAGGGAAGGAAGGAAGGAAGGGAGGGAGGGAGGAAGGGAGGGAGGGGGGAGGAAGGGAGGGAGGGGGAGGAAGGGAGAGAGAGGGAGGAAGGGAGGGAGGGAGGAAGGGAGGGAGGGAAGGAAGGGAGGGAGGGAGGGAGAAAGGGAGGGAGGGGGGGAGGAAGGGAGGGAGGAAGGGAAAGAAGGAAGGAAGGAAGGGAGGGAGGGAGGGAAGGAAGGAAGGGAGGAAGGGAAGGAAGGAAGGAAGGGAGGGAGGGAGGGAGGAAGGGAGGGAGGGGGGAGGAAGGGAGAGAGAGGGAGGAAGGGAGGGAGGGAGGAAGGGAGAGAGGGAAGGAAGGGAGGGAGGGAGGGAGGAAGGGAGGGAGGGGGGAGGAAGGGAGGGAGGAAGGGAAGAAGGAAGGAAGGAAGGGAGGGAGGGAGGGAAGGAAGGAAGGAAGGAAGGGAGGGAGGGAGGGAAGGAAGGAAGGAAGGGAGGGAGGGAGGGAGGGAAGGAAGGAAGGAAGGGAGGGAGGGAGGGAGGGAGGGAATATGGAGGAAGAAAAGATACCCTGGAGAAAGATAAGGCACAGTGGGCAGCTAGGACAGTTGATGCAGTCACCTGAGTTCAAGTCCATCAGCCAAGCAAAATTGGGTAAATCACTTTTCTGAACCTCAATCTCTCATTTCCTGCGGCTTGGTTTGGCTGGGTTCCTAAGAGTAGCCCAGACTGGTCTTGAACCCACAACAGTTCTCCTGCTTCAGACTTTACACAATGGAACTTGAAGAAGAACACGATACAGTGAGGAAATGTCCTACAAAACCACCAGGGGTGCTTTAAATCTTTCCAGCTACAAGCCCCACAGCAGCTCAGCGGCATCAGACTCTGTCCAAGGGAGAGCCAGGCACTGGTCCTTGGAAGACATTGCCAGGGATGATAGACATAAAACGTTGTGTTCAGCTCAATCTCCTCACTTGAAAAAAAAGAAGACAATATGATATGTCCAGACAGTGGGACACTACTGGGCGGTGAAAAATAGTGGACTGTGGACATACCACATCAGTGTGGGTAAAACTCAAATTATTATAGTGAGTGAAGCCAAGCCAGAAAAGTGCACTTGCTGCAGGATTCTGTTTATATATACTTCTAGAAAGTGCCAACTGGTTTAGAGTGGCAGAAAATAATCAGTTGTTCTATGTGGCCAAAAGGAAGGATGCCAAAGAGCACAAAGAAGCTCCAGAGGGTGACGGGGTCCCACACTGCTGGGCTAGGCGGGTGAGCTCCAGGACACATAAAATCAGCTGTAAGTCCAGTCTGACCCGGATACAGTTCCGTTCGTGTGAATGACATCTATTCCACATCCCCTTTCTCTAAGGTTTAAGGGACAGCATAGCAGGGGAGGGCAGAAAGATCGCAAGAACCAGCAGAGACTAAAGAGGCCTGGGGGAACCAGTGTCTTCCGGCCACGACAGTCTGGAACTCATGAGCTCACAGCAGCGTGCCTGTGTGCGTGAGATCAGGCCCGTCATCATCTCCGTGTAGAGGAGGGGAGGTTTTGGGGGGCTCCACCCCTAACTGAGGAACTACTGGCAGACTGCTAGGGAAGGAGAGTCAGTTTTCTTTAAGTGCCCCTGGTATGTTGTTGACTACACTCCAGGGCGTGGCTCCACACCCATGACTATATGGGCAGCACAAATTGGAACTGGTGAGCTGTAAAGAACAAAAAGAAGATGACGAAGTTGAGAAGGGACGGGGAATCGATCTGAGGAGATAAAGGGAGGAGTTGGAGCCGGGTGGTGGTGGCACACACTTTTAATCCCAGCATTCAGGAGGCAGAGGCAGGCAGAGCTCTGTGAGCTGGAGGCCAGCCTGGTCTACAGAATGAGTTCCAGGACAGGCAGAGTTATAACAGAGAGACCCTGTCTCGAAAAAAAAATAATTAATTAAAGGGAAGAGTCGGGGTGAATATGATCAAAATTATGAAATTCTCAAAGAATAAAAACATTATATTAAAAACGAACTGCATGCTTTACATACACAGCTCATTGTGTGTCCTGCGACTGTGTGTGGCTCACTGTAAACTGTTTATATCTGGATAAAAGTGTCATAATCAGAGCTGATTATAGTTTCTCCTTCACAGGGTGATAGCATAACTGAAGAACCTCAGGGCAACTTCCGGCACATAATCAACTCAAGAGGCACCAGGCAGAGTCAGATATGGTGTCACAGGCCTGTAATCCCAGCACTCAGGAGCTGACACAGGAGGATTGTGAGTTCAAAGGCAGCCTGGGTTACAGAGTGAGTCCTTGTCTCAACAACAGCAACAAGAAAGAGGAGGTAGAGGAAGTGAGGGGAGGAGGAAGTTGCGGGGGGGGGGGTAGTCTAGGACAGTGTTATTAGTAATACTGTCGCTGGGGCTGGAGAGAGTCCTGGTCCCTCCCTGGCTCCATCCCCAGTGCTCAAGCAAATCTTCAAAGCACAGGTGCCCTGCCCTCCCCTGACATGGTCTCAGGCGGTTGTGCTAGAGTAGGGGTGTGGCTGGAAGATTTTAACCCTCTTGGGTGATTGAATGGATTAGAGTAAGCTGGGACTCTTCCTCACTGTGCCAACAGCCACCAAGTCCCTAAGGTGGAAACTACGCTAGTATATTTAAGATAGTATGTCACACAGGCCGGAACTCACCATTTCATTCAGCAAGTGTAACCCACTCCGTTATGCAGCCCTGACCAGATGGTGGGACCCAAGATAGATCTGGGTTCCTGCCCCCTAGAAACTAGCGGTGAGGGGAGAGGCAGGGGAACAAAAAGACCTGCCGTCAGGCAAGGCCAGAAGAGGCCCACACCCAAGCTCTGGCACCAGCCACTGCTCCATAATGACCTCTTCAGCAGAGGCAAGTGTAGCTGGCCATGTAGTACCTATGGGAAGGGCAATGGCCAGGACCTGGAGGCCCTGAACACATATGGAAGAGTCTGGAGTTCCTGCTAAATATGGCGGGGATCCCAGGAGAGGTCTACAGCCAGAAAGTAGCATGGGCAAACTGTGTCCAGAGGATCCCGCCAGAGACAGAGTGAGAACGCACTGGAGGAGGTAATACTTCCTCCAAGCCAGGCAAGGGCTGGGAGCCGTGATGCAAGGAGGTAGGGTAACTTGAAGAGAAGGTAGAGAGTATCGGTCATCACAAAGCTCCTTAGCCATGAAATGCTCTGATTCTGAAGAGTGTTCTTGCAATATATGTAAAAATTAAAAATTTTAGGTAGTGTGTCACATTAACAAATTAAATTTAAACATAAAATATAAAATGCAAACATTTCTATATTATGCATCATACAATGGAATAATAGAAGCACATAGTATAAATATATGAATGATATATAATGCTTAATGATATAAACGTACAGTATGAGCATAAGTTATATATTGCCGGGCACTGAACCTTGCGTTTGCTAAGCATGTGCTCTGCCGCTGGACCGTATCTCCTAGTCCCCCGGGGTAGCTAGCACGGTGTCGGGGATGGTGCCCTGGGTTCCAAGTTTGATGTTAGATCAACGAGATTCAAGACAAGGAGCTGCCACTGGGGAAGAGGGTAGTACCCACGCAGGGGATGTTGACGTGGGAGTCATGGTGGAGGTGGCCCAGGTGCACTGAGGCTAAAGGTTTGGGAGGAGGAGAGAAAGACTGACAGTTTCTAGGAGAAATGGAGGTGGTTTCCTCATACAGTCCTCCCTCAGAACCTAAGAAGATCGAGCTCCGATATGCCTACAGACATCAGATGCCCAGATGCTCCAGTCCCTTACATCAGATCGCATGGTTGCGTGCAAGCTAAGCACAAGTTACCATTTAACTACAAGGCATCTCTAGACCACTCATAACACCCAATACAATGTAAGTGCTGTAAACTACTCATTATGCTACATATTATCATGTTACTTCAGTATCACTGTGGGGAAAAACAAAAAACCTGGCAGAAACAACTAAGGAAGGTAAGGGTATCTTGGCTGCTGGCCGCAATCCATTGTTGAAGCGAGGAGTGTGGCTGAGCAGCTCAGTCCAGGGCAGCAGGAGCATGGGTGAAGGCTGTTCCCATGGTGGTACCAGGATCTGGGCTCTGTGACCCACACCAGGATCTGGACTATAATTTTGAAAGACTCTAACTTTATAACAGTAACTATAACTGCTGGCCTACTTCCACCAGCTATAGTAAACCTCCTAAAGGGTCCACAACCTCCCAAAACAGTGCCACCAACCCTGATCAAGCATTCAGAATATAAATCTGTGGAAGACTTGTAGATCCACAGCACAAAAATTATCTGCATCATATTTTATTGTTGTATTGTTATTTTTAATTTTTTAATCTGTATTTATTTACTTATTTATTTTGAGACAAGGTCTCACTATATAGCCCTTGGTAGGCCCATAAATCACTCTGTAGACCACGTTGGCCTCAAACACAGAGATCCACCTGCCTATGCCTCCAGAGAGCTGGGATTAAAGGTATGCACCACCACACCCAGCCTTCTTTTTAATTTTTTAGACATTTCAACCCATGGTGGTTGAATCTGTGGGTGGCAGCTGCAAAGACAGAGGTCTCCTTGTCTCCTATCCTTCTTTGGAGCAGGAAGAGTACCACCTCTCCCTGGACCAAAATTGTTCATAGCCCTTCTCCAGACTTGGGAAGCCATCACCCAGATCTTGGAAGGGGTTCCTTGAGCTTCTTCTTCCCAGAGAAGGTTCCTTTCAAGAGCATTCTCAGTTTCATCTTCTCTTTCCATGCTACCATGGAGAAATGGAGTACACAGAAGCCCACCTCTCCACACACACTCCAGAGAAACACTCACCAACCCACAGTTTCAGGCTGGGGCCTCCTCCCAGGACCAACTCTTCCTGAGTGATTTCAGTGATGGCGACTTCAAGGGGAGGCAAGACTCCTTAAAAACCCCACATAGCATCCATGTGGGACCAACTCTGCTTCCCTGGGTTCTCAAAGCCCAATTTAATCCAAGCTTATTAACACATAACATTTTAATTTGCCTTTCAATATGCTTCACACTGTATAAGCGTAACAAATTTAATAATATCAGAAGTAAGGGTTTCATATGTTAATTACAATGTTCTATTTCTTTGAGAAGCTCAAACCAGTTGGGGTAACCCCTGTGGAAAAGGGATTGGTGGAAAGAGAGAGTTTCTGGTATCCCCACGCACCCCACACCTCCAAAATGCTGTTTTGAAAGCAATTGAGAGGGGAAAGGAAGGGTTTCTTGGGCCTAGAAACTGATCAGAATCTGATGATCTCCAGTGTCTTCCTTTGGGGCACTCAGAGCAGAGGCTAAGACCCAGGTCCCACGCTCAGTTGTCTACTTGATGCCAGGATGTACCAGAACGGGGAGAGAGGAAGTCACCAGTAGACAGGCAGGGAAGGCAGCCAGTCAGAGTGGTGCTCTGGAGCTCGCTGCCACTGAGGGATGCTGGGAGCGGGGGTGGGGAGTCAGGGAAGAGCACACCCACTTCATAAGTGCCACCCGGGAAGGAGGAATTTGGGTGTTTACCTTCCAGCCCTTACAATCACACCACAGGCTGTTTCCAGAGCATGCCTAGTCTGTGTGGCAGAGGAAGCCTATATCTAGGCCAGAGAGGGCGGACTGGCATCTAGAAGTCAGGTAGCGTGCCCTGCTAGGTGGGGCTGAGGAACAGGAGAGCACAGGGTGGTACGGCAGTTCAGATTTAAATGAGGAACCCGGAGCACAAGCAGCTCTCCAGCACAAGACTGAGGTGAACTAGCTGCTACATCGGCTGGGCTTTTTCTGGCTGGAGACTCTGAGTCTCTATCTAAGTTATCCAGCAAATGATCTAAGTATTTATAACAGACCAGCCCTGCTTAAGTCTGAACACTCAGCCGTGGACAAAGGCTCAGTTGTATCTGTACTTGTGGACAGCATGCTGGCTCAGTGTCCCCAGGACACAAATCCATAGTGGTCATCTCAGTGGCTCCACATACTTTCTTTTTTCTTTTGTTAACTATATGGGTTTTATTATTATTATTATTATTATTATTATTATTATTTTGATAATATTATTTGAGACAGGGTTTTTCTGTTGTAACTCTGGCTGTCCTGAAACTATCTCTGTAGACTAGGTTGACCTTGAACTCAGAGATCTACCTGCCTCTGCCTCCCAAGTGCTAGGATTAAAGACATGTACCACCATGCACAGCTCTTATATACCATGTTTATCTTTAAAAAAAATTTTTGCATTTATTTTTGCGCATATGTGTGTGCATGTGTGTGTGTGTGTGTGTGCATGCATATGCATGTGTGCTTGCTTGTACCATAGCCTGTATGTGGAAATCAGATGACAACTTGTGGGAATTGTTCTCTCCTCACACTATGTGGGAACCAAGAATTAAACACCTAGTCAAGATTGGCAGTAAGCAAGCATATATAGATAGATAGATGATAGATAGATAGATAGATAGATAGATATAGATACACACACGTATGTATATGTATGTATATGTATCCCCACATATATGTGTATGTGTGTATATATGTATATGCATATGCCTGTGTATATGTATATATGTGTATATATTTTTCTATATACACACACATGCACACATGTATGTATATGTATGTATATGTTTCCCCACATATGTGTGTATGTATGTATATGTGTATTTGCATATGTCTGTGTATATGTATATATATATTTATACACACACACACAAATATATATTTGTGTGGCTGGAGAGATGGCTCAGCAGTTAAAAGCATTTGCTGTTTTTCCCAGTGCCAGTGCTGGATGGTTTATAACCATCCAGAACTCCAGCTTCAGGGTGATCCAAGGCCTCTGGCCTCTGAGAGCACCTGCACACACATGCACGTACTCATACATAGACACAGCTACACAGAATTAAAATAATAAAAACAAATATTTTTAAAATGGATGAGGGCATACACTGGGCATGGCAGTGCAGGCCTGTTATTCCAGCTTTTGGAAAGTGGAAGCAAGGAGGATGAGAAGGTCCATTTTCCAGCTGTATGGTGAGCTTAAGGCCAGCCTGGGCTACACAAGGCAAAAGCTTTAAAAAATGTGTGAAGACCAGAGGGCTGGCTCAATGACCGTGGCTAGTATGCTGTAAGGCCCTGGCTTCCACCGCAGCACCACAAGCGAAATGAAAAGTAATACAGTAAGTTTAATGTCATGCTCATTTTAGCACGATAAAAACATAAGCAAATGAAAATACCGATTTACATAAAAAATGCCAAATGAGTAATTATACACCTGTGACACATGCCTACGACAAAGGATCCTGAGAAACTGTCAGACGAGTGAAGAAGAAAGCTGACAGGTGGTTGGCAAGCTGTTAGGGCTGCTTGGAGGCAGGTGCATGAGATTGCCAAGAAGAGGGAGGCGGAAGCCCTGCAGTCAGGCAGGGAAAGGCGTGGATGTCCTGGGAGCACTAAAGACAGAGTAGGGTACCACCTTGTGGCAGGGGAACATCTTTGACTTGTACAGACCAAGTGGGATTCAGGGGCCGGAGCAAGTCCCAGGGAAAATCAAGTGCTGGGAGCCTGAAGCCACCAGATGGGCACACTTCCGTGGTCCCTGCAAAGGGGCCAAAGGCAGGTCTCAAAGTGTCAGTGACAGCGGCAGAATTCCAACCCAGCACCTGCCCAAGGCTGTCTCTTCCTGATGTGCAGGGCAGAGAAAGAAAAAGCATCATTTTAACAAGCAGGGGGCAGCCCACTTCCGGTGCCCCTCCCCTCCCCTCACCGGCTTCCGTCCACTGCATGGCCATCTCTCTGCATGAGGACATTCTAGTGCCCCCAGGGCGTGCTTTTTCCTCCATAAGATCCCTCCACACAAACACAAACCATCCCTAGTCCTTCCTCACAGTAACACGCTGTGTAGGTTTCGTGGGAGACACTGGCTGTCGGGATCTCCCACGTGATAGAATGGCTGCCTCTTTTGGGAGGTCCTGCCCCATCTCACCCTGCCTTGCTAGCTATGGCTGTCACACTTGTCCTTTCCTACCTGCTGGCTCCTCATGACATGGAAGCCCACATAGTAAAACTCCAGCCATTTCACTGTATGCCTGCTGCTCTCAGAGAGCTCTTGGGAAACACCCAGGGCCAGTCTCTCCTTCAGTCTCTGTCACTGTATAAGATGGAATGTCTGTCTCTTTCCCTCTTTCTTCCTTCCTTTTGCCCTCCATTTCTTCTGTTGGCTTTGGACTCCTGGACTTAAAGGGTGGAGCAGCCGTGGGCCACCCCTTCCCTTTCTCTCGGCTTTTAAAACAAGACTGGTCTCGGAGATGGAAAAATGGCTCAATGGTTTAGAGCACTGACTGCTCTTCCAGAGGACCTGAGTTCAATTCCTAGCACGCACCTGGTGGCTCACAACCATCTTTAATTCCAGTTCCAGAAGATCTGATGCCTCCATCTGGCCTCTGTGCAGACAGAAAATACTCATACACATAAAATAAAAATAATAAAAAAATTAAAAGCTATGTCTGTATACACACACACATTTTTAAACCCCCAAAAGAAGGCTGCTCTTGTTAGCCTAATGTAACAGATGAAGCAATAGGCCCAGCTCTAGGCTTGCTGTAGCAGACACTGAGGGACTCCTCCTGTGTCCCCCTTCCCAGCTCTCCCAGTGCCTGAAGGACAGACTGCCAACTGCCAAACCTCTGTGTTTGAGGGCTTCCTCTGGTCACCAAAGCTGACTGCGCTCCTGTATAGTGGGCCTGCGTGCTGTGGAATTATCAACCCTGTGAGCAGCCCTCAACCAGCATGACAAGACTCCCAACTCCCACTTTTTATGGACGTACTGTCCATGACTCCTCAGGATCCCCAGTAGGGAGATCCTCCAGGTGCCCTAACTTCACTCATTGGCTATTTTCTTTCCATGACGTCATCTCATCCCACTCCCATTCGCTGCTGCAACAGTTTGTGGGGTCAGAGTACACACCTGAACACCTGCCTCAGTATCCATCTTCCACCTCAATGTCCTTGGGGTCATAAATGGCCCTCTAGCCAGGCTCAGCCTTCAGCCTTGGGAGACTATCAGCTTGCTAACCAGCATCTGGAGTTAAAATGGTAAGCAAACACAAGAGCCTTTGTAAAAAATTTTATTCATATGAGCGTTTTGCCTACCTGTATGTATTTCCCCCATGTGTGTGCCTGATGCCCAAGAAAGCCAGAAGACCAGAAGAGGATGTCAGATCCCCTGGAACTATATTTGCAAATGGTTATAAGCCACTGTGAGGGTGCTAGGAACTGAACCCAGGTCCAAAAGCTCTTAAGTCTGAGCCATCTCTCCAGTCCCCACAGGAGAGTCTTTCTGTCTCATCTGAGGGAAAGCAGAGGTTCAGTGCCCATCCTCCCCTGTGATTCCGACAGCCTCCGCCCCCCAGTAGGACTGAGAACATCAGCTCTTTGGAACTCACAGTTACTTACTTCTTAACCCCTAGTGATGAGGGACACGACCATCCTGAGGATGACCAGAGCTTGCTTCTTGGAGAGGATGCATACCAACAAGGACAGGACTTGGGCGCAGCTCCTCTCTGCACAGCTCTTCTCTGGCTGAGCCCCTCTTTTCTATTGCTGAGCCCCCCTTTTCCACTGCACACATGGGGAAGCCTACCTCCCTGCTCCTGCTTTCGGGTTGGGTCCAGATATGCTGGCTGTAGTGCTCACTGACCTTGACCTTGCCTTCCCAAACAGAGTTGAAATGTTGTCCTGACTTACTCTTCACATTCTGGAAAGCAGAATTTTGAAATACAACAATTGCCTTAGCCAGGGCTGTCCTGCAGCCCTATCATGCTCATGAGTGGACAGGTGGAGGGCCCGTGAACACCTTCGCAGACTTTTTCCAAAGGCCATCCTCAGAGTCCCTTGAAGATGAACGTGGAATCCTAATTAGCCTGCTCCTAACACTGAAAGGGGCTTGGGGTCTCCAGGGAACTCCTGATTGGTCTTCTACCCCAGTAACACCAGCCCCTTGTTCTCCAAATGTGGGCTCATTGCTCCAGTCCTCTGCTGCGACTTTGCGGTAGCTTCTCTGACAGTCAGAATACAAGTCGGCAAGTGTCCATTGCCTTCTGGCCTCACCTTTCCCATGCCCCACCCCCACCCCATCACTCTGGAGCTCCACCTGCAGCTCCTGCCTCAGGGCCATAGCTCCTGCACCAACTGTGTCCTTGTAGGGGACCTCCAGAGCAAGCCCCTCCTCCAGGATGCCCTTCCTGATTGCCTGCTCCCCCGGGGCTCACCTCCCCTCTTCTGCCAGACCATGCCATTCTGCTAGCCACAGCTGTTCTTCTCATAAAAGACATTTCCTGCTCGTTAGCTATCCTTTCCCTGGGATCAGGAACTTTTTGTTCAGTCCTCTTCCCAGCACCTAGCCCTGAGTTGGTGTTCAGTAAATAATCATAGGGGATGTGTGGATGACTGACTGCATCCATTTGTGCACTGCCCAGGAGAGTAGACCAGACAGCAATACCAGAGAGGCTCCTCTACTCCGGGGTCCTCCAGGAGAGGAGTCTCTCTTCTGCTGGAAATCTGATCACTAAGTATACTTAGAAGATGCCTGCCTACTACTCTCTGGTCCTGTGCCAACTCAACCACTCGAATATTCCATTTTCCACCCAGGCCTCTCAAAAGCCCAGGGGAGCCTGCAGAACCTCAGGGAGTGCATCTCTGATCTCCAGGTGGGGGGCCTGGCAACCAGGCTCTGGGCACCCTGATCATCAGGGATTTCTTAAGGTTTTTCCTGGTCCCCTGAGTCTTGGTAGCCTCTGCTCAGCAACCCAGGCCCCGTGTGGAAGGAGCAGGTCCCTGTGGGAAGAGACTGGAAAGTGGGACTCTGGGGTCCGGGCCTCCTGGGAAGAAACCTTGAAGGTGGAGGGGGTCCACTGGGAATCATCCAGCTCCAGTCACCCATGGCCCCCTCCCAGGGTGATGCCTCCATTGGAGCCCAGCCCAGGGACACAGCAGGCCTTGTCCTTAGAGGATGCCTCAGGCCACTGGCAAATGTCTTGGAAAAGTTTGCCAGTACTCTGTGTCTCCCCTGGGTGCTTCTGGGCTCCGGCTGCTCTGAGGAGGAGAACAGGGACACAGATCCCAAGAAACTGAGTCCCATGCTGTCCTCATTCTTTCCGAAGTGGGTCTCAAGAGCCAGGCGGTCCCGGAGCATTCAAGTCTGGTCCTGTAAAATCTACAACCTCATCGGGTGCAGGCCTGCTATCCTGCTCCACCAAACACAACCAGCCACAGCAGTGTCCTGTCAGCTATCAAGCCTGGCTTGGCAGGTTCCATGTGCTCCTAGCTTGGACCTTCCATCCCCAGGCAACCCTGGGTCTGACTTCCATTACATACCACAGAGACCCCATTTAGGACATGTGTTTGTAACATGCTTTTAATTGTCCTGATCTTTCAGAAAAGCTCCAACACAGATGAAGTAGAAAAACAAAGGCAAGTGTAGTCTACACATCTGCATTTATTTTATTTTTTAAATAATATTTGAAATGTATTCTTTGTAAATTTCATACATCATACAATGCATTTGTGATTATAACCACCCTTACTACCTCTCTCCAATGCCCCTCCAGACTCTCCAGTGCATCTCCCTTCTGACTTTATGGATTATTATTATTATTATTATTATTATTATTATTAACTTATAACTCCTGAATCTATATATGCATGGGTCTAGGGCTATCCACTGGGTCACAGGCAACCTACCAGTGGCCATATCCTCAAAGAAAAGATGCATCTGCATTTATTTATTTATTTGTTTGTTTGTTTTTTGGGGTGGGGGGGCTGAGACAGGGTTTCTGTGTTGTAACTTTGACTGCCCTGGAACTCACTCTGTAGCCAGGTTGGCCTCGAACACAGAGATCCTGAGTGCTGGGATTAAAGGCATGTGCCACCACTGCCCGGCTTTTTTTTTTTTAAAGATTTATGTGTTTTATGTATATGAGTGCTCAGTCTGCATGTACATCTGCATGCCAGAAGAGGGCATCTGATTCCATTATTATAGATGGATATGAGCCACTGTGTAGTCGCTGGGAATTGAACTCAGGACCTCTGGAAGAGCAGTCAGTTCTAACCACTGAGCCATCTCTCCAGCCTCTGTACCTGCATTTATAATGAGCTACGAGGAAGACTTTTGGCAGTGAACGCTCACTCCCATGGAGCTATCCTAGATGAACCTTCCCAAGCGGCCCTCCTGTCTCCTGTGGAAGCCATACCTAGACCCTTAGAGGCACTGAGAAAGCACCACTAGTGTCCAACTGGTGGAGGGCAGCTGTAGCTGCAAGCAGGGGCAGTGGCCAAGATGAAGGATCAGCCAGGTCTGAGCAGCTGCTGCACATGGCACTTGAGCTCTGGGGTCAGGTCCTCACGACCACAGTTTGCTCATCTCTCAAGTGTCACAACAGGGGTCAAATATTTGCTAAAGTTGTACTGTGTTTCAGGCTCTAGAAGGAGGTAGAGTGTGAACAAGGCGCAAATATCTTCCGGAAGCTGACATTCTGGCAGGGCATCATAACACATGGATGACCAGATATGCAAGGAATTACACATGAGAGCAAGTATTGAAACAGTAGGCTTTCTTACATCAGGAGGCTCAATGTCAGGATCAGACACTGCAAAGAGGACAAAGATGATGAGAACCTGTGACCCAGGCAGGGATGGGAGGACACAGCATTCTGGGTAGAGAAGCAGCCTTTGCAAAGGCCCTATGGTGGATTTTCAGTAGCTTGAGATGTTATAGAAAAACACAGAAGGCATAGAGAACAAGAAGTGTTGACCCACAGACTTGGCCAAAGACAAGACTCAATTCCACAGGGCCTTAAAAGAATTGCAGTGTGGTTGTTAAAGAAAGAAGGCTCTTAGAAGTTTCAGCCGGGCTATGGTGGAACCTGGCTTACAGTTTACAAACCTCCTTCTGGCCGGTCAGTGGTGGCTCATGCCTTTAGTCCCAGCACTCCGCTCTGGAGGCAGAGACAAGAGATCTCTGTGAGTTTGAGGTCAGCCTGGTCTATAGAGTGAGTTCCAGGACAGCCAGAGCTACAACAGAGAAACCCTGTCTCAAAAAACAGAAAAAGAAAAAGAAAAACCTTCTGTTATGTAGAGAAGAAATGGGAGAGGGGAAAGACAAGACTAGAAGAAGCCAGGGGAAGGCTATTGTGCATAACCGCGGGTGGGGTGGCAAAAGGGGTGGACAGATATGGGATTTATTTGACTCCACCCAGCGGGTGGTCCTGCTACACTCTTCTTGCTGTGTGCTTCCTCAACACGACCTGTAAATCCCAGCAGTCCCCTACGTGTTACACGAGAGGCCCAGCGCCCCTAGCGGTGAAGGCACTGACCGCTCCTCCTTGTTTAATGTCAAGTACTCGCTTTCCCAGAAACCCTTGTTTCCTTGTGACATTTAAGGAGCTAATCCAGTATTCAGGTTCTGACCAATCAGAGAGATCCCCTGTTTCCTTTAAAAACCTGTGTGGACAGCTTTCTGGGTCGGCCATCTTGTATGTTGCATGACCCCTGCATGCAGGAATGCATCGCATAATAAAGTGCCTTTACTTGTTGCATATGGGGTCTCAGTCAGTGGTCTTTGTGAGGTGGAATTCTGACCTTACATTACACAGCTGATGCATTCTGGGCCTACAGTGGAGAGCTCTGCCCTAGGCCAGACTGGAAGAGGGCTGGTACTAAATGAGGTAGAGGCTCTCTTGGCCAAACCACAGCAGAGACCCAAAATAGTAAGGACACCTCTGGGTGGCTTCTGCTCCCAGCCCTTCTTCTACCACAGCTTCCTCAGAAGTCTGAGCAGCGCCTTGTGCTAAAGGAGGGTTCTTGCAACCTCCCTTTATGCAGATTCTGCCTGGGTTAGGGTACTGCAGGTTACAAGGGCTGCACTTCCACACAGCTCCCCAATCCGGGTCTCCATCCACTAATTTAGTGCCTTGAGAAGACCCTGGGGCTTCCTTTCCCTTTGGCACAGGGATCAGGGCCTTAGCCTGGGCCATCACAGACAACGTTCTGAACACATTAAACCTGCATGCATTCTCCACGCCTTGGCATTTAGACTACAAGAAGCTGTAGCAGAACAGGCAGTGGCAGGTGGCACCTCAGCTGCCTGCTCAGGACCCTGGTTGTGGTAATGGGGAGGCCCACGAGTGGCACACAGGTTAGCTCAGGCGTCCCCTACACTTGCTTATCCAGATTCTGCAGCTCTGGGAGCTTGGCTGCTACTGCCTTCATTTTACAGCTGAGAAAGTGGCGGGTTTGGGGTGTCCAAACTCTTGTCAGTGAGACCTACTTACACCGTGCTGCCCGGTAGACACACAGCTTTCCTCTGGCCTCGCAGGGGCATAGCAGGACTCTGACTCCAGCCCCCAGCCTTCCCCACCCAGCTCCTTCCCCACACACAGCCTGTCTGTCTGCCACCAGCTTCCCAACACACCTCAGCTTCAAACTCTTCTCCACTTGCCTCCCACACTACTGCTGTCACCTGCGTCTGTCTTCCCCAGGACCCCGACTGCCCCTGCTTCTGCCCTCTCTCTGCCTACGCTGTTCAGTCATCAACTGGCTGAGGTGTAGCCCTAGCCCAAGGCATTTGTTTTATTTTCTGCTATATATATATATATTTTTTTTTTGAGACATGTAATCCAGGCTAGCTTCAAACACTTGATCCTCAATGCCTCCACCTCCCAAGTGTTAAAATGAAAGTTATTTTCTGTTTTAATTGATTATTTTTATTTATTTATTTTTAATTTAAAACATTTTTTAATTTAACTCTTTTTTAATGTATTCAATCTTTATGTTCCGTTACTGGAGCAAGATTCCTGACTGGTATACAGTGAGGCATTTGCTAAACAGTCCTGTGTAGAAGTTACGTGCTATCCATCTAGTCATCCTGAGGTTACACTTTGCCTGTTGGTGGAATGGATCATTTCTACAATTTTATACATTAGAAAGCTTTGAACTCGACCAGGCTTTCCATTAATTCAATCACCTCTGAAAAAGTGACATTTAATCTTAGCTCGATTTTACAGTATCAAAAAGCCTGTGCATCCTGCTTCCCAAAACATTCTCCACAAAATGGTGCTGAGCAGACCAGGCTCTTCGTCCAGATCCACACAGTCACACCTGAGGACTTCTGCTGCATATCTAGGACTTTAGAGTCTAAATGCCAACGTGGACTTCTTGCTCATTGTTGGCCATCTATCCTGCCGATAGCCCCACCGACACTCCCTTGCACAGCTGGCTTTAAAGCACTGGGTTTGTTGTGACAGTGGTAGCAGGTACTGCTATTATACTGTCTAAGTAACGAAAGGCACATTAAAACTGCCAAGTTGAGGTAAGAACCAAGGGTGCAACTCCATGACAACAAATTGCACCCCCTTTCCCAGCCATGAAGACATCAAGACATTTATTCAATCCAAATGGCCCTGCATGCGGGCATCCCGCAAAGTGTGTGTCAAAAAATATAAAGTGCCGGGCGGTGGTGGCGTAAGCCTTTAATCCCGGCACTGGGGAGGCAGAGGCAGGCAGATCTCTGTGAGTTCAAGGCTAGCCTTGTCTACAGAGTGAGTTCCAGGACAGTCAGAGTTAAAAAATGAATGAATGAATGAATAATAAAAGCACTTGATGATCTTACAGACGACCTGGGTTTAATTCCTAGTGCCCACATGACAGCTCACAACCACCTATAAGTCCAGTCTCGAGGAATCCAATTGTCCTCTTCTGACTCTGTAGGCACCAGGCACACATTTGGTGCACATACAAACTACATGCAGGCAAAATACCGATACACATAAAATAACAAATCAATCTTTAAAACATTTAAAAAATACAAAGTTAGGGAGACAAAGTTTAACATGACGTCATTAAGCAAGGCAAACTTGGAAGATCATATTAAGTGTCCATTCTGATCAAACCCTTCATGTACACATTTAGTTTTGTTGTAACAAAGCAACTTGAACATTTTTAAGTTAAAACTGAGTGTTGTCTTTCCCAAAAAAAAAGAAAAAAATTAAAAATAAGCATCATTTTTTATTTTATTTTATTTATCTCTGTGTATATGGGTGTGTGTGGTACAGTCAGAGGACAGAAGGTGTCAGCTCCTCAGGCTTACAGGCGCTGGGAACTGAACTTAGACTCTCTGAAAGTGCAGCTGACCCTCTTAACGCTGAGCCATCTCTCCAGCCCACACTCTTGTTATTTTATAATTGAATTTGTTTATTTGACGTGAACATGTAAAAGCCAGAGAACAGCTTGTGGGAGTTAGCAATCTTCTTCCACCACGTGGGTCTTGGGGATTGAACTCATTTTGTCAGCATTGACAGCAGTGGTGGTTTTTCCCACTGAGCCATCTCCCTGGCCCTAGAATGGAGCTGAAAAGGAAAATTTGCATGTTTGTGTACATGTGTGTGGGAGGGGGAATGCCCTGCATATGTGTGCAGAGGCAACAACCTTCCGGTACCATCTACCTTCTCTGTTTAAGATGGAGTCTCTCTCTGTCTTGGAACTCACCAAGTAGGCTAGACTGGCTGGCCAGCGAGCCCCGGAGATCCACCTGTCTTGGCCTCCCGAGTGCTGGGATTAGAAACACACATCACCTATGTGAGCTCTGGGAACTGGACTCAGGCCTTGGTACATGCAGGTCAAGGGCTTTACTGAATGAGCTATCTCCCTAACCCTAGAATGAACTTTAATTATTTTTTATTTACTTATTTATCTATTTTTTGGTTTTTCAAGACAAGGTTGCTCTGCTGTAACTCTGGCTGTCCTGGAACTCACTCTGCAGACCAGGCTAGCCTCGAACTCACAGAGATCTGCTTGCCTCTGCCTCCTGAGTGCTGGGATTAAAGGTGTGCTCCACCACGGCCCAGCTAGATGAACTTTTAGTTGACAGGTAAAAATTATATAGTTAGGAGTTTGAGTGTAATTCAGCAGTAGGGTATGTTCTCCAATGGGTAAGGCCCAGGGTTTGATTCCCTGGTACTGTAAAATCATAGTTTATATCTTTCTAGGTGTTGTGTCTTGTCTAGATATATGTGTCCAGAATGTGAAACTCAAACCAGGGCAGTTAGTGTACTCCTCACCTGAAGCACTTGTCATTTCTGTGTGCTGAGCCCATTCATCCTATAGTTGCTTGGAAGCATACTGGGTGTTATTATTAGCCACAGAAACCCCATAACTTATCCACCCTATCTGGGCAACTCTGCATCTCCTCCAGCCTCTCTCTCTAACCCCTCTTCCCTTCTACCTTTCCACCATTCCACTATCTACCTCTGAAATCAGCTTTTTGAGATTCCTGGCTTTTAAAACAATAAAGAGAAGTGGATGAAATTAATTTTAATACCATATTTTAAACTAACTCGGTCCGAAGCATCATCGTGTCAGCGTGTAATCAGCATTTAAGGCTCCTGATAAACTCATTTGGCCTCTTTTTCACGCTCAGCCTTTGGCATCAGGCTGCACGGACACACACAGCACGTCCGATTCAGATGAGCCACGTTTCAAGCCCTCAACAGCCACGGGTGGCCAGTGGCTTCGACAATGAACAGACAGCTCTGCTCTCAACCCAGCAGCTGGAACGGGCCTTTACAAAATAGACCAGAGCGTGTCATGTCTCTGTTGGGAGCAATGCAACGGTTCTAGTTTCTGAGTCAAAGTCCTTACAAGGTGAACACTCTTTGTCCAGCTGCCTGTCCTCTGTGTCCTGCTGGGCCTTTGCCTCTCTCCTTCCTGGGGTGTTCTCATCCTGAATCACCCCTGGCCTGCTTCCTGGCTCTCTTCAAGCTCTTGTTCCAACATCACGTTCTTAGGGCAGCCTGTCTGACTACTTTATTTTACCTGTAGCCCCACCCTCTATTTCTCTCTCTTTATCCCAGGCTCCATTTCTAATTAATTTCTCTTCCAAGCACTTATTCTTCTAATTGGCTATATAATGTTCCTATTCAATGTGTTCACTATCTTTGTTAAATGTATTTGCTTCAGTAGAGAAGGGACTTTTGTCTGTTTTATGCATACTCCTATGCCTAGAGTTTGGCATATAGCAAGTATCAACAAATATTGCTTATTGGGGTGTGGAGGATGATGAATGGGTTAGATGTGTGGATGGATGGATGGATGGTGTGGTGGTTTGAATGAGAACGGCCCTCATAGGCTTCTACATTTGAATGTTTGGTGCCTAGTTAGTGGAACTGTCTGGGAAGGATAAGGAGGTGTGGTCTTGTTGAAGTAAATGTGGCATTGTTAGGGGAGGTGTGTCACTAGTAGTGGGCTTTGAGTTTTCAAAAGTCCATGCCAGTTCCAGTCTCTCTGTCTCTCTCTGTCTTTCTCTGTCTCTCTCTCTGCTTGCTGCTTGTGGATCACGATGTAAAGCTCTCAGCTACTGCTCCAGTGCTGTGCCTCTCTGCTTCCCACCACGATCATGGACTAACCTTCTAAAACTGTAAGCAAGCCCCCAATTAAATGCTTTCTTTTCTTTTCAATGCCTTGGTCATGATGCCTCTCCACAGCTATAGAACAGTAACTAAGATGGATGGATGGATGATCCATGGATGGCTGCGTGGATGGACAGCTGATGGATGCAAGTGTGAGTGGGTGGATGTTTGGATGGATGTTGATGTTTGAACAGATAGATGATGGATGTGTAGCTGGATGGATAGATGTGTGGATGGATGGGTGGATAAATGCATGAATGTTTAGGTATTTGGATGTTTGGATGAATGTTGGATAGGTGGATGAACAGATGGAGACTTACTATGTGACAAGACAGGGTCCATGAAAAGGCCATTATTCAAACTCATACACACAGGCATGATGGGAGGTCTGGGGATTCTGTGGCCTCATCAGCACAGGTTTCTATCTCTGCCACATGCAGTGACCTGCTTTCTTGAAGAATCCACTATGCAGCATCAGGAGCTGCGGGGCACACAGCTGTCTTGGAGACCCCTGGAAGCTCATTTTCTCGGGCCAACTTCTTATGTGGCCTGAGAAGGATTTAAAAGATCTGTGATTTGAAGACAAAATCTTCCAGTCTGCTCAATTAATGTTCACAGTTCATTGTTTGTAATTGCACACAAAACTAAATAATGAGAAATTATATGAATTCTCTTTGAATACTTCCCACAAGGGATGGATTTAAGAAAAAAAGTCCCAGGGTTGGAGAGACAACTCTGCAGTAAAAGCCCTTGTTGTTCTTGCAGAGGACCTGGGTTTGAATCTCAGCACTCACATGGCAGCTCACAACCACCTGTAACTCCAGTTCTATGGGAGTCCATGCCCCATTCTGCCCTCCATGAGCACCAAGCACACACACAGTACACATGCAAACATGCAGACAAAACACTCAGGCACATTAAATAAATAATTTCTGCTCCCAAAGGATGGGTCCTCATAGGAACGTGTTCTGGACCCATCCTGAGAACAGAGACAGGGATGACCTGCAGAGCCCAAGCTCAGCTCTGGAGATGAACCTGGCCATGGGAAGCACTGCACACACTCACTTCAGATCATCGCTGTGGACAGCAGAGGAGTGTGCTATTCACTGGGTCAGGAGACTTGAGGCTCAGAGGGCTCAGTTAGGTGCTCTCCAAGTCAGACCCACACCTGGGACTATCTGGTCTGGTACCTTGGAGTCCACAGGACCTTTGCCATGTCAGGCTTTGAAGGGTCTCCTGTTGGGCCAACAAATGCCACAGAGACCATGGCAGGGATGTTAATGAAGATCACACCCATTTTCCCCGTCATACCCTCAGGATATTCAAGCGGGTGAGTTTTCTCAACACTGTGATGGTCTCTGAAGTGCAGAATCACACTTCACAATGACTTTGGAGTAGATTAAAGTGTTAGTGTTTCAATGAAAGAAATAGACACCGCAATTCTGAATCCCTATTTGGGCATTCCTCCACTTATTTTCAACTTTCTGGAGACAGTACCTACGTCTCTCTGGACCCAAAGAGAGATGAGAGCCTGTAGACTCAAGCTCTATACCGATCCCCCTGTGCACGTGGACCTCTTGTGATGCAGGCCGGGACTTTCTGTCTTTTGGCCTCAGTTTCCTCTCCAGCCCCAACATTCCAAGACAATCTGATTCTTGCCTCTGCCACAGAATGTCCTGAGAGGAATAAAGAGGACACCCAGCCCTCACCTCGAGCCCTTGATAGCACCTCCTTGCCAACAAACACTCCTCACAGCATCCTGCGGTGCTGTTGCTTGTCCACTGGTGGCTTAGCAAGTCACTCCATATGTGGGTGCCTTTGAATGGCAGCATGGCCTCAGTCCCCCTGAGGCTGCGGTGGGCGGCTGCACCACTGCCCCTCTGTACCCGCCTTCTCAGTGTCATGGAGCCTCTTCCGGTAGTCCTCCTCCTCTCTGGGTGGAAAACCTGGGCTCAGCACTCCCTTTCAACAATGACTGAGCACACACTGAAGCAGACTGTAGACGCAAACAGACCGGGGTGGGGGTGGGGGTGGTGTCTGCCCTCCTGGGGCGTGGGTCATTCAGTATAACAGACAAACGGAACTAGATGATCCCAGAAGGGTGTGATGGCATAAAGACAGTCCTGAGTGAGCAGAGGGGACACTCAGAGGACAGGACGGCCACACCCTTGATGATAAAGGAACAGTATGGGGGCTAGGAGAAGAAACACAAGGTCATCCCCAGGGAGGAAGCCAAGGTTCCTGCCAAGTCTTTCAGGGACTTGAGCTAAAGGCCCCTGCTCTCTGTGGGGGTTAAGGGATGGAGAAGAATGTCTGGGGAAAGGGGGCAGATCAAGGCTGCCTAGTGTGCAGTCATTTCAAGCCTGAGGTTGACACTCTAAGTCATGTTAACTTTAATACTATCATTCTGGCTGACCAGAAAGCGAGAGGTAGCCGGAGAGGGCCGAAGGACACTAGTGAGTTTGAGCTTTGGAGCTGCTTAGACATGAGTCTAAAATCCAGTTTTTTCTAGTTAGGCACTTGAGTTGCACAAGTCACCAAGCTCTGTGCCTCAGTTTCTTCATCTGCAATGTGATAGAAGGCTCTGCCTCAGGCCTAGGAATGTAGCTCAATGATAGAGTGCTTGGCTAGCATGCGTCAGGCCCCATTTTACTCCCAGTACCACATGAAAAAAAAAAGGGGGATGCCTTATCTCAGGGTGCCCTAATACCGGAGTAGATGCCCAAAGCTTGGGTTTGATGTTTCAGTATTGGCAACAGAGCTCAGGGCTTGGTGCATGCCAGAAAAAAATTCTCCACCACTGAGCTACACCCCAGCCCCAGATTTCAATGTCTTACAGTTCTGGAAGTCTGAGAGCAGCTGGTGCTGGTGCTCACCCTGGCTCACAGTCGCCTCACGCTGGTGGAAGGAGGAAGCGCTAGTGTTTCCCTCTGCTTGGGAGAAAATGCCGAGGAACGGATCTGCAAAACCTGATCAGTCCCCAAAATCCTACCTCCAGAGCCAGCCACTCACACCAGACACAGTCGATTCTCAACTGCTCTCTGTCACAGCACGGCCCCGGGGAGGATGGCATGGGACCCAGAGATGTACATACCTCCCTCTCCAAGCTCCCCAGAACCTACTTCAGAAAGAGAACACCGAGGAGGAGAGTATAGAAAAGAGGCTGCGCACTCAGCTCACTCAGGGCTTTGCAGAGCACCCAGCAGCATGATGGAGCCCGTTGCACTCCGTCCCCACCACGGCTGTTGTGGTCACCTGGCACTCCTACCAAAAAGAAAAGCATGCCCACGGCCACAGTCACTGTTGAGATTTGAGTTCTCTCTCTCTCCAGTCTTCCCTCTCCCTCTCTCCCTCTCCCATCTTGATAGACCCACAGGTAGAGAGAGATCACATTCTCACTAAGTCCACTGTAAGAAGAGTGGCTAGGCACACCTCATGACCAGTAGCCACCAACCCTTTGCTGTGGAGGGAACCAGCCTCTCCCACAAATGGGTTCACGGAAACTCTACGCAGGAGGGAGTACGAGAGCAGGAAAAATGAAGAATGACAAACGAACAGGGTAGTTCGTTCTTTTATGGGACCCGAGGAAATGACAGGCAAGATTGCGCTTTAAAATGACAGGCAGAACACGCTTTAGAAGTAAAATGCAGGAGCGTTTTTAATAGAGGAATTAACAGTGTACGTATTAAGAAAAGAGAGGGGCAAGAGAGAGACTGGCAATGCAATGTGCCTTGTCAGTGGAAAAACCACACCAAGAAGAGAAGGAGGGAGAGACTTACAATATACATTACCAGGGAAAGGGACCACGCCAGAAAGAGAGAAAATTGCTCTGGCCAGAGGTTTAAAAAGCCAAATACAGTTTTTTGGTATGTAGATGTTGCTCAGGCCTTCAGAGGAACTGGTTTCATATGTAGTCACGCCCAGGGGGGAGGAGCTGGGTGTCCTTCCTCCTGCAGACTTACAAACTTTTGAGGTTATCTTGTTTGCTAAGGAAGAACATTTGACTTAATACTGTTAGCTGAATAATATCTCGTCTGCCTCAAACAGAGCAGAGTGCCATGTAGGCAAAGAAGGCTTTTATTTTACAGTTTTTAGCTGTTTGGTGCGTATTTATTTTTTCTCTATCTAGGCTCCTTTTGCTTCTATCTGTTACTATCGATATGGATAGGTAGCTTTACACATGCCAGGACTTAGAAGCCCACAAGATATTAAACAATGACAATTACTTTTGAGCAAAAAATGGCCGTTTCTCCTTCTTGGCTAACACCAGCCAGCTAAGGTATTACTAGGCCATGCAGACATAAGGAAGGGCTTTTGTCACCATTACAGCAAAGGGGAGAAAGGGCTGGTAAGCCGAAATTCCCAGCCAGGGAGTCTGGAACCTTGTCGACAGACTTCAACCACGCTGCCAGGGTATCGGGCTCCCAGCACTTTGCCTCCTGGTCAGAGGAAAGCCAGAGTGCTAGAGTCTGATAAGATTGGCGATCTGCCTTGATTTGCCATTGGCTACTTTGGGACCAGTTATTGAGAGCAAATATGGAAGTACCTGGCGTGCTAACCTGTAATAGGAGGCAAACCCCCGAGGTACACGGAATTCTCCTGCTTTGCTTAACACTGGTAACCAGCACAGACGTTTTACAGTCATTGTCAGTCCAAGGAAACACACTGGTAGGTGACAGCGGGCCAGTGGGCCACCTTTAGGTCAGGGGCAAGTGTACGCTTTTGGAGCACAACAGAGTGTATTCACATAGAGCACTGGGTAACACTCAAGCCTGATCCAAGGTCAAAGGAGAAGTAAGCTGGTCAAACCTGGGTGCTAGACAGCAGGCTGGGATGACTCGGGCTGGGGCCTGATCCTTTCTGCTGTGGGCGGGGCTGGCTGGCAGGGTGGCTGAAACAGAGGGAGCAGAATGGTCCCTTAAGACCATACCCAGAATCTAGACTCTTCCTCTACTCCGGCTCTCGTCTTCCTCGGGAAGGCTTCTAAATCTTATAGTATTAAGGAGAAAACGCCTGGTGGACGTCGCTAAATCTTTGGCTGTGCTCCCCCTTCCTCCAGCAGAACTCCAGCCTCCCTTCTCTCTGGTAATCTCCACAGCTCGCTCATAAATTATGAGCGCATTCATTTGCATGTCAGAAGCTCGGCCAAGAAATTAGATAAAATTGATCCACCGCAATTTATTCTCTCTATTTTTCCAAGAAATGGCCTCCCTCCCATGTTTTATTCATGGAGACACCAGCTCTCTCTTTTATCTCCAACCCCAGTAACATTTTCAATTTACTCAATTTATAGCTGCAAGACGCCCTTGGGCTGGGTAGGAGGGAGGCCACCCAGGAAGGTCCGCTGCGCCCTGGGGCTCACCCAGCCTGAGTCTCAGCCAGGCAGAGGGCTGGAACCGGATGTGAGCTGGTTCCAGCAAGATCTCACAGGCTCTGGGCTCCGTAGCTTTCCTGGGGAGCCTGCGAAGATGGTAAGATGGTCCGGTGCACTGAGGGCCCTGGGATCCCTAGAGAGCTCAGTGGGGTGCCATGTCCCTGCTATACCTGGGAGCTCAAACTGGGTGCCTTTGGCCTGACACTGGTGAACGGGAGAGAAACGCATGCCTGTCAGCTCTCCAGCCCCATGACGTCATCTGGAGAAAGTTCTGTCCCACCTGCAGGTTGAGGACCTGTCTTGTCGAGAAGGAGTATGGATTTGATTTAGTTGGTCTTTTTATACCTGGAACCACTACCTTCCTCAAAAGGCACAATTTCTACCAAGTTACAGCCACAAGGCTAGCGGTGGCGGCTCAGCTCACTATCCACAGAGACACTTGACGTGTCTGACAACCCCCAATAGGAGTCTCTCGGTGGCTGTCAGAGTCTATGAGTTCAACAATGTAAGGCAATAGAGTTTGGTGGGGCCTGTGGCAAACAGGAGAGGGACCCCTTTAGAAAGATTAAAGACCATGAAGAAACACTGCAGGCCATATTGCCAGAGCTGCTGAAAACCATTCTAACCTAGGAAAAAAGTCCAGCTACATTTCACTCTGGCCCATCGTTTCTCGCTGATGATACCTGGGAAGGAGGTCTGCATGTGAGCTGTGTCTCTGTGACACAGCCCAGCCTAGAATACACTAGAGCCTTACAATGTTATGGACCTTTGGCACCCACCCATGTGTTAAAGGCTCGGTCCCCAGCCCGTAGAGCTACAGGGAAGTGGCAGAACCTTCAGAGGTTGGGATCTTAGTTGCTAGAAGTTACATCACTGTCCTTGAAGGAGATATGGGGACCCAGAAGGTCCAGTCTCCTCTCTCTTTGCTGTCTGGCTATCATTAAGGGAGCAGCCTCCCCTACCACATGCTTCAGCCATGATGTGCTATACCCTCAAAAGCCCAAATGGACAAGACCAAGCAGTTACAGGCTGATACCGCTGAAACCATGACAGAAGGCTAACAGTGTCCCTGTGTGGGTAGATGAGGCTGTAGGCGTAATTCACAACAGAGGCTGTCTTTTCCTTCTTCAGCTTTCTCTCTCTCTCTTTCTCTCTCTCTGTTTTCTCTTTTCTTTTTTCAATGATTTATTTTTATTTTATGCGCACTGGTGTTTTGCCTCCACGTACATCTGTGTGAGGGAGTCAGGTCACATGAACTGGAGTTACAGACAGTCGTGAATGGCCATGTGGGTGCTGGGAACTGAACCAGGGTTCTCCGGAAGAGCAGCCAGGGTTCTTAACCCCTGAGCTATCTCTGCAGCCTCAAGGAGCAGACTCTTCTATCCTTCCAGCTGTTCTCTGTGGTAGATTGGAGCCGTGGGTCCCATTCCTTATCCCTGCTCTCTAACTCTTGCGCTGTGCTGGTGGCGCACCAATCCCAGGCCCACACTGGACCCAGCCGCACACTTTGCTCTGACCCATGTAGTGTTGGAACAGGATGTAGGCAGAATCTAGCCCCAGGCGTGCATATCGGGGGTCTGCCCTTGGCACCTCCACCATCATTCCCAGAACCTAGAGCAGGTAGATCTCTGTCTACAAGGTGAGTTGTAGGCCAGTTAGGGTTACACGGTGGGACCATAAACATTTCAGAATCAAAACAAAACAGTTCTGTTGTAGTTGGTTCAACAGGATCTATGAGATCAGGCTACCCCACTATCTGTAGATGAACCCTCTGTAGTGACCATCTGAAGAAGAAGTAAGGACTAGGGAGCAGCCAGGACCTGGCCAGCTCTGGCTGATGGCACAGATCTACTGCTTGAGGGGGCAGCACCTGCTCAAAAGAAAGGAAGAACCCCTGGGAGTCTGGGCACACTGGCACTCAGCTCAGCAACTATGGCATTAAACAGCTCCATGTCTGGGGAGGGCTGGAGAGATGGCTTAGCAGTTAAGAGCACTAACTACTCTTCCAGAGGCCCCGGGGTTCAATTCCCAGTACCTACATGGCAGTTCACAATTGTCTGTAACTCCAGTTCCAGGGGAATCTGACATTCTCACACAGCCATACATGCGGGAAAACACCAATGCACATAAAATAAAAATAAAAGGACACTTGTCTGCTCTCGCAGAAGACTGGGATTTGGTTTCCAGCTCACAACCGTGTGTAACTCTAGTTTCAGAGGATTTGATGCCCTCTTCTGGCCTCCAAGGGCACTGCACATACAGCGTCTTTAGGACCCAGCAGCATCCACCTATAGTGCCGACCCTGAGAAACCAGAAGTTTCTTCAATCAAGGTGACAGCAAAGTCGGTAGAGATGTTCCCCCAGAGTAAAGGTACTGTGATGCACATTTGCAATCTCAGCACTTGGCATCCTGAGGCAGGAGGATTGACAGTTCTGGATTTGTCCTGGTTACCTTATGGTCTTTCCTAAAATAAACAAATAAATAAAACTGGACGGTGGTAGCACATGCCTTTAATCCCAGCACTCTGGAGGCAGAGGCAAGCGGATCCCTGAGTTCGAGGCCAGCTTGGTCTACAGAGTGAGTTCCAGGACAGCCAGAGTCTTGACAACCAAATCAATCAATAAACAAACAAATAAATAAAAATTCAATTAAATAATAGACCTATTTTTAAATACTTTTTTACTATTCCTTCCTCATTTAGCTGTTGTGTAGGTTAGCCCCATTTCAAAGTCAAAAAGGTTGAATCCTGGAGAAGCACCTGGCCACAGTCCAGTGGAAGAGTCCAGTGACTTAAGAACTGGCTTCCTCACTCTCAATGCACAAGAGATCCCAGCAAGCAAGCCACTAACCTCCAGGCCAAGACCCTCTTTGGCCAGTCTCCCGGCTGCCATCAGCCCGGCCCGAGGCGTCCTCAAGTCTGAGCATCTGAAGCTTGTGAAGCTGCAGTAGCCAGTGCAGCCGGCACTAAGAGGGTCTAGGCCGGGCCAGACCTCTCTGACACGGCTCAGACACCACGAGGTCTCCCTCCCGCCAGCCCTGTTCCCATCACAGTGTGCTGCTTGTAAAATACATTCTTAAAACGCCTGTCATATTTTATCTGATGTTTACAATTGATTTTCTTTTCGGGTGACAGGGAGCATGAGCCAGCTGCATAATGATCTCTCTATCAGCCTTGCATCCCAGCGCCCTCCGCCCCGCTCTGAAGAGGCCCAGAACTGGCTCAGGAGAGGGGGGATCCTCAGCTCTGGGACTTGCTGAGTATGTGGGGCTGTCCAGGTCAGCCCCCGGGTGACCCAATGAGCCTCTCGTGTACTGCAGAGGCCACTGAAGTGTCCCCTGAAATATCTGCATGAGGGACACTAGCTGAAAGCAACGATCCCTAACCAGAAACATCAGCTGTCCGGGCGGCTACAGCGCTCTGTGGTAGCCATCTCACTGGCTCTGGCCAGCGACCAGTGACGTTGAGCTTTCATTGATTTCTTTAGGGTCTCACTGCAGCTAGGACAGTCATTGGGAGGGGCCGTAGGAGGACAAACAAATTCAGGGGTTCTTTCAGCGAACATTTGGTGAAGATCTATGAGGCATTAAACAATTTTCTGGGCATGACACATACATCATGAAACAAATGGAAAAGATATCCACTCTACTATTTAATTTTATTTTAATTTGAATTTTTGGGGTGTTGGGGGATGGAACCCAGAGATTCATGCATGCTTAAGCACTCACTCACTCTACTACCCAGCCACACCCACAGCTCCCCTAAGACCTTACACAGGGATAGCCAGAGGAGACCTCAGCAAGGAGGTATGAGCACAAGTCTGATGGCTGGAGGAACCGAGCTCAGGGGTCTTTGGACTAGGAGCAGGAACGTAAGACCTAGAGCATATACCTGGCTTCAGTCACCTCAGTGGCCCGCCTGGTCCAATCAGCTGTGGCCAAGAGTCCCAGGTAAATAGGAACTGACTAGGATGGGACGTCTATCTCCCCACCCAGGAGGCAGCACCTTAATTTTTCAGGGGCCTCCTATCAAATACTGTTCACAAGACCGTTTTATTTGCTTCGCTAGCTTGGTTGATTTTTGTTTGTTTTAGTAACTGAGCAAACATTTATTTATGTATTTATTTTTACTTATTCGGTTTGTTTGTTGACAAAGGGTATTGCCTTGTAACTCAGGCTGACCTGGAACTCAACATCCTCCCGCATCTGCCTCCCACGTGCTGGGAGCTATCAACCCAGGCTCTTTTCCCCCATCAGGCCCACTAGCTGGAGTACTAACCCCACTGGTGGGATGCTTGCTCTCCCTATTAGACACAAGGGACTGTCCTAGCCCCTGAAGCCATGACTTGCTGCTCTGACTTAATGGTTGTTCAGTGTCCCAGAAGAGTAAACAGGAACTGGGATGAGGCCTCCTGCCTCCCAGGGCACCCCTGGGACAACTCCCCTATGGGTTGCTCATGGGTTACCTGCCCCTGTGCTGTCACCAAAGGAGCCCTTGGAGCAGATAGAAGGGTGAATTCCCAGTGGGCTCTTCCACCCTCTCCTGCCATGATACACCATGCTCCTGGCTTACAGTCCTTCATCTTTTCCCATGAGCCATCAAATGTATTGAAAAGTCCATCCTGAAAAGGACAAAAAGTCTTAGAATCAGTCCAGGAGTGAGGAAGTCAGCACCATGCTGTTCGTGACTCTTTTAAGGTTTACTTTTAGTTATGCGTGTGTGTGTGTGTGTGTGTGTGTGCGTATGTGTATATGTGTGTGTAACTGTGTGAGTGTATGTGTATGAATGGTAACTGCAGAGTCCAGGAGGTGTCAGATCCCCTGGAGCTGGAGTTACAGGTGATGGGGAACCACTCCACAGAAGTGCTGGGAACCAAACTCAGGTCCCCTGGAAGAGCAGTAAGTTCTCTTAACCTCTGAGCATCTCTCCAGCCCTGTTCATGGCCTTTAGTTACCTCTAATTTTGAGCACAGTATATGGCTCTCAATAGTACTAACTGACCAAATCCAAGGAAGACAAGGGACACCTTTCCCTCTGGCCAAGAGGCTAGAGGTGTGATTTTAAGAGGTTGGTGGGGTTAGGGCCTATGCTTCCCAGGAAGAGGGCCTTGGATAAAGCCTCGGGAGAGGAAGGCAGGACCCTGAGGAGAGCAAAGCTGGTCACTAGGGCAGCCTCTGGTTTGTGGCGCTTGCTCACTGTGCAGGGAACCTGCAGGTAGCCAGCTCAGCTCAGTCCTGGTGGAGGTCCTTGGCAAAGGGCAAGTGAAGACTAGTGGAAGACAGACAGGGAAGAAGGGTGGGCAGGGGGCGGTGGCGGGGTGGGGCTCAAGTCCAGGTCCTCCTGCCCCTGTGTGAACACTCCTCTGTTTCAGAGACAGACTCCATGCTCAGTGATGCCTTTGCCCAAGGGAGCAGACCCCCCTCAGGGTTCACCGTGCCCTCCATTCCTCCCTCTCCTAATCCAGGCGCCCGTCGCTTGTCGAGTGCCTACTGTGTACTTGGTGCCCAGCTGTTCTGTGTGGCTGAGGGAGGAGGAAGTCTGTAACAAAGGATAGGATATATGACCACATAAAATGAGGGGTAGGACAGAGGCAGGGGGTGGGGCAGGCAGTCTTGGTAGGGAGAAGGAAGCTATATTTAACGTGAAGCTTAAAGGATTGAGGAGTGGGCAGCACAGAACTGGAAGTTGCAGGATCTTGTAGGAAGGTCAGCTAAGGTCCAGGGGATACTTTGCAGCATGGGGATGGTGGAAGGGGGGTGGGGAGCACAAACCTTCATGGTTGGAGACGTGAGTAGGGCTCATGGGGCTTGGAGCAGGCCTGGACTTTGTCCTGGGCCTGAGGTTGGTCATCGGGAGAGTGTAAGCAGGAGGCAGACACTGTAGGATCCCGCCAGGAGAGACCAGGATTACATGTTATTAAATACATGTCAGGGAACCAGGAGTAGACGCTGATTCTAGTGTTGGGACAGTGGGCTAAGGCGATGCATATGGCAGGGCATATGAACCAATTGCCTGCCTAGAGAGAAGGGAGAGGCCTGCCCAGCCACTGAGCGAGGGCTGATGAGGCTCTCCTTAATTCCATTGTGGAAATCCATCCTCATCTTGGGAGATCAAGGGACCTTCAAAGCCCCATGCTGGAGCTTGCCTTAATATGGGCAGATACCCTCTCATGGCAGCATGTCTGGCTTGTGTCATTTAAAAATTCTCTTTGTTCAAGCCATCCCAGGGTGGCGTTGTTTCACAGCTTAGAGAACAGACAGAAAAGGCATTCCATCAGGAATCCACCCCTCCGGGACCCATTGCTGAAAGGTGGCCCCCAAAGAAGGTTCCAGGCCTAGGGCTGTGTGTGCTGTGACACTGGTGTGGCCATGGTAGTGCGGAAGGGAGCAGCACTGTCCCCCTGGCACCGGGACACCAGAGGGCATTTGGAGGTCCACAGCAGAGTCTTCCTTCAACAAGGTAACGTGGTAACTCCGGAGCTTTCTGAAGCCTGAAGGACATCATCAGCAGCAGCCAAGCCACAACTACAGAGTAACTTAAGGGGAGCATAATCTACCCCAAAGTCCCACGAGCTCCAGTCACCCCATTAAATATATAACCCAGAATACCTGTTCTGGCTGAAGATGAGAGCAGGCTCACGCCAGCCTAAAGGAAACCACACAGCCACAAGACCGGTGGCCAGCCTGAGATCCTCGGAGCCAGGCCTAGCCTGTCTGTGATGTCTACCCCTGGGTTGGTGGCCTGGTCCCTCCACCTGTCCAGCCTGCCTCCTCATAGCCTCATTGTATCCAGGTTTTAGAAGTCAAAGCCTGCCCCCTTCTGGTGACTGTTAATTCTCAGGATGACATGGGCTGGCAAGGAAGGATACAGCACAGAGGTGGGGAAGAGGGCAGAGGAGTGCCTCTGTTCCCCTCCTCTCCCCTCCTCGGTTCTGAGAACCCCACCACCACCATCTTTGACCTTGTCACTGCAGCTGCTATCCTGCACAAGCCAGAGGAGCTGGGCTGAAGAACAAGCACTCCTTACCCTGAACTCATATTCCCTTGCCAGGCTGCCTTCAATGGTCTGTAAATTATTATGTGAAAGTAAATATGGTAGGGCATGCCTATAACCTTAGTACCGGGGAAGCTGAGGCAGAAGGATTGCTGTAAATTTAAGGATATCCTTGGATACATATAATAAGGTTCTCTTAAAAACAAAACAATAAACATAAACAAGCTAGTTATCCTAACACAGTTAAATTGCACCAAGTATCCAAAGCATTCATGTGTCAAAACTGATTACATGGAGAGCAGTTCATGATAAACATTAGTTTTTATGCTTTTTCACCTTTCAACATATGAGAAGTCTCAAAAACTGGACTTGGTCCAACTTTGCACACTGCCCAGGCCCAGATGCCAACTGAGATATGGGAGGCAGTTTTGCCTCCAAAGCCCAGGGCAGGCTCTAAGTCTGTTATGGTCCCCGAAGAGGGCACAGTTTAAAGCTAAGACCAAGGGCTCTGTAGTCAGCAGATCTGGGCGATCAGAGTGCAGACTTCACAACCAGCTCCTGACGCTGGGTTCATGTTCATTGCCGAGGCCCAGCTTTTACCCTCAGCTATGATAGGCAGAGCTCAAAGAAGCAGGAACATCCCGTGTCAACTGCCGGACAGCTGTCAGTCTTTCCTCATCACAAGCTGGCTGTGTCCCGTTTCCTAAGTGACTCGGTGTCTTGTTGGGTGACGTTCAGCATGAGCTCCAGCTCCCAGGACTGTCTCCTGGAGAACCAAAGAGATCTTGAACTGGCCTGGCTCCACCACAAGGCAGAGGAGGTGAAGGCTAATCTTGGCTGTCAACCTGAATGAGCTGAGACTACCTAGGAAATCAGCCAGACACACGCCTGCACATCCGTGAGAGTGCTCCCAGGGAAGACTGGGGTGTAAGTTGGCAAGCTAAGTGAAGTCCTGTCCTGAATGTGGACAATGTTGTCCCACCAGCTGGAGGCACAGAGAGGAAGTGAAGGCAGAGGCTTGCTCTGATCCCCCTTGAGCTACTTGAGCAAGCACTGTGGTTTTTGATGCCGGGTCTCCAGGTTCTTCCAACTTTGGACCTTGGCTCAAGTCAGTAGCTCTCCAGGCCTTCAATGCTGGGCTGGAGCTGCATTGGTCCACCTTTCTCTTAGGCTTCCAGCTTCTTGGAATGAGCAGCTGCTCTCTGGCCTGAAGAAGGCCATCATGGAGCTACCTCTGTGTAAGGGTCGGGCTGCAGAGATGGCTCAGTGGTTAAAAGCTCTGGCTGCTCTTCCAGAGGACCCGGGTTCAATTCCCAGCACCCACATGGCAGCTCACAACTGTCTGTAATTCCTGTTCCAGGGGATCCAGTACCCTCACACAGACATATATGCAGGCAAAAAAAACATACATTTAAAAAAAAAAAAAAAAAGTGGAAGGGCCTAGACCACCAACAACCTCTAAGAACCCTGCAGAGGGTGATATAGGACACACTTTCTGGAAAAGCAAACTTCTGCCCTTTTCTCCTTCCTAGGGCCTGACGACAGCCCTACGCCCCCTGCACACACTGCTGAGGTAGACCTAGAATTATAAATCAGAGCTCTCCAGCAGAGAGAACAGAACCTACAGAATGGGATCTAGAGTTGGTGCTCGGGATAATCTCACTGTTCATTAGAAAAAAAAAGACCTGCCATGCCACACAGAATGGTTTCCTGACAGCAAAGCGACCCATACTCTGGGCCAAAGATCCCCTACTAACTGCATGGAGGTCAAAAAGTGAGGCTTGCTGCCATACAGACAAAACAAGGCAGAGTTCTCTGTAATTGGGTGACCTTGTTCAAGTGACCTCCCTGAGATTATCCCGAGCACCAGCTCCAGGGAGCAGTCAAGAGGATTCAATAAAACATGCAAGTGCCCAGTAGTTTATATTCAACATGACACCACACCAGAGTCTTGTATGGAGGCGCATCAGGGCCAGCACAGGCCCCTCTTGGTGATGGAAGGGGGGGCACTTCCACTAGAGGTGACACACACTAGCCTAGCTACAGAATGGGTATCTAGAAAGCGACACCACCGAGTGCTGGCTAAGAGGAAAGAACGGAAGTTTGCAGCTGGTGGGAACGCACAGCCCCTGAAGACAGCTCCAGAGTTTTTTTCCATACAACCCAGCAGTTGCACTCCGCGGTTTGTACCCGATAAGGTAAAACCCGTGTTCCACAAAACTCTGCACATAGATGCTTAAAGTGTCTCTATTCCTAACTGCCCAAACTTGGAAGCAATAAAGATGGTCTTCAGTAGGTGAATGGTATATCACCTGTGGTATATCTAAAAATATGGCGCATTAGTCAGCACTGAGAAATGAGCTGTCAAGTCATGAAGAGGTGTGGAGGAGCCTTAAGCATCAATAAGAAAATGAAGGCAGCCTGAAAAGCTATGCACAGCATGGCAGTCTGGAAAAAAGCAAAACTGTGCAAACTACAGGCATCAGTGCTTGTCAGCGGTTGGGGGAGAGGCAAACAGAAAAGCCCAGAAGGTTCTGGGAGCCGTGCAATTCTTCTGTACGACACCATGACAGCGGCTTTGTCCAAACACACCACCAAGGAAGCCTAATGTAAACTACTGACCGGGTGGCAGCAATGTGTCATCATGGGTCCACACGAGGAGAGTACATGTCTGAGAACTGGCTCCCACAGGCTCCATCTGCTGTTGGACAGTCTGTCTACAAGTAGAACCATTCCGGCTCACGCACTGTCTGATAACCGCTCACCCAGTATCCAAAGGTTTAAGACAACAGTGTGACTTGTCATCTGTCTCAGTCTGCAGTTTGACAGAGCTCAACTTAGTAGTTCTCCCTCGTGCAAAGTTGTAATCTGATGGCCCCTGGAGTTGGAGTGGTCGCTAAGTGGGCTTCCTCTTATAGATGTGTGATGCCACAGCTGCCAGGACCTCAGCAGGGGCTGTCAACCCACACAGTGTCCCCCCGTAGCCTGGCTTCCATGAAGCATGGTGGCTGGGTTCTCAGGGTGGGGATCCCCTGAATGCCCAGCAGAGAGGTCTATTAGAGGAAACCATGTGGAGTTTGAGGCTGTGGCTGTTGGAAGGGTTCTTGTCTAGTATGTGGGGGCCAGGGTTTGATCCCTGGCACTGGTGAACCAGATGTGGTTGTGCATATCTGTAATTCTAGAGGAGGCAGAGGAGACCACAAGTCTCAGCTATACAGTGAGTTCTAGGAGAACCTGTCTCAAAAAGAGAGGGGAGACAGTCTTGACTCTCCATTAAATAAAGGAAGCTGCATCCTGACCAACCCTATGGCATGGCAGAGCCAACTGTGTGAGTCAGACCGTTGTGTCCTGACCTCCTGAGCCCTGTGTGCCCACCGTCTGCCCGACTACCATGCATACGATCCTTCCATCTGCAGGCCTCGTTGCTCTCTGTCTGCCCTAACTGCTGGAGCCACTTCTTAGCTCTTTCCTTGGGGGGGGGACCCTGCATTCCCATTCCTACTGTCTAGCCGGCCACCAGGCACTCACTTCATGGTTTACCAGAACCAGGTAAAGGCACCAGCTCAGTCAGCCCCAGAGGCAGCAGGACCACTGCCTGACACTTGCTCTAGAGGTCTCTGATCACATGGGGGAGCCCCTGTCCTCCACAATCAGCTGCTGTGTCCGCAAGGTGTCTAAGCTTCCTTTCAAAGGCTCCTTTGCCAATGGCTGCTCACTAGGTACACCCAGGATACATGGAAGATCCGCATCACTGTGGGCTTCTGGGAAACAGGCACGTCTCATTTCTCATTGTGAAGAACACTGGCGCGCTATCGGCAGAATGAAGGTGTGCGCAACTGAACGAATGAATGAGGTCCTCTAGTTGACCCTCGGTTCATCGAGGGGACTCCAAACCTTCCCACCCCAACCGTACCTCCCACCATGTGCCCAACGGGGCCAAGGCCTGCTGGCAGCTTCCTCTGAGGCTTACACCTGCGTACTTGGCCTCCCTTCTCTGCTGCTCCTGCACAGAAAAGCCACGTACCGGAAAAGTGGAAGTCCTTTTGCAGCTCAGATTTGTAAAACTAATGCTTGTTTCTTGGGCACATATATAATTTGAATTCTTTAAAATGTAAAAGAAAACAATTACAGAAGAAATTTAGCCATATTGCCATAATTAGAATGAACATTTTGGAATACTTTACAGCATTTTTTGAAGCATAAATATACTTCACGAGGCTGAAATCATATAGTTTATGTATTTGTAACCTATTTTCAACATAGTGTAGCATAAATCCTATCATTACGTTTTCTCCATAAACTTAATTCTAATGTATGTTTTAATACTGCATAATATTCCACATTAGGAATAAGCCACAATTTAAGCATTATTTGGTGTCTCACATCTTCCTGTGACATAGCGAGGAGTCATGGGCTCCAACATTTTGTCCGTCTATACCTTTTGCCATCGAGGCCTCCTCAAAGCAAATTCTTTAAGGAATTGATAACTGGAAACGCTGACACGTGACTCAGACACATCGAAACTGCCACATGAACTGGCAGGGCAGAGCCTGCTGCTCTTCACCCCACTTTGAAAGAAGTCTAGAGGTGAGGAGCCTGCTGCTCAGTCCCACAGAAGGGTCCTCATGGCCAGATGCCCTCCAGCAGGAACAATGCAAACTGTGTTAGGCCACAGCCCAGAAAATCCTTGTGCCATATGACCTGTGCCTAGGAACCAGCAGGCTGGAGGCTGCCTTCCTCATCTGTCGTGCACAGGAGGGGCGGGTGTACAGGGACTCAATGGGGTGGGGACAGAGGCTGACTGCCTGTCACAGGCCACAGTTCTCATGGCTCCATCCCCCAGTTCCAGCATTTGCTGAGCTAGAGTCTCTCCCTTCCCTGTCTCCTCTAGGCCTAGTAATAAAAACAACTTTGTGCTGATCTTAGTCCCCAAGGGTCCCACCTCCTTTCTGGACTCTCATACCTTTATAATTAGGGCTGGGGATATGGCTCAGTGATACAGTGCTTGCCTAGCACACCTAAGGTCCTAGGTTCAATCCCCAGTATGCCCCCTCCCACCCCAAATCATACTTTATAATTAGTCTCTTCATTAGACTCTTTGGTCAAAGCCTTAGAAGACGCCGCGTGTCTCCTAACAGCAAAGGATTTTTTTTTTCCCCAGGGAGAAGAGTTGGGGGAGAACGGATCTCACCAAGTAGCCTTCGCAGGCCCAGAACTCACTCTGTAAAACAGTAGCTTCAAATTTCACAGAGATCCACCTGCTTCTGCCTCTGGGATTAAAGGTGTGGCCCCCCACACACACTTGGCACATCACAGGACTTTAACGCATGCAGCTGAATCCAGCAGCTGAGACTAGAAGATGTTTCTGTAGCCTTCCTCACTGTTCATTAGAAAAAAAAAAGAAAGACCTGCCATGCCACACAGAATGGTTTCCTGACAGCAAAGCGACCCATACTCTGGGCCAAAGATCCCCTACTAACTGCATGGAGGTCAAAAAGTGAGGCTTGCTGCCATACAGACAAAACAAGGCAGAGTTCTCTGTAATTGGGTGACCTTGTTCAAGTGACCTCCCTGAGATTATCCCGAGCACCAGCTCCAGGGAGCAGTCAAGAGGATTCAATAAAACATGCAAGTGCCCAGTAGTTTATATTCAACATGACACCACACCAGAGTCTTGTATGGAGGCGCATCAGGGCCAGCACAGGCCCCTCTTGGTGATGGAAGGGGGGGCACTTCCACTAGAGGTGACACACACTAGCTAGCCTATTCTCCTCACTCTGGCTCCCTTCAACATCTTATGCTGTTTCCTCATCTCCAGGGGCAGAATCTTCCAGAGAGGAGCCTGGGGTCTATAGGGACAAGGATCCCTGGACAGAGGTCCCAGAAACCTTCAAATGTGCACAGAGGCTCTGGTTTCTGAAGTTAGAATGTGTACTTTTAAGGACTATTGAAAGTGGGCCCATAGGCTGGCATAGTGGTCCAGATCTTTAATCTCAGCAATTCTGGAGAATGAGCACAAGGCCAGACCCTGCAACTTAGGAAAGACCCATGGGGGAGATTGGGAGAGAGAGTGGAAGGAGAGAGGAGAGGAAGAAAAAGAAGGAAGGAGAAAAAGAACTCAATTCTAGTTCTGGGAACTTATCACTGAAGATGACTTGCAAGAGGCAGATGTCTGGTTTAAAAATAAAATTATGGGCTGGAGAGATGATTCAGCAGTTAAGAAGACCCAGATTTAAATCCCAGCACCCATGTGGCAGCTAACTGCCAACTGTAACACCAGTTCCAGGGGATCTGATGCCCTCTTCTGGCCTCTGTGGGTACTGCACACATGTGGTGCACAGAAATGAATGCAGGTGCAACACCCATACACATGAAATGGCAAATTTTTTTCTTGAAGACAGACAGACACACAAACACACACACACACACACACACACAAATCCAAAGTTCAGGGAAGCAGCTGAGTGGTAGAACCCTTGCCTAGCATGCAGGAGGTTCTAGGTTTAATGACTGGTGAGTGTTTGGTTGGGAATCAAGCCCCCTCCTTTTTTACAGGAGTGGGGGTGCTGGGAATCGGGCCAGGGCCTTGTGTATGCTGGGCCTAGTCTATCACCACTCAGCTACATCCTCAGTCCACGGCTCATCTCTTTTCTTGTTGTTTTCAGACAGGGTTTCTCTGTGTAGCCCCGGCTGTCCTCAAACTCAAAGATCCACCTCCTCTGCCTCCCGTGTGCTGGGATTAAAGGCATGAGCCACCATGCCTGGTTCTGGCTAAACTGTCTTGACAACCTGTCCTGTCTCTGGGATATCGGGTCTGCAGCAACTGCAGTGCGATGCCAAGAGCATACTAAACTGGCAGGGTTTGTCTTTTTGTTCTCCTTTTAAGCAGTTTTTTTTTTTTTTTTTTTACTTATTTTGTGTTTTGTGCAGACCCATGCGCCACTGATGCTCATGTGGAGGTCAGAGGTCAGCGTGCGGGAACCCACCCTCTCCTGCAGTTCCAGGTACTGAACAAGATCAGCCTTGGTGGAGGCACCTGCCTGCTGAGCCGTCTCACTGACCCCTTGTTTCCTTTTTTTAAGATAGGGTGTCGCTGTACAGTGGTGGTTGATTTTCATTGTCAACATGACTGGGTTTAGAATCACCATGGAAACACACCTCTGGGTGTGATATTAGGGTTTCCAGAAAGGTTTGACTGGGGAAGAGAAAACCCAACATGGATGTGGAAGGTACCGCCCCACGGGGTCCTGGTCTGAAAGGCCAGCTGTGGACCAGCATGTCTCCCTGATCTCTGTTGATGCTGTCTTGCCTTCCCAGTGGTGGTGGAGGCAAGGTCGGCGGAGCCACGATAAGCCCTGCATACCTCGAGCTGTCTCTGTCAGGTATTATCTCAGGTATTATCGGTGGCAATGAGGGAAAGTAAGAGCAGAGTGGTCTGGGCTGACTTAGTACTCGCCACCTCCCTCTTACTCCCTGAGCACTGGGGTCCCAGGCATGTGGCTACACCCAGTGGACCCATTAGGAGTTTTAACTGTTGACCTCGTGTTTTTGTTTTCCTTCCTATTTTATCTGTAGACACATCTGCACCTGTGTGCCTGTGCGCAGGTACCTGTGTCTGCACACAGCTTTGAGAAAGAGTGGTTTGGGGCAGCTTTGAGTAGGTCCTAGGCTCAGAAGGCCATGCTACCTCCTGAGCCCAGCTAGGCTTGTGTTGACTTCTCTAGTCTCAAGCCCTATTTGTGCACATGAATCCTGCCTCCACGCCTCTGGTGTGCTCCTCTTCACCCTTCATACTTGAAGCTCTCTGAGAGCTTCTAAGACTTGCTCCTGAGTTTCTGGCACTTATTTCAGTGCCATCAAGACTCTGCCTTCTGTCCTCTCGGCAGATCATGGCCCAGGTGGCAGAACCATGTGTTGTCCCTTAATGTGTCCAATACCTGACACGGTGCCTACACCCAGCGTGTTCCTGGAGCACACTTGTCACATGGTTTGTCTAGCTCCAGGACACTTGGATGGGACCCTGGCCGTGCACCCTAGGAGCAAGGAGATTTGCTTTGGAGGAGTGACTGTCCAGCCCAGTTGGGCCTCTGTCTGACTCCTCTGCTCAAGACTGAGATGTGAGACTAATTTTCTTCCTCTGTGGGCAACTACTGAAAAACAGAACCTGAAATCCAGACTGTCTGTTCCAATCTCTGGAAGCATTACTGCTGGAACTCCTCTGCTGGTTTCCTTGACTGCTGTTTGGTCGGGATGTGCCTACAGCTGCCGTAGACACCGTGAACGCTGCACACGCTGAGCGTCCCCCACCCCCTTCCCCGTGCACGCCGCTCTCCGGCCCACTCGGCATCCTGACCTTTTGATGACTGGTTACACTCACCAACAGTGTTTTTCACAGCCAATCCACTCCGAAGCGGCCAACCACTCTCCTCCATCGCCAAAGGGAGCCGCCCCAGCCCCGCCCCAGCCCTCTGTGGGCAGCTCAGTGCAATGCTCTCGTTCTCTGGGGTTACTAGGCAAACGAATTGGCTTGAACTTGAACCCTTCTTGTCTCTCCTGTGCTTGTTTGTGTATGATAAACTTTCTGAAGGCGTCTGAAAAGCAAATGTTTGAATTGTGCATCGTTATTTGATCAACCTTTAGTGCCTGTCTGCACCGCTGGACTGGAGGGGGCTCAGTTTTCCCGACTGGGCTGGAGAGACAGGTATGCGCTTAGAAAGCGCAGGGTGACCCTGCCTTTTCTGAAGGAGGAAATCAATGCAGTGAAGGCTTGGTTTTCCTGCAGGTGGAGGCCTGTGTGGTCTCCTGAGAATCCCAGTGAACGGCACAGACCCCTCGGGATTTTCTCTACCGTGGTGTGGTTGAGTAGTGCAGTGACAGCCGCTTAGAAAGTCAACAGCTTCTCTGGCTGTTCAGGGAGTGATATACACTCAGGCAGAAAACCTGGCAGCACAGAACTAGCACCAGGGGCAGAGGCGTGTCTGGAGAGGGCACGTGAACCTCTCTCCTGCCTCCTTTCCTGGGTGCCCACACGGCTTTGTTTTTCATCCGCAGCTTGCTATCCCCTTCATTCACTCTAAGAGTCTGACATCTCCTCTGTCAGTAGTGGTTGTTTTACCTGTGCAAACACCACATGCCATCTAACCGTCTCTTGGTGATATTTAATTTGGTTTCAAGTCTTAACTGATGCCCTCTTTTGGCCTCTAAGGGCACTAGGCACACATGGTATACAAACATACATGAAGGCAAAATATGCAAAACATGAAACAAACTTTTATAGGGGTTCACAGAGACTTTGAACTTGAGCTTGGGACTCCTGCCATGGCATATGTGTGAAGGTCAGAGGATAACTTTTGGGACTCGGTTCTCTCCTTCCACCATGAGATTCAAGGATTGAACTCAAGTCTCAGGCTTGGACAGCAAGTGCCTTCACACACAAGGCCATCTCAGTGGCCCAGTGAATGTTTGCTACTGAATGAGCTATTATAATAAGCAGGCCCTGTCCCTATGGCCTCTAAAGTTATGACATATTTTATGTCCGACTCACCCAGAGTGTCAAGGAACAGGGCACTGAACAGGGGAACCACAGTTAGCAAACCAGGCAGCAGGAAGGAAAGAAAGTGCCATGTGGAAAAGCCCCACACCACTGGAATGGTGAGTGGAGTTTTGAATCTGACTCTAAAACCACAGATAACAAGAGTGAAAAAGAGCACCTGTGGTGGCTAGAATGAGAAGTGCCCCCACAGGGTCACATATGTAAATGCTTGGTCCACAGTTGGTGGAACTGTTTGGGAAGGGTTAGGAGGTGTGGCCTTGTTGGAGCAGGTGTGTCACTGGGGTGGGCTTTTGTTTTAAAAGCCCATACCATCCAACTTGTTGGCTCTATCCCCACCTCCAACTTGCAGATAAGATGTAAGGTTTCAGTTACTTCTCCAGAGCCTTGCCTGCCTGCTTGCTGCCATGATGATCATGGACTCAATTTCTCAAACTGTAAGCAAGTCCCCAGTTAAATGCTTTCTAAGTTGCCTTGGGCATGGTGTCTCTTTACTGCAAGAGAAGTAAGAAGTATCAAAGGAAAATTTCTGTGTAGCAATGGAAACGCCCAACAGAGTGAGGAGAAAGCTTACAATAGGGGAGAAGGTAAGTACAGACATACATCATAGGGAACTCAATCATCAAAATAAATACCCCTAAAAGATACGGGCAAAGGATCTGATTGAACATTTCTCAAAAGGAGGCCAACAAGTTAAGAATACTTGCTCCTACAGAGGACCTGGGTTTGACTCCCAGTACCCACGTGGTAGCTCACAACCATCCGCAACCCCAGTTCTAAGGGATCCAACAGGCACACATGGTGGACATACATACATATATACATGCAGGCAACACATTTATACACAACATAAAATGAATCTGGGGAAAAAAAAAGGTGCTCAATGTAGCTAATCATCAGGGAAAAACAAATCAAAACCACAGTGGGATGTCACCTCCCCTCTTCTAGAATGGCTACCAGCAAAAAGGTGAGCTTTTCACCAAGACCATACCAAAAGCTGAGAAGGTAGCTCCTAAAGCTAAAGCTGAAGCGAAGGCTTTGAAAATCAAGAAGGGAGTCTGAGGCCACAGGAAGAAGAGTCAGGTCTGATGCAGCTCAGCCGACGACCAAGACAAGGAAAACGACGACGCAGGGGCAGGCGAGATGTCTCAGCAGGAAAGCACTCGCCGCCAAGCTTATTGGAGCCCTGGAGCCCACATGGTAAAAGAAAGAATGGACTTTTTATTTTTTTCCCAAGACAGCAGGGTTTCTCTGTTGTAACTCTGGCTGTCCTGGAACTAACTCACTCTGTAGACCAGGTTGGCCTTGAACTCAGAGATCTGCCCGCCTCTGCCTCCCGAGTGCTGTGCTGGGATCAAAGGTGTGCGTCACCACTGCCCAGCAGACATTTTTTATTATTTATTTTAATGTGTATTGGTGTTTTGTCTGCATGCACGATTGTGTGAGTGTGTTGGATCCCCTGGAATCGGAGTTTACAGACAATTGTGTGCTGCCATGCTGGGAACTGAACCAGGATCCTCTGGAAGAGCAGCCAGTGCTCTTAATCTCTGAGCCGTATCTCCAGCCCCAAGAATGGACTTTTAAAAATTGTCCTCTCAGTACTCGGGAGGCTGAGGCATGCAGAGCTTTATGAATTTGAGGCCAGCCTGGTCTACAGAGTGAGTGCCAGACCACCAAGGCTACATAATGAGAACCCATCTCCAAAAAAATCGAACGTCACAAACCTCAACAATCTATTTATATCCTCACTGCTGACTGGTATGGATTGAATCGTCTTCAAAAAAATTAAGTAAAGGTCCCTACCCCTAATACCTCAGAATGTTACCTTAAGGAATGAGGGTCATACACATGGCACGGATTAAGGGGAGGTTTTACTGGAGGATGGCCTCCTGATCCAGAGGCTGGTGTCCTGATGAGAACAACTAGCACAAAAGCACGTGCTCGGGAAAGGTGACAGGGAGGCCAAGGTGGACTGGGGCACCTGTGAGCTGAAGAGCAGTCATAACTCCTGATGAACCCAGAAGCCTGAAGAGCTGAGGACTTTCCTCTCCAGGGCTCAGAAGGAAACATCTGGACCTTGTACTCTGAGCCTCAAGAACTCACACAACTTTCGGAACATCAAGCTGTCCAACAGTGGAACTCTGTTAGTTAGTTTTTGTAAACTAACACATTTACAAAAGCCCTTGACAGTTTTCCCTAACATACGGTGAACCGTGTTCAACACCATTCCTCCTCAGAGAAGTGCAAGTTCAAAGACAGACAGGCATACAGCTCAGAGGGAGAGTGCTTACTCAGCACGTCCAACACCAAGGCTTTGATCTTCAGCACTGTAAAAAAAAAGTAATAATGATAAAGAGAGTTTAAAAAGTCAAGACAATGACCAATATTCATAGCCACTCAAAAGGTTAAAATCAGAGACAACATGTTGAGCAGCCATGGAGCAACCAGGGCTCAGGCACTATCAGGGACCATATAAAACAGTAGACCAATTTTAGTTAGACCTACTTGTGATCCAGGAATCCTGCTCCTATGTATATAATCAATCAAGAAAAATGAAAATATACATTCATGAAAAGTCATGAACAAGATTACGGAGACAGGGACCGGAGAGGTGGCTGGGCAGGTTAAAGAGCACCCACATAATGGCTAACTGCCGGTAACTCTAGTCTTAGGGGATCTGTTGCCCTTTTCTGGCTTCTGTGGGTACCAGGCTTGCCCAAATATACATGTAAGTAAAGAAAAAGGTTTACACACAATTAAAAAAATACATGAAGACAACCCAAAATCCCATCATGAGGAAACTGAGCAAAGAGATGTGCCCCCCACCCAATGCACTGGCCTCCTGGTCAACAACAAAGAGAACAGAGCACAGGTTCACAAAACACAGGTCCTCAAAACATCCAGTAAGCGGCAGCAGTCGGTCTCCACCAAATACATGCAGTATGGTGATGCTCAGATAGAGCATGAGAACAGGCACAAGGGGCACTGTGACGTAACAGCTTATTTCAAATGGAGGTTACATAAATAACCAAACTAACATTTAAGCTACAACAACTCACTTAAAATGGAGGGAAAGTCCACATAATTCTCGTGGAAAGCATCAGTGGATACAGAAGTTGGTGGGGAATGAGTTATTTGTGTGATACCAGGGAAGTTTTATCTCTGTTCCAGGCAGTAGCCATTCTGTCCACCTGGTGACACACTGGTAAACCCCAGCAAAGTGGGTCTTCTGATATGATGCACAACCCTCAAAATAGTCTGGTTAAAAACATACGACATGAAAACCATCACACTACTAAGCCAAACTCCAGACACAGGAACTACAGAGTACCTACACAGGTAAAGGGTACCTTGCCCACACAACCAGAGTCACAGTTAAGACAGTCCGCAAAACCACTAGCTGAAAGTCAGTATGACAAAAAAAAAAAAAAAGAGAGAGAAATTGATTTCTATAAAAAGAAACCAAATGCAATGAGCAGACGCTAATCAAAGCCCCTGTTTAGGAAAAGAAAGCCATAAAAGAATCCCTGGGACAATTGCAGAAATTCAAATCTTTAAACTAGGTAAGTAAATAAATATTTTGGAATGATATCTTTATTATTCACGGTGAAGGGGATTTTGAGATGGGTCTTACCATATAGCCTAGGTCAGCCTTGAACTTGAAAACCTCTTATTCTAGCCTCTGGTATGCCTAACATTCCAAACTTAGTTATTAATTTTTCAAGTAGGATAATAGTATCACAATTATGTAGGAAAGTGTCCCTCTTCTTGGGAGATGTATTTACAGGTGTTTGTGATGAACTCTACAATTTACCATCGTAACAGAGAAAAAGGGTATTGGGATGTTTTCAATACTTTTCCTTCAAAAAAATTTTAAATTTATCTTATTTTGTGTATTAGTGTTTTGCTTGTATGTATGTATACACGTGTACCGTGTGCATGGCTGATGCCCACAGAGATCGAAAGAGAATGTCAGATCGCCTGGAACTGGAGCCGCCACGTGAACGCTAGGACCCAGGTCTGCTAAAAGAGAATGAACCATCTCTCCAGTCCTTACAGTAGTTCTAATGCAAATGTCTTATGTTAAAAATGGGTCCCAGTAAAAGACACGAACAAATTAAAATGAAAAAGAACATAGATGTAATATGGTTACCAGACTAGGACTCCGGAACAGAAAAATAACATCAATGAGAAAACTAGTGAAATGCAAATAAAAGCTGCTAATGTTACTGTAGCAGCGTTCAGACACTAGGCTGGACAAGTGCAGTGGTGATGTAAGATGCTCACCAGTCGGGAAGCTGCATGAAGAACCTCCTTGTACCATCTTTGCAAGTCGCCTGTAGATCTAAAGCTACGACAGATACAGTTAACGAGAAGACAAGCACTATGCAAAACACAGACATTTTATTGTATTTTAACATAACTGAATAAACTTCAGAGTTCAATGCTTATTAACAATGACCTCGTACAACGATCTAGTTTGAGACAAAACACTGTACAGGTGAGAAAGTCTCCATGGCACTATACGTCAGAGAAAGCCACAGCTGTGCTCAAGGCTTGGACAGCAGTGCGCAGCCATCTTGGTTCTGGAAGATGGAAAGCTGCCGTCGGAGCCACAGCCACCTCGTTCTTCAGATTCCACAGCGCATCCCTTAGTTCCGTAAGGACTTGGGTTTGAGTGCCCACTTGGGTGACACTGACTTCAAAAGAACTGCAGAGGGAGGCATAAAGCAGCATCATTTCCATCCTAGTAGCCAACTTGATCCAAGGCCCAGCTACATCAGCACCAAACATGTCTGTGCAATTCTCCAACAGACTGAAGTGTCCTTCTTAACTTACTAAGCTCACTAATTCCTAGTGACGGCCTTCACCTTATGGAAGAGCAACAGGGAGCAGCTTCCCCACCCCCATCTCTGGGGGGGTCACATATATGACCTATAGATCCCTCCCTAAAGGGTCAGGATGTCCCTCCTCATCAGACTCTCAGACACCTAACTGGCACACCTCCTGGCACACTGAATCCATGCTAACCATGCTCACTCCTCCCCTTTGACTTGCTACAGCTCTCACAATGGGGGAGGACAGCACCGACAGGAGAGCCCTTTTCGCCTCGTCTAAGGGAAACTGGATTAGAGGGTATAACTGAAATCAGCGTCACTAAGATTTACGTGCCACTGGGATCACGAGGTGATGAAGAGCACAGGCTGTGGGGTCAGCTGGCCAGTGTGCAGTCTTGGCGTTTGAGTGTGGTGTTGGGCAAGTTGATACTCTCTGTGCCTTGGGCAGCTCATCTACAAAGTGGAGGTGACCATAATACTAAGGTCATAGAAATGTTAATTGATGGCAGGGCTGGAAAGACGACTGAGCTGCTCAGAACACTGGCTGCCCTAGCAGAGAACACGGATTCAATTCCCAACACCTGCATGGTGGCTCATAGCCACCTGTAACTACAGTTCCAGAGGATCCAACACTCTTGTCTGACATCCTCAAGCACAGGCACATGTCTAGTGCGCAGACACACCTGAAAGCAAAACACTCACACACACAAAATTTAAAAAGAAAAAATATTTTAGATTAAAAATGAAACAAAACCTAGATGGCATTCCCATGTCTGGCACCCCGAGGGGATGTGATGCATTCCGACGGTCACTGGTCTACTTTGTACCTACGTGCTTCCTGCTTCCCTTTTCTATGGGGAGACGGGGCTGTATATATCTTTATATTTTAATTCATTTACTCCGTGTGTGTGTGTGTGTGTGTGTGTGTGTGTGTGTGCGCGCGCGCGCACAAGCATGTATACACAATTTAGGAGCCTGATGAAAGATGGGCACTGTTGCATACAGCTTTTTATATGCAATCCAGGATTCGCCACATTTGTGTGTAGTTGAGTTTTACGTACTGAGCTATCTCCTAGGTCCATGTGTGTATTTTGAGATAGAGTCTGATATAGCCCAGGCTGGCCCTGAACTCATTATATAGCTGAAGATGACTCCTGATCTGCCACGCCTGGTTTATATGGCGCTGGGGATTGGATCCAGGGCTTCATACATTCTAAGGCAAGCACTTTACCCATTGAGTTATATCCCCAGCTGCCTTCTTATGTTTTAAAAAAGATTCCCCCAATCATCAGTTTTGTTGTCTGGGGACTAAAAAGAATCTTCAGAAGCCACGAAAGGCCCATCTTAGGGGTAATTAAAGCTCCTTAAACTTCCCCCAAAGAAGTCCTGCCACTCCAGCCTGCCAGATATACATGTCAAAAAGCAGTCATACTGTCTGGGTGCTCAGGAGGTGGAGCACAGCCAAAGCTTGTTCCCCCTTCCATCATTTCATACAGGTGTATCACAACCACAGCAGCACCTCTGCATCGTGGAGCAGGCTTGTCTTTCTCCTGTTTCTTTGATGCCAACAGAATCCAACAGAGGCTTTTAGATATCCAAGGCCCATGGTTAACTGACAGCCTCACGAGAAGACAGTCCTTATCCCTACCTCTCCTGGCCTGTTTGAGTGCGTCAACAAGAGAGCAGTGTTGGTATGTTATTAGAGTCTCTTTGGTTCGCAGTAATCCCCACTTTAGCCAGAAGAAAGCGAGCTTTAAGCTTAAGCAACTGATGCAGGCAAGAGAATCTAACAGAACTTATCAACACATTCACATGGCTGTTTTTCCTACAGTTTCTATACATTTTATAGCAATTGACAATGATCTCCATTAACGAAAAAAACATTTCCTATGTGTACTTGCAACTTTAAAAGGAAGAAGGAGAGGAGAAAAGACCAAGGAATCAGGTTTTATACTTAGTGAAAACATAATGCTGCTCTCTGCTACCCTTACTGACCCAGAGCTGGACTGCTCACCATGGTCTCATTAGTACAGATGATAGTCACGTGAACAATTACAATTACATTTCATTAGAACTTTGCATATTGATGCCAGGCGTGCTGACACAGCTTTCAATCCCAGAACTTTGGAGGCAAGGCAGGTGGATCTTCCTGGTCTACATAGTGAGTTCCAGGACAGCCAGGGCTATGCTGGGGAGACTCTGTTTCAAAAAAATTTACATACTCAATCACAGTAGCCACATCCACACAGTCAGCACCCACGTATGGCAAACGACGCTGTGTTCACGGCATAGCCACAGAACTCGCCCATCAGTCAGCACTCCTATTGGGCAGCACTAGTGAGAATGCCACTCACGGCTCAGCTGCTACTCACCTGGCGCTGGTGACACAATGCTTGGCTTCTCCACAAGTAGTAGCTTTTTGACAGGCACGGCAGGGGAGTAACCTAGAGGAGCAGGCCTCTTAGATGGGCCTACCTGAAGCAAGGGAGTAGGAAACAGACCTTTCGGGTTGACCAGTCCTGCAGAAAACAAAAGTCAAAGCATGAACAGGAAGAAGTGTCCAGCCAGTCAGTCTCCCTGAATAACTGTCTTTAATCCTTGGAAAAATCCTAAGCAAGGAGCAATCTGAATTCACGCCAGGCTTGACTGAGCTGGGGAGCGCTGTCCAGGTCTTCTCAGACTAGTACAGTTCCTTAGTGGTCAGTACAAAGCTAGGCAAACTAGAGAGCAGGATCCAATCAGGTCTGCTGTCTGCAGATGACCTGCAGGCTAAGGACGCCTCCCTGCAGTAGGCTGTCCTCTTGAAGCTCAAACGCTGGCCACTGTTCCCCTGCATTGCTCCCAGCAGCACTGGACACAAACACCCCACCCCCACCCCCAGATCTGTTGACTTCTGGATAAGCCAGAGGCTAGAAGCACATTTGCACTGTTCCTTGAGTCTGTGTTGACTGTTATGGTTTTGTTCCTATCCTTCCTTTACTGTCTTCATCCTGTGCTCCTGCCCAGGTCTCAAAGCCCATCCCCCATGGCTTCTACCCTGGGTACTGCTTAGCATAGCCCCAGTGTGGTCACTGTTCCCGAGAGAAGTGGATGTAGGTAATGAAGGTTTGTGAGGCGCCTTGATGCTTCCCATCTTGTCGCTATTAAAAGGAAGCCCTTCCGTGCTGCCCCAAATGTCTGAGTGCTTGCTTCCGGGCCTTTGACAAGAGAGATGGCGGTATCCTGTGCAGCAGAGAGAAGGAAGACAGCCTACTGTTTAGCAAGGCCGACAGTACGTTTTTACCTCGGCCTTCCAGGAGATTGTCTCCTGAACGACCTTTGCTGGATCCTATCGTGCTTGTTGCTACATGGTCCCCTTGCTCTCTTGTGGTATGAAAGTTCTATGGGGGTCTCTAACCCCTCACTGGGCAGTTACTGGCACACATAACAATGGTGATGATTTTCCCTCGAGCAATGCCACTTGGGCAAGGCAGTGCCACTCAGTTGAACTGGTGACGCTACTGAAACTCCAGAAAGAAAAAAACTAATCAGTAACATCAGACTAGGGTGTTCTGCCAAGCTGCTTTGAAACAAGTACCTGGGGAACTACACAGGAAAACACATTCTTGGTAGCTGAAGTCTTGGTCAAGGTTAGGCAACAAGAACAAAAGAAAGCCTGCTTGCTGGTCCATGAGTTTCATCTACGAGAGACAGGTCTAGGTATAACAAATGAGTTTCAGTGCCCACTGCTAAGTTTGAACTTCCTTGATCACAATTAATTTGATATTTTCTTAGTTTTTACAATTATAAAATTACTGATGAGTTTCTGTGTGTGCCTTGGGGACACAGGGGTATGTGGCATGTAGACTGGACAGGTTTTCCTTTACCTAAGAAAAGCAGAAAGACCCCTGACTTAAAAGTTTTCTAGTTAATAAGAAACTTGTTTCACTGTGTTAACTAAATAAGAATTGTGTAGGTTAGGACACTATGACGTACGTGTACTCACTCCCTAGCAGTCCGCCAGCTACAACAGAAGTTGGCTGTAAAATTAGTTGGCTTGCTTAAACTGTGTTAATCTATAATAGAAAAACCATTGCTTCTGGGATGTAGATGCATCGTGGGGAGAAAATATTTGGGAAACTAAGCATTGAGGTGTGGGTTTCAAGATACTTGTTTTTTAAAATATGGAACGTGTAGTCACTGAAACCTGTAGCCATTATGTGAAGTTTAAGCTTATGATTAAGATTTGATTGTAATGTCATCTTTCCCCGTGAGGGACTTTGCCTAAAAAATACGTAAGATATGTGGGAAAACAGACAGAAGAAAGAAACAGCGGTGTAGGAATAGACGGCGAAACGGAGAGAGAAAAGCCTGAATAAAGAGAGAAGCCTTGTCCTGTCCATAAGAGGTGTGGTTTTGTTCACATTATTTCACCAACTCTGCCTCCCCCCGAGACATTCCTGACTCTAAATTTTATTTAACAGAACAGGTGAAAAAGTCATTGTGGGGGGGGGGGGAGCTGAGGGTGGCTCAGTGGTTAAGAGGACCCAGGTTCAATTCCCAGTACCCACGAGGTGACTCACAACCATTTGTAAACTCACTCCCAGTGGATCCGACACCCTCTTCTAGACTCCCTGGGGACCAGGCATGCACGTGGTACACAGACATACAGACCGACAAAACACCCGTACATATGCACTTCTAAATTTTTTAAAAACTTTTTTAAAAAAGGAAAATCATGTTTTTAATCAAGACCTCACTGGCAAGTTCCTTTTGAACAGAGTAAACTGAAAATGTGCTCTCACCAACTATTCCTCTCAAAACTTAAAAAGTGCAGGAAAGACAGCACAGGTTTAGGAAGGGGAGGACCCAGCAGGTGCTCTGTGGGAGACAAACTGCTCAGACCTACACAGGGATGCATTTTCTGCTCTCGGGGCAGAAAAGGCTCAGCCACTGGCACAGAGGCTCCTCAGAGATACACAGAGGTTGGTGCTGAAAGCCAGCTGGGTCTGACTTGATGTCTGAACATTCGCAGTTAGACTTCAGTCAGGCCTCCTCACAGAGTGGAGAGGAACCTTCACTGGGTCTGAGAAACCCCTGAGCAACAGGATCCACTTGGCACCGAGGTTAGTCAAGTTCTCGAGTATCCAGTCATGAAAGCTTTTCAAGTCTCTAGTGTTAAACTAACCTGAGGCAGATTCTGTCACAACAGAAAATGGGGACACTGAGGCTGGAGAGATGGCTCATTAGTTAAGAGGACTCGTTGCTCTTACAACGGGGTTGGTTCCTAGCACACACATGTTGTCTCATGACTGCCAGTAACTCCAGTTCCAGGGGATCTGATGCTTTCTAACACCTCTGTGGGCATCAGGAATGTACGTGATGCACACACATACATGCGTACATGAAGCGAAACACCCATACACAAATAAAACTGATAAAGCTAAAAAAAAAGACAGAGTAATGCAACCTCCCTTTAGAAGACTGCCAACATTCAGAAATAAAAGCCTCGAAAACACTGAACATAGGGTGGGGATTATGAGAACCCAGTTTAAGCAGATCTAGCCAAGGCCACAAAGCTCAGTAGATTTCTTCAAGTTCAGTGTCTTATTCAGGAAGAAACCCAAAGCACATCATCCGGTCCCCTGGGGGACGAGACAGTGCCGGGAGAAGGTCTGCTGCCCATCCCACAGACAAGCTCTGACCTGGTGCGGGGAGCAGGCCAACTTCCTGCCTGTCTCCTACAAGGGGCTTGATAGACCGGGGAGGAGGAGCACCAAGTAAGCGCCGGGGGCCAAGAGCTGGCAGCAGCGGAGGAGGCTTGCTCACGATGGGGGTGATCTTGCCCTGGAATGGGGCAGGAATGCTGCTGGATGATGAATCCGGAGCCTCGCAGCCTGGAAAAGTAAAAAGAATCAATGGTTAGAAGAAACCTGCAGTCCAGGCCGATGAGCCTCTCAGGATATTCCAGAAGTTTCACTTCTGCTTATTCAAGAAAGTCTTCCTTCCTTTTACTGATTCAGAAGGTCCTGCCATGTTTTAACTTTAGAGATTCCACCCACCTGGAGAAAGTAAGTATAGTGAGTACATAAAACGAACACACATTCTATCTTCTGTCAGATGAGCGAGTCATTAAAGCTGCAGTGCATCCCGGGCGCACTGCTCAGCCGCTGCTGTCCCTTGAAGGGACAAGTGGCTATTATTTTTGCCTTACCTACTTTACTTAAAACAAGCTAACAAGAAAGTCTCTATCTTTTGGTGTTTTTTTGGGTTTTTGTTTGTTTGTTTGTTTTGTTTGAGAAAGGATTTCTCTGTCTAGCCCTAGAACTGTCTTGGAATTCACTCTGCAGACCAGGCTGCTCTGGACCTCAGAGATCTGCTTGCCTCTGCCTCCCAAGTGCCAGAATTAAATGAGTGTGCCACCACACCTGGCTAGAAAGTCACTGCTTTACGGGGTGAGCTCATAAGTGAAACTGTTCTTTAAACTTCTCAAGAGTAGGAACCACATGCATCTTTTTGCTTACAACACTTGAAACTCATCCTGTGTAAGTCAGCATTAACAACAACAAAAACTGAAGCGCAGAACCAGGAAGGAGAAAATTACATCTGCGTCCATGTGCAGACAGAGGTTGTTCTACTTACTAAAAATTTGGTTCGGCGTATGATAGGAAAGTAGAAGGGAGAATCTGGGGATGGAAGGGCTTAATGGGGTGGAGTAACCAAAACTAAGGATGTATGAGCAAGTCACCTAGAAACCTATTACACTGTAAAGCTAACTTAGTGAGAAGAGAGGGGCTGTCAAAATGGCTCAGTGGATAAAGCGCTTGCTGGACAAGCCTGAGCTAATCTCTGGGACCTGAGTTAAACATGGAGGGAGAGCGCCAACTCCACGAAGTTGCCCTCTGACTTCCACACGGATGCTGTGGAGCACTCACGTCCTCTCTGTACACATCATGCACATGCACACAACAAAGTACTTTTTAAAAGTCTGAATGAGGGGCTGGAGAGATGGCTCAGCAGTTAAGAGCACTGGCTGCTCTTCCAGAGGACCCAGGTTCAATTCCCAGCACCCACATGGCAGCTCACAGTGGTCTATAACTCCACTTCCAGGGGATCTGACACCCTCACACCAATGCACATAAAATAAAATTAAATAGAACTTGAAAAGAATATACAAAATAAATAAAAATTTGATGAACATATCCTGAATGGCTGGGTGATGCTGCTCCCTGAAACTAACAGTTGTTAAACAGAAGGTAGGCATGGGATACCTACCTATACGCTATTGGCTAGGGAGTTTCCAGAGGCTTCCAGAGGCTTCCAAAGGAACACAGGTCATTGCCACTTCTCTTGGCTGCCTGATAGAACTAGAGTAAGGCTCTACCACAGTAGACACAGACTGTGTTGTGTGTCACCGAATGTAGAGAGATTGGGGTAGCACTGAGCTGGAGGTCCCCCCTTGATGGCTAACTTCCCCAGAGGTAGAGACTGATGGGAAAGAGTCATCAACAGTCTTACCTGGTTGTGGATCCTGAATACCATAATACTGACCAGTCAGGCAAGATGTGCTCACTGGTGCTATTAGAGTACGTTATGAGGGGAAGCAACCACTTGATGATTGGATTTGAGGACTGTTCTACAGGAGGGAATTCATGACTGATACCGTAAACCTGGCCAAAAGCCCATGGTGCTGGCTGGAGGTCATAGGCCTTAGGGAGAACCTACTGTTGCTTTGCTAAATAAATGGGCATGTTGTCAACTACCTTCTAGATGTTTACATTTATACCCATGGTTTAGTGCTTCTCTCGGTCTCGCACAGAGAAACTTTAGTTAACGCAGCAACGCAAAACTGGTGAGGGTGCTGAGAATAAGTGACTGTGAGACTCAGCCCTAAAAAGGACATCTCTGTATCAACCTCCCACCCACCCCTCGGCCTCAGGGAGCATCATGGGAGAGCGAGCAGAAAGAAGAGAAGAGCCGGAAGACAGGAAATACATGTTGTGAAATGTATCTCCTGGACACGACATGGCTGGTGCACTCATGGGTGCATGGTAGCTGTGGTTACCCAAGCAAGACTAGACCTGTCATATTCTATCACGGACTGAGGAGGGGTGGGAGGGAGCTCCTCCTCCCCGAGGAGCTATGGCAGTTAATGGCTCCTGCGGGGGAAGGGGAGGAGTCATTCTCTATCAGTAGTGCAGCCACTAGTGAGTTGCTCATGCTCCAGCAAATAATCCCACATTCGTGCGGGGCACCAAAGCCAGTCATCAGAGTAGGGAGGGGCCTTGTTTTGAGAAAGGATGAGTTCCCCAGGAGTGAGACAGGGCAGAAGAGGGTAAGGAGGGTATACAACCAACCCCTGTTATTCATATGCATGAAGTTATCAAAGAATAAATTAAAAAATATATTTTTAGGGCCAGTGATAGCCCAGCCAGTAAAGACACTCGCCCCCACGGCCTGATAACCGTGGTTTAATGACTTGGACCCACGTGTTAGAAACACCGGTTCCCATAAGCTGTCTTCTGATCCATGTCTGTGCGCGTTCACACGATGATAATAATGTAAAAAAGAGATTACCTCAAATATATTTTTAAACACCTGATTCAAAAGACACTTGAGCCTCCAAAGAAGCATTTTAGTCTATAAAGGTTATGGGTGTTCTGTCTGAAAGCCACGCAGACCTTAATTTTGTATTACACCCCCGCACACAGGCGTGCACACACATCAGCATCCTCTCTCCGAATGAGAGACGTACATACGGCTTTCTTCCACGCACGGGTTTACAGAAGAAGGGTGTACCTTGAGTTTAGAACGCGGAAGGGAAGAGGCGACGCCACGCACCTTGCAGTTGCTCTTTCCTGACTGTCAAGTAGTCCATGAGCAGGCCCAGCTCCTCCCTGTACAGGTGCTTCCCCTCACTCAACAGGAAGAGAAGATGACAGATGCTAGACGGGACAGAGTGACTGGTCAGATGTTCTCGGGTCAGGAAGTCATCCACCAGCTGGGTAGCCCTCTGAGAAATCCCAGTGCTCTGTCCAATGAAAAATCTCTTCAGCTCTTCAGCCACCAGCACCAGCACGTCCTCCAGGGGCATGTGCCGATGAACTAGAGACAAGAACAAGCCACTTCGTCACACCTTTTTTTTTTTTTTTTTTTTAACGAAATCTTCATAAAATAAAGACAAGTCAGAAAATGGATGATCCAACTGCAGGTTGTGTAAACTGTCTTGGTCTTTGATACAGATGTGGCTCCGATTAGAATGACTAGTACTCTCCATAGCAGCTCCTCTATTTGATTTCAAAACAGACATGATTTCTTATTTAAAAGTTATACAAAAGCTAGACGTAGTGGTACATGCCTCCTTTAACTGTAGCACTCAGGAGGCAGAGGCCTCTCTGAGTTCGAGCCAGCCTGGTCTACACAGTGAGTTCTAGGACAGCCAAGACTACGTAGAGAGACGCCATTTCAAAAACAGTAATAATAATTTTTTTAAGTAACTAAATAAATTCTCACAAGCAAGAGCTGTAGGAATACAGGAGACTTATTTACTTTGTGTACAAGTGTGTGCCAGAGTGAGTTAGAAAGCAAGCAAGAGCACGAGGAGACACGAGTGCGCAGGCTCGGCACACGTGTGGAGGTCAGGGAACGGCTTTCCAGAACCAAGATCCCCCTTCACACTGTTTTGAGGCAGGGTCTCACTTCTTGTTTTGATCACTGTCTACTGCATTCTCCAGGGTAGCCAGCCCACAAACTTCAGGGGGAGTCTCTCTTTAACTCCCATCTTGCCATGGAAGTGCTGGGATTACAGATGCATGTCACAGCATCTGTGTATCGGTTCCAGGCCCCAAACTCAGGCCATCAGGCATGCAGCAAGCAGATTCACTCACTGAGCAATTTCCCAGGCCCAGAAATTATGTTTAAAGGAAAAAACAAAAACAAAGACCCAGTTTAGAGGTGTCATATCAGAAAGCAGAAATGGAAGTCAAATGTAATACCACATGTGTAATCTCAGCACTCGAAAGGCAAAGGTAAGTTCAACATCATCCTTGCTTCCATAGCAAATCTGACGCCAGAGTAGAGTACATGGGACCGCATCTCAAAACCCAGAAAGAAGGGGAGGGGACGAGAGGGAATAATGGGGAGGGAACGTGGGCAAAGTACTCAACACACGTGGACAAAGCCTTGGCACTTCACAATGAATACGCAATAATGGAAGACAGAGACCAAGAATGAAAAGCTGAGAGGTGAAGGTGTTCTGTTGGGCTGAGAGGAAGGAAAAGACTCACAGAAGAGACAAGCAGGAGTTGGCAAGGGCAGTCGTCAGAATCCAGAGGGTTACGGGTGGCAAGGAACAGTTAGTCTCCGCTACATCCTTAAAGAGCCCATTTCTGACCTCGTACACGACAGGCTGCACACAGGGCTTCCAGGCTGGTGCTGCCACGTGAGGCGTAACCCACATCCTCGTGCGCGTGCAGTCTTTGGCAAGGCCCTGTGGGATTTTAGACCGTAAAAAGCCTTTCGGAGTCCTGTCAAGAGTACTTTAGGAAAGAAATACTGTACAGAAAACAAATTCTAAACCCAAGAGCAGCTTTCCCAGGCCTTTCTGGCTGTAGGCAGAACACAGATGTCTCCCAGTCTCTCCTAGGACTGTCTGGGGAGACAGCTTCCTGACACTTTACTCTTAGATGGAGCCCCACCCTGCCTGACCTGCCATTTATCACTGTGCTGTAACAAATTCCAAGCCCAGTGCTCCTCAGAGCTGCAAGGGCCATTATCGTGTCTGGCTAAATCTTAAAACTACGTTTATTAAAGTTACATTTAGTAATTCAGTAATGAATTTAAATACTTGTCTTGGCACAGAAGCCACATACTTGCCAATACGGACTGTGCGAAGTAGGGAACAAAGTTGCTAAAAAGGATCGTGAAAAGAGAACATAAACATGACTGGTTTTACTAAACAGACACAGCTCGTCAGAGAAAACAATGCTCTTAATTTATGATTTTGATAATTCATAGATGACAAATAATGTCCATATTAACACTACTCTGAACATAAAAAAAAAAATAAATTACCTTCTGATTTCACAACATGTTCAAAGTATATTAAATGCTTTATGAATGGTGATTTAAAAAAAAAAATTAATAGCCAGCAAAAATTCAACCTACTCTGTGATGGTTTCCTAAGTGACCCTGCATGATGTCAGCACTTAAGTAACTAGATTCGTTAGTCCTTTTCACAACCGGTTCAAATTAAACTTTTCCTAGGAGACTTGAGATTTTTAATTATTGAAAGAACGTGATTTTTTACATTTTCAAAACTCACACATAGCGAATTTTTGCTTTCTAAACAACTGAGTACAGAAAACCCATCATTTTACACTCTCAAGTGTAATACTCAACAAAAGCTGGCAGGTAGGCAAAGACATGCCACGATCCTGACAAAAGATGCTCAGCCTTCCCAAGACACAGAAACGAGTGCTTACCATAGTCCTCCCGTCAGACCCCATGTGTCAGCTGAATCCAAACACTAACTCTGTGTTCACTTCTCTACCAATCCTAGAAGCTATGGGGATGAACTAATTCCAGCTACTGGTGTCCCAGGGACTCTGTTTAGGGGGAAGATCTTCTGACTTAGCAATGAATATCTGATACTGCTCGGACAGATGATCCAGGGTCTGCAGGAGAAGCAAGCTTAACTGCTGCTAACCAGGGCGGAAACGAAGCCAGGTATACCGAGCCTGTAAACAGGAGACACTTAATGCATCTGGGCTGAATACAACAGTTCCAGAAGCTTCTGAAAAAAAGGACTTGAAAACTCATGTAGGTCTGAGTGAGGGAAAGAGGCAGGATACAAGAGGCTCCCATGAGGCTCTTCTGCCCCAGGAGGAAAAATGTCATTTTCAGCCTCTGACTGCAAAGGACAGGGTTGAGACAGGAACGTGAACAGCAGACCTGACCACAGTGGAGAAGATGGAGGATTCACTTAGATGTGTGCATCTGCCTAAGCCTGTGCACTCAGGGAGTGGAGAGGGGCTTGTTTTCACTGGGCGTGGTGGCAAATACCTTGTCTTTAATCCCAGTGCTCAGGAAGCAGAGGCAGGTGGATCTGGAAGTTCAAGGCTAGCCTGGTCTACAAAGTTAAACACCAGACTACTCAGGACTATACAGTGAGGACCTGTCTCAAAAACAAACAAAAAAGAGGGCTAAATGTTCATGAATGCTAGAACAAAGAAACTGATGAGAAAGCACAGAAAAAGCGTACTTTAAAGAAATAAAGAGTTCGACTAAGTGCCCCCCAAAGGCCCAAGAGTTCAAGGTTTGGTCTCTAATCCATCGTGTTTGAGAAGCAGGGTCTAGCAGTTCATCACTACAGCGGACTCCGGAAAGGGCTGCTGGACCCTGGTCTCTAGCTCTTGTCTTTCATGTTCTAACAGCACGGGTGAGCAGCTTCCTCTGACGCCAGTGCCGTGATGGATGGCCTCAGCGCGGCCCAGCACCACGGCTCCATACCAACACAGTGGAAAACTAAGAAACTGGGGTCAACAAACCTTTTTCTTTTTAAGTTGATCATCTTTTTCTTTTCTTTACTCACAGCGAGGGACAGTGAATTAACAGAAAGTCTAAGAGAACCCTTGAGGAAGAGCAGAGGTCTGTGAGACTTGACCATTGAGAATATAAAAGCTAGTGGTAAGATTCGGCCAAAGTCTCTACAGATAGCAATCCATCCTATAACATCACTGGTGGGACATTTAGGCTCTTTTTTATTTGAGACAGGGACTACACAGCCCAGACTCCTGGGCTCAGTGACCCATCCTTCAGCCTCTGCCTCTCAAGTGCTGGAACTACATTGGAAGTCACCACACCTGGCTGTGCGATTCTTACACAGATGTAATACAGGTGATTTAGGTTTCCATTTTCAGCGATACAGAGAAAAAGTACTTTGTGGTACCGACAAGCCTTTCTTTCGCAAACAAAAGCAGTTCAGCTACAAACACGAACCTTCAAAGTATGCCAGCATACAAAGAGAAGGCACCTCGTGTTTAAAGCAGGGTTTGCCTCTAGAGACACTGTTAGACCGACACTTACTTTTGATGGATGCGTGAAGCATGATTACAGTGCAAGAGGAACATTTCACATCAGACTGCTCCACGAGAATACAAAACGGGGAACCATCATCTTTAACATCCTGTAGCGCACGAGTGAGATCCGATTCCGAGGCGAGGTGAATCGTTTCCACTACGAGACCACGATCCCGCAAGCGTCGGCCTATGGCTGTTGTGTAATCCCTTAACACATACACACAATAAAAACAAAGGTTACTTTGTTCAGTTTAGTAGAAGAAAAAAAACCATGTCACCACTCCACATTTAAGCAAGGAGTGACACAATATTTATTCTATTTATGTAAGTGAAGAACAATCTTTTCTGAAATTACAAGATTTCAATTTTTTTTATACACTATATGTATAATTTAGTAAAAAAAAAAAAAAAAGCATATGAGACCTGGTGGCTCATGCCTTTAATCCCAACACTTGGGAGGCAGAGGCAGGCAGATCTCTGAGTCCAAGGCCAGCCTGGTCTGCAGAGTGAGCTATAGGACAGACAGGGCTACATAGAAAGACCCTGCCTCAAAAAACAAAAGACAGCAGAGGGCGTGCTTTGGCTTGGCATGCTGGGTAATGCTCCAGGTAAGCACCGTGAGTAGCCTTTTTCAAAATGGAAGCATTCAAGTGTTATTTAATGATGTCATGACAAATGAGAGACCATAAAAGAAGCTCAAGATTGTTCTGAAGAACAGATGAGAAGACTACTCAGAAAAACGAGACGGTGTTCCCCTCAGTTGGCTAATACAGGCCAGACTGTGTCATCTCCATCAGGAGGGTTCTTCCCTACGGAGGACACTGGAGTCAGCCAGCATTCGCCACTAGTTAACTGGCCTTGGATCAAGAACCCCACATGAGTCCATGTCCTCCTTCCTCAGTCTCCATCCTCAAGTTTCCCAAGCCTCTCACTGAGATAATGTGGCCATTCTAGTCCAGTAATTGCTTAGAAACTTGCAAAGCCCTCCTTAACTAGCACTCTCAGTCCCACCAAGACATACCTTGCAAGAAACAAAAAGTAAATAAATAAAAGACATTACTTCAACCCATCTCAACAGAGATACACACACACACACACACACACACACACACTAAGCTATAAACATCCCATTCTCTTGCCAAACTAATGGATCATCCCTGGATGATCAACTCTCCACATTTTTCTCCTGTTCTCCCTCTGCCATTCGGCTTGCTATTTACTTACTAATCCTCAGCTCAGAGGCTCAATACAAGTGACATTATTCTCTTATTCTCTGCAATCTCCTTAACTCATCTCCAAACTATGGCAATCTATTCTTCCTCGTATGAATATTTGGCTTCCAGTGGGACAAGCCCTTAGTACATTTGATCTCTAGCTCTCTCTCTTTTCTTTTCAAGACAATCTCATGTAGTACAGGCTGGCTTAGAATTCACTGTGTAGTCAAGGATAACCTCAAATTTCTGAACCTCCTGTTTCCATCTCCAAGTACTGGGCTTATGAGAGTGTACTAGGGGTGGAACCACTCTTCTAACTGAGCTATATCCTCAAGCCTACATCTGCTGGTCTAGCATGTTTTAACCTATTAAACAGCACTTCTTACAAACAGGAATTGTTACTGAATTATACTATGGTTCCTGTGCATGGAGCTTTACATATAATAAATCAGTCAAATGCATGTTTTACAAAACTAAAGATTATTAGCATGACAGAAAAACAGGTTTCTGGCAATTTAGCAAAGTATGGATCATTTCAGGAAATAAATTCAGGAAGAAAACAAGAAATAGTTCCCACAGCTCATGTACAAAGTCCTCACAAAAATAATTCGTATGAGATGACATGAACTGAAAATTAGTGTTCTGCAGTATAAAGGAATGAATCAACCAACTGACGTATCGCTATAAACCTTCCTGCCATCAAAGCGACAACGGGACAAACAGTGCGCCCTGCTTACAGGGCGCCAGCAGCTGCAGACACACTGGCTGATATGGTTCTTCAATGCCAGCTCCAAAGTCCTGATCCAAGGCTAACTGCCAGGCCACCAAGAACCAGGTAGGAGGCTAGGCAACATGTGAGGAGTAGTTTCTAATGCCACCCCAGACTGGAGAGGAGAAGAAATGCAGTCTCGGGCATTCTGCACTACAAGACTGCCCTCAATTACTGCTGGACGCCTGGCTCTGATGACGGAAAGACAGTCAGAGCATCAGGATCATGTTAGTCCAACAAGAGGCTGGAGTCAGCCACAGTTCTAAATGAAATATGAGATGATCCAAGTCAGATATATGATTCTTGCTACACGTGCTAAGAAGCTAATCTAGAGCTGGGCTGTGGCTCAGGTGGCAGAGTACTGGCTTAGCATGTGCAAAGCCCTGGCTTCACTCCCCAGCACCACATAAACTGGGAGTTTACAGCACATGTTTATAATCCCATTTGGGAGGTGGAGGTAGGAGGATCACAAGTTCAAGGTCATCTTCATCGACATTGCAAGTCTGAGGACATTGTAAGCTATATGAAACTATGTCAAAAGGAAAAGAGAGAGAGGGGGGAAAAAAAGGAAAAAAGAAAATCAAGCTAGCTAATCTAACCCAGGCATTATGGCTTAAACCTGTGACTAGTATTAAACCTGAGGCAGGAGGGCTGCCACAAGTTCAAAGCCAGCCTGAGCTACACATTGAGACATTGCCTCCATAAGGCATGGGGTGTGGGAGGGCTAATCTAGCCAAAGACTAGGCCGAAGCAGAGTCTCGTGGTAAAACTGCTAAATGCTGAGGCGGCAAATCTCCTGTGTGTGTCGAGTCTTTTCTGACTCTAGGTTCAAAATCTGTTTAAGTTACTACGTGATCAAATTAATCCAGGGCATGTTCGGACATCTTTCAATTAGAGAGAAATTCCATCATTCGACTCTAAGAGGAATGGCCCTCTCGCATGCTGCCATGCTGTGACTGACCTCATTTCTCCTAGCATACTGTCTCACAAGACCCAACCCAAGCACCCTAGAAATGAGCTTTAATTTTGCTTTGAAAAACTCAGAGAAAAAAGTTTCTAAACTAAAACAGACTTCTGAAACGGGGTAATAGGGAGTAGAAATTCGAAGTTAGTTTAAGATTGCAGATAGAAAAAAATAAAGACGGGTTTGGTGGAACATGACCCAAACACCAGCACCTGGGAGGCCGGGGTAGATCTGAGTTGGAGGCTAACTGGTCTACATAGCAAGTCGCAGGCCAGCAGGGCCTTGTCTTAAAAACATAAAAAAGAAAGCGAGGAAGCCCAACCCTGCCTTAGTCATGTTTCAGTATGCCCGGTACCATATAGTGGAACTCTGTTCATTGCACCTGGTCCTTAGAACACCTAGTGAGAGACACGGCCACAAGTGCACAGCCCTCGAGTCAACCGTTTGTCTACCAGCCAGAGACATGCTAGTACCACAAACGAAATTATTGTCTTCAAGATAGTGGACAACACAGAAAAGGCCCAAATGCATGAGAAGGACACAGCCTAAGGGGGGGAGGAGGAGATGCAAGCAATAAGGAAAATCTGAGTCGGTTCTCTGGAAATGGTGCGCCTACCTTCAATTTAGATAAGCCAACAGTGACATTTCCACGGATTTTAAAGAACATCCCTGACGCTGACGTCCCAGTAAGTTATGTACCCAAGGCTGAACACTTAAATCATGATGTGCATTTAACCTCATCTGGTAAGCTGTAAAGAAACAAAGTCACCTCTGGTTTGTGTCCATAGAGATGATAACGCAATCTGAGGGTCTCTCTCGATCCCACGCTCTCTGAAGTACTCGGTAGAAGTGCTGGAAAAGCTCCTCTCTCTGAGTGTCCCTGCCACTGACAAGATCTGAAAAACAGGGCACTGGGGCTTCCGCGTGACAAAATCGCCATCATGGAGGTCTGTCAGGGTGGCTTTACAAAAGCAAAACACAGTCCTTCTACAACACTCAGCAAACGAAACAGTCTTGGCGGAGTTCTTACCTCGCTGGGAGAACTGGCATTGCCCATGGTTATCTTCATTCCTTTTTGAATAATCAACCACATTCCCCCGTAATTCTTCAGTACTGCTGGAAGTATGAGAATATTTTCTCAGGTTGTGCAGATACGTTTTCCCTCTGAATATGCCCCCACAACATTAGAAACCAAACACCAGATCACCCAGTGCAAGCTGCAGTCACCTAAGACAGCGCCTGTGTAGAAATGTTACCCATAATCTGTTCTCATTTTAGAGTATTGTGTGAATGGAAGCGTGTCTGCCGTTTCTCTCCACTCCTTCTTATCAGCTATAAAGTGCTAAATGGAATCACTATCCTTACTAAATGAGACATAGATCACAAGACAAATAGACTAATTCATGCTTACAGTGCTTAGCTATAGGACTGGAAATAACTTATAAAGACATTCATCTTTGGAAAAAGGTGCTCACACCTACATTTCTAAGGTCTTTGTTAGATGCAGGTAAAACGTAACTCCTTGAGCTCTGCTCCCATAGTCCTAAATATTCTTTGGCTCCCTTGAGCAAGTTATTTCCCCTTGTTAAAAGTGTGAAAAATAGTGCACAGATGCTGGGCAATCTATTAACCATCCAAAGTGCTCCTGTTTACTGTGATTTAACAGAGGAAGGGGGAATTACATGCACTCTATACCCTAAATCAGACACTTTTATTGTGGCTCCCCAGTATCTAGATAGCAATGTTTGTGTCCACAAGGAACGTCCTGCCCGCGAGAGAAGCCTCAGTAGGCAGCAATTAGCTGCGTTCCACAAGAGGCCTCACACACATGGCGGAGTAGCACAGGATCCACTCTGACTGCTCAGCAGGCTGCCAGCATCAATCCCTCTGCCTCTCCCCTTGGGTTTTGGGTTAGGTTCTTCTCATCTACTCTCACGGTAGACATCACCATGTGAAATGCTTGCCTAAGTCCGAGACTCCCCGACTTCCCAGAAGATCCTGAGCTCTACCCAGTGTTCCTTCACCCACGCAGCAGCTGCAGCTTGGTCCGCTGTCTCCAATAGACAGGCCGACGCGTCCACTAGCCATTCCTGAAGTCGTCAGCTTTCTCCAACCCTAGCTACATTTGTTCTTGCTGGCTTTCCCTCAGTCTTTGTATTCCGTCTCTCCTTTTCTTTTTCTTTCTTCCCTCCATTACTTCCTTCCTTCGTGGGGAAGGTAGTGTCAAACCCAAGGCTCAGGCATACAGACTACCATTGAGCTATACCCTGGCTCTATACACTTTCCAATAGTAACATGGAAAGTAAATTCCCCTGTCTCCCCCACCAAGGAAGTAGAGGGGATTGCAAGATATCCCAGAAGCTGACACCTGGGCGGTCTAGGGCAGGCAGTGTAAGATGAACATAACTGCCTGGCCCCCCTCTCAGCTATTACTACCAGAAAAGAATTCATCATCATCCTGTCTCAGACTCCTCCCTTCTATTTGGCTGGTTGTTCAGTTTGTTTCTAGGTGAGGTCTCTCACAAAGGCCTCTAACTCATTCTGTAGTTAAGGATGACCTGCACGGATGTCCCTTCATGGCTGGGGTTAGAGGTGTACACCTATACACTCAGCTAAATTCCTCCCTTCTAAAATGGAAACTATGTCTGGGGAACTCCAAGAGTTGATATGGCAAAGCCCAGAGAATGGTGCCTGAGGCAGAATAGGTCTTCAAGGGAAACTGACCATTATTATCCGTGTCTGCCTCTGGGCTCCTTTCAGACCAGGGCCAGACAACCTCTCCTTTAGAAGATAACCTGACACTGATGGCATTCTAGGTTTCCTTCTCAGGAAGTGTTACTGAGAGAAACTAAGTCCTATTAGCAACCATCCTGAATTCTGTATTTCCGAGTGCTTCTGCAGTCAAAGAAGCATTTTTCAATTTTGAATTATTAATTTAATATGTCACAAAACTTATCTTTAATGGAGGCAGAAGGAAAGCCTTGTCAAGGTTCATACACATAAAAATCAATTCAAATACAGTTCAAGGAAAACTGCTTTTACCAAAATTACATAGGAAGATCCAAGGTGAGTGGCTTGAAAAGGATGATCCACCTCCTCAGAGGCACTCCACTGCTGAATACAAACGACAGAGGCAGAGGAGTCCTGAGAGTGAGGTGCACAACAGGACGTGGCACCCTGACCCGTGACAGCTACCTGAGGCTCAGAGAGGAGGGTCACGTGAGCGTAAGACTTCAAGGCCAACATAGGAAACAAAGCAAAATGTTGTTGACGGCTAGGCCTGGTGGCGCGCACCTTGGAGGCAGCGGTAGACAGATGTCTGTGAGTTTGAGGCTAGCCTGGTCCACATAGTGAGTTCCGGGACAGCCAGGGCTATGTACAGAGATCCTGCTTCAAACAAACAAAACCCCCAAAACCTGTGACAATCTAAACAGAAAATTTCACTTTAATATCATATGCTTTTATATGTGTACCCATTCCTTGGATTAAAAATGAAAAATTTTTTTAAAATATTAAATGTGCAGGTATTTTTCCTTCATGTATGTCTGTGCACCATGTTCATGAGTGATGCCCATGGAGGCCAGAAGAGGGTTTTGGATCCCTTGAGACTGGAGTTTGAGATAGCAGTGAGCCAACATATGGGTACTGAGAATCAAACCTGGGTCCCCTCTGGAAGAGTGCCAGTGTTCTTAACCGCTAGCTGAGCCATCTCTCCCGCCCCATTTTTTCAAAAACATCTGATATTTATATTTGCCTCTGAAGGACTAATTTGTCTTGCAGTGAAATAGAAGAAAATTTGAGCATAAAACAGCAACTGGACAGTAGCAGAAAAGCACATTTAGAAGAGAGTCACAGGCCTGCTACAGAGAACGGACAAAGCCAAGATGTCACCCGAGAAATGGCTGAAAAAAAATACCACAAAGATCTGGTGGCTGAGGCCCTTCTAGCCATGGGAATACTTCAGTTAAGAGTCCAAATGACTATGGAAAGGTAAAAGTTAAAGTAGAGTGGTTAATATGATCAACTTGACCCAAGGGACTTCCCAAAAGCAAATATTAATAGCACCAATTTCAGCAAACATCTAGACCTGCACAGTAAGAATGCATTTGCATTACTACTAAAGCTTTTAGCAAATTGAGCCACAACAATAAAACCTCACCTTAGCCTGTCTTCACAGTCCTTTAAGTAGCCCTCTTGGGGAGAATGAGAAGTTGGCAGAAAAGGTTTAGATGGCTTACTGCTAAAAAACAACAAAGACAAATTACACTTAAGAAGAAATTATTTCCCAGAGTTCATACATTAGTTTCCACAGTTCTGGTACACTCAAAGGTGATTAAGTCTTCAGTAAAACTGGATTTCAAAACTCGAACAATGGCTTTTTTCAAGAATCTCTTTGTCAGAAGCTCTACTCTATTCCTTAATACCTGTTTCTATTTTTGCTTAGTGTATTTGTTCAACTGCTTCTGTAAAGTTGGCAACTGAATGTGTAGCTCTGACACAGAAAAGACCATTACAATTCACCCAGAAAGGGCTTCAGCTTAAGCCCGAGCTGCCCAAGTGAACAATCTACAAGTCAATGTGTAATGCTGGAAGTATCTGAAAATTATCAATTATAAAAAAAAAAAAAAAGAACCACTGGTTCTGTTTTAAGCTTCTTTTTGATGGATGTTCCACCAACATCATCAAATTTCCAAGGATTCACCGCCACCTGGACCATACCTGACACTTTGTAATGGAGCTCCTGGTTCGTGAGCATCGACTCCAGGGTAAACCCCCACTAAAGCCACTATCACATCCACACTCCAAATACACTCTGACACACACAGCCACCATCTGCCTCATTTAAGAGGTGTGTGATTAATATAGATTGAAATCTAAGACAAAAAGAAGAGCCAAACCTTAGAAGAAAATGCTTGCGGCAAGTTGCTGGCTGATAGAAAGAAACACAGCTTTTGACGAGAATGTTACAAGTCTGGACTGAGAGGGTTAAAGAGTTAGTAGAAAGCATTTCACTTCCAAGAAGGATGAGTGCAGATGCTCCACTCGACCCTCTTCTCAATGATCCTAGCCAAGTCTGAAGGCCACGAAAAGGAATAAGCAGATGGTTCAATGTGAGCAAGTCAAAAGGAAGTTGCATTTGCCTTATTCGGCTTCCTAGCAACTAAACCAAATGATGCCAAGAAAGCCAGCCGGCTCTAAGGAGCAGCACTGCAGGGTATCAGAAACCCAGCGGTCGGGTAGAGCAGAGAAAGCCTTAAGACACCCCCACCTGGCAAAACAAATCCTTTGCCTACCAATACCCACCCTTCCCACTTCCCTGTAGTTCCAGCTCCAGTCTACCTGCCCATAATGAGGGCAGCCTTTCAAACTCCACTGACATCAACTGAGCAGACTGGCACAACTATCAAAAAATAACTTCCCACTTCTGCACTGGAGGGAAGGCTCCATATTCTCTTAGCACACTTCAGCCTGCTAGACAAAGGATTCTGCAGGCCAAAAAGATAGAATCCTTGCCACCTGTGGTCAAATGCTGCAGTCCAAGTGCTGAGAAACTCAGGCGGTGTTCACAGGCCACGATTCCAGAAGCCTGAAAGCATCCCCAGGGAAGAGAGGGTATGCTCTGATCTCCTTAAAAAACAGACTGAGTAGCTACTAAGCAGACCAGAGACTTTCCTGAACAGGCCACCTAAAGGAATACAGTCCAGCAGAACTGCCTTGGTGGGAGTACTACACACATATGCTATATCCCCCCCATTACGGGGCAAACGATAGAACCATGTCCTGGATATTATTAAACATTTCATGGTCACCCTGACCTGGCAATGCAGGGTAGCTGGTGATACCCATTAAGACCTCAGTTCCTCTCAGTCAATCGGTGGGTAACAGGTCAAACACTGTTCAACAGGAAATAGAATAAATCTATCTTAATAAATAAACAAATCTTCCTAGATGTTCAATAAACAAAGATGTTTTGAAGCATTGTATTGGATCCTTGTAATCACTAAACAAGCCAGGAAGCTTCGACTTCCCCACACTCTTTTAAAGAGAGATGAGGAAACTGGGGTTCGTGTCACAGGACTTCAGACAGCTACAAAGCCTGGATGCAATTCCCTGTGGGTCAGACTCTAAAACCCTGACTCCTTTAAACAATTTTAAAAAATGTATTGTTTGTGGGCTGGAGAGATGTTCTGAAGGTTAAAAGCACTGCTCTTCCAGAGGACCCCAGCTCAACTCCCACACCCATGTGGCAGCTCACGACTGTCTCTAACTCCAGTCCCAGGGGATTGACACCCTCACACAGATACTCATTCAGGCAACACACCAATGCACAAACAAATAAAAATAATCTTTAAAAAAATGCTTTGTTTGTGTGAGAGAAAGAGATATGCATGTGTGCTCCTGTGCCACCACGTGTGGAGGTCAGAGGATAGCTCCCAGGAGTCAGTTCTTGACACATTAGCTGCCCTTCAGGCTTCTGGCCAATGCCTTTGTCCGCCTCCCAGACTGCCACAGGAATGTAGGGTTACAGACGCAGGCCACCGCATCCAGCTTTTTTCACACGGGTGCTAGGGTCAAATTCAGGCCATCAGGCATGCACAGCAGATGCCTCTACCCACTGAGCTGTCTCCATAGCACCTCTATCCCAACGGCTTTTAATACCTCTCAGCCTGGTGCTGCATTTTTTTTTTGGGGGGGGGAATATTTAAAGGAAAAAAAAAGCAATGAAAAGGTCAAGGAAGAGAGATGAAAACGTTGCCATTCTTTGTTTTTTTGTTTTTTCGAGACAGGGTTTCTCTGTTGTAACTTTTGTTGTCCTGGAACTCACTCTGTAGACCAGGCTGGCCTTGAACTCAGAGATCTGCCTGCCTCTGCCTCCAGAGTGCTGGGAGGCATTTAAAGGCGTGCACCACCACTGCCTGGCTTTTTGTTTTAAATAATTTTATTTTATTTTACGTACCTTGGTATGAGGGCATCAGATTCCCTAGATGGAACTGGATGGAGTACAGTCAGCTATGAGCTGCCATGTGGGTGCTGGGAATTGAACCTCAGTCTTCTGGAAGAGCAGCCAGTGCTCTTTAACTTCTGAGCCTGAAGAGACGAGGGGTGCTCCACAGCACACCGTGCCCGCCCGGCCTCTCCTGGCCACGGCAACATCAAGTATGAGTCCTTGCTGTAAGAGCAACTCAAGACTGTCTGGATATGGACGGGGAAGAAACAGCACTCTCGCTGTAGGTGGGGAAACAGAACAATCTCCCCAGAAGATAGTTTGCCAGTCTCTTAAAAAGTGTAACAGGAGCTAGAGAAATGGCTCAGTCAGCAAAGCGCTCGCTGAACAACCACGGAGCTTCCTTCAATCCCTAGCGCTCACATTTAGAGACAGGGAGGGGAGACGGGGAGGGGAGCGGATGGAGAGATAGCTAGGTGGTTAACAGCACTTACTGCTCTTGCGGAAGACCCAGAGCTGGGTTTCCAGCACCTACATCAGGTGACCTGCCCAAACCTGAGGACCCAACACCCTCTTCTAGACTCCATGGGCACCTGAATGCACATACCCGCACACATATACATAATTAGACTTAAAATAAATCTTTATTAAAAAACAAAAAAGCAGCTGAGCAGGGCAGCATGCATCTATTATCTCAGTGCTGAGGAGGCGAGCTGTAGGATTCCTAGGGTGTGCTGGCCCTCCAATCTAGCTGACCTGGCAAGTTCCATATTAAGTAAAGCACCCTGTCTCAAAAAATAAGGTAGCAAGTGACACCCATCATGGACATCTGGCCTCCACACATTTTACACACACACACACACACACACACACACACACACACACACACACAGTAAAACACACACTCATCATAAAAACTAGCCAGTCTACTCCTAGATACTTATACAATTAAAAACGCCTTATTTTTCTTACAGCTGTGACTAAGTAGCTCCAGAAAGAAAAGAGTATTTACCTCATAGTTATAAAGGCCTAAAATCCAAACAGCTAGTGCCATCTAGGGTTCCTATAGTAAAAAGTAGGAGCAAGAGATACAGGGCCAAACAGGAACCCAGAGACTCAGGGGTCCAGCACAGGCTTTTACAACAACTCCCCCAGTCTGGAGTTCTTCTGGAGGCAGCGTCCTCAAAGGCCAATGACCTCCCACTAGCTGTGATCGCTCAAGGGGCCACCTCCCAATACCACATCAGGAATCAAGCTTCTAACGTTTGGGGACACACAAACCACTGCAGACATACCTACACAGACTACAATGTAGTGTGCCATTTCCAGAGGCTTTTCACAAAAACCAATCAACAGACTGCCACATAGCCATGCCTTCATTGAGCTGCCACAACAAAGCACCAGAAACCATGTGGCTTAAAAAACAGAATTTTATTTCTGAGGGTTCTGGCGGAAAGTCCGAGATCAGGATGGTCCACAGCAGGTCTCTCCCTGGCTTACAGACAACTGCCTTTCAGAAATCTTTCTTCTTATAAGGTAACCAACCAACCCAACAGGATCAGGGCACACGCCTCTGACACCATTCAAGTTTAATCACCTACCACATGCTCTGTCTTAAATATAGTCACACTGGGGATTAAACGTTTTGGCATATGAACCAGGGAGATGGGCTAGACCCGAGGAACAGGTCAGAGGCAGTGCACTTGCCTGTGTGCAAGGCTTTGGGTTTGATCCCCAACACTGCACATAAATAATAATGAAAGGGAAATAGATTTACCTATCCAATATGGATAAATCTCAAAATAAATTACACTGAAAGACAAAAATGAGCCATCCTGAAAGTATTTTCTAGGGTTCCCTTTATATATAATCTTTATAAAATTATATTACACATAACTTCTTACAAAATACAAACTAAAGTAGTAAAATGACAGATTAACTGTGCTGAAGACAGGCAAAAAGGCAGGCTGGATTACAGAGGCCCAAGAGAGCTTGGGGAGGTGACAGCGTGTTCACGATCTTGATTATAAAGACTGACATCCCCTAGCCAGAATCAAGTTACCCATTTTAATGTGCAGCTTTATTATTAATACTTCAATGTTATGGAGCTAAGGTTGTAAAAATAATATTGGGAAAACCCACAGCCTAGTTTATTTTTTGTGCCTTTAACATCAGTAATGGGTTTATGTGTTTTCAGGCTTTGTGCCGGTCAGAAGTTGCTCAGAGTTTGACGTTACTGCGTGGAGAAACCCCCGTGAACTCAATCAAAGCACTTTCAGGTTAAATAGGCAAGCACTCCCAAGGCCTCCAGAAGACCCAGGTGATCATTTTTAACTTTTTACTGTTGCATCTCAATTACCTCAACTTCTAAGACCGCCGATCTATTAAATTCTCAGAGTAGGAATCTCTGGGGATAAATTTTAAAATTAAAAAGATTTTTAAGGATCCACTCTGAGAAGTTCCATCATAATTTGAAATTTCACTAGAAACAATTTGAATTTTAACGTTCCTCTGGAGAAATTTTAACCAAGCCTCTAGAAACAAAGTGACATGGCTTTGTCAAAGAGGAAAACAAAAACAAAGGAGCCACAAGCTCCTTCCCCAGCCCCACAGCAACCCTTGTGCTTTAGAGTACAGTGGTAAGACAGTGATTTCCGGGGATCTGAGGGGAAAGAAGGCACAGTGCTACAGTTTGCTTCTGATCCGAATGCATTCCCCAAGAGTTTGTGCAGGGAAGGTCAGTCCCTAGGACAGCGGTACCCAAGCGTGGAGCCTTGTAAGAGGTCACGAGGTCACTGGTGGAGTAGAGGGCTCCTGAATTCTTGAGTCAGCATCTTAGCTTTGTTTCCTGTTACTTTGACAAAATACCCCTACTAAAGCAACTTGAGAAAGGGTTTATTTGGCTCACAACTTCAGGTTATAATCCATCATTTTAGCAAAGCCAAGGCAGCGGGACTTGAAGCCCTTACAATACATCAACAATCAAGAGCAGGAAACAATGAATTAATGCATGCATGTTTGCTCAGCTAGCTTTCTCATTTTTGTTCAGTCTAGAACTCAAGCCCAGGGAGTGGTGCTGCCCACAGTGGGTGGACTCTCTCAGATCACTTAACACAATCAAGATAAATCCATCACAGTCATTTTCAGAGGCCCTTCTTCCAGGTGATTCTAGATTGTATCAAGATAAAGTTAAAACTAACCATCACAAGTGGTGTTGAGAGCAAACCAGCTCACTCTCTGGTTTCCTGTTTGGTGATGTGATCTCTCTCCCTTCTTTCAGCATGCACACCTATCATAGCCATCTACCATGAGGTCCTTGAGAGCACTAAGTTGATAATGGAGCTATGCCTGTGAATCTCCCAATAAACCTTTCCTTCCTACGTTAAACTGCCTGGGGAATTTCACTATTGCCTTAGTTAGGCTCTCTATTGCCGTGATAAAATACAATTACCAAAAACAACTTGGGGAAGAAAGGGTTAACTTTAACTCACAGTCCATGATGAATGGAAGCCAGGGCAGGAACCTGAGGCAGGAACTGAAGCAAAGCCAAGGAAAACCCGCTGCTTAGCTGCTTACAGGCTTGCTCACTCCTGACTTGATTTCTTCTACACCCCAGAACTACCTGTCCAGAGATGGCACTGCCCACAGTAAGCTGGGCCCTCCCACATCAATCATTAGTCAAAAAACACCCTATAGGCTTATCCATAGCTGATCAGGTGGGGCCATTTTTCTCAGTTGAAGTTCCCTTTTTCCAACTAATGTCAAGTTGATAAAAACTAGCAGGACAATTATAGCAACAGAAAATGAACTAATGCACAGAGGAGGTTTTTAATATTTACTTTATTTTTAATTATATGTGTATGTGTGAGAGGGTATAGGTATGTGCACATGAGTACAGTTGCCCATAGAGACCAGAAAAGAGCATTGGATTTCCCCTGGCTCTGGAGTTACAGGAGGTTGTCAGTCACCTGACATGAGTGCCAAGAACTGAACTCAGGTCCCTTGGGAGAGCAAATACTTTCTTAACCACTGTGTCTTAAATGGTGTTCATGCCCATTATGGTGTCCTACAGAATGCTTCTCAGCACTCTAAAAACTCCTGTTTGTGACAGGGCTGGAGAGACCCCTTAGCAGTTATGAAGAGAGCACTGGTTGTTCTTGCAGAGGGCCCAGGGTCAATTCCCAGAACCCACATAGTGACTTACACTGTAACTCCAATCCCAGGGGATCCAGTGCCCTCTTCTGGCCTCCATGGGGGACTAGGCACACATGTGGTACACAGACATGCATGCAGGCAAAACATGTAGTTTTCAAAACATAAAAATAGGAAACACTCTCACTAAAGAGCTTTGTAGGAAAACAGGTTGGCAGGAATTGGCCCAAAGTTTCTGAGCCTAAGTTTAAGTCTTGCAATGCCCTCTAGTGGGAATTTTCAGATTATTAAGAGGCCAATGGTAGAATGGGCTCTGTGGAATACAATGGTAATCAGAGCCACAGCTTTGCCAGGATTCACAGGCACCCACCTGAACCCATCTGACCTAATTTCCCTACCTGGACCTTATTCTCCCAACAATCTCAAGTTGCTCTCTCCTGAAGGAACGCCCCCCCTAGTCTTCTGTGTCTTAAACACACACGCACGCACGCACACCACGTGCACACACACACATATACACAACACACACACACACACCCCAGATGCTGCATGCCATGTTCCTTCCTTTGGGTGCCACCAAATGTGACTGGCCCAGGAGGGCCTTTCATCTTCCTGATCACCTACGCTCCCTGTTCTTTTGACAAGTTTCCCTCAACATCTAACACACCACCACCATCATCACATCACCTGAAGTCCGGGTTTCACCTAGATTTTTCCGTTTTTACTTAAAGTCTTTCTGCTCCAGGATCACGTTCAGGATCTACTGCACTTAGCCATCAGGTCTCCAGAGGCTCTGGGCTGTAGCAATGACCTTAACAGCCTTCAGGAGTACTGGCTAATATTAAGTACTCACATCCTGTGTGTCATCTCATTCCTGGAGGGAAGAAAAGCTCCCAGACAGGAGTTCTGTCTGCTCACTGCTGTTCTTAACATCTGGGCCAGAGCCTGCACCCTGGCAGGTGTGCAATGACCATTGCCACACGAATGTATTTGCTATACAAGTGACTGAGACCTTCAAGCATTAGAGAGTCCTCCTTTCTCACACTGTAAACAAGCAAAGTAGGTTGGGGGAGGGGGGCAGGTAACCTGTTAGAAGAACCAGAACATCTTTGATTTCTTATTGGCATATACTGGGACCACTCAGCCACTGCTGGCCCACTTCAAGCTGCCCTACAGCAAAAGCTGGGAACTGGTCTTGGTCTGCAGTCTCAGCCATCTCAATAGCCTTTTCTGTATAATATGACTTATTTGGGTCACCAACTTGGATATTTTATTGCATTTTGCCATTATTTTATAGATATGGACAAATAGAAGAATATACTGGCACTCCTCACTGGGAAAATTCTACGGAATGCAAAGGAAAAACAAGAGTGAGTTCTTCCAAGCCATGTCAGAAGAGCCTATTGGGCCCCAGCTGATCGCCAGAAACCTACACTAAGTGCCAGGAAATTCCATCAACGCTATGTGCAAGTGGGGAAATGTGGGTAGCTTCTCCCCCTGCCCATCAACTCTTACCAAACACCCAGTGGTAGAAAACTGACAATTCTACCTCTTTGCCTCCCCTGCCCCCTACTGTATACCAGCTGGCCTCTAACTCACTCACTACATGTATATAGTCTAAGCTGATCTCAAAACTCATGGCAATCCTCCTGTCTCAGCTTCCCAAGTGTTAAGATAAAAGGAGCGACCTATACTAACTATACCTGACAGTTCTACAGTTTACTCATTCCTCTTTAATGTTTTCTCAGCAAAAGTACCAGGGATTTCCCATTCATGATGGCTGCTGGGCAACCTTTCAGTGTGTGCTTTAGTGACACCTGTATGAGTCAGGGCTCCAACCTCATTTCCTTGCAGATCTGAGCTTCTAACTCTACTAAGTGTGTGTGTGCTTCCAAGTGTGTTTTTTGCCACCCAGTGTCCAGTAAATAAATATTTACAGGACACCTCAAAGGTTTCATCCCTCAACTAAGAGTAAATGTCCACAGTAGTAGCCCCACTAGCCTCAAAACAAATCTGCATTTCCTCCAAGGTCTAGCCTTCAAAAAAACACAAAAAGCAACCCAATTTACAACACTTACCCAAAACCCGATCTAATTATATATACATTTACCATACTCAAGAGATATATTCAGTGGGACTTAAAGCCTTTCCCCCAAAACTAAATGGTGAAAGGGATAAAAGAAGGGTATAATTCAAATATTTAACAGAAATTAACAATATAAAAGGTGTTAATGTGGTCACAACACTCTGGCTTCTTGTTTTTGTTTTTCTGAGACAGGGTATCACTACGTTGCCCAGGCTGGTTGTGCTCAAACTCAGGATCCTCTTGCCTGAGCCTTCTACATGCTGAGCTTACAGTGTGTACTATCTCATCCACCTCACTATTCTTTAGTAGGAAAGCAAGATTGTCTTGAAATACTTTACCCTGCTCCATTAGTCACAAGCGTTATTAGAACAGGATATATGACAGGAGTCTTTTTTTATTTTTTTAAATCCTGGGCACCAAATCCATGGTCTAGTGCACGCCGAGCAAGGCTGTACTACTGAGCCACACCCAGCCCTCAGCAGGACTGGAATCCAGTAGTAAGAACCCCCATTCCCTGTTAAATAAAACAATTTTCCACGGGGGGTGGGGTGGTGGTGGTAGCAGCGACAGCGGCAGCGGCAGCGGCACACACCTTTAATCCCAGCACTTAGGAGGCAGGACCAGGCAGACCTCTGTGAGTTCAAGACCAGCCTGGTCTACAGAGTAAGTTCCAGGACAGTCAAGAATTACAACAGAGAAACCCTGTCTTGAAAAACAAAACAAAAACAAACAATTTCCAAATACCACTTTAAATTCAGTTTATTCTATTGTAGGGTGAATTGGTCCTCCAAAAAGACACACTGAACCAGATGTGGTGGATCATGCCTATACTCCAGCACTTGGGAGACACTGAGGTAGGATGACTGAATCTAAGACCAGCCTAGACTACAGAGGAAGACCCTGCCGTGTAACAATAGCAACACAACTACAACAAAAAGAGGAATACTGAAGTCCCATACCTGGCATCTAAAACTATGATCTTACAGTGGTCTCATTAAGCTATGGGAGACACATTCCAAGACCCCAGTGGATACCTGAAACTAAAGACAGAAAGGAATCTTTGTATGTTTCTCACACCTGTATGCACACACATACATGTTAAGTTTAATTTATAAGAGATTAAAAATCTTTAAAGAACAATTAAAAGAATATACTTCGTGAACACGGTCGTTTTGTTTCCCAGTATCCCCGTACTTGCATCTGCTCACACAAAGGAAGCGTTTCGCTCTTCCCTTTGGCACACCTGAACGGCCAGGCTTACTGCTCTGTGCTGAGTAAAATAAAGGGGACCTGGATACAAGTCCTGTGATGATTATACAGTCAGTCTGCTTCCTATGGTGGCTACCGAGTAATCAAGAGCGGGGCGCTGTACACGGCGGCGTGGCTGCTCTGCAGAAAGTGATGCTTCTAATCCCGGACAAGGCAAAGCAGAGCATCATCCTCATAATTCAGAATGGAACACAGTTATCAATTGTTTATTTCTAGAATAAACATTTAATATTCTTAGTTCACGGATAACTACGGGTAACTTAAGTGCAGAGAGTGAAACCAGGGGGAAGGGGAACACACAACTGTACTTGAAAGCAGGACTTTTGCAGAAGTAACCAAGTTAAGACACAATCATTCCAGATTAAACTGAGTACCAATGCGATGACTAATGTCACCAGGCAACCTGGACACAGAGGCAGAAGGGGACCACCATGTGACAGTGGAGGGAGAGTCGGCAGAGCTGCAGCTGGGAGCCTGGCTAGGGGAAGAGGTAAATCCAGGGGCCAACCTCTGCCGCCTTGATTTCAGAGTTCCCATATCCAGAGCTGGGAGACCATGAAGTTCTGCCACCAGGACACAGGGTCCTGCACTTCCTTAGGGTTCCCTCTCACAGCTAATTATTTCAGCATCCCGAGGACATTTTGAAAGAGAAATGAAGATAGGATTGTAGGAGAACTGAATACCTTACTCTTCAAACCAGTTCATACTCACCTAACAGCTGCCTCCTGCTTGATTTACAGACTCCGCTTTCAGGGGTCACTGTTACTAACTAGAAATCATAAATACAGGTGCATAGGCAAACCTCGCCTACTATTCTCAGATTACGCTAACAGAGGAAATCCCAGTCCTTGATATGGAAAAGTATTTGAGAAATACACAGCAGGGATTTGTCTTGAACAATCTTAGACCCCGTAAATTTTTTTTTTTCTAACCACAAGCATCACAAATACATAAACCTCAGACCGGGGAAAACTGCACAGCCTTCTGGGAGGGAAAAATAAATGCCCGAGCTGTGCTATACAGCTCTACACTTCTGGCTTCTCTGCGGTTGATCAAGACAGGAGCCACATGGCTGCTTGGACACACAACATTTCTACATCAAATGGCATTTGCTTCTGAGAAACAATACAGTGCACCTATGTTCGAATTGTGGGAGAGCCAGGCAGTGGTGGCGTAGGTCTTTATCCCAACTCTCAGGAGGCAGAGGCAGGCAGATTTCTCTGAGTTAGAGGCCAGCCAGGTCTACAGAGTGAGTTCCAGGACAGCCAGAGATACAACAGAGAAGCCCTGCCTTAAAAAACAAAACAAAACAAACAAAAACCCCACATACATCACAAACAAAAAAATTAAATAATTATGGGGAAAGCAGATTTTAAATTTGTGGAATCTGGAGCCCGTGTCTCAAATGACAAGCCATTCCTCTTTGCGAAAGCTCTTGCTCCACCTAGAGCAGCTGTCCGCATATGACATAAATTGCTCCAATTGCCCACGAGCCTGGTAACAACATTCTATCCGCATGCCCTCAGTCTCCCCATTGCTGTACACTGTCATTCGGGGGTGATTAGCAATGCCATGATCCCAAAAGCTTGCTACAGCTCTTCGAAAGTATGCTGGTGTCATGGCTGAACATGTCCATGTTATCTGTGCCCTGCTGTTCAACCCTCAACTTGGAAGCTTCTTATTACAACTCTACTCAAATGGTGCTCTAGCTTTCCAGATTAACCTTTTCCAGATTATTCCAAGCAAATCTTTCCAACACCAGAATCTCCGATAAGAGCAGCTTTGTTCACTGAGCAGCCAGAAGCAGTAGTGTCATGGAACCAGGGGGTGGGACTTAACTCTGTAACATTTAAAAAAATGTGTGTGTGTGTATGTGGTGTGTGTACATGAATGCAGAGGCCAAGGGAGGATATAGGGTGTCACCTTCCATCTCATTACTTGGAGACAGCATCTCTCTCCTGAACCAGGAGCTGCGATCCTCCTGTCTACACCCTCCCGTGCCCACCCCCAGCCCTGGAGTTACAGGCATGAGCATAACCATGCCCAGCTCCTTATGTGGGTTCTGGAGATTTGAATTCAGGTCCTCCCATTTGCACAGCAGGTGCTCTTACCCACTAAGCCATCTCCACAACACACAGCACTGTAACTCTTGATAGCCAAAGACCTCCAAGAAAAACTGTAGTTTTAAATAGTTCAGAAACCATGGATTTTCTCAAACCAGACAGCTGTAAATCAATGCATACAGACCCAAGCACACCCAACCTGACTGTCAAGACAGACAGAGGACAAACCTGTCAATTTTTGACATGTGTTTCAATAACCAGACCATCTGCTTCCTTTTCTCCTGATAACAAGTAACCAAAGAACTAAAATTAAAATTGAAAGAGTGTTTGCTTAACACTTAACCAGAAACTGATGATTCACATTAGAACCTGGGACACTCAACCTCCTGGGCCAACACAATATTTGGGTAGAAAGTATCATCTTTCATATTCAATACTCCATCTCTTATTACTACATCTATGGAGGTAAATGTAGTAGTAAGGCTGCTGTGGTATCTCACCAAGAGGGACATGAATGCATTTTCGTAAGTGGAAGCTCTGCCAGACCGCAGCAGATGGAACAACCATCATGGCAAGGGCCAACCTGGACAGTGGAACCCTGAGCTCTGAGCTCAGGTGTTTTTTATTCATTCAGAATTCCTCACGTATAGATCATAAGCAATCAAACAACCCCCACAGAAATCCAACACATGCAAATAATACAAAACACCCTAGACAGCCCCTCACCCAGCAGTGCATAAAAACATTTTCAAACATAACTAAAACTAAACATCCCCAGCATTTCCCCTTTTCTGTATGTATAAGCTAATCAAAAAATTGCTTTTTATCTCTACAACATGATTTAACACTACACCAGCAAAACTATTTACAAGAGGAACAATCAAGAGTGTTGCTAATACACAGGACCAAATGAAACCAAACATCTATCAAGCTTTCACAATGTCCTTGGACAGCAGAAAAACAATATGAATATCCAATTATCTGGAATTCACTCACGATCTTCTGGGCTCCTCCAAAGGGCTTGGATCACTTCTCTGGCTCTGCCCTCTGCAGCACACACAGCTTGTCCTCCAGGCTCTGGCTGGCTCCACTCCACTGCTGCTGCTGCTGTCCTTGGTGGTTGTCCCACAATACTGGCATCTCAAAAACTGCTGGGTCTTCTGCTGCAACTGGGCTGCACTTTCACAATAGCCTCTCCTGGGCTCTTTTCATGGTGCCAAGCCCTAGCTTCTCTGCATGATCCCTTCAGTCTGGGCCTTCAATTGCTACTTTGGCTGCACCTTCACTAATGGCCTCTTCTAGTGCCAAGCCTCAGCTGCTCTCCATGACCTCTTTCATGTCTTCAAAACCAGTAACACCTGAGTGACTCTTACAGTACCAAGTTCAGCTGCCAGCATGAGATACAACCTCAGCCAATTCTGGAAAATGGTTTCTCTGTGCTGGCCCTGAGGAAATACTTTCCAGGTTTTAAGATACAGTCTGGTTTACAGGAAAAATAACAGGTTGCCTTGTCTGCAGGAAGGGTCCCCTCATGGGTGGAGTTCTCATTACAACCACTAAGAGTTCTCATCACTGTCACCAGTGCCTGGAGCACTTGACTTTCTCTTAGTCAGGTTTGCACAAAGGAAAAAACAAAACAAAAAAAACTGGTCAGTTTAATAAGCGGCTTTCTAGGCTTCCACAAAAGCAGGGGGTCCTGGGCCAGTGGGAAGAATATCTGGCAACGTCTTGGCAGTTTGGCATTCTTTTTCAACACCGCTAAGAGGAAACATGCACCCTTCTTCATTGACCTCAAACACAAGACCTGCTTGAGTTTCACACACACAAAAAGCCATCAACAAATTCAGTTTATAGAATAGCAGTATGTTCTGGTTACCGTTTTCCATGCAAGAGAGTCAGCTCCATGATCAGGAAAAGCTGTGGGAACCTTGCTTCTTTCCTGCTCCTAGCTGAATTGTTTCTACCATGAAAATGTCTTTCTCTAAAGGCCTCTCTTCTGGGCTCTCACTTTTGAGCCCTCTTTCTCACTTAATTTTCACAATTTTCTCTTCATAGAGGCTTATTTCCTTTCTCTCTCTCCTCTTCCTTCAGGAGACTTCAATTAATACCTTAATCTCCATCCTCTGGTAGCTTCTCTGACCGACTTTACTGGACTCTGTGAGTTTCTTCTTTGTCTTCACGTTGGATTAGCTGGCGTGATGCCCTGCCCCACGTTGATGCGCCATTTGTAATTGTTAGGCTGCTGAGGTGGCTCAGCAAAGAAGACCAGGAGACATTTTTTCATTGGTGCAAACTCTGCCAGACCTCAGCAGAGGGAGCCACCGTCCTGAGTGCCGTACTCAACTGACAGTGGAGCCCTGAGCGGCTCAGCTCAGGTGTTTTTATTGATACCGAACTCCTCAGGTGCAGATCATGAGCAATCAAACATCCCCACAGAAACCCAACACCTGCAGACAATACAGAACGCCCTAGGCAGCCCCTCACCCAACAGTGCATAGCAACATTTTCAAACAGAACTAAAACTAAACTTCCCCAACAGCTAGATGTTGTCATCTACAACTTACAGGTAAGAAAATAACACTAAGACAGGAAAGAAAGTGGTTCATTCATTAATTCCACAAATAATAAGAAGCTTGGGGTCACAAGATAAATGGCAGGCACACAACTCCAATCTCACTCTCTTTACTACAAACCACTGACATTTTTGAAACAACAGACTTCCCAGAATTTAAACTACTCACATTTGCCAGAGGTGGAAATTAATTTTTGGCCGTTAAAACACAGAAAACTCCTGTGCTGATGCACAGTCGTCTGCACATTCCATGCATATGTCAGTACTATGGTAAATGTTATCAATAACCAAAATAAAATAAATAAACCAAAAATTACATGCAAGATTACTGCGGATCTTCCACTGGCTACATTTTAACTTCTTTGAAGAGTCAGACTCAGAAGAGTAAATGCTCCTCTCATTAACAACACATTTTGCACTTGGTGGTCTCATAATTTCCAAGCTGAGCAGTGGCGGCACACACCTTTAATCCCAGCACTTGGAAGGTAGACAGATCTCTGAGTTTGAGGCCAGCCTGGTCTACAGAGCGAGTTCCAGGACAGACGGGGCTACGGAGAAACCTTGTCTCAAAAAAAAAAAAAAAAAAAGAAAAGAAAGACTGAAAAAAACAAAGAAAGAGGGAGGAGGAAGGGAAGGGAGAGGAGGGGAAGGAGGAGAGGGCGGGAAGAAAGAAAGGAAGGAAATAATTTCTAAGAGTATTTCTTCTCAAACCCTGGCAAATACAACCAATTAGGGCTCCACTGCCCCTCAGTACAGAAATAACTCAAGGTCTGATTTAATTACCCAGCAGTTTTTCTGACATCTCCCTCAAACGTGCCAATTCCTGTATTTTTAATCCCTCCCCCGCAAATGACGGATTATGAATTGAAGCCTTTGCTCCATTAAAAACACAACTAACACAGCCTGTTCTGTCAGCCTCAAGATCACTAGGACATCTGAATAACAGCTACAAACAAGGTGAACATGGGTGCGATGTAGTGAGTCCAAAGACCTGGGCTTAGTAGCTAGCACTGAAGCCCACTTTTAACCTGCCCAGGAGCTGTCAATTCATGTAGTTTACTTACGTGCTAAGTCAAGTCCCAAGGGACAGATATTTGAAATATAGAAGTGCTTTTATTTCCAAAACTATATTTTGGGATAACTTATAAACTTCAAGCACTATCAAAGTCAGAAAAATCTCATTTATGTATTTCCACCCTATCTTATTCCAACAAGCTGAAAGGGCTGTAACTAAAACAATGGATTTATATAAGATCACATTACCCAGATGCGTTGCTTAGCTTGACACAAGCTAGAGTCACCTGAAAGGACTTGCACAATGTGTTTCAGGCCCTGAAAAAAAAAATAACTGCCAACCAAGACTACTATGTCCAGCAAACTCATCATTTAAAATCAAGAAAAATAAATATATAATAAGCACAATAATAATAAATATATAATAAATTATATAAGCACAAATTAATGATCACTTATAATAATTTATATATAGTTATATAAATTAATTTATAAATCACCATTGAAAAGTGGCTTAAAAAAGGAATACTACAAAAGGAGGAGGAACAAAGTTATATATAATCATGAGAGTTTGGGAGAGAATCTGACTAAAAATATACACAAGCAAGAAATGGGAAAGAATTAAGCAGTATTAACTTAGTAAAGCAGCAAACCTCTAACAAGAGGAAAGTTATCTACAAATTTCAATAATAACTCAATAACTCTAAATACAATCATACCTTTCCACTTAAAAGACACAGAATAGCTGAATGGGTTATAAAGAGAACCAACTGTCTGCTGTCCACAAGAAACTCATTTCACTGGCCAAGATATACAGAGTACAAAGGAAAGGGTAGAAAATAAGTTCAGGTAAATGGAAGCTGAAAGCAGCCAGGAGCAGCTAGTCAGAGTTGCCGAAGGAGACTTCAAGTCAAAAGTAAAAGGGATAAAGATCATTACACAGAAATAAAGGTAACAACCCATCAAAAAGATTTAACAATTACGGATATATATGTACCAAACATTGATGTTCCTAACTTTATAAAACAAACACTACCAAACTGATAGGGATCAAATAGTTGTTTCAAAGGAGGAGGAGAAGGAAGAGGAGGAAGAAGAAGGAAGAATTTCAAGCCCTGAAACAAAATAACTGCCAACCAAGACTACTATGTCCAGCAAACTCATTCCACTCCACAGACACTTGCTCAACCATGTTAATTACAGCTCTGTTAACAATAGCTGGGAAATGGAAACAACCAAAATGTCTTTCAACTGATGAATGGATAACAAAACATGGTACATATACACTATGGAATATCATTCAGCAGTTTAAAAAAAAAGGAAAACAAAGAAATGATGAACCTTATAAGTAAATGGATGGAACTAGAAAAGAGCATATTGAACGAGGTAACTCAGACCCAGAAAGACAAATGTCTCATCTGAGGCTCCTAGCTCCAAATCTCAAGTGAGTACGTTTACTGGAGCAGAAACCAGGGAAGTAAAAAGGGACTATTGCCAAGGTAGGGGTGGGGAGCAGCACAAGTGATCTGATCAAAGAGGGAACAAAATAATAGTAAAGACGCCTGAAAAACACATAAGGAATCAAACTATTAACTATTTTAAAAAATACAATAATAATTATAATACACCTAAGTCTGTATATAAAATGCATATATAGTTTAAATGAAATTTTCTCATCTAGGCTGACAATGCTCCCTCCAGGAGCCAAAGACCACCTAAAAACCCTAACACCAGGCATGAGAAGCCCTCTTTTTGAGTTGTTGGCAAGGCTTGTTCAAGAGACTCCTAAAATATACAGGGCAACTGCTATTGCCCTTGGCTGACCCTAGAGATGGACGGCTTAGTCCCTAAGGCTGAAAACACTATGCACCTCAGGCACAGGGGCCAGAGGCCCAGAGCTGGCACTAATCCGACCAACCCAAAGCTGCCTCCCTGAGGTCTAGCTCTTCATGGTACCAAAGGTTCGATAAAAGCTCCCAGCCAAAGGAGGGAAGCAATCAACGGCCCTACCCAGCTATGACACGGATGGAACACAATAACCACATGGCATACCTAAGATGCATTAGTGGCCCACATACTTTAGCAGTAACCCGCAGCTCTCTAACTGGACTTCAGACCTTCTCAACAGTAGAGAAATGATGCCTGGTACTGGAAGCGTAGCTAATTAACCAGGGCTAGTGCAGTCATGGATCTTGGCAGAGAACCTACAACCATCACATCACTAAACTCGCATAGTCCCCAACTACACTAAATATTTATCCTCGGACCCAGAGGTAAGTATAGTCCTCAGTTCTTATTAAGGAAACTTCTCCTTGCGACAGACAGAGACCATTACAGAAAACCACAACCAATCAAAACACAGAGCTATGAAGCCCAGACCCAATGGACACATCCACAAAATAACTCCCACACCCAAGGCTCAGGGAACATTGCAGGAAAGGAGGCAGAAAAATTAAAAGAGCCAGAGGATCAGGGAGTTTACTTTGAGTCCATGCCTCCTAATAATGTTAAAAGACACACCCATAAGGTCTCACCAACATGACTGCCCAAACATGAGCTAAACAACAGACAGGCCAAAGTGAACAGAGGAAAACACCCAAGACCTAAGAAATACTCAGAGCAGGAGAAATCCTTCCCAGGGGAGAGCACACCGATTGGTTATTCAGTACCAAATGGTCAGCCTATAAACATACATACAACATTATGCATACATAGCAGGTTATATTTAGGAATATATATGTATATACATACATGCATGTAACAACAGCTAATAAAAAAAAAAAAGAGGCCATGAATTTGAAAGAGAGAAAGGAGGGGTACATGTGGGAAAGGAAAGAAAGGGAGAAATTATGTAATTATTGTCTTACTCAGGGTTACTATTGTGGTGATAAAGCATTATGATCAAAAGTAAGTTGGGAGGAAAGGGTTTATTTGGTTCACATTTCCACATCATAGTCCGTAACGCTAGGAAGTCAGGGCAGGAACTCAAACAGGGCAGGAACCTGGAGGCAGAAGCGGATGCAGAGCCCATGAAGGGTGCTGCTTATTGCCTTGCTCTTCATGGCACCATCTACCTGCTTTCTTATAGAACCCAGGACTTCCAGCCCAGGAATGGAATCACCCACAATGGGCTGGGCCCTCCCATATCAATCACTAATTAAGAAAATGCCCTGCAGGCTTGCGCCTGAGTGCCCGTGTGCACAGGAAAACAGGCACAATTGAACCAGGCGGTGGCAGCACACGCCTTTAATCCCAGCAGTTGGGAGACAGTTGGGAGAGGTCAGCCTGGTCTCCTGAGTGAGTTCCAGGACTGCTGGCGTTACAATAGAGAAACTCTGTCTCGAAAAAACAAAAACAACAGCAACAAAAAACCAAAAAAACCCACGTACAATATATACACTGGTTATTACTCAGCTGTAGGGAAAAACGGAGGGCTGGTGTCCTAACTTCCTACCGCTGTGATAAAACACTAACTAAAAGCAACTTGGGGGAGGGAAGGATTTACTTGGTTTACATGTCCATATCGCCAGAGCAAGCACTCAAGGAAAGAACCTGGAGGTGGAACAAAAGCAAAGACCGCTCGCTGACTGGCTGTTCCGGCTCCTACTCAGCTGGCTTTCCTGTACAGCCTAGACTACCTGCACAGGACCAACACCAGCCACAGTGTGTCAGAACCTCCTCCATCACTCAGCAATCAAGAAAATGCCCCGCAGACATGCCCAGAGGCTACTGACTCCCTCTTCCCAAATGTGTGCCACGTTAACAACCAAAATTAGCCACCACAGCGGTGAAGATAGCTCAGTAGGGAAGTGCTCGCCATGATGGGAGGGTCTAAGTTTGACAGACAGAAGTAATATGAGGTGGATAGTGAGTGCACAGTGGCCCCTACCTGTCATCCCAGCTCAGTGGAGGCAAAAACAGCTCTATCCCTAGGGCTTGCTGGCCAGCTAGCTCACCCAACTGGTGAGCTTGAGGCCAGTGAGAGACCCTATCTCAAAACACAAAACAGACCGTTCCTGGTAGCGACACACATGTATGTATGCATGCATGCACAACCACACACGCCTGAACACACACCAAGAAAAAGGGAACGTCACTGCAGGAAAGCAGATGAAACTGGAAATCATCTATTACACTAAGTAAACCAGACTCAGAAAGCCAAGGATTACAAGTTTTCTCTCTCAGGAAAAAAAAAAGGGGGGGGGAGATGATAAAAATAGAATGAGATTATTAAGGAAGAAGAAGGGAGCTGGAGGAGGGAAGAGAGGATAACAGGATCGGGGGTGGTAAGTGTGATAACGAAACCTGTTTTCTGCACAATTAATATATATGCATAAAAAAATGTTAAAACAACGAAGGAAAGCTAGAGAGATGATCAAAATCGCAGTGTGCTCTTCCGGAGGACCTGAGTTTAGTTCTCAGCACCCGTGTCAGATGGCTCCCAACCTCCTGGTTCCAGGGGGATCCGAAGCCTCGGCCTCCACAGGCACCCTCACACAAAGACACATACGTTAGGCATAATTATTATTTTTTATATCTTTAAAAACAGAGAAGAAAAAATTGCGAAAACCTGATAGTAGCTACTGTGACATTCGCAGAGGTGGAAGTTAATGAATATTCGTAAACAATGAAGTTTACAGACTACCTTCAGACACAGAAATAGAATTTAGTTTCCGGCTTTCACTAGCACTGTACCAGTGAGTGTGAAAATGCACAGCTTAACCCTGGTGAATGCCCAGGGCTTGCTCCGTACCACACACCACAGCACTGTGAATATATTTACAAGGTATTTCTTTCTGCTTCTTGTGAATATGTAATTATTCCAAAATAATTTGTTTCAAAGCAAAACAAACAACAACAAAACTTTGTATTGTTTTGCAACCAAAAACAGAAAAGGATGTCATTTTTCTAATTTATGGACTAAAAAAAATTAAAAATCAGAAATAAATGTCCAAATTAAATCTTGATACTTGCACTGTCTTCATCTAATTTTGTTACTTTTACCCCAGAATACATTAAAAAAAAAACAAAACAAGACACTATTAATAAATGTTCAATCACTTAATAAGAGTCCAGCATTGGTTTTTCTCAATGCTCTTTATTAATTACAAGCATGTCAGCTCTCAGGGATTCAATACCTGGGCGGCTAGGCAGAGACTTCATTCCATGTTTCTCTCACACTGGTCTCCCTCTAGCTTCTCCCTACTTCTCCTTCTCTGCCCCAGCCCTAGGTGCTTTTTCATTCCAAATCCTCCCAGTCTCCACCCAGCCCTCCAATATACAAATGAATGGAGCCTAACCTTCATCTGCCTTGAACGGCCCATTCATATGGAGAACTCCATTGTTTACAGGTAGGAAGGGAATTCTTTACATGCTCTAAGGACAGCTTACAGGAATATTATCCATAACTATAAAATATCCTACAACAAGACAGATTTAAAGAATATTTCACTTTACCTTTTAGCTACGGAAGGTCTTCTACGTCCTAAATGGTACCTGATCAAAGAAGACATCTTAAGTCCTAAAAAGATATTTGAATGATTAAATTAGATCATTTTCACAATAGCAATACCGCAGTGAAACTTCTACCCGCAGCAACGCTCGGTTCTAGACCATACTCCCACCCTGTAATTGCCAATTCAAAGCAAACATAACAAAGAACTAATAATTACAACCCAAAGACACTTTAGGAACCACGGTGGCAATGATTTTTAAAAGTGGGAGTGCGGCTCCCTGGTGGAATGCTGGCCTAGTATCACAAGGGCCCACATTGAATCCTTAGCACCCCCAAAAGACTAAGGAAAACCTAAGGACTTTAGCTCCCCTCCCCCTCCCCTTCAGTGCCATATGCTGCAGGACAAAGGTGACAGAGTAAAGACACGGCCAAAGCAGCGTAAGACAGCTGTTATTTAGGGCCAGTAGAGATTTTTTTCCTTAATCAACTGATTTAATAATAAGCCTCCTAAGAGTTGATGAAATAGCTCTAAGACTAAAAGGCAGAAACAATAACCCTTGGCGTTAAATAAGGAGAAACGCTAATGAACCCTTTCCTATTAAAATGCACTTCATGTAACATTGGTGTATGTATTTTCATGCTAAGGATTGATACAATACTGTAAGCCTAGAACTTAGAGCAGAGGTTCTCAACCTTGCTTATTCTACGACCCTTTAATACAGTTCCTCATGTTGTGGTGACCCCCAACCATAAAATTACTTTCGTTGCTGATTCGTAACTGTAATTTTGCTACTGTTATGAATCATAATGCAAGTATCTGGTAGGTATATGGTCCTAGACAACCACTGTAAAAGGGTCCTCTGACCCTCAAAGAGGTTGTGACTCACAGGTTGAGAACCACTGACTGAACCCGGTGGTAGAGTGTTTGCCCAACAGGAGAGAAAACCCTGAGTTCAAGCCTTCACATGGGCTGAAGGTGAATTTTATGGTGCTTTTTAGTCCATTCAGCCGTGTGACCACCATAAAAAGAAATCAATGGCCACTTTCTACTTTCCCTCTTCTTGGCCCCCAACAGCTAATCTGGTTCTAGAAGTCACCTATCCTGGACATTTCACATAAATGACACGTCTTTTTTGTTTGGCTTCTTCCATTCAGCACACTTTCAAGCCTGCACATGCTGCAGACTATAGTGTATTTTCTTCCTGTGGCTGAGGAAGAGTCCACTGCATAGATATGCCATTTTCCATTTACTGGTGACAGATGTTTGGCTGTTTCCACTTTTTTAATATTATGAATAAAGTTGTTACAAATACTTGTTTACATAATTTTTATGAACTTGTATTTCTTTTTCTTTTCTCTCTCTCTTTTTTTAAATTTTAGACAGGGTGTCTGGGTGTCTGTCTGTCTGTCTGTCTCTCTCTCTCTCTTTCCATAGCCCTGGCTATACTGGAACTCACTATGTAGACCAGGCTGACCTCAAACTCACAGAGATCTACCTGCCTCTACCTCCCAGGTGCTGGGATTAAAGGTGTGAGCCACCACACTCAGCCCAATTTTCTTGAGTATATTCTTGGGAGTAGAATTACTCTTACAGTAGTAACATAGTTATAGAATAACTGTACGCTGGGGCTAGAGAGATGGCTGGAAGGTTAAAAGCAACTGCTGCTCTCCCAAGGGACCGGAATTCCATTTCCTAGCACCCACATTGGGCAGCTCACAACTGAATATAACTCCAGGTCCGGTCCAGGGAATCCGATGCCACTTTTGGGCTGTGTTGACACCACATATGTGGCGTACACACAGATACACATACATTAGTACTTTTTTAAAAGAATAATTGAGAAACCGTCAGACTATATTCCACAGAGGCAGCTCCAGTTTACAGTTCCTAGCAGCGATGAGAGGGAGCCCAACTGTTCCAAATCCTTTGCCAACGCTTGTTAATGTCGATTCGTCATCACATCAGAAAAGGTCAGCGAGTATGTGTTCCTACAAAATTCTTATGCTCCCTCACAGTAACGCTATTAAGACACGGGGCCTCTGGGAGGTGAGTAGTCGATGCTTAAACTTGGTGCTTAGGAAGGTCAATCTTTGACTGTCAGGTTAATAGAACTCAGGATCACCCTGGCAACAAACTATGGGCGTGTCTGTAAGGGGGTTTCTAGATTAGATTACAGGAGGTAGTTAGGAGCCATGCTGAATGTGGGGTAGGTAGTACAATACCACTGCCTGGGGGTTTGAAATGAATACAAAAGATTTATTTATTTTTAGCTTTGTGTGTAGGAGTGTTTGCCTGACTGTATGTAAATGTGCCACACAACATGTAATGACTGTGGAGGAAAGAACAGTGCTCCTGGAACTGGGATTACAGACAGTTGTGAGCCACCACACGGGTGCTGGGAACCAAACCAGGAGACACCGTCTGATCTCTTCAGGCACTGCATACACGGGGTGCAGGTAACGTGCTGGTAAAACACTCAAACGCATAAAATAAAAACATTTTTAAAACATCCAGTGCCACATGCAGCACTTGATACTGAAATGTGTGTTAGACTGATACTGAATGTAGTTTAAGGGAGAAGAGAGTAAAGTGTATTGCTATGCAGGAGGCCTGGAAAGCCTCCATCGAGGGCAACCTGTGTCTCAGTGACTCCTCCCCTTGGCTTCCACTTGCCTGGGCAGAATACTGCAGGGCAATCTGACAGCCAGAAGGAAAATGCCTTTAGGTGCTTTGGGGGAAAGTAGCTCTGAGCTCTTCTGACCTCCAAAGCTCTAGATATGGCCTAACACCCTCAGCAACTCACTCTGCCCTTTAAATACACCAAACTGTAAAGTACAGTTGTTCTCTTTTTCACATAAAAGAAACCCCTAAGAATCTGTGTGTCTCTGTGCTCTGTCACTCTCTCTTCCAGGAACTCCAAGCTTTTTAGCATGTTCTTTGCTGGACACGGCCAAAACAAAGGATCACATGCAAGCATCTTTTGGGGAGACTGAACACAAAGATCAAGTAAGGAAGATGAAGGAATGCTTCCTAGCAGAGGGGACCCCTGGGCTGAATCTTCAGCAACACTCTCCAACTGGCAGAAGAATCCAAAATAAGAACTCTGAGGAGTTCACGAGCACAAAAAGTATCGTGAGAACAATCAGCCCTGGCCCTCCACCTCTAACAGAGCTCTTCCCAAACTGACACTCTAATAGGCTCACAAAGGGTTTTTGGTACCTACTGTACAAAAGAAATACTTCTCTCCCAGCCCTCACCGGCCAGATTAGTTTACATGGGTATAAAACGTTCAGGGTGAGATTAAAGGAAATGGGAAGGAGGAGCAAAGTTAAAAGTCTTAACAGAAAATACTGAAGGGAATCAGGTATGATGGCTCACTTCATAATCCCAGCATTGAGGACCATGACAGGAGGACTGAACTGGAGTCCAGCCCGAGCTGCACAGTAAGACTCTGTCTCACAAACCAAGGGTCGGGTATACAGCTCAGTGACAGGGAGCCTGCCTCGCAAGTGGCGAGGTCCTTGGTTTCGATCCCCAGCAGCAGTGCAAAAAGAAAAGGAAAAAAGTCGACAAGTGGGACATATTAATCAAATTTTAAAAAACTTTGTGTTTCAAAAGATATTGCTAGGGAAATATCTGAGAACTGTTTTGTTTTTTTTTTTTTTTTTTTTTTTTACAAAGAATCTATATAAATACAGTAAACATAAAGAGCTCCTACAAATTCAAATAATTAAAGACTGAAATTTAAATAATAAGCAAAGAGCTGGGTGTAGTGGTGTGTATATCAGTAATGTGAGAAAGGAGGACTGTCCCAAGTTTGAGGCTAGTCTGGGCAGTGTCCTGTGTCAGCCTGAGCTACAGAGTCATTCTATCTCCAAAAGACAAAAAAGGTTTTCATAGACACCTCTTCAAACATGCACATGTGACACAAAACACACGAAAGCTCAGAATCAGTTGTGCCTGGGAAGATCACTGTAAAGCAAAACCAAAAGAAGCCATTTCTTTCCTGCATAAGGATGAGTACTATTAAAAAAAAAAAAAAAAAAAAAAGCAAGGGCTGGCAAGGACGGGAATAAACCTGGAATCATTGTGCTCTGTTGGTTAGGAATATAAAATAGTAAGGCTATGGTAGAAAAAAATTAACAGAATCACCATGATGATCCAAATAATTCCACAACTCCACATTGCATCCAAAAGAACTGCAAGCAGGGCCTTGTATATCCTAGATCATAGCATCAGTGTTCACAATAACCAAGACCGCATATGTGTCTGCTGGACAGACTGAATATGGCATACGAATTCAAAAGAATAAACTCAAAACATTATAGTCACTGCAGTGGCATGTGACTGTAATTCCAGCTATTGAGAGGCAGCAGAATTACAAATTCAACAACAACCTAAGCAAATGAGCAAGATCACGGGTCTCATATTAAAATCCTTTAATGGTGGGTGGCTGGAGAGATGGCTCAGCTGTTACGAGTACAGGCTACTCTTGCAGAGGACCCAGGTTTAATTCCCAGTACCCACGGCTGACAGCCGCCTGTGACTCCTGTTCCAGGGTTCTGATGTTGTCTTCTGACCTCTACAGGGACCAGGGAGAGACAGAGAGAAAGAGAGAGAGACACACACACACACACACATACATACACACACACACACACACACACACACACAAACACATGCATGCACACTTGGAGAATAGACAAACATGCAAGCAAACATTCTTTCCTGACAGGGTCTCACTATGTTGTCCTCGAACTCCCTATGTAGATAACTCAATTTGCCTGTCTCTGTTAGAATTAAAGGCCTGTACCACCATGCTCACCAAACTCTCTAATTACTGAAAGGCTTATTTCAGAAAGAGCAGAAATCTCATAATCAACCCCTGACACACACCCACCCCAGGTTGGCCAACACAAGCCTCAGACTTTGCCACTCACTCAATGCCGAAATAAAAGATGTGATGAAAGCGATCTCTAGCCTGCCCTCCTTTACTGGAGAGGAATTCACAGAATATCAAACTGAGAATGTGGCTCAGTGGTACACCCTATATCGCAGAAGGTCCCGGGTTCCACTCCAGCACCATAAAAACAAACAAATACAAGCATCACGCAATCGAAACAATTACATCATCACAGAAGTACAACCACCGCGACGGTAACACAGAGAACAGTGGTTTGTATACTGAACCTTTACCGTCTCTTAAAAGTCATCAAAATATCAGGCAGGGTGCATGCTGGTCTATTTCAAAGCAATCTTTTTTTCATCTTTTCTTTCCCCTCCCTCCCTCCCTCCCTCCCTTCCTTCCTTCCATTAACTTATTGGGAGGGTGCGCACACGTGCCACAGAACTGGTTTGGAGGCCAGAGAACAACTTCAGAGAGTCGGTTCCATCCTTCCACCATGTTCTGGGGATCGACCATTGTCGGGCGCCTTTACTCGCTGGGCCATCTCTCTCTCTGGTCTCATCCTGCCTATTTCAGCCGTGAGAAAACAGATTTAGAGAAGACGTGACTTGCCCAAGGTCGCACAGAGGACCTCCTAGATTCCCGTCTAGGTCTAACCCAGGCTGCACTGGAAAAAAGACCCGGCCTCCAGGACAAGGCAAGGCCGCCAGGTGGGAATCAGGAGCAGGCCAAAGCCCCAGCAGCCGGCCCATCCCCCACTCACCGCTGGGGAAACTGAGGCCCGCAGGTGCCCGTCGACCCAGCCTCGGAGGTCCGGATTCTGCCTCCCCAGAACCTCAACAGTGAAGTGTCACATGGCGGTCGGGTGGGCCTAGCTGTGACCCACAGCAGACGACACTCACCTCTAGCTGCAGAGCCTTGCCTTAGCCTCTCCACTCTTGCCTCGCTGGGCTGTGGCCACGCCCCTTTGTGCCACGCCCATAGAGCGCGCTGAGTCAAACAGCGCCCCCTGCTGTGGCGGAGATGCATATCAGAGCACTTTTTATCCTCCCAACACGCAGAAACTGAGGCCGGGACCTCCAGGGCCCTGTCTGTAAGCAGCCTCTACCACTGATTTTTCCCAGCCCTCCTTTACTTTTTTCCCTCTTTCTCATTCACTCCATTACCTTCCTCCCTCCAGTTTTGTGCTTTGTTTTTTTGTTTGTTTTTTTTCAATCAGAGCCACGCCACATTTGGTTTTTGGTACCACACAGTGCTGTTCAAAATACTGACAGTCTACGTAGTGATTCCAGGCCAGCTAGGGCTGCAAAGTGAGACTGTCTCAAAAAACAATGACACTATTCTAAACACATACCACCAACAGTTGCAACACACGTGACACCACCCATAAAGGGACACTATACACATCTACATCCAAGCTAAGTTTTCTGATGTTGTCATCTCTGGGAGGACACTCACTCTCCTCGCCATGCAGTAGTGAAGCCTACAAGCAAAGGGAACATGCATGGCAATGAAGGAGTTATTGCCTGTTTGTTTTCTTTGCCTTTGTGATATTGAACAATCCATGATCACTTTATTTCTGAAGACTGGCTATTGAGTGAACTGTTGTAGCCATCTATTAATATCGTATCCAGAAAGCAATAAAACCCATAAATGTAAGGAAAAGGTTACGTAAAACAATTATTTCCATCCTCCACCCCCTTCAGTGCTAAGGGTTAAATCCAAGTTCTGGCACATCTTAGGCAAGCTCTGTACCACTGAATTAAATAAGTTACCTCTCATTTGACTCTGGTAAATAACCCCAATAAACTCATGGGTTTGCCAACTTGGACTTTGGTGGACTCATGCATGCGGTCTGTTGCTGGCTCCTTCTCCGTCTCCTAAGTTTGGGGATTATGAATGTGCACCACCACACACAGCTCTCTCCATCTTCACCGTGTAGTGAGCAAGGAACAAACAGTAGAATGACCAGAGGGAGCAAGGAGAGGTTGTAAAAGAGAAGCTGGAATGACGAGGTAAGGGTTTGATTCAGAGTTATGAGTAAAAACTGTTTATCTTGTATGTCAGCTTAGCTGTGCAAGGATTAGTTGATCGAACACTAGTCTGGATGATTCTTAAGAAGGTGCTTTTGGATACAAGTCAATGATTAAAATCAGTGGATTTGAATAAAGCAAAATTGCCTGCCATTGTAGAGGTAGAACTTGTCCAGTTAGTTGAAAGACTGACTAAAACAGATTGACTGACCCCTAAGCAAAAAGAGACCTTCTAGAAGGCCTTCAGACCTGAACTGCAACAAGACTGGCTTCTCCATGGGTCAGAAGCCTGAGAGCTACCCTGATGATTCTAAACACACAAAGATCCACAATTACATAAACAGTTTCTTTTTATACACACACACACACACACACACACACACACACACACAGTTTGTTTCATTCTTTGAAGAATCCTGACAAATGCAATACTATTTTAGTACGTTAATGTCTATCACTTGGGGACTCATTAAATTATCTACTTGAGCACAAGTGGGAAGATATCCATGCCTTATTAAAAATGAAGAGAGCAGCACACACTAGCGTAGTAAAATATGATTCCATTCATGATTCTTTTAAAAAGAAAATGAAAGAAAGAAAAAAAAGTCAGATGTGGTGACACATATCCATAATCCCAGCACTCAGGAGGCAAGAGAGGAGCAGTAGAGAGGACTGGAGATGTAGTTTAATTGGAAGGGCGCTTGCCTGGCATACACTGAGTTCAGTCCTCTGTAGTACAAAAACTGGGTATGGTGGCACATCTGTAACCCCAGCACTTTGGAGGAAAGGCCTGTAGAATCAAGAGTTCAAGTCCATGCTCAGCTACGTAGCCATTTTGAAGTCAGCCTGGGATACCTGACAGCCTGCCTCAAAAGAAATAATTATAAAATAATAATGATGATAATAATGAAAAGAAAAAAGTCTCTACATACACAGATGTGTATTAGTATATCCACAAAAATATGTAAGCAGTGGAGAGACCTGCCCGCACACAGTAGGATGCCCCTCCCAGACGCCGGATTAAGCACGGACCATACCCAAACATTAATTTTTCAGCACAAAGAGATCCATTATTAATCAGGAAAGAAAAGCAAAAGTGGCTGATTCTGATCGGGCAGAAACAGCAGCAAATAACCTTGCTGGTGTCATTTTAAGAGGAGGAAAGGGAAGGTCTGTGTTAGAATGAGCTAGGATGAGTTGGTAAATTCTGATTGGGCATGTTAATTAGGGTAGCCAAGGTGGGGATTTTTGGTTGCTAGATTTTGATACTTTAATTGTTGGACCTTGGTGATCACCCTCAGGACTGAGTCATGCATAAGAAAGTGGCCAAATTCCGGAATAGACCTAGGTGGCTAGCTTTAGGTATGTAATCTAATGGTTTAGCATGAGAGGAGGGAGAGGGTGGCGCCGCGGAGGGCAAGACCTTCCGGCACCATGTAGAACCCTTCGAGCAGGCCCAGTATGATGGTTTATCGGGTAAAGGCACTTACCATGCAAGCCTGGTGCCTGCTTTTTAACTCACAGATGCCTTGGGCTTCCCTAATCTTTCCCTAGAGTCCTCCTCCCTGCCCTGTGTCCGTGTCAGTGTCTCTTCTCCAGTCTTCTCTGGATAGTTGTAAGATTGACAGCTTACCTGCCCTGGGTCTTTTCCAGGGAGCTTGCTTTGTTTTGTTTGACTCTGATTGTTTTCAAACTTCCATTCAAGTCCATAAAAGGATTCTCAGGGGAACATTCACAACACCACGACACCACTTTCAATAAAATTTACAAACAAAGCCCAAACAAAAGTTGCTTAGGAATATGAATGTGTGTATTAAAATAACAGAAGTCCAGGCTGGAGAGGCAGCCTAGACATTAGGAGCACTGGATGTTCTTCCAGAGGACATGAGTTCGATTCCTAGCACCCCACAGGGTAACTCACAGTCATCTGTAACTCAAATCCCAGGTCCCACACCCTCTTCTAGCCTCCTCTGGCACCAGGCATGAGCATGATATATGCACATACACGCAGGCAAAACATATACACACTTTAAATAAATAAGAAGCTAATTTTTTTTTAAATTAAGAAAAACTGTGAGGGAAAGCAAAAGGATGATTCCCACACGACACACAAGAATCGACTGCTGCTCTGAGTCCCCGGTGGCGCGTACCCTCACACACACGCAGGGCATAACGTGAAATATTGTGTACATTTGTTCCTCTTTTGCAGTGCTGGGGATGGCCTCGTGCGCTATTGTGTCATTTTAGAAGGTGAGTGTGCCACTGGGTTGCATTTCTGAGCATGGTCTAGAGGACGGGTTCCAGAGTGGATGTCGGGAGTGGACCGCTGAGTTTCCAGTAGAACTTAAGGTGTCAGCAGTGCTGAGCGGAGGCGACAGGCTTTTGATGTGTTCTGAAGACAGGCTGCACTTGCTCAGTCAGGCCTGGCAAATGAAAGAGAGTAGAGCCCAGGAACTGCATGCACACAGGCTAGATGGCGGTGCATGGCAAACACATAATTCGGTAAGCAGTGATGGAATGACAGCAGACCATACGGTAATGGAGAGAAACTGGGTATATTCTTGACCAGCCTGAGGCTTTAGCATGAATGGCAAACCCAGTGTGTTTGGGGGGCGGGGAAGGGGGGAGAGCAATTTAAGGAGGAATTTAAGATGCAGTTTGAAGAATGACTTTGTGGCTGATGCAACTAAGAAACCATGAGAAAAAACCCAAATGATTCCTAAATTTGTGATTCAAGCAATTAGACAGCTAATGCAAATATTGACAAGGGGCTAGAGATGGCTCAGTGGTTAAGAGCGCCTGCTGCTCTTCCAGAGGACTGAAGTCCCAGTACCTACAGAGAGGCTCGCAACTCTCTGTAACCCTAGTTCCAGGGGATACCCTCTTCTAATCTCTACAGGTACCAGGTGCACACAGACTACACATACACACATGCAGACAAAACACTCATACACATAAAACAATTTTAATATACAAAAACATACTATTTATACAAAATAACAATATAACAAAAGCTAGGGTTGGGCTTGTAGCTCTGTGGTAAAGTATTTGCCCACAGTGAGTAATCCCCAGAGTACACACACACACACACACACACACACACACACACACACATGCACGCACGCACAGCATGGTTAATAATAGCTGGTATTGAAGCAACGCTGTGGATCTAGGCTGGACACTTGGCACACATCATCTCTCTCACTTCTCTGCTACACGCCTGAGCAGCTTGCTTCTCTTACCTTCCCGCTCTGTGAGGAAGAACTCAGAAAGGTCAGTGACCCCACCTGGGATTGCAGGTTAGCAAGTGCTGGGAGAGCCACGGACGGACGGACGGACAGACAGACCGACAGAGAAAGAGAAGCCTCTTAGCCTCTGTCAGTTGCACTCACCCGACCAGGAACTTCCATCCACTGGCGATTTCCTACCCCTCCCCCAGTCCCTTCCCCAAGAGGGTATGTTTGTTTTTGGGAAGTGAAGTCCAGGAGGACTGTAATGTTAAAGAAGTCCTAGCAAGTCGCAGACTCCTCTTCCTCCCGGAGGCTCAGCTGAGCTTAAGCTACAGTTTCCTTTTGTAAACTGAGAAAGTTATTGAATATTTATTATGTCATATCCCTGTGCTTTTTTTTATTGTAGCAGATATACATAGCAAAAATATAGAAAGCTTATCATCCTAGGCTTTCGATTTTTTTTAACTAAATCAGTTTTTAAATTTAATTTTTTTGACTTTATCTTTTGCTTTGTTTTGTTTTAAGACAAGGTCATTTATTTATTTAACTATTTAATGTATTTTATTTATTTAATGTATAATAATATTTAATGTATTTTACTTATTTAATGTATACGAGTGCTCTCTCTGTCTTCATGAGCTCTCTGTCTTCATCTACACCAGAAGAGGGCATCAGAGCCCATTATAAATGGTTGTACATTGCGGTTGCTGGGAATTGAACTCAGGATCTCTGGAAGAGCAGTCAGTGCTCTTAACAACTGAGCCATATCTCCAGCCTGGCCTGTAGAGTGAATTCCAGGATAGCCAGAGTTACAACAAAGAAATCTTGTCTTGGAAAAAAACAAAAACAAAAAGCTAGTCAAGACAAAGTCTTAAAGACAGGCGTGGTAGAACAGGCCTTTAACCCCAGCACTTCAGAGGCAGAGGCAGGAGGATCTCTGTGAGTTCAAGGCCAGCATGGTCCACATAGTGGGCTCCAGGACTACACAGAGAGACTCTGTCTCAAAAACAAACAAGCAAACAAAGACAAGGTCTTATTATTGTGAACAAAAACTTCTGAAAAGAAGCTGAGTCTGTCTGTTAATGAAAACTGAAAGTAATCTGTGTCCACAGGGATTGATTGGCTGATTAGAGTTTCAGTACTGTGGAGAGATTGGATTGTTGCAGGTCAGAGGTTAATGACCTTATCTTGGGCTAAGTTCTAAACCTCCCTTAAAAACCATTCCTTGTCCACCTCTGTGTCAGAACTAACATCTTGGGACAATAGATAAAAGTCTTTTAGAATCTATTAATTTAGCAGGCAACTAGCTTCTACCAATCCAAAAGCTCAGAATGTGATTAGATAGCATCTTGAGCCTATAGAAAAATTTACTCCATCTCAAAGTACCTGCCCCTCTCATGTATCCACTAATGTATTTTAAACTTGTCTTGATTTATGACTTTCTTTGTTCTGTAAAACTATAATAGTAAATTATAATATAATAAAAAAGTGTTTCTGTTTGTTTGTTTTAACTCTATGAATTTGAGGCCAAACTGGTCTACACAACTAGTTTTAGGGCGGCCAGGGCTACATAGTCTCAAAACAAAACAAACAAACAAGCAAACAAGATACAATTATTTTTATTGATCTTGTATTCGGTAACTTTGTTAAATTATTTGCTAACTCTATTTGTTGGTGTGTTTCTTACGGTTTTATATACGGGATCAAGTCAGCTATATTTTACCTCTTGCTGATCTAATTCCTTTGATTTCAGTTTTTTCGTCTAGCTGCCCCAACTGGAACCTCCAGATAGAACTTCCAGTGCAATGTGGGACAAAAATGCTAAGAGTAGGGCCTGGAGAAGTGGCTCTGTGGTTGAGATCACTGGCTGCTTAAGGACTGGGCTGTTCTAGTTCCAGCACTCACATGCTTCGCCTGCACAGATGTCTGTGCACCACATGCATGCCTGGTGCCCTCAGAGGTAAGAAGAAAGCATAAGATGCCCTGGAACTGGAGTTATGGATGGTTGTGATGTCACCAGGTGAGTGCTGGGGGCCAAACGGGTCCCCTGGAAGAACAGCATGTGCTCTTAACCACTAAGCTATCTCTCCAGCCTCCAACATATATTAGTAAAGAGATGGTAGAGAGTATCAAACTTCCAATATCATTGGATGCTTTTCACACAATCATTTCAATAGATGCAGATTAGACATTTGACAAAGTTCAATACACATTCATGAAGTCCTGGCAATCATATAATCAATGTTATACTAAACTGTGAAAAATTAAGATCATTTCTTCCAAAATCAGACATGAGACAAAGGTGCCTACTTCCTTCACTCTTATTCAATATAGTGTTTGAAGTCTTAGCTAGAGAAATAAGACAAGAGAAAATTATAAAAGAGATAAATATTCGAAAGAAAGACATTAAACTATCCAATTTGCAGATAGCCTGATTCCACACTTTAAAGGCCCAATGGACTCTACCAAAATACTCTGGCTTTAATAAATATTTTCAGCAAAGTAGTAGGATATAAAAGTCAGTAACTTTTATACAAACCACCGATGAACGTGCTAAGAAAGAAATCAGGAAAAAATTTCCCATTAAATAGCCTTTTTGAAAAAAAAAATCCCAAAATACACCTAACCATGAAAGTGAAAGACCTCTACAATAAAAATTTCAAGGAACTGAAAAAATAAATTGAAGATGATAAAAAAACATTCCATGCTCATGGATTGGCAGAGTGAATACCGTAAAATGAATACACAACCAAAACTAATGTACAATGCAATCCAAATCAAAGTTTTTTTACGGAAATAGATAAAACAATCCTAAAATTCCTGTGGAAACACAAGAGACCATTGATAGTCAAGGCAGTTCTAAGCAGTAAGTACACAGCCAGAGGCATGACATTTTTTGATCTCTAACTGTACTACAGAGCCATAGTGATAAACACAACATGTTACTGGCACAAAACCAGACACATAAACAAATGGAATGCAATGGAAGATTCAGAGATAAACTCACAACTGTGGATGCGTAGCTTTTGATACAGATGTGAAAACATGCCCTGGAAAGCTAGATACCCTTTCCAACAAACAGTGCTGGCTATCCATTACACAAGAATGAAATTAGATTCATATCACTCACTGCACAAAAATCGATTGCGATTGGGTCAGAGATCTCTACGTAAAACTGGAAACACTGAAACTGCTAAAAGGGAAACATGGGGTAACACCTCAGGACAGAGGTATAGGCAAAAATTCCTGGAGGGAACCCCAACAATACAGAAAACAGCCCAAGAATTGACATGAAATTTGAAAAGCTTCTGCACTGCAAAAGAAACCATCATAGAATGAACTGGCAGCCTACCGAATGGGAGAAATATCTTTGTCAGATATACCCAAACAAAGAGCTAATATCTAGATTATATAAAGAACTTCAGATTTCAAACACCAAACCTGCCCATTAGTAATGGAATAAATGGTCTAAACAGACAGTTCTCAAAAGAAGAAATATAAGCTGTCACGAAACATGTTTTTAAAAATATCCAACCTAGGGTTAAAGACATGAGTTAGTGATTAAAAGCACTCACTGCTCTTCCAGAGAACCCAGGTTTGAATCCCAGCACCCTTGTTGCAGCTCAAAATTGGCTGCAACTCCAATTCCAGGGGATCCACTGCCCTCTTGGGACACTGCATGCATACAGTGCACAGACACACGTGGAAGCAAAATACTCATGCTGTAAAATAAAAATAAATGAATCTTGAAAACAAATGACAGTGAGTGCTGGAAGGGTGCAGGAGAAGCATCCATGCACTGTTGGAGGGAGTGTAAGTTAGTGCAGCTACTGTGGAAATCTGTGTGGGGGTCCTCAAAACACTTAAAATAGGACCGCCGTATGCCCCCGCTGTACTGCTCCTAGGCATGTACCCGAAGGATTCTACGGAGACACCTGCACATTCATGTTCGTTGTTGCTCTTTTCACAATAGCAAGGAAAGGGAACCAGTCTAGATGTCCATCAGCAGACGAATGGATGACGAGAGGGTAGCACATACACACGATGGAGTTTTATTTGACTGTAAAGAAAAAGAAATGAAATTTGCAGGAAAGTGAATGGACCTGGAAAACATTTTAAACAGGGCAACCCAGGCTCGGAAAGATAAATATTCAGATTGTGTGCTTTAATTGTTAAATATCCAGGTAGGACTAAACGTGGATCGAGATCAGGAAACTAGAAAGGGGTTTATAAGAGCGAGGGAAAAAAGACACCAAGAGATGGAATAGGGAAGACAATAAAGCAAAGAGGAAGGGGAAACACTGGGGGTGAAATGGTTCAGAAAGGAAGGAGAGAGTAGGTGGTGGATGGGAACCAACCAAAATAAGGTATATTTGAAAGCTTCGTATAGAAACTTGTTACTTTGTAAGCTAACATAAAAAAACAAAAATAAAAATTAGGGCCAGGGAGAGGGTTCAGAGGTTAGGAGCACTTGCTGCTCTTGTAGTGGACTCACATGCTGACCCATAGCTCCAATTCCAGGGGATCTGATGCCCTCTTCTGGCTTCTGGGTACCAGGCATGCACAGGGTGTGTATGCATACATGCAGGCAAGTGCTCATATGAAGATATTGAAATTTGAAAATAACTAAGGTCTCTAGGAAACCAAGTGAAGTGTGCTAGGAGGCTGGGATCTGGGATCCCTGTTTGCTGGCCTGCCTCAGACTGGTGCAGGCAGAGCGCTGCATTCCCGAGCAAGGTCTTCAGCAGGAGCAAGGACGTCTGTGTCCTTAAGGAGAACGTATTTTCATTGCTGTTTCTACCAGACCAGCTGTGGCCCAAGTGTCAAAGGTGTCACAGGTGAAATGTTGGATGAAGGATTGAAATCACTGATAAAACAGAATGCTGGTGGTCAATCTGATTGATGGTGGCTCAATATTTGGATCTGTGTTCAGTGGGAGACTGGGAGACTTCAACAGAGAGGTCCAATCAAATTAGAGGGTATACCTCACAAACAGACAGTCTTGAGCCAAAGAACTCTGGCTGGCACTTCAATGATCACAAAGCAGCTAGATTCTGGAAAGCTGCTACCCAGCTTTAGGAATTATGTTGTGGCTGGTGGAGACCAAAGACTCACTTGAAAGAGCAGATCTTGGAACTGGAGCTAGAGCAGTCCCTAACTGTCGTGCCCAAGGAGGTACTACAAACTTAGATACAGAAGCACTATCCACAGAGCATGGGGGAGACTGTGGCCCCATAGAACACTTGCAGAGAGAATTCAAATGAGGAATACAGTCCGCGAGCTGGAAAAGCAGGCAATGGATGCCCTTGGGAGAAACAGCAGAGGGCCCAAGCTTTGAGCTGAGGCCATCAGAATCTCAACTGCAGGGTGTGTCTCAGGATGAAGAATTATGGACGGTGTACCAGAGTCTACAAGAACAACTTGCAGGAGTCTTCATGAATAAACAGGGCTTGTATATGAGAAGGTGGTGCCCGCTCAACCAATTCTAGCCTTCTCTGAGCAGACATACACCAAAGACTGGACAGTGGCATCTGAATTCATTTTTCTCCATGTCCCAGAGCACATCTCTACCCACCCTCAGACACTCACACACGTACGTAATTTAAAATAAAAAAAAAAATTATAGCCCAAATAGAAATTCCCCAGAAAGCAACAGGCAAACAATTGCCTGGTGACGCACAGAGTAGAGACACAGCACAGAGATTCTCAATGTGGACAGAAGAGCTGCTGAGACCTACGTATCCCCACTAGGAAGACCAGGTAAGAGAAAAGCTTCTTAAAGAGCCAGCAACTCAGGAAAAGCTTCAGGATTAACTTATTAAATACCAAAGAATTCACACTGAAGAGAGACCTTATAAATGTCAGCAACACGAGGCGGATCTAGATGGAGTTCAGATCTTAATAATCTTAATAAGCACCTAACAACACACCAAGGAATAAAACTGTATCCGTGCTTATTTTGATTAACATAATGATTTCTAGTTGCATCCATTTTCCTATAAACCTCATATTTTAAATCTCTCTACACCTACATGAAGTTTCATTAGTGTATATGGACCACATTTCCTGTGCCCATTCATCTGTTAACAGATTTCTAGGCTGGTTCCATTTCCTGGCTGTTGTGAACAGCACAGCGATAATTAGGTACGCACAAATATTTCTGTGGTGTGTTGACCAAGAGACCTTCAGGTATATACTCAAAGGTGTCAGAGCTGGGTCATACATTAGCTGCATCTCAAGGTTTTGAGGGACTTTTACACCAGTTTCCATATTATTAAAGATTCCTCTTCTGGGGCTGGAGAGATGCCTCAGTGGTTAGCAGCATGGACTGGTTTTGCAGAGGACAAGAGCTTGCTTCCCAGCAACCACGGCAGGTGGTTGGCCATCACCTATGACTCCAGCTCTAAGCGAACTGGACACCTCTGGCCATCTGCGGGGCACCAGGACACAAGTGCACGTATCCATAGAGGCACACACATAAACATAACTAAAAGTAAGAAAAATAAAGAGCCTCCTTTTCGGGGCTGAGAGATGGCTCAGGAGTTAAGAGCACTGGGTTCAATTTCCAGCAGCTCATAATTGTCTGTGACTCCTGTTCCAGGAAATCTGACACCCTCAAACAGATATCCACGCAGGCAAAACACCAATGTACATAAAAATTTTTTAAAAAAGTCTTCTTTCCCCATGCCGTAGCAACATTTGTTGTCATTTGTTTTCTTGATGATAGTCATTCTGACTGGAGTGAAATAGAATTCCAAATTAGTTTTAATTTGCATTTCCCTGCTGGGTAAGAATGTTGAACACATTTTCAAGGACTTGTTGGCCATTTGTAGTTTTTCTTTAGAGCTGTGTGCAAGCTCCAAAAGCTGAGCAGATTGCAGGGCTGCAGGTTTGTGGGTTGTCACCTGTATTGGGGTGGGCTTTTCAGTGGTGCAACTGCTGTTTTGAGTCATCCCTACTCCTGTAAAGACCCCTGACCCATACTTTAGTTAGCAACACCAACAAAATCCCCCCCCCCCCCCCCATGGTTCATTTCCAGGAAATGTCTGTCACACAGTAGATGCATTCCTTCAATTCCTAGTTTCTTTGCAAATTTTTTTTTTCAGCTTTTAGGAACTTTCCTTTCCTTCCTTCTTTTTTTCCCTTTGCTCAAGTGTCTGCAGTGCAGCTCAGAACCACTCAGTGGTGGCTCCCATCACTTGGTGGCCTGCGCTGTGGAAGCTGCTGACCAGTCCTCAGCGGCTGACTGGGCACTCCAGCCTTAGGTAGGGCTTCAGAGGGCTCTGCATATCCTCAGACCAGTCTGCCATTGTGTGGCTAAGCAGCCGTGAACTCGGGAGCTGTTGCAGTCCATTCGCCCTGAAATTCCTCCTGGGCCACCGCCTTCTCCTCCTGCTCAGCCTGTGCTTCCTTCTCGATCTCGCCTGGGTCTCTGTAGAAGTAAAGATCAGATATAACCTCCCATGGATGCTCACGGGAGATAGTGCCATGCATGCGGAGTACTTCCCGGGCCAGCATCCTCCACATCAGACCCACTGAGTGAGCTCCCTTGTTGTTGCACAAGATGGCAGTGTCCAAGTAGCGCAGAGGAAAGAGTCTGTGTTACACAGAGCAATGGTGGGCAAGTTGACTTAAGACGCCTCTGTGAGGGGCCCAGAGGTCAGCCCTGGGATCAGTCACTATTAGAAGCCATGGCTCCCTGAAGGCTGCCTGGATCTGGTTAGTGAAGGTCCCAGGCATGAAGCAGCCAGCAATTGGAATGGCTCCAGTGGCCGCAGCAAAATTCAGCATGGCTCATTGGCCGGTGTTCCTGGAGGAGATGATGCGGACGCCAACAGGATTCTCAATGGCAGTGATAGCCCGAGCTGCAAGCAACAGATTCTCCCAGCTCCTCTCCAGATTTGTGATGTAAATACCATCACTTTACCTTTTGTAGATGTACTGCTTCATCTGAAAGTCGCTACCTAAGTGGGTTCCTGCAGCAAGGAACGTGAGGACATCCCCCTCCTTCATCTTCAGGACTTCAAGGGTTCCGGACATTGTGTAGCTTCCGACTCTGTGTAAGCTTCCCTTTGAGTTAAGAAGGGAATCAAGAACAAGCGCTGTCTGGACCCGTCCCTGGGCAGCACAGAAAGGCTTCTTCACAGATTTTATCATGAAAGGATCTGAACTTTGTCGACAGCCTCTCCTGCATCAATTGAAATGATCCTGTGATTTCTTTCTGCATTTTTTTTAAAGACAGGCTCTTATGTACCCCAATCTGGCTCACACTTGCTACATAGCTGAAGATATCATTGCACTTCGGATGGCTGCTTTCTACCACGTGTTGTGGCCACAGGTGCACACCATCAGGACTGACATGAGCAGGTACCTTCTGACCTGGTGTGTGTTTATGTGCCAGATTACACTTACTGATTTCTGTATGTCAAACGATCCTAGCATCAATGGAATGAAACCAAACTTGGTTCCCTGAATTTGGTTTGCCAGGATCTTACTGAGTAATTTCATGTCTGTGTTTATCAAGGAAATTGGTCTGTAGTTTTCTTTTTGGTCAAGTACTTAAGTATTTGGGCTATCATGGCAATGCTGGCTCTATAGGATGAGTTTAGGGTTCCCTCCGTTTCTGTGTTATGAAACAGTGTGAGGGGTATTGGTGTTAGCTCCTCTTTAAAGGTTCAGTATAATTTGGCAGAGAACTCATCTGGTCATGGGCTTTTGTGTGTTAGGAGACTTTCAATGACTGCTTCAACCTTCTTGCTTGCTGTGGATCTATTTAAATTATTTATATCCTCTTAATTTAATTTTTTGAGGTCATATGTGTCTAGGAATATATCCACTTCTAAATGTTCCAGATTTTTCTTTTTAAGAATAAAAGTTTTTAAACCACTGTGTACCTGGTACCCTTGAAGGACAGAAGAGAGCATCAGACCCATGGGACTGGAGTTATAGTCAGTGTTCCTAACCACTGAGCCATCTCTAAAAGTTATTATGATGATGATGATGATGATGATGATGATGTGTATCTCTCCCTCTGTGTGAGTGGCATGGAGGGCATCACGTGCCATGTCACAGGTGTGGTGAGAGGACATCTTAAGTCAGTTCTTTCCTTCTACCTTTATGTGGGTTCCAGGGGTGGAACTCAGGTGACTAGATTCATGTGACAGTGCCTTTACCTATGGAGCTACCTGGACACCCTTTATCCCTTCTGACTGATTTTGGTTTGAAGTCTACTTTACCCAATACAAGAATAGCTACAGCAGCTTGACGGATTGTTTTCTTTCTTTGACTCTCAGTCTATGGGTGTGTTTACCGATGAGGTGTGGTTTCTGGAGACAACAGACAGTTGGACCTAGTTTTTCAAACTTGCCAGTGATGAGGCTGGAGGCATGGTTTATCAGTTAGGGGTGTGTACTGTTCTTTAAGGGGATCTGAGTTCAGTTCCTAGCACCCAGCTGGAGACTCACAACAGCCTGTAACTTCAGCTTGAGGAGGACCTGGTTCTTAAGTTCACCTACGCTCATGCACATAGCCACAAACACACAGACATCCATGCTCCCGTGAGCAACCCCGATGAGCTCACTGGCTTTGGAGTTATCCTTGCTTTGCTCTTTTGCTGGTTCCCTATGTGGGGTAAGTAGACATTTGTTCATGCTTCCCCAGGAAGAATGTCTCCCAACATAAATAGTCGCGCTCTGAATACTGCTCAAAATAAAATGTGATGAATTTGTTGGGGTATATATGAACTTATTCTCAAATATTATAAGACTACAAGCACTTCTGTGCAGTGATAAGCTGTTTATCTAGCCACCTGAGCCACCGGCAGAAGGCACCTTCCTTAGCTGTTGGAACCAGCTTCTTAGAAGTGGACTCTGGAGTGCAGAAGAATGCTAATTTGGAGCACCAGCAACTGTCCACTCAATGGCCCTTGATTGGAACAATTGTTGTTCTATCCATTGTATTAATGCTAATGGAGGAACTTCACAGGGTCCTCCCTCAGCCTAAGTATGCTGCAGGAAAGACCTTTCCTGGGGAACTTGACTGGCCATAAAATGGCATCATGTCAGCCAGTTGTTGGGAGTTGGTGCATTGTAAAAGTTCTATTCATCATGCATCAAGGCCTGTGTAGTGGTGGGCGGTGCTTCCTTTCAATAAAATACCTAGAGGTCGGTCATGTGCTGGGGGGTCAGCGCAAGAAGAAGCAGGTCACAGCCATGCGGAAGCTGAGTCTACCATGTGAGGCGAGACCCTCTGCCTTAGACATCCAGGTTTTCCGTCTCAGAAAGTTGTCATGGCTCTTTATTGAAACCCGCCAGAATTATTAATTTTAATTCCTTAACGTGAGTCAGATTTCGAAATGCAGAAATGGAACATTGAAGAAGTCAGAGAAGGTTGAGAGTGCCAGCATTCATCCCTACGACTAACTTCAAGATGCAGTTTGGCTGCCTCGTGTGTAGCGTCCTGCCTTCCTGGTCATGACTGATGGTTGGCCCTTAAGCTAGAGAGGTGGCTTGGGTATTAAGAGCACTCACAATTTCAGTTCCCCAAATCCACATAGCAGCTTATAACTCCCTGTAAATTCAGTTCCACGGCATCCGAGGTCTTAGGCTGCTCTAGCATGCACACATGTGTGGCATAGAGACTCAAACATGTAAACAAAATTTTAAAATACTCTTTAGAAAACTGTGCTGGTTCATGGGTTAAGACCACTGGATGCTCCTCTAGAGAACCCAGGTTTGACTCCCAGCGCCTATATTACAGCTCACGTCGACCTGAATAACTCCAGCTCCAGTACACTGATGCCCTCTTCTGGCATCCGCTGACCCCAGGCCTACAAGTGGTCCACAATATACATGCAGGCAAAACACCCAGATACACAAAATAAAGTAAAATAAAATAAAATAATTTTAATGTTTGAAAAACGTGAACCTAAACCAATCATCCCTTTAGAAAAAAATGGGAAGAAGGTAGGTTGAGCTAGAGTTTTCATTCAGGCTAAGATTATTAATGCAAAATCGAGCAAACACATTTTTACTTTTCTCAGTTGTGGAAATGACTTTTGAATATCTGCCTTGATAACTTACAGCCTCAAATGGTTTTTCTTACTGGATCCCTCAGTTATGTATGAAAGCTGATGAGAACATACTATAGGCACATGCTCAAGTATACACACACACACACACACACACACACACACACAAATATTTAAAAGAAAAAGAAAAGACTGAGTCTCACTATGTAGTCTTAGCTAACCTGGAGCTCCCTGCGTGGATCTGCCTGCCTCTGTCTGCTGAGTGCACTATCACACTTGGCTGTCTCAGTTTTTAAAAATAAGGCTTTTGAGCCTGGCTGAGGTGGCGCATGCCTTAATCCCAGCACTCTGGAAGCAGAGGCAGGCAGATCTCTGTGAGTTCGAGGCCAGCCTGGTCTACAGAGTGAGTTTCAGGACAGCCAGAGTTACAGCAAAGAAACCCTGTCTAGAAAAACCAAAATAATAATAATAACAACAACAACCATAATAATAATGCTTATGGGATCAGGTGTGGTGGTGTATGCATTTAATCCCAGCAAAGGCAGGCAGATCTCTGTGAGTTCGAGGCCAGCCTGGTCTACAATAGTGAGTTCCAAGACAGTGAGAACTATGTAGAGACCTTGTCTCAAAATAAAGCAAAACAAAAAAGCTTATAATCTATTGACTGCATTTTATAACTCTTTCATGGGTTTTTGATCCACAACATTAAAAACACACCTTGAAGCCAGTCATGGCGTCCCATACCTGCAATCCCAGCAACTGTAAGGCTTAAGCAGGAGGACTGCAAGTTTGAAGCCAGACTGGGCTACTCATAGCAACTTCATGGCCAGCTAAATCTATGGAGAAAAACTCCATCTCAAAAACCAAACCAATCAACTTAAAAATTTAAATGAGGTGATGCATATAAAGGATTTGGTCCAGGGAAGCCTCTCTAAATGGAAAACTTCAAAAAGTGCTACTATGGTATATAAAGTCTTTTTATATATTTATATAAAGTTAGGGTTATACAGTCTATAAAGCCAAGTAGTCAGTGTTAGGGTTTTAATTCAGCTATGCTAAGGTTTTAATTCAGCTCCAACAGAGATGAAAAAGTGGCCTGGCATTTGGGAGCCCAGGAACCACACAGCTCTGACAGGAAGGTGCCCTGGTAGTTGGAAGCCCAGGGACCATACAACTGTGAGGTGAGAAAGTGTCACCCCCCACCTTCCCTAATCCTAACCACCTAACCCTAACTCTGAGCTGAGGTGTTCTTCATGCTTCTTCTCTTGGTGGCTGCCTCCACTTGGAAGGAAAGCAGCAGCTGAAGCTGTGAGCCCTCCCTACTCTCAGTAGAGTCCAGAAGGCTTCTCTTTATATAGTGTCCCTGAGGGGGCAGAGTCTCCCAGGGTGACCTGCAATTGGTGGGATTTTTTTTTTTTTGCCCTTATTTGTCAAGTCTGGAGAGGGTTGAGGGCCTCAACTTGGGACATTTGTGCTAGTTGGGGCCGCTTCTGTGCTGCTCTGCCAGGTTGGGGGACCCTGCCACCAGCTGGGAGAGGGGTTCCCTAATAGTCCCAGTGGGGAGCTTTCTTATGGGAGGGAGTCTCACGTCCCAGAGCTCCCTGGCCTTGCAGAGCCAGACTCCCTCAAAGGGGAAATATCATGACTCCCTAGTGGTCCTCAGCATCATTTGGGGGTTCATGGTGAGCACAAAGGGTGGTGGTCCGGGCCTGGCCTCCAGCAGGGTTTCAGAGAGGCAAGTAGCAGCCCGGAACATCAGTTGGCAGCTGGAGGGGCTAGGCTCGCTGGGGAAAGTCAGATTTGTTCCTAGGCAGAAACCCAGATAGCTGTGAGGTGTCATTTTGGGCCAGGGGCAGGCAGTCAGCAAGCAGCCTATGCTCAACTGGGTCTGCCCACTGCCATGGCCACCTGCAGGGCCCACCATGAAGGTGTCCATGGCCAACTGAGGCAGCTTAATTGTTTGGCACCTGGAGGAGGGTTGGGCCTGGGAAGAGAGTGGGGCTGGGGTGGAGTTCCTTCCACATGGAGGGGTCCGAGGAGCCCCAGCTGTGCACTGCAGAGGGGAGCCCCAGGCCCAGACCCCATAGGTAATTATAGAGGGGTATGTCAGGGGCGGAGATCTCCACAGATGAGTGAGCCCCTCGGCTGAGGGCTGGGGAAAGGGGGAGCCCTCCCAAATCAGGAGCCCTGGGCTGTGGGCTGTATGTAGGGGGGCCGGGCTCTCCAGGTGCAGAGCCCCACACTGCGGACTCTCCATGCTGCAGAGCCCCTATAGTCAGGAGCTGACAATTGAGATAGGAGGAAGTTTGAAGATGAGTAAAACGCACATTATATCAATTTTGGGAACATGGCAGTGCTGCTCAAGCCCTTCTCAGCCCTGATCTGTGTGGCTGGATTCTTTTCTTCACCTTGGGGCTCTCAGCTCAAATCTCCCTCCAATATCACTAAACCTCCTTTCTTTCAATCATCTATGGAACTACGCTTATCTGAAATCAATCGCTTATTTGCAGGTTCATTGCTCCGTGCAACCTTTCACCGTGACGACTGCAGTCTTATCTATCTTGGTCATAATTGTATCCCGGATAAAATACAATGCTTAGCATGTCATGCAATAAATACTTCTTCAGTGAATCAATGTCCACCAGGAAATAACCAGGGCATGATAATCAAATACCAGTGTTGGTAAAGCTATACATACTTTTGTTATAGTTACTGGGGCTTGTACTTTGCATTCTTTATGACTTACAAATATTGGATGACGTGAGAAGAAAATAGCAAAGAGAGAAATCCTTCTTTAAGAATTGAATATCTAAGAAAGAGGTACCATAATCAAGGAAATCTATTTTGGAGGTTTCCAGTTACTTACTGCTGAACATATTTTAGTTTCTCTTTCGTTCCTTGAGGGCAGCGACAGCTTGTTGATCTCTCCTTAGCAACCAGAATTCTACTCAGAAGGTAGTGGGTGCTCAATCACAGTTTAGAGACTGAAAGAACTATTAAAGGAACCAAGCTAATGTGTAAAAGTGAAGTATGCTTGGACAGACTGCAGTTCCTCCCCGAGGCAGGAGGCGGCGCCATGGCTATATCAGCCCGGCTGCCTGCTATTCTTGGCCCTTCCAGCTGAACGTCTAACACTAGGTCCTCGAAGGCGTTTGCGAAAATTAGCCAATAGAAAACCAGTTTAGTTAAGGGGTCCGGCAAAGACACCCAATAAGCTCAGCGTTTCTAGAAAATGGGCGGTGCGAAGGGGAGGGGCTGAGGGGAGCGGTTAGAGGTGGGAGTTGGCGCTGCCGGCCGGCCGGGGAGGGCGGGCTGCGATGCGGACCGGGCCGCGGCGGTGACCGGAGCTGCCGCCCGACATGAACTCGCTGGAACAGGCGGAAGGTAGAGTGTGTCGCCCGCCCCGTTCCGAGGCGGAGGGGTCCTCGAGGGCGGCGTGACGGGGCTGCGGCCGGGGGCACGGGGCGCACGCCTCAAAGGGGTGCCGCATTCTTCCCGCTCCGACCGGGGCCCCTTCTCATTGACGAGCCCTTGCGTGTTGTGGAGTGCGAGTTCATTTTCATTTTGTCTGACAACCCCACGAGCCGCAACCCTGATTTCTTCCTTGGCTTCCGGTAATTGCCGGGGTTTGGAGGTGCTCCTTGGCCTTCCAAAATTAAAAAAAAAAACACCCAAAAACACCACTGTGGAAATAACACCCCACCTCATTCAGAGGTACGCCCTGTCACAGAGGCGTCGGCTCACTCACTGCTGCTGCCCTGACGATCACCCGTAACCCACTCCGAGGAGGAGTGGCTTTGCACAGCCCGTTATCTGTCTACGGAAGTCTAGTAAGCCCATACTACATAGCTATCAATTAATGATGAGTAGGTAGATCCGTCAGGTAGACCTCACGGATTTTGATGTTTCAACAGAAAGTTTTTGGTTCCCACAGAATTACAATTCAGCTGGATTTTGGTCCTTTTATTTGCAACTCCTCCGATTACAGCTTTTTACATACTTCTTTTTTTTTTTTTTTTTTTTACATACTATTACATACCATTTTTTCAAGCTTCTAAAAGTAGATCAACTAGTTTCCAGAAATTGGAATTAAAGAAGTGATGTTTTTGTTGTGTACTTGAAATTGTCATCATAAGCAAACGATGCATGGCACATGTAATGTGAGTGTAAGATCTGTAGCAGTTATTGATCTAAAATATCATTTTAGTAAGTCCAAACTAGAAAGAGTAGGTAGAAAACTGAACTCTCTTTACCTAGATCTCAAGGCTTTCGAAAGAAGACTTACTGAATATATCCATTGCTTGCAACCGGCCACTGGACGTTGGAGAAGTAAGTTGCTGAATGCTAGTTTCTAAGGGAAAGTGAAGTGCAGTTGATAACTTCGCTCCTTAGTACGGATGGCTCCCTTTCATTTGAACTTTTGACTAACAAGTGCTTGTTTTAACCAAGCTATAAGATTTCCCTGTATTACTTAACACTGTCGACAATGTATTACAAAGAAGTGCTTAAGGAAAGAAAATTATGGGCTGGCAAGATGGCTCAGGTACATGAAGTTCAGGCTTGCAGACTTCAGATCCATCTAGATCCATCCCCAGAAGCCATTTAAAGTGGGAAAGAGGATGGACTCCACAGAATTCTCCTATGACCTCCACATGTGTGCTGTGGCATGCGTGCCTATCCATACCATGCATAGACACACACAATAATAACTTTAAAGAAAATGGAAATTATAACTGGCTACCCTAAAAGGACAGATATATATTGTTGATTCTTTTTTTTTTAAGACAGAGTTTCTCTGTTGTAACTATGGCTGTCCTGGAACTCTCTCTGTAGACTAGATTGGCCTTGATCCCACAGTAATCTGCCTTCCTCTGCCTCTGCAATTTTTATATTTCTATGAAAATACATATATATTTTTAAGTTTTACGTGTATGACTTTTGTCTGCATATGCATATGTGCATGCCTGGTGCCTGCAGAGTCCAGAAGAGATTCAGTGAAATAACCTGTCTCATAAAATAAGTTATACATTGACTTCTGGCCTCTACATACACATGTATGGTGTACATACATACATGAACATGTATACACATACATAAGAAACTCCTCATGCAAAACAATTTGCCTGCAAGCTATTAAAATACAATTTGTTAAGAAAAATCATACTTTGGAGCTGGAGAGGTGGCTTGGCAATTCCGAGTGCACACTGATATTGGAGAGGGCACAAATTCTGTCCGCCACCTGCAATTCCAGCTCCAGGGGATCTGATGCCCTCTTTTAGATTCTGCAGACATGTGCACAAACCATGTGAACACACACACAAATACACATAATTTAAAATAATAAGCCTTTTTGAGAAAAGAAAAATCATATGTTGACTTGAGGGGATGACTCAGTGGTAGAGTATATGCTTAGCATACACAAAGCTCTTGCTTTAAAAAAAAATTCAATTAAACCTATAAATGTTATGACATAGGGTTGGAGCAATGGCTCAGCAATAAGAGTGCTTACTGTTCTTGCAGAGGACCTGAGTTTGGTTCCTGGTACCCATGCGGTGTCTCACAATCTTCTGACCTCTGCAGGCCCTGCATACATTCAATGTACATACAGATGTGTCTCTACATGCATACATACACTCAAGTGCATACACATAAAATTGCATAAACATTTAAAAAACAGGTTATGACATTTCCTTTAGTCGATTTAAAAAAATTATATTACATGTGTGTATTGTGAGCATGCACACATGTATGCATGTACAGACATGGCAGGTTCACTCACATGCCATAGCCTACATTGAGGTCAGAGGACAACAGGTGGGAGTCAGTTCTCTCCATCCACCATGTGGGTCCTGGAAATCCAACTCAGGTCATCAGTCTTTAGGGTGAACACTGTTACCAGATGAGCCATCTCGATGACCTCCTTGGTTGATTTTTAATACAACATAATATTGTGCATTGAAGCCTGACCCAGAAAAGAATTTCACCTCAGTACTGCCTATTCCTGAGTATTATGAAGGCTGCAAAGTATGATTTGAATGAGTTCTCATTACTGCCCCAAGGAAGGCGCAGAGTGGGAAATGTGAACAATATAAAAGTATTGAGATAGCCAAGAGAATGTTCTGCATACCTGTATTGAGATAAGTTGTCTTTTTTGTCCTCTCTCCTCCCCTTTTTGGATATGGGATCTTGCTGTCTTACTCAGGCTGGCCTCCAGTTAATAGGCTCAAGTGATCCTACCTCTGCTTCCGCAGTTCTTGGAACCACAGATGTGTTATACCACTCAGCTTTGGACTAGTCTTAGGAAGCTAGACTACTGAGATTTAATTTCTGCCTAGATGTACAATCAGGATGTAACCTATTTTTCAGTGCTAGGACTTGATCCAGGGTCTTCTCTTTGCTAGACATGCTTCTCTATGGCTGAACCACATAAACAGCACAAAGACACATTTCGTTTGTTTTTTAACTTTTTTTTGTTAAAATTTTAAAGATGTTTATTACTTGATGTGTTTGAGTATTTTGCCTGCATGTATGTCTGTGCACCATATGTGTGCCTGATACCCGAGGAGGAAGTGATGAGCCTCCATGTGGGTTCTGGGAATTGAACCTGTATTCTTTACAAGTGCTCTTAACCACTAAGCCAACTTTCCAGCCCTCAATTTTTCGAAGATTTAATTATTTTTATCCTAATGTGTATGAGCATTTTGTTTACATGAGTGTATGTGTACCATGTGCATGCCTCGTACCCAAGGAGGGCAGAAGAGGGTACCAGACTTCCTAGAACTGGAGTTGAGGACATTGTGAGCTGCCACATTCTGAGAACTGAACCTGGTCCTCTGCAAGAGCAGCACCTGCTCTTACCTACTGAGCTATCTCAACCCTGCAAAGACATGTTTCATTTCAAGGTTTGACTGACTCAGGTTGCAGAACCAAAAGAGCACTACTGAAGTTAGGGGTCAGAACTTTTAAATGATTTTTATTAGCTGTCTTTGTGAAACTGTGACCATATTCTGTAAGTTTTTATTGGTCAGATTCATAAGTAGTAATTTTCTTGTTCTTGTTTATGAAGAAGTTGCTCTCAGACCTTTGCTGTAAAATGTTTTAAAATGTGTGCATTGCTGCCCTGTCTTTCAAAATGTCATACTATGAATGCACTTTACTCTGCATCTGCTCTTTGCAAGTGCCACCAGCTTAGTGTACCATTCAGACAAAAGCATGTATATGAGATCCTTTCTAATATTTTGGTTTTACACTATTTTTTATAAAAATATCTATGTAATATATTTCTTTCTGGAAATACAGAATAAGGACTTGGGTTTAATTTGTTCTTAGCTCAGAAGATAATTTTGATTTTATTTCTAAATACCTAAAATGATTTTTTTTATTGCTTCTATCACTAGGAATTCCAGATGATTAAGATTTTATTATGTTTCTGTTCTCTGAAATTTGGTTTTCCAATTTGTAAATCTATGAAATGTAACAAATAAAAGACCCGTCTTCATCTCCAGAATATTAGCTACATCATGGTGTCCTTCATTCCTTTCTTATTAATACTTCAATTTATGTTTAATCTAATTAGATATTAGGGGGGGTGCTCTGGCAAGATGATTCAGCAGGTAAAGGTGATTGACGCCAAGCTGATGACTTGAGTTTAATCCCCAGGAAACATCCAGTGTAGGGAGAGAACCAGCTCCCACAGGTACCTCTGACCTCCACATGTGCACCATGGCATACACATGTACATACATACATACATAAACAAATGTAGAATTAAAAGAAAAAAAGCTTAGTTGGAAAAACTAAGCCCTTTCCAGGTTCTACTAGCTCTAAAAATTTCTTTAAGACTCTTTCAAAAAACAGTACTGACTGGTCTGCTCCACAGTGATTCCACATGGACTCACCAACACTGACCTGTGTTTAATTCAATAACAGCAGTCTGATTGCAGAGTGCATCAGATAGAGCTCAGGGTTGCAGGTGGCTCAGAGGGGAGGCTCCTTGTGTTTACATTAGAAAATGGGAGGGTTGTTTTTGTTTTTGTTTTTTTGTCAATTTGAGTTTACAGGATCTATAAAACCAGCCAAGAACCACAGCACAAGTTCTATAATGTGAAGTCTTACGTTGAGATTTTGCCATATGACTTCTTGGTTTTAACTTAGTTACTCTCCATTCTCATGAATTCTAACAAAGAAACAGGAAGTTGCCGTCATCCTCAGTTCCTATGGTTCAAAATGTTGAAGAGAGTCACTCAAGATGGCAAGTCTGACTTGAGCCCAGCCATTGCACTTCCGTTTGGTCAAGTGTTGCATTCTTTGGCTGTGTCTGTTAGGCACTGATGGAAGTGGTATCAAACATGAAGGGATGAAGGGTGCGTTTGCTTACTAATTTTGTGTTTATCTTTCACCAGTGCTTCTTATAGTGGTGTCTGTCTGTACAGCTACTGGTGCCTGGAACTGGCTAATAGACCCTGAGACACAAAAGGTAGAAATTTTGTTTTAAAATCTTTAGCAGACTCAATGAGATAATAAATGTAGTGGTACTAATTGTGAAATATGATGCCAAGCTCCCCGTAGCTGCTACTAATGGTGTTGATCCTTACGTTGTTAACATGTTCTGTAACCTTTGATTAAGAAAAGCTCTAGCTGGCTGTTGTGAGTTAATTATCTTTATAAGGGAAAAGATGTAAGAAATTTTGTTGTTGACTCCGACTGTCCTGGAACTCACTCTGTAGACCTCGAACTCATAGAGATCCGCCTGCCTCCACCTCCCGAGTGCTGGGGTTAAAGGCTTGCGCCACCACAGCCCGGCCTTGTTTGTTATTTCTTAATTCATTTTGTGAATTTTTCTATTTCCACATGAGCATTCTTTTCCTTCTGTTTTGTTCATATAGTGTCATTAGTACCAGCTTTAAAAAATTGTAATTCAGTGAATTATCTGTTAATACTTTTCTTCACCCCATAAAGCATTTGAGAGGACTTGCCAGGAAAAAAAAAAAAGACAATTTATAACTGATAAACAAATTAGACTAGGGGCCAAAATTAGGAAGGAAACCCAGTCACTGATTTCTAGGCCATGTAGTTAGGTAAAGTTGACAGAATTGAGTTATAAATTGATCTCTAAGTGACCTGATCTGCAGAGTCACCATTATTTCTGTGTGTTTTCATTGTCATTGAAGAGAACACATGCCAGTCCTTGGGTTAGCAGAGCTTTTCTTTCTTGGCATTAGTCTTTCCACGTTTCTTGCCTGGAATTTAATATAGGAAATACCAAGAGATCTCCCACTGGACACTGTGCAGGAGCTTCACTATACCAAGTGCAATATCAGATTTCATAACGTTAGCTCTTGAAGGATTATTTGACGAAAGCTGATGAAATGTTTCTGAAGTTTCTACCTCTTTTCCTAGTGCCTTAATTTCAAGCTCAATCTTTTTTTTTTATTAGAAAACCTGCAGTCTTGGGTTTTTCTTTATTATTATTATCTCTCTCTTTTTTTTCTTTTTCTTTTTTTTGAGATGGAGTCTCACTATGTATCCCTGGCTGTCTCAGAACTCACTGTGTAGACCAAGCTGTCCTCGAACTCACAGAGATCCACCTGCCTCTGCCTCCCAAGTGCTGGGAGCCACCACACCTGGCTAGTCTCAGGTTTTTCAATGATCAACTCTCCCTCCCTATTTAGTTCTTAACAATTTTCAGAAATCTTAAAAACAGTCTCTCCCTTCTAAAGTTATAAGTAAGTATACTACATCTGGAGTTTGTTCTCTACTTTTTAAGCTATACAGAAGGGGGAGCTAATAAGGCTTTTGTCATCAACCTAGTTGGCAATTCAGACAGCCAGGAGGGTTGTGTGGCATGTAACCTCCCTGACTTTCCACTGATGGGGAGCTAGAAAAGGACAGGAGGTTAGTGTTGGATTTTTATGTTAATAGAGGGGTTTTATGGCAGACAGGAAACTCTCCTGTGAGTTCATTTATAAAAATCTCATCTGAAGGCTGTACTTGTGCTCATCTTTAGGGGAAGGGTGGAAGGAGGCTGGCAAGATTGAAAAAGTTCTGTCTTGGGAAATGAGTCTACTTCTAATTGAGAAAAATATAAGCTGATTTCAGCTAGTTGAGATCTTAATAAAACGAAGAATTAAATGTAATCAGAAATAGGTCCAAAACTATGTAGTTAATATAATTTTCTAAATTAGGTGAGAAGATAGCTATTTAGCCTTAGGGTTGGCTCTTTTTACTTCAGTATTTAATAACCCCAAACCTGATGAGAGTTCTATTCAGCAATTGTGTCTGAAGCAGGAGGTGCATATATAAAAGCCAGGGAGAGAAAGGATACTGCAAAGTCCTGAAAGAAGAAGGAAACTGCTGCTTAGATGTCATTGGTTGTTGCCACAAAGGGACAGAGGCTAATACAACTGCCCTGATTAAAATAAAACATAAAGCCAGATATGGGGGTGCAATTCTGTAATCTTGGCATCATGGGAAACTGAACCAGGAGGTTTGAGAGACAGGCCAGCCTGGGCTGCATGGTGAGACATTGTTGCTAAATAACAACAGGGGGGTAAAAAAAAAAGAGCAACTATTAGAATATAAAATATTGGGACTGGATGGTACAGTGAGTAAAATGTTTGCTGAGTAAGCAGGAGAGATCTGAGTTCATGACTCCAACAATTACGTAAAAGGCAGGCGTGGTATGCCTGTAACCCTAGTGCTTGGGGAAGAACGGGGTTGGTGAAGACAGAAGGATCCCAGGAGCTTGCTGGTCAGCCAGGTTAGCCAAATCATGAACTCCAGGTTCGGTGAGAGACCGTATCTTAAGAAATAAGATGGAGAGTGATAGAATCTTGTGTCAGTCTGTGGCCTCCATATAGAAGCAAGTGAGTACACATACATAGACTATACACATATACACAAATAAAATGCAAAGTATTGTATGTATTAACATTGTAGAGACACATAGCCATCTTGTAGGAATCAAACCTCAGATTTTCACCTGGGCATGGTGGTACACACCTTTAATCCTAGCAGTTGGGATGCAGAGGCAAGGGGATCTCTGAGTTTGAGGTCAGCCTGGTTGGTTATAGAGCAAATTCTGGAACAGCCAGAGTTACACAGAAACCCTGTCTCCAAAAACCAAAACAAAATAAAACAAAAACCCCTCAGATTTCCATAAATTACATTTACTTGTGTGTGTGTGTGTGTGTGTGTGTTTGCCATTCTTGTGGAGGTCAGAGGACAGCTTGGGGTGTTGACTTCTTCCACCATGTGGGTCCTAGGGATTAAACTCAGGCTATTGGTCTTGGTGGCAAGCACGCCTACCTATCACACCATCTTGCTGGCCTCAGAGATTGTAAAAAGATAGTTCTTTAGAGCCACATGTGGTGACTTATGACTATATTCCCTGTATTTGGGAGGCTGAAGCATGGGGATTGCTGTGAGTTTGAGGCTACTATGGTTACAATTCAAGTACCAGGTCAGTGGGGGCTACATAGCAAGACCCTATCTTACAAAACAGGAAGGAAAAAACGTCCTCTGGAACATTAGTTTGTCTTCAGAATCACCTCATCTCAGGAGTACCCTTCCTACTGTTCTCAGTCTTGTTCTTTATTCTGTCCTTGTTGAATCGTGTACGTAGCGCTCTTCTCTTCTTGTTTTGTTTGCTGTTTTGTTTTGTTTTTGTTTTTTTGAGGTAGGGTTTCTCTGTGTAGTCCTGGCTGTCCTAGAATTAGCTCTGAAGTATGCCAGGCTGGCCTTGAACTCACAGAGATCCACCTGCCTCTGCCTCCTGAATGCAGGGATTAAAGGTGTGTGCCACTACTGGCTGGCTCTAGCTCTGGATACCTACTAATCAGTTTTCCCTGCTTCAGTGTCCTATGGCTATTAGAACCTTAATAGCTTCAAAAACAACTTCATTTTTAAAATTTCAAATAAACTTCATTTATTTCAAGCACAGGTGATGGAGGAGCTGTAGAAACTAGGAAAGGTAGCATATGTGTGGAGGTGGGGCAGGAGATGAAGATGAGTCTGGGGCCAGGTAATGAATGACAGCGCTTGCCCAACTTTCTTAAAGGAAGCCTTTGTTGGTTGGTTTTAAGTTTTTTGAGACAAAGTCTCACTATTGTAGAACTCTCTGTGTAGACCAGGCTGGCCTTGAACTCACAGGAATCCACCTGACTGTACCTCATAAGTGTTGAAATTAAAGCTGTATACTGACACCCCCGCAGCCTTGAGGAAGCTTATTTTTGGAGAGGTAACTAAATCAAATTTAATCTGTCTTCATTGAGACTAAAGGCCTCCATCCAGGCAGAGGTGGAACACACCTTTAATCCCAGCAATCAGGAGGCAGAGGAAGTCAGATTTCTGAGTTTGAGGCCAGCCTGGTATACAGAGTGAGTTCCAGGACAGTAGGGAAACCCTGTCTGAGGAAAAGAGAGATTGAGGCTGAGAGAGACCAAAGGCATCATCTTCTTTATTTATTGAACAAAGAGTTCAGGATTTTTGGTGGGGTGGTTTTCTGATTATAGGAATGAATTTGAAATGATTTAGTATTTGGCATGATGATATATAGATATAGCTGTGTGTTATCTTGCCATACAAAGAAGATAAAGCATAGATTTTTTATTTTTATAGCACAGCAATAAAGAGAACTAGAGTTGTTGGAAGTCTTCATATCCTTATAGAGTAGATGATAAAATGTTACACATTTCTGTATGAGTAAGGAGGCAGGAATCAGTATCCTAAGATTTTATATCTCACACTTTTCTTTTACAGGTGTCCTTCTTCACATCATTATGGAATCATCCATTTTTCACTATTAGCTGTATAACTCTAATAGGCTTGTTCTTTGCTGGAATACATAAAAGAGTAGTGGCACCATCAATGTATCCTTTACCACGAATAGAATTTTGTTCTCTGAACTAAGCTGAAGAACCTTCCCTATTATCTAAGTGGCTGTTAGGAGCCATGTTAATTGCATTCCATCCCTCTTGGCTCATGATTTTAGAGGTTTCTGTCCAGATTGGCTGGCTCCATTGTGTTTTGGCCATGGCAAGGAGCAAGGATAAAACAAAGCCACTCACTTCATGGTGGCAGGAAACAGAGTGAAGGATTCTGGAACAAGATAAGCCTTTAAAAGTAACCCTTTGGTGACCTGAGTCCTCTGACTATGCCCTGCCCCTTAGCTATGAATGGCTGGGGACCAAGGCTTTAACATACGAACCTTTGGGGGCAACATTTCATGTTTAAACCATAACAGAAGCTTGGCTTTGCATTGGGTATTTTCCTTTGACCACATTGATTCAGTATAGCTGCTCGATGTCGAACGGTATTAGCAGAATACAATATGTCTTGTGATGATGTAAGTATTTTTTTATTAGAATATACCTGTAGCCGGGTATGATTGCTGACATCTATAATCTCTGCCCTTGGGAGGCAAGAGGATTACTTCAAGTTCAAGGCCACCCTGATCTACACAGTGAGACCCTGTTTCAAAATAACAAAAATGGGAGAGAGTACTGACAATATTTAGCTTTAGGAAAACAAACCTTTGGGTCTTTTGGGTCAGGCATGGTGGCACATACCTGTAATCTCAGTACTAGGGAACGGAGGCAAGAGAATCAAGAGTGTGAAGCCAGAGCCTGGGATGTAGCTCGCTTAAACACATTCTTGTTCCATGTGTGAAGCCTTGGGTTTGATCTCCAGCACCACATGAATCCAGGCATGATAGTGTATACCTGTAATCCCAGCACTTGGGAAGTAGAAGCAGAAAGATCAAGGTTCAAGGCTCTCCTTAACTATATACAAATTTGAGGCTAACCTAAAGATGAAATGCTGTCTGAAAACAGGAAAGAGGTTAAGGCCAGCCTGGGGTTCATAGCAATACCTTATCTGAACAAAGATTATACCTGAAATCTTTTAGCCAGGCTTGTTGATGTACACTTTAACCCGAGCACTCAGGAAAAAGAGACAAGCCTGGTTTACATAGCAAGTTTCAGACCAGCCAGGGCTGTAGTCAGTAGTGCCAAACAAATTGGTAGGGTTGACAATTGAGTCTGTTTTATTTATTTATTTTTAATTTTGAGACGGTTTTGGTTTGTAGCCTAAGCTGGCTTAGAATTTACTATGTCATCCAAGCTGGTCTCAAACCTGAATTTCTCATGCCTTAGCCTCCTGATTGCTGGTATTACTAGTGTGCACCACCATGCCCATCTCATTTTGATCTTTCTTAGTGACAAAATCATGGCGTACCTTAAAATTCAATAAAATTAAAAAATATGGTAGTCTTTATTGTCCCAAAGTGGCATAATAGAGAGTTGATTTTATATCTTGTGGCATTCTGCATGTTGTCATTTGTAATATAAAACTATATTAGTTTGTAGACTATAGATAAACAACCTGTTATGTGGGTTTTGTAGGTGGGGTTGTTTGTTTGTTTGACACATGGTCTCCTGTAGCACAGGTTGTCCTTAAACACTGGAGGCAAAGAGACTTTGAACTACTGATTCTTCTATTTTTACCTTCAAAGTGCTGTGATTACAGATGTAGGTCACCATACCTGGCCCAAAATGTTTTAAACAATAGATCAGGGTGCCCAGTATTTTAAGAGTATCTTCCAATTTTGTGTTTTGTTTTTTTGAGACAGGGTTTCTCTATGTATCCCTGGCAGTCTTGGAACTTACTCTTGTAGACCAGGTTAGCCTCAAACTCAGAGATCCACCTGCCTCTGCCTTATGAGTGCTGGGTTTAAAGGTGTGTACCACCACTGCCAGCTGTATCTTCTAATTTTGATTCTCTTTGTTTTCTTATAAAAGTATTTTAACTTCAATTTAAAAAAAAACATTAAAGGGGGTTGGAGAGATGACTCAGAAGTTAAGAACAAGTACATATTGCTCATGTTTTTTGTTTTGTTTCAATTTTGATTTTGGCCTTTTTTGAGAGGTCTCTCTATGTACCCCTGGCTGTCCTGGAACTCACTATGTAGACCAGGCTGGCCTTGCACTCAAGTAGATATGCCTGCCTCTACCTCCTGAGTGCTGGGATTCTGAACCACTTTCTGGACCCATACTACTCTTGTTAAGAACCCACGTTTAGTCCTCAGCACCATGTCACACAACTGCCTGTAAAAGCAACTTCAGGGCGTCCGACATCCTCTTCTGGGCTCCACAAGCACCTGCACATTTCCACACACGTTATTAAAAAAAAAAGATCTAAGAGCCTGGCATGGTGGTGCCCACTTTTAATCCCAGTCCTCAGGAGGCAGAAGTGGGAGGATTTCTGTGAGTTCGAGGCCATCCTGGTCTACATTGTGAGCTCCAGGACTGCCAGAACTACATAGAACAACCCTGTCTCAAAAAACAAAACAAAACAGAATCTGAAAGTAAAAAAGCCAGGTATGATGGCGTATGCCTTTAATCAACCAGGAGGCAGGGGCAGACAGATCTAAGGGCATCTGGTACTCACATGGTCTACCTGCATCCATGCAGACAAGACATTCAGATATATAAAGTAAAATGAATCTAATTAAAAAAGTTATACCTCAGTAAAATAGTGGAAAACTAGTATGAAAGATATCCTAAAAAGTCAGGGATGGCCACATACCTGCCTGTAACCCCCAACGCTGTAGTGAGTGGAGACAGGAGAATTGCTGGGGCTGCTAGCGCCAAGTTTAATGAGAGATCCTCTTTCAGGATAGTAAAGTGAATGATAGAGCAGAATACCTGTTGTCCTCCGAACAGTGCACGTTCTACACGTGCACATACCATAAATAAACACACAAAACAGGAATGCTACGGATATCAAGGAGTTAGCAAAAATTAAATGACCTTAAGTGAAAATTGAAAAGGCAACAAGAATCTAGGTGATATTTTTGATCTGAAGAAAAATATAAATGAAAAATGTCTAAATTCTCATCAACCAAATGATCATGTTTTACATTTTGTTGTGTACTCTTATTAGCTTCCAGTGAAGGAACATGTTGACTCAACATTGGGATTTAAGAGCCACTAATTATTGGCCATTAACCATGTACAAAGTCCCAGGCTTATTTCTCTACCCAAATTATCTTTGTTGAAATCTTCTGTTATGTCTAATTGCATATTGGTTGCTTTGTAATTTAACCTCCTATTTTACATACAGTTGTTTCCCCATCTTTCATACTGTGTATATTGTTTGTTTCCCACTGGAATTAAATGCACTGTGGTAGAAGCTGCTTTGTGTGGTTTATTATTAAATCTTTAGCCCTTCACATGGTACCTGGCACATAGTAGGCACCCAAACAATAGTGAACAGATGTGTTAGTAAAGTAATATATCTGTATAAATCCTTCAACCTGAATCTAGTTAATCTAGATAAACCACTAGAAAGAAAAGTTTGGGCTTTATGGTATGTACTTTATTACTATCGTTAAAACTTAATTTTTATGTATGTGCCTCAGTGCTACAAAAACATTTCTTAGAATATCTACCACCAGTATGTAAGTGTTCATTTTTAAAGATTTATTTTTAGCCAGGCTTTGGTGGCACACACCTTTAATCCCAGCACTGGGTAAGCAGAGGCAGGTGGATCTCTGAGTATGAGAACAACCTGGTCTATGGAGTGAGTTCCAGGACAGTCAGGGCTACACAGAAAAACTTGGTCAAAAATACCAAAAAAAAAAAGATGGATGGATGGATAGATAGATATAGATAGATAGATAGATAGATAGATAGATAGATAGATTCTAACACTTGGGATGCAGAAGCAAGTGGATCTCTGTGAGTTCAAGGCCAATTTGGTCTACAAAGTGAGTTTTAGGTCAGCTAAGACTTCAGTGAAACCCTGTCTCAAAAAAACAAAATACCAAATCTATAAAAGTTGCAATTTCTACCCATTGTATTTTTTAGGCCCCCCCTTCCCCTTTTTGGTATTTTCTTAAATATTTCATGTGTCTTATGAAACATCTCAGTTTAAATTAGTTCCATTTCAGGTACTCCGCTGTATACAGCTAGTGGCCACCTAACTGGACAGTGCCACCATAAAGCATTAGACAATCATAACAAAACATCAGGACAAAAGTGTGGATGTTGCTGGATGTAGTAACTGACCTCTTAATCCCAGCTCTTGAGAGGCAGGAGGAGATCAGAGGACAACTCACAGAAATCATTTGTCTCCTTCCACATTCAGGCCCTGGGGATTGAACTAAGGTTGTCAGACTTGTCAGCAGGAGTCTTTTCCCACTGAGCCATCTCACTGGCTCCATCAAAAAGAAATTAAAAAAATAAATTATGATTTTTATTTTATGTGCATTGGTGTTTTGTCCACATTTATGTTTGTGTGAGGGCGTTGGATCCCCTGGAACAGGAGTTATAAACAGTTGTGAGCTGCCATGTGGGTGCTGGGAATTGAACCCAGGTCCTCTGGAAGAACAGCCAATGCTCTTAACTGCTGAGCCATTTCTCCAGCCCCTCAAAAAGAAATTTCTTTTATATTTTGTGTGTTTGTGTGTATCCAAGTATGCATACACCATATGCCTCAGTGCCCATGGGAAAGAAAAAGACACAGTAGTTAGCTTTCTGCTTCCAGTGTATTGGTTCTGGGGGCTGAGCTCAGATTATCAAGCTTGGCAGCAAGCAGTACCTGCTAAACCATGGTCCTCAAATGCCCTTTAAAGTTTGTAAATAACTGGTGGTGTTTTTAATAGAACTGTGAATTGACTTTTTTCTTCTTTTTTTTTACAGACAGGAAAGCTAATTTTGAAACCTAGGCCTCACGTTCAATGACAATCTGCACTATTGTTAGGGAACCTAAACCAGTCTTTCTTCAAATAAGTGATACAGCAAAATGCCATAAAAGATTCCTTTTGGAGTTGGATATGTGACGGTTTAGCAACAACTGACAAGAAGCGTGCAATATTTACCCAGATTATCTTGATGATGATGACTGAGCTCTCAGTGCTTCAGTACCTTTGATTACCTGTGTTCAGTATTAGTGTCACTTTAGTACTTCGACTCCTGCAAAAACTTTTGCAGATGAAGTATATGTGTATGTTACTAAGTTAAACTCAGAAACCAAACCTCATTCAGTTTTTATAATGTATTTTTGCAAACTACTGTAAATAGCAAATCAATGCCAATGTTAAACCAAGAGGAAAATGTTTGGACTTCGTTCTCCTGCACCAGTATTTCAGGAACCATCTGCTTGACATCCCCACAGCTCCGTAAGCCTGGCTGTCACGTGTGCCTTTCACTCAACACTGCTTTCCATTGTGCTGCAGGAAAACATCAAATTCCACTTAGACTGAGCAAATCTGATCTCCATTATGTTGAAAAATTTATAGATGTTTTGGCAATTTTTGTTAAGCCCAATACTGGATTCTGGTAACTATTGTTATATTTTTCAGTAAATTGTTTTCATTTAAAACTAAATTACTTTTTTTTTAAAAAAAGAATTTAAAAGAAAAAAACACCCCAATGTCTTCTGAATGTACAAGTTAAATTATGTATTGTCTGGGAATTTGACAGTTCTTACTTTAGGTGACTGGATTTTACGCTGTGGTAAACGTGTTACACTAGTCCTGTTCTAGTGTAGCTGATGGGTCCAGTCCATCACCAAGAACACAGTAACCACACCACAAACCAGAGCCTGCAGTTCTCACTGCTAGAGAGTATTGATGACATACTGTGTATGCGCAACAGCCACGTGTACTACAGTAGCCCTTCAAATGAAACTATTGGGATTGCTGTAAATACTTAAAGTACTAGAGGTGCCTTTTACCTGTTTATTAGAAGATTTTGAAAAGGTTAAATTATTTCATGAGCAATATTTTAAATTTCATCTAACATGAAACTACGTTTGAATAATAGAACAAAAACGTTTAATAAAGCTGCCATTTAACTTACATGTGTTCATCTTGACTTTCCTGTGTATAAAATTGCATTCTTTGAATTGCAGCAATAAAACCCTCTGCTTCTAAGAACTCTTTAAGAGGGTATTCTAACTGTTCTGCATTGTTTTATTTTCTGTAAATTTTGTAGGTAAATATGTGAATAAAAATAAATACTTTATATATAACTACTGATTAGTTTTTCTTTGGTTTATTGTGTCTACAACTAGAAAAAATGTAAACATATTCTATGTATCAGATACAAGCTAATTCTAAATTAGATATTTAAAATAATTTTTTATGTATATTAATATTCTGCATTCATGTATGTCTGTGCACCATTTGGATGCTTGGTGCCTGTGCAAGTAAGAAAAGGGCATCAGATCCTCTGGAATTGAAGTTACAGATGGTTGTGAGCCACCATTGGGGAGCTAGGAATTTGACCCTGAACCTCTGCAAGAGCAGCCAGTGTTCTTACTGCTTTTAACTATCTCCAGCCCCTAGCTATTCTACCGTAACTGTCCAGTAGAGCAAACAGTCGCAGGTATGGCAGTTCTAGACTTCAGCCTTCCTCATGTCTTATCCATCATAGTCTCATAGTGCTTGGCTTTTTACTCAGGAGGTGCAGGTTTTGTCATGTTGCTCTTAAAGACTTGGGTTGAAAATGTCCTCCAAGAGTGTAAAGCTGAAGATTTTAAGATCCTAAGTGTTGGGGGTCAGGGGAGTACTCCTTTGAGTGTTTGATGAGAACCTGGCTTTTCTTCCCTAAAAGATAAAGATATATATATATATATGTAAAGTTGACATGCACTTGGAGTCTACTGGCTCCAGGAAGCCTGTGCCAGACGTCTGTGCTTTCTTCATTTCTATTCTTTCTACTTCTGTTCATTCTGGAGTCTTGTTTTGTTCTGTAGATGTTCATTTAGAGACCAGACCTCACTATATTCCCTAAATTAATCTTGAATTCCTGGACTCAGGCAATCCTTCAGAGACTTAGGATGATTAAAGGGATGTGCTCCCAACTGCTGAGATTAAAGGAGCGTGCTACTATGTTTGCGTGGCAAACAGCCATAATTATTTTTAATTCTTTATGTATTTATTTAGCTTTATGTGTATGGGTGTTTTGCCTGCATGTATATCACATGTATCCGGTGCCTACTGAGGCCAAAAGAGGATGTCAGGTCCCTTGGAACTGGAATTATGTATGGATATGAGCCAAAATGTAGGTGCTAGGAATCAAACCTTTGTCCTCTGCAAAAGTAGCCAAGCCTAAGCCATCTGTCCAGCCTCGAGATAATTCTTCTCAATAGTGTACATCTACAGTAACTTTGTTAAAGGCAGCCTAGAGCTACAGTGCTCTGTAAATCCCATGATGTCAGGACCAGGGAAGGTAAAACTATTATTTCTAGCTCCCCATGCAGTGCCTAACACATAGGAAGCCAGACTGTTTAACAGCAACTTTATCAGAGCTGTCAGCATTTACCTAATCACCACACCTGCCTCAGCAAATTCTGAGAAATAAATGAGAAGTGAGAGCAAAGGGCTAATCCCAGACTTTGCTCAGAAGGCATTCAACATTCAACTTTCTAAAGTGCTTTTCTATTTTTGAAATAATTAAAATGGTTCTAACTCCTTTGATATTTCAAAACTCTCAAAGTCTTTGTAAATAGAGAAAAGTCTCCTTGATCATACAGTTTAGTGGTGAATCTGGAGCCAGAGGACTGTCTTGGCTATTTTTCAGATGACTACTGCATTAAAATTCTTTGATGACTACCTAATCACTTAATGTAGGGCAAAAAGCAATAGCAGGTAGGGAGAGCAGATACTCCAGGGACTTATTCCAGTCAATACCTGCACTGCTAATACAGATTATCACTGCACCTTCCCTGCAGGGAGCTCCCAGGCCAGTAGGGACAGCATTCATACCTTCTTTGCACTTTTTTGAAACGCTGGTGTTGGAACCCAGGGCCTTGTACTTGCTAGGCAATCTAACACTGAGACTCATTCCCAGCCCCCATGTACACACATTTGATGACAGTTCAAAGAGAGGTCCAGGCACACAAAATGCATGGAAGGCCCATGGTTCTAGGTTCCCCGGTGTTCCCGCTTCTCCCTCCCTGCTGCTGAAGGTCGGAGGCAGGAGTGTGGGAGGAGAGGTTGTGGGGAAGGGAAAGAAAGGGACGTGGGCCTGGACTGGTGCAAATCCGATAGCCGCACAGAGAATCATCCATTGTACAGGGTGGAAGAAAACACTCCAAGACTCACTTCTGGTGGAAGCCAAAGTAGCTTTAATGCAGTATATAGGTTACTTATATAGGGCCAGAAGCAGGGGAGGGTCTTTGGTACCCAGGATTGGGATCCATTGGTTAGGACAATGATATTGGAGTAGCCTTATTTGCACATGGAGCTCTAGTCTAAGCGTCAAGGTCTTGCAAAGGCACCTTTTGCATACAGTGTGGTCTCACAGGGAAAAAGAGGAAGGCACCTTATCAGTGAATGAACCCATCCCTAGGTTTCCAGCTACAGTGCAGATTAGCACCAACCAAGCCACATTCCTTTGCTTCTATGAAGCAGGCAATATTTAATATTTAGCTGGGTTCTGGCCAGGGCTAAAGTAAGGAGCAGCTGAACGCCTATTATTCTCATCTCCTGTGGTGAAGCGGGGCTCCAAGCCAGCTTCAATCCACTCTTAGCTCTGACAGTCCCACACATGGTAATTTGCTGGGACAGCATAAAGACAATAGAAGAGGCCCCATAAATTGGCCATTTCTTAGCTATGTCCCATCTCTCCAGAATACATCCTTACTTATAACAAAAAGGACTTCTAAGTAGGTCTGAGAATATGTCCTAGGCAGAATACGTCCTAGGTAGATTAATGCTAGAGACATTGTGTAAACTTATACTATCCAGTCGTCCTGGCCTAAGGCAGTTTCTGGATGACTGAGGAGGTGCTGGAAGCATTAAGCAGAATGTCATGAAATACAAATTTGAAGTAGATCTTACAACTACATGATTCTGTTAAAAGCTTTTAGAAAATATTCAGAGTTGCTTTTAGGAAGGCTACCTTGCAAAAAAAATGAAGGGGTAACATGTCTGAAAAAATAGATAACCTTAAAAAAATGAAATGAAGCCAGGAAACTATGCCCTCCTCCTTTGTTTTGTTTTGTTTTAGACAAGGTCTTGCTATTTACCTTTGCCTGGCATCAAACTAGTTATTCAGCCTCCCCATAGTTAAGATTTTGAATCATTTTCCCCTTGCTGTGCCCACAAGGGAATAGCAGAAATACATCTATGTTTCATTTAAATTCTCCTTTTATCCTATCTTGATTGCATGTCCTGAGTAAGACTCTTCATTCATTTAAGGAATTGCATGACAATTTTGTGCCTACTTAGTGTGTGGGAATGAGTATCTTGTCCCTACAATATGTGATATTTCTGCCAGGAGGACAGCAATTGTACAACTACACACAGAAAGGGACAATTCTTTCTTGTGCTTTGAAGCAAAGGAAAGGGGTGTGTCTTCAAGGGAGCCCCATTTCTGACTATGAAGTCAGAAGAGGTATCCATAAAAAAGTGCCTCTTGTGTCCACTATTTCATGGGGTTGGGTATGGAGGCTTATGCAAACCCTAGGCCCTAAAGAGCATCATTAACCAGGACCCAGGAGTGAAGTGAGATGAGGCAGCCCAGCTGAGATTCTGATAATTGTCCTAAGAGGAAGAGGAGTCACTGAAAGGTTCTGAGCAGGAAAATTACATATATATATATATATATATATATATATATATATATATATACACACACACACACACACACACACACACACACATACATATATACATACATGCCAAGTGAAGACTACTTTGGACTATTGGTATGGTAGGAAGTTGGTGTCCGGGTAAGAGATCAAAGAAATAAAACATATATTTGGTAGCTCCACGGGTTCTTTGCACCTATAATTGTTGGTTGAGAGGCTTGAACTTCCGTCCTGGAGCTACACTTCTGTGATTATTTGCTAAACAAGGCATAATAAGGAATGTTACCTTTCTTGGTAGATAGTCTATTCTTTGTGGATAGGTTATGCTGAGATATAACTTGTCTTTTGTACAGCAGAATTAGAAGCCTTGCATTTGTCGGATTGAGATGAGCTGGATGAGTTAACATTCCCAGGAAAACCCAGGGCTCCACCCTCTGTCAAGGAGGGCCCCGCCTACACCGCGTTACACGCACGCGCACTGCCTGCGCCTGGCCTCTCCTCGCCACTGACGCGCCGTGCGCATGCACGCTGGTTTTCCATGTGTGCCCAGGCCTTCAGCCCGGCCCAGCTGAGCAGAGACGCCAAGTTGTGTCGGAGCCTGGGAGTCGTCTCGGGCCCGGCGGCCCACATCGCCTGCTGCTGTCTTCCTCTCCCGGTCTATCACCGGCGCCATGGGTAAGAGTCGGACGAAGCGCTTCAAGCGCCCTCAGTTCTCCCCTACCGGTAGCTGTCTGGACGAAGCGGCCGCCGCGGCGAACGGAACCGGAGACGAGGAGGACGACGGTCCGGCGGCGGAGCTTCTGGAGAAGGTGGGATGAGGGCTTGGCCCGGCTCGGGCGGCTCGCGACGCGGGGCAGGGTCCGCGGGAGCGGTGCTGCGGAGCGCGTGCTCACCGCGCGCCCCTGACGTCTCGGTTCCCGCAGCTCCAGCACCCGAGCGCCGAGGTCCGCGAGTGCGCCTGCGCGGGGCTTGCCCGGCTAGTGCAGCAGCGGCCGGCGCTACCGGACTTGGCGCGCCGCGATGCTGTGCGTCGGCTCGGGCCGCTGCTGTTGGACTCCAGTCTGGCGGTTCGGGAGACTGCGGCCGGAGCTCTGAGGTGAGTCCGAGAGGGCCCGAGGCAGTGTCCCTGAGAGCAAGCAAACCTAACACACCCTCTCCCAATGCACTCTGTACTTCTGGATCACTGCTTGTGATCTCGGTTTGCAGCGTATAGAGATGCGAGTCTGAAGGACCGCGGGACCCACACACCACACACGTTTGTAGCCACCTGGCTGCTTCTGCTGCCCTCAGACCTAATGCACACCCCTCCTTCCAGAACCCGCCATAGGGTCCCTGATTGAATGAAGTGTTCCAGGCTGTACTCTTAAGTACACAGACATTTCAGCATGCCGGATGTTAAGCAGGACGGCTAAGATCCTTGTCTTTGCAGGAACTCCACGGAGAAGGGGTCTGGAAACTAGAGATAAGGCAAAACAGTTATTGAAAAGTGCTTTGTAAATTAGAGGGTACTTTGCGCCAGGTGGTGGTGGGGAGTTGAACTGGGGTGTCCTCTAGATAATGTTTATAAACGGAGACCTGAATGAAGATCAGAGAACCAGACATGGAAAAGTAGGGTGAGGGCATTCTTTATGGGAGGAACAGCAAAGGCAGAGTAGTGAGGCAGAGAGCAGATTGACACAGCACAGAAGTGATGGGGTGAGAAGAGGAGGTGGGGATTATAGTTGCAGGGGCTGCTGAGTCGAAAGATTTATTCTAAACCGGAGTGATGTGATCTGCCTTTTGAAAAAGCCACTCTTGGTGGCTGTGCAGAGAACGAACTGTAGAGGGGGCAGGAAGTTAACATTTGAACTCTTACAGATTTGCCTGTGTGAATTATGTTTCAGTTCAGAAATATGAACGAAGCGCCTGTGTGCCAGTTACTGGATTAGGCTTGGAGATGTGTTGTGTGGAATACAGACATAATTTCTGTTCTTAATAATATTAAGTCTATTGAGGAAGACAACAATCTGTTTATTATTAACCAAATAATCCATATACGTATACATACAACCAGTAGTAATTACAGAGAATCCTACTAGGGGGATATGCGGTTTGCATAAGAATGGCCCTCATCGGCTCATATATCTGAATGCTTAGTCATCAGGCACTGGTGGAGAAGGATTAGGAGGTGTGGCCTTGGTGGAGTGGGTGTGGATAGAGGAGGTGTATCACTGGGGGTGGGATTTGAGTTTTCAAAAAGCCCACATCTCTGGATCAGGATGTAGCGCTCAGCGCCATGCATGCTACCATTCTCCCCACCGTGATGATGATGGACTAAGCCTCTGAAACTGTAAGCAAATCGTCAATTAAATGTTTTCCTTTGTTAGAGTCGACTTAGTCGTAGTGTCTCTTCAAAGCATAGAATAGTGACTAAGACAACAACAGAGTCATCTGTTGGAATAAGGACCAGGACAGTTGAACATCCGTAGACTTGTTCTCCAGCATGTGACAAATACAGTTTTTCTCTGGGAAACTTTAACTGTGGTTAAGCATACAATACTTTTGAGATCTTAGTAGTATTTTGTGACGTGTGACTTGAAAATAAAACACGTTTAAATTTCTTGTATAGAAACCTCAGTGCTTGCGGAGGTTTTGAAGTTTGTGATGACATGGTGGCCAAGGACATTATGACGCCCCTGGTGGCACTGCTGAGAGAGGTACGTGGTATTTAACATAGCCTGAACGATGACTTCAATCGATGACTTTTAGGAGACAAGTTTAGGTGGCTTTTTTTTTCCCTCAGTACTTTGGTGCCATCTGTTATGTGTTCCCTTTAAACATCCAGTGGCAATTTCATTTCTTTTCCTGGAAACTGACAGTACACGGTCGTTACTAATGCCCATGTCTATTACTGTGTCCCTGCCACCTTTATGATGGTTAGAAGAGCTCTTTCTAAAATTACACAGACTTGCTGGACGGTGCTGGTGGCGGCGGCGCATGCCTTTAATCCCACCAATCAGGAGGCAGACTCAGGCAGATCTCTGAGTTCGAGGCCAACCTGGTCTACAGCGTCGTGAGTTCAAGGACAGCCAGAGTGACAATAGAGAAACCCTGTCTTGAAAAAACGCCAAAATAAATAAATACATAAATAAGTGAAACTATGCAGGCGTACCCCTTTAGAAATCAAGCGTCATATAATAAAAATACATTTCCGTTTCTTGATTGCACACTCATGTATGTATTTAACTTAATCTTCACGGCAGTCCTATGAGATAAGTCTTTCTTTTTTTTTTTCCTTTGTGATGCTGGAAGTATCACATCGTTCATATTATATGACGTAGCTTATTGGTTAAGGAGGGTGGGTTCCTTCTAGTTCTTCTCACCCTATCATGGCTGCCTTCTACTTTTCTGCATATAGCTGATTTTCACTTGAAGTTGCATAAAAGACTCAGTTTTTATTCATTTAAAAAAATTTGTATTTTATGTGCATTGGTATGAGGGTGTCAGATCCCCTGGAATTGGAGGTACAGACAATTGTGAGCTGCCATGTTGGTCTTGGATTTGAAGCAGGGTCCTCCAGAAGAGCAATCAGTGCTCTTAACCATTGACAACTTTCTCTAGCCCTAGAAGACCCAGTTTTCATGTGAGGTATTAGTCCTGTTCCCTTTAGAGTAGTGATTCTATACTGGAAGCGATTTAGCCCCCTGGGGACATTTGGCCCTATGCCGCTGGCACCCAGTGGGTAGAGGTCAGGGATGCTATAGAATCTACCTTGCAGAGGGTAGTCTTCCCCGTAAGAAGTCCAAGACTATGAAGACCTGTTTTAGAGAGTGCTGTGGACTGTTTAGGAGGCAGTTCTGCACTGAAGTTAAGGACACCAGCTCTGAGGCTAAAAGGTCAGCAACTGAAGCCCAGCTTCACTGTATACTCAGTTGTATCTTCAGCAGCCTCTTTTGTATCTTCTTTTCTATATATATTGGGAGATAAAAGTTAATAGTTGACCTGCCTCATAAGTTTGTTGTGAGGGTTAATTACTTAATATATGTAAAATGCTCAGAATAGTACTTAGGGAGTGCTGTATAGACAGGTATTAACTCTTATATTTCTTTGTCATTCTGTCTTTTATCATGTTAGGGAAAATACTTTATTGATTTTATACTTTCTAGGTTTTTTGAGACAGGGTTTCTCTGTTGTAACTCTGGCTGTCCTGGGACTCACTCTGTAGACCAGGCTGGCATCAAACTCACAGAGATCCCCATGCCTCTGCCTCCCGAGTGCTGGGATTAAAGGCATGTGCCACCACTGCCCAGCTGATTTTGTGCTTTCATGTAAAGTGTGGAATGCTTTACATTATGCCTTAAGGACCTTTTTTGGTCTGTGTTTCTTGCCAATGGGATTTTTTTTTTTTTTTTAAATGGGTTCCTCTGTGTAGGGCTGGCTGTCCTGGAACTCATTATGGACACCAATGTAGCAGAATGCCTGTTGTGTAGGCTCACAAGGAGGACACGAAAGCATATTCATAGGTGTAACCCTGCTAGACAGACCTCAGCAGAGGGCACCACCATCCTGACCAGCACCATACTGAACAGTGGAACCCCGGGCGTCTGAGCTCAGGTGTTTTTATTGATTTATTGATTCAGAACTCCTCAGGTATTCTACTGATAGCACATACAGATCATGACTAATCAAACATCCCCCATATAAATCTAAGACTTGAAGACAATACAAAACGCAAAGACATAAGCAATCCCTCACCCAACAGTACACAAAACAATTATTTTATACATAACTAAAAATAAACTTCTACAGCAGACCAGGCTAGCCTCAAACTCAAGAGATCTGTCTGACTCTGCCTCCTGAGTGCTGGGATTCAAGTTGTTGGCCACCTCCCAGAGGGATGTATTTTTTCAAAACTTTCATTCTACTTTTATTTGCGTATGTATATATGTTTGTGTGAGTGTAACAGAATGCTGTGTATGTGCAGGTACCTTCAGAGGCCAGAAGAGGATGCGAGATCCCTTGGAGCTGGAGTTCTAAGTAGTTGTGAGCCAACTGATATGGATACCGGGAACTGAGCCCAGGTCCTCTGTTAGAACAGTACACACCCTTCCTGTGGTCAAACAGAAAGTGATCTTAACCACTGAGCTGTCTCCATCTCCAAGGGATACACCAGTTTGAAAATATACTTTCTAGTGTTTTTGCTTTTGTCATTCTATACTATTACTAGCTTTTTTGCTTAATTATTCTTTTGAACCAGAATACTAATCATGATAATTTGGTTGCAGTGTAGTGCCGGACTGGATTCAAATGAGATGTCTCCACAGGAGAAATCCGATAAGAACATAAATTCTATTGAGAGCATAGCCAATGAGGCTGTGAACGTGCTATGGAATGTATGGTAAGGTGTTTTCCAAGAGCAACCTCCTATTGCATCCCTGCTCAGCCTGCTGTTTCTTTCTATTAAGCCATTGATTCTCAACCTTCCTGTTGCTGCAACCTTTTAATACAATTCCTCATGTTATAGTGACCACCCAACCATAAAATTGTTTTTGTTGCTACTTCATAATTTCATAGTTTTGCTACTGTTATGAATCGTAATGCAAATATCTGGTATATAGATGGTCTTTGGCGACCCCTGTGATAGGATTGTTCAATCCCCAAAGAGGTTACAACCCGCAGGTTGAGAAGCACTGTGTATAAATGTATGATGCTGATACTTAGTAGGTGGTAATATCTGATCACTTGAGATTCATCTTCCTCATCAGCACAGTGTACACATGCTTTGGCATCTGAAATAAAAAGTAACACCGACATTGGCTGATGCTTTTGTCCTCTGCTCTGTAATGACTAATAGGAAGTGTACTCCCAAGAGGAACTCTCTGGGACTGAGTAGGAACAAGGCCATTCTTTTCCCATGTTGCTGGCACTGGTTGGGGTAGAGTGGACTGCAGCTGGGAATGAAAGTAGCTAGAAACAAAGCCTAGAAGCACTTTTTAATCCTTGATTTTATGTTCATAACTACCTCAGAATTACAGTTTCTTATTTTCAATTGGGAGTGATTAAAATACTGACCTAAAAGCAGTGTTTCTTAGAACATAAGATTGAGTTACATCTTGCAAAGCTGTCTACATACCAGTCTGAGTCTACCTGTAATTTTATCTTAAACTAGTGAGTACATTCCATTCTACCAGAAATATTGGCAAGAGATTTAAGAAAATTACTTTTCTTTTTAGGTTTTCTATTTTTGTGTCTCCCCCACACCCCCGTTTTTTAAAGGGTCTCACTATGCAATGTGTAGCTGATCTTAAACTCATGATCTCCTTACCTTGGTCTTCTGACTGCTGGGATTAGAGACTGGCTATAAAAAAATGATACATAAGCAACTGATGGTTGTTTTTCTGTACACCATAAATCTTACTTTATGTGATACAGTTTTGTTATTTGGAACCCTCGACCTCTATGCCTACTAAGAACTAAACACATATTCTAGAAGGTCACTGAACTGGAATTTTTAAAAAAATACATTTATTTTATTATTATTTTTTTTAGTTATAGATTTGTGTGTGGGTATGTGCCTGTGAGTGATGGTCCCCTCCCAGGACAGAGATCTGGATTGGCCCAGGACAGTTAAAGATGGTTATGGGAATCAAACTTGGGTCTCTACAAAAACAGCACTTACTCCTAACCACTGAGCCATCTTCCCAGCTCTTTTTAGTTTTATTTTTGAGACAGATGTAGTTCAGGTTAACTTAGAACTCGTGTAGCTAAGGATGACTTTGAATTCCTGATCCTTTTATTTCTATTTCCTATGTCCTGGGCTTACAGGTGTGAGCCACCACACATGGCTTGAGCTGGGAGTTTTCAGAATATTTTCTTTGAAAAGAGCCTAATATATCTGTCTCCAAAGTAACCTTTTTGTCTCGAGTGCCTGTAAGTCCGATCTTTACCACTTATAGATATCGACTTATAATTATCATAGCTCTTAGAATTTTGTTTCACAGTTTGCATTTTATGCTTTGTCTTCTTGGCTGTAGTTCAGAACAGATAACTAAATAGATAAGTAACAGAAAATATTTTTTCTTGGATAGCGTGTTTAATAATGTAGTCACCTGCTATCTCTGTTAGTATGTTATATGTATATGTTTGCATTGAGATTATATTCTGGAAACATGAATAAAATTATTCATTTTTTACTCTATATTTAGTGTGTATGCTTATCAGCGTAGTATTGATAACTTTTATTACAGAAAGTTCTGTAGGGCTGGAGAGATGGTTAAGGGCATTGGTTGCATCAGTTCCTAGCACCCACATGGCACCTCACGACTGTCTGTAACTCCAGCCTCAGGGGATCCGATACCTTCCCACAGACATACATGGAGGCAAAATACCAGTGTACATAAATAAATATAAATAATTTTTTAAAAAAGTTCTGTGATTTTAGAATTACTTATTTGAGTAATTTCTTTGCAGATTGAAAATTCTGCTTGATGAAATTGTAATTATAGTCTAGGATGAGTAAAATGTAATATATACATATATATTTTTTTTTTTTTTTAAATTAAAAATGTTGCTTTTTATGTGATGGAGGCTTTTGTTCTTACTTGAACATGTTAATGAGTGGTAGTAGAAAAGCAACAACTTATGCACAAGGAACTAAGGCCCTGGGTTGGGGGCCACCACACACAGATTCGGGACTTCGAGTGTATTGCCTCACCTGTGAATCTCGTGTTTTCTCAAATGTGTAAAATGGGAAACTGGATGAGATGGTTTCTGACATTCCCTCAAGCTCTAACCTATAAGGAGAGAGCGACTGAAGTCTGCGGCCGTGATGGAAATAAACACTTAATAGGTGGTTGTCATGTGCAGTGCAGAAGAACGGGTATTCCTTTCTTTATAAAAATGGTGGTGTTTGACTCTCAATCTTTAGTTTTATAAGGCATGGTTATTTTCTCATAGACTTCTGTGGTTGATTTCTTAATGTTACAATATGAATAGTAAAACTTATTTTTCCCCTTCAATTTAGTGAATGCAGTAATAGAGCAGTGTCTATATTCAACAAAGAAGGGTGCTTGGAGATTGTATTAAAGTACTTGCGTAGGTTCCCCACCAGTGTTGACCTGGCTGTTTCTGTAGGTAAGTGAAGAAAATGCTCATTTGTCTTTCGTGTGTTACCGTGTTAGGCACAGTGCGTCTGCTGCACAGCCGAGATTGCTGTCTTAGTGTGAAGACAGATGAATGTATGGTGGGGTTCTGTTTATTGGGAATTTCTTTACATCTGTGAGTAATTCTCACGTAATTCTGTGGGGTTTGGTTTGTTTCTTTGATTTTTGTTGTTGTGTGGTTTGGCTTTTTTGTTTTGTTTGTTGGTTTGTTTGAGGCAGGGTCTCACTATGTAGCTCTGGCTGGTCTGGAACTTGTTGTATAGACCAGGCTAACCTCTTTTGCTCAGAGATAGGCCTCCTGGATTCTGGGATCAAGGGTGTGTGCCACCAAGCCCAGCCAATACTGTGTTGTTTTGTTCTGAAAGGGAGGAAGGCAGTTATGGGAGTATGTGTAGTTTCTTATTTCATAGCAGCCTGTATAGTTGAAGTTTTCATCTCTGTTTACTAGGAAACAGAAACTCATAATTATCAGGCCTCTGAGCCAAAGATAATTGAAATCTAGCCTTACTTAAATGTTTTATTCTACTTTCTCTGACATCCAAAGAAAACCTTCAGTTGTTTTGTGTGTTTGTGTGTGTGTAAGGGGGTGCTGTAAAAGAAGTGACTGAACTTTCAGTTAGGCCTGTGTCCCTTCCCTGGAGGCTGGGGACATGGAGCCCAGCAGTTGCCCCTAGCTTCCTTCCTTCTCTGTATGGGACTGGAGAGCCACTGAGAACCCTCAGCCCAGCAGCAGGAAAAGGCAGAAACCAGAGAGTAGGCAGCTGAGCAGACTTCTGGCTTCAGGCAGAGAAACACTTGATGAAAGGGTTTCTTCTCTACCCAGCTCCTTGTTATTAATTATGCATATTTCTAGGAAAGGAAGAAGTAATTCCTTTTGGCACTGCTTCTTCTGAGTTTAGTAGATAAAGTTACTTTTTTATTTGTGTGTGTATGTATGTGTATATATGTACATGCGTATGTATGTTTACGCCGTGTGTTTGTAGACTGTGCCTCAGAGACCAGAAAGGGCCATTAGATCCCTAGGGGCTGGAGTTAACTAGCAGTTGTGAACTGCTAGATTTGGGTGCTGGGAACTGAACTCAGGTCCTCTGTGAGAGCAGCAAGTGTCCTTGACTGTTCAGAATCTGCTCTTCTTTAGCACTGACTGGCTTACAACCTGCTATGTAGACCAACTGGCCTTAAATTCACCTATCTCTTCAGTACTGGGTTAAAGGCATGCACTACCATGCCCAGTTCTCTGAAGATATTTTTAAGAGGCCAGAAAAGGGAAATAAAAATAAAATAGTGGAATAAATACTACTGGGGAAAATTATAAAGATCAATTTGTCAAATGGAACTTGTAGGGGCAGCGTTGTAAGTAAGTGGGAATTCTAGAAACAGCTTGCTGTTTTAGGAATTAGCAAGTATCTTAATCTTAAACCAGGTTTTATTATAATAAGAATTTAAGGCAAGTTAGTTTGTAGGTTTTAGAAGAAAATATAGGGGTGGGGCTGAAAAGATGTTTTAATGATTAAGAGTGTGTGCTACTCTTGCAGAACCTTAGTTCCCAGCACCCACATCTGGCCACTCACAACTGCCTTTAATTCCAGCTTTAAGGGAATTGATGCCTTCCTATGGGCCTCTGAGGGCACCTGCACTCCTACACATACCCACAGACACACACACACACAGACCCACACAATTACACACACACACACACAATTAGAAATCTTTAAAAATCTAAAAGAGGTGGGCAGTGGTGGCACATGCCTTAAATCTCAGCACCGAGGACACAAAGGCAGGTGGATCTATGTAAATTCAAGATCAGCCTGGTCTAAAGAGCGAGTTTCAGGACAGCCAGAGTTACAACAGAGAAACCCTGTCTCGAACAAACAAACAAAAAAGATCTAAAAGAAAAAAAAAAAGTTTTAAGAAAGAAAACCAAAATAACAACAACAAAAAGAAACCAACCTGGGCTACAAAATTGTTTAGTGGGTAAAGGACTCGCTGTGCAAGCCTGACAGCTTGAGTTTGGTCTCCGGAGCCCACCTGATGGAAGGAGAGAACCAGCCAAAGCAAGCTGTCTTCTCACCTCCACATTTGTGCTGTGGCATATAGCTGGTGCTCGTACACCCACACTAAATAAATAAATGCAATTTTAAATAAAACATATTTCTGTGCCTTTAAAGTATTAAAAGGTTTTGTCTTTTTTTCCCCTAAGTTCTTTTATTACTGATAACACAGAGATGCATGTACCATGGAGTATGTGTGGAGGTCAAAAGACAGCTTTATTAAGAATTAGTTCTCTGTTGGGCTTATTGATGGGTGCCTTTAATCCCAGCACCTAGGAGGCAAAGGCAGATGGATCTATCTACACAGTGAGTTCCAGGACAGCCAGAGCTACATAGTGAGACCCTGTGTCAAAAAAAACCAAAAAGAAAGAAAAAAAGAATCCATTTCTCTCCTGTTGTCAGACTTTGGAAGGAAGCACTTTTACCCATTGAACCATCTCAGTGACCCCCCCCAGTTCTTTTTATTCTAATGTACTTTTCTACTGTGGATCGACATAAAGTCATTTTGAAGTGTGTAATGGTGTTTTCTTTCTGTAGTTAGCTTTGTGGTTTTATAAACATTTGCAAGTAAAGCAAGGCTTGCATATGATACACTGAACTCATAAGATTCTTTCCTGTCCAGTATAACTGTTTGAAGTAATGTTTATGATAGCATTCATAGCTTACCTTGCCTTTCTGTTGTTTGAATGTTGAGCTGGTTGTTTTGCTGTACCATATTGGAGTTCCAGCCCAGAGCCTTGCTCATGCTAGGTGAGCACTCTGCCATCGAGCTATTACCCCAGCTCACTATCTTGTCTTGCTAAAGCAACTAGTATCAGTCCCTTAATAACACAATGCATTTAGATGTAAGTATGTGTATTGATGTGTATGTGCATAGCTCTGTATATGGATGCATTTTGGAATCCAGATTAGACCACAGCAGTACCACGTGTTTGTTGTTTTGTTTTGTTCATTTTTTATTTTAGATTTATTCAGTTTGTGTGTATGAGTGTGTGTACACCATGTGCATACCTGGTGCCTTTGGCGATCAGAAGGAGTTGAATTCCTGAAACTGGAGTTGAAAATGGTTGTGAGCCTTTGTATGGGTGCAAAGAACTGAACCTAGATCCTTTGCAAGAGCAGTAAGTGCTTTTAACTGCTAAGCCATCTCTCTATCCCCAGTACTATGTGTTTTGATTAATTTGAATAGATACAGTCTAATTTGAAAATTCTAGATCTGTATTTTTATGGATTACATATCTCAAAGGAAACTAATTTGAATTTTCCTTTTTGTATTTCAGAGGTCTCTTCTGTCAATTGTTTTTATGCTTTTAGTTAATTTCTAGCATGAATGTTGTAATCTATTATCTTGGGTCTTTTTGTTTCTTTTTTTTTGTTTTTGTTTTTAATTTTTTTAGACAGGGTCTCCCTATATAGCCCAGGCTGTTCTGGAATTATGTAGACCAGGCTGGCCTCAAACTCACAGAAGTCCTTCTGAATGCTGGGATTAAAGAGTACTAGTAGTAAAGGCATGTACCACCATACTCAGCTAGTTTTTCTTCTTACATAACCCTAATGTGTAAAGTCATGTGACCACAATGCCTAAGACCTGAGGTTTGTTCTTGGCAACAGAGCAGCTCTTAAGCATGTGGTGCATGGGCTAGTACTTGGTCATAAACCTCTTGCTACTGGCCTATGAAAGGTGTATAAATTGAGGATAAACTATAGATAGATATATAGTAATTCAGCATTGCGACAGCATTTAAGAGCCTTTCAAGTTATAGTTTCTGAGAGTATAGTTATGTAAAGAATTAGAAATTTAAAGAAGATGAGAAATCAAGATCTCTAGCATTGATAAGTTGCAAAGCCTCTTGTGTGTGCCACTGAAGTAAAGCCTGTATATGTAAAGAAGCAGATATGTTTAGAAGTAGTAAAAATGCACATTGTTGTATGAGTTATACTGGTGTGAATTATCTTAAACAATTTATAGATTTCTAAATTGTTAATTTTTGTCTTGTAGCATATTGTTTACAGACAGTGACCGAAGATAACCCAGAGCTCCTGAAATCTTTTGATGGCACAGCACTGCGTGTGCTGGAGTCTGCTTTGCTCTGCCCCGTCACCTCTATGGAGTACATTCTGCTGAAGACACTGGTGGCAAGTAAGGTTTAGCCAAATGATATATTAACTTGTAATTTATAGAAGTGGGGACCAAGGTTCAGTTATTCCTTAATTTCACTGCACCAGCTTTGTGCTCTGTCTGATCTAAAAATATCAGTATTAGAACAGAGACTCTTAACTGACATTGTTTTCCATAATTATAAAGTCTGAATGGATGTTTTGTTTCTTTTGTTTCTTTTTTTTTTTTTTAGACAGGGTCTCTATACTCTGTATAGCCTGGCTGTCCTGAAACTTACTCTGTAGACCAGGGTGGCCTGGAACTCTGATATCTCCTGCCTCTGCCTCCCGAGTGCTGAGATTAAAGGCATGCACCACCACTGCCTGGCTTATCTTTTCTTTTTATGTATGTGTGTGGTTGTATGAGCTTATGTGCCCCACATGCATGAAGGATCCTGAGGAACAAAATAGGGCATCAGGTCTACTGGAACAAAAGTTACAGACAGCTGAGAGCTGCTGCGTGGGTGCTGGGAATTGGACCTGAGTCCTTTGGAAGAGCAGCTGGTGGGTGCTTTTAACCCCTGAGCTATTTTTCTAGACCCAGATTTGTTTTCCAATTTATCAAAGTATTTTTCTCTAAAATAGAGGTGGTGTGGTTAGACTTTCCTCTTTGTTATGATCCAGTGAGTTCAGAAATTGACTTGAGTATCCTTTTTTTTTCTTTTCTTTTTTTTCTTTCTTTCTTTTTTTTTTTTTTTTTTGTTGTTGTTGTTGTTGTTGTTTTTCAAGACAGGGTTTCTTAGTTGTGACTCTGGCTGTCCTGGAACTCACTCCGAAGACCAGGCTGTCCTCGAATTCACAGAGATCCACCTGCCTCTGCCTCCCAAGTGCTGGGATTAAAGGTGTGCGCCACTACCGCTGGCTGACTCGGGGTATCTAAGACATGACCCACCACTTGCTCTTCATGAGTTCTTAGTCTCCCTTCTGTTTTTGCTCCAGTGTTTCTGAATACAGAAATAAGAAATGATCTGATAGTCAGTTGAGTGGTATATACTTTATATTTTCCTCTTGCTCCTGAGCTTTGTAGAAATTATTTGTTTATTGTATTTATTGTTTCTTGTATGTATGTAGCTATGCATATATGTATGCCCTGCATGCTTGTGGAGGTCAGAGGACAAGGTAGAGGCAAGATTTCTTCTGTTTCTGCCTCACTCTGAACTCCTTGCTAACTAGCTTGTTTACAAAACTTAGGGAGATTCCCGTTTCTACTTCCCAGCTCTGTGGAGGAGGGCTGGTATTACCAATGTAAATGCCTTTACTTACTGAATTGTCTCACTGAACCTCTTCTACAATTCACTGGTATAATACAAAGCATGTTGTTGCACATCCGATTCTGTAGGTCTCTTCATCCTGCAGAATGAAACTATCTACTAAATGGGAACTTTTCTAAACCTGCTCCCGTCCTCCATCTCTGGTCACAATCATTCTGCTTTCTGTTTCTGTGTATTTGACCCAAATAGAATAATTTATGATTGTCCCTTTACAACACTTACTTCACTTAGCCTAAGGTCTTTAAGGTTGTCTACATAGTGACGTGCATCAGTACTATTCTTTTTCATTTTCGAGACAGGGTCTTCTGTAGCTCAGGCTGGCCTTATATATATTTATCGTATATTCCGATGACCTTAAACTTGCTACACCTTGAGTGCCAGGAATATGGGTGTGTACTACCATGCCTAATTTATGTGGTGCTGGGAATCAAACCGAGGGCTTTGTGTATGCTAGGCAAGCACTCTACTAACTGAGCTATATTCCTAGCCCATTTTCTTCATTTTTAATGCTGAATATATTCCTCCCTGTGTGTGAGTGTGTGTGTGTGCTTGTCTGTGTCTGTCACTCTTTGAGGTTTTTGTTTGTTTGTTGGTTTTGATTTTTGAGACAGGGCCTCTCTGCATAGCCCTGCCTTTCCTGGAAGCCACTCTCTGTTTATCCATTCATCTTCAGATAGGCACCTGTGTTGCTTTCACCTTTCAGCTATTGTTAATCTTGCCACAGTGACCATGACTAATTTCTTCTAACCTCTGCTTTCAGTATTTTTTAGTTATACCTAGATGGTGTTTTTATTTTGTCATCACTTTTTTTGGAGACAGGGTCTCATATATTTCCCAGGCTATAACTCACATTGTAGCTGAAATTGACCCGGAACTTCTGACCCTCCTGTCTCCACCTCCTAAATATTGGGGTTACTGGTGTATAGTACCACCCTTGGCTTTGCAGTCCTAGGGGTTAAACCCATGGCTTTGTGCATGCTAGGCAAACATTCTACCAACTGAGCTACATCCCCATATTCTGCCATTCACTTAAAAAAGAATTCTGATTTTTTCTTGGAAGTACTATTTTATTTTGATAGAAAAAAGCCAAGAACCTACTTACTGTCTGTCTTCTATATGAGATTTTGGAGGATTTTTACATGCTAGTACACCTGTAAAACAAGAAGCTGTCAAGAAGAGCAACTTAGGTGAAGATGGAAAGAAACAAGGCACCTCCTGTCATTTTAAAAGAAACTTGATCAGTGTCTCTGGTGTATATTCTATACCAGAGAAAGGTCTGGTGTGCCAAGGCATAATGAACAAAGGCAGTGGGGATGGGTATTTTGAAATTATACCAGAGCCTAAAGACCTGACCCTGTGGAAGCTATTTTCCCTCACTACTATATAACGTGTTCTATTTAGTTATATTTCATTTATTTTTTTACTACTTAGCATTTTCTTTTATTATACCAAAATTGATCTTTTTATTACCCTGTCAGTGATAGAACCCATGTTTAATAAAGATTCCACAGGTAATTCCTTTGTGTTCGTGCTTATTTTTTTTCCAGACACAATCTGGAACCTAAAGGACATTATTCCATCTCAGAGTCAGGCAGAAACCATAAATGCCATACTGAAGATCCTGTCTGAAGTTCTGGAAATGAATGCTGCCGAGACAGTTGTTCAGATGAAGGAGGCTGAAACCCAGCGGTTAAAGGCTGCTGCAGAGACTGAGGAAACACTGGCAAATGCTAATGGTGACGGTGTGCTTGAAGATGATGAAATGGAAGAAATTCCTCATAAAAGAAAACCCAGAAGGAAAACATTTATTTCCGATTTACTTCCAGTGAGTCAGATTGATGGTCAACATGCATTAATATATCTATTTCCTTCAACAGGTGTTCTTATAGCATTACAGAAAAATATTACAGCCAACTTTTCAGTAAAAGTCATATTTTCCTGTTGATTCTCATTATAATATTAGGAATGTACGCCTATAGAAAAAAGAAACAAACAAATCTCTTGTCTAAAACAAAACCCTTCTGTGTGGGAGTTTTCTGTTGAGGCATACCAATCCTTTTGGAACACTTTAGAAATACCAGCCTGTCTTCCTGACTCTATCTCATTTCAGTTATCCATTGCCTCCTAAGCTGTCTTCACGATGATCTTGCTCTGTTCTGTTTGTTCTCAAATCCTTATCTCTTTTATTCCATTATTTATCTCAGCAGAGAGATAGGGCCAACTTTAATTTCCCCACCAACTGCGGAGCAGAAGGGGTTGGGGAATGAGTGGCGTCTTTATGTTAGCGTGATGTTTCAGAGAAGGTGCACACCTGAGACTTCAGCTTAGAAAGTGAAGGTGGATTCATGCTTTGGGAGAATGTTTTCCTCCAGGAGGCAAGAAAATAGGAAGGCAGGGAAGACCGAGTTGGGAAGGCACGTATTTCCCGTGCTGCTCATGTATGTTTGATGCTGCACTAGCCACAGATGAGATTCTTCCATCATATTTCCTGTGCATACTTGGGGATCTCACTTTCTTTTTTTGTTTTTGCTTTTGTTTTGAGACAGGGTTGTAACTCTGGCTGTCCTGGAACTCACTCCATAGACCAGGCTGGCCTCAAACTCAGATCCATCTGCCTCTGCCTCCTGAATGTTGGGATTAAAGGTGTGCTCCACCACTGCCCAGCCAGCTCCCTCTTTCTTAGGAAGACAGACACATAAGCCTGTGGTTGTGAGCCCTATGAACAGTGGTAGAATTGTAACCAAATTCCTGAGTTGTTTCTGTAAACTTGGTACATGTGATTCATCCAAATAGGAGAGCAAAGAAGGAAGCTCTCGGAGTCAGGGCAGGGCTAACTGAGCTGTCTGAAATGGTGAAGTAAGAGAATGTGAAGACATGGTAATGTTTAGAGAGCTCACTCAGTTGGATGGGTACATGAAAAGCAGAAGGCTGCCAAGGAAAATTGATAAGCCTTGGCTAGGAGAATACAGTTAATATCATCCCAGGGACAGTGCCAGGAGTGGCTTGTCCTGCAGGATTCATAAGAAATGAATTGGTGTTAACAGTTGTCTTGAGTCAACATCTTACAGTTCTGATTATGTTTACTCAGAATTCTTTAAATAGAATATAGCTCAAAGTAAATAATGTTTTCTTGCCTTTGCTTATGGATTTTGTTTGCTTGTTTGTTTTATTTTGTTTTAGCTGCCTTAGAAGGTGCTATTACAAGTGTGTACCACCATGCCCAACTCTTGCATTTTTGAAGTCTTAGGAAGCATTTCATGTTTTGTTTTGTTTTTAATTACATTTTTATTTTATAGGGAGGGAGGAGGCATGTGCATGCCAGAGAACATGTGTGGAGGTCAGAGGACAACTTGCAAGAGTCAGTTCTTTTTCTACCATGTGAGACCTGGGAATTGAACTCAGATCATCAGGCTTGGCAGCAGGAGCCTTTAACCACTGAGCCATCTCTCTAGCCAGCATAATTTAATCTTAGTGCTCTAAAGAAATCAAGCCTTTTATACCTAGAGCAGTTACATATGAACGACCAAAGGGTTGTGTTAAGTGCTGGAGTACATGCAAAAATGAGAAAGCCATCCGATCCTCAAGTTGCTTACAGACTAGAAATTGCCTTAAAAATCATAGTACCTCCTCTCTGAACATGGGACATGTCTTGGAAGCTCAGATTTAATCCTTGTCTCAGTTTGCTTGTCTCAACATATGAGCATTATTGAAAACCAGCAACAACGAAAGGAAGTGTGGCCACCCGCCTTGTCCAAAGGGAGACGTTTCTGAGGAATGCTAGTAGTGTTTCTTGGACATCGCAGGATGGTTGAAGGGTGGACCTGGAAAGTGCTTGGTTTCATATCCAGGTGTGGAAAAGGAATGTGATGCATTGGTGCTTTCAGCTGGACGTGTGGTACTCTCTGTTGTCCTAAGGTATTCAAGCATGCTGCTTTTCTACTCCATCTGCCCATCAGATATTAATGTTTTGAGACAGTCTGCCTGTGTTGCCCAGGCTGGCTTCAAACTCTTTGTCTTCACATCTGGAGTGCTGGATTGCCATGACACTTAGCTTCAGAAATGGAAATTGGTGTTAGCCTGTCAGGTAACTCTGAAGGATCTGAAACTGTTTCTGGGATTTAGACAGTGGTGTTTGTGTGTGATTCTTCTTGTCTGCAGTCTTGGATCCAGAAGGCTCCTAAAAGGAGTAAGGGGAGGAGAAACCCCCTCTGCCAAAATTGAGGGAGAAATTTCATTGTTTAAAAAAACAATTGTCTGGGCTGGAGAGATGGCTCAGTGATTAAGATACTGGCTGCTCTTCTAGTGGACTCAGGTTCAAATCCCAGCTGGCAGCTCAAAACTATCTGTGATTCCAGTTCAGGGGATCTGATGCCCTCACACAAATGCACACAAATAAAATATAATAAAAAATAAACAATTTAATTAAATTAAAAAAAACAATTGATGATTAATTTTTATATACTCCCTTCCTGGGATCACAGATTTAAGCATTCATGCTAGCCATATGTACTTACATAAGTATTTTAAAACTAGAGGGACTATGGACTGGGGAGATAGCTCAGAAAGTAAAGTGCTTACTCTTCTAAGCATGAAGACCTAAGTTTAAATATCCAGAACATAAGTAAAAAGCCATGTATGGCTGCATGTGCTTGTAACTCCGGTATTAGGGGTTGTAGACAGGTGGATCCTCTGAGTTCAGTAGCCAGCCAGTCTAGCTAAAACAGTAAGCTTGTGATTCAGTGAGAGATCCTGTTGGTGTGTCCAACATGGCTCCGGGGATGGGCCTGATTTGGGTAGTGAGGGAACAGACAGAAAGCTGGGATCCAGTGTCTAGACTCTCAGATAAAGAAACTGCAACACCCCAGAATCTCATTATGTTTATTATATAGAGTTGAACAGAGGGGTGGGGCCATTACATACTTACAGCTGAGCAAGGAGTTGGGGTTATTACATACAAATAAACAAGGAGACATTTTTAGCTAATCTTGGTTGGAACATTCTCTGTCGCAGAGCATTCTTCAGGCCATAAACATCTAGAAGTAGAAAGCTGTGGTGGACATTTTCTACACACACTATCACCATTCACACACGGGTCAGAAGGAAAGGCTTTGCCGTTTCCCCATGGGTCTGAGGTTCTGGGGTCCTTGACATGGCTGTGCCCACATCAGCAGCACGTATTTGTCACAAGTTATTGGAACTTGCTCAGATATTGTAAAGCTGCATGCACTATCTGTGCAGTGAGATGATTAGATAAATATAGTAGCTGATTTTAGATAAGACTAAAGTAAAGTAGTGGGATAGTTTGGCAGTGGATCACACATTGGCTTTGAGGAAATCTTTGCAAATATCCTGTGATTTGTTTATTGTATGTTTTTGTAACTTTGAAACCAGCCTGTAAAAGACAGCTTTTTGAACGTGTGAACAGCTGTAGCTCTCTAGAATGTAACTGCTGGCTTGATGTTACCTGTAATTCCGGTAGCTGCTAAATCCTTTTCTTGAGGTAGCCTGTACCTGTTAGCAGTTCTTGGCCAAAGCAATTGATATTTGAAATACCCTACTCCCTAGAATTTTCATGTTAAAAGCATTTGTTAATGATAGTGCTAATGATGAGACTTTAATGACTCTCTCCCACAGCTTTCAGCAATGGGGTGGTGGAACACCAAGCTCCGGATCATAAGTCATATGCCTTCCATGCTGGCACCTAATTAGCCAGCTGCAAGTCGAGGGTTGCTGAGCTATAGGGTTCTATTCATTATGCAAATAAGGACTCTGTGTCAATGGGGTGGTGCCTTTCAGTACTAATACACCTGGACGAAAGAGGCTTGAGGCTCAGCTTGTGGAGAAGCTGCAGCCCTTTGCCATTAGTCTTTCACGCTTGCATCTTGGAGCATTCCTTCTGTTCATTTACCCACACATGGCAAAGTTCTTTGTACATACATTCACTCAAGACTTCACTCAGATCTTCCTCTTCTCCCTACACCCTGTCTCAAGGCAGTAAGGCAGAGCATGATAGAAAAAGCCTGCTTTACCCCATGTGTGTATGTGCACCCAGGTCCTTACACCACTTACATACAACAAGCAAACGGCCTGAGGGTATTGCCAGTGGTAGCATGCATGCTAACTATGTTTAAGGCCCCGGGTTTAATACTGGCATACTGAAAGAGAAGGAGGGAAAGAGAAATACAATTTTGAGCTCATAAAATAATGTTTCCTCCAAGCAAAAACTGCTTTTGAAGTCTTAACTCATTACTCTAGATAACTCGCATGCAAGTCAGTTAGCCAGCCAGTGTTTAGGTGCCAGTAGAGTGCTAGGTGTTACCCTCACATGTGCAAGAAGTAAAAACTTACAGTGTGCTGAAATCCTTCATGCTGCTGGTAGCTTCTGCTGGAGTCTTGTCAGCTTAAAACCTTTAATTGCATCATTAAACTTAAAAGGGTATAACACAAATATCTAAAAAAAAGAACACATAATAAGCAGAAATGAGTATCCCTCTTTATCTCCTAGTATTATAATTTATCCAGTCTCCTGTTTGATTTCGTCTGTTCTGCCTCAGTTGCCCTCATGCTCCTGGTTACTTTGACACAAATCTCAGATGGGATAATAGCTCGAGGAATTTTTTTATGTCACTTGATAATAGTAAAAAGTAGAGGAATGCTCTGAGCCACAGTTACATAAAGGGAACGCTAATCTCAGAGTTTCTTCTGGCGTGGATCTGTCTACATTTTAAGTAGAGAGAATCCATAGCAAATCTATCTAGTGACAGTCTATTCTTAGATGAACATTACACACACACAAACCTGAGTAGAAATGGTTTTTTATATAGTGTTAGTAGAAAAAAATGGAATATAAATTCAGGAATTGTAGTCTGGTGTTTTTATTTGTTTTTGTTTTTTCAGGGGTAGGAGGTGCCCTAGGCATTGAACCCAGGACTGGATACACACACAAAGCATGCATTCTGTCAGCCATTCATAATTTTTGTTAAATAACATAGGCCAAAGTTGTAGATTAATTGTTAGACAAGGGAATTGTTGGTGGAATTTTATTTTTTGTTTGTTTGAGACAGAGTGTCACTATGTAGTTCTGGGTGGCCAAGAACTTGCTATGTAGAACAGGCTGGCCTTAAGCTCACAGAGATCCCTCTCCTTTTGCTTCCTTAGTGCTGGGATTAAAGCTATGTGCCACCATGCCTGGCTTGTCAGTTGCATTTTAAATGAGCACAAACATTCTGGAAAGGAAAATGGTAATATGTCATAAGGCCTATAGATATACTTTTAACTTAGGACCTAGTAAGTCTGAGGAAATAAGATATTTAAATACATTCCCACAGGGAATTGGCTGTAACTCAGCCCCCTACTCCACCCCAGGTTCCAAATCCTCAAGTGTTAAGTCCCTCCCGTGAAATGGCGTATTATTTACCTTCACCAGTGCACACCCTCCTACAGCTTTCAGTCATCTTTAGGTTAGTTTTTCATTCGTTTTGTTTTAAGATAGGGCTTCATGTATCCCAGGCCAGTCTCAAATTTACTGTGTAGCTGAGGATGACCTATAATTTCTAATCCACCTGTCTCTACTTCCCAAGTGCTATGATTATAGGCATGTGCCACCATGCACCCAGGTTGTGCAGTGTTGCAAATCAAACACATTCAAATTGTGAATGCTAGGCAAGCATTCTACCAATTGAGCTATATGTCTGGCCCCATCTTTGAATTCTTAACAATATGTAATGCAGTGTTGGATAAGAAGGGATTTCGTTTTCCTAGCTACTAAGTAAAGTAGCATTCAGTGCTGAGGATCAGACCCAGGGTTTGCACATTCTTGGCAAACACTCTACCACTGAGTTACATCCTCAGCCCTCTCAGGAAAATGTAATTGCTATATATGTAGTTGTTACATTACATGTTACAGCATTATAGAACGCTGACAAGTAAAGTACAGATGCAGTTTTCCCGCGGGTATTTTTGGTCCTAGTTTGGTTAGCTAGTCAGCTAGTGGGGTATATCTGTGTCTTGGTTCCTCTGCAGGAACGGTAAGCAGTAAACACTCTAGACCACTGAGCCATCTCTGCAGCCTTGTTTTCAATCCTTTTTGTTGTTATTTTGGTTTGTTTTTTGGGACTGGGTCTTTGCGTAGCCCTGGATGTCCTGGAACTCACTATGTATGACCTGGAACTCATAGACCTGCCTCTGCTTCTTGAGTGCTGGGATTAAATGTGTATGCCATCATGCCTGGCGTTTTTTTCCTCCCTCCACCCCCTCCCCAATCTTTAATAAGAGTTACTTTATACTTTATTTTTCATAGAAAAGCAGGGATCAGGGCTATCTGCTACTTTGTCAAGCACTATTAATTTAAGGCTTGTTAGTGTTTGCGGGTATGTTTGTTTAATTTTTTTGAGGCAGAATGTCAATAGGTAGCCCAGGCTGGCCTGAAACTCACTCCATAGACCAGGCTGGTCTCAAACTTGTAATTTTCCTGATTGCCACCGGAGTGCTGGAATTACAGGTATGTGCCACCATGCCTGGCGGGTAGAGTGTGTTGAATGTAGTCTTTCCATGAAGATGGCTAAAATGTGTTTGTTTAAGCACCAGGTGTCTGAAATGAGCTTATGTTTAGTCGTATATGCTGAGCTACTTCTTAACACATATGGTCAAAATTCAAGGTGAATATGCTTCTCTGCAACTAGGCAGCCCTGTGATGGAGGGAACCCAGTTAACAAAGACTTGTTCTACTGGCCCAAGAGGAAATCACAGTGCTCATTTATACCCCTGTAGCTTTTCTTTGATCTACTCCAGCCATCATGCACTCTATTCTAAGTGTAGAAATTACCAGTAGACTTTAAAAGAAAAAGAAAAAACCTTGATTTTTATTTATTTATTTTTTTTAGTCTACTGACAAGGAGCTGAGAGAAACCATGGCATTGCTCACAGCTCAGCAGACTGCTCTGGAAATTATTGTCAACATGTGCTGCAGTGAAGGTTTGCTCCCAGCTTACACTGGAGGTTCCCCAACCCAATTCCCACCCCTACACCAAGGGCAACTTCTAGGGGGTTTCTTTGATAACCCAGTTATGTCTGGTTTGCCCTCAGATCCCTCCGATGATGAATGGGAGGAGCTTTCTAGTAGTGATGAAAGTGAAGCCTTTATGGAAAACTCCTTCAGTGAGTGCAGTGGGCAGCTGCTGTCCCCACTGTGCCTGTCCCATGAGGTTCACTCCGCCATTACGAACTGCCTCATCCCAAAGAAGGTAATTCAGTTTCATCCTGGCCTCAGGGTGTGTGTGGGCATGGCCAATTCGAGTTGTTTACAGCTTATGTGTAAAGCAGAACTGACAGGGCTAGAAATGCATATGTATGGGATTCAGTCCTGACCACCTTAATTTGAAAGTTAAGTCAGACTTTTGTACAGAAGTCCTGTGTTTTATCTTTTCCTGTTTCCCATTCAAATCTAGGTTTTTGAGAAAACCGCTTCACCAGACAGTGTTGCAGTTGACATATGTTCTAGGAGCCCTACTTGGAAACCTTTGATTAGGAAGTAAGAACATTTTGATTTTCAGAAACATTTACCATTTTGTTGTTATGTGAAATGTTGGAATATTGAATAGAAAATGCTCCCGAGACCTGTCTTGGTATATACCCTGGAGAGTCTGCACCTCTTATGTGTTGCAGCACCAGTGTGAGAATGAATATTCACAGCTGTTGGGTCATAGTTGCTCCAACTTGGAAACAACCTTGATGTCTATCATGATCAAATGTGTAAGAAGTTGGCATTAAACAGTAAAAAGGATCTAAACTGAACAACTCATAACACGACAGAACTTGCTAAGTTGAGCAGAGTGAATAAGATGTAAAATATGTGCACTGTGGTTCTATTTGCACAAAGCACAAAGCTAGGCAACACTAAACTTACTTAGGGACACATATTAAGTGACTCCCCTATGAAAAAGCAAGAAAGAAAGCAGGCCTAGGATGCAGGTCTGTAATCTCAACTGTCCACAGCTGAACCAGGAGAGTCACAAGTTTAAGCCCTGCCTGGGCAACCTAATGAGAGCCTGTCTTAAGAGTTTTAAAAGTCATAAGTAGGCTGAATGATAGTTCAGTGTAGAGTGCTTGTCTACTGTGTGTGGTATCATGGGATCAGTTCCCGGGACAACAAACTAGAGATAAAAATGAAAAAAAAAAAAAAAAAGCAAGTTGTTTGCTATTCAAGGCTAAGTAGAGACTAATGACTCACAAGTGAGTTGTGCTCAGAGCCCTTGAGTTCTCAGGCACTTTGGCAGATTAACAGGTCACATTATTCTTCGTGGCCTGCCTCAGATTCCTTTGAACTTGTAGATACTCTTAGTCAGAATCTGAAGTTTGACACGGAGCCAGGCATAACGACTCTTAACTCTAATCTCAGTATTCAAAAGGATTGCAAGTTCAAAGCCAGAATAGGCTACATAGTGAGCTTCAGGCTAGCCTGGGGTATAAAGCAGGATGCTATGCCATAATCAAGAAGAAGAATAGTAAAAATGGGAAGACATATAGAATTCTAGTATGTCAACTTTGTCCACTTTGTTTGCAGAATGAACACTATTCAGTGTAGAGCCCTTGTGTGTCTCCAGAGTCTTGTGTCTCTCCTGGACATGGACCATCTGGGAGGAGCCCCGGCCCTTCAGTCACTTGCACAGCATCTGTCACAACTTCTTTTTTCTCAGCCAGGTAAATATTTAGACATTATAGTGAATGGCTACTTGGACATAGCAGAACTTTGAAGGGGAACTTGGACTCTGTAAATGGAGTGTTCTTATCATTTAACCTACAGAAACTCTTCCGAGACACCATCAGTCAAGTATTATTACCAGTGACAGTCAAAGTGTGCCAGGTGGCTTGTGTGTGTGTATGTATTTTAAAAGTAATGTTAGGTCAGTTTAAATGAATCGTAAGTATCAAGTCCTCATTAGGATATTTGAGTAAGTCTTTTTATTTATTTATTTATTTATTTTAACTTGAGGACTTCATACACAAGCATTTTGTATCAGCATCATTTCTACCCCCAATTCCTCTTGTCTTCTCCCCTTCACCCTCTCTTGAACTCATGATTCTTTCTATATTTAGCCTATTTCGAACATACACATGAGCAGAGATGTAGCAGGATGCTTTGTCAAGAAGTTTTCTGTCCTGTGCAGCCTTCGTTATGATTGGATGCCCCTTGGACTTCTGAGAACAGCTTAGGATCTAAAGGAGGCAATGGCCAGTTGACAATTGGTGGGATGGTTTAAGAGATGAGCTCCTGTTCTCCAAGCTTCAGACAGATAAGGACAGTTGCACATAGGTCCACAACCCACTGGTCCAGTCAGGGCTTCCCAGGTAGGATTGTGGTCTCCTCCCTAAAAAACCAAACAAACAGAACAGACAGAAAAGAAAACTGCTTCTCCCTCCTTCCGAAGCCATTAGCTATGGCTCCTCAATTACAGGTGGGACCTTGTGAATATTCCTCCATCCACATTGGCACATTGACTGGTATGGTCTTCACAGGTCTTGTGCTGGCAGCCATTTTGCTGAGAGTTCATAGGAGCAACATCCCTGTCCTGGTCAGAAGAAACTGTCTTGCAGCAGTCATCCGGGTCCTTGGGCTTTTACATCTTTCCTCCCCTCCTCTGTGATGTTCCCTGAGCCTTAGGTGAGGGAGTTGTGTTGTAGATGTCCCATTTGGGGCCCAGCACCCTGTGGTCACTTATTCTCTGCATTTTGACCACTTGTAGATCTCTACTAGTTTCTGCCTGCTGCAAAAAGATTTGATGAGATGTGAGATATGAATCTTCTTATGCATATAAGGATGAGTTTTTAGAAGGCAATTGGAAACTATTACTTTGGTAATATGGTAGTAGGTTCACTTCTAGGACCTATGACTTCTCCAGCCATGGGTTCTTGGCTAGGTTTACAGTACCAAGCATGACCACCCTCCAATTGATCAGGCTTTGTGTCCAATTAGATAGATGTTGGTTGCCCCAAGATGCAAGTGCCACTTTTGTGTTGTTGAGGGGTTGTTGAGGGGTGTGTGTGCGCGCACGTTTGGGACAATGTCTTTCTGTGTAGTCTTGGCTGTACTGGAACTCAACTATATAGATCAAACTGGCTTCAGACTCACAGAGATCTGCCTGCCTCTACCTCCCGAGTGCTGGGATTAAAGACATGTACTACTGTGCCCAGCTTGTTGAGGATATCTTGCTGGTCCTGTCATTGTGGTTTCCAGACTTTTTGGCTGGCTAGGGCTTTTCTCTCTTAGTGGCTTGCATAGCACCTCAACACTATGAGAGCTAGCCCTCAGGGAGGAGGCTTCTAGGTCAGCACCAGGTTGATTTCTCCCAAGTCCCGTGACTGCAGTGTGTGGTATTTCAGCAGTAAGGTCCACCCTGATATTCTGGCAGGCAACTAGGAGCAATGGCAGAGGTCTATATTGTTTTGGAGGTCTCCCCCCCCCGTTTTATTTGTATTGTAGTTTAAATTTAATTGGGTAGTACACATAGAATATGTAGCACAAAATTCAAGAGGTAGGGAGACAGGAAAGCCTCCCTCCTTTACTTTCCCATACCACTCAGTTCCTCTCAGAGACAACATTAATACACCTGTTCCATTTAAACATACACTTTCAGAGAGTCTCTGGAGATGAGCTAGACCTGGGGGTGGGGGTGGGGATGTAGACAGTGAATGCTGTAATACCACACAGCTCTACATCTGGCTTTTGTCTGACACATGTCTTCTTTAAACACCCTGGCATATAAGGAACCAAATCTCTTAGAACATGTCTCTTGTCTTAATTTCTGTGACAGTACCCTATCATCTGAAAATTAAGCTGTAAATGACAGAAATAATCATTTGAATAAAACCTGCTCAAATTGTTTTGTTTTGTCCTTTTTGAGACAGGGTTTCTCTGTGTAGCTCTGGCTATCCTGGAACTTGTTTTGTAGACCAGGCTAGCCTCAAATTCACAGAGCTCTGCCTGGTTCCACCTCCCCAGCACTGGGATTAAAGGTGTGTGCCACTATGGCAGGCTCAAATATTTTCTTTAGTCAGTATAAAATGTGAATTATACAATGTGGGAACTTTTAAAGACTAAGAGTAACACATCAATTTTGGATTGTCTGTTGGACACCAGGCTTTAGGAAATAGAGGAGAAACTCTAGTAAAGCCATTGTTTAGCACATGCTTCTTGGCCTCTGGCTTTACATCGTATACCGTCTAGGTCCTAGGGATACTAGAGCAAACAGGTGCGGGCGTTCCTGGTCTCGTGTTTAATTTCAGCTGTGAAGAAAAATATATAAGGAAAGAATGGTATGAGGTGCTGTGTTAAACATAAAGGGACTCTCTGGAGAGAGCACTTGAGCCAAGTTCAAATGAACTGAGACAGATCATATTTTGTCCAAGGTGTATCTAATCCTAAAGTTGGCCTATTATCTGTCCTGCAATAATTAAGTGAATTCCTTCCTTTGGTTCATACAATATCTGAAAATTAAAAGCCCAAAAGATATAATAAGCCTTGGTTATGATTTGTGGGGTGCTGGTAGGATGACTTAACTCATAAAAAGCACTTCCTCTGCAAGCCCGACTACCCCAGTTAGATATCTGGAATCTATGTGGAAAGAGAGAAAGGATTTCTGAGCGTTGTCCTTTGACCTCCATGGGTGTTTTGAAGCACATGTGCACCTGCACTTAAAAATAAAATTAATAAAATAAAAATTTTAAATTTATGTACCTGGTATGGAGTTGCATCTTTTGTGATCCCAGCACTTCTGAAGCTGAGGCAGGAGAATTGAGTTTGAGGCCAGCCTGGACTATAGGGAGACCTTGTCTTAGGAAAATTGTGGGAAGCTGCTTGTCTTTCCCCAGGCAACCTAAGGAGGTCAGAACTGGGACAGTGTCCCAGGCACCACAGGGCAGTTAAACCGTGACATCTGCTGCTGTTTAACAAATCTGCTCCAAACTTTATGACTAAAGCAGTAAGCTAGGTGTGATTAGGTGTACCTTCACTCTCTTCTCAGGATCCCAAGGCAGAAGGCTCTCTTGAGCCTATGAGTTCTAAAGCAGCCTAAGCACCACAGTGATACCTTGTCTCAACATTATTGTTCTCAAAGTTTCTCTGGGCCTGGAATTTAGGCAGAATGGTGAAGGTGATTTGTCTCCATTCCATAATGTCTAGGTAGTGATTCTTCACTAGGGGTACTTGCTCCTCTCCCAGGGGACATTTGGCAATGCGTGAGGATATTTTCAGTGGTTGTCTTGGTGGTTTCTCCTGGTACGCAGCAGGGATGCTAGGAGACATCCTGCACAGGAGCTTAAAACAGAATTATCTGGGCAGAGTGTCATATTGCTGAGGTGGAATCTCAACTAGACTATAGAGTCTCTTCTGGAAAACTTAAAGGATGTGAGCCAGAATTGTTTGAGATTTTGTTCACTTTGAACGCTCATATGTGACCTGAGCCTCCTCACAATGACTGGGGTCCTACGTTGAGAGTCCAGGGAAAAGCACACACCTGTGAGTCATCTGTAAGTCACATTGCTTGTTATGACCTAGCCTGTCATGGATGTGGGAAGTAAATGGTGAGATGTCAGAAGACGGTGCAGGACTGGACATACTTGCTAAACATTTTTAGAAATTATGATCCTAGTGTACCAGATGGATCACTCACCTGAGGGGCCCTCATTTGGCCTTGCCTGTGACTAAACTAGCTCAGTAGTTTTTTATTATTAGTCTGTTTGTCATGCATAGGAAAGTACAATAGGAAAAAGCAAGGGAAGGAAAAAAAAAAAAAGCAAGGAAAAAGCAAAGCAATAGGACAGACACCAGGAAGGTTTTGAGCGGTGGGCTTGTATTATCAAGAGCTCTGGTGTAGGAGAGGACTCCCCCACAGATCTGCCAGCACTACAGTGGAAACCTCAGAGAAGAGAGTCTCCCGCAACCTCTGGCCCAGGTTTATCCTCTGCCAAGTGTTAACCTAGTGAAAACCCAGCATCTTAAGTGAGGACCTCTGTAGGTCACTGTCTGTCCCTACTGCAGTCATCTTTCAGACTCACTTGACTGTAGTGTACAGACTGGTGAGTAAACATTTGGTTTAAATACTTTTATTGGGGATTGGAGAGATGGCTCAATTGATAAGCACTTATTGCTTAACTTACTTAACTTACTGCTCTAACTCCAGTTCTAGTGTATCTGATGCCCTCTTCTGGCCTCCTTGAGCATTGTATTCGTGGTGCACAGGCATATAGGAAGGCGAAACACTCGTCCACCTAAAATAAAATAAATCTGAGAAAAAAAAATATTTTGTTAATAACAGTGTATACCCTAACACTTGAGTGCTTTTTTTTTAATCCTGTTTCTTTTCCTGCAAAATAGTTTGACTTGAACAGAGGAAAAATTGCACTTCATCTTTGCATTTGTGGAAACTTTTTGTGTTTTAGATTTTGCTAAACATCCTGATTTTCTAGAAGCTATAAGTAGTGCTTTGAGGGCCCTTTTGCAAACAATGGCCTCCAAGAACATTCCACAGGTAAGATATTTTAAACTTAAGTGAAACTTGAAAAGATTCTGTGTTTCGTAAGCATGTTACAAACAAACACAACAAAACAAAAAGAAACACCTGTTAGAAGAGTTACAGTGGAGCTTGTGAAAAGACAAAGTGCTTGAAATAGAAAAGTACCTTCCCCTCCCCCGCCAGCCTGCAGCACCATAGGCCTGCCTTTGTATGATGCTTCTTAGTTGATACTTACACTGTCAACATTTTCTCTAGATATTGTTGGTCTTCTTCAAATATTTTATTCTATAAACTCTCACCTCTGTCTTCCTGATGCCTCTCTTAGCAAGTGTCTTATGTTTACTTGTTACTTTGTTTCAAGGGCGTTCCAAATGTTGAAAGCCCATGAACACCCACATCAAGTCTTCAGTAGTACAGTACCCCACCTCCTTGTTTGTTTGTTTCCTGTGCATTTCCAATCTTCTCTTTTAGAGTATTTTTAGGCAGATCACATCATTTCACCAATAAATTATCTGATTATGTATGTCTGACAGAAAGTTACGTTTTTAAAAATGAATATCCCAATATCATCTCTCCAGTTTTATTTTGTGTATAGGTCATTTTCTCCAGATTGCCTCAGCAGTGGCTTTTAATAATTGGTTTGTTCAAATCTGTATTTTTTTTTGGGGGGGGGGTTCAAGACAGTGAACTCACTCTGTAGACCAGGCTGGCCTCGAACTCACATAGCTCCTACTGCCTCTGCCTCCCGAGTGCTGGAATTAAAGGTGTGTGCTGCCACCACCTGGCTCATATCTGCATTTTAAACTGAGTGGGATGGCTCACACCTGTAATCTCAAATACTGGAGATGTAGAAGCAGGAGGATTACCATCAATCTAAGGTCAGCCTGTGCTATAAAATAAGATCTATTTCTTTTCTTGAGACAGGGTCTCTTTCATGTAACCCTGACACCACAGTTATTCTCTGATCTCCACACACATGCGCACATTTCCACCTGCACACACAATAATAACTTAATTTTTAAAATTAAATTATTATTTAAGCAAGTTTAGTCTGTTTTTCTTTTTAAAAGCCCTTTATAGAGATATTATTTCATATGCTGTACATTTCATCAATACAGTTCAGTAGTTTTGGTATATTCATATCTCATGTTTTCCTTACCCACCTTCCTTCCCTTGTACCATTTCACTTGGAAGAATCTGCTGTTTTGTTCTCGGGTCAGATTTGGAAGATAATATCCTATATTAAGGCCTACATCTGATTAGATTCAGGTTCAGAATTTCTTTGGCAAGAAAAATTAATATTGTTGTGTTTTATACCTTAAATCACAGATCGTGTCTTAAGTGTGTTCACTCAAAGGTTTTAGCAGACAGTGATCAGAGCTGCCCCAGGTCCTTTCATGAGGCTACACACTGGAGATACCCAGCTTTGTCTTCCTTGTAGTCCAATCTCTGGAATCCTCATAAATGCTGGGTCGTCTTGGCCTGCCTGTAATCCTAGAGCTCTGAAGGTAGAGATGGATTGCTGAAGCAAACTAGCCAGACTAGCTGTATTGGCAAGCTCTGGGTTCAACTCAGAGATCAGGTCTCAATGAATAAGGTAGAATATAATCCAGGCTCTCAACATAAACCTTGGTCCGCAACACACTGCACACAGGTGCATGAACACCTGCACATATATGCACATATGTTGTGTGCCAAAACTTTTCCTTGAGAGTAGAAACACACGTGTTTACTCAACCCAGATAGGAACCAAAGTATGGTTCCAACAAAGCCTAATTTTAATTTAGTGAAAGGATGAAGTTTTGGGGTTACTTACAGGAGCAGAAATGACTCACAGACAGCTGCATCAGCAAAGCCCACTCCAGTACCTGGCGCAAACTGTCCTTTTCAAGTGACTCAGTTGGTTTAAACCTCTTCCAGGCAACTTGGCTGGTTCCTGCCTCTTCCAGGCAGCTGGTCTAGTCTCAGAGTCTCCTTTGCAGCTTTTCTCCACTGAGGGTCTAGTATTTCTTTGCAACTCAGCTTACCTGAGAGTCTTTGCCACTTGGCCCCTTTCCATCTGAGTGGGATTCAGTTTTTTGCTTACTCTGGCAGGGAGGGACCTAGTGAATTTGGTCAGTTTCAGGGACTTCCTGAAGCTATTTTGAATGTTTGCCTTCCTGTTTAAAGAGTCCCCTGCAGGATGGACTGTTTGAATCTCAGAGGAAACTGTTACACAACACCCACCCACATGTGGACACTCATAAACACATGAGATACTTAAGTAAATAAGTAAATCTTGGAAATATTTTTCTTCTCTCAACAGTGTATGACACCTGAGCAACTGATGACACTCTGCAAAGCAGGCATTCATAGTAGTAGCATCGGGGTTAGAGTGAATGTCGTCTGCATTTTGGGGATCACTGGTAGTGTCCTAGCCAAAGAAGATGGCACACTTGAAACTCTTAAGGTAAACAGTTTGTTTCTAACCTAAAATACTCAGTAAGTAGAAATGGGGAGGAGCTCGTAATAAGACATTATATGAAGAAATCACTAATGAAGTTATTAATAAAATGTGCCCTTTGGCTTTATTAAATATGTATTAAATTTGAAAAGGTAAGCCTCGTTTTCATTTAACTTTTCTCCAGATGTGCTTTCTTAAAAATAAATTTGTTTTTAGCATAAAGCCAAATGTGAGTGTCAGTGTGCACATGTGCATGTGTGCGCGTGCAGTTTGTTTTTGTTTTCCAGACAGGGTTTTTCTGTGTAGCTCTGGCTATCTTGGAACTCTTATCTGTATACACCAGGCTGGCCTCCAACTCAGAGATTCACCTGCCTCTGCTTCCCAAGTGCTAGAATTATAGGCTTGAGCCACCTTGTCCGCTGTAAAAGTACTTCTTAACTTGCTAAAATTATAGTGATTTGTAATGTCTTTAAAAACCATGTTGGCAGGCTGAGAGATGGCTCAGCAATTAAGAGCAGGGGTTCCAGAGGAGCCGGGCTCAACTCCCAGCACCCACATAGGCAGATCACAGCTGTCTGTAATCCCAGCTTCAAGGGACCTGGTATCTCTTGACTCACCAGGCACTGGCAAGTGCACATACCCACATGCAGACATAGGGATAATTAAAAAACAATAATAATAAGTCTTAAAATTAAAAAGTTTGCCGGGCAGTGGTGGTGCACTCCTTTAAACCCAGCACTCAGGAGGCAGAGGAAGACGGATCTCTGTGAGTTCAAGGCCAGCCTGTTCTACAGAGTGAGTTTCAGGATGGCTAGAGTTACAGCAGGGAAACCCTATCTCAAAAAAACAAAAATAAATAAATGAATAAGTAAGGAAAATGGTACATGCATTTAGCAAAAACATGTAGAAAAGTAGAACAAAAAGTGTAAATGACACTATGCCCCCATCCTAAGCTTCCTATTCCTGTCTCTAAAGGTATAGATACCACTTACTGGTTCATTCCGCACAACTTTATTGTGTGTATAAGGACAGGTGCACACATACTACGGTGTGTGGATGCGTATGAGCACGTAGGTCAGAGGACCAACTTTGAGAGTTAGTTCTCCTTCTTTTGTGAGTCCCAGGAGTTGAACTCAGGTTTGATGAGTGCAGGCGTCATACATCTTTAGTCCTGCTTTACTGTATCTGATGAGCTGCCCCTCTGACATGTTCCAAGTGCTTTTGATAAATACATTCATAAATGATTGCAGTTGGCTGTGTGGCATCTCCTGTATGTGTAATTACTTCCGCTTCACAACCTAAGTTGCTAAGGATCATTTTAATGAAATTCAAGTTTGAAAGTATTTTTCATTTAGACAAAATTTCGTGAATTTTTTATGCCCATAGCAGATTAAATTACTATTCTGTCGTAGTATATCATATAGTTTCTTTGCTGGGTATGTTAAAGTAAATAAAAGACATCATGATATTTTGCCTCTGTTAATTCAATATGTGTCTGTTAACTTCATGTAACTGTCATTATTGCACATTATACAACTAACAGTGTAATACCTGTTCCATACTCATGGTTTTCCACTTGTCTGAAAGATAATCCTTTTAGTTTGTTTTTGCAAGTAAAGCCCCTAAGTTATGTTGCATCTGGAATCTTCATCTCTCTTATCCAGAGCAGTTACCTTAGCACCACCTGCTCCTCTGCACCTCCTGGAACAGCCATCACATAGATCGTGTCTTATTGCTTCCTTAGTCCTGTTCCTGTCCACTGTAGTTCCTGCCAATTAAAAATTAGCTCCAAAGTCCAAAGCCCAGATTTGATTTCATACCTTTTTTTCTTCTTTTAATTCTTTGGAAATTGTGTCCATGTATACAATGCTTCTTGATTATACTTTCTGACTTCTTCCTCCAACTGCCCTTCCCCTCCCCTGTGGTCTATTCTTTTCAATAAGACTTTTTCATATATGTAGGTATATGTTTCATAGTACATTGTAGGTTACTAAGCCTAATGCTATCATAGAGATTATTTGTACTGCTTATATTAAATGGAGAAAATTAGACTCCAGAGATGTTAACTGACTAGCATGGTACAGCTGGACTTTGGACCCATATTCTGACAGTCTCCATCCCCTGTCCCCATAACAGGTAACATATCGCCCCTGACAAAATAGTAGAACTATAATCAGGTTATTCTGGAAGAGGCCTTTGCAGGTTGCGAATGTTCTCATCATTAGCTCACTAATGTGGAGGGAAAAGAAAGAACATATATCAAAAACAGTAGCCAGGCTTGGTGGCAGATGTCTGTATTCTCAGCACATGGGAGGTAGAAGCAGGAGGGTCAGAAGTTCAAGGTCATCCTCCACTGTAATGATGAATTTGAGGCCAGCCTAAGTGGCATGAGACCCTGTGTCAAAAATAAAACAAAAAACATAGTGAAGAAAAATGAGAGTGTCACGTTTTATTTCCATTTTGTGCTTTGTTTTGTTTCTCTTTTGTTTGTTTGAGACAGGGTCTCACTATGTAGCGCTGGCTGTCCTGGAACTCACAGAACTCTGCCTGCTTCTGCTTCCTGAGTGCTGGGATCAAGGGTAGTGGTGATTGCTGTTACAAATAAGAAGCCTTCTGAGGAAGGCAGAAGGAAAAATTTAGTAGTTTCCAAAATCAATTTTTTATATCATTTTATGGACCTCAGTTTGCTTTATTTGGCAATATAAACTATAGCATGTTTAGCTTATCTTGATCACATGCTTGGTATATTCATAGCTGTATGTGACGTCTTTGGACTTTTAAAGGTTTTCATTCTTCCCTAGTATTTTTGTATGAAGTAGAATTCGGGAGCTGTTGGCACATTTGTCAGTGCTCATTTTGGAGACTGACCTTTATTGTCTTGTATTTGCTTTTTCTAGAGCATTGGATGCTTTCTGCTGGAAGTCGCCACCAAAGACCCTTCCCTCGTGGTAACAGGAGAGGCTTTGGATGCCCTCTTTGACGTTTTTGCAGATGGTGTCGAAGCTGAAAAGGCTTCAGTTCAAATTAAATTGTTATCAGCTTTGAAAGAATTCCAGCCAGTCTTCAAAATGAAGGTTTGTAGCTGCTTTCTTTATAAATGCCCAGGTCTCAGCAGCTCTGGGGAGAAGGGCCAAGCGGCTTACCGGGTGTGTAAGGAATTCCTGTTAAGTCTCAGTGATTAACCTAGCACTCCCATCCATAGCACGCAGTGAAATGCTTGTTGGCTGAGTCATGGCTCCACAGAATGGTGCTGGTTGCGGTAATTGGAACCACAGTGGCATCTTGACAAGTTCTTCATGATGTTAACAGAGCTTTGTGATTCAGAAATGTTGTCTGTAGCTTAAAAAGCACTTTTGTATACTTTTAAATTTTGTTTTATATGGTATAATGTGCTGTATGCTGGCTTCACCATTGAGGGTATTACCCCTGGGGGAGCAGGCATCTGCAGGGTGTTCCCATGTAACGTGGCTGTCACTGTGTTAGCTGAATAAGAGAACAACCAAGAGTTGTTGAACCAGGGCCTTGTGCTGTGCATGCACTCTCTCCCCGAGGTACACCCAGCAGCTAGGAACTTTAGGAACAAACTTGAATCTGTTTTAGAAGGCTTTTGTTTTGTTTTCCTTCCTTCTGTCCATCTGTCCATCCATTCTTCCTTTTAGGAATCCCATGTGCTAGACAAGCACTCTAGCACTGAGCTATAACCCCACCCCCACCCCCCAAAAAAAGTTTAAAAACATTTTTTTTCCGTTTTAGATATATTTTCAAATGGTGTTTTTGCCTGCACATATGTCTGTACACCATGTATGTGCAGTCCTCATGAAAGCCTGAGGATGGTATCAGATCCCCTGGAGCTGGAGTTAAAGATGGCTCTGAGACACTAGATAGGTGCTTTGAATCAAACCTGGGGTTTCTGGAAGAGCAGCCAGTGCTCCTTAATCTCTGAGCCATCGCTCCAGCCCCATTGGTCAATGTTTCTTTAAGCAGAGACAAATGTTTCTAAGATTTCTCCCTTTATCATCCAAAAAATAGCATAACATAACCACATTTCTGCTTTTCTTGTGTTTTCATACCGGTACACGGTGTCTGCATTGTTCATTAAAGGCTGTTAGATTTCTACAGAAGGAACCTTTGAGATAAGGAGAACAAAGTTTACCCCATTTCTCTGCAGCTGCCAGCAAAGCAGATTAGGTAGAGTCATCAAAACCCTCCAGATGGATGTGGTGGTACCAGCCTCTAATCCCAGAACTTCGAGGTGAATTATGAGTTCCAGGCCAGCCTGGACTGCATAATAAGATCCTATCTCAAAAGATAAATGAATGAGAATTGGAAATAGAGTATGTGTTTAGCATTTGTGAGACCCTGAGTTTAATCCCCAGCACTAAAAATAGAACAAGAACAAACTCTGAGGAAGCAGTGCTTCAAAAGGCTTTATATAAGCTCTGAACTGGGAAAACAACCTGGGACTGTGGAAGGGCCTGTTGACGGGCCTGATTTTCCTGTGTACTATGCGTTACTATAGTAATAACATTTCACTGGTGGATTTTTGTTTTTCTCTACATAGAAAGCCCTAGTGAAATTTCTTTATTAGCCAGAGGCTAGTATATAGCTCAGGGTTTGAGGTTTTCTTATTTTGGTTTTGGTTAGTATGCTGGAGATGGAATCCAGAATTTTATAGATGCTAGGCAAGTAGTGTATTTAACCTACAGTTTAAAATGAAGTCCATTTGTGTAAAATGGAAACACAGTTGCATTAAAGGTCTCAAGTTGCATTTGTAACTCCATGGGTGGACTAAAGAATTTGTGTAAAGCCTTACTTCTCAAAGGTCTGCCACCAGTACCCGCAGCATCATCTATTGTCTTGTTCAGAATATGGATTCTTAACGCCCAGCAAAGCCTCTGAGTTAGAAGCTTAGTAGGAGTCCCAACCCATTCTGTAGTAAATGTTCCAGATGGTGTCTAAAACTTGAGAACTGGTGTGTTTAAGATTAGAGATGAGATGGTCACTGTTAAGAACACTGACTGCTCTTCCAGAGGATCTAGATTCAATTCTTATCTCTCACATGACTACTTAAAACTGTCAGTAACTCTAGTTCCAGGGAATCTGGTAGCCTCTTTTGGCTTCTTTGGGTACCGCGGGTATGTGGTGCACAGGCATGCATACAGGCAAAATGTCCTACACATAAAATAAAGGACCTGGAAAGATGGCTCAGTGGTTTAGAGAACTTGTTGCTCTTGAAGAGACCTCGCTTTGACACCCAGTATATACATGATGGCTCACAACCATCTTAATTCCAGTTCCAGGGGATCCATTGTCCTATTCTGACCTCCATAGGCACCGGGCACTCATGTGGTACACATATATACATGGCAAGCAGAATTTTCATACAAATAAAATTAAATAATTTTTCATTAAAGATAAATAAAAGTCTTTAAAAAAAAAAAAGACTAGGGGTGGGTTATAATTTGTATTCCATAAATTTTAATCTTTTTATCCATGGCTCTCATTTTTGTAACTTTTCTCCCCTTTGGTGTTTTGGTTTGATTTGTTTTGGTTTTTTGAGACAAGAATTTCTCTTTGTGATAGTCCTGCTTGTCTTGGAACTCACTCTGTAGACCAGGCTGGCCTTGAGCTCACAGAGATCCACCTGCCTTTGCCTTCCAAGTGCTAGGATTAAAGGCGTGCACCACTATGACTGGTTTGGTTTGGTTTGGTTTGGTTTGGTTTGGTTTGGTTTGGTTTGGTTTGGTTTTGAGACAAGGTCTCTCTATGTCACCCTGGCTGTTCTGGAACTCACCATGTAAACCACACTGGCCTCACACTCACAAAGGTCCATCCGCCTCTGCCTCCACCTCCGAAGTACTGGGATCAAAGCTGTGGTATTGGCTTGTAACTATTTTAATGCATATTCAGCTGGGGAGATGGCTCAGTGGTTAGAGCATTCACCTTGCAGATGTGAAAACCAGGAGTTAAGATTCTAGGTCAGCATTTGCCCACTAAAATGCTGAGTGGAATCCCAGCCTCAGAAGATAGAGGCAAGCAGATGATCCCAAGAACAAGCTGGCTAGTGAGACTAGCCAGAACAGCAAGCTCCTGGGTTTGATTGAGGAATCCTGCCTCAGTGAAAATGGAAAAAGAGAAACGTGCACATTAATCTGGAAGTAAACTTTCATTATATTCTTTGGAATGTCTTGAATATAAAAGTTACTTTATGTAAATGAATTAATAATAGATAACAAATCAGGTGGTATATTTTCATTTTCTCTGACTTTTTCCTCATCAGATACGAAGAGAAGGGAGGGGCAAATATAGTCCAGATCAGCTGTGTGTTCTTGACAACGTGAAGATGAATTTGAGGAGGTTTGTTGCTTACCAGGAGAATGTTGAAAAAAGACTGACTTCTTAAACCATCAGGAGGACCAAAGAACAAGAGAGAGAGACTGCTTCTCCCGGTGGATTTAATGCTAAGAATACTAAAGGGTTTCCTTTGAATGTATATGCTACCAAAAGGCTTCCCTCCCCTCCCCCCTTTTTTGTGAGGCACGTTCTCACTAGATAGCCCTGCATGGCCTGAACCTCACAGAGGTCTACATGCCTCAGTTTCTTGATTGCTGGGATTTAAGGCATTCCACATCCCACCTGGCCTCCAAAAGCCATTTTTTAATGCCTCTGTGCTGGATATTAGTTTGAAGTTGAGAACCTGTATGAAACACATGTTAAGGCCAGAGCTTTCTGGCTTTCTGTTATATCTTCAGCATATTTTAGCTACTGGAAACAAAGAGTGGAAATATACCAAAATCTCAGGTGTACCTGAATTTTCCTTCTTGGTGCTAGGGGTGGCATTCAGGACTTTGCTCCCGCTAAGCTAGTGTTCTACCACTAACCACACCCCTAGCCCTCAAGTGGTTCTCAATTACTGTGGGCAGTAAAGAGACTTGAAACAATTATGTCCTTGAATTTTCCAAGAAAAGAAATTAAGTCATTGCTTAGGTGCTCTTTAAAGCCAGTATCATTTTATATGAGCTAAATCTTAACTGATATATGAAGATAGGATAAATATGAAGATTATAAAATATTTTGGTATGAAGTACTGTATACCAATTATGAATCTTTTGTGAAGTAAATGACTTGAATTTGTCGTTCTCATTTGGTAATGAGCTAATGAGGTGACTACATCCTGTGCAGGGGATCTGATATAGAATCAGAATTAGTAGAAAAGGCTGGGCATGGTGGCGCTCACCTTTAATCCCAGCACTCAGGAGACAGAAGCAGGTCAATATCTATGTTCAAGGCCAACCTGGTCTACAAAGTGAGTTCCAGGCCAGCCAGAGCCATGCAGAGAAACCTTGTCTCCAAAAAAAAAAAAAAAAAAAAAAACGATTAGTATAAAATATTTTTGAATAAATAACTTTTAACTGGATGTTTTGTGTGTCTTACAGATTATTTTTCATAACCCAAGTATACACTTTCCTGGGTAGTTTGCTTTATTGTCAGAGCTTACAAAAAGATGACAGCATGACTTTGTGGTGCGACCTCTCATTATCCCTGAGAAATGAGGGTAACAGATGAGGCTCAAGCTGGGGCTCTAGTGCTGCTGCTTCATCCATCCATTTACCTGATAAGAATCTCAGTAACCGTGATGAAAAGCTCAAAATACAATGCAGGCTATAATTTCCCCCTACTTCTGTGGTTGCACCAATTACTTACTAGTATTGCATTTCATGTGCACTGTGGCTTGATAAACAATTTTTCCGTCTAGTATAGATTGTTGGAAAGCCATGATTATTGGTTGGTTAGTTTTGAGGAGTCACCAAGTTCACGAGACCCTGAAAGTCAAGATGACTGGATTTTCCAGTGGGATGGGAAATGAAAATGGTCTGTCATACACAAGACTCTTACTTCATTCTCCTGGATGATGAGATGATGGCTCTGTGTGTTTCATGATCACTGCATCTAAGTCTTTGACCTAGTTTTTTTTCTATGTGTTTTTTGAAAGGATTGTTTTTTTCCAGCGAGACATAACTTTATATGAGTTCAAGACCAGTCTTGGCTAAACAGTAAGTTCAAGATTAGTTTCAGAGATCTTCTGCCTCAGATATTTGTCATACCCATTTCAAAGAGAATAGCGTTTAGGATTCTGTTCTTTCCCATGCTTCCCAAACTGAGAGTAGACGGTCAAGCAGAGGGCACACAGAGGTATTTGTTGAGGGAATGAGAGTTGTGAGTTTATTAAGCTGTAATGTAGGTCCGTCGCCCTGAAGCTCAGCACAAGGTGAGGTGGTGCATTGTTACAACCTCCTAGGCTCTAAGGCAGGGTGAGGGTGGTTCAGCCTGAGTTGTCATTCAGCTTTGCCACTGTAGCAACAGGGAAATGGAAAAGACCTGAATACATTCCCCACTTACAGCTTCTTACACAATAGCTAAGTAGTTTTGCAAGTGTTGTTCACAGGACAGTGAAGTAGAGCAATATTTAGCAAGGATGATGACACCATCCTGTAGTCCTAGCACTCAGGAGGCAAATGCTGGATTTGAGTTGAAGGCCTATCTAGGCTACCAGATCCCTGACAAGGAAAGAAAAAGAAAATCTGTAAAGTAATGTATTTGAAAATCTGGAAACCAGGCATAGTGGCACATAACTTTGATCTCAGTACTCCAGAAGCAAGGGCAGGCAGAGATCTTGAGTTCAATGCTAGCCTGGTCTACAGAGTAAGTTCCAAGGCTATACAGAGAAACCCTGTCTCAAAAAGGGGGGAGGGGGGAATTAGAATTGTACACCAGAACTACTACAAACTATTTTAAGTGTTGAACTAAATGTGCCTGGTTCCCTTAACAGACCAGATGAAGGCATTTGTTTGCCTGGAACTGGAGTTTCAGGTGGTTGTGCTCCTCCTTGTAGATGCTGGAAACCAAACCTGGGTCCTCTAGAAGAGCAGCCAGTGTTCTTATTTGCTTGTTTGTTTATTATGTTTGGTTTTTTGAAATAGCAGTGTTCTTAACCAGTGACCCATCTCTCCAGCCCCACATTAGTTTGTTTGGAGACAGGTTCTCTCTATTTAGCCCTCCCTGCCTGACCTGGAACACCCAGAGGTCTACTTGTCTGCCTTCCAGATGTTCTTATTTTGAAAACTAATGCAATGAGGCTGGTCTTGAGCTCTGGTCTGCTTCCACATTCTGGGCACTAAGATAATAGATGTGTGCTGGGCAACAAATCCAGGGTTTGTTTGTTATTCTGTTTTGTTTTTGAGACAGGTTCTTTCTGTGTAACACAGCTGGCTTTAACTGGTGTTCCGTGATTCTCAGTCTTCACATGACCACTGATGTTCTCTGCCACTTATTTATAGAGGCAGGAAAACCATATAACAAAAAATCTTATATTTTCTGTCTATTTTAAATCTTTTTCAGCTTTCCTTTTTTTTTTGGACAGTCTCCCTATGTATCTCTAAGTGACTGACCTAGAACTCATTCTGTAGACAAGGCTGGCCTCTAATTAACAGAGTTCTTCCTGCCTCTGCCTCCCAGGTACTGGGATTAAAAGAGTGTGCCAGCACACCTGGCCAAACCTTTTGCATTTTTTCATTCAAATTTTAAAAATTTATCATTGTATATGTGTATAGTGCATTCATATTTGAGGATATGTGACAGCATGTGTGGAGCTCAGAGAACAGCCTTATAAAGTTGACTTTTCCTTTTCACCTTTACATGGGTCCCAGAACTTAAACTCTAGTCACTAGGTTAGTGTTGCCAGCAGGATACCTACTAAGCCACCTTGAGGTCCCAACTTGTAACATTTAAATTTTTTATTTATTATTATGTGTGTGTTTTTGTGTGTGTTCATGCCACAGCACTCATGTGGAGGTCAGAGGACAACTCGCAGGACTTGATTCTTCTGGGTCCTGAGGTTAGAGCTCAGGTCCTCCGCTTGAGTGTCAAGCACTTTCTTAACCTCTCAAAGACAATCTCAAAAAAAAGGCTAACATGAGGATAATGGTGGTGCATGCCTTAATCTCAGCACTTGGGAGGCAGAGGCAGGAGAATCTCTGAATTAGAGGCCAGCCTGGTCTACAGAGTGAGTTCCAAGGCAGTCAGAGTTACACAGAGAAAGCCTGTCTCAAAAAACAACAAAAAATTGTTCTCAGTGCACCAATCCAGCCAGATAAGTGTAGCTCTTACCCTTTATTAAAGAAACTTCTTTTTGCTACAGATGAAGGCTATTCTAGAGATCACAACTGGTCGAAATGCAGAGAAAAGGTGACTATGAGGAACTTGGACCAAATGGTAACATCTACAATGCAGCCCTACCTAAGGCTCAGAGAAAGTTAAAAGACTAGAAAGACTGCAAGGGCCAGAGAGGACTAGGAAGTCTGGTTGTGTCCTCTAGAGATGACAGATGCCGCACCCACAAATCTCAATAACATGATTGCCTAAATCAGACTGGAACAATGACAACACCAGTTGACATACCGGTGTGGAAGAGCTATAGGCAAACGCATGGCTGCTGGGAAAGGGAGAATACATTTTCTCCAGGGACAAGCCTTCTGGTAGGTTATTCAGTACCAAGTGGTCAGCCCTAAATACACACAAAAGAGCAACACTAGATGACTCAGCAAGTTTTACACACACACACACACACACACACACACACACACACACACACACACACACATGAGAGTTGTGAATTTGAGAGGGAGTTGGAGAAATGGGAAGAACTAAAGGGAGAGGAGGGGGTGGAAGTTATATAAATAATAGTATTTATGTATGAAATACTGAAACATTTTTTTAATTAAGAAAAGTAATTGTCCCAGGCTAGTGATAAGGTTCAGTGGGTGGATGCTTGCTGTTTGATGGTCTAAGTTTGATCCGTATAACCCATGATGGAAGGAGAGACTCCCAAAAGTTATCCTCTGGCCTTCATGAATGACATGAGACTTCCAGGCCCACACTCATACATGTCATACATACACATAATAATTTTTTTTTTTCTTTTGAGTTTTCAAGACAGGACTCTAGCTGTCCTGGAACTCACTCTGCAGACCAGGCTGGCCTCAAACTCATAGAGATCCGCCTGCCTCTGCCTCCCAAGTGCTGGGATTAAAGGCATGTGCCACCACTGCCAGGTCAATAATAAATTTTTTAGAAGTTCTCTGTCTTGAATTTAAGAACCCTGTAACACTTCTACATGTCATTCCCAAGAAGCAAGCAATAAGTAGTTCCTGCCTGTGGCTCTTGAGTCTCGACACACAAAATCCCGTCAATTCACAATTCAATTCCCTCCTGAGAACAGTGAAAATGGTAGGGGAAGGAGAAAAAGTAAAATAGGAAGGGCAGAGATGGACAATGGCTCCACACCCAACACCCCATGAACTCAGTCCTCTCCACACTGAGAAGGAAGATGGGGAATCTGGAATAGAAACACGGAAAGCCAGAGGCTCGTGATGGATAGATCCAGGCCCCACAATTAATTTCTGGTGCGCGGTGTGGCTCAGGAAAGAGTTGCAGAGAACGAGCTAGTGTCCTGCTTGATTGTGTTAAGAAAAAGAAAGAGGGGCGCTACCGACTGATCCCAGGAACTGTGGCCAAAGAAGAAAGGCTGGATGTAAAAGCTACTGCCCTCTTGATTGGAGTGATGTTCTCTCTAATGAGATTAGAGAACAAATTAAGAAATATAAACTCTGTTTCTAAGATTTGGCCCAGCAACAAAAAGCTCAGCAACTCCCTTTTCATGTTTTGAAGAGTAGCAATGCAGCAAGCACAGCTCAGCTCCGAGACCCCTTGCATCGTCATCATTATTATAACTTGTTTTATGTATACTGGTGTTTTGCGCGGATGTGTATGTATGTGTGCCACGTGCATGCCTGGTACCCTGAGAGGCCAGAAGAAGGCATCAGATCCCCTGGATTGGAGTTACAGATATTGTGTGTCATCATGTGGTTGCTGGGAATAAAACCTGGGTCCTCTGGAAGAACAGCCAGTGCTCTTAAGTACTGAGCCAGCTCTCCAGCCCAATCCCACACACCCTGAAGAACACACATGTTTTAGCAAAGGAGGGCATTTTCAGATGGTCAGAAGAGCCTCTGAGAAACAGATCTCAAAGCCAGGCAGGGGAGAACACACCTTTAATCCCAGCATTCGGGAGGCAAAGGCAGGCAGATCTCTGAGTTTGAGGCCAGCGTGGTCTACAGAGTGAGTTCCAGGACAGTCAGGGCTACATAGAAAAACTCTATCTCAACCAAAAGAAAAAAGAAAATAAAAATATTTCAAAAGAACTTGCCAAAGGCACCATGTCAAAGAGAATCCTAATAAGGTTGAAGGGAACACAGCAAGCATCTGGGAGCATGGCAGCATGCAGGCAAGTCCTAGAACATTAGCTTAGAGCTACATCCTGATCCATAGGCAGAGGCAGAAAGAGACTGGTCTTGGCATGGGCTTTTGAAACCTCAAAGCCCACCCCCAGTGACACATTTCCTCCAACAAGGCCACACCTACCCTCACAAGGCCACACCTCCTAATCCTTCTCAAATAGTGCTACTCCCTGGTGACTAAGCATTCAAATATATAAGCCTATGGGGTCTATTCTTACTTGAATCACCATAGCTGGTGAGACAGCTCAGCAGCTCGCCACCAAGCCTAATAACCTTCGTTCAACCTCTATGAGTTGTTCAACAACCAAAACTTACTCTGAACTCCATATGTGTCCCATGGTGCATGAGAAACCAACACACAATCAATCCACCAATGTAAAATGAGTTTTCATTGAAAAAAACAAAGGACTGGCAAAATGACTCAATGACTCAGCAGCCAAAGACCTATGCAAGTCTGGTGATCGACCTGAGTTGGATGCCAAAAACCCATGAAAAGGTTGAAATAGAAAACAGACTCCATAGAGTTGTCCTCTGACCTCTTCATGCTTACATGCATACATCATCATGCACACAATAGACATTTTATTTTCTTCAGGTTTGGCTGAAGTAATTGATTCCTTTTTAAATATTAACCATCGTTCAAACTGATAAGGAAAGTTTTCAACAGTAAGCACAAACAGTTGTAATTCATTCATATAATTCAACAGCTATATTGATTCATTAAGAAATATAATATTTTGGGGCTGGAGAAGTGGCTGACAAGAAGTACTCACAAGAGCACTTGTGTTCTTACAAGGAACCACAGTCAATTCCCAACATCCTCATGGAGTCTGACAACCGTCTGTAAGCCCATTTCTAGAGGCTCTGATGCCCTCTTCTGACCTCTGAGAGCACTAGACACACACATAGTACAAATACATTCATGCAGACAAAACATACATAAAATTAGAATTAAAAAGAAAAAGAAAGAAATACAGTACTAAGTTTTATCTCTAGGTGCTTAAAGTTGGTGTCTGGAAACTCTTGGCTTACTGAGGGAGATAGTGTGACATCATTCTGCAAAGTCAACATGATCTGAATATCCTATAGTTTTTAAGAGCATGTTTTGATATTTGGAATTTTGTTTTTTCTGTACAAATTGCCTTTGGGTCTGTGTGTGTGTGTCACCCATTGGAAATGATTACATTAGCAAATAAGTGTTTTACATGTATGTTGTGGTCTTTCTATTGAGGGGAAACTTCCTCCAGAAGAAGGAACAGTAAACTATGATTCATTTGGGAGAAGCATGAAAGGGTGCATTTGATCTCCAGGACAAATTCAGCACTTCTCCAGCTTTTACCTTTAAATTATAATTTCAAAATGTTTATACACACTGTATTTTGTTTTCTCCTGAGATTGTGGCTTATTTCTTATATATTTAGTCACCTAATATTATACTATACTTTTGGTAACTATTTTGACAAAGTAAGTGTTACTATGTCTTATATTTAATCACTTCCACTCCCACCCCAAATTTCTTACTTAAAGAAAAAAGAAGAGGTTGACATGGTAGCCCATGTCTATAATCTTAGTATGTTTGATTTTATTGAGAAATGTGCCCCATAGGCTCATGTGTTTTTACACTTAGTTCCCAGTTGGTGGTGCTGTTTGAGGAGGTTATGGAACCTTTAGGAGGCGCAGCCTCGCTGGAGGAGGTACATCATTAGGGGCAGGCTTTGAGGATTTATAGTCCAGCTTTACTTCTGTTCTCTCTCTCACTGCTTCCTCTCTGTGGGTAAAAAGTGACCAACCAGCTTCCTGTTCCTTATTTCATGCCATCCCTTCTCTGCTATTATAGGCTCTAGCCCTCTGGAACTGTAAGCCAGACTCATCTTTGTTTCTTAAGTTTATTTTGGTCATGGTATTTTAGTACAGCAACAGAAAAGTAACTAATGTACACCTGGGAGACAGAGGCAAGAGGGTCAGGAGTTCAAAGTCATTCTTGGCAGCCTAGAAAATTAAAGATTAGCCTGAAACATGAGACTTTGTCTCTAAAACTAACCAACTAAATAAATAATGTAAAAAATTAGATGGTATGGTGGCACACAACTTGCAACCTGTCTTTTTCTCTAGATACAGAAGCAGGCAGGGCTCTGTGAGTTTGAGGCTAGCCTGGTCTACATAGCAAGTCCCAGACCAGCCATGGCTACACAGTGAGATCCTGTCTAAAATAATAATAGTAATAATAAATAAAATAATGAGAAAAATCTGTAAAATGTTGCTGAGACAATTTAAGGAAATCCTAAATAAATGAGGAAATAAACCATATTTGTGATTTAAATCCATCTATATTGGGCTTTTGTTTTTTGTGTATAATCCTGGGAATCAAATATAGGACCTCTCAGGCTAGACAGACACTCTACTGGTCTATACTCCAGCTCCTAAATTTATCTATAGATGCAACACAATCTCAATTAAAAATCCCAACAGGCTTTTTTTTTTTTTCACTGACGTATCCATTCAAAATTTATACAGAAAAGCAAAGGATATGAATATCCAACATGAAAAACCAGGCATGAGGGTGCATACCTGTAATCCCAGCCCTTGGGAGGTGAAGACAGTGGGACCAGAAGTTCAAGATCAGGGCTGCAAGATGGCTCAGGGAGTGAAGGTGAGCTTGTCCGATGATCTGAATTCAATCTCCAACGCTGACATAGTGGAAGGAGAGAATTGACTCTTGCAAGTTGCCCTCCAACTTGCCCATGCGCCTCAGTGTGTGCACCCCCGCTCCCACTTAATAAATAAAAACACATGTAATTTTTAAAGGTTTTTAAAAAGAAGCTCAAGGTCATCTCTGGTTGCACAACCAGTTTGAAGCTAGCCATGGCTAGAGGAAAACTTATCTCAAAAAAGAAAGAAGGGGACTGGAGAGATGGCTCAGCGGTTAAAGGCACTGGCTGTTCTTCCAAAGGTCCTGAACTCAATTCCCAGAAACCACATGGTTGCTCACAACCATCTATAATGGGATCAGGTGTCCTCTTCTGGAATGCAGGTATACATGCAGATAGAGCACTCATATAAATAAAATAAATAAATCTTAAAAAGGAAGGAAAATAAATGAATATTCAAAATGACTGTTTTTGCATGTTTCAAAAACAACTTTGAAGAAGAAAAAAATTGAACTATTCATAATACCTTTTGTTTTTTTTCTTTTAACAGTGCCCCATCTTCCTTGTTGAATGTTCTGATTTAGTCTCTCTGCCCCTGCCTGTAGCCTAGCTGGAATGAAGACTAAAATTGCTGTCTAGTATTGAGTAGAGATAATTAGCCAAGCATGGAGAAGATGAAGGAGGAGCTGACACAGACTCAGTAGAGAAAGAAAGACAAAAGACAGAAAGCTGACAGGAGGCGGAGAATCTCAGGGAAGGTTATGGCTTGCTATGGTTTGCCAAAGACAAGGCCCTGTTGACCACTGAAGGCAGTCAGTAACAGCAGAGATGGTAAAGGCCAGAGCTGGACAGGGGAAGCCCTTAGTGGAGACTGACTGGCAACCTTCTGTATGCATGCATTCCAGTGAAGAGGAGCAGGAGAAGCACCCATATCACGCCCTACCCATGGCACCAAAGAAGAGGCAAACCTAACATAGTTCTGTTGGCTATGTCCCTGGCCACACCATGATCTACAAACTTCTATAAAGTCATGGGTCTGTGTGGCATTAACATAAGGAAAGCAATATAGGTTAATGGAACAAAACTGAATCCAGAAATAGAGCCATGATTGCATGGTCCATTGATTTTCCACTAAGGTGCAAGCAGAGAAAGAACTTCAACAAATGGTAGTAAAATGACATGTAAGGCTGGTGAGATGGCTCAGTGGGTAAGGGTGTTTGCTACCAAAGCCGATGTCCTGCATTTGAGCCCTGGGACCCATGGGTGGAATCGGAGAATGGCTTCCACAAATTGTCCTCTGACCTCCAAAAATGTATGTGTTCCACACATGCATATAAACAAATAAATAAATGTAATAGAAACAATATATGTACTCAAGAATTTTGTTTTTTATTTGCATTGATTTATTTTTGTTTTGAATTTTGTCATCAGGTATGGCCTAGTTTGGTCTCCAGCTTGTAATCCTCCTGCCTCAGCCTCCCAAATACTAGGATTGCTGATGTGCATAACCATACCTGTCATTAAAATTAATTATTGTTTTTTGTGGTGCCGAAGCTTAAATCTAAGGTTCTGTGCATGCGAGGAGAACCCTCTACCACTGACAAATGCTCCCAGACCCAAATTAACTTTTACCCCACAAATTAACTTTTTGGGATAGTACTTCAGATTGAACCCAGGGCCTCATATATACTAAGTATATATATATATATATATATATATATATATATATATATATATAATTACCACTGAGCTAAACTCCAACTCCTAATTCATCAAATACTTCCTGGAGGCAGCCAACACATGTCAGTGAGGCACAGCGCACACTGAGGGAGAATACGGTGATTACTAGTGTGGATTGATGCTGGAGCTTTGATTCATACCAGATCCCAGCCATTTTACCCATTGTCATCTTGGTGCCCATAACTGCAAGGTGCAAAAGCAGTCAGGAAGGAAAGCCACGTTCTTAGAATGTTTGGGGAAAATGTGTTGCACTGTGTGTGTGCCTTAGAAAGGTCTGTGGGACACATTTGAACAGCTAGCCCATTGAGGTACAAAGAGCAAAGAGAATGAGATCTGAGCCTTGAGGAAATCTAGTGTCTAATGGCCTGGGGGAAAGCACCCTGACAGAAACACAAGAACTACACAGGAGGGGGAAGCAGGGGAGTGTCCTTAGAAGCGGAAGGAACCAGTGGTGTGAGAATGTCTGAAGTCCACTTGCTGACAGCATGATCTCAGCCAGAACACTGGGAGGAGGTAGAACCCCTGGGGGTGGGTCCTAGCAGGAGTGAGGTGAGTTGTTAGGGATAGGGCTCTCTGCAGAGGGTGTTGGGGTCCTGGCTTCGTGTCTCTCTCTTTTGATTCTTGTCCCCCAGGATGTGCATCTATTCTCCAGCATGCCTTGGGAACGATGGCGCCACCCCACCTTAGGCTGAATGTCTAAGGCCACGAATCCAAATAAACCTTTCCTCGTTTTCAACTGATTCGCATAGGAATTTGTCACCGTTGCAGGAAACCAACACTGTGTGCAGTGAGGCCAAGGTTGGAGAGACGAGAAGTATCTATTGGTTTAGTAACAGGATGTCACTGGTAATTTAGCAAGAGCTGTTTCCGAGGGTCACCAGCTGGGAAATCAGGCTGGAGGGCGTTGGTGTGTGAGAGGCAAGGAGTTGGGACAGGTAGACAGAGCAGTCTTCAGAGAAATGTATGGAGAAGAGTCTGTTGCTGCAGGAAAGACTGGCACTGTTCATCCTCTCTCCAAGTCAGTGAGTGAGTTGGTGATGTCCTGGTGATGGAGGAGAGGTGGGAAGATCTCTAGATGGCTCCTGGGTTTCCAACGTGTAACGCTAATTGAATGGTGGTCTATTCTCTAAGACGAGAAACAGACTGAAGTTAGAGCTAGTGTGCCTATAGTTCGTATTAGAGACTCACATACAAAATGATTTTTTAAGATTATTTATTTATTTACTTATTTTTGAGACAGGGTTTCTCTGTTGTAACTCTGTAGGCCAGGCTGTCCTCGAACTCACAGAGATCCTCCTGCCTCTGCCTCCTGATTGCCATGATTAAAGGCCTTTGCCACAACGTCTAGTTTAAGATTTATTTTTAACTATGTGTATGTAGAGACAGGAGTGGGAATATACAGGTGCCTTTGGAGGCCAGAGGAAGACATTGGATTCCCTGGAACTGGTTACACGTGGTTGTGAGCTATCAGACATGGGTGCTGGGAATCAAACTTAGATCCTCTGCAAGGTCAATATGTGTTCTTAACTGCTGAGCCAATTCTCCTGCCCCTAACTATAAAATCTTAATTTCTTTTAAAAAATGAATGTATTGATTGCCTGTATGTACATACGCCACATTGTCTCTGGTCCCATAAAGGCTAGAAGAAGGTGTCAGATCCCCTAGAATTAGAGTTACAGACAGTTGTGAGCTGCCATGTGGGTGCTGGGAACTGAACCTGGGTCCTCTGAAGAGCAGTCAGTGCTCTTAACTGAGCCGTCTCTCCCTGGCCTGTTTGTTTTTCTTGTTGTTGTTTTGTTTTTGAGACAGGGTCTCTCTACAAAACTCTGGCTGTCCTGGAACTCCCTCTGGAGGCCAGCATGGTCTCAAACTCACAGAGATCCACCAGTTCTGGGAATGGAGGCGTGCACCACCACCGCTAATTTCTTTCATGGAACTGTTTGGCCCACTTAATTGACCTCCCACCCCACTTTTAATGCAGGATGAAAAATTACAAGCAAGTAGTTTCCAGTGTTTGCTTAAGTGTATTTTTATCCCCTCTAATCTTACATAGGAATCTTAATTATGAGAACACAGTCACCTGAAATTTTGATGTTTTCAGCAATATTCATGAAAAGAACAAATTCTTTTTAAATTAAGGAGCCAATGACTTCAATTACTTTCATTTACTAGGAGTGGAAGCAGGAGACACCGTCCCTTCTGTCGTCTGTAGGAAGCAATTTCTCGAGTTTGTTTAACACAAAAACAAAGTTATTTACATAAAATGGGAAGAAACTTAGTGTAGTTATTTTTGAATGAACGTTGTCAAAGATAAAGAATAACCAATTCATTTTTGAGATTCCCAGAACAGCTCTAGATATGCAATAGAAGTGATTTTTTTCACAAGGCTGTCTCAAAGAGTCATCTTCACTTTTCCCTTTTTTTCCCTCTCAAGAATATACAAAGATGGATATTAAATTTACAGTTATAGCTGCGAGCTGTGCATGGTAGTGCGCACTTGTAATCCTGGTATTGGGGCTGACAGCTGGGGGTTTAGCTCAGTGGTAGAGTGTATTACCTAGCAAACAGAAAGTTCAGTTTCCAGCACAATAAAATAAAACAAATTAGAATCAACAAAGAGGAGAATCAGGAAGATCCTGAGCTCAAGGGCATCCTCAGCTACTTAGTGAGTTCAAGGCCAACCTAGGGGTATGTGAGATCTTGTCCCACGAAAACCAAAAAGGAAAGAAGAAATAATGTCACATTGTGAAATGATTTTCATTAAAATTTGTACATTAAGTTTTAATTTCACAAACTATAAATTACCAAAAACCCTAAAGCCATATGAAAGGGATGAAAATTTTTACTTTAGGTCTCCATATTTCACCTTAAATCATAAGATAAATAAGTCTGGAAAATTCTAGACAATGACATTTCCCATGTATTTTTATTTTTTCTTAAAGCATATTGGTGTTTTGGGGGCAAAGTGTTTCTGCATAAGGGTGTCAGATCCCTGGAACAAGGATTAATGTTGTGACCAGCCATGTGGGTGCTGGGAATTGAACCCTGGTCCTTTGGAAGAGCAGCCAGTGCTCCTAACCTCTAAGCCATCTCTTCAGCCCCTCATGTCTTTTCCTTAAAGGAGTTTTATTTCCTGTCAGTCATGGTGACACAAACTTGTGATCCCAATACTCAGGTTGTCATACTTGGTAGCAGGTGCCTCTACCCACTGAGCCACCTCTCCAGTCCATAGCTTGCTGTCCTGGAACTCACTCTGTAGACCAGGCTGGCCTCAAACTCACAGAGATCCACCTGCCTCTGTTTCCTGAGTGCTGAGATTAAACAATCATAAAAGTTGTGGCCATACCGCCTGGCCCCGAAGTGAGTTTTGTTTGTTTTTTTTGTTTTGTTTGTTTGTTTGTTTGTTTTAACAATATCTTTTGTAAAGTGGCTTATTTATTATATATATATTATATATTATTTATTATATAGTATTATATAGTATGTGTATACATGTTTTCCCTGCGTGTATGGAAATGGAATACTCACACAGTGCTCTTGGAGATCTGAAGAGGGTGTCAGATCTTCTGGAGCTGAAATTAGTGATGGTAATGGGTGCTTGCAAGGGAGCAGGGATCCTTTGCAAGAGCAACAAGTGCTTGAAACCTCTGAGCCATGGCTCCAACCCTGAAAAACAGTTAAAAAACTACATTTTTTCCAGCACTCAGGAGGCAGAGGCAGGCAGATCTCTGTGAGTTCCAGGCCGGCCTGGTCCACAGAATGAGTTCTAGGACAGCCAGGCTACACAGAGAAACCCTGTCTTGAAAAACCAGCCAACCAAACAAACAAACAAAGCCCCCTACATTTTGTTTATTTATTTTGTCTCTTTGTTTGCGCTTATGTGTGTGAGTACATGCCTTTGACAGCATGCATGTGCAGATTAGAGGACAACTTGAGAGAATCAAGTTTCTATTTCTACCCTAAGGGCCCTGGGACTCAAACTGTTAGGCTTGAAAACAGGTGCTTTTATCTGCTGAGCCATTTTGTGGCCCAAACACTCAGTTCTTGATGGGCAGTTCAGGTCACATAGTAACTCCATGGCCTTGGCTGAGAGGTCTCTACTAAGGCCAGTAGTGGCTTAGGGCTATTTTTATTTTATTTATTTATTTATTTTATTTTAAACTATTAAACTATTACTTTTTTTTTTTGAGACAGGGTTTCTCTGTTTTAACTCCAGATGTCCTGGAATCTCACTCTGTAGACCAGGCTAGCCTCGAACTCACAGAGATCCACCTGCCTCTGCCTCCTAAGCGCTGGGATTAAAGGCCGCCTCCAGCATTGCCCGACAACTATTACTTTCTTAATTTGAGGCATTTCTAGTGGCTTCTGCTTAACCTTTCCTGCCCTAACCACCTTTATTTCACAGGAATGGGAACCCGTGTGAGGATCCTAGTAGGTTCTGAGTCTGTTTCAACCAGGCACTCTAGAACTAGAAAATAACAAGACGGGTTGTGGGCCCAACTAAGCCAACTAAGAGGCAGATCTGAGCTTAGATTCTACTGATGACCAGGCTCCTGGTAGCTTCTTCTCTCACTGGTGGCCACAGTGATATATTGGCATGCTGGAACATTATCAGCTGATATTCAGTCAATCCAGAAATATTTATTTCACTCTTCCTATTTTTTTCCCTGTCAAAAGACCAGAGGTCTTTTTGAGGAAGACCGGAGTAAAAGTTACAACATAAAATTTCAGTTTATTTATTTATTTTATGTGTATGAGTGTTTTGCCTGCATGTACCACCGTGTGCCTAGTGCCTCCAGAGGGCCAAAGTGGAATTACAGCTGATTGTGAGCTACCATGTGAGTGCTAGGAACTGAGCCCAGGTCCTCCACAAGAGCAACAAGTGCTCTTAACCTCTCAGCCATCTCTCCAGCCCCCAAATTTTCAATTGAAATGGTGCCTTCATTAAGGGGACCTGCTGTCTGCTTTACGCAAGGGGCTCTGGGTCTATAAACTGGCTGAAGTCAAGGACCGAGGGGCTGTATTTTATGCTCTTATTCAGGTTAGACCTGTGATTACTTCACTTAGAACTTTTCTGCTTGCACAGATCAACTGAGACTCTAATAATTAGTTATCCATGTAGGGAGAAGTGAAGTCCAGAGTGAACATGTACTGCTGACATGTGCACGGCCATATCAAGGACCCCAGGGCCTCAGCCCCAAGGAAGCGGTGAAGCCTTCCCCAGTGAGGCCTTCTTCTGGTTGGAGTGCAAGTGTTGATAGCGTGTGTAGAAAATATCCACTGAAGCCTTCCCCCAGGTTGTTTGCGTTCTGAAGACTGCTCTCTACAGATACCGTTCCCAACGTGATTAGCTAACTCGTTCTTCTCCGTATATACTGAGCACGCTGAGTGTCTGGGGTGCTGCAGTTTCTTCATCAGATAGCCCAGCCCATCCTGTCCCAGCTTTTATGTGTGTCCCTGTCTTCATCTCTTCTTCATTCCCTTGTAGTTCCAGTCAGGTCAATGCTTAGAGCTATGCAGGCCATGGCAGCCCCGCCTAGTTTATTTCTGGGAACACTATGATCTACCAGCCAACATCAAACATCTCTGTGAGTCCCAAGACTTCTGACGGAAGTCTTGACTGTTTTCTACTATGGTAGCCACATCCACTTCACCTTTGGTGGTCAAGAGCCTAAACTACCACCTGGGTAGGAAGGAGGAATATGACGGTGTTCACTGCATTTAAGATTCCCAATTCTGTGATGACAGCCCTGTTTAAAAACTCAGAGAAGAGCAGATGCAGAGTCCTTCAAGGATGCTTAGCTGGCCCCTAACTTTATTTCTTCCAGTATTGGCATGCTTTTGTGCCTTTACAGTGTGGGTTTCATTTGAAGTAACATGCTTGTGCCAACATTCCAATCTCTCTAGGTCTTTCAGTGTTTTTCTTTACAGTAAACTGAGACAGGGCATTCTTAACTTGCTCCATCTGGGTCTCATTTGGTCCATGTTTGAATCACCCAAGCAAACTGCTTTTTAACTCCTCGAGCTGAAACACTGAAGGCAGAATGAGTTGGGGTGGGGGGTGGGGTATATGTTGGTAACAAAGAGCTTCTCTAGCGAGTGTAAAGTCCTGGATCCAATCCCTAATATATTTGTGCACATGCACAAAGAAAGAAAAAGAAGAAGAAAAGAGGGAGATAGAGAAAGGCAGCAGAATCTCTGTGTCGTGAGCCTGCATCAGTACATCCAACTTGGTGTTTCTTTTGCATTATCTCACGCTCTTGGTATCCATCGTCACACATATTCCTCTGTTCTGTCTATATATTAGTTTTGTTGTTTGTTTGCTTGCTTGTTTATTTTTGTTTTGCTTTGGTTTTGGGGTTGTTTTTTTTTTTTTGAGGGGGGAACAGGGTTTCTTTGTTGTAACTCTAGCTGTCCTGGAACTTACTCTGTAGACCAGGCTGGCCTCAAACTGACAGAGATCTGCCTGCCTCCAACCGCTGGGATTAAAGGTGCTCAGCTTTTTAAAGGCCTACCAACGCTCAGCTCTGTCTATGTATTAGTAAGCTCGAGCATTTCTTTTGAAATCTAGCATGCCTCTTCATGGTTCATATGCTGTATTTCACCTTTAGTGCCTAGTTACAGACCTAGAAGCAAAGAGGGAGGTGAATGTCAGTCCTGAGGAGGATGAGCAGTGTTCTCTGTAGGATCTGCCTAAAGAGAGGCCATGTCAGTTTCTCTCAAGCAATGCTCAGTTACTCACCTGAACTGAGGGTGATGAGGTTGGCAGACAGACCATAGGGCTGGAGGACTGTTGCTACTTTGGGTGGAGAGGCCTCTGTCAATGAAGACTCATCGGTGTTTAGGGCTCAATGTTCCTGCTCAGAGGTCTTGTACAAAAACACGTTCTAAATTACGGCATCCTATTCTTTCTCCAATCAGTGACCTCACTTTAACACACTGGGATGCTGGGAGATTCAGTTTGCCTCTGAATCTGGTCAATTACAGGACAAGATCCAGCATTTGCTTTGCAGAAGTCTCAAGGCTACAGGACCCTTCAGAGTCCACACAGAAGGCTGTAGGTCATTTATCTCCGGTACTGTTAATTTGAGGGCACCTGTAACAGTTTCCTCTGAGATTGAAACATTCTATCCTGCAGGGAAGTTCTTTAAACAGGAAGGTAAACTCTCAAAATAGCTTCGGAAGTCCCTGAAACTGACCAGATTCACTAGGTCTCTCCTTGCCACAGTAAGCAATAAAGCTGAGAGTCCCCCTCAGACCAAAGGAGGTCAAGTTTCAAAAAAGATTCAGACAAGCCAAGCTGCAAAGACCAGCTGCATGGAAGAAGCAGAAACCAATGAGCTTCCTGGAAGAGGTTTGGGCTCATCTAGGTACAGAGGTACCTGGAAAGGATACTCTCCAACCTGTTGAGCTGCCTGCAGGCTGTGCAGTGTGCTCCAGGTTCCCAGACCTTGTGAGTTGTCACGCATGCTGGGGTGGGCCTTGGTGATGCACCTGTCTTTGAGTCATTTCTGCTCCTGTAAGTAATCCCAATAAAACTTACTTGTTCACCAAGTTGAACTTCGGCAGTATCCGTATTTTGGTCTGTGGTGGGTTCCCTATCTGAGGTGATTAAGTGTGTGTGTTGTGTCTCCCCAGGAAAAGTTTTGTCACACAACATAATTGGCACCCAAGCAGGGACACGACAGAACCAGAGATGAGTTGGGGAAGAGAGAGTGGATTCTCCTGGCTATGGGTAGCAAGGCTACTGAGGCTGTTGCTCAGCAGCCTTAGTGGGGGCATCCGTGGAGGAAATTCTGATAGAGTTATCCTTTCCTGTATGGTGTGTGTCTATGCGTCTATGTGCTATGACAGTGGTTGCATGGTTCTTGCAATGGATAATGAGACACATGCAACTAAGGCTGAGCCATCAGGATTAGGAATGTCTGGGAAGAATCCCAGGATGGCAGTCTTCATCTGTGTGGGTGGCACGGGGTGGCATGCTTGCTTGATAAGTGGGGTCTACCGAGTAAATATGGAGGTGCCCTGAAAACAGTTAGTTAAAAGGTTTAGAGGAAAATTTGCAGTCTTTGAGATCAGCACTCAAGGGTCAAGATTGTTGGCAAGCAGCAGCAGAGGTTGCCTGGCTGCTGTTTTGTGAGGTTATTAATGCATCTGAGGCCACGATGGCAGCTAAGCAGGAACTTGTTTGTGTAAAGCAGGAGCTTGTTATCGTGAAGGAGCAATTGCAACAGGAAAGAGAGATGGGGCTACCATCAAAGTTAGCCTCTGATTTGGCAAGTAAATTAGATACGTGAGTGGATGAGTGAGAGGTGCTAAAGGAGGGAAAGATATACTTCATGTCTGACCTTTAGTAGAAAAAGAGGTACAAATGGGGGCCTTTGGAATGGTCTAGTACAAAACACTAAGGCTATCAGGAGACACGCAGCACGTAAACTGCCGAAACTAGAGAGTCCTTTTAAAGAAGCAATGTAAGAGCGTGTCCCAGTATGGCTCGTGAGGCTGTGGGACACGGGACTGGATGGGATCAGACTGGCTTCTGCGGAGAAAGGAAAACTTGAGTAATGTAAGTTCCCATCCCCGAGACAGTGTAAGGGAAATCAGTCCCTCATGGACTAGCTTATCAAAGCCACTAGGAACACTTGGTTATCTCTGTCTGAAGTCCCCATAAATGTCTGGGAATGGAAGACCACAGAGGAGGGAAAGACGCTTTTGAGGGAACTAGGAATAAGGAAAGCTGTGCTTGAATCCCAGTTCACTGGGACAGATAAAACTATGTTCACAGAGGAGTTTAAAAAAAAAGTGACCCAAAAGGGACCTTGAGGTTGGTATGGACTTTCGTGGCTTCACTGAGTCCTTTGGTGGGTCAAGATCTTTGTAAAGCAGGAAAGGCCTTGGCAGATATCAGTGACTTAGACCAGCATGCAAAGAGTTTGTAAAGTGAGAGAGCAACCTAGAGGAGATAGTAAAAAAGTAAAGAAAGAGGCCTGTCTGGGTTACTCAAAGGCAAACGTGGCAAGATTTGTGTCGAGCTGGAGTTCCTAATGAAAAAAAAAAAAGCTAAAAAACCAAACTGTGTGCTAAGGAACTGTTGGAAGGTTTTCAAGTCCAAGGAGTAGTTCTCAGAAGACACCCATGATGAAGCAGTATCAGTGAAGATGATCAAGCCTGTTCCAGGGGTGGGTATTACCTCTGAAGACTAAAACCGGTACATTTCCCTCCAGGAAAAGGTTATGTTAGGGGTAACGATAGTTTGCCCAGTCAGGAACTACCCAAACAGCCTGGTATGGTGAATGGGGAGGCTACTGTGACTGTGCCCAACCCAGAGCCACTCTGACCCAGGGAGCCAGCAGCTGCAGCAGGGCAAAACAGGACCACATTCACTTTTGTCCCTAAGTAGGTCTGATGAAGTCAGACCCACTGAGTTTATCTGGTATGGGAGAAATGTAGGGAGGCTCTATGAAAGAGCTCCAGGGAAATGGAGAAATAATGGCTCAGAAAGAATGGCCAAAGATTACAGGGAGCTAATTAGGTTAGTGCCTCCTATCCATGCTTTGGACCCAACCTAGATCTGTAGAGAAAGCAACTGATATAAATGGATGGAACTTTTTCATGCTGTATTAGACCTTGCTTATGTTTGACTTTAGCATCGTCTTAGTTGTGCACTTCTGAGCTCCCTTGACACTTGCTGAGAACTGATGAGAACAGACTTTCAGAGTGCTTCACCAAGGAAATCTTTGTAACCCTACTTATTATGGTAAGGTGGTTCTGGATGCTGCGTTTTCCTGCTCATTCTCCAGAAAATATTTTACAACCAGATACAATGCTCCTTCTACTTACCTTACAACCCTCCTGGAGCTGGGTTAACGAAAAGAAAAAAATCCAAAAGTTATACTACACGTTTTTGGTTTGTTTTAGATAAATGTGATGTGCCTGTCAAATTGCCTTCTAAATAGATCACTCTTGTCATCATCCTCAACTCAAAACCACTGATGAAGCTCCGGAGAACAGCTGACTGATACTGTGATATGGTGGTCTATTTATTAGGTATAGGTGGACATCTATAATCACCACCTCCAAGGCTCAGGGGTCATTGTGGAAGAGGGGTCGGAAAGAATCTAAGAGCCAGAGGCAGGGATGGAGTGTTATGTTACGGTTTTCTCTGAGACTGAAACATTCTATCCTGCAGGGAATCTCTTTAAAAGGTAAACTACTCAAAATAGCTTCAGGAAATCCCTGAAACTGACCAGATTCATTAGGTCCCTCATTGCCAGAGCAAACAATAAGGGCTGAGAGTCCCCCTTCAGACTGAAGGAAGTCAAGATACAAAAAAGACCTAGGTAAACCAAGCTAAAAAGAAGATTCTGAGACCAGACTAGCTGCCTGGTAGAAGCAGAAACCAGCCAAGCTGCCTGCAAGTTTAGACCAGAGTCACTTGGAAAGGACACTTTCCAACCTGTTGAGCTGCCTGCAGGCTGTGCAGTGTGCTCCAGGTTCCCAGACCTTGTGAGTTGGCACCCATGCTGAAGTGGGCCTTGGTGATTGCACCTGCCTTTGAGTCATTTCTGCTCCTGTAAGTAATCCCAATAAAACTCATTGGTTCACCAAGTTGTACTTTGGTGATATCTGTACTTTGGTCTGTCCTGCGATCCCTATCTGGATTCAGTCAGTATATATGTGCATATTGTGTCTTCCCAGGAAAAGTTTTGTTAACAACAGCATCTGTTTCTTGTACTTGTTTGTCCCATCATATTAGCAGTAACCAGCTAACAGAATTACATCCCTGAGGTTTCTGAATTGTTTTTCTTGTGTGTGTATGTGTGCACATAGTATATTCATATGCATGCATGAGAAGAGCAGCTAGAGGGTGATGTGGAGTTTCCTGTTCTATCATTTGTCATACTCCTGGAAACAGGATATTTCACTGAACCTGGAGCTACGCTGGCAGACAGTGAGCCCCAGGAATCCTCCTGTCTTGATGTTCCCCTCACTCTTCCAGTTCAGGGTTTATAGGTGCGTGCAGCCACCTCCAGCTTTTAAAGATGCATTCTGGGCATTTGAACTCCAGTCCACATGCCTGAACAGCAAAAACATTTATCCACTGGGCCCTCTCCCCAGCTCCATTCTGAACTTTTGGAAATACCGTATACACCTGGCTTCATATTTCCTTCCCTTTCTTTCCCCCCTCCCTCTTCCCATCTCTTTGAGGGGGGGTCTCTTATTGCTCACGCTGCCTTTGAACTTACTATGTGGCTGAGGATGGTCTTGAATGTCTGGCTCTCCTGTGTGCTACCATGCCTGCTTTATGTAATGCTAAGCATGGGCCCCAGCACCTCATGCATGCTGGGCTAGCACTCTATCACCCCAGCTCCAGCCATTCGTGTTATAAAAAAATGTAGCTGATTAGCAGTGTCGAATGCAGATTAAAAAAAAAATCTTTATAGCTGGATCACCCCATGGACCTTCAGAACTGTCCTCACTAGACATAGAGACATTAGCATCTTTATATCTAATCAGATTACAAAACTAATTCTAAAAATTCTGGAACCAGTTTAGAACACTCATCTGTAACATTGCATTTGTGTGACAAATTAGCTGAGATAATCAGCTTCCAAGGAGGAAAGACTTTGGCCCACAGTTTCAGAGGAGTCAGTCCATTGCTAGCTGGCCAAATGCTTGGGAGCCTGTCATGAGGGAGTAAGTACATCATGCTGGGGACAGACAGCGGAACAAAATCACTTGACTCACTGGAGGCCAGGAAACAGAAGCAAGACAGAGACAAAAGAGCCAGAGCCCATTATGGTTTGGATGTGAAATTTCCTTCACAGTCTTATGGATTTGAACATTTACTTGGTCCCCACCTGGTGATGGTGTTTTGGCAGGTTATGGAACCTTTGGGACATGGTAGAGGTGGGTCACTAGGCGTGGGGTCTTGAGATTTATATCCTCTGGTTTTGGCCTTCTTCTCTACGTCCTGGCTTAGCTGTGATGTGACCACCTGTGTCACATTCCCACTGACCAAAACCGAGCTGCTCTTGCCACCATGCTTTTCTCACCGTGATGTGCTGAACCTTCTGCAACCGGGAACCTAAATAAGTCCTTCTTCCCGGAAATTGCCTCTGTCGGGGTGTCTTGTGAAAAAGGGGTAGATTCCCAATATCCCCTTTGAGGTCATGTCCCCAGTAATCCAACTTCTTCTAAGTAGGCTCTACCTTCTAAGGGATCTATCACTAATTCCAGAGATCACTGCATATGTTCTGTTCCTCTAGGGCCATTTTCAGGACCAAAGTCTGTATTGTGGTTCTCCAGAAAACAGAATAGGACACACACACACATACCACTTTTATGCATTATAAAGAAATGGTTCATATGATAAGAAAGGTTAAAAAACCCCATGGTCTGCCACATGCACACTGGTGGTCCAGACAAGCTAGTGGTGCACCCTGTGAACTGGAGGACAGTTATCTCAGCCCTAGCTGAGGGCAGAAGTCTAGTGTTCCAGCAGGAGCAATCAGGCATAGAGAGCAAATTCCCTTTTTCTCAGTTTTGTTTTTTATTTTTGTTTTTTGAGATGGGGTTTCTGTTGTAACTCTGGCTGTCCTGGAACTCACTCCATAGACCATGCTGGGCTTTGAGCTCACAGAGATCCTCCTGCCTCTGCCTTCTGACTGGTGGGATTAATGGGGTGCAGCAGCAGCAGCACCACCACCACCAACCGGCTGTTTATTTTTGTTTTATTCAGGTCCTCAATGATTGGCTGGGCGAGGCCTACCTGCTTTTCTCAGTCACTGATTCTAATGTTTATTCCATTGAGAAAAACACCCTGCTACACTCACAGAAATAATATTTGACATGTAAAATTATAAAACACATCCACGCATCCAAGATCCCTGAGGAGCAGCAATCTGAGTTTGGTTTCTTTAGAAGTTTTGACAATCTTCAGTAAGATACAGGCTTTCACGTTGCCTGTTTTGAAGAACCATTGGAAAATATTTCTGTGTTTGGAATCCTCTTTATTTATGAAAGAGAAAAGAGATGATGGTGTATATTTTGTGCAAAAGGGGGCAAATATGTAAATGGGGACTACATCTCAGATTATTAATTCCTGAAACAAATACTTCACTACTTAAACACAGACGATATTAATTAATGTGTCATTCACAGTTCTTATTAACCAGAGAGGAATAATTTAACCACATACTGTCATAGATGTAGCTATAATGACAATGATTAATGACATGACTATCATGTGGCAGCTTGTATGTGCAATTTCCTGTTTTATTCAATAACTCAGCAAAAACGTAAATTTCCATGATTCTCGGCTAATTTTCATTTTTCTACTCAATTTGGACTGGATGGAATTTTAGTACTTCAGCAAATCCTCCAAGTTAAGATGATCAGGTCAACATTTTCCCCCATAGGGAAAGCACACTAGGAACCAACAGGAGACTGGAATATGGAGAACAATGCCTGGGTTTGTAATAGCTGTGTTCTTTTCTTTTCTCATCGATATAATGTAGATTGTTTTGAATAATACAGTCTCCCTTGTAGCCGGAATTAGTCTTGTGCCACTGTAGCTGGTATAGGCGGGATGATTTTGTGTTTGCAACATCGTGTGTGTGTGTGTGTGTGTGTGTGTGTGTGTGTGTGAGAGAGAGAGAGAGAGAGAGAGAGAGAGAGAGAGAGAGAGAGAGAGAGAGAGAAAGAGAAAGAGAGACAGAGAGAGACATGCCACTGCATACATGTGGAGGTCAGAGATCAACTCAGGGAGGTGGTTTTTTTTCCTTCTGCCATGTGGATCCAAGCAACTTTATTCACTGAACCTTCTTGCCAGCTCTAGCTTGTTTTTTGAGGCAGTCTCTGATTAGGACCTGGAACTTGCCAAGTAGGCTAGGTTGGCTGTGCTATGTTGGGACTGCAAGCACGAACCCCTGTGCCTGGTTTTTATGTGGGTGCTGGGGATCAAATTTAAGTCTTCACGCTTACATGGCAAAGCACTTTACCAAACAAGCCATCTTTTGGCTGGATGATTTTTAAGGAATCTTCTAGAATATATACTATATGAGTTTAGGCCACACATTCAATATTTAATCAAATGCTTTATGTTATACACAAAGCAGATTTCTGCCTCAGGGCCTTTGGACTTCCTACTCCATCTAATAAATCATTCCTTAGATGGTCATGGCCTAGTCTCTCTCTCACTTAAATCCCTCCTCAAATATCACTACCTCAGAGCAGCCTTCCCTGATTAGCTCATCTTAAAATAGCATGCTCTCACTATCCCTTTGGCCTGCGTTTCCCCCATAGCATTGACCAGGGTCTGGCTTAGTCTGCTTGTCTCACCCACTGGAATACAAGGTCCATGAAAGCAAGGACCTTACCAGCACTGTTACCTGCTATATCCTCAGAACCTGGCATAGAACTGACTGAGACACATTTTGTTGAATTAATTGAATGAATTGCAATTTGAGTTTGAATACTTACCTCTTTTTGCCTCCTCAAAAATCCCTGGAAAGCTGCCAAATGCCCTGGTTGATTTAACTTCTCTAAGGTCATTTAACTTAGCTCTGCATGGAGGATAGACACCTAGGACCTGCTGATAACCTGGAGGAGTGGCTAAGTTACAGACTGCACTGGGTAGGGCTGGGCAGGCCTGGGCAGAGCTGGGCAGCCAACATTCTTTGCTGTGCCCGAAATCATTAACTATGGCAGCTCAACCACATTAGAGTTTATACAGTACTTTTAAAAAAGTTTTAAAACAAAAATTTGGACATTGGCGTCTTGCCTACATGTATGTCTATGTGAGAGTGTCAGATCCCCTGGAACTGGACAGTTTCAAGCTGCCATGTAGGTGCTGGTAATTGAACCCAGATCCTCTGGAAGAGCAGTCAGTGCTCTTAACCACTGAGTCATCCCCAGCCTCTATAAAGTATTTCATATATTATCTTATTTGGTCATTTTTAGCAACATTATGGTAGTTCTTAGACACCAGGTGCAATGGCATTTAACATGTTATCAGACATTAGGGGAAATGTGCTAAATAACTGAATATCTACTTGCATTTTGACATATACTGTACACAGAGATTAGGGAAGAATGAAGCATGCTTAACAATGTCTTCATAGTGGGTATTCATGGTAGGGGTTTTTTTGTTTGTTTGTTTTGTTTTGTCACTAGGGTCTTAATGTATTCCAAGTTGCTATGTAGCTGAGGATGATCATGAATTTCTGATTCTCCTGCCTGGTCTATACAGTGCTAGGAATTTGGGCTCAACATCAGGGTTTCTGGTGTGCTAGCAAGCACTCTACCAACTGAGTTACAATTAGCCCAGCCAGTGGATATTGTATTTCTTTTTTAGCAAGAAAAAAACAAAACAAAACCGTAGAGCAATGCTTCATTCTGTGACAAACAAGGCTTTATCCTTTGTAAAAATTAGTAAATAATCAAACCAGTAACAACCCCCAAACTTTCCAGGATATTATTAAGCTGGGCACAGAGCCAAAACCCAAGTGTCAGGGATTTGTTCTGGAATTTGCAGCAAGCCTGAAGCGTGCTCATAGTAAGTGTTCCACTCTTCTCTCGATCATTTAAAGTACTGAAAGTTCTCCCATTTTGGGTATTTTTCGCGCCACAAGAAAGCTACACAAATGATCACTTTATGGAAAACATCCACCAACGGCAACGGTAGACTTATTTTAGGCTTAAAAGGCTTCGAGGTTTCTTAGTTACGAAAGTTGGCTTTGAGCCTGTAAGCGTGCTCCTCGCTGCAGCCGTGCCTTCTCCCTCGAGCCGGGCCGCGGGGCCAGCACGCGCCACACAGGGGCCGCTGAGACCGCTCCGGAACCTAGGTGCGCGTGCAGCCGCGTGCAGGCCCGGCCCCTGAGCGGAAGCCCGCCCTTCCAGTGCGCGCGCCGCGCGCGGCCGGGAGTCCCGGGGCCGCGCCCGGACCGAGGGGCGGAGCGGGCCGTCCGGAGCGGGGTGGGGCGGCGCAAACCAGTCACTTTCCGCGGAGTCCGCAACCGCCTCGTGTGCCTCGTCGGCGCCGCAGCGGGAGCGGAGCCAGGCGGCGGCGCGCGCGTCCGAGGTGCCCGGAGGACCAGGTACGTACGACCCTGGCTCGGTCAGCGCGGGACGGTTGACCGGGCGGTTGCGGCCCTGCTGCCCGCCGCTTGCCGTGGCCTCTGTGACGCGCGGCGCGGCCTCGGGGCGCCCGCGGACGACGGGCAGCAAGACGGGGCGGGGCGAGCGCGGCGGCGGGGCGGAGCGGAGCGAGGGGCGGAGCCGGCGGAGGCCCCGCCCCGGGGCCGAGCAGCGCGGACGCTACGGAGCAGGCGCGTCCCGCTGCCGCCGCCGCCGCTGCCGCCGCCGCCGCCGCTGCCGCCGCCGCCGCTCGCCCTTCCCGGGAGCCGCCGCCACCGCCGCCGCCATTTGCACGGGGACCCCGGTGACAGGGGCTCGGCGGAGGGGCGGAGGGAGGGGGGAGGGCCTGCGAGTCCCGAGGGCGGGAGCGACACCGCCGGCGCCGGCCAGGCTCCCTGCGCGACCGCGCCGCCCGTGGCGGAACCCGGGTGGCGGCGGCGGCGGCGGCCGAGGCCGGGCGTGCGCCTGAGGCGGCGGCGGCGGCCCTGCGGGCGGCCGGGAGGGGCGGGGGCAGCGGCCGCCGCCGTTTGATGGATCCGAGGATCGCCTGGTTCCAGCCAGAGCAGCTCGGACCGTCCAACAGTCTGTGGATGCAGATCTGGGAGACGACCCAGGGGCTGAGGAACCTCTACTTCAACCACCACTGTCACAGCAGCGGCGCGAGCGGCGCGAGCGGCGGCGCGGCCAGCGGCGGGAGCGGCAGCGGCCCCAGCAGCCCCGGCGGCACGGCCCCGGCCCCGGCCGGCATGTTCCGCTCGGGGGAGCGCCCGCTGGGCGGCCTCGCCGTGCCCGCGGAGCAGCGGGACTTCCTGCCCCTGGAGACAACCAACAACAACAACAACCACCACCAGCCGGCGGCCTGGACACGGCGGGCAGCGGCGGGCCCTTCGGCGTCGCCGGTCCCGTCGGCGCCCTCGTCCCCGCGTCCAGCGGCCGCGCTCCCCGCCTCGGAGCCCGCCGATCCGGCCTCGGGCAGCAGCAACAAGAGGAAGCGCGACAACAAGGCCAGCACCTACGGACTCAACTACAGCCTGCTGCAGCCCAGCGGAGGGCGCGCGGACGGGGGCGGACGGGCGGACGGCGGCGGGGGCGTGTACAGCGGGACCCCGTGGAAGCGGAGGAACTACAACCAGGGAGTCGTGGGGTGAGTGCTGGTGCGGCGGCCTGCGCCCGGGTGCACACACGCGCAGCGGGCACACGCCCACGGGGGTGTTGGGGGTGGGGAGTCCTGGCGAGGCCTCCTGCTGAGCATCGGTGGTCATTCATTCCTTTATCGCTCGGCCAGCCTCTGTGCACGCTTTCTCTGGAATTCTCTTCAGCTATTCCCTCCCCTTCGGTAGTCTTCCCCACCTTCTTTCTCTCTTAACTGTCCATGCCTTCCCGATGCATTCATTCTCGCTTGTCCTTCTACCGGTTCCTCTGGTGCCCTAGAGTTCAGCCTGTCTGATGATCCCTTCCTGTCCTCCACACCTTGGTCCCCATTATCACACCCCAAGATGATAGCTAGCACTGGGCTAGCATTAACTTCCTGAGAACGTTCCTGCTTTAGCGTTTTTTAGATGGTTGGGACCAGGAGGTGCTCTTCTTGCCAAGAATAGAAACATCCAGAATGCTCTTTCCCCTCCCCCAGTCCTCGACAAGAATCTTGTCAGCCCTGAAAGACACTGCCTTGCTTTTGACCCTTTGGCCCATGTTTTATATTTATTTAAAAAGGAAGAAAGAAAATCCTTGCGTTTGCCATGCCTGGTCTGTAGTGAGCAAAAGCACTGGGTGACATACGTTTAGGTTGGCAGAAACGGTGAGCTCTTCTGAGCCCTGATAGAACTTTCCAGGAGTTCATGGTTGTCGGCTTCTCGCTGTAAAGTTGTCACTGTGGCAGAGGCAGCAGTGGTTTTCATTTAGGGGTGACGCTGCTAGTGTGTGAATGTTGCACCACTAGAGACTTCGTGTTTAAAGTTCAGCTCTTACAAAATGGAATCTTACCTGAACCCTAGTGAATTATGTACATAAGCCGGGATTGTTTCCAGCCTGGTTTCCCTTTGGGAAGAGCCCCTGTGTTGGCTGGAGTAGGTTACTGAGTCGTTTATTTTATTTATTTATTTATTATTTTTTAAAATAAAATCAAGGGTTCTTTTGGATTTTTTTGTTTTTGCTTTTTGGCTCAGGGTGTGGTGTGTGTGTGTGTGAGAAGTATGGTGTGTGGTTTGTGTAGCTCCGGTATGGAAAACCAGCTTTGAAACAGCTTTTCAATTTCAGGTAGTGATCTGTAGTGAGGGCTTGGGGAAATCAGTAATCCCGTGTGTATCTTTCTTAGATTCACCCATTCAGATCTGCTCTGGTTGGTAAAGAGAGATAGTTCTGTGTACCTTTTTGAAGGTCTGGTAAATGAGTTGGTGGGTTCCATCTGCTTTAGTGGGCTGGTATCTGCTCTGTGTACTACTATTACAACTCCCACCTTTTATGGAAAAAGGTAGTCACGTGGTTCAGGACTGGTGCTGGGGAATGCCTCAGAGCTGCCCTCACTTTCCAGAGGAGATCCTTCATGGCTCAGTCATTTTTGCCCAGCTTCAAGGGCACTCTCCATGGTCATCATCCTTTACTAAAGATTTGTGGTTCCATCCTGTTAGCATATCCGAGGCAAAACATAAACCTGTGGTTTATCGAAAACAAATTGATGTTGAGGGGTTCTGGTAATTTTGTCTTAAAGGAATGAGCTCTGGTGAGGTAATCACTGTCAACTGTCACCTGGAAGGACCCTAATTGCATTTTACTGAAGCCTCTTGCCTGTTTCTAGAAAAGGTACATTATAAATCCAGATGCTGGCTGCCTCTTTGATAGGTGAAAACTTGTTCTGTTTTCTCCTTTCTGTTTAATATAAATTCTGAAAAAGTTCACATGCAGAAGCTTCAAATATTATATTCTCCTCAAAAGGATCAGAGGGGAATGTTCATTTCCCTGAGGGATTACGCTTAAAAACTGATTGTAAACTTAAGCTGCTTATCACTCCATCAGACTTTCTATTCTTTCCCTTTCCCTAAAGGTGACACCAGCAATTAGGAGTTGTTTAATTTTCCAATTCTGAGAACTTCAAACAGTTCCTAGGAAGGTTTGCTAAGAGATTCTGGGTTCTGAATGATTCTTGTTTTGATCTGTATGGCCTTTATTTCTTAGCTTTTAACTATGTTCTGCTATAAAGTATTTATACCACCAAAGTCCAACTTGGTGAACTATGAGTTTTATTGGGGTTTCTTAAGGGAATATGGGTTAAAGATTATTTACAGGAGCAGAAATGACTCAGAGCTGCATCCCCAAAATTCACCCCTGTACGGGCGACAGCTCACAAAGCTGGGAACCTGGAGCATACCACATAGCCTGCAGGGGCTTAATAGGTTGGACAGTGTCCTTTCCAGGTGCCTCAGTTGGTCCAAACCTCTTTCAGGCAGAGTCAGCTCTGCAGCTCTGTTCCTTTGAGTGCCTTCTTTGCATCTGAGTTCTGTTCCTCTCAGCTTTTATTGCTTACTCTGGCAGGGAGGGACCTAGTGAATCTGGTCAGTTTCAGGGATTTCCTGAAATTATTTTGAGTTCTTTATCTTCCTGTTAATAAGGAGCTTCCTTTGTAAGATGGAATTTTTCAATCTTAGAGGAAACTGTTAAATATACCTTTTTGACAATAAACTTAGTGTGACTCTTCCCAATAGTTTCTGTGTTCTTGAGATTTAACTGTTACTGTGTTGGTAGATGAACAAATTATGGTTACTGATAGAGTCGTGGGACCACACAGGGCATTAGAACTCTGAGACTGACTTCCCCTGCTATCCTTTGTGTCTTATGTCCCTGTTCCAATGGTTAAACTCCCTGAATGCTCCTAAGACTTAGAGTTCGAATCCTAGCTCCTCAACTTGCCCAAGTTCTTGAGTCTTTTGATTCTTCCTCAACATGCTTCATGTTCTTCCAAATGCAAGCTTATGTTTAACCCTTCTTTTATGTGTTTATTTACTTTATTGATTGGATAGAAATACTCTTAATGTAGAGTATGATACTTAGGGCTGGGGGTGTAGCCCAGTGATAGAACACTTGTATGGTACCTTAGGTTCAATCCTTAGTATGCCACAAAAGAAAAAGAAGGGGAAAGAAAGAAAGAAAGAAAGAAAGAAAGAAAGGAAGAAAGGAAGAAAGGAAGAAAGGAAGAAAGGAAGAAAGGAAGAAAGGAAGAAAGGAAGAAAGGAAGAAAGGAAGGAAGGGAAAGGAAGAAATGAAAATTAAGTACTTGGATTTCATCCTAAAGTCTTTTTTTTTTTTTTTTAAAGAATGGGTTTTCTCTGTAGCTGTTTGACCTGGAACTCATTCTGTAGACTGGGCTGGCCTCAAACTCACAGAGATCCTCCGGCCTCTGCCTCCCCAGAGCTGGGATTAAAGGCATGTGCTTCCACCAGCTGGCTAAAGTCTTTTCAAAATTAAACTGCTCTGGATTTACTGTCTCTTAGCCTTTGTCCTCCTGAAGCCACAAACCCAAGCCCAAAGAGTTTATTTGCATTCTGGAGATTCAACCCAGTGTGTTATATATACAAGAATCTCTTATCAATGAGCTGTATCCCAAGAGCTTTTTTCTTCCTTTTTTTTACTGTTTGAGACAGGGTCTCACTAATTTACCCAGGCTGGCTTTGAACTTATTCTGTAGTCCAGGCAGGTTTTGATCCTATGATCTTCCTGCCTCAGTCTACTTAGTAGCAGGGATAACACCTGAGCCACCAAGCTCAGCTTCTTTTTAATTTTTTTTAATTAAAAAAAATTTGTTTTTTTATCCAGTTGTTTCTACCTACCCTTTCTCTAGGGCTGGCTGTGCTGCAGAATGCTACCCACCAGCACTTTCTTGCCCATGGAAATGAACCACAAGCCTTTATCTTGTAGAGATTTAACAGTGCTTATGGGAGAGAAGGAAGCATGAGATGTGTGGCTGTCCTGGAGGTCTCTTGTAGTTTGTCAGTGCTGAAGTGACTTTCTCAGTCATGTTTTGGACTATGAATTAACGAAAGAGATGTCAAGGAGACCTCAGGAAAAGCTTTACTTTTGGATGTTTGGGTGGTTCTGGGAATTGGACCTGAGGGAGCCATCACTATCACCAGCTAAAAAACACATGAAGGGGTCAGTTTTTCAGCTATGGAGGTAAGACTGAATAGAAGGCAGAACAGGTTAAGACAGGATCCTGGCCCAGTGGTGGGCTTATTTAATAACTACACAGCTTTGAACATTAGGGGCTGAGGGGCTGTGCTCTTTACTCCAGAGGGGCCACAGCATTCTTCATGCTCACCATCTTGTTTATTGTCATATATTATCATGGGATTGGTGTTCCTGCTGGGCTTCTGAGCAGGCAGGCAGATGAACACAAGTTGAGTAGGAAAGAATTTAAAAGGCTTTATCGATGGCGTTTATGCTTGGTTTAATTTCTGTGTGTTTGGACATGTAACCTACAGTAATCCTTTAGTGGCTGTACTGTAACCTACAGTAATTCTGATTGGGATTCTGAAATGTGCTTCCAAGAAGACATGGTGTTGTGGATTCTGTGCTGCCTGTAATTCATAGTGGGGAGTTGCTGAGAATTTGGTATACTAATTCCAGCTAATTAATTAATTCTAATTCCAGCTAATTACTTCCATGCCATGACTTCATCTTCTGGGGCAGTGTCTGACTGTCATGAATGCTGTTTCTTCTGGGGTCATTGGCACAGGTAGTCTTTTAAAACTCCTGTTATATCTTTAGCTATTGAGAAGCAAATGAAAACAGCAGCTAAAGCCTTTTGAAGTCTACCCTGTGCTTAAACAGGAGATTTGGGACATTAGAGGAAAGAGAGGGAAGGAGACTGGTGTGTGAGAGAGGTTTGGATCCTAGTATGCTGAGTGGCCCCCATCTCAGCTTTTTCCAGCTACCTCTCCTAGTGTTAGGAGCCCAGAAGGGCTCTAGAAACATTATGGGTTTCCTTGGTGACACCGGACTGGGCAGATGGCTGTCTTCCTTGATGAATTCTTTCTCAGACAACCTGAAAATTGTAGAAATGGGGCAGACATGAGGGCAGTGAATAGTTAGGTATTCTTATCCTGCTAAAGCTGAGGAAAAGCACGGGCACTTTCTCTGTGGGAAGTAGAAAAGCCGGCTGTTGTATGATTTCATACAGCTTTCTCCTGCTCTCTTGACTGGTAGAGTAGCATTTAGTGATGGAAACTATTTCAGGATCACACCCACGACACTCCAGACTACTGATCACGTACACATAGGTGTGGAGTGTTCTTAATGGGGTAATGGGCCATGGAAGACACTCTTTTTGAAGACTGTTGATCCACTTACTAGCAGCTGGTCTTGCTCTTTTCTGCAGAGTTGACTTGAAAACTCAGAGCCCCCTGAGGAGTTAAGAGGATAGTTAGTAGAACATTCTTTAGACTTGAGAATATTTACTAAGGACCCAGCTGCTGTGGAAAACCAAAAAGGATTCACATTTGTTATACTGTAAGATTACACATGACTTTCTTATTATTGTATATTGAAATTGAAGGTGGCTTTGAGCTAGGCTTTTCATTAATTTGCAGTCACCTTTAAATTCTGACAAATTGCTTGATGACAAAAAACTTTTGTATTCTAAGAACTTTGGGCCACATAGGAATTTGAGTTGAAGATTTTAGGAAAAAGTTGAACATGGAGCCATTTACAGTATGTACTGCCCAGAGATTACATTTGTAAACATAGGAATTCTAAAGCTCAAATTCCTCCTTCTGAGGTAGTGGTTTGTAATTAGTGTAGAAAAGCTTGCTTCCAATCAGTTCACTAAACAGAAATGCTCAAGAAACTAGAAACCATTATTAGCACATTTCAACAACTGTAACAGAACGTTCCTACTTGTTACCATAATTAACCTCTCCATATATAGTTGCATTGATTTTTTTTCTTTTTTTCTTTCGAGATAATTGGTAGAGTAATAGGAAGTTATAGAAATTAGAGTGATCATCATAGTCTATTTGCTCAGTTTCATTGTAATGTCCCAAGTACTAGTTTAATTCAGAAGCAGGGAACTAACATTTTCACAATCTGTAACGTTTCGTATTTTACCAGTTTCTCATGCTTGTGTATATTGTACAGCTTTATCACATTTGAAGATTCACATAACCACCACCACAATCAAGATACAGAACTAGGTTAGGTTCATTTGGATGTTCATCATGTTTCTTCCGTCATGGGGAACAACAAAAAAGGTACAACTACTCTATCAACTTGGAGATTTCTCTGATCTTCATAGCCAACACACATCCTTCTTGTCCCTAATGCTTAACAAGCACTGGTCTGTTCTCCATCTCTGTAAATTTGCCCTTTTGAGAACGTGATGTAAATGGAATCCTGTAGTCTGTAACTGGCTGTTTTCCTGTCACTGAAATTTCTTTGTGAGTCATTCAGCTTGCCTTGAGTGCCAGTAGTTCCTCTGTTATCCAGCAGTAGTTCATTGTATGGAGGCACCAGTTGAAGGATCTTCGAGAAAAGCAGTTTCCATTTTTGACTGTTACAAATAAAGCTGCTGTAAACATTTATGTACATATTTTTATGTGAACATAAGGCTTCATATTGGGGGAATAAATGCCCCAAAATGCCATATGGTAAGAACATGTTTAGTTTAAAGAAGCTGCTGTTTTCTATACTTTCTAATTTTGTGTGTGTACATGTGGTGTGTGCACGTGCATTTTGAGGTCAGAGGTTGATATGTGTCTTCTTGTGCTCTCCACCTTATTTTTGAGATGGGATCTCTCTGTACAGCTGGAATTCACTGTTTTTTAGATTGATTGGCCATTAGGCCCCAGGATCTATCTATCTCCATCTATCCCTTGCATTGTGATTACAGACAGGCACTGCCACCATCCACCTTTTATTGAGGTGCTTAGGATCAAAACTAGGGTCCTCATGCTTGCATAACAGTCACTTTGCCCACTGAGACATCTCCCTAGATTTCCTCTACTTTCTACACTTGATTTTAGTCAAGAGGCTGAGAAACTGAGCCATTTTCTAGAGTGGCTGCATCATGCCAGGTTCTGTGTGAGGGGTCCAGATGCTCTGCATTTCTCCAGCACTTGCTGTGGCCACTGTGCTGTGGTATGGCTCTTCTAATAGAGTACCAGACAGCTCACTGTGCTGTGGTCATACTAGACTTCTTGGAATAACCCTGCCTAAGGAGCCATGTCCCCACCATCCATCTTGATCTTACTTATGGGGATTGCAGCTCAGTGGTAGAACTTGCCTTTAATGCACAAAGCCCTGCATTCCATCCTGGCATTGAAAGAAAGTCTCACTTCGCAAGACTTACTTAGATCTTATTCTTAGTTGTATCACTTAAATTTTTTTTTTTGGGGGGGGTCTTTGAAATAGTCTTCTCCCTCCCCTCAGTGGGGTCTTACTATGTTTGTCTACCAGATTAGTCTTGAACTGGGGCTAGTGGTCTCTCCATTTCGTCTTCTTGGCTAGCTAGAACTTGTAAGGCACAACACCACCCTTACTGGTTTTTTTTTGTTGTTGTTGTTGTTTTTGTTTTATTTTTTAATAAATAAATGAGGAGAGAGAGAATAAATAATAGAGTCTTACTCTGCAGCCCAGGGTGGCCTTGAATACTTGGAAATCCTCCTGCCTCAGCATCCCAGATGTTGGAATTGCCAGTGTTAGCTACCATGCCTGGATATAGTCATTGAGTGGAATGAAACATCCACCGTTAGTCTCCACAATTGTCCTATAATAACCTCTTAAAAACAGCTTGTTCAAAGCAGGATCCAAATATGGTTCTTTCCCTGCTATTTAAATCTTTTAATCTATAGGTTTCTCTGCCATCTGTTTCCTTCGCTATTAAATTTGTTGAAGAAATTAGGTTATTTTTTTCTTTCTTTCAGTTGAGATTTTTGGATGTGTTGTATACGTGCATTTATGTATTTGGACATGTGTGCTTGTGTGTGCAAATGGGGAAGCCAGAGAGGACATGTGGTACCCTGTTCTCTTGCTTTCCACTTTAGATAGGGTCTCTTACTGTTTTTTTTTTTTTTTTTTTTTTTTTTTTGGTTAAGCTGGCTGGCAACAGGCTCTGGTGTCTGTCTGTCTGTCTCTCCCCCCCCCCACCCCCCCATCAGCACTGGGTTGCAGGCCTTCAGGGTCACTTGTGATTTTTACATGGGTTCTAGGGGTCTGAACTCAAGATTCTCATGCTTAGGGAGCAAGCACTCTTACTTACAGAGTCCTGTTGGGGGGGGGGGGGGGGGGAGGGCAGACCCTTTTCTGATTGTATTTCCATTATGTCACTTCAGTTTGTTTGACCTTATCGTTTCTTTAAATTCATAATTGGAACTAGAGGCTTGTTTCGAATTTTTTTTTTTTCATAAATACTTCACAGGTGGATGATGTATGTTTTTAAAAGGAGCTGGAGAGGTGGCACAGTGGTTTAAGAGCATTGCTTACTCATTTAGAAGACCCAGGTTCAATTCCCAGCACTCACATGGTGGCTTACAACTATCTGTAACTCCAGTCCCAGGGTGGATCCAACACCAGCTGGGCATGGTGGTATATGCCTTTAATCCCAGCACTGGGGAGGCAGAGGCAAGTGGATCTCTGAATTCAAGGCCAGTCTGGTCTGTACATGTCCTGGTTTCAGGACAGGCAGGGCTATGTTGAGAGACCCTGTTTCAATAAACACCAATAGCAAAAAGACAAAGCCTGAACATGTGATGTTAGTAGCCATTAATGATGGTTGCCTGATGGTATTAGTGCACTAGTATTGTAAGCTCATGTTCTGCTTGGATCCTTTTCCCTTGTTAGCTGGTACTTCTAAGAGGAGATTCTCCTTCCTTGGCTCGCTCTGGTCATCATGAGGGTACAGTTCTCTGTTGGAGTACAGCTTGGTGAGGATGGAGGCAGGAGGACTTCTGGCAAAATGGAGAAGTAAGGTACACTATGGGAAGGTAAAGTGAGTTTTGGGTGGTGTGTGAGTGTATGTGTGTGTATATGTGTGTGTTTGTCTGTGTCTATATGTCTGTTGGTGTGAAAAGAGAAGGAAGTTCTCCCCACAGTGAACTGTGCTAGGCTTTTGGTCTGTGGTTGGAAATGGCATGAGAGCCCTTTGCCCATTGCCACCCTGTCTTGGCTTTTGATCTGTGGTAACCAAAGAAAGCCATATGAAACCTGTGACTGGTGAGCCTGTGCCCAGGAGACAAAGTTTACATAGCTTTAATTCAGTATTCATGAACAGCGGTTTTTTTGTTTTGTTTTGTTTTTCATTTTCTTCAAATTAGTCATATATATTTCCTTGTCTGTGTTAGTGTTTTTAACCTTGGAGCAAATCATTCTTGTTTTTAGGCTGATAGAACCCATAGGCCTCGTAGAAAGAATTTCTACAGGAGGTAATATCAGGTGACCCTTCCCCCTCAGTCACTTTAAAGACCACCACTTAGAACAGTAGAACAAAGTCTGTAGCAGCAGGGTGACCTCTGGAGAGCAAGACTTGGAGGCTCCTCTAGGTCCCTGGCAGTAGGTCAGTTTTGACTTCTTTGGTAGTGTGCAGGAGTTCCCTTGGGAGGAAGCAGTTGGCTGTGGGCAAGGTGGCACAGTCACACACTTTTACATTCTGAAGAAGCTTTCTTCCTTTGTCTCTCCTCCCCAAGGTGATATATTGTATTTCAGTAGATTTTGGAAGGCAGCTTTAGGTTTGTGGAAAAACTGAGTAGAAAGTTCAGTTTCCATATGCCCCCTGCTCCTGGTTTCCCTCATTACTAATGTCTCGAGTAGAGCGATGAGATTGGTGAACCAGGTGCTTCTAAGTAGTCATGTTCGGCAGTAGGATTCACTCTTGCTGTAACAGATCCTAGAGCTCAGGCAAATGTGTGACAAGATGGTTCTATTGCCCATCCACCAATACTCCTTCATCCACCTTATTCATTCCTTTTTTTCTCTTCCTGATAAACACTAGTCCTTTTTTTGCCTCTACAGTTTGCCCCACCCTGGGCTGTATTCTAAGTTGCCATCATTAAGTCTTTATGTTACCTTTCACTTTGTAGCCTGCTTTTGAGATCCCTTCATGTATTTTCCTGGCGTGGTGTAGCTCATTTCTCTGTAGTGCTGAGTATAGATATACCAGTTTGTGTATCTACTTATCTACTAGAGAATATCTTGTTGCTTCCAAGTTTGGCATTTGTTCACAAAGCTGCTGTAAGCATTGCTGTGTAAGTTTTTTTGTGGTCATCCTTTTAGCTCCTTTGAGTAAATACCAGGGAACATGCTTCCTGGATTGTATGTTAAGAATGAATATGTTCAGTTTGTAAAAATATTGCTGAGATATTTAAGAGCACATCTTCAAAGTAATTATCATTTTGCATTCATAAAGCAGAAAATGAGGTTTTTTTGTTATTTCATATCTTCCCCCAGGTTATTGTTTTGGCTTTCTGCCATTCTAGTAGATGAATAGTGATAGCATTTTAATTTGTGGTTCTCTAATTTCCTTCACAAGTCCATGTGCCAGAAGCATAATCTGAGTGCATCAGTGTTGAGAGGTGTGGGGCCTGTGAGAGATGTTGACATCCAGGTGTGGGGAGGCTGAGACAGGAAGGTGGTGGTGAGTTCAAGGGCTCACCACCAGTCTGGGCTTTATAACAAGACTCTGCCTTTTCTGGGGGGAGGGGTTTCTGGTGATTGACCCTAGGGCCTCATGCATGCTAGGCAGGCACTCTGTCACTGAGATAACATCCCAGCCCTGTCTCAAGATAAGCAAATGAATGATTAATAAATAAATGTTAAGTTATGAGAGCTTTGCCCTCATGACTAGATTGATGTTATTCTTGTTCTCTTTTTCACCTTTTTCCATTTTCATATGTGTATAATATGCATGTATGTGTATGTGTGTCTAGGACATGTATGTTCATGCACATGTGTGCACATCATCCTAATTCATTCTTCCACATGATTGGTGCAGGGTTTCTCAATCAAAACCTTAGCTTACTGATGTGCCTAGTCTCTAGCTAGCTTGCTTTGGGAGTTTCCAGCCTCTGTATAGCTGGCTACCATGCCTACCTGACATTTACATGGGTTTGGAGGAGCTGAGCTCTGATCCTCATGCTCACAGAGCAAGCACTTAACCACTGAATCATCTCCTTAGCTTTCTTGCATAGCTCTCTTGAGTTAGTTTGTTGGACTTACTGTCTCCCATGTGTTCTCTAATCATGTGGTGCCTTCTGTCATGAGGGAGCAGAAGGACTCACCAGATGAGGCATAGTTATGTTTTTTTTTTTTGCTTGTTTGTTTTTTGATGGGGGCAGGAACATTGTTTGCTGTATAGCCCAGGCTGGCCTTGAACTTTAGTTCTGCCTCATATTGTCCAGTGCTGGGATTACAGGCATGTGATACGCTAAATCCTCTTTATCCTTCCAGCTTCTATAATTATGAGCCAAGTCAATTTTTATTGTTTTATAAGTTACCTGGTCTGATGTTCTATTGTAGTTGTATAAAACGTAGGCTAGTGCTGGGTGGTGGTGGAGTACACTTTTAATCTCAGCACTCCAGAGGTAGGCGGATCTCTGTGAGTTTGAAGCCAGCTTGGTCTACAGAGTGAGTTCCAGGACAGCCAGAGGTAGAGAAACTCTGTTTGGGGAGGTGGGGAACCAGAGACTAAGAGTGCTTGATTTTTTTATTTTTATTTTTTTTTATTTTTTATTTTTTACTATACCCTACCTCCACCCTGACTCATATCACTAAAGTATCTGCTCTCATATTTTGCCCACAATTTATTTGAGTTGTTTTCTTATTATTGAATTTTAAGAATTCTTTGCATATTTTGTATATCAGCCCTTTATCAGATAGTGGTATTATAGGTATTTTCTTTCAGTCTGTGGCTTATCCCTGTTCCCCAAGAAGAAGTTTTTAATTTAGTCTAGTGAAAATTTTTCTTTCAGGCTTTGTGCTTTTGGTATTATGTCTAAAAGGTCATCTCCAAACCAAAAGAACACCTAGATTTTTCTTATCATTTAGGAGTTCCTCTACTTATTGACTGACTAGTTTGTTTAGACACAGGTCTTGCTATTTAGCATAGGCTGGCTGGCCCTGAAACCGCAGTCCTACCTCAGCCCAAGTGCTGGATTGCAGGTATCAGACACTGATTATTTTTTTAGGTGGAATCTAACTGTTGATGAGGCTGTTGTCTAAATCCTCAAGGGACCTTCCCTTTTTCTTCTGAGCCCATGGCAACACTGCCTGCCTCACTGTCTCCACAGTTTGCTTTTTCCAGAATGCCATATAGTTAGACTCTTACAGGGTGTAGTGTTTCCAGGTTGTCTTATTTTCCTCAGCAGGAGGTGTTTAAGGATCTACATGTCTTTGCATGGCTTGATAGCCTTCTAGTTAGGACCACTAACGTATGCCACCATACACATAGATAGGTTTTGGAGTTTTATAATTTTGTGTTTCACATTTTGGTCTATGGCACATTTGTGTGTGTGTGTGTGTGTGTGTGTGTCTAAAGTTGTTTGTTTAGGTTTATTTAATTTTTTATGTGTGAGTATTTTGCCTGAATGTATGTATGCCTACCACGTACATGTCTGGTGCCTGAGGAAGTTGTCAGAAGAGGGTGCAGATCCCTGAAACTAGAGTTGTGGATGTTTGTGAGTGCTGGGAATTAAACCCAGATCCTTTCTAAGATGAATAAGTGCTCTAAAAACTGCCAAGCCATCTCTCTAGCCCCTAGAATAGTTTTTTTTTTTTTTTCTTCTTTTTTTCTTTTTGAGACAGAGTTTCTTTGTGTAGCCCTGGATGTTCTGGAACTCTGTAGAGCAGGCTGGCCTCACACTCAGAGACCCACCTGCCTTGGCCTTCTGAATGCTGGGACTAAAGGCGTGTGTCACCATGCCAGGCTCCCTAGGATAGTCATTTATTGTGTGCACATGTGTGTGTACATGTATAGAGGTCAGAGAACAACTTGTAGGAATCTCTCTCTTCATCTTGTAGGTTCCTGGGATTGAACTTGGTCCTCAGCCTTGGTGACAGATGCCTTTACTGTCTCAACTATCTTGATGGCTCCAGACTCATTTGTCAAGAACATGTGAAGTGTTTAGGAGACTCAGACTCATCGCTGGGACAGGAGCTAGTATGGGAGTGGGCACTGAGAATTCCGTTCAGGATGCAGTAACTTTCCCTTGCCACTCATTTTTACTGTATTAAAACCAGACCAAGTGATTTCAATTTCAAAACTTATGTGGGCAAAGACATTGTTTTAACAAAGTAGATTGGTTCAGGCCTCAACACTGGTTTTTAAAATTAAAAGTAAAAATGCTTATTAAGGAATTTGAGATTATGTTGCAAGGTTTCTCTTAAAAAATTTGGCCTATAGGCAGAGCATGCCTTTAATGCTAGCACTTGACAGGCAGAGGTAGGCAGTGTCTTTGAATTTTGAGGCCAGCCTGGTCTATATGTCCTAAGCCAGCCAAAGCTACATAATGCAACTCTGTCTCCAAAAAGTTAAGTAAAATAAATGGTCCTTCAGTAAAAGTGTTGGGTCTTTGTTTCTTTTTGGTTGGGATTAACTTTTAAGTGAGCTGCTGTGTTAGAGGAGGAGTTTGTGCCTGGTGTTTACACATGAACATCTTGTGCCTTGAATCCCCTCTACTAACCACTTGTGGTTTGAATTTCCTTAATGGAATAGTGGATACATTTCCTGTAGTTTATGATCTGGAGATTTTTCTTAAAATTAAAGTTTATTAAATTTACAGATTTTATCATTTATTGTCTTTGTAAAAACTTAAAACAGAAAAAGGGAAGGCTGGAGTCTTACATAACCATCGTTCTGAGTTTTGGTCTCTTTGTGGCAGGTGGTTATTGTTTGCAGTGTTCTGAGAGCCTTGCAAGGCCTTCTTCTACCAGGTAACTGAACAGGAACCAAAGAAAAGGCATTACTTTGTAATTTATGTATGTGGTGTTTTTAACTTCTTTACATGTAAGCTGTCTTAGAATTTTTTCCTGTGGAAATCACGTGAATGCTTTGTAATGGCCCCTTATGGGATTATGTTCCAAGACTCCCAGTTGATGTCTGAACCCTATACCGTAGCCAACGCTTTCTCCTTCCTATACATATATACCCATGCTATGATGCTTATCAGAATAGCACAGTGGGATTAAGAAAAAGCCACAAAGTTTAAGAGTGCTTGCTGCTCTTGCAGAAGGCCTGAGTTTGGTTCCCAGCACTCATGTAACATGACTCACAACTGCATGTAACTCCAGCTCCAGGGGATCAACACCTCTGGCCTCAGTAGGCATCTGTGTATAGACACCCCCCCCCACAAACACAATTTAAAAATTGAAACAAGCCAAGTGTTCAGTCTATGCCTATTCCTCAGTCTGTGTATCCGTGTCTCACTTGGAGTAAGTGGATTAGTGTTTCTTGTCTGAGAGGATCTCTTGTGGAAATCCTTTGTCTCAGCTTTTCTGGCACATCTATTGCCATCATTTGGAACTTTTTTCCCCTCCCTCTCCCCTCTCTTCTCTTTTCAATTCTCATGCCTTTCTTCTTCTCCCCCTCTCTCTCTCTCTCTCTCTCTCTCTCATGTTTTCGGGGCTAGCCTCAAGTTTGTCATGTAGCAGAGAATGACTCTCTACTTCTGACCCTGCTGCTCCCATATCTGCAATGTTAGATTACAGGTCGCTACCATCCCTGGTCTGTGGTGCAGCGGGTTGAACCCGGGCTTTCCACATGCTGTATCTCCAGCCTCCTGGAATATGTTACTTACTCATGTCTTCTGCCCACAAATCTCATGCGTGCCTTTTCTGACTTAACTACTCACCACACACCATGACTAACTCACACAGCAAGAAAACTAATGGGGAAGTATCCTTTTCTTCTTCACAGTTTCAGACAAGAGCTCTTGGCAGCTTAAGCAGATGTTCTTTTCTTTCCCAAAGCCCCAGACTTTGCACTTTTCACTGAAAGGCTGTGTTTTGAGGGGGACAGCTACTTTGAGACCAACATGAAGTAAAATGAGTGCTGCTGGAACGTGAGCCCTGGCGGCCTGTGTCTGCTCATCCCTTACTCCACTGTGGACAATGACACTGGCCATTTAGAATCCCAAGAAATTTAAAAGTTAGAAATTGTGCATTTCTGGAATTTCCTGTTTAGTTTTGAAACTGCAATTGACCGTGGATAACTGAAACCACTAAAAGCAAAACTGCAGGTAACAGGGTAGGATGGCTGGGACCCGCGGTACTACACTTTGTTTAACCACTTTCCCATGTATGAACGCTAAAGGGCTTTCCATGTTTCCTACTGCGCTGTGACCATCCTGTGTGCCTTCTTGTGTTGCTCTGTGCTTCTAGAACAGGGCTGATCCTTTAAATGTTCAACAGGTTCTGCCTAAATGCCTTGCAGCCGGCCTGTGCCGCAAGGATGATGGAGATACGGATACTCAGGAGAAATTGCTGGATCCCATGGATTTGGGCTGGGGAGAGGGCAGGTCATGCAGCCCCTAATTATGTCTGCAGGCTCAGCACAACTTTGTTGAGTACCAATTTAGAAATACTTATTAAAAGCCAGGCACTGGAAGCAGAGGAAGGCGGATCTCTGAGAGTTCAGGAAAAGCCTGGTCTACAGAGTGAGTTCCAGGACAGCCAGAGTTACAGCAGAGAAACCCTATCTCGAAAAACCACAAAAAGAGAGAGAGAGAGAAAACTTAAAAAAATTTTAATATTGTGTGTGTGTGTGTGTGTGTGTGTGTGTGTATGTCCCTACATTAGTATGGTGCTTTAAGCATTCCCTGCAGTGGACATCTTAATTGCTTTCTTTTTGTCTATTATAAATGAAGCTCTAGAAAAATGTAAAATGTTTGCTTTTCAGCTATTATCTCCATCTGTGTTACTTAGAATAAGTTTGTTAGGTTTCTTTTTGAATGTTGCCAGAACAATTGTGAGTTTCAGCAGTGGGGGAGAGGAGCCTAACACTTAGGGCTCCAGAGCCTCCCTTGTCCATGCATGAAGAGTAGAATTTCACTTTTTCCTTTCCTGGGATAGTGGTTGTCAGATTTTTGCCTTATGGATTGTTGGAGTGTGTGTATTTCATTTTGTGTGAATGAGTTACTTGTGCTGTTAATTCTACTTTGAAGTTTGACTAGTATGTTAGTTATGCTTAATCAGTCTCTTATCTGAAGACAAAGAAATAGGATACTTCATACTACCAAATCAGAAAATTATCTGCCTTCAGCAAGAAGAGCCTAATCCATAAGAATTAGGTAAGGGGTGGTGGGCACAGGTCAGTGGTAGAATGCTTGCTTACTATATACGAGGCCCTCAGTTCTGTTCTCAGTAACATGAATGAATGAGCGATTGAGGAACTTGTTAATTCTAAAAACAACAGCTCTGTCTTCCAGTGAATAATCTGTCATAAATTGAAGTAAAGCTCTTTGGGTCAGGGTAAATATAAGGACATGTAATAAATGCTTCTTGGTAAGGGAGTTAATGGTAGAAAGGGACTTTGAGCTTGTGAGGATTATTGAATATTACCTTGTGAAAGCAGCAGTGCCCAGGAAAGAGCTTAGCGTTGAGATATATATCACTTATTCCTGTTGTAGTGATTTTATTTACTTATTTTTGATTTTTGAGGTGGTGTCTCTCTGTGAGAATACGAATAATATTGAATCTTTGAGCACCTACTACTGAATTTAACAAACTCCAGTTCCGTTTTTATAGTTACTTTCTCCTTCCCTCCCCTCCTTAAGAACTGCAGCTTTTCAGCTCTATCCACACACCATGTGAGCGGTGTTGTTTCCAGGAGGTGCTGGCTGCCACAGGGGGAACAGGTGCCCCTTCCGTAGTAATGCACCACGAGTTGTACTTACATCCATGAGCAGTGTACACTATTGTCTGTATCTACATTAGTGGTTTATCTCTCTTACTTTAAAAATGTGTGTGTTCCTGTGCGACAGCTATGTGGTTTTGAGGAAATTTGAGGGAATTTGTGTGAGCCAACATTTAGGTGACTTTGTGTTTTATGAGCACTTAATTTGAGAACCATAACTACAGAGTAGAAATTTAAAATCCATGTGTTGCCATGTATGTGTATGGAGCGCCAGGTGCTTACAAGGCTGTTTGCAGGTTGGATAAGAATGGGTCAGATTTTGCCTCTTGTTTTCAAGCCACTTATCTATCCCCAGTAGACAGGTGTCATTATATCCATTTGATAGATGAAGAAAATGATGCTGAAGGAGGGACCCTCTCTACCGATATGTGTCAGAAGCAGGTTTAGAATCTAAGGCCAAGCAAGGCTCCTTCTGCAGTGATGTGGGGCTGCAGTCAACAGACTTGGTGCTTCTAGGAAGCCTGTGGCAGAGTAGAACTTTGAGAGTATGGACCCTGGTTCTCAGGCTTGCATGGCATGTGTTTTACCTACTGAGCCATCTCCTGAGCCTGTTTTTTAACTTGTTAGATATATCAGCACATTTATATTATTTTAGAAACTTCTTCCTCCTCCTCTTCTTCTTCTTCTTTGGCTTTTCCAGACAAGGTTTCTTTCTTGTAACTCTTGCTGTCCTGGAACTTGCTCTGTAGACCAGGCTGGCCTTGAACACACAGAGATCTGCCTGCCTCTGCCATCCAAGTGCTGGGATTAGAGGCGTGCGCAACCGACCACCTCTTCTTTTTTTAAACTTTTATTTATTTCATGTATATGGATGTTCTACCTACACATGTCTGTGCATTGTGTGTATGCAGTGCCTGCAGAGGGACTGGAGTTGCAGGTGATTGTGAGGTGCCATATGGGTACAGGGAATTGAACTCAGGTCCTCTGGAAGAGCAGCCAATGCTCTTAACCACTAAGCTATGTCTCCAGCCCCCTCATTATGCTTCTTTCACCACTATCTTGTCTACAATACTTTTTGTCATCCCAGATAGAAACTATTACACTTGAATGAACAGCATAGCCTTTTCTAATCCTCCCTCCTTTCATTATCTAAAATTTGCCTATTCTTGGTCTGTTATATAAGTGGAATCATGTAATATTTATCCTTTTGTGTCTGGCTCTTTTCACTTAGCATAAAGACTTAAAGGCTTGGTCATGTGTAGCATATATCAGAATTTCATATCTTTTTATGAGGATAATATTCCATTGAGTATATAAGTATGCATGCTTCCTTTTCCTTGGTTGTTTAAGATTTTTTTTTTTTAAGTGCTGTGGATTGAATCTTTGCATATGCTAGGCAAATACCCTATCAAAGCCCCACCATTACTCATTCCCTTTAGAATATTTGGGTTGTTTCTACTGTTGGATTATTGTGAATAATGCTGAACATTAATGTAAAAATATTTGAGTCTCTGCTTTCAGCTTCTTTGGATTTATATTAGGAATAGAATTGTTGGGTCAGATAATTTCTAAAAATTATGATTTATATTATATATTTTATTATTTTTAGACAGGGTTTTTGTTGCCCAGGCCTCAGACTTGTAATTCTTCTGTCTAGCTTCCCATGAAGTTGGATTTATAGATACAGGTATAACACCATGCCAAATGTTTAACTTTTTGAGGAGTTTACCCAACTGTTTTCCACCTCTGCTAAATCATTTTACATTCCCAGTTACAATGTTATGTTACCAATCTGGCTGAAGACCTTCTTGGAAAGGAATATGAGTAGTTGAGGTGAAGCTCTTCCAGTGCTCGGGTTTCCAGGCCCTTGGGTAACCGAGCCTTGGGGCTGGATGGTGGATATACTAAGCTCTAAGCCCTGAAAGCAGAGGCCAGAGTCAGGGCTGATCATGCAAGCCTTGTGAACTGAGTTTGATCCTGGAACCTACATGAAGGTGGGAGGAGGGAACCAACGCCAGATAGTTGTCTCTGACTTCTACTCTATGTGGGTGACACGGCACATGTGGACATGTGGTTGCATAAGCGCGTGCACATGCACGCGCGCACACAAAGTAATTTTTTTAAAGATAAAAAACCAGAAATATGTCTGTAGGCACATAGGTTGGCGATTTATTACATGCTTTATGCTTTAACTGCCAGTACCCAGTGTTAGGTCTCAAACGCTGGACAAACAGTTAACTGAAAGTACCTATTTAACATATCAAAGTGGACCTGGCAGCCAGGTTCTAGCAGCACCTCTCAGTCCCTACCTGTTAGAGAATAGGACTGGCATGACATACCTCCTACCCTGAACTCTGCAGCCCAGGGGTGACTGCTCTTCCCCAACAGTTCTTCCTTACATAATCCAGCTATTTTGGTTACCTGGCCCCTTTACCTTTCTGCCCCTCTGCCACTGCTCCAGGTTCCCCTCTCCTCACATAGCCCAGCTCATGGTCATGTTCACTCTGGGCTCTCCCAGATGACTCTACCTCTTACTATGTTCTACCTCTTATCTACAATAAACTTTCTCCTCCACCATCCCTAGGAGCAGTCATGTTCTCCTTTTTTTCTTTTACATTCATCTACCAGCTTTGTTAGTCCTTGTCTTTCAGAAATCCTGAGCAGCAACAGACAGCAGCAGGTGGTTCTTACAGTTCTTGTGTAGGCCTCAGCTGCTGGAACCCTCTGCCCTGTAGCAGCAGGTGTAACAGCTCTCAGGCATAAGGTGGCCAAATCCTCAGCCTGTGGTTGTGACAAGTGCCACTGCTCTCTGGCTGAGGGTGTCAGGATCTCCATCCTTTGACAGAAGCTGGTGCTGCAGTTCTTGAGCCTTTAGAAACTCCCTGGAGAGAGCTTCTGTTGCTTCCAGAGGCCAGGCGTCCATTTTGTCTTCAGCGTCTCACAGCCCTCATTGTTCCTGCTGCCTCTTTTGTTTCTGCTCTGGCCACTCTTTAGCTGCCCTTTTGTCTCTAATGTTGCTGTCTTTGCAGTGGCTGCTTCTACCATCTCCTTTTTGTGTTACCAGACCAGCCCACTCTGCTAATTATAAACGTAAAAGAAGTAAGAAAAAAAAAGAAGTCAAGAGAAGCCTTTTATTGGGCCCAATGTTGCAATACCAACACAGGAGGCTGTTTCCAGCCTGGTTAACAGTGAGCTGAGCAGCTACTTTGAGCAGCTTTGGTGTCATCAGAAATGGGTGTGGAAAAGGTGTGTGCCTCTGATTTTATGAAAAGGAAGGACTTTTTGAAGTCCATCATGTCAGTGAAGGCCTCACCTTATCCCAATCACAGGCCTTCGCCAAGGGTTGTGTTTCCTCCTTGTTTGGGTGAAAATGTCTGCAAGGTAAACTGTGTATCTGAAATACACTGAGGCTTACAGTGGCAAAATATCTAATGCATGGTGTTTCCCACAGGCCAGGCCCATGCCTCCTGGAGCTGGAGTTACTCTTGGGTAGCAAGCAGCAGTGGCTTTTGAGTAGCTTCATCTGAGACCTCAGTGCAGTGTTCACAGTAGCCAGTCTTGATAGTCCTGCAGCTTATGGCAGCCTGGGAACCAGGGAGAGCTGTAATAGCTGACAGCTAGGGAGGCAGATTGCCCTCAGAAGAGTGCTTACAGTCTTCCTGCTTCAGCCTCCACACCATACTGGGTTTGTTTCTTGTTTTTTAAAGTTATATTTATTTATTTAGTGGGGAGGTAGGAGGAGAGTGCATGCTGCATATATGCGGGGAGATCGGGGACAGCTTGTAGAAGTTAGTTCTCTCCATTTGCAGATCCCAGGGATTGAACTCAGGCCATTAATGCTTGGCAGTCAAGTGCCTTTACCCTCTGAGCAGTCTCACTAGCCATTTATTTATTTATTTTAATGTACCAATCTTAGTGTCTGTAAATTGATGCCTGATTATAGTTTTCATTGTTTTATGACTAACATTGCATTTTTTTATGTGCCTATTGACAATGTATTTCTTTGGAGAAATGTCTGTTTAGATCTACCTTTCTCTCTCTCTCTTTCATATTCTGGATAGTATTTATTTATCAAATATACGACTTGCAAGTATATTTTCCCATTCTGTGGGTTTTATTTTACTCTCTTTTTAAAAAGACTTCCTTTTATATCTTTTATTTTTATGTGTGTAATTGTTCTACCCACATGTATGTCTGTGCAACACGTGGATGCCTGGTGCCCATGGAGGTGAAGAGGGCATTTGATGTTCTGAAACTGGAGTTACAGATGGTTGTGAGACACTATGTGGGTGCTGGGAATTGAGCCCTGAGTCCTCTGGAAGAGCAGCAAGTTCTCTTAACCACTGGGCCTCTCAAGTACCGTCTTTTACTCTTCTAATAGTTTACATTTTTGCATAAAAGTTTACAATTTTGATTAAATTTAATTTGTTCCTTTCACGTGTGTGTTTAGTGTAAAGTCTAAGAAGTCACTGCCAATTGTGGTGTTGTATGAAGTATTTCTTTAGTGTTTTCTTCCCAGGGTTGTAAGCTTTAAGTTTAGCTTTTTGGCATTTTGAGTTGTTACTACGAATGGTGGAAGGTACCGGTCCAACTTCATTCTTTTGTATGTGGATATCCAGTTTTCTCAGCACCATTTATTGCATAGTGTACTGAATGGTCTTTACCCACTGGTTTGAGTTATTTTTATTATGTTAATTAAGATTGCACAGAAATAGAAACTTCTTGGGCTTAAAGATTATTAAAAAAGAAACAGAGTGTTATCACTGAAATTGTATAAGGTATTAATGTCTGTGGCATTTCACTCAAGTGCCTCTCATAGTAAACATAGTGTTGTGATGGTGGTGTGGAAGTGCTTTTTAGTTTCTGGCCATAGTGACTCAGGTCTCTCACCTTTCTAATCTGAAAAGTTGACCCTTGCAGCAATGTCATCTGTTTGTCACTTGGCATGCATGGATGGGTCACTGGGTCATGCTTTGATCTTGACTGTTAGTACAGACCTGTTCAAATCCTTTGCTTGGCCTTAGCCTGACAAGTAAGCACAGCAGTATATTATATGTTCTGGTAAATCACTGTGCAGCTCTGTTTCCAAGGAAGCCTCCTGCCAAAGCTCTTAGCAGCTCAAATGAGAACACACCATTTGAGATTCCTTAGAGCACCCCTGTGGACCAAGTACTTTCCTTTCTCTCTTGTGCTGTTTGTAGGGTTAGTTTCCCCCAAGTTCTAGCAGTTAAGGGGAGCCATTGACATCCAGTTTGGCAAAAGGAGCTTGTTTTGCTTTTCCCAGAGGAATTATTTATAGGGCACCTTGCTGCTGTGCTCTTTTCCAGTCGGGAGTTAGGATGCTTTCCTTGCTGGTCACCCATCTTTGTTTCAGTTCCACTGTAACCCAGCCTTTTCCATTGCTTATGTTTATGGCTTGTGCTTTTACTGCATTTTCGTTAAATGCAGCTAGATTCAAAGCTTGTGTTCCCAGTCTTAGGATTAGGATGTTTGTTTTTAACACTGATTTTACTGCCAAGATTCTGTCAAGTTGAAGTTTTTGCTACATCAGTTTTATTATATGTGGTTTACATTACCCTAGAGTTCTTCACAGCTAAATTCTTAACTGACTGGTCCCCGGTTAAAGTGTGAGACTATGCCAGTTTGATTTTTAAGTATTGGAAGTGAGTGATGCTGAGCTAAAGCTGTTTAGTAAGAACTTCATGCCCCTTGGTTATAGAGGCTCTTCACTTGTTTCTGCTTGGAAGATGGCTTCTTTCTAATGATATTCTGAACAAAGAGCCTCTTAGCTCTTTGGACAGGGTGGAACAGGAAGTGAGACTCTGCCTATCACCTGGGAGGAGAGCCTCCATGCTTGCTGAAGTGTTGGAGCAAGTGCTGCATTTCTAAGGGTCAGCACCTATACAGCACCCCAGTGACAGCATTGCTTGTCTTTTATTTATGACAGGAAGTGTAGTACTCTTGTCTGACTTCGGGATGGGGTTCAAAAGACAACATACAACATTTTTCTAAGTTTGTATCAAGCAATAATTAAACTATTTTTTAAAAATTAAAACATGAGTGTTTATATGGAATAACACATAGGCTCAGTGTGATAGTACACGACTTTAATCCCAGCACTTGGGAGGCAGGTGGATCTATGAGTTCAAGGCCAGACTGGTCTACATAGTGAGTTCTGGGACAGCCAGAGCTACATAATAAAGAGTAGGGTAAGACCTAATTCTTCAGCAGTGTGTATTCTGATTAGCTATGTGATACTTACTTGAACTGATTTTGTTTTTAATTTGATACTTGTGGGGATTTAAACCCAAGCTTCACATGCTAGGAAAGAGCTCTATCACAAAACCACATGTCTAGCTCTTGGTATTTTGAGACAAGATCTTGCTATGTAGTTTAAACTGACCTTGAACTCATATTCCATCTGTTTTAGCTTCCTGAGTGCTGGAATTATGAGCATACACACTAGTTTGGCTGATAGACTAGTTATTTTAAAATGCCTTTTAAATTTGAAATATGCGAAACATAAATTTTATTATTTTTTTGAAGATTTAACTTTATAATTTCTGTTGTAAAAGATTTATGTGTGTGAATGTTTTGCCTTTGTGACCTGTGGAGATCAGAAGTGGTTGACTATTGGAGCTGGAGTTAAGGATGGTTGTGAACCACTTTGTGGGTGCTGGGAATGGACTCTGGGTCCTCTGCAAAAGCAACAAGTGCTCTTATCTGCTGGGCAGTCTCTCCAGCACCCATTTGTTATTAGTTAAAAAAAGATTATGTATGTGGATGTTCTGCATGTGTGTCTGTGTACCCCTTGTATGTCTGGTGCTTGCAGAAGCTAGAAGACGGCATCAAATCCCCTGGAACAAGCCACAGACCTTTGGAAGCTGCTTTGTGGGTCCTGAGACTTGAACCTGGGCTCTCTGAAGAGCAACAAGTCTTCTTAATCACTAAGCCATCTCTCTAGCCCTAATTTGACTTTCATTTAACCAAATTATTTATTAGTTAGTTAGTTTGTTTGAAACAGGGTCTCACTCCGTAGCTCTGGCTGGCCTGGAACTAGAGATCTGCCTGCCTCTGCCTCCCAAATTCTAGGATTAAAGGCATTTTCCACCATTCCTGACTTTAATTTGACTCTATTAATTTGACCCTTAAGATGCATCATAGTTAGTGACATTTAAGTATATAGTGTTGTGTGGCAATTGCCACTATCAAGTTCCAGAACATTTTATCACCAAATGGAAATTCTGCCCTTTTCCAGCCTCTGGCAACCCAAGAATCTGCTGCCTGTCCCTGTGGATTTTCTTGCTCTTCGTTTCATGTAGTAGAATCATACTATGTATTGGCTTTTGTGTGTTCAAGGTTTATTGATGTTGTGGCCTGTCTCAGCCCTTCATTCCTCTCTATATCCATTGCATGCATATATCACATTTTATTAGTGACAAATCTTTAGTTAATTATATTAAAAATGTCTAAAATATATTGTTTTACTCAATGTTCTATTACTGTGAAGAGATACTATGGCTTATTATAAGGAAGCAGTTAATTGGTGCTTGTCTAGGTCTTCAGAGGTTTAGTTCAAGGTTGTCATGGTGGGGCACATGGTGAAATGCAGGCAGACAAGGTGTTGGAGGTGATCTGAGAGCTGTACACATCTGGATCTGCAGGCAGCAGGAAGAGGGAAAGAGTGAGCCTGAGCATTTGAAATCCCAAAGCCCATCCAGTGGCACACTTACTCCAACAAGGCCACATCTCCTAATCTCTGTCAAGTAGTTCTACTTTTAATCACCAAGTATTAAAATATGGGGGCCATGCCTATGCAAACCACATATATACTATATAGAATTTAATAATCTAGCCATTCGAAAATATACAGTTTATGTTGTCACTATTGTCTATCTCTAGAAATTTTTATCTTCTCCAACTGAAACTCTGTATTGATTAAACACAGCTGCATTTTCTCCTCTATCCTTGCCCCAGTAGCTACTATTGTCTATTATCTCTGTTACTGAGATTTGACTACTCTAGGGACCTCATATAAATGGGATCAAACAGTATTTATCCTTTTGTGTCTGGCCGATTTCATTTTACATGACAATGTCCTCAAGGTTCATTCATCTTTCATCCATCCATTCATTTATGGACTGAGGTAACGGTGCTCTGCCTATGGCCATCATGAACGATGCTGCTGGAAACAAATACCTTTTGAACCCTGCTTTCAGTTTTTTGGGGTGTGTACCCATGTGGTAATTCTGTGTTTGTTTGTTTTTCTTCAGGAAATTGTCCTGATGTTCTTCAGCTGCTGTTCTATTTTATTTACATCCCCTGAAGCATTTTACAAGGTTTCCAGTTTTGTCACATCCTTGTCAACACTTACACTTTTCTTTTTGTTTGTTGTTTTTGTTTTTCTCCCATAGAAATTATCTTAATAGCTACGAGTAAAACTTAAATGCACTTTAAATTTTATCGTATAAGCGGAACAGCAGTTACCACTAAACCTTCTGAGAGTATGGAGGACGTTGACAGTCGTCTCTGTAGCACTTCTGACAACTGTCAATTTCCTCTTCAGCTTTCTTTACTCCCAAATACCAAGGCAGCACAGGGAACAGTGTAACTTGGTCGGTCACCTTACTTTTGAAGAGATTATGGAACCTATGGATGGCAGGGGCCTGTAGTGACAGTAGTTACTCTTTATTGGGTCTGTGGTCTCTGTCTTGGCTGCTCCACTCAGATGTGCTGGGGATAAGCAGCTGCAGACAACATGGAAAGGAAAATTATTTACGTATTCTTTAATTGGATTTATATATACTTTAAAAAATTCTTTTAAATTTATTTTGACTATTTCATATTTATGAGTGTTTGGCCTGACTGTATGTCTGTGTACCACATTCATGCTTGGTGCCTGAGGAAGTGGTGAGCCTTTATGTGGGGACTGGAAATCGAACCCAGGTCCTTTGCAACAAGTACTCTTAACCACTGAGCCTACTCATCACCCTGAATTATATATACTTCTCATGTGTCCCCAGTATAATTATGACATCTTTTCAACCATTTAAAAAATGTAAAAGCACTTTTAACTTGTGGGCTGTATGAAAATGCCTTTGTTTTTGGGTATGACTTCTGTTAAACAGAAATTAGTGGTTGCTGGGAGTAGTAAAGAATGTGGTTTGATAAAGCTTTGGAAATTCATTTTTTGTTTAACACAAAGGGCCCAGTATTTAAGTAATCAAGCTGATGGCAAGAGTAGAAGACCCTGGAATTTCAGATGAGACACGTGTCTGAAGTAACAAAACTTACACGATTGGATCCAGACCTGGCACAGTGCTCAGCATGTTGCCTGCCATTAATGCCTTATGGGACAGAAATGGGGAAGAGGAGAAAGGTGTCTGTAAGGACAAGGAGTCAGCTGGTGGTTTACCATGCTAAATGATTGCTGTTTTGGTGGACCTGTCTTGGAGACACAGTCATTGCCCTGTGCCCGAGTGAGCCCATGAAGATCTGTGAGAGCTGAGGTCTGGGAATCACATCAGGACTTGAAAGTATATGGAGTGATGGGCAGTAGGTGTAGCCTCCTGGCTTTGTTCCATATACATAAGGACTGAAACTGAAGGAAGGTGGTGTCTTGTTTCTGCTGTAACAGAACACCAAAGACAGGCTTATTTACAAAGAACAGAGATTTCTTTCATTTAGCTCTGGAGCTGAGAAGCCCAAAGTCAAAGGGCCCATGTCAGACGAGGAGCTGCTCCCTGCTTTTGTCTTCTGAGCCCTCGCTAGAGTTGTTCTTAGTGCCCCATTCACAGCAGCTGAAGCATTTTCTAACCTGTGTCTCCAGCATCTTCCAGCCCCTGCCCATACCTGGTTCCAAAATGTTTCAACACCTATGCATATCTATAGCAGGAACCCACTCTCAGTACCAAATCTGTAGTAGGGTTTCTACAGAGGCAGAATCAGTAGGATGTAGACAGACAGACCAGTAATTTATTAAGAAAATTAGCTTATGTGATTATGGAGGCTGAGAAGTCCCACAGCAGGCTCCCTTGAAGCTGAAGGTGCTGAGATGCTGATACTCTGGAACTCTTTAGTCTAGGTCCTGAGGTCTCAGAGTTGGGAAACCAATAATGTAGCTGTTAGTTTGAGAGCAAAGGCCTTAGGGCTCAGCTGTTTGGTGCTATAAATCCTGGAGTTCAAAGACCAGAGAACCTAGGCTTCTGATGTCCAAAGAGAAGCTTAATAGTGTTGCTATGAGGAAATTTCTAAGGATCTATATCTCTTTGATTCTGTCTGTGTTAAGGAAATGGATTGATCCCCAGAAAAGTTCTTACAATTAGAAATTAACTTTTGCAGAGTCTACCTAATGTTAATAGCATTATGAATATTTGAACCGGAGAATAGGAAGAGCCCATGGATAATATAAAGTACTCTCTATAACTAGAGGTTTTGTCCAGGAACTGCCTCTGCACGGCACAGGCAAGAGTATGGAAAGGTGTTCTTATTCTCCATGTAACTCTGAGAGCTAGCACCAGAATTGTGTGTTTGATTCTTCTGTGGAAATTTCAGATTCTCTGTGAGTTTTTTGTTCCTTTAGTAACTCTATTCAGCAGAACAAAAACTAAAAGCTGGATGGAGAGAAGTCAGAATGATGCAATAAAAATGAATCAATAGCAGAGCCCCAATTTAGATCTTCAGGCTGCTCTGAATGATAGTGGTTGGCCTTAAGTTAGGTCTAGGATAGTCATAGAGGATTTTTTGTTTGTTTGTTTGTTTGTTTTAAGATAGGGTCTTATGTAGTTCAGGCTGGCCTTGAACTCACTGCGTAGCTGAGGATGGCCTTGAACTCCTGATACTCCTACCTCTATGTCTAGAATTATAGGTGTGTACCCATACCTAGCTATTTAGCATATTTTTATCATTAGTAAAATTTTAGCATACAAAGAACATTCTGCAATACTTATATTTATTTTCTACTAGTAAGACTTAATGAGGCAATTATTATGGGATCTCTTCTCAGTTATTGCTTGTAGAATTTTTCTGATATATGCATGTGTGTGTGTGTGTGTGTGTGAGAGAGAGAGAGAAAGAGAGAGAGAGAGTGTGTGTGTATTAAAATATAAAGTAAAAAACAAACCAAGTGTAGTGGCACATGGTTGTAGTCTCAGTACTTGGAAGCTGGGCCTGGTAGTTTGAATGAGAATGGCCCTATAGGCTCATATGTTTGTATGTTTGGTTCCCAGTTGTTGGACTGTTTAGGAAGAATTAGAAGATGTGGCTATAGGAGGTGTGTCATTGGGGGTGGGCTTTGAAATTTCAAAACCCAGGTTCAGTTGCTCTCTATTCCTCTATCCTGACAATAAGATGTAAGCTCTAACTTACTGCTCCAGGGCCATGTCTGCCTGTCTGCTTGCCAGCCACCATACTTCCTGCCATGATGATGATGGACTCACTCTCTGAAACAATAAGCAAGCTCCTAATACATTTTTTCTCCTATAAGTTACTCTGGTCATGGTGTGTCTTCACAGCAATAAAAGAGTAACAAAAGCACTGGGCTACATAAGACCCTGTCTCCAAAAAATAAACTAGAATGAAGTAAACTAGAATAAATAAAATAAAATATTAAAAAAAAAAAACAAATTCAGCAGACTGTTATTTTTTCATTGTTGTGACCACATTACCTAACAGAAACAATTTAGAGACGTTTGTTTAGGCTCACAGTTAAGACATTTCAGTCCACAGCAGAGAAGGTATGGCAGAGTTCTGTCAGTGAGTGTATATGGCAGAGATTCCTTGTATTATGGAGGATCAAGAAGCAGAGATGGAGCAGGGACCAAGGGCCGGAACTACAAAAGCCTGCCCTATTATCCGTTTCTGCTAGCTGGGCCACCCCAAATAGTGCCACCATCTGGGGAATACAGGTTTATTTAAAGCATTAGTTTGAAGCGAACCATGACAGCCATCTAGGGAATCGCTTCCTTTGCCCATGGGTCTTAAAGGTCCAAGCCTATTTCAGGTTAGTCATTGATCCAAAGGGCATTTTAATTTTAATTTCATTTATTTGGAGGAAGTTGTAGTAGTCAGTACTTTTCTTCCACTATACATCCCTGAGATTGAACGTAGGTTGTCAGACTCGGCAGCAAGTGCCTTAACCTGCTAGCCATCTCACCAGCCTTATTGTAAGGGTTTGTTTTCCTCACCTTCCTAACTTCGTTTTTAAATTACTCAGGATGGGAAGGTCAGTGCACATACAGAAAAGCTATGAACTTTTATAGTGTCTTTTAAAACCAATCAGACAACTCTCCTGCTCTGTTCCATTGGTTGAGATTGCTAACATGAAGCCAAATAACAATGGTCATAGCAGCATCCTTGTCAGTGTGAACTGGAATACAGGACACCCAGCTGGTGTCTGCTACAGAACTGGTAGCTTGCCTTGTGCAGGTAGGAAACCCCTACACATTTGGACACAAAGGTGGTCTTTGTTTTGGGAGGAGAAGAGAAACTAGATTTGACTGTTCTACCCAAGTGGCCTGCCTTTAGATGACAGTATTTTCTCCAGAAGTTAAAGTAGGCAAATAATCACAAATAATCCTTGTAACAAGAGGAGCTCATGCTACACAAAAGCATTGACTATATTTACCCAAGAACTACTAGTAACTAGTCTTGGTTGAGTCTTGCTGTAGCTAAGAGCGTACATTTTTGAAAAGGACATCTGGAAAAAACATACATACTGCAGGTGGAAGTATGAATCATTACAATCTCTCAGAGGTTCATAATTTCCAAACTCCTTACTCCTTTCCTTCAAAAATATTCCACAAGGGTAAAGGACATGGATACAAGGGTGTACAACATAGCATTCGTAATCGGGAATTCTAAAAGTAGAGTTCATAATGGAACCCAGAAGGATTTCAGTCATCAGCATGCATTTGTTTGCTTTTCTAACAAGGCTCATGGTCTGCTCAGTGACATAATAGTCATAAGATGTTGTCTTCTCTATAGCTTCCCATGTGGTAGATGTGCATATGCTTCTCTTGGATATGTGTACATTTCCCTGCAAGATCTGTAACTTACGATCAACAGTGATTAAATTCAGACAGTGACTTGGAAGAAAAACGATTTACCTTTTTTTTTAAATGTATAGATTTATATGACCCATTTTCTTAAAATGTACGTTAATGGCATTGTGTATTTTTTAGAACTAAATCTTTATAATAAGGAAATATATTTATTAGAGAAAATTAACACAGGAAAAAAACAAGATTATTCTAATAATCTTACCTTGCAGACCAAAAGGTTCTACCTGTGTAACTAGGGAGCCTGAGCAGCTGTAGAAGGGATTCTGTGGTCAGGTGGTGGGCAGCATAGCCACTAGGGGGCACAGAGGCTGTCAAAATGAGTAACAGCACATTGGTACAGACACCACTGACTAAGTAGCTATGATCAACTTCATGCATGTTCAATGTATGTCTGCTGGTGTCGGTTCTATGCATACTCAGATTTGAGACAAACTTCCAAAAACACAACTGCAGTGGTATTTTCCTCCAGGATAGAACTGACAGCTGAGGTCAGGTACTTACAGCTTTCTATGCCATTTAATTTTTCTCAAATATACCAAGACAGTAAGAAAACCGAGCAAGCAAACCCTACAAAAATCACAAAGCAATGTGAGTTATTCCTGCAGGCTCCAGAGTTCATGGTGGAAACAGAAGCATATTTAGCCAGCTCAGGCATTCCAACTACCAGCTAGACACACCTCTGCCAAGCTGTCACCTCAAATGCCACAAGACCAGAACCAAAGCTCATCTTACTCCAGTCCCAGCTGCCTCCGTTACTTCCTTCCCCAGTCTCTACTTCCCAGGCCCACCTTTCTCCACTCACTGATCTGAAGACTTACCAAATTCCTCTGATGAAAACCAAGTAAAAGTGTGTAGAGTAACCCTGGCCCTCTTACCTCCTTAAAGTCACGATTTAAAGAACCCGAGTATTACACAGCCAGCCTGCGTTTTACATGGCTAGCCTAGTTCTCACCTGTAGAGACAAGACAGCAAGAGGGCAAATCTTGAGTAGTTTCTGTCTATATCTCTGTGTTAAGTAAGACTTAACCCAAGGTTTACTGTTTACTAAGCACAAAGCAAACCCTGAGGAAATAAGCTATCACTATTAACAGACAGTTAATTTCAAAAGACAATTCAGTATAGCATAATTGAATGTGTGTACAGGTCTGATCCCAGTTACTAGGTCATAATATACAATCTGTGCTGTTTTTTGTTTGTTTAATTTTAATATTTTGTGTGTATAAGTATTTTACCCGCATGTCGGCACATCATGCACATGCAGTGTACTCAGAGACCAGAAGAGGGCATCAGATCTCTTGGGACTGAAGTTATAGACAGTTTGTGAGCCACCATGTGGGTGCTGGACATAGAACCTGATCTTTTGAAGAGTAGCCAGGGCTTTTAACCACTAAGCCATTACTCTAACCCCCACAATTTTCATTTTTAGCTCTTTTTTTGTTTCAAAAATTTGAGGGGGAAAAACGAAACAACAAAAAAAAAATTTAACAGAATGAAAAAAGGAAAAAAAATACAGAGAGAATGAGAAGATAAGCCACAGGCCAGGAGTGGTGGTGCATGCCTTTAATCCCAGCAGAGGCAAGTGGATCTATGAGTTCCAGGCCAGTGCTACACAGTGAGAACCTGACTAGACAGACAGACAGGCAGACAGACAGGAGACATGCCCAAATCATATAATCCAGAAACCCAGGTTGCTACAAATGTGCTCATAAAAGCCATGACACATAGAACAGATTTTTCATGGCTACCCAAACCTGGAAGCAGCCAATATGTCCTTTAGCAGATGAAATGTAGTCTAATGCATCCATACAAAGGAGTATTATTACACAGCACCAGAAAGAAGCGAACTGCAATGCCAGAAAAATATTGGAGGGATCTTCAGTGCTGACTGTTGAGTGAAAGAAGCCAAACTGAAAGGCTATATACTATATAATTCTATCTATAAGACATTTTGGGGAAAGTCAAACTGAAGACAAGGAAAGAAGGATCAGTGACTTCCAAGGGTTGAAAGACAAGAACAAAGCATTTTTTGGGCAATAAAAACAATTCTGTGTGACATTGTAACAGTGGATCCATTATTTCAGACAATGTAAGAAGTTCCCAGTAATTACTGATACACATCACAGTATTCCAGTTCATGCTGACACTACTCACCCAGGGATAAGCAACAGAGCCTCTGTCACTGGTGACCCCAGCCCATTTGCAAGCCCCAGGTTGTTGACTGTAAATTAAGGATCCTATGACCACTTCCTTAGGGTAGTATGCGCTAGAGCAGCTTCCAAAACTCAAAAACATATATACTATACTATACTATACTATACTAGGATATACTATACTATACTGGGATATACTATACTATACTAGGATATACTATCCTTTAAAGGATAAGTGGCCAGATGCAGAGGTGCATAGGGTGGTCTGGAGGCTCTCCAGCTTCCTAATTTCTGTGCCAGTGGGGTTTGAGATGTGCATCCTCCTGGCTCTTGCTCACCTTTCAGGAAGCCCCAACGTTTTCTATCTGCAAGTTCTGCTAGACCCAGGCCTTTTAGGGTGGGGGAAGCTTTATCCTGTAGGTATGATCAACTTAGCTCTTCTCACTGAACTCCTGGCAGCAAGGTAGAACACAAAGCTCTGACCTTTGTGTCTCACCCTGGCCTTTACAGTGAAGTAACCTCACCATAGTGTTACCCAGAGGCTGCCCACCATCAACCAGTCAGTAGTGTACAAAAAAGCATATAATACTTTGATGAATCTAAAGATTGTAAGGTTATATATATTCCAGGAAGCGGGGACAGAGACCAAATACATAACTCTCATAGTCAGGGCAATGTCGCCTAGCATAGTCTTGGTTGCAGAACTCAGCTCTCTTAAGAGCTGTAGTTAATCATTTTATCTGAGATAGCTTTAGCACTGGGTGTGTGATGTTCCACAGAGCTTCCTGATGTTACTGTGATCCAAACCTGGAAATTTTCTCTGCAGTTAGATGGTTTCAGAGGCGTGCAGTTGAATTGGTATGTGAAAGAAAGTTTACAGAACTTTGTTGGGTCTGTCCTTTATTCTGTCATTGTGGCACCAATTATGTACCCAGCCAGGAGTGAGCACTTCAGAGATGGAAGTTAGTCCCTACAGTAAGTAGTAAGCACCTAGATACACGTGATTCTATGCCAGCAAAGTGATGTAGGCCAAAAAGCCTCGCAAAGGTACTGAAAAGTCTGCCTTGAAAGTTTATGAAAATGTACCAAGATTTAGTACTGTATACATTGTGCATGTCACTGGTTGCATAGAAAAAGACAGGCTTGTGTTTGGCATGAGTAAGAGGACCTACACCAGGTCTCTTTTTCTTACTGTTCAAGGACATTTCGCTTTAACAGCTGGCCTTCTAACTTTCCTTATTCCTCATTCCCTCTTCTAATGTGGTAGATAAACATCAAGAAGAGAAATGCAGATGAGTGTGTTGACATGACTATTATCCCAGGACTTGGGAGCTCAGAGCTGCATAACAAGACTCTGTTTGAAAAAACAAAACTGTGGCAGGGAATGTAGCTCAGTAGTGAGCTCTTGTCTAACATGCACAGGGCCCTGGGTTCTCCCAGTAGTTTAGAGATTAAAAAATATAGTAACTACTGGGAGCAGAAGGGAGATGATAGTTCATGGAATATTAAGTCCTCGTGTAGTTCTTTCCTTATTTGTCGTGCTGGGGATCCAGTTCAGGTCTTGTACATCTCATGCTAAGCAAACGCTTCACCACTAAACTGCAGCCTACCCTTAAGGAAATCCTGTCTTAAGATTTGTAGAACCCTGAATAACTTCCCTTCTAGTTAATGTCCTGGCAGAAGGCCCAGGATCCTAGAACTGAAAGCAAATTTTAGACTCTTCTCTACCTTTTCACTGTGTTTAGATATCCCTTTTGTAAGTCCTTTGCCTTGTGATTGTCTAGTTTATTTTCATGTGTAGTGACAGGGGCTTGTCTCCTGTCTGAATCCTATCTGTTGTGCAACCATGCAGAATAGATGGCTAGCACCCTTTATAAAGCCTGGTTTGATGAGTTTTTCCTCAGTGTTCTTGGATAGAGATGGCTCAGGGCAAGGCTCCGTTTGACAAGCCCTGCATATACCTTGGCATGCACAGTCAGGAATGTTCAGAGAACAGACTCTTTTGACTGGAGTCTCCTGACTTAGACTTGAACTGGCCGGTGCATTCAATGTTTTTGTCTGCATTTGAATTAGGAAATGTGTAAGGGAGCCTTTAAGATATATGTAACTAAATTTTCAGAGTTCTTCCCTGAGCCTTGGCTAGAATGCTGGTATTCTGAAGAGAGCTGCTTTAACACTCAGATATTGAGTGCTAGAGAGATAAACTCTCATGATCCATAGTAGACTGCAGTGAGCTGAGAAGCAACTTGTGTGTTTTGCTGTTTGTTTATCTTTGGGCTTCATTTTTGCTGGCAAGCCTGGTGTAGCAGAGCAGTGCAAGCTCTTCTTTCCATGGTTCCTTTCTTCTAGCTGTCGTCTGTAAGTAGTAGACATTGAAACTCGGAAACTTAAAAGAAGTTGAAGATGTGAAGCCCCCAAAAACATATCAAGGAGCTCCCGTGGATGACTTTCTGGATCTCCCCAGAAGAGCTGGGAATTTGACTTTATTACATTCATGTGCGTGCCATTGTACGCAAGTATAAGTCAGAGGACAGCTTGCAGGAATCGGTTCTCTCCTTCCACAGTGTGGATTCTAGAGTTGTAACTCGGGAACCCAAATTGTCAGGCTGGGTGGTAATTGCCCTTACCTGGTGAGCCTTCTCACTATCCGTTGGGAGTTTTTGTTTTATTTTTTTGAGACACATTTTTACTCTGTAGACCAGGCTGGCCTCGAACTTACAGAGATCTACCTGCCTCAGTCTTGGGAGGTTGGAGTTTTAAAAGCCAGACATTTAGTTTCACATGGCAGACAGACAGAATGTGATCATGTGTATCATTCCTTCTGGCCGAAATAGCTCCCTCTTGACAGTCTGTCCTGCACATGGTCTGGGGAGCACCAGGCACCAGAGTCACATGTCCAGAGGACACAACTGCTCTCAGGCAGGGCCTGAGCTAGAACTCAAATTTTTCTACTTGATATCTTTTTTTAAGGTACCAAAAGAGGCAAGGACAATAGCATGGTTGCTCAATTGGTCACATTTTTCGAGGCATCTCAATGTCTTATGATGTGAAAGTTGGGACATTGTTTCTCTTCCTCATAGCCAATTTTGGTCTACTTGAGTTTCTGTCTTCCTGCTCTGGAGCCAAATGAGCTTTCTAATTGCAGACACCCTCTTGACAGCACCTCTGGCCTCCTCCAGCTTCTCAATCCCAGGAAAGCTGAAAAAGTGCTTTTCTTGGGCCTCTTCCCTCTTCCGCTTTCCTCAGTAGTTCTCCAGGATCGCAGGGACTTGTAAGCAAGGCGCCTGCTTTCATGCCCTCTGCTGCACAGCATGGCTTCAGTTCTGCCTACCAGCCACTTTGTCCTTTGGTCCTGTCAAGTACTTTCTTCATTTGTTTGTTTCTTTGTTTCAAACATTACAGAAATTTGCATTTTTTACTCTGCTTATGTGCCATAAATATCCATTCTAAGATATTATCCTCTCTCTGCATCAGAATCCCAGTAGGGGAATGTTTTGAATGAATGATGACCAAAATACAACTCAAATGAGGATCTATACGATCCACATGTGCATCTTGTAGTCGCTTTCTACCAGAGTTAACTTGTTCTGCTTCAGCAGTTAAGTCTTGGACTGTCTAGGTTGGAGTCTCCTTAATGTTTGAAACAAAGATTTTTTTTTGTAAAAATTACATTTGAACGTCAGCTCTCAGCCCCGCCTACCTGCCAAGGCCCAGCCAGGTGTCCATGCATGCACAGTGTTTCTGGAGCTCCTTCCTGTTCTACCACCACTCCTCGGTCTTCTTCCCTTGTGAGATGCATCTATCCTAGGCCTTGTCCCTCTGTCCATCTCTGATACAGTTGCCAGTTTGATCTTTTTAAATATTGCATGTTGCAGTCAGGGTCTCCCCAACCCTCCCTGTTGCCAAGGAGGGAAACCTGAACCTAATTTCCCTTCCCTTCCCTTTCTTTCTCCCTCTCCCTTTCTGTCTCTCCCTTTTTAAACCTTCCTTCTTTCTTTTCTTCCTTTCTTTTTTCTTGAGCTCTTGGGGATGAACCCTGCCCGTTGAACATGTCAGGAGCGCATGCTTTACAACTGAGCCATACCTCAGCCCACCCTGAATTTAGCTTGCCATTCAGATCTGTCCTCATCCAGAGCCTGCCTTCGCCTTTAAATGTACTCCGTATTCCCTTCCAGTAGTGTGCCCATCTCCTCGCTGTGCTTGTGCATGCGGTTTCATGCCTTGCACACTGCAGTCTGTGGAAGCCTGCAGCTCCTTCACAGAGCCCTATCTGTCAGCCATTCTTCTGAAGGCACTGCTGGTGTCCACTGACTAGCTTGTTGATTTGACACTTAATTCATTAAGCAAATGCCATGGAAGTCATAATGTTCTGCTCTTGTGAAGAGGTGGAATGGTCAGGAAGCAGCTCAGGGCCTTGCCTTCCTGCTTCGTGACTGCAGAGTCTGAGACCAGGCTGCATGACTGTATTTTTATTTAAAAGGAAAAAGTAAGGTAAAACAAACAAACAGCCACAGCTAAGCAGTGGATTCTACAGGGAATTTCTTATTTTCTTTTAATTAAATTCTGTGCATTACCTTTTAACTTAGTATGAGTTATAATTAAATGTAAAAAAAATCTACAAATATAAAGTCAGCAGCTAAATTAAAAGACTTTGAAGATTATTCAAGAAACTAACTTCTTACTGGATTGGCCTTGCTCATATTTGCTTTCTGCTTTTTTCTTCAGCCTGCATGAAGAAATCAGTGATTTTTATGAGTACATGTCTCCCAGACCCGAGGAGGAGAAGATGCGGATGGAGGTAGTGAGCAGGATCGAGAGTGTGATTAAGGAGCTCTGGCCCAGTGCGGACGTGAGTACTTGTCCTGGGACCTGGGCTTCAGACAAAGCCCTGCCCACAGAATCAGTGTCCGTAGAGACCTCATCCACAGTGTAAGTGCTTTTGTAGAGTTAGTCTATTTTTTTTAATGTTATTTTTTTTTTTCATTTTGTAACAGGGTCTCACCATGCCGTAGCCTTATCCACCTAGCTGTGGCTGGTCTTGAACTCATAGCAATAGCCTGCTTCCGCTTCCCAGATTTGGTCAAATTACATTTTAAAGGCAAACAGTTTTCTGTAGTTTTGAGACTTTGTGGTTGGTAATGACTTGCTTTCACTCAGATGCTTTACTCAAACTTTTTCAACTCTCAGTTACGAGTAGCACCTACTAAAAGTGGACTAAATTTAGCATCACCAATGTAAGGAAGAGATATCTCTAACCTCATTACAGTAGTTTGTTATTGGATGGGATTTATCAAGGCCTTATTTTTGTTTTTATTCTAGCCTTTCAGTATAAACATTACAATTTGCTTATAGCTGAAGGCATTTCTTTTGTTGCTTGAAGTTGAATGTCTCAGGCAAATGTAGGCAAGTGTGAGCCTCTCCTTCACTTTCCCCCCCTGGCCACTCCTTGTGATTCCCCAGTCAGTGAACAGAATTTTTCCCTGGGTCCACTTGTGTTTCTCCCCCCTCTCTTTCTTTTTCTCTCTTTTTGTTTGTTTTTCAAGACAGGGTTTCTCTGTTGTAACTCTGGCTGACCTGGAACTCACTCTGTAGATCAGGCTGGCCTCGAACTCACACAGATCCACCTGCCTCTGCCTCCTGAGTGCTGGGATTAAAGGCATGCACCACTACTGCCCAGCTTTTTTTAAATTTTTATTTTTTTTTTTTAATAGTTCACTTTTTAGACTTTCTACGCAGGTCTCTTCTAGAATTCTGTTAAAGAGTAACTATTACTTTGTGTTACATAGTTTTATTAGACCCTCTTCAGGTGACATGGGGAAGCCAGGGAGAGTTTTGTCCATTTGGCAAAAGAAAGGTTCAAATGTGACGCTGTAGGTGAAGAATAGAGGGTTAGGGTGTGGGCATTTCACTGAGCAGCTGCTATTCACTGCACTGTGGTCTCCTTGTGTTCTGACTACAGTGTGATGGCTCTGACTGGCATGATTTTGAAAGCACTGCTGACATCTAGTGGGTAGATAGGGAGGCTGCAGAACGTGCTGTAAGCAACAGGGTCCCTATGGCAAGGGACCATCTGCTCCAGGTTAAGGTGTTCTGATCTTTTAATTTTCATCTTTCTAAGGTAGGCAATTGTGTTCATACCCATAGGAACACAAGGATGTGGGTAGGTTAGGTTCCCAAGTCTTTTTTACCAGAATGATTTAGCATTATCCTTTATTGGATTTATAGACACATGTAAAATTGCCTGGGTTCCACTGTACTCTGCGGGCTGAGATGGAATTTTTTTCTCATTTGATTGCATGTCAGGATCTTGTAAAGACTATTAGTACTCTATTGCACTGGCCTACATACCAGCACATTGTCAGCAGCTGAATATTCTGAATTCATGAATTCTCTACAGAGAAAATTAAGGATTTGTGACTATCCTTGTTTTGTAAGGGAATGCTAGCCTCTGGAACATTACTTTTGAAACTTCTCTATTTTAAGATTTTTTTTCATTTATTATTAAAATGTATGTGTATAATGTGTATGTATAAGCATGTGCGTGGAGGTCAGAGGATAATTTTATAGACAGTTTACTTCTACCTTTACATTGGTTCTGGGGATCAGCCTTGCATAGCGAGCATCTTTTAATTGCTGAGCTATCTTGCTGGCCTCAAGTTCTCTATTTTAGATACTATGTTATGTTCTGAATGACTGACTGCCTCTGCAGTCATTTCCCTTTAGCAAAGCCTAGTATTTGGGGGTGGGGGGTGGGGTAGGGAGCTCCTGCCGTTCTAAAAATTACCTGTAGAGGGCAGAAAGACCACAGATTTCTCTATAGCAGTGGTTCTCAACCTTCCTAATGCTGCATACGGTTATTCCTCATGTTGTGATGACCCCCAACCATAAAATTATTTTTGTTATTACTTTATAACTGTAATTTTTCTACTGTTATGGATCATAATGTAGATATCTGATATGCAGATGGTTTTAGGCGACCCCGAAAGGGTTGCAACACACGGGCTGAGATCTGCTGTTCTATAGGCACCTTAATGTGATTTATTTTTTCTTGTTCCAGGTTCAGATATTTGGAAGTTTTAAAACTGGCCTGTATTTGCCTACTAGGTTAGTATATGTATTCATAGTATTTATTATGAAGCTTTGAAAGAATTGCTATGATTGGTTCTTGAATGTGTCTGAGTGAAATGAGGCTCACTTTATTTATTTACTTATTGTTTTTTGAGACAGGGTCTCTCTATGTAGTCCTGGCTATTCTAAAGCTTGCTTCTACAACTCACTCTGTAGACCAGGCTGGCCTCCTGAGTGCTAGGATTAGAACTGTGTACTACCACACCTGGCAAAATAGGGCATATTTGGGGAACAAATTCATCAGCTTGTATTTTATTTGAATTGCTTTACAGTAGAATATTACTTCTGGTCACCTGTCAAGACTGGGGTGTGCAGAGAGCATGAAGTAGTAAAATCAGTTAGTTACTCAGTTTAGACATGGATAGCCTTGCAGACAAGTGTTTAACTTACTCTGGGCACTAGGTGTCATAATAAATGTCTGGTTGTTACGTGCTACAAAAGGGGAGGGATCTTTCTTTATAAAGAACTCAGGCAGTCTGCTGTGATCTCAGTATCCCACTACAGAACTCACTTAGGGCCCTTGTTTCATCTCAAACCGTCTAATGAAGGCTTGTTTACTACATGGGCTATAAAGACCCCCTTTGGGGATGATAACATATCCCTATGGATGTATAGTCTACCTTCCCTCAACTTAAAAGTGTGTTCTAGTATTACAGTGGTTGGATTCTAGCCATATCTGTTCTGTTCTTTCCAGGCCTATCTTTGGCCTCTAAAACCCATAAAATATTAAAGTTCATTAATATGTTTCTTTATTTAGGCTCTGAGCTTCAACAAAACCTAAAAAAATTATGGCCAGATGGTGGTGTACACCCTTAATCTCAGCACTTAGAAGGTGCAGACAGGCAAATCTCTGAGAGTCAAGGGCAGCCTGGTACACACACACACACACACACACACACACACACACACACACACACAGTTAGAACACTTATAATTTAGGTTTGGGAAAGGCACAAAAGTAATGAGATTGGAAGTGAGTGTATATATATTTACATATTGGGAGCAAATTTGGTACTCGGGTTTTATACAGATTAATATTTATTTTGAAGCCGGTGGTGGTGGTGGTGGCGGCAGTGGCAGCGGTTGCGCGCCTTTAATTCCAGCACTCAGGAGGCAGAGGTAGGTGGATCTCTGAGTTCGAGGAGGCCAGCCTGGTCTACAGAGTGAATTCTAGGACAGCCAAAAGTTACAACAGGGAAACCCTGTCTCAACACCACCCCCCCCCCAAATTATTTTGAAGTCACATTCACACTGAGGCAGCACACTTTAAGTTTAATACCAGAAAGCTTTATGAAAAAAAATTCTCTGTTACTAATATGTTTGAGTTGTTTTTTTTTTTTTTCAACATTATCCCATGTCCTGGGGTCTGAGTTCTGTGAAATAACTAAGAGGATGAAGTTGCTAAAATAAACACCCTTCACTTCTCCTCTTCCTCCGCTTCCCTTCTGAAACTCATTACCATCAGCACATTGATCTTCTGAGGCAGAGAGGGAAATGGGTTCTCATTGAACTGACTTGAAGTTGGTAAGCATGATTGTCGGCTAAAATGGGGACTGCTTGATGCTTCTTCAAACCTCACATGTGTCACTACAATGCAGTGACATCGATCTTGTGGTGTTTGGGAAGTGGGAGAACCTGCCTCTCTGGACCCTAGAAGAAGCTCTTCGGAAACACAAAGTTGCTGACGAGGATTCCGTGAAAGTTCTAGACAAAGCAACGGTAAGTTCTTACCTTTGTGTTTTTGTAAGCCTTGTTGCCTACCCAAGAAACTTAGACTCTAATCTTGCTTGGCACAGTTGGGATGTGAAAGACCACGGATTTCTCTATAGCAGCGGTTCTCAACCTTCCTAATGCTGCATACAGTTATTCCTCGTGTTGTGGTGAATGTCACAAAGGCTGTACATGAAGATTGTTATTGGTGAATCAAAATAACTTGTCCTCTCGACACATTTCTTTAAGAAACAATAGCCATTTTTTCATGCATAATACTGTCAAGACTTCAGTATGAAATTTTATACATTTCTATTAAGTAGCTTCTAGTTACATGGAAGATACTGTTCTCTTATTTTGTATTTGATATCTTGTAAAGCAAGACCTTTTAAAAAGATATATTTTGATTTTGTGTGTATGTGTGTATGTCGGGGGGAGGGTGTGCAGCAGAGGGCCATGGGTCCTCTGGAGCTGAATTACAGGCAGCTGTGAGCCATGGTGTGCGTGCTGGGAACTGAGCTCAGGTTCTCTGATCCACCGCTCTTAACCATTGAGCCGTCTCCATAGCCTCTGAAGTCAGGCTTTAAGTAGACCTAGACTAGCTTTTAAAGAACTTCCATGGGGGGGTGTAGTGGAGGAGGAGGAGGAGGAGACTCCTCAGTGGTTAAGAGCACTGGTTGCTCTTCCAGAGGACCCAGGTTCAATTCCCAGCACCCACATGGCAGCTCACAACTGTCTATGACTCCAGTTCCAGGGGGTCTGACACCTTCACACCAATGCACATAAATAAAATAAAATAAATTAAATAAACTATTTAAAAAAAGAAAAAGGACTTCCATGGAAGCTCAGATCAGATATATCCACTGGGATTTTGCATATAGGATTTCTTAGAGCAGAATACTTATTCTGGTTTTTCTTGATGAAAAGTTGTTGATTTAGAGACCCAATTATAGTTCCTAGTTCCTAGTACAGGTACAGTGCTTCACTTAAGAAGTCTTAATACCATATTAATCATTGTGTTTTTTACTTAAAACAATTTTTATTAGAGGCACTATGAGTGGCGCACACCTTTAATCCCAGCGCTTAGGAGGCAGTGGCAGAAGGATCTCTGTGACTTCAAGGCCAGCCTGGTCTGCAGAGTGAATTCCAGGATAGCCAGAACTACTTAGAGAGACCCTGTCTCAAAAAACAAATTTTGAAAAAGGAAGCTTACTCTATTTATTCATTGCCTTTTATTAATTGATTGATTACTTTTTATTTACATGTGTGCATGCTCCCATACATGCACACTGGTGCCCGGTGGAGGTGTTGGATAGAGGACAACTTGGTGGAATTAGTTCTCTCTTTCCACCTTGTGGGTCCTGGGGATCCAACTCAGGTTATGAAGCTGGACAGCAGGCACTCTACCCACTCGGTAGGCTGGTGCCTGGTCCTCAGAACACTTCCTGTTTTTATACTCTAGTGAGGAGGGCAGAGATCGCAGGCATAGTAACCTCCTGCTGCTCGACTTGTCACTTAATATGGGAGAATATTTTAAACTTCTCTGTCTTATTTTTCTAGGTTCCTATTATTAAATTAACAGATTCTTTTACTGAAGTGAAAGTTGATATCAGCTTTAATGTCCAGAATGGTGTGAGAGCAGCGGACCTCATTAAAGATTTTACCAAGGTCAGAGCTTTGATACGGTCTGTATAGTGATGCTGTTGAGAAGCGTCAGGTTGTCTTGAGAGTCTGTTGTGTTATGTTCTGTCCTTTCTCAGACTGTGCATGCTGCTGACAGGTGACTCTTAGCATGTATTGTGTTTCTTGTGAATGGGCTTGTGAAGGGTTGGGGACACTTTTGAAGATCACCTCTGCTCTGGATCCTTAGGCTAAGTGAAATGGGGGCTGAGATGGTGCTACATGGTGACTCTTGTCAGTTTTTTTTTTTTTTTTTGTTTTTGTTTCTCGAGGCAGGGTTTCTTTGTGTAGCTCTGGCTGTCCTGGAACGTACTCCATAGACCAGGCTGGCCTCCAACACAGAAATCTGCCTGTCTTCATTAGAGGCGTATGCCACTAAACCTGGCTCTTGTCAATTTTTAATTCTCCAAATTCAGATTAAGACCCTCCCTATGGAGCATTTTTTCCATTTTAATCCCAAATTCTCTGTCAGGAGGTGCCTGCAAGTTTTGTTTCTTTCTCTTGAGGTAATGTTCCAAAATGAAGTTGCCAGCATCACCCAGAACGTTTTATATATCCAGACAACCATTGTGCTTCCCCAGAGCTGAAAGTGTAGAGAGCTATTCTGTCACTCATAGCTCTTTAGCAGTTTTCCAGTTTCTTCTTCTATTGTTGTTGTTATTATTGTATTTTGCTTGTTATTTTGAAGCTGGGTTTCACTATGTGGCTGGCCTCAAGCTTGTAATCCTTCTACCCCAGCTTCTAGGAGTGATGGGATCACAGTTACGTCCTGTCATGGCTTCCTGCCTGGTAGACCTTGCTTCCCTTTCCTTTTACTTTTCCCTGTCAAACATGCATATAGATATAGATAGAAAGGGAATATAGATAGAAATATAGATATAAAATATAGATATAAAAATATAGATAGAAAGGGAAAAAGTATCTTTTGGGAGGGTTTATGTATATTTGCATAACTTTTCATAAAAAGAAACTCTAAGTTGAAATTGTTTGCTTAATAACAAGCAATAGAAGATTATGTGAAAATTTGCGGTCATAACTCTGGGAAGTATCGTGTTTTGTGCCTGGAGCATTACGAGTTCTGGAAATATGTGTGAGCCATCATATGTGTCGGCTCTGAGAGCCCTGCCCCATCTTCTTTAAAGCAGGGAGGAAGAGAAAGCCTAGGTGGTAATCTTCCCATGTGGATGGTAGCAGGCAAAGGCTGTTGGTACTCTGTGCTGCTGCAGAATGAGTTGAGGGACCCTGCAATGCAGTGGAGAGCCACCTACAGACCATTTCTTGAATTTACGATGTTTAGTGCTCTAAATGTTGAGGGGCTTTGGCCCTTGTGCTGTTTCTGTTGTCTGTTTACAAGAGACTGCCCTGTGACCATGGTCATGTGGTTAGATGGTTAGTATGTCTGTCCAGACAGCATGCAGTTACCGTTAATTCATGTCACCATGCAGAGAAAGCCTTTCGTTACTTTGAAAGCTTACTTAGAAAATTGAATGTATTATATATATCTACCAAATTTTGTATTGTAAGGACCAGTTTATGCCCCTGGTGATGCTTTGGGCTATTACAATATAGGGATTCATTAAAAATGTAATTTCCTTTTTCTTTCAGAAATATCCTGTATTGCCATACTTGGTTTTAGTATTGAAACAATTCTTATTACAGAGGGACCTTAATGAAGTATTTACAGGTGGAATCGGTTCTTATAGTCTCTTTTTAATGGCAGTCAGTTTCCTTCAGGTAAGTTGTATGGGTGTGCTATACCAGTGTACATTGAGGGAAAAAAAAAAGAAGAAAACCTACTTGTAGAGACAGTTGGGGAGAAAATTTTAAATCAAGATTTTTTTAAAGAATGCTTGCTTCCCTTTAAACTGGGTACCTTCCTATAATTTAGTTAATTAGTAATTTCAAAGTTCCTAGGAGAGACGATGAGACTTTTCACTTGTATGTTGACATGCAATGTTTAGTCTGGTTTCTGTAAGTGTGAATGATAATATAATAATAATAACAACCCAAAATACAGAGCTTTCTGGAGCTCACTGACCAGTCAGACTAGCCAATCAGCGAGCTCTGGGTTCAGTGAAAGACCTTATTTCAGAATATAAGATGGAAAGTGATTAAGGAAGACACCTGATGACATCAGACCTTTGACTCCCACATGCATCTGCATGTACACTTGGACATGCAGTTGCACATACAAGCACATATACCACTTGAACATGTATGTACATATACCATGCGCAGCACACACAGAACTGCACACATAAAGGGGCTGGGAGATAGCTCAGTCAGTATACTCCTTGCCATGTAGACATATGGATCTGAGTTTGGATATCTAGAGATCCCCACATAAAAAGCTGGATGCAGGAGCAGGTGCCTATAACCCAGCACTGGAGAGACAGAGACAAGAGGATCTCTGGAGTTTGCTGGCCAGGCAGTCTAGCCAAAGAGGTGAGCTCCAGGTCCACTAACAGGCCCTTTTTCAAAAACTGAGGTAGAATAGAGTATGACTCAGTGATGGTATACTAGCCTACCTCGCATAACGTCTGGGTTTAGTTCCCTAGCACCATCATCCAGTAAGTAGTAAGGTTGCCTGGTGTAGTGGCAGGCAGAGCTCTGTGAGTTCAAGGCCAGCCTGGTTGGTCTACATAGTGAGTCCAGGACAGCCAGAACTACATGGCGAGGCTGTGTCTTGAAAAATAAATAAGTAAGTAAGTAAAGTAGAAAGTGATTTAGGAAGACATCTCTCATCAGCTACTGTCCTTGATACTCATGTGTACAAACACAGACACATGCACACACACACACACACACACACACACACACACACACATACACATACCCAAAATAAGAATACTTTTAAAGCAGTTAACCATGTAATTTTAGCTATAATTGAGACATGTTATTTGGGTAAGAGCCCTAGTTTTACCTGTTTGGTAATGGTGGCCAACAGTCAGACTTTAGAGTAAGGTGAATTCCCTGATGCGGTTTACACTCAGCGTTAACCTGACAGGTCTGTACCCGTGGGCATTGTGAGGTTTCTGTAGCAGCAGCATAGCTCTCAGTTGGTATTATAAACCAAAATCATGATAATAACACTGCTCATAGGAGTTAGGATCTCATTTATATCCCTTCCCTCATAATACAGAAAAACTCCAAAATAATTTCTTCCTTTTTTTCTGTTTTAGTTACATCCCAGGGAAGATGCTTGCATCCCCAATACAAACTATGGTGTTCTCTTAATAGAATTTTTTGAATTATATGGACGGCACTTCAATTACTTAAAGACTGGCATCCGAATAAAGGATGGTGGTTCATATGTGGCCAAAGATGAAGTACAGAAAAATATGCTTGATGGCTACCGGCCATCAATGCTTTATATTGAAGATCCTTTACAACCAGGTATTAAGATTAGGTGGATGTGCGGGCTCTGGAGAGGGTATAACCATTCACCCTGTGCTTTACTCTGGTCTTATGAACAATGGATAATTTCTAATTAGACCTAACTGTTTTGTTCAAAATATTTTCTTGCTGGGCGGTGGTGGAGCACACCCTTAATCTCCAGCACTCGGGAGGCAGAGGCAGGCAGATCTCTGTGAGTTCGAGGCCAGCCTGGTCTCCAGAGTGAGTTCCAGGACAGCCAGAGTCGCAACAGAGAAACCCTGTCTCGGAAAAAGAAAAAAAAATTTCTTACTACACTAAAGTAAACAAACACCCAGAAAAAAACACTTTGCAGACTTCCAGATAAGTTGGGAGTAGAATCCACTTGACCCTTTTAAAGCCAAGTAGAAGCAGAATCTCATATCTGTGGGCTTTAGTTCACTCAGCTGTCAGCAGGGTTTTAAGGAGGTGAGCCGAAGTTCTCAGACAGCAGTGAGCATGGACAGAAAGGTTCCAGAGACTGGTCTTTTATTATATTCTGACTGCTTCCTTCTAATTTTGTATAGCCTTCCTATCCTTTCTAGCTTTGGGGGTGGCTTGAAAGTGAGCAGAAAGCAATTTCTTCTATACTTTCACAAAGCTATGTATATTTGCTTATGATATGTGAAGTACATACATAGCTAATGTAGGCAAAGAACAACAAAACAAAAACAAGCAAACAGTACCCTTCCCAACCTCATTATTTTCAGTTTAGCTTGGCTTCATTCTGAGGAGAGAAGAGCCAGCTGTTTCTTTGTATATGTGATAGGAGAATCCTTGTTGGGCTAAAGTGTATGCTGGTAGTGGGTAGGTGCACCATACCAAAGCACTGTGCAGATACATGTTCAGAGACTGAGATGCTGAGGGAGTGACTGACAGCCACTCCTGATGCTCCTCTCATGGGGCAGCTGTTACTCTTGTTCCTCTGGATGAGGGCTCATTAGTGTTCATTCATATTAACCAGTAGCCAAGTTCACTTCTCTCTGTGTCCATTTCTTTTAAAGGTAATGATGTTGGAAGGAGTTCCTATGGGGCCATGCAGGTGAAACAGGCCTTTGATTATGCCTATGTGGTACTGAGTCATGCTGTATCGCCAATTGCAAAGTACTATCCCAACAATGAAACGGAGAGGTAAAAGTCCAGCCCACATCACCTGTTGTGTCAAAAGTGGTCGGCGCTCCTTATCTTCCAGTTAACGTATACCTCCTTTGTCTTTCTTTAACCCCGTGCAGCATATTAGGTAGAATAATTAGAGTGACGGATGAAGTTGCCACATATAGAGATTGGATATCAAAGCAGTGGGGCTTGCAGAATAGGCCCGAGCCATCGTGCAATGGTGAGTAAGATGTTTTCCTTGATGATGGACTGGGTCTTAGAGGCTTTTTCTGTGTTGTGTGTATTTAATGGGAAGAAACGTTTTCCAATCTTTTGCCACTTTTTCAGGAAATGGTGTTACCTTGATAGTAGATACTCAGCAGTTAGATAAATGTAATAATAATCTGTCTGAAGAAAATGAAGCCCTTGGAAAATGTAGAAGTAAAGCCTCGGAATCTCTTAGTAAACACTCTTCAAACTCTTCATCAGGTCCGGTGTCCTCCTCCTCCGCCACGCAGTCCAGCTCTAGTGACGTCGTAAGTATGACACACTGCCCGTCTTGGATGCCTCAGGCAAGGCTTGCTTCCTTTCCCCTCCAGGGGAAGTACCAATAGCTTGCACTCTTGTATTTTCCTCAACATTTTTTTAAAAAGAAAATTAAACATGTAGGTGAAAGTAGAAGCTCTGTAGTGACATATTTAGCCATTTCATGCTCCACTAACGTTTACTGCTTATCATATTCCTAACCCTCTCTGTCCATTAGTTCTCTTTACTCCATCCATTTCAAGTAGATTGCAGGTCTTGTCGCACTTCACCCCAGCCTTAGTAGTGCACGTCCTTAACTGGATTTAGATTGTTTGGTTATTCTTTATGTCCATTTAAAAGGGGATCGTAGTCACCCTCAGTAAGTTTTATCACGCATAATCTTATGTTACCCAGAACTCTAGTAAGATAGAAAATGTTCCTATCACTCCGGGAGATGCCTCATAACCAACAGTCTCCTGTCTCACCCCCAGAGGGCACCCTTGTTAAAGGATTTCTAACATCGTATATTAGTTTTCATGTTCATGGAAATATGATCCCACAATATATAATATTTGTTAGGCTTCTTTCACTTTCTTAAGCTTGTTTTTATTTCCACTTGTTTTTGAGCTTCCTAATTAAATTTAATTGATAAAATTTGCTTATCAGAAAGTTCACCACTTAATAAAAGTACAATTCATTGTTCCCAGCAGCTATATCTGATAGCTCACAACTGCCTGTAACTCCCAATTTCAGGAGATCCAGGGCCCTCCTCTGCCCTCTATGGACATACATACACCTAAATAAAATAGAATCTTTAAAAAAATAACAGTTTAGTAGTTTTTAATGTATTTAGTGTTATACAGCTGTTTTTTACCCTTAATTCAAGTATATCCCCAGCAAAGTATGGTGGCACATGCCTTTAGTCCCAGCACTCGGGAGGCAGAGGCAGGCAAGTCTTTGTGATTTGAGGACAGCCAGGGGTTATATAGAGAGATGCTATCTTTAAAAAAAGCAAAAACAGAACCAAACCAAAACCAAAACACCAAATACTTACGTTACTTAGTAGCCTCTCCCAGCTCTCCTCTCCCCTAACCTCTAATCTACTTTCTGTCTCCATTGTGGTCTATTGCATTTTACATTAATTTTCTTTGTCAAAGAACATTTTGAGTCTACTTAATTAAAATTTAAGGTGGGTTTGCCTTTTCTTTGAAATTTGACTTTAGTATGTGATTACAAAAAGCCCTCCTAGGGTCTGGGAGGTACAGTACTTGCCTTCCATACTCACTGAGTTCAGTCCCTAGCTCAGGCTTGGTGGTACATGCCTATAGTCCCAGTACTAGGGAGGGTGGAGGCTGGAGAATCAGGGACAGGAGTTAAAGTCATCCTCCAATGCATAGTGAGTTGGATGCCAGCCTGAGCTAATGAGACCATATCTCAAAAAAAAAAAAAAAAAGGGAAGAAATACATAATTTAGTTTTCTGTTGTTGATGGATGGTGGCATATCATTTTATGGAACCATAAATATTGATGTCTAGGATCTCCCTGTGTCTGTGAGTTTTGGAGTGGCATTTTGAGAGAGAATGAAGACTAAGCTAGGTGTCCCACACCAGGGTAAGAGATCAGAGACTGCCTTGAGAAGAGGCAGTAGGGACTGAGCTGTGACTCTGACACGCCAGGGGTGTGTCAGCATAAAGCAGCCAAGAGAAGCCAGATGGGCTTAGATAAAGCTCATCATCTTGTACTCTCAGACTGAGCCCCTTAACCCAGCATCGTGTGTTTGATAGAAGATATTGGGCCATGCCTGGGTCCCAGGTCTCTCCCTCTTTATTGTGGTCTTTCATGGTTTTGTCACTTGCTATAAATAAAAGCTCACATCAACCAGAACTTGTGTAGGTCCATTCACAGTTTACTAACAAATCAGTTACATGCAATCAGTGACTTGGCAATAAACAAAAGCCCATGGTAAAAGGCCACTTAAAATGTTTGGAGAAGGACTTGGGGATGACTCAGTGGGAAAGAGTTCTTGCTGTGCAGGCAAGGAGACCTGAGTTTGAATACCCAGCATTCACTTAAAACCACGCCTGCCTGCCTGCCTGCCTGCCTGCCTGCAACTGTGTATCAGAAGCAGAGACAGGCAGAAGCTTCTGATTGAGTGAGAGAGCCTGTCTCAAAAAATATAAAGTGGAGAGGGATAAAGGAGATACTGAAAGTCATTCTCTGGTTCCGGTTGTGCATGTTTGGATGCACACACCTCCCACACAGCATCTGAAGGAAAGCCTCCTTAGCTCCCAATGTGTCCATTTCAGCTAGATAGTACTTAGCTGAAGTTGATGAAATATACTAATAGATTGCTTTATAACCCATATGACTTGTGTTAGGATTCTGATGCAACGCCATGCAAAACCCCAAAACAGCTGCTCTGCCGTCCACCCACTGGCAACCGAGTAGGTTCACAGGATGTCTCCTTGGAGGTCTCACAGGCAGTTGGGAAAATGCAGAGCACCCAAACCACTAACACACCCAACAGCACCAACAAATCACAGGTGGGTAGAATTTGTGCTTGTTGTTAGTTTTCAGTATCAGATACTTAGAATTTTTTTTCAATCTTAAAATGGATATTTATTAAAGCATTATTTATAATAAGGATGAATATCGTTTTTGTACTTATTGCTTCTCTTCATGTTTATAAACTCCATCAGACCCACACATTCTCATGCCTTTACAGAACACTAATATTTCACTTGTTAATGTATTCTGATGGATATGGACACGTCAGATAACAGTTGTGTCCATATGGATTTAAAACCACAGACACTCATCCTGATAATTAGAATTTAATTCTTGCCTAATACAATTATTGAAAATACTGTTAGAATTTCTTACATGTGAACAGTGGCTACCAAGGACTTAAAGAAATCTCTTGTTAAAAAACAAACTATTTTGTCATTTGCTTCCAAAGCATGACAGTGCTTCTAGACCAGATGTCCTGAGGTTCCTTATAACCTTTTAAGACCTTAGTGCCAGAGAAGCCCCCCTTTTACAGATGAAGCATAAAAAAATTGCATTGAGGCTGAGGATGTAGCTGAGTGTAGAGCAGGCTGATGAACAGTCCTCATGGCTGTGCTGGAAGCACACAGGCGTGGGATGTCTACAGCAGCCCTAGAAACACTGTGTTCTTTGCTCATATTTGATACTTGTTGCTTATGCCAATTATCAGGTAGCTGGAAGACAGGTTCGGTTGATTAACATCAGCTTTGACTTAAACAGGCCACTCTAAGTATTTTTAATTGCCTAATAGTATTGCTTATTAACTGTGAGTAATGAATCAGGCAAGGGGAGGAAGCTTTTGATACTGGTCTCTGGTAAGTTCTGTTCTCTCTTTTATACTCAGATATATCAGGGAACCTGGGAAAAGGCCTCTTGGTGATAGAGTTGACTGTTCCCACTGTTGTGATTTGACTTGCCCAGTTTAGTCCATCTGGGCGCCAGATGCAGGTCCAGGGAGTGACAGGACTGACTAAGAGACTGATGCCAGTAGAAAGCCACAGAGGCTGACATCAGAACAGGAAAGAAGCAGCCACTGCCCCTGACCTGCCTGTAAACCTCTTCTGGTAGTGGTGCTTAGCGTGTGAGTGGCAGGGTCCTTGAGGAAGCTTTCATGGTGTGCACATGCTGTCAGGAAGAGTAGTGGTCTGTTCTTGAGAGAGTTCCTCCATTACCTCTCCTTTTTAGGCTCTATAAAGTCAGTGGTAGCTGGGTGTTGGTAGCACACTCCTTTAATCCCTGCACTAGGGAGGGAGAGACAGACAGATCTCAGAGTTTGAGGCCAGCTTGCACTACACAGCTCCAGGCCAACCAGTGTGACAGTGAGACTGTCTCAAGTTGGTGTGCGTAGGGTGGGGATGGGAGACAGTGGAAAATGGTGTCCTGTCCATTTCCAGTTTTGAGAGCTGCCCCTGAATTTTGCCAATGGACAGCTCTACTGTATTTCTCACTGTTTTCTTCTTCTGCAGCATGGATCAGCAAGGCTCTTCCGTTCTTCCAGCAAAGGCTTCCAAGGTACAGCTCAAACAAGCCATGGTTCCTTGATGACAAGCAAACAGCATCAAGGCAAATCCAATACTCAGTATTACCATGGCAAAAAGAGGAAACACAAGAGGGACGCGCCCCTCTCAGACCTTTGTAGATAGTCAGCGCTGTGCGACGGACTGTCTTCTGTGTGCAATGATCTCGTGCTCAGGACAGTTGCACAGGGACTCCTGGGATGTCAGGAGCCTCACACTGTTCAGACGTTGATTTAGCAACTGCGTTTTTTCCCAGCTCGCCACGGAATGGATCATGAAGACTGACAACTGCAAAAACAAAAAGCAAGCAAAAAAGGGGGAAAAAGGCTGCTTATTTGATAAGTCATGTGCTACAACAGGGTCATTTTAAGATTTAAAGCTTGAATGTAAAATAAATATATTTCTCATTGGCTTTATGCAGAGTTATAGGGAATAGTATTCAGTGTGGGTAGGGTGATAGGAACAAAAGCAGTTTCAAGGAGATGGGTGGGAAGGCCAACAGGAGCATCTCATAGGAAGTCAGATTCCAAGAGGGAAAATGATTTGTGCATGTTTTTTTTTAAATAATTTTGCATATATTTGCCATTTTATTGTGTGTATATATAGAAGACCATATAGGAAATTGATATTTGTAATAGTGGATTTGTTAATACTTTTTACATAACATTACTGTTTGAATTGTAAACAGATTTTTTCTCAGGATTAGTTTGAAGAATAATCTGAGTTGTCATTCTAACACTCATATGCAGGGAAGTGATTAGCTCTGTTCCTCAATTGTTTTCCTCAGCATTGAAATGACTTCATAGAACCCTTGTGACCTGCTGCGAAATTCTTTCCTCTCTAAAGAAAAGGTTTATGGTGGCAAATGATGTTTATTTTATTTTGTAAAAAAGAAAAAAATGTACTATGTACTTTGTGTGTACACTGAACAATCTCTAGTCATCTCTGAAAATTAACTGTTCTCTCCAGTGCTGCTGTCTTCTTGGGCTCTGGGCAGTAGCAGGACTTTGTGTTTGTTTCCTTCACAGTCTTTCCCCCCTCCCGCTTCTTCCTCATAGGAAACAAAAGGCCACCCTGGGCCTTGGCTATTCCTGTCACGGTGAGACCTCTAGCTCCACAGACCTCGCATGCTGGCTCCTCCTGTGTGCTGTGTGCTTGTGGTGTCATCTCATTCTTTTTAAGTTCATGCTTACTACTGTGGGAGAGAGTAACTGTAAACAGCTTTAATTAAATCATACTTATATAAAAAACTATTTTCTTATACTCCACTTCATGCTTTTGGTATTGTCGATCTTTAAAAATTAAATGGTCTTTGATAATGGATCGATTTTGTATTGCCTTATTAAGACCAAATACTTCTTGTCATCCCATTCTTTATCCTCTCCTTTAATGGAATTGCTGTCTTTAATTAAAACTTTTTTAAACATTGGCTTGTTTTAATCATACTGTAACTTTTGGTTGTGGTCAGCTATGAGTGCAAATGTGTACCTCTGTTACCTATCACCTGCTGAGTTTGAAACTTGGGTGGGAATGTTTAACATAATGGATTGTATGCACTCATCAAGTGTTTTTGGAGGTGAAAGCTCTCATGTCTAGCATCAGTGTGTGGCTCTGTTCAGTACAGCCACTTCCGAGATGAGACTCTTATATGTGTATGTGTGGAGTACTGTTGGCTTTTAGGAGCTTCTTTTATATACACTTATGAAATACGGAAGACCAATCAGACCATTAATGGACACTTAGTGCAACTTTTTGTAATGAGAATAATGCTATAAAGTAAGACCAAAACCGGTGTCATCACTGAAATTAACAATTTCCAATATGTTCATATTTTAATTTACAATGGGAAAATGTGTTCCACAACTGGAAACTCACAGTACTGTGTAAACTGTGGAAGATTTTAATGTGATGTTATTTTGACTGTTTAAAATTTTAGAGTCACATTTTATTCTGATCAGAATTTTTATCAAGATGTTGACGTTTTGTTGTTTTGAAACTAGTTTGTCATAACATATTGTGCATAATCACAGTATTTATTTTGTAGGGCTTGTGAATGTGTAGACTTATGTTTACTGCTAAGGGAACAATTATTTATAAAATAATATTAAATCCAGTATTAGCTGCCTATTTCAGACACTTAACACCTGCAGAGATCTGTGTTACATTTACCACACTGAAGTCTTTTTTTTCAAAGAATCACCCTCATTGTTGAAAGTAAATGTACTCTTAGGGTGGGAATATTAGTGTCCAGTAAGCATGTGATTATGTTAAGGTGGTGGTAGCGGGAAGATAATCTTGATTCCATTGGGAATCTTAGGTTTTCGTAAATTTATTGGGAAAATAGTTTTTCCTGTATTGCTGACGTTTCTTTTTGGTAAACAGTATCTTTCTAAAAGAAAAAGCATGAAGGAGAATTGAGGTGTGTATACATTTCCTCAGACGACCAGCATTGTATTCGTGAATACTGTGTATCTGGAATGAGCAGCGCGGAAGCTGTTCATTTTTCAATCTGAAGTAAAATACTTTCAAGAACTTTCAGTTTGCCTATTCATTTGTTTTGTACTTCTCATCTTTGTATTTGACTCCTGTCTGTCTCTTTTGAATTTCAAAACTTTGGATGAAGATTTTTGTAGCTATCTCAGAACGATCATTCCATACCCACGAATCACCAGTAGCATTCCTTGTCGATCTTCGAAGGGATTTTTATAAATACTGTCTCCTTGTGATGACACTTCTCTGGTGGTCATGTTTGCGTACCCGTCCTAAGGAACATTTAAGTACTACTCTGTAGAGACGCTGGTGGGCTGGAGAGGTGTCCACAGGGAACCTCAGTGCGGTTTGGGTAAATTGATCCTGAAAGAAAGTTTTTTCGCTGGAGTTAGCGTGCCTAGGATGGTCCCTAGTCTTCAGCCTCTTTTGCTTGAGGATTCTGTACTTAGTTTTCAGGGCTAGCTTTCATCTATAAGATCTTCAAAGTTTAAAATAATTGTCAGAAGGTTGTGTGTATATGTGAGTACCTGTGTGAATTTATGTGCGCCCTGTATGTGCAAGGAGCCCATAAACACCAGAAGAGCATGTTGGATGCCTTGGAGCTGGAGTGACAGCTGTTGGTGGGCCAGCCACCATGTGAGTGCTAGGAACTGAGCATGGGTCCCCTGCCAGAGCAGTGAGCACCCTTAGCTGCTGCAACATTACTCCAGCCCTGGAGTTTAGGCGCTTACATGCATTCCCTCTGGTCTTTAGCAGTTGACCATATTATCTGTTTGTCCTGCTTTGAGGGTATTTTACCTTGGTTTACATTCGGAGCCTCTCTCACATTTAGGTTGATTCATCCAGATAGTCCTGGAGAATGCCCATGGATCACAGGAAGGCGCTGTCTATTTTGGGGGGTGGAGTTACAGTTTGCTTACTGGAAGATGTTAAAGCAGACTGTAGTCCAGCTGGCCTCAAACCCGAGGTTCTCCCAGGTGCTAGCATTAAAGGTGTGTGTTACTGTACTCTGGTTGGGAAGGATGTCTTTAACAGTCTCTCTGCTCTGGACTCTTCAGTCTCCTATGCTTTCTCATTCCCTTCTGTGTGATGGTGAGTATGAGTTGTGTGCAGTGGCCTTTGGGTTAATTCTTGGGGCTTTCAGAAAGGCAAGAGTCAGAAGAAAGGTGGGTGTGGGAATGGGCGTGCAGTGCAGACCCCTGATGCTGTGGTGTGTGATTGTTGGGTATCCTTCCTGATGACTGGGGATATGCTCTCTTGATGTGTTCCTGGGTTATTTTTTGCAGTCCTGGAATTTGGCTGGCGAGCAGTGAGAACTGCCTAGTTCTTTCTTCCTGTTTGCTTGGGTTTGTGTATTGCCCAGAAAAAAAGAAATGCTCGTAGAGATTTGGTCCTTCTACCGTTAGCTTTAAGAATTAAATGTTAAGCTATTAGATGTCCCCAGTTTCACTGATAGATACTGAAATGTTAACCGTGATCTACAAGCCCATGAAACAAACTGTTATTTTTGAGACAGGGTCTCACTATATATAGTCCTGGCTGCCCTACAGCTCTCTGTAGATCAGGCTGGCCTTGAACTCACAGAGATCTCCCTGCCTTTGCTTCCCACTGCTGAGTAAAGGTGTGTGCCACCATGTCCTGCATGAAACGGTCTTAATGAGAAAGTGGCATCCACAGGAAATAAGGCTTCTGTAGGGGGCTGCTTTAAGCTTGAGTGGGAACATTACACGTTATAGTCACAGTCGTAATTTCTATCGAGGCGCAGTTCATCTAGTTGAGAATTGAGAAGATTCAGTGTACCTTCGGCGGCAGGATTCCTTGGGAGTATTGTCATCTTGCCTCTTGTGAACCCCATGAGCTCTGGAGAAGTTGCCTGCTGTTGTGTCTTGAGTTCTTGTGGGTGGAATAAATGTTAAAAAAACACATGTGTGGATGCGCCTCTGTATTTCACATAGCTCAGGCCAGACAGACTTTTCTATGGAAGACTGGTTTATCAATCACTTGCTTATTTCACTCTAACCAGGGGTTTGCTGTTTGTATTTGGCCTAGATGTCTACTTAAGTGCTGTCGTACTGAGTTTGCTCTAATTCCTAGTCTAAAGATGTTTATTTGTAGTTGGTTATTTTTATTTTTACATCTCAATTTTTTAAAAAGAGTAATGGGTTTGTTTATAGTTTGAGCCAGACTTATATTTCCATTTAAGTTCCTGTGACTGTCACTCCTGAGCTGCCCTGCAGCTTGATGAAGGAGAGTCTCTGTTAAGGAGTCTCAAGGAACTTTATGTTAAAAATGCTGTGGAGAGGGGGGTGGAGAGATGGCTCACTGGTTAAGTGCACTGGCTACTCTCCCAGAGGACCCAGGTTCAGTTCCCAGCACCCATATGGTAGTTCACAACTGTCTGTAACTCCAGTTCCAGGGGGTCTGACACCCTCACACAGACATGCATGCAGGCAAAACACAAATGCACATAAATTATTTTTAAAATGCTATGGAGATGGTGGGGCTCATAGTGGTTGCTCCTAGGTGGGAGGGGGAGGGCCTGGAGAAGCACGCTACAGCCAGTACCCATTGGGGTATAGTGCTTGCCTGCTAGGACTCAGTACCCAATCCTGGGTTGCCAGCCTCATATTTGGATTGAAGTCCAACCTGGTCTTCCTTTTTCCTTGAGTTCCCTGCTGTTCACAACGGACCAGTTTAGTCTTTTACATACAGCTGCAGTTTATTGTGAAACTTGGTCTCTAAACTTAGTCCCTGACTTTTAAGATCCCTTCTGTTACATTATACTGAAGTTTTCAAGTCTCTGAAAGTCCAGCAATCGGGGACTGCCCACATTTTACTGACTGCTAATAAGTGCTGCTTCCTTGTGTATTGTTAAGGGAAAGGAGAGGTAGCAGCCAGTGTTGTTTTTGGACATAGAGTGGGAAAGGCCGCTGGGACCAACATTTTTCTCTGGTAGCATATCCTGTAGACACGTGCTTAGAAGCCGGGTGAGGTCGGTCTGCGTCTAACCAGCTTTGTGTTTATTTTCTCCGATAGCATTGCCGTCAGTGTTCAGCAACGCAGACGCCCATGAGGTGCTGGAGGTCTGAGCCCTCAGCTCTCCAGTCTTGTCTAGTTACTGCTACAGAGGCACTAAGGAATTCACCAGAAAGAGATTTGATACAAACGGTTTATGAAATCTCGACATTTCCTGAGGCCATATGACTGGGCACCAGTGATGAAAACTATGAATGAATTTCACACCTGGAAGCTTTCTTTTTTTAAGCTCACAGTGTCTTCAACGATGTCAGTTGTTTGCCTTGAAAGTTTATAAATTACACTTCTATGCACACACACACACCCCATCCCTCGGGGCTTATTATTCACATTCTGCAGTTCAATAAAGGCTTTGTGCTTTCATTTATCTTCAAAATCGCTGGTATGAGCTTTTATGTAAAACCTGAATAGCTACTTAAGAAAAATTGTAAATACGGCCGTGTTTAGATAGAGTGGACAAAAACTCCTTTTTGTCCTTATAAGTGTACCCAGTGAAGGGCAGGTCCACTGCTGCTGATGCCCTGCCCACACGGCCGGTACAAAGCTGGAAACAAATTTCAGTTATTGCAAAGAGTAGCCCAGTTTTTGTTTGTTTCTGAGACAGGATCTCACTGTGTAGCCTTAGCTGGCTAAGAGCTCAAACACACAGCCCTGGAGTTGGGATCAAAGGCATGCCCCCACCATGTCCAATTTTACCTTGGTCCTTAAACTTACAGCTGTAAAGAATTGCAGTACTTCACCATAGAGTTGGTGGAGCAAGGCGCACAGCTTGTTGGGACAGAACAGTGAGGAAGGGGGCTGTGCATGTGGCTCAATGATGGACCACTTGATCATGCTGGAGGCCCAGGGTTTGAGCCTCAATACTGCTTGGGGGGGCGTGTCTGAGAGGCAGAGTTTTTGACTGGTTTTAGTACTGTGCAAGGTAGGGTCTGGCAGTCTTTGACTGCTTAGGACCCCACTGAGAAAGCCAAGCTGATTGGTGTACAGTTACATTTAATCCTTTAATCTGGCATCATGGCTGCTCTAGGAGAGGATCACATTGAAAGTCTAGGAGGAGATCAAACCCAGGGGCCTGCATGAAGGGATCATATTCAGAGGCTTGTGTGATCCAGATAGAATGCAGAATGTTAGACTAATTCTATCCTCTGTGCTAATGCTAGGTGAAAGGAATTTCTGTGGTTAATGCAACATAGCACACCTTTAATCCCTACACTAGGGTTCTAAAAGGAAGCAGTTAGTTCAAAAGCAGGCCATGGCTCTCAGATCATGTTCACAGAATGAGCACACGTCTTTAATCCCAACTCTGAGACTGAATCAGAGTGAAGAGCCAGCAGAGTGAAGTCTGAGATTGAATCACAATGAGGACATGCCCAACTCTCAGAAATAAAAGGAGGCTCTCAGTTCACAGATAGGAAGTTGAGGGAGACATAGAAGCAGTTCAGCAGGTGAAAGAGTAAGAGTCAGCTAACAAAGTCAGTTTGAAGCCAAGCAGAACAGTTCAGTCAGAGAAGTTGTAGGAGTTAGCCAGAGTCAGAAGTTCAGTTAGAAACGGTCAGCCGGCTCAGAAGTTTAGTTTGAACCAGCAGCTTGGAGAAGAGTTTGAGCCAGAACAGTGAGTGAGTTGAATCAGCCAACCAGAAGAGTCACTTGAGTTTAGTACAGCTCTGAGTTAGAAGGAACTAGTCCGAAGAGCCCAGTCAGTATAAGTCTTGGAGGCTGAAACGTTCTATTAAATCATATGAAGGCTGAAGCCTTCTAGGTCCAGGCTAGCATCTTGAAGATTAGATTGTACTGAGGCCAAATCCCTCCAGGACTGGGGGGATTCAATTAGACAAAGAATAAACTCCCCTTTGCCCTGACAGATCTACATCTACGGATTGGCATCAAGTTGCTCAGCAGTGTGTAGAGTGCCTGGGAGAAGCCAACTGCACCAGCAGATGCCTTCTGCTCACTTCTTGAGAGCTTCCTGAGAAAGCAAAACTAGAATCCTTTTCAGTAGCATCCCAGCTGTTTCCCACACCAAATGGCAGGACAAGCTAATAATTCAGAACAGTTCTACCCGTCTACCTAGACACAGTGAATTTGTGTATATGTATGTTCCATTGTGAAGACATATAGGTAAATAATGTATCATTTTACCTTTGACTCCCTAATGCTTAGCCATCCTAGAGCTAAGTTTTAATATTGGGTGTAGTCTAATGTAACTGAAAACAGTTCCAGAACTATGGACTATGACTCCAGAAACTGATTGCTACTGTAACTGACTCCTAACTTGTAACAGATTTCCACTGTGCCTTTTTATCCTTTATGCTCTCACTGTAAAAGAGATAGGAAAGATAGAAATAAATCTTCACCGCTCTTCAGGAGGCCTGAGAGAGAGAGAGAGAGAGAGGGAGAGAGAAGAGAGAGAGAGGGAGAGGAGAACATCTTCATTGCCTTTTATGGCTGTCCTTGACAGAGGGAGAGAGAAAGGACATCTTCATTGCTCTTTATGGCTGTCCTTGACTGTCTGAAGCTTGAAGATCAGGAGCTGCTTAAAAAAACAGGACTATCATCTATCAAACCAACCCACCTACTGTCCACTGTCTCCTTTATATTCTAAGCCAAGTTCCTAGAAGTCCAAGCACCATGCAATCATAAGGAAGGCTACACAGGACGAAAAACTTAATTCAAAAAGTCCTGCTACATCCTAAGATATTTTTGTGCATTTACCCATATCCATGTGACTGTCGGGAGGTCTTTCCTCTATCAGAGTTGATTGTACAGTACCCGCAGCTCCCATGCTCTCTGCACATGTGCAGAGTCAGTCCTCACCCTATATTGTACTGACTGTGGTAGTTGCTTTGGTAAATCAGTGTACTAATGCCCTGACAGACACTAAGACATCAGTGGGCTTCCGTGTAGTGCCCAGAGCTTTCAGCTTTCCTTAAATACAGGTTTTAGACAGTTGCTATGATGACACTCCTGAACCAGGTTTACTGAGAAAATAAAAATACTTCTGTTTTCTTCACCCACAGTCTTCCTATGTAGGCTAGGCTGACTGAACTCAGGTCTTCCTGCTATATTTCCTCAAGGTCAAGATTATAAGTGTGAACCACCACTCCTGCTTTTGTATGCCATTCTTTCTAGAGGATGCTTGTAAATTGCTTTGGGAAGTTTATCATCATCATCATCATCATTATTATTATCATTTAAGCCAGAATCGTATGTAGCCCAGGGTAGCTGCAAATTCGCTGTGTATCCAAATATGACCTCGTACCTTTCATTCTGTTGCCTGTCCCTCATGATGGGATTGAGGTGTGTACCACCACACCCAGTTTACTGGATGCTGGGGATCAAACCCAGGGCTTTGTGCATGGTGGACAAGCACTCCTACCAGCGAGGCTACATCCCTGGCCTATCTTGTGATTCTTTTCCTAGACTGTCACAGTGCAGCAGTCAGCATCCCAAAAGCTGCCTGCTTCTTTTGGCATTTTCCATTTTTAAGAAAATCTTGCTTTGGGAAAAACTGATAGGGGAAAGAGTCAGTTCTTTGAATATTTTATACCACCCCCCCTTCTGTTAAAACTCAATCATATTATTTGTTTTTGAGACGGGGTCTCTCTACACCCTGACTGTCCTGGAACTCACATGTGGACCAAGCAGGCTGACCTTGAACTGGTATGGAGTGAGTTGCAGGGTAAGGAGGAAGGGTTCCCAGGCCAGAATAACTGGGTTCTAGTTATTTGAAGCAGAGAGGGGCAGAGCTGCCCTGTGTTTTTTGGGGGGACAAATCTAGGGAAAAGAATAAAAGCCAACCTGGTCGTGGGGGATTCTGGAGAGTCATCTCTAAGCTCTAGGATGTTTTCCTTGGATCACATTCTTGAGTCATGTGGCTGGCATTCAGCTGTGAGAGACAGTCTGAGATGACCAGCTTAACTAAGGAATGCAGCTTTTTGGCTTTTAATTGGGAACATTTTGCCTTTTAAGTAAAATGTTTTAAATTCCATGCTTGTCTAGGAAGACTATTTGAAAACCCAAAGAACTAGGGATCTGAAATAATCCGCCCAGGTAAAAATTTGTGTGTGTGTGACTTAATTTCATTCTGAATTTTATATGTGTATGCATTCAAAGCATGTAACGAATGCCTTTTTGAAGTTGTGGAATTAAAAGAGGAACTTCCCAAAGGATGCATATGAGTGGAATGGTGCCTTTTTAAAACAAATAAATAAAAAGCGTATTTTAGTTTTATATGTGTGAGTTTTGCCTGCTTGTCTATGCACAGTGTGCATGCAATGCTCAAAGAAGCCAGAAGGGGGCATCAGATTCCCCCTGAACCTGCTGTGAGCTATCTTGAGATGTTGAGAATCCAGGTTTAAGCACACTTAACCACTGATCCATCTCTTTAGCCCCTAGAAAGATGTCTTAATGTTTAATGTCAACATTAGAAGGAAATGAGGGGGTTATTAAAAGAATGAAGGGCCCTCTCTAAACGGTATATCAAATTTCAGAAGATTGACCACTCAACTTCGTTGCAGACTAACTTTGTGCTTAGGATACCAGGAATGTGACTTGAGCACTCTTCAAAATACCAGAAGGAGGATTGCACCACACCACTCTGTTTAAAACCCACTTCAACAGCACAGTGCTTCCAAGGACCAGGCTTGAGTGTTCAGAACATCCCCCACAGGCAAGGAGACAGGAAAAGCCTGTCTGGACTGAGGCAGAGAGCAAGGGAGAGGTGGAGGGTCTTGGGTCCTGCCCAGAAAGTGCAAAGCAGATAGTTGGGGGCAGAGCATCAGTGCTGTCATATGACAAAATGTTCTCAAGGTTTCCCCCAACTGCAGGATAGCCGGTTCCGGAGTTCGGAGAGTTGTCTTTACCTAGGAGTGAGGGACTGTTTTCACTGCCTCTCAAGGACATTCTTCCGCCACTTGTCAATTTTTAGGTCTTGAAATTGTTGACTTCCCGGTGTCTTTAAATCTCCGCGCCCGAGCCTCCTCCTGGGAGTTTGTTGAGTACAGTTTCCAGCGTTTCCATTACTATACACGCTCTTCTTACCGACAGAGCAGTGTGATAAAGCGTTTGGGATGGGGGTGTGGGTGCTGGGGTTACCCAGGGCGCTGGGCGTGCGGTCACATGTTACATCGCAGAGCTGCACTCTCAGCCCTGCTTTCTTCTTCTGAAGAAGAAGTAGTTTGTCTTGTTCTTCCTCACTAGTTTTATAGTTTGGTAATCGAGCCTTTGCTCTGTCAGAGTGTGACAACCCTGCAAATGGCTCAGCTGTACCAGGCGCTCCATCTCAATCACCATGTGAGCCGCCTGAGGCTGCGGCCCACGTGTGTTTGGTGCGAAGGTGTTCACTGGGTGTCACGCCCCCTCCGCACCTGGGAGACTGCCTTCACCTGTCCACACCACAGCTCACGTTACCTGGGTTTCCCTCTCCATAAAGTCTTCGCTGGGTACCCACCCACCTAGCTTCCTAGAGCACGGTGCACAGGCTGGAAACATCTGAAAAGTGCTCTGCGCTTGTGTTCAGTTGATAGTTTGGCTGGATACAGAAGTCTGGGTTGGAAAACATCTTTCAGGATCTGAACACATCATCTTCAGTGTCCTTAGGAGTCCCGTATTGATTTGATAATTTGTTCTCTCTTGAAAACTTTTAGGAACCCCACCCTCTCAATGTTCTGAAACATTACTATATAGAAATTGAGTTTTTATCTATTGAGCTGGGCATTTTATATTATGGGTGCGTTCCACGTGGCGGCTTCCATCCACCAGATCCTGGGAAATCCAGAATTCTTACTTACTCCGATCCCTTCTGCTTTCCGGAGAACTCCACAGTTGTTCAAATATCAGCTGTCCTGATCAGACAGCTTATACTTGTCTATCTTTTCTCTCATCCTCTCCATCTCGGGCTTTCATTCTGCATCCCTAACCCTCCTGAGAGCCTTTCATTTCTGCTTTCATGTTTCTCCTCCCTAAGTCTTGTCTTTTTGTCCCCAGATGTTCTTGTTAAGGAAAGTATCTACCAGCACTTGGGAGGCCTAAGCAGGTGGATCTCTGTGAGTTCAAGGCCGGCGTTGTCTACAGTGTGAGTTCCAGGAAAGGCAAGACTACACAGAGAGACCCTGTCTCAAAACAAAACAAAACAAAACAAAACAGGTCCAGTATTGCCTTGTGGTGTATCATCTTTCTCATTACTGTGACAAAGTATTGGAGAAACACTTAAAGGATGGAGGTTTATGTTGGCTCATGGTTTTAGCAGATCGAGTGGGGAAGGCCTAGCGGCAGGAGCTCCTCATATCTTGGTAAACTGGGAAGCAGGAAGCATGAGCCAGGCTGGGACCAGAAGTATCACCGTCCAAGACCCCTAGTGCTCTGCTCCTGCCGCCACCTCCACCCCACCCCATAAGTCTTCCTTAGCTTCCCAAAACAGTGTCACCAGCTGGGGGCAAAGTACCCCAAATGTGAGCATGTCGGGGACATTTCAGGTTATACATCTGCCCCCGAGTCCCCATACACTCATGGACATCTTATAATGTGAATGAAATTCAGTACAACCTCAAAAGTCCCCACAGTTTTGAATCCCAACACTCTTTGAAAGTCCAAAGTGTCTTCTGAGACTCAGGGCAAACTCAGTTGTGAGCCCTTGTAATAGAAAGTTACAAACTTCTTTTTTCTTGGGGATCCAATGGGGGTTGAGACAGGGTCTCTCTCTCTATAGCCCTGGCTGTCCTGGAACTCACTCTGTAGACCAGGCTGGCCTCGAACTCACAGAGATCCTCCTGCCTCTGCCCTTTGAGTGTTGAGCATGTGCTGCTATGCCCGACAAGTTACAAACTTGTAATGTTCAACATCACAAAGTAAACATTGCCATCGCAGACAGGAATGGTAAGACAGCAGGGAGAACCTGGGCCTGTGCCAGCGAGACGGCTCAGAGGCACCGGCACTTGCCACGCAAGCCCAGCAGGCTGAGCTTGATCTCCAGAACTCAGTAGAAGGAGAGAACTGACTCCCGAAAGCTGTCTTCTGCCCTCCATGTACAAGTGTGTGCGCCTGTGCGTGCATAGAGCCGTGAGTGAGGTAAAGGCAAAGTTGCTATGGAAATGTTAATACCAGGAACATGGGACGTCTGCTGAGGAGAGTTGTAGGCGCTCAGTAGGGCAGCCCTAGAGACGGCCAATGTGTGCCTCAGGAGGCAGGGCTGTAGAACAGGGATCCCTGAGGCAGCTGGAGCTCACAGAGGGCTACAGCGTTTAATGTTGGTCTTGTTGGGCTGGTCTTTTTCCGCATTCGTGTGGGTATGTTCTCACATTTCTCCTGGCATCCTCGTCCTCTGTACCCCACAAGAATGGCCCGTTAAGCTCTGCTTACAGCTATCTAGGGTTTCTTTACCCTTCAGCCCCAGACTCTTCCACAAACCAATTCTGAAGGCTGATGAAACCCATGGCCAGATCACACCAACAGTCCCACTCAGCGCCAATTTCCTGATCCAGATGTAGAATTCTCGGCTCCTTCTCCAGCACCACTGCCCGCCTGCCGCCATGCTTCCTGTCATGATGAGACTGGATTAAACCTCTGTAAGCCAGCCCCAATTAAATGCTTTCCTTTCTAAGAGTTGTTGTGGTCATGGTGTCTCTTCTCAGCAACAGAAATCCTAACAGCCTGTGTGAAGATGAACACAGAGACCCAAGTCACGGCGCCGTTCCCAGTCTACCCAAAAGATCTGAGGGCTCCTTGCAGGATGGAAAGGCCAGAGGATATGCTGCTACCTGTGTACCAAGTCACTGCCATTCTCATTTTGGATTCTGGGACCAATTAGGGAGTTCCCTGTGTCCTGGCTTCTGTTGATGCGATTGATCTGCTAGGGTTTTGATGAGGACTGCCATCTGACCACTGCCAGGGAGCTCATCTCTTGGGAACTGTGGCTAGGGCTCTTAGTGAGGAACCTGGCAGGCTCTGGTCTGGACAGCAAGAGTTACCTTAGCCATCACTGTGGCAGGCCAGAAGCAATGGCTGGCTAGTCTCAGGGAGGTGGGGCAGGCTTACTGAAGTACTAGCCTGAGCTGGCCACCAGATGATTCCATCAGGGTGATCTCTGGGTTGGGTCCCAGGGCTACTTACTGTGGGAAGTGGAGTTATGACCCATTGGAGTCTCTTCCCTCCTATATAAGAAGGGAGCCCAGGATTCCACTAGACAAGATAGTTTCCTCCTCTGTGCTTGTCCCAGGATCACCTGGGTGCAGGAAGCCAGTGCCCGGGACATCCCTGAGCAGATCCCATCAGGGCTTTGAGTTGGTTCTGAAAAACGTGCACAGCAGATGCCCTGACCAGCCGTGTGACAAGCCATTCATAGCCACAAAGATGCTGGGACAGAAGGACTGGGTGGGCTTCGTGGTGACTGAGTAGCACCTTCTGGCTTGCCCAGTCTCAGAAACAGGGTAGATTTTCTTTTCTTGCCAACTCTGGTGCCCCACCCCAGGTCATAAGAGTAACCACGAAGTTACACATTTTTCTTAGGCTAACTTTGTCCTCCAGGTCAATAAAGTTGTGCCTGTAAGGCTGATAGGAGGGTGGCTCTCAAATGATCCTAGATCAAGGTCTGGGTGAAAGAAGGTTGGGACACCCATGTTTGGCAGGATACTATTAGTTGCAGCCTGGAGCCTTCCAGAAACAGGGGAGTGGACATAGGGCAGAAGAGACCAGGAGGAAGGCAGATGAGACATCACTGTCTGGTCTCCTCCGAGGTGGGAATGGGCCGGGCGCCGGAGACCACGTGGGACAGGTACTTCAGGAACGGCGGAGATGCGGTCTCTCTGGCGACCTAAGGCTGTGGGCGTGGCTCCCTCCTGCAGCCTCGGGGACACCGGAGGTGGCGGAGCGCCGCTGGTAACCGAGGCCGAGGCGGCTACGCGGGGACCGGGTGGGAGGCTCCCCGCCCCGCGCCCCGCACGGTCGGAACGGCCAGCTGGGGGCGCTCGGGCTCTCGCGCCCGCCGGCGGGAACTCCGGCGCCCGGGCCCTCGGCAGCGGCGGCAGGTGAGCGGGAGCGCGGGGCCGGGGTGCCCCGGGACGCGGGCGACGGGCGTGGCTGCGGGGTCCTCGCCTCGGTTCCCGCGAGCAGAGCGCGCAGGGCGTCGGTCGGCCCTTCCCCGGCGGTGGCGCGGGACCCAGGAGGCCGCCTCCGCCCCGCGCTTTCCTTCTCAGAAGCTTCCTTCCCGGCTCCGGGGAGACGCGGGAGGCACGGGGCTATGGATGGCCGGGGCGCCGGTCTCCCGCACAGCCTCCCTTAGATAGCCGTGGGCTCTCGGTGGCAGGGAGGGTCTCTCTGTGGCTGAGGGCTAGCCAGATGGTCTGCTTAGTGTGACTAATGGACGTGGCTCATTGAGAGCCACCGTCCAGCTGGAGCCACCGGGCAGCTGGACCCCGCTAAGGGGCTGCGAGCGGGGACCCCCACCGGCCCGTCATGCCTTCTGCAGGAAGGAAGCGGCAAGGAGCTGAGGACCCGGCTAGCTGCCTGGATGCCTTCTTCAGGGGGGCCGCTTTCCTAGAGTGGAGAGGCCCGGCCCAGATTCAAACCTGGTGAGGAGAGTAGGAGCGGAGCCCCTGATGCTGGATGAAAGAGGACATGGCCAACGACCAGTAGGACTGCCTGGCCTGCTAGGTGGCCCTGGAAACTGGGCAGCCAGCTCCAGGCCTGCAGACGAAGGGCCTGTTGGAGCAGGAGCTGCCTTTACAAGTGGCAGGGACCTCACGGGATAGGGCGTCTTGTGACTTGGGGTTTGGTAGACAGGAAAGATCAGTCCCCACATCTGTGAGGAGGCAGGCCCGCTCTGGAGCGGCTGCTGGGCCTAAGCAGACCGGCAGGCAGCCTCCCCTAGATGAGTTGGGTTCATTATCTTTGTGGACAGGTATCTCAGAGCCACTTCCTGTGGTGCTGAATTCAGGCTCCGCAGGCACTAGGTCATCTTGGTGTTCCATGCCCTCAGGATTTTGGGAGTGGATGCTCCTCTGGGGCCTTCTACAAGGGAAGTCTGGCGGGGAGGTCCAGACCACCAATTCCAAAAGGTTCTTCCTGAACATGCGTGCACCAGCTTATCATGAGTTAAGCAGGGTTGGAACCAGCAGCCCCATTGACAGTTGGGAAAGCTGAGGTCATCCAAGTCTCCAGGCAAGTTAGGCCAGGATCTAGGTGTAAGGCCTAGTCTTCTGGGCTTCTTATCTAGTTCTGACATGATTCTGTTGTGCCAGGTCTGTGAACCGAACTCCCGCCCAAAGGCAGAGTCCCCAGTGGGCCTGAGATCACCTGAGGAGAGAGGCCACAGTGATGCCACAGTGCATGCCCACCTCTCCTGTACCTCCTTCCTCTACCTCCTATGCACCCACGCTCACTTATGGATGCCCCTTTTCAGTAGCTGGGCATAGAGGGTTGGTGGCTTATGTTGGCCCTTGACTGAAGCCAGGAGGAAAACCTTCCAGTGGGCCTGCCAGTGTCTGGGCAGGGCAGACAGGTGAGTTAAGTTAGTCTCAAGTGGCCCTGCCTTCCAAAGGCCACTGGATGATAGGGAAGATGGGGTGGCTTGTCCTTGCTGCCCCCCACCCCAAGCGCTCACACTGCAGACCGGCTCATCTGTGGAGTGTGGTCTTTGTGGAGGAAATTTTGGAGAAGTTTGTTGATGTCATTTATTTGTTTATGGTGTTTATTTGTTGTCATTTATTTGCGAGGTCAATTCGTTGTTAAGGTGTTTTCAAAATGTCACAGTGGGGAGGAGAGGCCTGTCTCTTCTATGCTCATTCTGGTGAGTTTTCAACAGCAGTCCTGCACATATGACACTTGGCTTTGCATGAAACTGAGTATCTGCGAGATCTCCCATGGTGAGGTCTCAGGTCGTGAGGCGTTTTTGGTCCCAACAGAAAGGCCTGGGACACAGGCAGAAGGCACACCTGGAGGGCCCTCATGGCCTAGGAGTTACCTCCTGCTGCATCTGAGATGTGTGCTGTGCTTCCTGCTTGGAGGGGCCACAGAGGGTAGATGGGGAGACAGTGATTGTAAATTTCCTTCTGGGCGGTAAGCGGGGGAACGGGGGACAGGGATGGGACAGTAGGCCAAGGATGAAAGCGACAAGGTTGGGAACAGTTTTCATTTGGGAGCCAGTGATTCTTGGACAACAAAATGGTGGTGGGTGTCTGATGGGGTCCTGGGCAGTGGCCCACAGCCTCTGAGGAGGCTGAGTGTGTGGGGTCAGTCCAGAGACGCCCCTTGTTCTTACCAGATACTGCGGACTGAGCCTCCCTATGCCCTTGGCAGTATCATTGGAGCCCATGCACCTCCAACCTTTGCTCTGCCGCTTCTCCTTCCTCTCCCCCTGGGCAGATCCAGCCTGTTTTGAAAAGCGTTCAGGCCCTGGCTCCAGAGCTGGCCTCCTCAGCATCCCCTTCAGACTGGTTGGCCTGTGGGTCAGATCAAGGCCTTGGGCTCTTAGGCTTTAGGCTCTGTTTCTTTTGCCTTTTGAACATCGTGGCCTAGACTGCTGTTCTAAGGAAGAGAGAAGGCCTGGGGCTGGGGAGTTAGCCCAGTCAGTAAAGGGTTTGTGCAAGAGGACCTGAGTTCACTCCCCAGACTCACTTTAAAAAGCTGGGCAGGCCAGGTGAGCTGGTACGCTCGGGTGGCGGAGGCAGGTGGATCTCTGTATTCTGCTCCAGGCCCCTCTACACAGGAGCTTTAGAGTGACCAGGACACCCCTCTTAGTTTTTTTGTTTTGAAACAGGCTCCGTAGACCAGTCTGGCCTTGAACTCAGAGGTCAGCCTGTCTCTGCCTCCTGAATGCTTGAACTAAAGGCATGTGCCACCTGTGCCAGGCGGAGAGACCCTGTCTCAAAAAACAACAAAACAAAACGAACAAACTAAAAAGCTGAGTGGTATGGCACACCCTTGTAACGCCAGCACAAGGGAGGCGGAGACAGGCCTTCCGAGCCTTCTGGCCGTTCAGTCCAGCCTAACTACCGAGTTCCATGCCACTGGGAAATTCTGTTGCAGAAAACAAGGTGATTCTGAGAAATGACACATAAGATTGACTTCTGGCCTTTACATGCACATGTATTGTACACACACACACACACACACACACACACACACACACGTGCGCGCGCACACACGGGACCAATGCAGATAGTCAGTAAAGAAAATGGAGCGTGCCTGGTGATGGCGGTGTACATCTTCAACCCCAGCACTCAGGAGGCAGAGTCAGGAGGATCTCTGAGTTCAAGTCCAGCCTGATCTACAGAGTAAGCCCAAGGACAGCCAGGGCTACAGAGAAATCATCTTTAAAAAAAATTAGGGGGAAAAATTAGACAAATCTAGAGCGAGAGAATTCTTTTTATTTTCAGACTTCTGTTTCCCCCCCGCCCCCCAATTTTAAAACAGCAAAGTTTGCTGTTGAATTCGCCATCTTTTGCTCATCGACTGAGTGCAGGGAGGACCGACGTGCAGTATAAACTTCAAGATGATGCCTTTCCTATGAGACTGTGAGCTGAATGAAATAACTTTCATCTGACGTCGGGAAACACTGGCTGTTAGTGTTGTTTTGTTACCGCTAGTCCGAGGTAAGTGTGCCTTGTCTCATTGTCAAAACAACCAAGAGTCAGCCAGACCTTAAGTCTCTGTGTTGCAGATCACAGCTATTAAAGGCCAGAGAGGTTACATGGTTTGCTCAGGCCCGCACCGCGGTGGACACTCACAGGAGCAGCACAGCGTTTCCCTTCGGTTAATTGCTGCACAACTTTACGGAAAGACACCAATTTCTAGTTTCTCTTGCCAACTCAAAGGTCAGTGCCACTGGCCATGTTGGGACATGGCAGTCACTGACTGATGCTCAGAGGCAGTCCCTCTTTACCCAGGCTTTAGCTTGTTAGAGTCCCCTCCTGGCCAGCCTGGCTTACTGGTCAGTGTCTTGTGGCCTCTTGGGCCTCTGGGCTTGCTGTCCTGGGGGCAGTCCAGGGGCTGTGAGTGGGGTGGTTGCTGGGGACTGCAGGGCAGCTGGAGGCTCCTGCCCTTATGTCTCTCGTTGTAGTCCCTGTTCTCCTTCTGCCCTGCCCACAGCCCTGGACTGTATTACTTGTCTCTATAGGAGGCATTCAGGGCTGTTGGTTCCTCACCGGGGGTGGGGGTGGAACTCACAGAGGGTCCAGGCTGTGGGTTTTTGCCCACCTTGGCTTACATAGGGAGCATTTCTTTTCTGAGCTTCTGAGCTCTGTAAAAATGAGGATACATATATCTGGTGCCTCCATCAAGGACCTTTCTGCCAATGAGGACAGAATGGCTCTGGACACAGCTGGTCCTAACAGCCTGGGAGCAGGGTCATTAGTCAGGAAAGGGGTTCACGGGAGGGGTAGTGGCCATGGGCATGGTGTACGTGATGCTGAGGGTGTACCTTAAAGTTTCCACCTCATAGAGGAGGGACCGGGCTCTGTGAAGAGCTTCATTTGGCAGGCACTTCCTTTGGAAGGTGTTGGGTGTGACAGGGAAACTGAGGTTTCATGGGTGATATGACCCTCAGAGGTCTCTACCAGGCCCGTGTGGTGAGTGGACAGCAAAATATCTGCTGCCTGGAGGGCTTTGTAGCATCCTCATCTTAGGCTGGTTTTCATTATTTGAGTCCAGATACATCCCAACTTGACAATTGAAATAAAAATCAGTAACTACAGTAAGAATGTGGGAATAAAAATAACCTTCTAGCACCTTTCAGTCCTTTCCTTCTTGGGGGTGATTTCTGAGACAGGGTGTTGATATGTATCCCAGCATAGCCTTGAACTCTTTATCCTCCTGCCTCAGTTTCCCCAAGTACTGGGGTTACAGGTGCATGCCACCACACCTGGGTTGGGCCTTTACTCTTTAAAGTAAGGCGTAATGTTGGATACTGATGTATGTTTTTTCAGACTATTTCTTCTTAACTTTTGCCATTTGTATATGCACGTGTGCACGCGTGCGCACACACAAACACACACACACACACACAGCCCTGTCCTGGATACTCAGGAGACTGAGGCAGGAGGACCACAACAAGGTCAAGGGCAGGTTGGGCTACAGAGTGGTTTCCAGGACAGTCTGGGCAACTTAGTGAGACTCTGTCTCAAATTAAAAGCAGAAGGCGAGTTGAGAGAGAAAAGCTTTGTCAGCAAAGTGCTTCCTGTGGGAGTGTGAGGATGTGATGGGGTCTCTGGCACCCAACAAATAGCCGGGTGCAGTGCTACACACTTGCGATACCAGCGAGTGGGAGATGGCGGAGACAGGAGGGTCTCAGGGTATGTCGGCCAGCCAGTCTAGCCAAACTTGGGAGCTCCGTGTCCAGTGAGAGACCCTGTCTCCAAAATATAAGGTGAGAGAGTAACCGTGGAAGACACATCTCGGTGCCAGCCTTCAGCCTCACATAGGTGGACACGTGTGCAAACATGGAATAGTGTTAATTTAAACTCAGCTAGCGCATGTGCACCCCACGCACAAACACCTGTAAAACACACACACACACACACACACACACACACACACAGAGATCAGAGTAATCAAAACCAGGGTTGGGAATGTAGTTTCGTGGCGGAGTGCTTCACCTGGCATGTGGAGGCCCTGGGTTCAGTCTCCAGTACAGAAGAGGGCAAAGGGCATCGATGGCTCGACTGCTCTCGAAGAAGAATGCGCTGTGACTCTGATCTCTGTGGTCTTAGCGGCTGGATACTTAGGAGTTTTCAGGCAGACCAGCATTCAACCCAGGGAGTCTACTGGTTTTCCCTGACCCTGCAGCTGGACATTAAGGGTGTTCTCAGTATTTGTGAAGGTTTATTTATTTTTATTATTTTTATTATGTCTATGTTGTATGTATATATATATATGTATATATATATATATATATAGTGGTGGTGGGGAGGGGAACGATCGTGCATGCAGTGCAGGTCCCTGCAGAGGCCAGAGGCATCGGATTCCCTGGAGCTGGAGTTACAGATGGCGGTGAATGGCTGACATGGATGCTGAGAACTGAACATAGATCCTCGGCAGGAGAGGCCTGCACTCTTAAATGCTGAGCCATCTCTCCACCTCCCCTTTCAGTACTTTTGTAGTTAGAGCCCTGCTCAAACGACCAGCAGCTGCGTCCTTGCACGCAGTGGGAAACCCCTTTTTAGGCTAAGCTAAAGTGGGTCCGTTTCTTGACACGGTGGTGGCTGGCCGCAGACAAACATGGGTTTGTGCTAAGCTGTGTCTAGGGTGTGGACAGTGCAGGCTCCAAGGGCTTTCTGCTGCCTGGTAAGCTTTGTGGTCAGGGGATGAGACAGGGAGGAGCTCCCGAGAGAGGGCTCTGCCAGGACAGGCATGAAGGGCTGGAGCCCGCAGTCTGAGCCCAACAGGTGAGGAGCAGGTACACGGGGAAGGTGGCTCGTGTGCTCTGGATGAAGCATGGCAGGGAGGCAGAGGCCCCGCAGCCTGCTGTACTTCCAGCAACAGGGTCTTGGTGGCTTGGGGAGGCTATGTTGGTCTGTCTTCCTTCCAGTTGGGAGTAAGGCACACTGGCTGAGTGCCTTAGTGAGCCAACTTCTCTCTCAGGACCATACATTCTTCCCCTGTGGAAGGGGCTAAAAGTCACTGGATGAGACAACAGGTGTCAGAGCGCCGGTGGGGATGTGCTTGCATCTCACTATGGAAAAATGAACTAGTGAAGAACAGTATGGTTACCCATGGCCTCATCCCCAGCCTACGCATCCTGGCTAGCCTCGAGTCATCCCCGCCCACACACTTCCGCCTCCAGACAACAGAGCACTTCATCTGTAGAAGTTGAAGTCTGTTCTGTTTCACAAACAGATAATAACTCTGGACCACACACATGCCCCCCGAATCTGTTAGAACTGATAAAGGAACGCAGTAAAGTTCAGGTGCAGAATCCACGCACTCGCAGGGAACTAGCCCGAGAAATAAATCCCATCTGTAGCAGCATCACAGACCAGCAGAGACTTAGCAACACATTTAGCCAAAGGAGGTGAAAGATCTGCAGACTGAAATTTATCAAGTACTGATGAAAGAAACCGAGAGAAACAAAAATTTGGAAATCTATATCATGTTTGTGTATTGGAAAGATTAATATTGTTGGAATGTCCGTATGGTCCCCAGGTAATCTATAGATTAAGTGTAACCTCCATAACAATTCCAATGACAGTTTTCACAGAAATAGAAAAAAAAAAACCAACTTGTAAAATTCATGTAAAACCACAAGTGACCCCAAATAGCCAAAGCTATCTTAAGCAAAAAGACTCAGGCTAAAGATACCATGTATCTTGGTTCCAAACTATGCTACAAAGCTTATAAAATTAAAACACTATGGTACTGGCATACAAATGAATTTGACCAATGGAATGGGATAGGGAGAGCCCAGCGGTGAACCTGTGCATTCATGACTGATTTCCAACCAGATGCCAAAAATACACAAAGGGAAAGGGACAGTGAAAACTAGGTATCCGCCTACAAGAACATGAAATTAGACTCACACACACACACCACAACACACACACACACACACATACCAGCCCAAGAGGAATAAAGGCATAAAACATGGACTATAGAACATCTTGAAGGAAAAAAGAGAGAGAGAGAGAGAAATCTGTGTGATACTGCTCTGGAAAATAATGTGGATTTTATTCTAAAAATCTCAGGTTATGGGATCACATCAGGCTAAAGCTTCTGCATGGGGAAGGAGGCAGCCGGGGAAAGACACAATGTGTGAACTAGGGGAAATATTCGCAAGGCGAACATCTGATAATATCCAAAATATGTGAGATAGTAAAAGAATATCAAGAAACTAAAAAGACTTATTTGAAGTGGGCAAAGGACATGCACCGACACGACGCCTACATGTGAACAACTGTACAATAAGATGCTCGTTAGTCATCAGGGAAGCACATTGCAAAACCACAAGGCGAGGCTACGTCATACCTGTCAGAATGGCTATTAGCAAAATGATGAGAGATGACTGTTGGCGGCACGTGGAGATAAGGAACCCTTGTACACTGTTGCCGGGAATGGAGTCAGGGCAGCCATGACTGAAAACCCAGAGGAGGCTTCTCAAGAACTAGGAACTACCACATGATCCAGCACTAGGTAGACAGCCAAAACCCTTGAAATCAGTTTGCTAAAGAGACACTGTCAGCACGCCCATACTGTAGCAACGCCATCCGTCGTAGCAAAGTAGAAAGGCAGCCTCGGGCCCCAGCAGCGGGTAGAGAGAGTGTGGTGAGCTTCACAGTCACATGCTGTGTAGCCTCGAAGAGGAGGACGGGAACACTGACGAAAGGCAAAGAATACTGCTCACTGTCGCTTTTATGTGGTATATAAGATAATCAAACTCAGAAGCAGGGAGAGGCTGTGGGGGCGGGGAGTGGAAAAGGCAGGCCAAAGGGACAAGCTCTTTATCCAAGTACACAGTGGCCCAGTCTGGTGACAATTGTTCACAATGCATATGTCCAACTTATGGAGACTTTCAAGTGCTCTCTTCTTGGGAAAATGACAAATAATGAGCCTATGATAGTATACGTGTCCCAGCACTCAGGAGGACCAGGACACAAGGCAGGATCAGGACTTCAATTTGGACCACCCGTCTCAAACAACAAACTAGGTATTTTTCAGTATTTAAAAAAAAAAAAAATCTAGATCCAAGCCAGGTGTGGTGGCACACGCCTTGAATCCCAACACTCAGGAGGCAGAGGCAGATGGATCTCTATGAGTTCTAGGCCAACCTGGTCTACAGAGTGAGGCCAGGACACCCATAGCTACATAGTGAGACTTTGTCTCAAAAAACAAAACTTGAGACCCAAGTGAGTCTTGTGAAGAGGTTACTGTTATATTTCTCATTTGTTGCGTGAGTGTGTGTGTGTGTGTGTGTGTGTGTGTGTGTGTGTATGCTTGATAGCCATTTCTTGGCCATCTCCCTGCAGACACTGGCCTCCTGCTGTGTTCCTAGTGGCCTGAATCTTGTCAGGTGGTTGCCCACAGACTTACCTAATTCAGCTAGATAGACTGTGCTCCCTCTAGGGTGGAGAAGTTGGCAGTGCCATCTTCTGGAAGGTATCTGCTGGGCCCCCCTGGTGGAGTTCTGACAGGCACTCACTACCAAGGCTTCCCATGAGGAATGAGGATAAACCTTCACTTGTAACCGGTTTTGACTGGCCAGTGCATCCTTGCTCCCTATTTTTTTCTCTTTTCTTTACAGTTTACCCATGGTGGCTTTTCCTCCCGCTGTTCCCTTTCTTCCCTCCTCTACCCTCTCTCCTCCTTCTCTCCCTTCCTTCCTTCCTTCCTCCCTTCCTTCCACAATCCTGAGGCTACCAAGCCCCAGCCTCCTCTCATTAGCTTTTAATTTTTTGACGTATTTTCTTCAGGAAAATGGAAAACTTGGAGACAGAAATGAAAAGATTCTTAAAATGTCTAGGGACCTGGATGCAGCGCAGTTGGTTAGGATTCTTGCCTGGTGTCCAGGAGGCTCTGCCTAGGTTCTGTCTCACAGGGCGTGGTACAGAAAGCCACAGGATCAGGAGATCAAGGTCATACTTGGTACCATAGAGCATTCAAGGCTAGCCTGGGCTAAAGAGCCTTTCTTAAAAGACAAATGAAAGTAAAAAGGCTAAATGCTGTCATATAGTAATAAACTTTTAAGGCCTGGAACATCTTCCTGATTTTTTTCTTTTCCTTTGTGGTACTGGGTGTGAACCCCCGGCCTGGTGCATGCACCAGGCCGCATTCCTTGCTGGAGCTGTTTCCCAGGCTCTGTTGGAAGGGGTGTAGTCTTCCTCCAGGCCCTCCCCAGGTCATTCCGGGCTGGGTACAGGAAAGGACAGGCACTCGGCAGGGCCCTACTGCCAAATCTTTCAAAGGAAGTCAGGCTGGCAGGACCATCGAGTTCACATCTGTTCTTTTAGGATCCTCTGCTGTTACTCAACATACTGTGACCTCAGCTGCCCTCTCCCTTCTGCAAAAGCCCTGTCTCCCAGGTCTGGCCAACATCTGGCCATCACAGAGCCCGCTCCTGCCCCTGGGCAGGCTGCAGCACTCACAGATGTGGGGCTCCCTTACCTCTCATGAGGCCAAGCAGTAGGTGTGGCATTTCTGCACAGGCGGGGGTGGTGGCAGCCCAGTTTGGGAGGGTGTGCTGCTTAGTGAGACAGACATTCAGAGCATGTTCATTCAGAACCTACCAGCAGTTCACCCTTTAGAATTACCTGTGATTCGGAGCCATGAGGCTCCCACATAGTAAGGCCCTTCCCTCTGGAAGCCCTGGTATCTGCCTGTGGAATGAAGGTGTGATCAGGACATTGTCTGTGTGCCCAGCCTGGACAGGAAGGGATCCCTGTGAGTCCCTGAGCCCAGGCTGGGAGGAGGTGGTCTAAGCATTGGAATGCCCCTCGGCATTCCTCAGGGAAAATTCATCTTCGGGGAGGCTGAGTGACAGGACCATAAGGCTGGCAAGCACCTCTGACTGGCCAGAGCATGGAAGAGCTGGGGTGAGGGTACCCGAGGCTAGCCCACTCTGCCTCTGGAGGAGGTGGACCTCCACAGTGCTCCTGCTGCTGGCTGCAGAGTGGGTTCTGTGTTCCTGTGCTGCATTGTCTCAGGAAGAATCTGTTATAGTTCAGTCTGACAAAAATACCACTAGTCCCTGTAAGTCACTGTTGCTGGAGGAAGGCGTCCTTCTGCAAGGGCTCTGAGTCAGGAGACTAGCGGTGCCTTGGGCCCTCCTGAACAGGCAAGGGCTGCCACATCACAGGAGAAAAACAAAACAAAATAACAGTTTTTTGGAGGTATGACAGACACTCCGCTTCAACCCTAGGGAACGGGAGGAAAGAAGACATAACACCCTTGGATCAAAGCCCCGGGGGCTCTGGGACAGGCCGTGTGTGGCTAGACCCAGGGGCTCCAATGGCCATGAAGAATGCTCTGTCTAGCTCTCCAATTCTTTCATTTTGAGACACTTCTCGGGCACAGCACTAGTTCCTTTGTCTGTTGCGTTTTAGTAATTCATGACTCCAGCTTTCCCTTGGTTTCAAGGTGGTCAGACCTTGAGGTCTGGTGGCCCTGGCTTGGGGTCAGTTGAGGTTGCAGCCAGACTGCCTATGGAGCTACGAGCTTGATAAAGGTTCGGGGATCTGGGCTTCCTCTAGAGGGGTTAATCTAAGAGAGAGGCCTTGATGCCTTTCCTGACTTCAGAAGTCACGTGTATGATTTCAGTAATGTTTTTTCATTGGTCACACGGAGTGGGGGGCTACATCAGGTATGAATCCCAGGAAGCAGGGTCCCTGGAGGCTCACATGCCAACAGTGTTATTAAAGCAGAGGCCATGGGAGCAGTCCCATATAGATTACAGTGGTCCGCCTAAAAGTCCCATGCCTGTCTCTTCCTTAGCTCTTGCTGGTCACAAGTCCACTTTGGGCTGCTTCCCCCCGGGGCCAGGGAGCTGCACAGAAGGTTGACATTGCCTGTTCTCTGTGGAGGGACCTGTGGCAGTGGACCTGGGGCCCAAAGGAAGGCTTCCTGTCCTTGAGTAGACAGGATTTATAGTGTTTTAACATGACCAGGAAGTAAAAGGGCCTGATCAGGGACTTGGAAGAGGGAGGCAGTTGGGTGACAGCATAAGGGAGACAGGGTGGAAAAGGAGTTGGGCTGAGAGCTGAGAAAGGAGGCTTGACCCTGGGCACAGGTTATCCACGTACTTAGTCTGTGAGGAAAGTAGGCAGGAGGTAGAGCCAGGGAACCATGATGGTAAACCCCAGCCAGCACCCTGCGTGTCACTTTAACTTAGCATTATGAACCAAAGTCCTCGCAGACTCAGTCAGCAGTCCCTTTGCCTTGACTTTACAGCTGGCTCACTGGAATGCTGTGCCTTGGGTGAGGTCACACACGGAAGCTGTGTCTGTGGAGCTTCATTGCCCCAGGTCAAGGAACTGGGCTGGGAGGAGCGTCCAGCCCAGACTGTGGTCAGCGCATTCAGGGTGCTGAGCCCCCACAGGCACTGGAAGGAGACAGTGAGGCTACGGGATGGAGTAAGGGTGTTTTCTCTTCTCCTCAGCCTGCCCTTTGCAGAAACTGCCCAGCGTTTGAAAGGCACTGGGGTGCTGTGGGGTTTCTCCCATGGAAGTGGGGCTCCACATCTGGGCTTGTCAAACTGGGTCGCACTGTTTGCTCAGTAGTCAGTAGTGTTTGTCTTGTTGGCTGACTGGCAATTGTGCCTCGTTTGTCCCTGCCTACCCAGCCTGTGGTGCCAGCCTCCCCTTGGGACCCCTTTCCCTGGAGACTGAACTCTTCCTGGCATGGGATGAGATTATTTTCCTGAGTTGGGACCTCAGATCTCACAGTAGAACTCTTGAGATCTGTGTGCCCTGCTTCTAGTGTGGCTGTCTTCGACATCCGGCCCTCTCCTGGCCTGGGCACTCTAAGTCAGTTTTGTGTCTCTTACCCTGGAGAGGAGGCTGGGTGGTGGAAACCTGCAGAAACGAGTCTGCCTGTCTGCTGCTTCCCAAGCCTGAGGACACCAGGTTCTGGGGGGGTTGGGGGGATGATGGGGTGTCCTCGCAAGCTCAGGAACCCTGTGGGTCAGGGTTAGGTCTCGAGTTATCTGTCCTAAGAAGGTCCTGCCTTACTCCTGGGGAGAGTTGAGAGAGGAGTAGTTGAAGGTAAGGCTGTGGAGTCAGGCAGAGGTGACACAGACTCCCAGTTTTGCTTCTCAAAGCTGTGTGTATTGGCAAGTTCTGCGTCCTCTGAATCCTGACACCCTCTTCTGAGGAGGGGAGTGGGGTCGGACACGGCATGGGGAGGGTTGTGGGGGGGTATTAATGAGCTGTGCCTGTGAAGTCAGCAAAGTGTCGGTGACCTCAGGTCCACCACCCTCAGTGCTGAGAGGACCTGGGGAGGGTGAGGTCTGTGGTGAGGGGAGTAAGTGTGCCAAGTGGGGGGGGGGGCTTCGATGTCCTTCAAGGACAGATTGGCAGGAGGCCAGGGGAGAGCAGGAAGCCTAGCTGCATTTATTATCTCTTGCCATCTCTGGATGGTCCTGCCCTCTCATCTCACCTCCCTCCCACAGCTAGGATCCTCTAATGACCAGGCTTATGTTCGCTCTCCTCCCTGATGCTTCTGGGTTCAACTTTCAGAGTTACCAATGAGGCAGAGGGCTCCTCCCTCTATGGCTGAAGAACTCCCAGGCCTCTGGGCCTTCCCTGACGGAGAGGTGGCGCCAACACCCACCCTCTCCTGGGCTCTTCCTGCTCACAAGCTCCAGTCAGAGTCTGGGTCCAGTCCACCTTTTACCCTGACAACATCCTCCTTTAGCTGGGCCCCACTTAAGTCTTGTCCTCTGCTGTAGGCCTTGAGTCTTATAGTGCCCAGCACCAAGCCTCCTGAACAGATGGATGTCCCGGAGATGTGTAATTCAGACAGTGGAGGGCACTGGTGTGAAAGGGGCGGGGGAGACCAACACCGGAGGGAGAGTCTCTTGTGTTCTCTAATCATCACGCTCCTCGGGGCGCTGCCCTGGGAGCGCTCTGGTTCCCTGTCCATCTCTGTTCATTGTGTGGTGACCTTTTTTTTTTTTTTCTTGAGACAGGGTTTCTCTTTGTATCCCTGGCTGTCCTGGAACTCACGTTGTAGACCAGGCCGGGCTCGAACCAGAGATCCTCCTGCCTCTTCCTCAAGTGCTGGGGATTAAAGGCATGTGCCACCGCCGCCGCCGCCGCCGCCACCACCACCACCTGGCTGTATGGTGACGGTGACTTCTTATCAGCAGTCCAACCTTCTTACTGTGGTTAGCGTGTGTTGTACCGGCCTTTGAAGGCGTGGTCATCTCGTCACTATTGCAGGGCACGCAGGCTGCTTTCAGTTTACAAATCATGGTTACAGCTGCACATTTATGGTGTGTACACCTGAATGTGGAGTCACGGGGTGGGGGGAGTGTCTGGTTATCTTTAGTCTGCACACCAAGCAGCTTTCCAGGGCTCCCATTCCTGTCAGTCGGGTGTATGTGAGAGCTGGCATTGTCCCACATCCTTGTCAGCACTTGGTATTGTCCTTTTAAGCTTAGCTGTCCCAGTGGTACAGCTGAATCTGTGTGGCTTTAAATTGGTCCTGGCCCATGATGCTAAACTTTTTTATGTGCCTATTGATTGTTTAAGTAGCATCTTTGTTGAAACTCCTGTTTACTCTTTCATTTATTTTGCTTATTATTATTGTTTGCTTGTAACAGGGTCTCTTTATGTTGCTCAGGCTGACTTAAAACTCCTGAGCTGAAGCAATCCTCCTGCCTCAGCCCCCTGAATAGCTAGGACTACAAGTGTGGCTCATCATGCTTGGCTGCTGCCTGTCTTTAAATGGACCAATTATAATATATTATTATTATTATTATTATATTTTGTGTGTGTATGTGACAGGGTCTCTCTATGTAGTCCTTACTGGCCTAGAACTCCTTCTGTAGACCAGGCTGGCCTTGAATTCACAAAGATCCACCTGCCTCTGCTTCCCAAGTGCTGGGATTAAAGGCAAGCACTACTATGCCCAGCCAGTTGTCTTTTTGTTACTGATTTGTGGGTAGTCTGTTTTTAAACATTTTATCACACGTGTATGCGTGTTCACATGCATATGCCACAGTGTACATGTGTGGGCCAGAGAACAACCTGTGGGAGTTGGTTCTCTCCCTCCACCATGTGGGTGTCCAGGGTTGAAGCAGCTTGTCAGACTTGGGGGCAAGCTCCTTTGCCCGCTGAGCCATCGTGCTGTCTCGGTGGGGAATCTTTGATATTCCTCAGGAGTCATTTCTAGTTGTGTACATTGCAGGGGTCTTCGCCCAGTCTTTGCCTTTTCTCTTCCTCGATGACACCGTTTCTTCTTAGCTTTGGCACACCCAGGCCTGGGAGATAGTTGCTCAGTGAAGGGGTACCGATGTCTTCTGGTGAGGTTCACTCTGCCCTCCTGTAGCGTCTGTAGGGACTGACTCTGAAATCCCATCCCTGTTCTGGTACTTGGCCAGTGTGTTCCAGATGCTGAGCACAAAGGATGTAGCTTTCAGCAACATGGACGCCTGTGGGAAGGTAGCCCATAGGGGAAAAGGATAAGGCCACAGCAGGAATGTCCCGCACTGTGGGAGGGGGAGACATGCCTTGCTTTGTGGAACTCATATGGCGTTGGGGTGTCTAGAGAAAAGGTAGAAAATAATCTCAGTACTCTAGGTGAAGGCTGCCCGAGGACCAGGTGAGTGCTCTCTTTCTGTCTGTCTGTCTTACGAATCTCCTGCTCACCCATCCCCCTCCAAGCCCTTTTGCAGTTTGCTGTGTTACTACTGAGCTCCCTGTGACCCCAGGGGTAACCGAGTCCTGACATAATGGAAGGGGAGCCAGATTTGGGTGCAGGGTTTGTGATGTCCTCGGCTGCAGGGGCTCTGCAGGTTTGGAATCAGAATCCCAAGGCTGAGCTTAGACCTCACTCTTGCCCTAGCCCCCCGAGTCGGGGAGATGTGAAGATCAGCAACATCTGTGACCTCTCAGATGGGTGCCTCAGGCCACCACCTCACCGTGGTGGAATGAGTCCAGGGAGGGAAGGGGCCTGCTGGGAGTGGCTGAGCTGGAGGAGGCTGTGCCAGGCTGTCAGCTTTAATTGCTCAGTAAGGATGCATCTGCTGTCTGGTTGGAGCAGTCGTCTTGGGGCTTCTAATGGAGATTTTCGCTTCTTGTTTTATAATTTTTTTTTTTTAAATTGTTCCAGCTTCAAGCTTCAAATTTCCATGAAGTCATTGGAGCTCGGAGCCCGGCCTGGCAGCTCCCCCATTCCAGTGTCGGGCTCACAGGCTGGGAGAGGGGCCCTCCTCACACCCCCACCACAGCGGGAGCTGAGCGCAGCCTAGCTGAGGGCCCAGCCTTAGCCTCTGCCGCTGCGAGCAGGAAGTGGTGGGTCCCAGATGTGACTCACTCTCATTAGGTAGCCCGTGGAGGGAGCCTTCCCATGTGTGAGACTGGACGCCTTCGGAGCAAGGGTATCAGGGCCCAGCCGCCTCCCTGCAGGCACGCAGCTTGGCTGGGTGGCTTCGGTGCTTCGGAAGAGCCAGGTAAACTGGGATTCTGGCTTGGGGTGACGCTTGTTCTGTGGCCTGGCCAGAGGGGATAGCACAACTGGCCTTGGGCCCCAGGCGGTTGGGAGGGAGGTGAGCCCAGGCCTGGCTGCTGGTGGGCTGGGCTGACTGCTGAGAAGAGGGGCTCCTCAGCCTCCCCGGCAGGTAGGCGGCTGGGAGGGCGGCTCCCCACAGGGGAAACCAGACAGCTTGGCCCTGGCTTTTCCCAGCCTGGCAAAACCGCGTTGCCCGGATCTTAGGCAAGTGATGCTGCTCACTTGGCCCTGTCTACCTGGAATTCTGGGAACTGCATACTCTTAGATGCCAGAGTCTTTTTCAAGGTTGTGATTTTACATGGACAAGTACACTTTGCTTTTCTCACAGAAAATAAAAATTATCAAGGAAATGTAGTAAACAAAGCAACAAAAAATAATTCTGAGTGTGAGGGCTGGGGTGTAGCTCAGTTGGTAGAGTACTCGCCTGGTGTGCCCGAGGCACAGGGCTCCATCCACAGCACCAAAAATAACGGTGAAAACAATTTAAAAAAATATTCTGAAAGTGAAACACACTTCTGAGACAGAAGACCAAGAAAAAGGGAACAATTTCTTTCCGTCTCTTCCTCTGTCTCCAGGCCCCAGGATCAAGGACCACCTGGAGGGGGTCCATGCACATGGCATAGGGTGGAACGGGTGCTCACAGGTTCAGGGAGGAAGGCATGGGGGCCATTGTCTCTGAGCAGCCTCTAGGAGAGGGTGACATGGTGTCTGGATGTGGGGCCAAAGGCTTCGGCTGGAGGCCACAGTGTGGGCTGGCTCTGCTTAAACCTTGAGTTGTCAGCTGTAAATTTATAATAGGCAGGGTATGTGAGGGGTGGTCTAGACCCATCGGCCCCAGGGCATGGCCCGTTCGTCGGTGCTCTGGGAGGCTCAGCCTGTGTGTGAATAAACACGTTTCAGATTTAAGCATTTAATGTCTGAGTGAGTTTTGGATGACTCTGGCATGGAATGCGTTATTGTCTTGGAGAGTGGAGAGACCACAGAGAGGAGGGTTGGGCTTTGGAGGAAGTCTGAAGCAAGGCACCGCTGCAGGAAGTTCAGACTTGAGGTCTCTTCATCTCTGTAGAGTACCTTGTGTTCCGGGGCTCCCCGGTCCAGGTGTCTTTGCGGGGAGGGTGGTGGGAAGGTTGCTGCTGAAGGAGGAAAAGCCCCATTGTGAAAGTTGGGATAAGTGCATTTTAGACTGACTTCCAGGGTTAGAAGTGGCTTTGAGAGGGCTCCATGCTAGGACTCGGTCCTGGGGCTTTGGGGAGTGGACATGGTTGGTAAGGAAGAAGGCAGAGAGACAGGCGAAGACACTTCTCAGCTGGAAGAGAGGTTCAGCTTGACACTGTCTGAGGACATGTGAGAACCCTTAGAGTTTTCATTTATTTCTTTGACCGTGTTTGGTAGGTCTTTCACACACACACACACCCAGTTAAAAAAAAGATCAGTGAGGTCTGTGTTGCCCTGGGTCAAGTCTTACTTCCTCCATTTCCCGCCCAGGTATCACAAGGGCGGTGGGCCACTGTCCTTGAGGGCAGGAGTGGAGTCAGGACCTGACTCCTTTCTGGTGAGGTACAGGGTCAAAGCAGAGAACGAGCTGTGTTTTGGGCTAGTGCGGGGAATAACTGTGGTGGTCTTCTCGGCCAGCTGGAGAGTCAGCTTCCTTGAAGCTGTGCATAGTGTGACTGCTATCTCTGGACCCACTGTGAGATGGGTAGGTGACTGGGAGTTTCCATATGCCTGAGCACCCGAGTCCTTGGCTGGGCTGAGCCTTCCTGGATGTGTAGTTGTGTCGAGCTTCTGCAGGGCAGTGCTCTGGGACAGCGTGTCCTAGCCACTCCACCATTGCCTGAGCGGCGATGTGGTCTGTCCCTTGGTGTGGCCTCTCATACCTCCTGTTCTGGAAGACAAAATGTGGGGTCCTTCTTACTAAGCAGATTAAAAACCCTCCCTCTCTCCTTGCTGAGTAGTGCTTAGCTCAGCTGGAGAAAGATCTTAGTTTTCCTGGTGAGCAGGCAGAGGGGTCACTGAGGGCCCATGTCACAGCAGCCCCTGTTCAAGTCTTTCAGGCCTCAGGGGGGAAGCACTCACTGAACCGGACAGGCCTGTACAGAACCAGAGCTGAGAGTGAGTATGATCTGCAAGCAGGCCACTTCTGATCTGTGGCCAGAAAAAGGAGTCACCTGGAGGTCATCAGACTGTCTGCCCCCCCCCCCCATTCCAGCAGAACCCTACTGTACCTCAGTGTATGGCACTAGCCAGGAGTGGAGCCTGTTTCTGCATCTGTAAGATGGCTTGCTGGTCATCCCCAGAGCTCCGGATTGTTGTAAGGATTAGATAAGGCGGTGCGCTCTGCCTTGGCACGAAAGAAATTGGACTCAGGTGGGAATGCTGATCATTATCACGTTACTGGGCTCTTCTCTGCCTAGGTGGGAGACAGAAGGCAAGGCTAGGCAGGGCCAGTGGGCAGCTCCAGGATAGCCCGTGTTCCCTGTGTTAACCATTCTTTCCCCCCTCTGTTTTCTCATTTGTAAGATGGGGCTGATGGTGGCAGGCAGGTAAATAGAAGGTCAGGTGCATGCTCTGATTGACATGTTATAGAGCGTCGGCTCCCTCTGCAGCTTGGGAGAAGGATATTCCAGGGCCTCTTCTCTTGTCCCTTGGCCTTCTGTCCTGCCATGGAGGGTGGCACAACACTTCCAGCTAGCCACAAGCATCCGTCTGGAGCTGGTGCTGCTTGGTGTTTCCGCATTACATCACGGCTGGATGTCAACAACCTTGGTTCAGACCCACCCTGGCTGGAGAAGGGTCTGTTGTTCCTCGCTTCCTCTGCTAGATGGACTAAGTGGTAGGTGGAATGGGAGTGGCCTGGTCTTGAGCTCTGTTTCTCTTGCTGGCCTTTTCCAGCTGCCATCTGCTGTCCTTGCAGGCTGTATGTAGTGTGGCCCAGGTGCTGGTTCGACAGAACCGAGTGAACCCTGTGGCCAGCCTGGACCCAGTAGGAGGTCCACAGTGTTGTGAGCCCTGTCAGCTTCCCATAAAGCTCACCCCTCTGTTCTGAACCATCTCTGTCCCCTTGTCCATTCTTGGCCAGCCCCCTGATTGCTCACAACACCGGCTTGACTCTCTCCTGCCACTTGCCTGTGCAGTCCTTTGCCCACCAGCGCAGCCTCCAAGCCACACCCCTGCACTTCCTCAGCTGGTGGTCCTTTGCCAGGACCCCTTTCTGGAGTACTGGGGTCCACCAAAAAGGGAGTCCAGTGCCTCCGCCCTATGTGCATCCATGCGGCAGCTGCCTTCTACCCCTGGCTCTGCGGTCAACCCCTTTTCTGTTGCAGGTTCCTGTGGTCACTGGACATCTTCCTTTTTATGTCTTCTCCTTATGTCTCCATGCCATCCCTGCTCCCCCTTCCCCCCATGGCTGGCCACTAGAAGGAATTGCCTACAACTGAGGCCTCTTTGAAATCTCTGCTACTGAACCCTGTTTCTCAGCAATGCTTTCTGGACCTCCAGGGCCACCTTCTTTGCTTCCTCCCTGAACATCAGCACCCAAGCCGGCCCTAACAGAGTGGCCAAGACTCTGGGACTGGGACCTGGTTCTTGGAAGGAGTGTATGCCCTTGGAAGGAGTGTATGGCAGGCTGGGATCTAAGGAGCATGGCACTCCCTGAAGGAGGGAAGGGGTGCCAATGGTGTTTCCAGAGCCCCGAACCTGAACTGTCACCTGGTCCACGGTGCCCTATTTGAAGCTCCTGTCTTCTAGGGCCTCTGCCCGGGTACCCACCTTGGATGTGGCTTAGTCTCATGTCCCGGGCCCAGGAATGACTTACGTCAGTGCCTCACTGGCTGAGTAGGGAGAAGCTCAGGGTTCTGGTGCATAGGTGAGATGACTGAGGGCCAGCAGGCTCTGCAGCAGCCAGGGCAGCATGAATTTCCCTGGTGTGCTGTGGAGGACACAGCTCTGACCATGGGCATATCTCCTGGTCTCCCGCTCAGCACGAAGAACATGGACTCGGGCCCATCCGGTGGCTGTCTGTCCCTGTCTCCATTCTCTAAGAATGGTCACCTCCTCCTTTGAGCCTCAGTCTTTCCATTTCTGTGGCAGACTGGCTGGGACAGGCAGCTGTGTCCCTGCTCCCCACACCTGTAAAGGATCCCATCTGGCTGGGGAGGAGGCACCCTGTTGTGGAAGTTTATTTTTAGTTATATTTAAAATAATTGTTTTGGTGCACTGTTGGGAAAAGGGATGCATAGGCCTTGGCATTTTGTATTGTCTGCAGGTGTTGGGTTTCTGTGGGGATGTTTGATTGCTCATGATCTGCACCTGAGGAGTTCGGTATCAATAAAAACACCTGAGCTGAGACGCTCAGGGCTCCACTGTCAGTTGAGTACGGCACTCAGGACGGTGGCTCCCTCTGCTGAGGTCTGGCAGAGTTTGCACCAATGAAAAAATGTCTCCTGGTCTTCTTTGCTGAGCCACCTCAGCAGCCTAACAATTACAAATGGCGCATCAACGTGGGGCAGGGCATCACGCCAGCTAATCCAACGTGAAGACAAAGAAGAAACTCACAGAGTCCAGTAAAGTCGGTCAGAGAAGCTACCAGAGGATGGAGATTAAGGTATTTGAAGACTCCTGAAGGAAGAGGAGAGAGAGAAAGGAAATAAGCCTCTATGAAGAGAAAATTGTGAAAATTAACTGAGAAAGAGGGCTCAAAATTGAGAGCCCAGAAGAGAGGCCTTTAGAGAAAGACATTTTCATGGTAGAAACATAATTCAGCCGGGAGCAAGAAAGAAATAAGGTTCCCACAGCTTTTCCTGATCATGGAGCTGACTCTCCCCCCTGCCGTTGGCGGTGGCCAGGGCATGGACAACAGTAACCAGAATGTACTGCTATTCTATAAACTGAATTTGTTGATGGCTTTTTGTGTGTGTGAAGCTCAAGCGGGCCTTGTGTTTGAGGTCAATGAAGAAGGGTGCATGTTTCCCCATAGTGGTGTTGAAAAAGAATGCCAAATCACCAGAATGTTTCAGCTGGAGATTCTTCCCACTAACTCAGGACCCCCTGTTGTTGTGGAAGCCGAAGCTTAGAGCCAAAAAGCAACTTAGTTAAACTGACCATTTTTTTTCTCCTGTAAACCTGTCTACAAGCTGTAACTCCACACCATGAGGGAACTCTTCCTGCAGACAGTGACCAGTTATTTTTCCAGCAAATCAGAATCTATCTTAAAATCTGGAAAGTGTTTCCTAAGGTTAGTGCACAGAAACTGTCTTCCAGAACTGGTGAGGTTGTATCTCATGCTGGCAACCAAACTTGGTATGTAAGCGTTAACCCAGGTGGTGCTGGTTTTGAAGGAATGAAGGGGTCTTTAGAGAGCAGCTGAGGCTTGGCATTATAAGAGGCCAGAAGAGGCCACTGGTAAAAGTGTATCTTCAGTAGTAGTTGAAGACCTAGAATGAAGGTGTCATGTAAAAAATTTAAGGATTGGCACCATGAAAGGAGCCCAGTAGAGGTGATTGGTGAAGGTGCAGCCTCAGTGGCAGTTAAGGGCCTGGATTGAAGGGGTCATGTAAAGTTGAGGCTTGGTACAATGAAGAAAACCCAGGAGAGGCTATTGGTGAAAGTGCAGCCCAGTTGCAGCAAGCGACCCCAGCAGTTCTAAAGATGCCAGTGCCATGGGATGACCACCAAGAAAAGCAGCAGCAGTGGTGTGAGCCAGCCAGAGCCTGGAGGACAAGCTGTGTGTGCTGCAGAGGGCAGAGCCAGAGAAGTCACCCAAGCCCTTTGGAGGAGCCCAGAAGATCGTGAGTGAATTCTAGATAAGTGGACATTGAATGCTTTTCTGCTGTCCAAAGACATTGTGAAAAGCTTGTTTGGTATCATTTGGTCCTGTGCATTAGCAGCTCATGATTGTTCTCTTGTAAATGGTTTTGCTGGTGTAGTGTTAAATTGTATTGTAGAGATAAAGCAGATTTTTTTTTTTTGATTAGCTTATACAGAAACAGGGGAACTGTTATGGAAGTTTATTTTTAGTTATATTTAAAATAATTGTTTTCTTGCATTGTTGGAAAAAGGGATGCATAGGCCTTGGTGTTCTGTATTGTCTGCAGGTGTTGGATTTCTGTGTGCGTGGGGGAGACATAAGTTGCTTATGATCTGCACCTGAGCTCAGATGTTCGTGGTTTCACAGTTCCATTGTCGAATATGGCACTGGCTCTGACAGTGGTTCCCTCTGCTGAGGTCTGGCAGGGCTTCCATGGCTGAAAATGCCTCCTTGTCTTCTTGGGAGAGCCCATGCAGCAGCATACCACTACAACACCCTTTGAAGTGGGCTGGAGACCCTGCTCTAATGGGTCCCTGGCTGATGGGAGGTGGCCTCTTTTGAAATACACAGACTCCCTGAAGCCATCACTCAGCCCTTGGGGACATGGGTGGTGATGCCAAGGGGCTCTGGGCAGAATCTGCCCTCCTGCATCCCTTCCTCTGGCCTCCCACGGGAGTGAGGGAGAAGAGCTGCTTGGGGGCAGGTGGAGCCACCCCAGTGAGATGGATACCCCTGGGGAGATGTTCCTGGTCCTTCTAAGTCAAGGTTTCTTAGGCTGCTAACCTTGGGTGCTAACCCTGTGGCACGAGCCTGCAACGTCATGGTGCTGACTGTGTGCTATCTTTTATATGAAGTCCCTAATAATTAAGTACATTACTGGTTCATTCTTCATACCAGGAGACTGAAGCCCAGAGGGATTAGTAGACATGTCTAAGGCCACACAGCACCTCCCAGGTGGAGTGAGATCCCCTCCCTGACTTTGAGCTCAGAACTTGCACACTCTGCCTCCAGGCTCTGCTCTTTCTCCACTGTGGGCAGGAGCTGCACCTTGACCAGCCTCCCATTTCCTTGCTTCATTTAGTAAGTTCATCACATGGCTTCTCCCTCCCCACATGTGTCGCACAGGAACCCTGCTGTTCTGTCTCTTGTGGTTTCAGCACATTGCCCCAGGCCTGGTGCAGCAGTTGATGGGGCTGGAGGCCTGGGCTGTAGAGGGACCCTTCCTTCCTTCCCTTCCTTCAGGCTTATAAGGCGGCTTTATGGAGGTCAAATGGGAACCCATGGTTGGGCCCGCCTATACTGCCCACTGGATGGCGATTCTATTGTAGTGTGGAGTAGGATCTGCATGTCCGCTATGCAAGACGCCGAGCGAGCGGTGTATAGCTCAATGCTACGGCCTTTGAGGAGGCAGCAACAGGCCAGGGCAGCCCTGGGGAAGCCAGGTGGGAGGGGCTGGATGGTCTTTGTAGAGGAGCTGGCTCAGCAGATCAGGGGATGGCCCAGCAGATGTGCTAGGAGGTGGGCGATGGGCAGCGTTTTTAGGCCGCCCAGACCCACGACAGGGTGGGGCTTATTTGGGGAAGCAAAATCAGTCAAACTCCACAGCCACCAGGAAGGCCCAAGAGGTTGGCGAGTTTGGGGCTGGGGTAAGCAAGGGATGGGTTTGGTGTTCTTTGTGTTCTTCTGGTGAGGTACAGGAGCCCTGGAAAATTATCCTCAGGAGAGACCAGGGTTTAGGGAGCTGCTGAGCCAGGGGCTCCATGCATGAGACATTAGTGTTCTGTCTGCAGCTTGGCTCCGGAAGGCTGGAGTTTCAGGAAGGACTGAGGGCTTATAGGAGGGGACTCAGGCTTCAGGTAGCTATGGGAAGGGCCTCTGAGTCTGTGGGTGGGTGTGGCTCCGGAAGTCAGTCTGTGGTTTAGGGGACACAGGGGCTGGTTTCCCTGAAGAACAGATCTTCCGGCTCTCAGGCCTGTCCCTCCCCAGTTGTGGACAAGACCTTTGGCTTTAATAAGGGTCTCGGGAAGCCTGGGCAGTGAGACTTGCAGAACCTTGGGCTAGGGAGACCCTTCTCCAGCTGGTGCTTGTGTGTGGGCTGCTGGGCTTTGAGACAGGTGGTGGCCTTGGGCTTGCTGTTGGGAAAGAGGCCTCTGCTGGGCACCCTAGGTGGCCTGTGGGGTTCTGGTGGTACAGGCTGCTCAATCCTACCTGTCAGTCTTCTGCTGGAAAAGCAGGACAAAGCTCAGGAACCCTGGAGTGACGAGGCCTGGAGAGGGGGAAGGATTGCCTGAGTAGTGGAGCTGAATGGGGGGTGGGGTAGAGTTGAACTGTTTCTTTGAGTTTTGTTCTCTCCCCAGTCTGGCTTGGAAACTGAGGCAGATGGGTACAATCTGGCACTGGGGGCTATCTTCTTGCTTCCTTTCCTTGGGGAAGAGGATGTCCCTACCTGGATTCCTGAGGGCAGCAGCTGAGCCCATGAGAGCCACAGAGCCCAGGCCTGTGCCCTTGGCCCCTTCTCTCTCTTCTCTCCACCAAGGAGGGCAAGGTCAGGTTGGTCCCTGGCAGGTCTCACCAACCCTGTCAGACCCTGTCAGGCTCAGGTGGAGGTGGTCCCCAGACTTGAGGAGCTCCTGGGCTGCCAAAAAGAGGGAGCTGCCTCTATGGCTTGGGAAGACTTCCTGGGGGAGGAGCTCCAAGTTGGGCTTGGGAGACTCCAAAGCTATAGCTTTTCGTAACGGAAGTTCATTAGAGCAGTGCAGAGAGAGGCTCCTCAACCTGCTGCTTCCCTGCAGGATGCTGACTGGCTCATATGTTAGGGGCCTTCAAGCAAAGAAGAGCAGAGCCCAGCACTGTGATCAGCCACCATGGATACGTATGTAGCTCTCTGTGGCCATCTTGCTCAGCACAGTGTGTGTCAAGGAATGCAGGTGAGAAGTTAAGAATGAGCCTGGAGGCTGGAGAGATGGCTCAGAGGTTAAGAGCACTTGTTTGTTACTCTTGCGCTCAATTCCTGGCGTCCATGCGGTGGGGACACCTGACCTCTGAAGGCGCCAAACACAGGCATGTGGTACGCATGCATACATGTAGGCAAGGCACCCATAAAATAAAATAAATAAAGTGAATTTAGGAGATTCAACTCTGGAGAGATGGCTCAGCGGTTAAGGGCACTGGCTGCTCTTCCTGAGGACCCAGGTTCAATTCCCAGCCCCACATGGTGGCTCACAACCACCTGTAACTCCAGATCCGAGAAATCAGGTGCCCTTTTCTGGCCTCCTCAGGCCAGGCACACATATGGTGCGCATTACCACATGAAGGCAAAGTGCCCATACACGTCAAAGTAAGAAATAAATTATTAAAAAATAGATTAATAAATTGAATTTAAGAGAGGAGAAAGAAGAGAGAGCAGAGATAGAAAGATTGAGAGAAGGGAAGAGAGAAAGAGAGAGAGAGAATGAGCCTGAACCTTGGAGTGAGGTAGGGCTTAGTTTGAATCTCAGCCATCCCATGCAGTGAGCTTCGGACTGTAGGCTAGGATCCCAGAGGCTTGTGTCAAGACTAACAGTGGCTCCTGGAGAGGCCTGCTAACCGCGCTAGAGGCTTTGAGGAAGGCAGACCACTTTGTCTCCTGGCCATGTCCAGAGGCTGCTGAGCACTTCCTGTCTGTCAGCAAGCCTCAGAGGCTTCGGGCAGGGTCCAGCACTTTCTGAGATATTACCTGCCAGCTCTGTCTGTTTATCCCCAGCCCGTCACTGTATGGCTACTTCCTCCAGGCCCAGCCGTGCTTGACCCAAGGCATCAGCTCTGCTGCTGCCCGGGACCCCAAAAGCCAGCTTGAGGAGGTGACTTCTGCTCTGTCCTCCGCAGGAACCAGGCCACTTAGTCCTGTGGGCTTCAGATGGGATTGGGGGAGGGAGTTCTTTCCAGCTCACTTCTTCTCACATTCCCGATGCTTTTTGCTGGCATGGTAACCGAGCCATGTAGATGTCCTCTGTGGCAGATGTGCTGGCCCAGCACCCTGCCTGCCTGGCCCCTCTCAAAGCCTTGTGGTCAGACCGCTCTTCTCCATTTTCAAAGGATGAAACTGAGGCACAGAGCAGTCATATATCCTGTAGATATATGTGTGTAGAGCAGCTATATCCTGTAGAGCCAGGAATCACTTTTTCTATTAAGACATTGTTTTAAAAACTGCCCAGGCAATATGGCAATAGCAGGTAAGAATGAGAACTGAGATTTAGCTACTAAGACCAGAGTGGATTTTATTTGGTGGTGGTGGTGGTGGGGGTGTTGGGAGGCATGTTCTGGTTTAGTCTGTATCTACCAGGCATGACACTGACCCTGAGGTGTTTCCACAGGAAGCTGTGCACACCATGGACAGCTACAGATACTGTGCCACAGAGATGTATTTGTACCCGAGTGGTAGACACGCTTTCAGTCCTTTGCCGTCACACACAGTGGGATGCGGAATCTTGTACGTGTCCCCGCACACATGCAAGAGTATGCACACAATCGATCCTTACAGTAGAGTTGCTAAGTCAGAAGGTGTCTGTGTGTGTACGTAGCTGTGTGTGTCCCCGCCAGGAGTGACGTGAGTGCCCGTTTCACAGACTTTATGAAACGTGCTCAGCTTTGCCAATCAGACAGGTAAAATAGTGCTTCACTGTAGTTTCAATTTGCATTTCCTATGCCAGGCATAGGTAATGTCATCTTTTTTTTTTTTTCTTCCATGTCTAAAATGTCTAAAAGCTATTTGGTTGACTTTTCTCTGGCCTTCTGTTTGTGATTTCTCGTTCTTGGTCTTTTTAATTTGTAGGTGTGTTCTTCACATAGGAAGGAGATTGCAAATATATTTTCCTCATGTGTAGTTCTTTGGTTGATTATTATCTTGGTAAAGGTTTTTTTTTTTTAATCAAGTAGTAAATTTTGTTTGCTTAAACTCTTGAATTTGTCAGTCTTTTTATGGTTCTTGGGTTTGAATCAGGTTAGAAAGGTCTTAGCCTCGTGAATGTTGACACGTAAGTGCTTACATAGTCTCCTGGCCTCTCTAGAAGCCATCCTGTGTTGGTTGAGACTCTGGCCAGCCCTCTACCTTCATCAATGGCTCATACGCTCAAACTATTGTCTAGGCAACTAGCGAAACAGAGCTTTTCTCCTACCTTCCACCTTCACAGGGACTCAGAGTCTGGGTGAGGCCCTGTGCAAGCGTGCAGCCAGCAGGCAGCCTTCTGGACTGCTGTGTACGCTTGGCCGGGCACCAGCGCGGTTCCGGAGGCCCGTTAAACTTCCCCTTTCTGTTCTTCCTTATCAAGGGAAAGGGGATGGAACTCTTCAGCGTGGGCGTGAAAGTGTTTCCATTCTAAAGGGTGGAAGGAGCTGGAGAGGGCGAAAAGAATGAATTGAAAAGAATGAATCATGAATTTGGAGGAATTTGGAGCACACGGTGGGGACTGGGCCAGTGAGATGGCTCAGGCACTTGTCACCAAGACTGACCTAGGAAGGTTTAATCCCCAGGACCCATGTGGTGAGAGAAGAGAAATGATACCCCCCAAGTTGTCCTCTGACCTTCACACACATGTACACACAAAATAATAACCAAGAGTAGAAACATTTTTAAAGCAGAGGAGGGATGTTCCTTGGGAAGCCGGGCTGATCACATTTTAGTTACTGCTTTTGCTCCCACTGTGTGCAGAGTCTGGCACACGGCACACGTGGTGTGGAGGCCCTGAGGCCTCTGCCTTTTGGAGCTTGGCCTGGGCTGTTTCAGTGGGCCCTGGTCAGGTGCCTGGTATACAGGTGTGGTTACTGCTTTTAGAATGCGTGCAGAGGGATGCGTGAAGACATGGATGAGTGTCCGACTCCCTGGGTCCCCAGCCCTTACCTGATTGGTGGACATACACATCTTTGCATTTTATCAGAGAAGCTGTGCTGGCTTACTCCTGTGATCTCAGCGCTCAGCACTCCTGAGCCTGAGGCAGGAGGATCTGGAGTTTGAGGCGGTTCGAACAATATGACCTTGTTACAAACAATCAAGGGCTGGAAGAGATGGCTCAGTTGTTACAGGCCCTGGCTGCTCTTCCAGAGGACTGGCGTTCAGTTCCCAGCCCCTACATCTGGTGGCTCACAGTCACCTGTATCTCCAGCTGCAAAGAGATCTGATGCTTTCTTCTGTCCACACAGGCACCCCAAGCCCTACCCCACCCACACATGGAGATGGCGTGGGAGAGGCTGAGGAGACCACTTTCTCTCTGCTTTCCCTGGTCACTCATGGGCCTCACGTCCCTACCTTGTGCTGTTGCAGGCTTACTCTTGCCATTGCTTCTCAAGGACTAGACGGGACCAGCTGTAGGGCAGACAGAAAAGTGTATCTGTCTGGGCTCATGAGGAGGCTGGTTCTGGGGTCTGACCAGCAGATGCGGAGCTGGAGGGAAGCGTGGAAGGCGTGGCCCACAAGGCTCTGGGGCCAGGACCAAGCAATGGAGGGAGACACAGGAGAAAGGTCATAGGGTAGGATCCCTGTAACCTGAGACTTCCAGTAGCATGTGCATGAAGCTCGGGGTCTTCGGAAGGAGATGGTTTTAGTGTGAGGCCTATGGTGACGTTCCCCACGGCCTCTACTGAGACCTAGCAACAGGGTCTGTTGTGGGTGTGATGGGAGTAGTAGATTGCCAGGCTGGGGTGGGGCAGGGCCTGGTGGGGCCTCTCTTCCTCACAGGCCTACAGAGGGGCCCTCATGCCTCAAGGCTTCCACTTCCCTTTTCTGAGGACACCAGAGCCCCAAGTCCTCTGTAGCTCCATGCATACTGAGGAAGCTGGACTGGGGTTCCTGTTGGCTCTGCGTAGGTAAGGAAACGGGTGGGTGCCTCATCTGTGCCAAGTATAGGGTGGTTTAGAACACACCACTGCGGGATCTGCTGGGCATGGCTCTCTCAAGTAGCCTGCAGGCCGGGTGCCATGGCTGCTGTCTCCGTCTCCTGCCTCCTCTCACTGTCTCACTCAGAAATGTGGACGCCACTGGTCAGGGTTGGAGAGGAGGTTCCAGACCTATAGAAAAGGAATACGTGTGTGGCTCAGAGGGCTTCCTGGGCGAGGACCCCCTCCTGGATCCTTGGCCCCTGACCCTACAGGGCAGAGGGAAGTGTCTGATGACTGCCACTTAGCCTCTGCCCTTTTAACTATCATGTTGCCTTATGGGCTAGGGACAGGAAAGGTGTTGACATTTTGAGGTGTAGGCTTTCTGGTTGCTAGTCCCGTGAGGGTGAGAGGCAGGACTCGGAGTGAGCTGTGCACGGCCTGTGTTCAAATCACAGCTTTCTGTTTCACTAGCTGTGTGACCATGGCACTAACTTAGCCTCGCTAGCTGGTTTCCCACATCCAGGAAATGGGAACAGTTAGATCTAGAGGCAGGTGTGCAGATTTAGAGACAGGCCCTCTCACTGGGCCTGGAACTTTTTTTTTTTTTTTTCCCCTCCGAGATAGGGTTTCTCTGTTGTGACTCTGGCTGTCCTGGAACTCACTCTGTAGACCTAGTTGGCCTCAAGCTCACAGAGATCCACCTGCCTCTGCCTCCCAAGTGCTGGGATTAAAGGCCTGCTCCACCACCACCCGGCCAACACTTTGTTTTTTGGCTAGGTTGGTGGTCACCAGAAAGCCACCTGTCTGCACAGCCCCCATTGGGTTTTCATGCAAGACAATGCCCAGCTTTTTACTTCTAAACTCGGGGAGTGATGCTTGCACGGAACATGTACTTACCTGCCGAACCATCTCCTCAGGCCAGCTGCAGGGACTTTTGAGGGAGCTATGGCAAAGGGTCCCCAGTAACCAGCTACTACAATGGCTGGAGGGAAGAGGCGATTCTACGGAGGAGCCTTGAACCCCCTGTCCTGGCACGGTGTGTTTGGGTCTAGCTTTGGAACTGGCTCAGGGCGGGGCTAGCCTTGGTAAGTGGCTGCTGCTGGTGGGTTCCCGACTCTCTTAACGGGTCGGGGGAAACTTTGCTTCCAGCTGTAGTCCTGCATTCCTCTGCTCAGCTGTTCGCCGCTGGATGAGAGCCCTGGGTAGGCTGAGTCCTTGTGCCTGGTGCATCCCATTGCCCCGTACACCCCTGACCACTGTTGCCCAGGAATTGGCCTAATTAGATCCACAAATAAAGACGTTAACCAGGCCTGGTTTCCCACAGGCCCGAGGGTGGGGTAGAGGATCTTGCAGCAGCTCTTCTGCCTGGGCTCTGTGCTTGAAGAGACAGGACATGTCTGGGACCCGAGGAGGCAAGTGCATGTGTTAGAGTGTGCATGTGTGTATCCTCACAGCACGCACATGTATCCTGGAGGCCCACAGCTTGGGCTTGGCTTTGCCTAGAGGGGCATCTCTGGAGAGCTGTCTCAGCTGTTGGTGTCTGGGGTTTCTCAGCCCAGCAATCCCAGCCCACTGGTGTTTGTCACTGAGCCAGAGGGTCAGGCCGAACTGCTGTTTGTGTGCTTGTGGCATTTGGTTTAGTTCCCTAGAGTGGCAGTAGAGAAGTCTGCGCCTGGGAGCTGTGGTTTGAATCCCAACCCTTCTGGAAAGCACTTCCAGCTGTGTGATCTTAGGCAAGCTACTGTGCCTCTCTGGGCTCAGCTCTGTGTGTGTCATGAGATGGTATGAATGTGTGTGCAGTTACTGCAGAGCTGCTACAGGCTGCCCTGGTTGGGCATTCCTCGGGGAGGACCGTATCCTGTTCTGTAGCCCATAGCACCTGGCTGGGCGCATATAGTTGGTGTTTAGTCAGCACTTCCTGTGGATTTGAGACTGGCTTGCCTAGAGACAGCAGAGGCAAACTGGAGGGCTCATGCTTACAGACTTAAACTGCCAGCCTGTAGGAGACAGGATTCTCCTGGATAGCAATTTGCAATGTGCCTACTACTGCAAGCCCTTGGGAAGCCTGGGCTCCCGCTCAGACCCCTGCCTAGACAGTGCCTACGGGCAGCTGCTCAGGAGCAGGAGCCTTCCCTCTGCCACAGACCTCGGCTTTTCCCATTCTGTTGCCGGGCCTGTGCTAAAGGTGGAGGGAGGCAGAGCTGGAGGACTTGCCCAGGGACGTCACGGCAGCGGGCACTGAGTGGGCTCCCTGGGACCCTGGGCTTTTAGCCACTGAGGCCCTGTTCTCTCCCGGACATCTTTCACGGAAGCTTTTATTGGCAGCTGGTTGTGTGTGTCCTTTGTAATGTCCCTGAGTCTTCCCATGCCCCACAGCCTGCCCACCCCGTGCTGTCCGCCCTGTCATTCCACATCTGAGGCATACCATAAGGGATCGCCAGATACCTAATGCCAGACGGCTGTTTTGTGTGAGGTTTCTGTTGGAACAGGGCAGCTGCCTCTAGGTGGGGTCTGTGTGTGGTTGCTCTGATTTTAGGTTACTTCTCCCCTTGGAGGTTGGGAGGGTCAGCCTGTGTGTTAATGGGGTTCTCTAGAGGAACAGAACTGACTGAAACTACACACACACATGCATGCACGAACACACGGACACATGCACAAAGGGGATTTATTAGAATGGCTTACAGGCTGTGGTCCAGCTCGTCCAACAATGGCTGTTTACCAATGCAAAGTCCAAGGATCTAGTAGTTGTTCAGTCCATGAGAGTGGATGTCTCAGTTGGTCTTCAGTATATTCTGGAATCCTGAAGAAGTAGGCTCTAATGGCCAGTGAAGGAATGGACTTGGTAGTGAGAGGTAAAGAGCAAAACCTTCCTCCTTCCATGTTATATAGGCTTTAAGTTGTAGAGGAACACTTAAAAGTAGTTTCTGTTATTTTGGTTTCTGTAAAAACGCAAAATGGCGTTTGGATTAGGTTTGCGTTCCCATCCCAGCTGTGGTGGAGTTGTTTACGAGTTGGATTTGGAATGCTCGATGCAGGTGGCTATAATTTGGTTACCTGCAGTCGTTCTGGCACCTGTAGCTTGTTTTTGGGATTGGGTGCCACATGGGTTAATGGGAATGTTTGGCTTAGGGTATAAAAAGTCTGAAGCCCTGAGAGTTAGGATAGGTGTTGGTTGGTGGTTTGTTGGTTGAGTTGCTGTCGTTAGTGTGATAATTCCTAAAAAAATAAAGGTTGGAGAGATTGAGTTTGTAGGTTTAGAGCTGAGACGCTAGTCTAACTCACTGTCAGCTAGTCCTCTTTAAGCTTAGGACAGCCTAAAAAGAGGCTGAGAAGATTTCTACCTTTCTCTTTCTATATTGTAGCGTGCTGCTGCGTTATGTAGGCTGCCAGCAGAAGACATGGCCCAGATTAAATGCGTATCTTCCCACTTCAAATGATTTATTTAAGAAAAATCCCTCACAGGTGTGCCCAGCTGCTTGGATTTTAGTTAAATCCAGATGTAGTCAAGTCACCAACCGAGAATAGCCATCACAGCCCTTGCCACAAGGTGGTAGACCGGGCTGGCACATCACAAGTACGGCTAGGAAGCCTTTGGGAATGCACAGCTGTGCTGATCCGGTGGATGCTGCCAAGTGAGACTGCCAGCCCGAGTCTACCTATATCTTTGTAGTGAAGGCTGCCTCCTGCCTCTGCTTGCAATCTTCATTAATCTGTGTCAGTCGGGCAGGCACACTGGCACATACTTGTAATCCCAGCTACACGGCTGAGGCAGAAGGATGGCAGGTTCAAAGCTATTTAGGCTACAGAACGAGTTCAAGGCCAGCTTGGGTGTCTTAGTGAGATTCTGTTTCAAAATAAAAAGAAAGAGGGCTGGGGCTATAGCTTGGTGATAGAGTGTGTGCCTGGCATGTGTGAGGTTCCAGGTTCAATTCCCTGAACCAGAAAAAAACTTCTGTGTCTGTAGGTCCCTTTAAGAAAACACATCTCAAACTAGGTGTGGTGTTTAATCCTAGCAATTGAGGGCAAAGGCAGGTAGATTTCCGAGTTTGAGGCCAGCCTGGTCTACAGACTGAGTTCCAGGCTAGCTAGAGCTACACAGCGAGGCCCTGTCTCAAACAGAAGCAAACAAACAAATGAACAAACCTATCGAACACTCTGGGTCTGGAGAGATGGCCTAGTGGTTCTTACAGAGGGCCTGAGTTCAGTTCCCATAGCCTGCATTGAGTGGCTCACAACTGCCGTGACTCCAGCTGCCTGTGATGCTGCCTTCTGGACCCCGTGGGCAGCTGCATATGTGTGGCATATACACATGTAATTAAAATAAAAATGAATCTAAGAAAAGAAAACACAATCTCATGTGGATACTTAGTATAACACAGGTGCAGGGGGATGCCCTGGTTGAAGCGAGCAGTGTAGAAGCTGAGCCTGTGGCCCCTCTGCCTCCCCAAACCATCTGCATCCTGAGACTGTTCTTAAATCCCAGGCTGCCAGGATCTCAGTTTGGGATCCTGGGGACTGAAGACATTGAGGCATCCAGAGAGTGTGCTGTTCACTTAGGACCCTGGGAACAGAGCAGAGGTTAGACCAGGTCCCATACCGTGCTCATGTGGTCTGCCACATGGCTCTATTGAAGCTCAGGGAACAGAGGGAGGCTGATCTAGGAGCTCTGTGGAGATCATTAGGGATCTGCCTAGAAAAAGAAATGAATGTGGTCTGGCCGCACACCACGTGCGTGATGCTGGGAAGTCTATCACCAAACAGGAAGTGGCTTAGTCAGGCTTTGAGTGACAGTGTGCTATGCCAGTCTCCAGGGTGATAAAGGCACTGTGGGTCTGTGCCATCCGCTGCAGTAGCCACAGTTCCGTGTATGTACCTGTGGCCCTTAAAGTGACCTGTGTGACGGAGGGACTGGGGATTTATTTAGTCAGAGTCTTGTTATATAGTCCAGGCTGTTCTCAAACTCACAATCTTCCTGCCTCAGCCTCCTGAGTACTACTACACCTGGCTTCCATAATTCCATTTTTTTTTTTGTTTTTGGAGACAGGTTTTCTTTGTTGCCCTGGCTGTCCTGGAACTCACTCTGTAGACCAGGCTGGTCTTGAACTCACAGAGATCCACCTGCCTCTGCCTCCCAAGTGCTGGGATTAAAGGTGTGTGCCACCATCGCCTGGCCCGTAGTTCCATTTTTAATGACTTTGAATTCACTTATGCCCAGGTATTTACTGTATGAAACTGTAGTTCTCAAAAGGCCTCACGTGACCCCACCTTCCCTTATGTGAGCTCTTCCCTAATTGGCCTATTGACATCGAATGTTTTCGCTCTGCTTTGTCTCCACAGATCTGAGGACCTGGAAGGTCCTGTCAGCTCATCCTAGACACCCTGAAGACACCAGTGATCAAGACCCAGGAGCTGGAGCAGGTACCACGTGCCCATGGAGCCACAGGCTCCCGGTGCCTCTGCCCAGTCCTGCCGGCTAGCCTCAGCGAGGCTGGAGTCCTAGGCAGCATACAAGAGTGTCACCAGACAGATGCATTCCAGGCCGTGGAACTCCTGAGCAGGCTGCTGGACCAGGCCACTGGGGAAGAGGATGCCAGCCAAGGGGCGCTACTTTCTAAATGAGGGTGACGAAGGCCCCAACCAGGCAGCACTCTATGAGAAGTACCGCCTCACCAGCCAGCATGGACCACTGCTGCTCTTGCTCCTCCTGGTGGCTGTGGCCACCTGCATTGCACTCATCTGCATCGCCTTCAGCCAGGAGGTAAGGCCTGGGCAGTGGCATTTTGGCCATCCTACTCTGATGAAAAAGCTTTGGCACATTGGAGCCTGCCTGAATCTTTATTTTCTTCCTCTGAGAACTGCAGGGCGGGTGGAAAACAAGTCAATGAATTTGATCTTGAAGTCTGGTTGATTTTAGCTATTACATTAATTGTACCAAATAAATCACCTTCATTTTTTTTCCCCACCATGGCATTCAATCTGTTAAATATCTGAGTCAAGGCTTATATGTTACTTCCTTCCCTTGTCTGACCATGGCAGACATCATCAATCAATCCCCGTATCCCTTTCTGAATCTGGCTATGATCTCAGAATTTTTCTCCTCCTCTTCTTCCTTCTCTTTAGCTCCCTTCTATTTCTCTTTTACCTCTTCTTCCTTTTCCTTTCCCCCTTCTTTCCTTCTCTTCCTCTTCTTTGATTTTGTTTCACTATGTAGCCCAGACCAGCCTTGAATTCATAGTTCCCTAAGTGCTGGTGTAAAATCCTTACCATGGTCAGGGCAGATACTACCAGCTTTGGCTCCTGACCTGTGCCCTTACTTTGCTGCCGCCACCAGCTTGGGTAGCTGTTGGTCACTCAGCACGCTGCCAGTATGACTGAGAACCTGTTTTTTGTTTTTCTTCATTTTCTTGTTGATTATTGTAAATGAAACTGAAAGTTTCTGAAGTAATAACAGAGGCTGTGAGGAGTTCTGCGTCAGGTAGCCCGTGTTGGGTAGCCAGGACCCTTCAGGGAGTTGAAAGGGACAACTGGACCCTGCAGCTACAACACAGACACCACCTTCCTGTCACTTTCCAGAGGCTGGTGGTGCTTTCACCCTCCTGAAGCTTAGGGTCTATGGGGGACCCAGGATCTTCTGGGTACCTTTGCCTTCTGGACCCTTCTCCCTGCTTGCGCCTCTACTCCATGCCGTTCCTGTGTGGGATACCGCTCTTTGTGTCCCTCCAAAGCCAGTTCTTAGGCACAAATTCCTCTAGGCACTTAAGCAAGGCTTTGCCCAGAAGAGCCCTGTTCTGGCTCCTGTGGTTTCACCTGTCACCCACAGGGGAACAGTGGCCTCTTAGGGCAGGGTGGAGCGCTCAGGCTGCTGCAGCGACTGAAAAGGGCACCGTTAGCAGAGATGGCGGTGCACGCAGGCCTGAGGTTATGGGGAGACCAGGCGTCAGGGGATCCCCGTGCTGCTGTGTGGGAGATGCTTGAGGTGACTGCGGGTAGACCTCCTGGAGGAGTGGGTGCTCCACTGGAGAAAGTCAGGGTACCCTGTGTCTGTTTGCTCTACCCAGGATCCCCCCAGACACCAGGCTATCCTGGGCACTTCGTTCTTCATGCTGACGCTGTTTGTGGCTCTCTATGTGCTGGTGTACACCGAGTGCCTGGTGCGGCGATGGCTTCGGGCCTTGGCTCTACTCACCTGGGCCTGCCTCATGGTGCTAGGCTCTATGCTGGTGTGGGACTCCTGGAGCAATGGAGCCTGTGCTTGGGAGCAGGTAATGGTGGGAGCCGATGCCACTGGCTTGAGTGCCAGCAGCTGGGATATGCAATCAGCACCTTCTGCCTGCTGGTAGCGGTGGGGCTCGTGGGAGTGGGCCGACACAGGCCTGTGGCTGCGGCCCTCCCTGAAGGCTATGGCTCTGGAATTTAAGATGGCTCTCAGCTGACCCTCTTCTCAGAGGAGAAGGTACCCCTTGAGTACCTGGCATTTTGGATAGAACCTGTTTGGTTAGAGATGGCAAAATTCCAACTCAAGGAGGGAAAGGCACCAATGGGGGTGTGCCCAGAAGAGCTGAATAGGGCTGGCCCTTGCTCTAGTGGCCTGGCCACTTTGCACTCGGTTCTCCTCCATGTTGCTTTGTTCCTGAGCGTACTGCCCCCAGTGGAGGCAGAGCTGGCTGCTCACTCACTAGGCTAGCCATCTCAGGTGAAAGCTGCAGACTTTGCTCAACCAAAGTTGAGTTGTACCACCTGGCCTGGTTAGCCACAGTTGCCATGAAGTGGCATACTCTGATCATAGCCTGTTCAGATGGTGGGGTGGGGTCAGGTTCATGAAACCCTACACTGAAAGGCAGGGGTGAGGTAGCTAGTGACCCGGCCCCATCCCAGCCTTCCATGGTTACCAGGCCAACAGCCAAGGGCTCTGACACAGATGGTAATTCAGTATTGAGACGATGAGCAAGGCAGTGTGTGTCTTCTGTCCTGCTGTGTGTCTGTCTGTTCCTGGGCTTCACCATGTAGGGGAGAGATGAGAGGTCCCAGGGTGGGGATGTCCCAGGTGGCAACAGGCCAAGGCTTCTCCTTCTACTTGGTTCTGGGCCCTGTTGAATCTCTGGGTGCACTTGTCCCCAGGTGCCTTTCTTCCTGTTCGTCGTCTTTGTGGTGTATGCGCTGCTGCCCCTCAGCACGCGGGCAGCCATCGCAGTGGGAATGGCCTCCACTGTCTCCCACCTCCTGGTGTTTGGAGCTGTGACAGGAGCCTTGAAGATGTCCATGTCTGGCACACAGCTGGGGCTGCAGGTGAGGGTGACGGGCTGGACTGTGGCAGGCTCTGGCCAGGCGGAGGTTGAGCTTTGGGACTGTGCTTGCAGACAGGTGGCTGCAGGGCCCTGTCCTGTCCATCGTAACTAGGATAGCTGATGGCCTCCAGCCCTAGCTGCTGCAGGCCAGGGCCCTGCGGCGGTGAGGTCCTGTTCTGAGTGTCTCTCCCCGGTCCAGGTGTCAGTGACTCTGTTGAGTGGGCGTGCCTCCCAGTCTCATCACTGGGGTATAGGGATGTGTCTTCCTTCTGACTGCCTAGATGTCCACTTCTGGGGGAGAGGTCAGAGCTCTGGGCAGCCAGCTTGGGTGCTCTGCCTTCTGTGGCTGGGTTCAGGGCTCAGTGAGGTGGCCATCATCTCCTTTGAAGTGGTCTCCCTTGACTCTGGTACCCTGGCCTTAATGGGCAGGACATGTTTCTGGAAGGGCAAAGAAGGCCCAAGTCCTGGTCCCATAGTCATAGCAACTCATTAAGGGATCAACTGTTATCTGAGCCTCAGTTCCCTACCTGACCCAGGAAAAATGGCAATGGGGACAAATGCCATCATGTCTGCTGTGGGGCCGGGCCATGCTGACCCATGCCCTGGGCTGCCCTCAGCTTCTGGCCAATGCTGTCATCCTCCTGGGTGGGAACTTCACTGGTGCCTTCCACAAGCACCAGCTGCAGGACGCTTCCCGGGACCTCTTCATCTACACCGTCAAGTGCATCCAGATCCGGCGGAAGCTCCGTGTGGAGAAGCGGCAGCAGGTAGGGACCTGCATCCTTTCTCCCCATCTCCTCAGCTGCTATGTACCCCATCCATCCTGTCCAGCTTCACTGTGCTGAGTGCCATGTGGTCCATGTGGCTGACCCCTTGCAGGGCTTATTCCTGGGAGCTTTGGTGACAGGGAGGGTATGTGCTCCACCAGGGGGATGCTGGGTAGATGTAACCCAGTGGGAAACAATGGCATCACGGGAAGAATTTGTGGGAAGAATGATGTCCAGGAGGCTAGCCTAGGGTCTGATAATACTCTGCCTATGTCCCCCGGTCCTCCCACTGGTCTGTCCTCCTGTGCCCAGGAGAACCTGCTGCTTTCGGTGCTCCCAGCCCACATCTCCATGGGCATGAAGCTGGCCATCATTGAGCGCCTCAAAGAGGGTGGTGACCGGCGCTACATGCCTGACAACAACTTTCACAGCCTCTATGTCAAGCGGCACCAGAATGTCAGGTGGGCAGAGCTCGGGAAATGCGTGGTACACGATATCCTCTGAGAATTCAGCCATCACTACCTTGATCCTGGGCAGAGAGTGCTCTGTTGGGAGCCTCAGTCCATACAGGGATCAGGGATCAGGCCCTTTCTTGGGCCTCAGTTTCTCCTTGTTTCCTCAGAGGGAGGATTATATCAAGGCACTTAAAAGGGCTAGGGTGGTACTGGGGAAGAAGACCCAGTGTGTCCCCAAAATCATAGCAGTCCATGTGAATTAGTTGCACAGTTGGGGGGAGGTGGGCCTTTCTGATGATTCTCCCCAAAGGAGGTGAAGCCCCCAAGCTTGGAGACTAGGTGCTGCCTGTCCTGACACCTGGCCTTACTGATTTAGTAGGGTTCAGGATCTCTTGTGAGGTTTAGTGTGGCCACTTTGAGCTCCACCTTTGTCTCTGCCCGATGAGGGACAGCAGTATATCCCAACAGACATCTATTAGCCCCAGTCAGGGCTGCATTCATCTGCAGTGGGGCCTGAGGGCATTACCACCTACTCCCCCTTTCCCTGCCAACCTCCGCTTGCTGCCTCATGGTTCTTCAAGGGCCTGGGGAAGATTGGAAGGAGGAGGAATTGTGTTCCAGGAGTTCAGGTCTCTTGACTCCCTTGGTGCAGGTGCAGCGAGGGTGCAGGGCGCTGGGAGCCGTGCAGTGACAGGCTGTGGATAGTCTGCTCTGTCTTGGCATAGCGAGAGAGGCCGCTGGATCTAAGATGGCTCGAGCTGGCTGGGAGTATCTCTTCTGGCCTTTGGGCTGATGGGGACAGAGACACGGTCGCCCCCCAGGGGTCTGATCCAAGCCCTGTCCACCCGGCTTAGCATCTTGTATGCAGACATCGTGGGCTTCACACGGCTGGCCAGCGACTGCTCCCCCAAGGAGCTGGTGGTGGTGCTCAACGAGCTGTTCGGGAAGTTCGACCAGATTGCCAAGGTGAGCCTGGCTCTGCCGTCAGCCTGCTGCCGCCCTCACAGGACGTCATGTGCCGCATGCGCTGGAAGTGGATGGGAGGCTGGGGCTGAATTTTAGTGTCTTGAGAGTAGGTTGTTTTCTGAGTACACCACGTGAGTGGGTTGCCAAGATGCGGAAGCTGTTTCCCACCTCAGCAGGAGGAGAACAAAGTTACTGAGTGCACACCTAGGGTCCAGAAACTCAGAGGAGGGCTTGGACTTGCAACCTGCAGGAGATGTCTTCCATTCGGGGTGCCTTGCCTTACTTAGGGGTCTGGGAGCATGGTCTCACTCAGAATCTCAACTTGACAAATTCCCAGGTGAACTGCGTACACAGAAAGCTTGAGAACCCTTCGAGAGACCCATGGCCCAGTATGGTGGCACACGGGTGGGGTGGGAGTGGGGGGCAGAGGCAGGCCGATCTGTAGCCCTAACCCTGGACCCATCCTGAGCACGCCCCTTGCCCGCTTACCCTGCAGGACAACGAGTGCATGAGGATCAAGATCTTGGGCGACTGCTACTACTGCGTGTCAGGCCTGCCCGTGTCGCTGCCCACCCACGCCCGCAACTGCGTGAAGATGGGACTGGACATATGTGAGGCCATTAAGTATGTGCAGGCGGGCCAGGACACAGGGCATGTCGCCTGTCAAACTACAATCTGAGGGGGGTGGGACGTGAGGTGTGCTCCTTCTAAAAAGCTGAACTAGGCCAGGGGTGGAGGCGCACGCCTTTTAATCCCAGCGCTCAGGACGCAGAGGCAGGCAGATCTACAGAGCGAGTTCCAGAACAGCCAGAGCTGTAGTTATACAGAGAAGCCCCGTCTGAAGGGTGGGGAGAAAAGCTAGCTTGGTGGTGTGAGACTGGGTAGCTGGGCTCTACCCTTCCAAGGACTGAGACAGCAGGAGGAGCTCAGGGCAGATAGCAGAAAGGATTTCCAGAGGCAAGGTCCAGCCCCTCTGGGAAGCTTCTGGTGCCAGAAGAACCTACTCCAGCAACAGGGAGACCTGGGTTCCTGGGTCTTGTGCTGGCATTGATCTGTCAGGGAGGTGCTCATGGGTGCAGGGAGGTGCTCAGGGGTTGTGAGTGTGGCTTGTGAAGGCAGCAGACAAGGTACTCAACCCAGTACCACTTTGCTGTGACTTGAGAGCTCTCCCCAAGTGGTAAGATAGTCCACAGTGCGGGACACCAAGGTGCCTGGCACGTGACCAGGCAGGTCCCTGCCCTGTATTGTGTAGAGGCGGCTTTTGTTCCTGCTGGCTCTGGTCCTGGTGACTTGGGCTCATTCCCAGTTCTCGTGGTGGACACAGGTACTGGTGGCTCCTGTGTCCCTAACCACCAGCTTACCTGAGGAGGGTAGAGTTCCTCTCATGCTCAAGGGTGGGGGTGTGTGCCACATCCTGGGGGCTCCTCCCTGGAGGCTCTTTGTACTGAGTGGAGCCCTCATTTCCTGCTGTTGGGATAGAGATGCCCCAGGGCCTGGGTCTATGCTGGGCGCTAGTACCCTGTACACCATGGTAACCTTATCGAAGCCAACCAACCGGGGCTGCCAGGCAAGGGACACCAGGGACAGAATGTGGCCCTTCAGGATAAGTGGCACCCTAAGCTCTTCCAACTCTGGATGTGAACTTGCGTAATCCCAGGGACAGAGTGCTCGTCCTCTGTGAGGAGGACACCCTGTCTCCCTCCCCAGTGCCTTGCCATATCCAAGAACTCCACTGTGGCCCTGAAGCAGCACTAGGTGACAGACTGTTCTGCTCCAGGCAGGTGCGTGAGGCCACAGGAGTGGACATCAGCATGCGCGTGGGCATCCACTCCGGGAACGTGCTGTGTGGGGTCATCGGGCTCCGAAAGTGGCAGTATGACGTGTGGTCCCATGACGTGTCCCTGGCCAACAGGATGGAGGCTGCTGGAGTTCCTGGGTGAGGTTCAGCAAGGCAGAGGCAGAGGCCAGGTGGTCAGGGTGGGACTAGGTATGGAGGCAGAGGATGGAGCCAGCTGCTGTGCATCCCCAAATGGGTGCCTGGGCCGTGCTGCTTTATCTGACTTGGTTTCCCCAGCCGGGTGCACATCACAGAGGCGACACTGAAACACTTGGACAAGGCGTACGAGGTGGAGGATGGGCACGGGCAGCAGCGTGACCCCTATCTGAAAGAGATGAACATCCAAACCTACCTGGTGATCGACCCCCGGGTACAAGGGCTTGGGGATGGGTGGGGGTGGGGCAGCCTGGGAGCAGGGTCCCAACTACTAGCAACTGACCCTCAAGATTGTAGTGAGGGGCAGAGACTAGCCCAAAGTAGGAGGGCACTTCCTGAAACTCATCACATTCTAGGCACCAGGGAATAACCTCTACACGTCTCCTGTTAGGTGGGGGAGCAAGGACAGATCGGCAACTCCAGACACAGCGCATGGGTGTTAGTGCAGTCCCATGGAGATAATTTCAGGAAGCTCTCCTGCCAAGTCACTCAGGGAAGCAGGGCACAGCCAGGGATCCTGCTTCTGGAGCTTGCAGGTCTGGGGCTCTGGGTTTTTCTCAAGGAGGCTCAAGCTGCCTCCTCTTCTGGAGTCCAGCTTGCCTCCTAACTGGAGAGGCTGCTGGGCTTGTCTGTTGACTGCTCCAGGCTGGCAGTCTGCCATGTTTTGCTGTCTGTGGCCTTGACCTCCCGAATCATCCTTGGGAGTTTGCTCAAGAATTCAGGCAGGACTTCTTCCAGCTGTCTCTTGGTCCTGTCACCTTGGCTATACCTGGAGCAGTCTGAAAGCCCACCCAGTTTCCACTGCCTGCCTTAGCTCTTCCACGGTCTCTTTTCTTGCTGATGTCCCCAGGGCAGCCACTGCATACAGGAAAATGCCTGCTCCCTGGCCTTACGGCCCACAATGCTCCTGACGCTCCTGTTTATTTATACTTTTCATTGTTTATTGTCATTCTGTGCTGCCAAAGACTACTTGGCCCTCCAGCCTGCAGATCGCCCAGCTCTTCTCCAAGCATGAACTTAGTGACTTTGAAATGGACGAAGTCCCAACCTCAAACATCTGCAGACATAGTTCCAAAGCCCATCCCCAGGGCCGCCAGATCAAGCCAGTAGAACTGCAAGATGCTGGCCAGACTGCAGCCAAGCTCCTGGGAAGCAGCAGCATATGTGTACCCCGGAAGTGTGCAACTGTAGTCCCTCCTGGTCCCTCTCTCTGGCTTTGTTCAGTTTCAAAACTGGCAGTTTAGAGGAACTGTAGGAGTTCCTCTTCGTCCTTGATTCCAGCCAGCATGTGCCCAGAGTTACTAGCGGTAGAGGACCCCCAGGGGAAGGTCCTCGCCTCCAGACCCAGCAGCAATTGCCCACTCTGTGACTTGGCTGTCCTCTGCGGGGACCCTAGGACCTTCGAGGCGGAACTCCACATCCCAGTCCTGGGCTCAGTAGATAGCAGGTGGTGAGGGTTTAAAGAGGTTTCTATCCCCAGAGAGTCACTGGAAGTTTCCAGAAAATTTGCCACTGTGCTTTGGCCAGGGTCTGGGTGGGCCACTGTCCATCGGTGTTGGTGATGATGAGGAGATGGACTCTGGAGGGAGAGTCTGACTTGCTGGGGGTGGAGGAGACAAGACTCTCAGCAGACACAAGATATACTTGTGTCTGCTATCCTTGGGCTCTTTCTTTTCCTCTCTTGTTCCTAGCCATACCTGACGACCCTGACTTGAAAAGGACCAGGCATGCATTAAGGGGGACTTGGGGCTCAGTGGCACTAGGGCAGGAAGCAGAACTACACCCTCACTCTAGGGCCCAGCTAAGCCACTGAGGCCCTAGCTTGGTGCCCGCAGAGCAGGCATGTGGCAAATAACGGGCCTGGAGCTTGGGAAGGGTGTGATACTCCTTCAAAGGCCCTGGAGTCCGTCTGCGTCTTAGTGGCTGCCTCTGGGTTCAGGCCAGCCCACAGCCTTTGACCACTGCTTTCAGCAGGAGGAGCATGTGTGAGCCATGTGTGCTCACCCCTTCCTCAAGATGGGGCTGGCTGAGCTTGAGCTGTGTGGCTGTAAGCCCCTTCCTGGCCTGGGGCAGGGACAGAAACCGAGGGCTTCAGCTAGTCTCCAGGGCAGCCTGTGCTCCGAGAGTACAATAGGCTCAGAAACTCAACACTTCTCCCTTTACCAGACCAGTCAGCGCTCCAGGCATGCTCATGCGTATGCCAGGGGTGGCCGAGAGGGGAACAGGTGGGACAGGTCATGTCCGTGTCCTTGCAGAGCCAGCAGCCGCCCCCACCCAGCCATCACTTCCCCAAGCCCAAGGGGGATGCCACCCTGAAGATGCGGGCTTCAGTGCGTGTAACCCGCTATCTTGAGTCCTGGGGGGCAGCACGGCCCTTTGCACACCTCAACCACCGGGAGAGTGTGAGCAGCAGCGAGACCCCCATCACCAATGGACGGAGGCCAAGGGTAGGTCCCTTCCCACCTGCTTGCTGGGTAAGGTGCCCTCTGAGACAGGGCAGGGTTCTGTCCCAGCCTTGCTCCTCTAGCTGCATTGTGGGTAGTCTCTTACAAGCCTCCCTTCTGGACAGGAGGAGGTATTTAGAGAAGGCTTCATCAATGGGTCCTCGAATACCCTAGAATCTCCTGGTCCTTTTCTAGTCTGAGAAAAGAAAGCCAAGCCCATATGGTGAATGAGGGTCCATGTTCAGGGAGTGATCATCTTCTCCCTCTCACGCCTTTCAGGCCATCCCTCTTCGCCGACACCGTACCCCTGACAGGTAGGTGCCCTGCCCTTCTGCATCCTGCTCACCTGGTGGAGCTGTGCCAATCTCCACCTCCTTGCAGGAAGCTAGCCTGATCAGTCTTTGTCTGGGACAGCCCCTCCAGGCCCAGCCCAGACCACCATGGGTTTGCCAGGGCTCAGGTTTGTCTTCTCTGGGTGCAGGACTCCCAGGTCACCGGCTTTTTGAATGGCTAGGGTGGAATGCCCACTGCATGTTGCTCTGGGGCTGGGCCTGTGGTTGCTCTGTGTTGGTGGTGAGGACAGGTGCTTCTCTGGCTCCTGTGCTAGTCCTGCATCTGGCAGAGGCGGTCTTGGTCTGGGGGTTAGGGATGTGTCCTTTGTTTCTTACTGGGCTGCAGGCCATTCACTTAACCTCTCCCCATTTCATGAACTCAGGGACCTCACCAGACACCAGTGACCCTACTGATGAGCCCACCATTCACACCCTAACCTCCGGGCAGGTGGGTCCCTGGAGTGACACAGTTGGTTTGGGGGCTCTAATTCTAGGAGTGCATCCCCCAAGGGGCGCTCGGAGGATGACTGTGATGATGAGATGCTGTCAGCCATTGAAGGGCTCAGCTCTACCAGGTGAGTAAGGCCTGTGACCTCTACGTCCCTCTCCCCTCCCATGGCGGGGCTGGTCCCTCGTGCTGGATACCGGGGCCCTGGCTGTAGCCTTAGCCCCTTCCCTTGCACTGGGGCTGCCTCTGAGAGTGTGGCCCTCTCCTGCTTCATGGGCACATCTTGCCGCTGTTCCCCTAGGCCCTGCTGCTCCAAGTCTGATGACTTCCATACCTTCGGCCCCATCTTCCTGGAGAAGGGCTTTGAGCGCGAGGTGAGGTGGGGACACAGGAACTGGGCCTGAGCTCGATGGGTGGGGCGCTGCTGGGTCCAGCAGATCCCACAGCGTGGGGGGGGGTATGGGGGTCTCTGCACTGGCTGTTGGGGGGCAGGGTTCTGTGCAGTCTCATCTTCTTCGTGCCTTTCTGTTGGCCCCACTCCTTCACCTGGCACCACCCTAGAGATTTGCCCCTGAGGTTTGGAGCAAATGGGTGCTTCAGGCCTCCAGCAGGAAGATATCCCAGAACCGGTCTCCTGGTCGCATGCCTGCGGGACCTCCGGCCTGGCTGGTGTGACACACTTCTTGTCCTCTAGTGGACCTGTAGGCTGGAGCACCTCATGGTTCCCTGCAGGTCTTGGGCACATGTCAGGATCTAATCTACCTTTCTCCTAAGTAGCCAGGCAGGCCAGATCCAGTTTAGATAAGAGCCTACAGCTCAGGGATTCTGAAGCTGGTTGTCGTTAGCTTTAGGCTGTGGCCATCTGAGGAGGGTCCTGGCCTTCAGGGCCTGGTGTTCACGATTGAGGGGAAGAACCTTCTCCCTGGGGATCTCTGGCAGCCACTGGGAAGAGATCGGAGGGGACTTCTCTTGGCTAGGGGTCACATGGCTGACCTCGCTCTGGGTCTCGGTTGCTCTTCTACCGTGGCACGTGATGATGTGGTGACAGAGTGCTGCCATGTGGAGGGTAGCCTCTGGGATCCCTACCTGCTTGCCCAGGGGCCCAGACCCAGATAAGCATCCTTGGTAAGAGGTGAGGTCAGGCCTAGTAACAACTCAGCAGCTCAGGCTTGGTTCCTTCCCATGGGGCCCGAGGAACGAGAGAAAAGCCTCACTGGGGGCAGGGCATGGCCCATGTGGAGGGGAGCTGTATAATGTTGGCAGGCGAATGACTGAATGTAGGACCACCTGTAGAACTCCATTTTAGAGTATGAACTTGGGGTGGGGCATTGAAGGGACCTTGTTGGTAGCTGCCTCTCACAGTCCTGTCACCCCCAGTATCGCCTGGTGCCCATCCCCCGGGCTCGCTACGACTTCGCCTGTGCCAGCCTTGTCTTTGTCTGCATCCTGCTTGTCCACCTTCTAGTGATGCCCAGGTTAGTCTGTGGTGGAGAGAATGGATAAGCCCACTGGGGCCCAGCCGGACGGGTGGGGACCTTGGCAGGACCTAGCAGAAACTGGCAAGGTGCTGCATGGCTAGGAGGAAGGGAGCAGTGACTTCAGCTCTGGATCCCCCACCACTGAAGCAAAGGTTATGGCCTCAGAGTTTCTGGCCCTTCCCTGTGGCTGGGTGCAAAACTGTCCCAGGCCTCTCTATCTCCTGCCAAGTCCTGCTATGCGTGTGGTCTTGGCCTTAGCCTCTGGAAACAGTGGGCACTGTCATTTCCCTTTCAAGTGAGGAAAGTGAGACCTTCAGGGTAATGGCATCCGTCCTGGACCCCAAACCCTCCACACTGCTACTTCAGGTTCTAGGGTCCTGCTGGTGTGGAAAGAGACAAGAGGCCAAGGCCAGAGGGAACAGCTTAGTCATCGCTAGCTTCCGGAAGGCAGTTAAAACAGAGCATGGCTGGTATTGTGGCTTTGGATGTGCTAAATAGACTCCATAGGGCCGGTGAGATGGTTCAGCAGGTGAAGGCACCTGCCAACAAACCCGCCCACTCAAGTTCCTGCCACCCGCATGGTCAGAGGAGAGAACTGACTTCAGGGTTATTCTCTAACCTCCATATGCATGTTATGGCATGTTATGGCATGTAGGTGCCTACACACCCCCACACCCCCTAACCCCCTAAATAGCGACCAGGTATGGCGACCTAGGCCTGTGATTCCCCAGCACTATTTCACAGAGCCATAATTGCTGCAAGTTTGAGGACAGCCTGGTGTACATATAGTAAGTTCCAGGCCAAGCAGGGCTGTACAAACCTCTATCAGAACCAAATTAAATAAAAAATATACATGGATGCTCAAAATTTTTTTATTGGATTTATGTGTGAACATTTTGCCTACATGTATGTGTTTGTATCACATGTGTGCTTGGTGCCTGACGCTATCAGAAAAGGGTGTCTGATCTCCTGGAACTGGAGTTATAGATGGTTGGGAAGCACCATGTGGGTGCTCGGAATTGAATTTGGATCCTTTTGCAAGAACAGCTAGTGCTCCTAACCACTGAGCCATCTCTCTCTCTAGCCCCCTACACAGATGCTTTTCCATTTTACATGCCAGGCCTCATTCCAGAGGTTCATGATGTGACTTCTTCTAAATTTAACCTTGATCTGTTGTTAGTGGGACATTTGGATTAGTTTTTCAAGGTTTCCTTTGCTGGGCACAGAATATCCACTGAGGAGGGTGATCATGAGCTGGAGGGTTGCAACTGGTGGGAGGGACCTGGACTCAAGTTCTTCCTCCTTTCCAGGATGGCCTCCCTGGGTGTGTCTTTTGGGCTGGTGGCCTGCCTGCTGGGACTGGTGCTCAGTTTGTGCTTTGCTACTGAGTTCTCGGTGAGCGGATCCCTGAACGCAGTGGGTTGATCCTCATCCCTGGGGGGTGGCCTCTCCCTCCCCAGTTAGTCTTGCTCTGGGCAACAACTGGGTATCCATCTTACCTCCAGGGCCATTGAGTCCCTGCAGGCTGCTCTCAAGTCCTCGGGCTCCTGGGCTGGTTAGTGCCATCCATCCTCCTGAGTAAGGCTGTCCTTTGTCCCAGCTGCGGCTTTGCATGACTTGTCCCTCTCCATAGAGGTGCTTCCCAGCCCGAGGTCCACTTCAGGCCATCTCGGAGAGTGTGGAGACGCAGCCCCTGCTGAGGCTGTCCCTGGTTGTGCTGACTGTTGGCAGCCTACTGACTGCTGCCATCATCAACATGGTGAGTTATGGGGTCAGGACAGCAAGCTCTAGCAGGGCTGTGGGCCAAGGGTTTATCTTCTGGGAAAAGGAACCATCTTTGACCCGGGAAACCCAGATTCTGGAATCCCAGTTGGGTTTCCTGAACAGTTCTATCTGGTGTGACCCCTCCATAGCTCTGCAGTGGTCTGTCGGGTCCCTAGTGCAGACTTAGGGCCCTTCACCCCTTCAAGGGAGGGCTTGATGCGCCAGCAACTCTACAGGAATGTGTTGGCAGCCAGATCCCCTTCCCTACACTCTTTGGGACTCATGTCCCTCAGTAAGGGGTAAGACTTGCCATCTGGTCCAAGTCACAGGCTGGTAGCTGCAGAGCAGCCTGAAGCCCTGCCTTGTGCTAGATCCTTCCTTTAGAGTGGATGTCTCCTCCACACTGTGCCCTGACACCATAGGCTGCAGTGTGCTCTCACGTCCTCTCTCAGGGTCCAGGAGAAAGGGGCTCCTGAGAGTGCCAACCTCAGACTCCCCCCACCCAGTCCTGGGCTGCTGCTGCTCCAGCACTTCTATAGCCCTCCCCACCCAGGTACTCCACACCTGGTGGTTGCTGTGGACACAGCCACTCACTGGGCTCAGCTGAGAGCCTAGCACCTACCCTCAGGGCGCCTTTGCTGCCAATAGTTGTCTTGGGTCACCTCCCTGGATCTACTCTAATGGAATCCTGTCTCCCCTCAGCCATTGATGCTGAACTCAGGCCCAGAGCTGTCTGGAGGCAATGAGACAAACCCACTGGCTGCAAGAAACGGAGTTGAGACCCCATGTGACCTCCTTCCAGTGAGTGTGCTCGTCCTGGCTTCCAGCAGCACCCAGGCTCTGGCCCAGCCTTCTGGTGCTACTTGTTCTTCCTGGGTCACTCTGGTCAGAGCATATAGCACATGGAGATGATGGATGGTCCAGTGTCTCCCAGCTTAAGTGGAGATGGCAAGATCCAGGCAGCCAAGTTTGTTCCCTGCCTGCCCCAATACCAAGGAAACAGAGGACACTGGGTCTTGGTTTCTTGCTTGAAGCCCTGGGGTGGGCAGGGAGTGCTGACCAGCATCGGTTTCACTTGAGGGTGTCTTGGGGTCACTTTCCCTGTGAAGTCAGATTCCTTATGCTTGGAGAGGTTAATTGAGGCCTTAAAGGAATGAAGGGCTGGGCCCAGGGCAGCCTCAGCAGGATAGGGCTGGTAGTGGACTGTTAATGCTAGCCTGTCCCAGGCATGCCTCCTGGTGACTGACACAGGACACTGTCCTCACCCACAGTACTACACCTGCAGCTGCATCCTGGGCTTCCTTGCGTGCTCTGTCTTCCTTCGGATGAGCCTGGAACTGAAGGCCATGCTGCTGACGGTGGCCTTGGTGGCCTACCTGCTGCTCTTCAACCTCTCCCCATGCTGGCATGCCCCAGGCAACAGCACTGAGACCAACAGTACACACAGGTGGGGCCCTGCCTGCTGGTGCCTCTTTGTAGCCCACTACTACAAGCTGGTTTGTTTTGACGCTTGTGCCTGGCCAGAACGTGCTGCATCTCTGCCCATGGTCCCACTGGACCAGACACTGTAGGAAATGGTGCGGTTCCTGCTTTACAGTGGGATAGTGACTGGTCCAGGCTCCAGGTCTCCAGCAGTGAGAGCTGGGTATATGGCTTACTGATAGGTCTCTGGGAGGTCTAGGCAATCAGGCTTTTGTTTCTGGGCATAGAAGCAAGCCTTGAGTCTGCTTAGTCTGAGCTGTGGGTTAGATCACCAATGTCAGAAGTGCAGACGCCTGTTCCTCCTGGGCAGGTGCACACTCGGGGGTTGAAAAGGGCTCTGCAGCCCTCAAGGCTTTAGACTGAGAAAAGGACTTGGCACCTCATGTGGTCAGAAGCTTGAAGACTTCCTTACTCTGGCCAGGTCCTTATGCCAGTCTACAGCGCTGTCCCAGCTCCTCCTCTGGACCCTCACTCAGCAGATGGGCCTTTGGAGTGACCCGGAAGTCCCCGTGCTTCTTCCTTGCATAGATGCACCTGTTTGTTCCCTGCTCCTTTAGGACACGCCTGCTTCTACCAACTACACAGGGTGCGCCCAGCCACACCCTTGCTCTGGGGGCTCAGGTGACTGCCCCCTCCCCCGGCAGATGTTTAGAGAGAGACCTGAAGACCATGATCAACTTCTACCTAGTCCTGTTCTATGCCACCCTCATTCTGCTGTCCAGACAGGTGTGTAGGCTCCTTGCCCAGCCTCTCCTGAGCAGACAGCCAGTGCAGCGGGGTGTGTGTGTGTGTGTGTGTGTGTGTGTGTGTGTGAGAGAGAGAGAGAGAGAGAGAGAGAGAGAAAGAAAGTGGGGAGGGGTGATGGACACGACTGGGGACTGAGATACCAACATGGAAGATGCCTTTCATGGAGGTACTGGTCTTGTACAGAGGCCTGGGCGGGGTAGGCAGCACTGAAGGGTAGGCTGACCCAGCACCCTAGGTCCCAGCCCTGGGTGGTGTGTCATGGGTGTGACAGGTATGGCACCTACTCCCTGGTTTGCAGATTGACTACTACTGCCGCTTGGACTGTTTGTGGAAGAAAAAGTTCAAGAAGGAGCACGAGGAGTTTGAGACAATGGAGAATGTGAATCGCCTCCTCCTAGAAAATGTGCTGCCGGCACATGTGGCTGCCCACTTCATCGGTGACAAGGCAGCAGAGGTGTGTGAGGGCAGGGTGCTCTAAGAGTCTGTGGGTAGAGTTGCCAGGTGCTGGGATGCTCGGTGGTACCTCCAGAATATACCTCCCTGGCCTTGACTTCTACCCTGGGGAAGATGTCATGAGGTTCACGAACGCTGAGGTGTCTGTCATTGGGATGTTCTGTATTGAGACATTTGCATGTGGCAAAGCCTTTCTGACACAAGCTCTGAAATGGCCCTGTGACAGTTCAGCATAAAACCACCTCCTGACTGTATCCCTCCTTACTAAGCTGCGTTCAAGTTATCACAGCTCACACAGCCAACCGGCCTGGAATGACCCTCCCTGCCGGCACCTGCACTCCTGGGTCAGTGGTCTCAGGGTGTCGTTTCTCCCTGCCCTATGCAGGACTGGTATCATCAGTCTTACGACTGTGTCTGTGTCATGTTTGCATCTGTTCCGGACTTCAAAGTGTTCTACACTGAGTGCGATGTCAACAAGGAAGGGTTGGAATGCCTGCGCCTACTGAACGAGATCATCGCTGATTTTGACGAGGTACAGCCTGGCCAGTCTGCACCTGCGTGCTGGCAAGGGCGGAGGAAGGCTCAATGGCAGGATGCAAGCTCAGCTATGTGCGAGGCTCTGGCTTGACCCTTAGTCCTGTAAAGGAAAACAGCAGCTAAATAAAGCATGAGGCCAACCGGCTGGGAACTGTATTCCAGTAAATACCAAGAGACACATTTATTTATTTATTTATTCATTCATTCATTCATTTATTTATTTATTTATTTATTTATTTATTTATGGAGTAAGCAAACTTGTGTTGACTCTCTACCAGATGGGTGCTAACAGTAGATTTAGGTTTTTCCAGAACAATTTTGACTCAGGCTAAGCTCATGCTGTCAACCATTTATTTTAGTCAGTCAGTTTGGCTGACTTTTTGGGGGACACTGACTCCAACTCTAAGGAGGCTGGGTAGGGTGCTCTCAGGAGCAGAGGGAAGAGAAGGGAAGGAATGAGATGAAAGGATCTGTGTCCTCACCTGCAGTCAGGCTCTGATGGACAAGGACATGCAGGACAGTGGCTTCTTGTTTTGCAGCTTCTGCTGAAGCCCAAGTTCAGTGGTGTGGAGAAGATCAAGACCATTGGCAGCACCTACATGGCCGCAGCAGGGCTCAGTGTCCCCTCAGGACACGAGAACCAGGTACTCCAGGCCTGTGTGGAAGGAAATTCTACAGCTATTCCCAGTCCTATCGGCTTACTAAAGGCCGTTCAGGGCAGAGGCCTTCTGTGGCCCAGCCTGGTGGTCCCTGGTAGGAACAGGAACCCTATCGCCATGGGGTGTGTCTGCCCTCAGTCAAGGCCGCACACAGCAGGTATGCAATGTCCTGCAGGACCTGGAGCGGCAGCATGTGCACATCGGAGTCTTGGTGGAGTTCAGCATGGCCCTGATGAGCAAGCTGGATGGAATCAACAGGCACTCCTTCAACTCCTTCCGCCTCCGAGTCGGTGAGTCCACAAATGGGCTGCTCAGCCCCAACACCCAGGTGCCCTGGGCCCTCTGCTGAGTTTTCAGGAGACCCTGATGTCATTAATGCTGACCTCTTGCATATGCTCATGTAGTTACCTTTGACAAAAAGTATTTGTGTGTGGGTGCAGGCAGAGGTCAACCTCAGAAGCTGACTACTTTGTTTTCGTCTCCCTGGGACCTGGGGCTTGCTAATAAGGTTAGTCTGGCTGGCTACTGAGCCCGAGATGCTGTGTGCACATTCCCAATGCTAGGATTACAGGTGTGTGTCTCCACACTTTTAATATGGGGTGCTGGGGATCCAACGGGTCCTCATGTTTGTGTGAGGAACCAAGCTAACTCCCCAACCCCTTTTTATTAAAAAATTTAAAATCACTTTTATTGTGTGACACATCACAGTGCACATGTGGAGGTCAGAAAACAACTTATAGGAACCAGTTCTCTTTCCACTGTGTGAGTTCTGGGAATTCAATTCAGGTCATCATACTTGGTGACGTTTTTACCTGATGAGCCATCTTGCCAGCCACCAACCCCTACCTTTGGAAAATTTAATATTTAACTATATAAATGCAGGACCAAAACTGTGCCTGCAAATAAATGATCTTAAAATATAGAGAATAAAGAAAAAATGATTAAACCTAACCAGTCATCAGCTTTAAGGGCAGGCACTTAAAGCTGATTTGTTTTTGTTAAAAAGGGAAATTAGCAGGTACTAGGGAAGAGCTAGAGTCCTGGAGTATGGACAAAAGACAGCAGGGGCCTCTTACACCTAAGGGGACATCACAACTTGCAGGGAACTTGCACCCCCATTGCCTTGTTACCCCTCTCTGTGGGCTCCCTCAGTGTCACTATAAATGGCTAACTGTAAACCATCTTAAGGCATAAACCATGGGCCTGTGATCGCTGGAGTGATTGGAGCCCGCAAGCCTCAATATGACATCTGGGGAAACACAGTCAATGTTGCCAGTCGCATGGAGAGCACTGGAGAGCTTGGGAAAATCCAGGTAAAAGCCCACTGGGAAGCATCGACTAAAGGGGAAAAGAACAAGAGATATCCTGATCCAGGACCTGGCCCATCTAGAACTTGGCTGTGTGGCTCTGGCCATCGTCAGGAATAGACAAGAAACACACTGTTTGTTAGCCGTCCTTTTCCTCTGAATACAGGGCTCTTTTCATTCTAGGTTACAGAAGAGACATGCACCGTCCTCCAGGGACTAGGATATTCCTGTGAGTGCCGAGGGCTGATCAACGTCAAAGGCAAAGGAGAGCTACGGACTTACTTTGTGTGTACAGACACTGCCAAGTTTCAAGGGCTGGGGCTGAATTGAGGTGTCTGGTCAGTCTCCTTCCCTGCCAAAAATGTAGCCCCATGCCAGTTGCAGATGGCCGTATGGCTTCTTTGGATTTGCACTAACAGGATGGCTTGACATGTGCACCAGATTGTTTGAAGCAGCTACTAAGTTGTACACAGAGCCTCTGTGCTTCAGCCTGTGCAGTTCCAAATCAGCTAGATCACTGGTCTGCTGTGGATTATGTTTGTTCCCAGGGTTCTGGAGAAGAGACCTCAGTGCATGATCAAGACAGATATCTACCCTGGTGGCCAGTGAACAGCAGGGAGACAAATCCTCTTCTGATTACAGGAAACTCACAGAGCCAGGCTGTCTAACACAGGCTGAAGCCATCAGTACCCACCATGGGATGCTAATCTCTCATGTAGGCATTCTGGCAAATGGAGTGGAAAACATTATACATATTGGCAGGTAGTCTCCAACAGTAAAGAAAAACTTCTAGTTGACATTTGTCATGTTTTGCCAATTCCAGCTTATGCTTTAAATGGACATGTCATCCATGGGAGTTTTATCTTTACTACTGACTCTTTTAAGATGCTAGACAAAGACCTGTTCTTTCCAGTATTTTCTCTTCTTAACCACCAACTACATGTAAATAGGACTGCTGTTCAGTGTCAGTTTATAGAATCAGCTGGGCTGCAGGGATAGAGTTCTGAGAGATGGGGCTCACAGCAAGACGCCAGGAGCAGCAGAACCTTGGGTCTGCATCAAGCATTTTTGATCCAAGTTTTCTGGGACTAGATTCAGGAAGCTAAAAGTCTAGAAATGAGGTATATATAACACTTCCAAGTTCTTCTGTGCACTTTATTTTTTGGAGAAGGTCAGCCTAGGCTTGCCTCAAACTTTCAACGCTCCTGCTTCAGTATCTTGAGTGCTTCCATTACAGATGTGTAATTTCCCATGGGAAAGCCTGTGTAGAGAGGGCTTGGACAACCTGTGTACCTCATGCCTGGCAGGAACATGTGTTGAGGTCCCTGGCCTGTGAACTGAGCCCCTTAACAAATGCCAAGCTATTCTCACAGTCAAGGCAAAAGCCAGTTTTGTGAGACAGTGTTTTATTGTGCTTTAGCTCCAGACTATTCAAAGTGAGAGACTAGCAAACATCCCATTCCTTTTTGGAAGAGACTTCACTGCCACAAAACTTCACTACACCACGCTAGGAGTCACCAAAGGAACCTAAAGTACAGAGAATCCTGCACACAGAAGTCTGCAAATGTAAGCACTGTAGCCAGGGTGCCTGACCAGGTTTGCCTAGGACTCCGTCCAAGGATAAATAGTCAGGGATGCCAAGGGAAGGGCACAGGATCTGTCTGCCTGTGCTGTGTCCTGTGGGGCTTTATCAGCCGGGGAAGAGGTGCTGATTCTAGTCTGCACAAAGGGATTTTGTAGTGGCCAGGGCTTCCCAGCAAGGCTCCCCTGGGGAGTTAGGAAGGTTCGTGCTGCCGCCATGATCAGTTCAGAAACAGTAGGAATGAACCCGAGACTGACACATTTCTACTCTTCCGACACCCAAGTTACTTTTCCCTTCAGCAACAAAAACCCTAGCTTGAGTTTAAAAGTAATTGGCTACCATTCATGTAATGTTCGCTATTTTCAACTGAAGCACTGTGCTAGGAATATTTTTAAGTTATTGTTCAGGTCATAGGAGTAGAACTGACAAAAAAATCACTTGGGAGTTATGTACACATACTCCTCAAATTTCCAAGTAATTTCTTCACAGGTGTCTTGTATTACCATAGGAACTTTTTTAAAAAAACCCTTCTGTGGATCAAAGATTCGTTTCAGGATCTCCACTAAGGCTGCCTTCAGTGACTACAGAAAGTTATACTGTAAGCTTCTGGCTTACTTAAGGACACTTCCTGACAAAAGATGATTACCATGTACTTCATGGATAACAGGTTGATACATTGAGCGGGTACAAGTAATTAACTATGGTTCTGTATGTTTAATATTTATAGATTGTAACATGTCTCTGTTATGTCTCATTGTCACAAATCATCAGTGCCTGGCTCCTTTTACAACCAACAACTAAACCTGAATGTCTGAAAGTATTTTGAATTAAACTATTTCTGAGTCTTCTGGAACTGACTTGTGCCAAGCAGATCTACTGGTGAAGAGTCAGTTACTGCCTATCTATCTATTCATATATTATCTACGACAAGGTTTCATGTAATCCAGGCTGTCCTCAAACCAATTCCTAATCTTCCTGTCTCTATTCCTAGAGTGCTGGGACTACAGACATGTGCTACTACAGTCAGTGTCTTTCTTTTTGTGTGTGTATGAATGCTCATGTGTGCAGGCTTGCCTGTGTGGAGATTAGAAGACAGCCTTGGTGTCAGTCCTTACCATCTGCCTTGCAACAGGATTTCTCTGCTGGCTTCATGCTAGCTGCCCTGTGAACTTCCAGGGATTTCCATCTTCCTACAGGAGCACAGAGATCACAGACATGTGCGCTGCTGCACCAGCTCTTCACTTGGGTTCTGGAGATCCAAACTCAGGTTGTTAGGCTTGCGCAAGCACTTTAATCACTGAGCCACCCTCTACCTGCAGCTCACCATGCCAATTTTTTTGTGGTGCTAGGGATCAGAATTCAGGGTCTATGAATGCTAGCTAAGCACTCTACCAACAGACCTACACAACAGTCTACAAAAGGGTCATCCTTTAATTTCTTGAGAGAATCAACTTTACTATACTTGCTCTTGTTTAATACTAATTTTAAGTCAGGAAATAGGTATGTCTTCCTGTTTAGATGTTCTGCAGACAGGCTCTGTAAAAGGGAGTTACATCTGTTCACTGAACTAGGTTATATCTACACTGTAATTGATTTTAAAATCATGTATATGCATGTAGGTATGCACACACAAGTGCCAGTGCTTGCAAAGGAGGCCAGAGGCATCGGATTCCCTGGAGCTGAAGTCACAGGTAGATGCTGAGAACTTAACTCCAGTCCTCTGCAAGAACAGCATGTGCTCCTACCTGCTGGGCCATCTCTCCAGTGCTCCATCTCACCTTCTTTTGAGGCAGGGTCTCATGTAGCTCAGCTGAACTTGAATTCATGGCAATCTTGCTGCCTCAGCCTCCCAAGTACTGGGATTACAAGCTTGAGCTACCATGCCCATCCTGCTTTTTAAACAGGTTGTATCTTTATCCAGATTTAGATATATCATTTATCTCAGCCCAGTGAGGTGTGATAGAAGGGAACATATCTGATGGTCTCCTACTTAATCTGCTTGGTCACTTGACCTTTGTATTTCAGATAAAAGGGAATGATTCAGGGACACAGGTAAAACACATGTGGTCTTTGAGAAACTGAGAATAGCAAGCGCTCCTTTAAGCTCTTTTTAGACTTTAGACTTTAATGAGCCCAAGGATGGTTCATCTTATTTGGTGTATCCTTTTGCTATAGCTCCAAATAACTAAAAAAGAAAAATACACTAGATATGTTTTATCGCCATGAATCTCCTAGCCCACTTTTTTTTTTTTTTGTATGTTGGGACAGATGCGGCATAACCTAATAACCATAAATGAGGACACCATTCCCATCAGGCACACAGAGGGCAGAACCAGACTAGGAAACTTTTAACACTATCTTGAGTGCCTTTACTTTCTCAGTGTGATGTTAGAAAATCTCATTGGACAGATCTATGTTAAAAAGCTGGGTGGCTGGGTGGTGGTGCACAGTGCACACCTTTAATCCCAGCACTCGAGAGGCAGAGGCAGGCAGATCTCTGAGTTCGAGGCTAGCCTGGTCTACAGAGTGAGTTCCAGGACAGCCAGGGCTACAACAGAGAAACCTTGTCTCCAGAAACCAAAAAAGGAAAAAAAAAACAAAACCAGAAAAAAAACAAACCCAAAACAACAAAAAAAAACCCCTGGGTCCTGGGCCAGTGAGATGGTTCAGGAGTAAAAAAGCAATTTCTGACAAGTCTGGTGACCTGAGTTCAATGAATGGAATCCACTATGGGAACAGAAAACCAACTCCCCAAAGTTGTCCTCTGACCTGTACACACACGCCATGGCATGCACATATGTGCCCACATGCACATAATACACACCTAATAACGATGACAATGATAGAAAGGCTGGGTCTTGTCAGCTAAGCCAGAACAGCATCAGTGGCAGTCTGAAAGGCCGCCAGGATGGCCTGCTCACAAGACCACTTCCTGAGTGTCATTCAGAGGCCTGATAAAGCAAATCTTGGAACTACCTGCTTATTCCTTTAATGAAGGCAATAAATGTGCAAATGAGGGAATTAATTTATTCTGAGGACCTGTTCCTTTGAGAAGATCATGAGAAAGGCTGGTGTGTGTTCCAGGTGTTTATCCTCAGACACCTGCCAGACGAAGTCAAGGGGCAATTCAGCTGACACACCAGCACTCCTCACAGTCCCAGGTTCAGCTTTATTTCCCAATACAAGTCCAATCTCTGGAACACTAAAAGGAACTGTTCCAAAGCTTAATTAAAACACAATTTACAAATAGTTAATATCTTCTGAAAAGCACCTCCAAGTTCAGAATGAAAAAAAATATGTACATAATATAATCAAATACCAGGCCAGCCTCAGCTCCCGTCAGGCCCGCACTCAGCAGTACTGGTCTCCTTAGGTTCTTCAGACTCTGAAGGGAGAAGACAGCACTCAGCATCCCATCCCAGAGCTATAACGGGAGCTAGCATTCAGGAGAGCCACCGCTGCCAGCCTCCTCGCCACATTCACAGCTGCGGAGAAGCTTGCATTAAGTCACCACTGCAGCCTTTTCACAAATGGGTCACAGCTATTAATTCTTAAAAAAGATGGAGAGACAACTGAAAGATGCCATGATGGAACCCACCACTTTGTATGCTAATTTCAAAAATGAAACAAAATCAATTCAGACAAGGGTTCTTAATGTTATCTTAAGGGAAAGGGTTGATTTTCCTTTTATTCACAAGTCTCCCACCCACAGAAACAGGGCACATACCTTCTGTCAAATCTACGAAGCTGTTTCCCGCGATGGGGGAAGGAACAGAAATCCCCATTGCTTTTCGGACTCCATGTATGCTTACAACATCACCTGGAGTCACTTGCTGTGTGAGTTCTTTAAGGTTATTGGTCACTTGTTCAGCTAGGAAAAAAGGGGAGTAAAAAAAAAAAGCTCAAGGTACCAAAGTGGTTCCTTTAAAGTAGGCATTTCCTCCTTTTTCTGTTTTTTTTGTTTTTGTTTTTAGAGACAGGATTTCTCTGTTGTAACTCTGGCTGTCCTGGAACTCACTCTGTAGACCAGGCTGGTCTCGAACTTATAAGAGATCCGCTTGCCTCTGCCTCCCAAGTGCTGGGATTGAAGGCATGTACCACCTTCATTTTCCACATTTCCAACATTTCCTTCTTTTTAAAGAGTCTTGCTGTGTAACCCTTGTTGGCCTTGGCTTCACAGCAATCCCCTTGCCTCAGCCCCCAAGGGGCTGGAATTTTAAATGTATGCCACTTTGATGTATAAATGCACATGCACGTGGAGGCTAAAAGTCAATTCCAGTTATCTTCAGTTACTTTCCGTCTTACTTTGTGAGACAAGGAAGGTCTCTCACTGAGCACTCACTTGGCTAGGCTGTCCAGTGAGCGCCAGGGATCTGCCTACTTCCACCCTCTCACTGAGTTAGAGATGCAGGCCACTGTACTGTCACACGCTAGGGATCTGAACTCAGACAAACACTTTGTTGACTGAGCCATCTACGTAGCCCCTAATAATTAAAAAAAAGGAAAAACTCTAAAGAACTGTACATGTAGAAATGCAAAAACACTACATTCATGGTGTGGTGTTCACTGCAGTTACTTTACAGTACTCCACTTGCTGGAAGCCCTTCTTTCAGGCACCCAGCCCCGCTCTGTGTCTCATCACTGGGACAAACATACCAAGGTACATTTCTCTGTAAGAAGGACCCAAGAGACAGATCATATTGGGAGGAGGCCTGGTGCTCAGCCGCTCATTCTGTGCCTCCTGGAGCTCCCTGAGCAATCTTGTAGTCTCGTCAAGCTTCCTCTGGAACACTTCAGCCTCTGTGTGGTAAGAAGACGACACTGAAGACAATAAAGGCAACCTGTGTTTGATCTGTGTCCCAGGCACTACTACGGTTAGCTTCTACTCCAAAGGAGACCAACAGTAGTACTAGATATGCTCTATTACTCTCTGAAACAAGTTGGCCAAGATTTTCCTGTAGCAAAAATTTAAGGAAAATAGTTCTGACATGGCAGCAAGTACAACTGCCTGTGTTGGACAGTTTACAGTGACCTGTGGTCCCAGACACTCACCTTCAGAGTCAAAGACTTCAGCTGGAGCACCAAAGTTTGTTACTGCTTGCAGTGCTGTGAGCCTGTCCTGACTGTTAGACTCCAAACGTCCTGTTGGCTCCATTTGTGTAATTTGCTTCAACAGAAAAAAAATTACTTGAGCTTGCTAAATCATGACAGTGCCAAGTAAAAATCAGTATGATATCTTGTGCTTATAAGCAAAGTTATTCCACCTAGTCACCTTATAGTCATAATTTTGATTATGTCTTCCAAGAACTCTTAATATGTTGTTCTCAAATATTGGCCTGAAAAGCGTCCATAAATCCACACTCCTCTGTAATGACAGGACATCTCATGCAGTTTGTATCATTTGATTCATATGGCAACCATTCTGAAGACGAAGTACTAAGAGCCTGCCACTGTCAGAACTGTTACGTGCCTTTGGTGATTATGGCATTACTTGTTTCAGAAAGTAAATGTTTCAGTCCACCCATTCCACACTTGCCACCTGCATCTTACAGATCTATAGATGAACAACTCTGCCTGGGTCTTCCTCAAGCCCCAAAGCTAGTCTTCACTAATATACGGGAGAACAAAGTCTTTTTTCCTTTTTAATAATTTCTATTTATGTGCATTGGTATTTAGTCTGCATGTATGTATGAGGGTTAGATGCAGATAGTTGTGAGCTGCCATGTGAGTGCTGGGAATTGAACCCAGGGTCCTCTGGAAGAGCAGCCAGTGCTCAACTGCTGAGCTATCTCTCTAGCCCGAAGAATAAAGTCCTAAGAGATTTATTTTTGGACTCATAAGACTCAGAGTTTCCATAACTTCAGCACAACTTTTTAGGAATGCATTAACCCAATTAACAAGTAACCATTTCAGTTCCATTTTTTCACTTAGGTTTTGACTGTACCCTAGCTGCAATCAATCTGACCACCTGAGTGCTTACTCGTGGTCTGAAGAGTGTGCAATGCAGAAAAAGTGTGTGATGTGATTCGCCATTTCAGCTCAGCAGTCTTCTCCTTACTGATTTTCTTGCACATTCTTTCAGTAAACACGAGATCTTGTCTGGATCCTCTTTCTCTGAAGATGGCATGGCTATCTAAATACCATCTATTTTATCTGGATCTCACATAATTTTTCCTTCAGTTAAAGTTTGTCTTGAGTCGGTCCTATTTTAAACACCCCTATATAGCCCGGTGTCCTCAAGTTGTGTGACTCACTGAGGTCTACCTTTGCCTCTACCATTTTACTGAGAATGTTCTGATCAAGGTTATGAATGACATCAGGCTTATCTGCAGCTTCCAATCTTGCCAAACATGCCCCATTTCTGCTAACCACCTTTTCCTGGGTTTCATATATTATTCAACTTTGAATTTCTCCAAGGTTCTATCCTTCAACCTTTTCCATGCCCTCTCTGTAGAGTCTCACTTGTATGGTTGAAACAAAATTAATTTTTTATCACACCTGTCAGATTCATATCACAGCCCAGTGTGGACTTCCAGGCCCATACCTCCAGTAATGTTCCAAATACACTTGTCAAAGTGGAAACTCTCTGGGCCTTTATTTCAAAAGTAGGGTCTTCTTCCCTGCACATGCTAACATGCTACAGGAGCTAATACTACCTACCTCACACACCAGGTCATGTCAACTTTTTATTACATCTTTCTTTTGTACTGCTGAGAAGTCTTTTCTTCTGGTGTACTGCCCAAGTTCAGATTTTCTTTCTTTATATTAATAGTTTAAGTTATTTTTCTGCTTAAGACAAATCCCACAGCTTTTTTTTTTTTTAAAAAAACAAAACAAAAAACCAGGGCCTCTTTATGTAGCCCCGAAGCCCTCCTGTCCTGGAACTTGCTATGTGGACCAGGCTGGCCTGGATCACAACGACCCGCCTGCCTCTGCCCCCTAAGTGCTGGGATTAAAGGCGCCGTCACTATGGTTGGCAAGCCCCACATCTTCAACAGTCCCTTTATCATTCATCACAGCAGCCCACCTTTACCTTCTAGGAACAAGTTTCAGCTTAACACCTCACAGGGGGCTGATCATTTGGTTTCCACCTAAACAGTCTATCTTGTCTTCCTCTTCTTGGGAACCCTGGTCAGCTGCTTTCTGAGCTCAGAGCATGTGCCCTGCCTGCCGGGAGAGCGAATGTATCTTCATCTTGCCAGCCCTGTTCTTGGCTCCTAAGAGCAGCAAGATCCCAGGCCTTGAGTGTGCACGCTGGGCAGTTTCACTGTGTAATGGCTTTGGGCTCCCTTCTTTAAATGTTTGCCTACTACATGAGCTACGTCTAAACTCCCCAAATTACTTCTTTTACTCAAGATGATATTTAACTGATATATCTTTTTATAAAAACAATCATTTTGTGTGGGTGTATGGGTACACTTGCTATGGCAATATGGTGTTTGGGAAGTCAGAGAATTTTTGTGAAGCCATTTATCTTCTTTCATCTTTATGTAGATTCCAAGGATTAAACTCTGTCCCCAGGCTTGTGTGACAAGTGTCTTCACCTGCTGAGTCATCTCACCAGGCCCAAGTAGTACTGTCATCTTAAAATAAACAAAGCCTAATCATTTAGGTCTCTTAACTTATTCTTTAGAGAGTAAAATGTAACCACCTCTGTTTCTCTTGCTGTGTCCATTGCTCTGGTCTGGCCTTCATCTTCAGGTGACAACTGTACAGATAAAGGAAAACCTTCTTTATGCAAATAGTAAATTCAAATATCAAGGTAAATAGAAAACTGTTAACTTTGTGGCAAGAGAAAAGAAGTGTATGGGATTATAAGAATATACACATACACATATGTACTTTAAATGATTTAATTTTACGTGAATTGGTGTTTTGCCTGCATGTATGTCAGTGTAAGGGTGTTGAATCACTTGGAGCTGGAGTTACAGACAGTTGTGAGCTGCCATGTGGATGCTGGGAATTGAACCCAGGACCTCTGAAAGAGCAACCACTGCTCTTAACCACTGAGCCATCTCTCCAGCCACAAGAATATATTCTTTAAACCAAAATGAATTAATGTAATTATTAGCATCCTGAGACTTTGTGAGCTGCTAGTGATGCTAAGATCCATGCCCGATTAGAAAGAAGTTATATGAAGCCAAATGTGATGGTACATGCCTATAAACTAGCAAACTGGAGGCTGAGGAAGAAGCATCATGAGTTTGAGGCTAGCACGGACTGCACGGACCCTGCCTCTAAAAATTTTTTTAAAAAAATTATTATATATTTAAGAAGATATTTGGTAAATAGTGTATAAAAACCTAGAAAGTCTTTTCAACACTTGGAGTCTTTGACAAGGAGATAGGAAGAGATTAATAGGCATTAAAGAAGCAATATTTTCTGACAGTAGAGGCTTACTGTAGATTTAGCCCATTTCCGATCTCTAAAAATTATAAGCCATATATTCTTTATATGTATAACTCTTTCTTTGTAGGATAAATTCTAAGAAGAGAAACTGCTAGATCAAAAGGCAGAAAGACCATATTTTAAATATATCCTTACAGCCACCAAATCAAAGCAGTTCCATTTTAGTTAACTACTAATTATAATTAGCTGAGGGAAAGAATTAAGGACACTTATTTTCAACAGGTGAAGAGGTTAGTACTTTTTAGGTTCAATAAGGAAAGTAGTTCATGTGGTAGGATTTTGTAGCAGAAGCCATTGAATTTGAGGCACTGATTCTACTTGCTAAGTCACCCAAGGAACTGTCATCATATGTGCAGACAGGGGATAAGGCACCGGGGTCATAGCCACCATTAAAAGTTAAGGCTTTCAAGGCTGCCTAAAAGCACTTATTTTCTTGCAGAGGGCCTGGGTCTGATCACCAGCATTCACATGGTGGCTCACAATCATCTGTAACTCCAGTTCCAGGGGATCCAACAGGTATGCATGTGGTGCACATGCACGCAGGCAGGCAAAACACACTCATACACATAAAAATAAATAAATCTAAATAAAATAAAAAAAGACACCTTCCAAGACTCCTTTAACTTGGTGTTCGAACAATCTAGAGATAAACATTCCTTTATATCTGTGGGCATGTTTGCTGGTTCTAGTCTCTAAGTCAGAAATGAATGGCTCCAGATTATAAACTGTCTGGAACTGAACTGGAGAGTTCACAGGTATTGATATGAGAAGCAATGGGGAGGTTTTCCTTTCTGAGGCTACTAGTGTGGTGCTATTGCTGCACAGCAAGGAAATGCACACTCCCCACCCTGTCAGCCAGCTTCATTCCCAGCTCAGGAACAAGACTCCTTTTTCCTTTCATTAGGCTCCACAGCACCTGCTGACATCTGAACTCTACTTCTGAGTCTTACCAAAATTAGCAGAGAATGGCCATGTTCTAGCTCTCCCGGATCCCTGTAGCTGACTTATTCCTTTCCTCTCGTTGTCTTCCACCCATAGCCTCCACCCACGGCAGGCTGTCCTTTCAGAGGAATAGAGTTCAGCTGTCCCACTGGTTAATCCCTGGTCTCACAGCATTGAATATCTAGTGCTTCAAAGCCATTTATAAACTGCCTGCTTCTTTAGTAGCGAGCTTACCATGTCTAAATCCTGTAGGGTCCTGGAATGTCCTCCTTTTGTTAGAACATCCAGTAAACTATCTGCCATAACATACGGGTAATCTTGGCATGTGGCCAAAAACTCAGGGATGCTGAAAGAAAAGTTGGGAAAATCACTTCTATAGTAGTGTCTATGACTTAGTTCCCTACCACAGCCAACTCTTCCCATTAGGTGCCCCTGGTTTATATACCACACTATAAAACATTCTGTTCATGAACAACATTGCATCTACATACTTATCAGTGATTGACTTACTATCATTAAAGAAATAACATAAAAAAAACAAAATAAAAGTGAAATGTTCCTGAGAATCCTCTGAAGAAAACAGAGACTTCAGCAATGGGACCCTTGCTAGTCCCCCTTAATAATTTCAGTCATCTCAGGATTTTCATATATACAAACCCCTCAAAATTCACACCCTTGTTTGCATAAACAGGTATCACAAGCTTAAAATACCCCAAACTGAAATGTCAGCTACTTACCCCAATTGGTGTTCTAAAATCACCCTCCTTTTAGTAAACTGCAAGTCTGAAAACCCTGATATCATCCTGGCTTCTTTTACTCTTCAGTTAAAAACCAGCAACTGACTAATTACTAAGCCTTCTCAACACAACAATGGCTGCCTCCCTGGTCTATCACTCATGTTCTGGTTTCTGCTGCTTTAGCCCATGCTTTGTACAGTTGCTAACGTGGTCATTTTGGAATCATAAGCCAGATTGGGTCACTATTCTGTGTGCCACCAACAAGCTTCTGATCCACTGAGAACACCAACCACAGCAATCTCCACCATGGTGACCCTTGTGTCTACTCCTGTCCCCTTCACCTGTCTGTTCCTTACAGCTTTTCCTGATGCTCTTGGCTGGGTCATGCAAGCTCTCAGTTCAGATGCCTGGCTTAGCTACTTCAGGGCCAGGGAGCCCTTCTTCTAGAGAAGAACAACGCCAGTTTCCTCTCCTGTCACTTTCTCGACTCCAGTGCCACCTCTCCCTGTGCCACTTTGTCTTCCTCCAAAGCTTTGACAGGAGAGCATGGTTCTGTTATGGAATCCTCAGTCTGGAACAATGTTTGGCACATGGTGGGCACACACTGCTGATTTTGTGGGTTGCCTCAATGAGTAATCTAGAAAGAATGTGTCCTATTTCATCCAGTCTAAGGATAAGAACTGCTCAGTCTGAAACCACAGCCGGTCTCTAACTTAGGGACCCATCTGGAAACACAACACAATCACACACACTAACATGTGAATGATAGTTAACCTGCCCCCAAATACAAATGAACGAAACCCTAAACAACAAAACCTCAAAACCAGGGAACTGGTTAATCAGTTGGATTAAATTCTTGAACACAATAAAAGTTAAGAAGGTACCAGTGCCAAGAAGGGAAGATTCAGATTCAATGTCCCATCCTGAGCCACAGTCTTGGTAAACTGGGACAGTATCTCATTAAACTGATCAAGATACAAACTGACCAACTGAGCCATGTAAAAGGAATGGCTGGGAGAGTAACTACAGTGATCTGGCTGGTACTTGATGTCAAACTGTCCTATATGTGAGTTGCTTTAGAAACTAAGCCATCATCACGTCCTATATTTCATGGCTTAAGGAAAGTGCTTTGTGGGTTCCTAAACTGATCAAGTCTGAAACATAACTGACACGTAAAGTTTTATAGCAGAGCAGGTTCTGAGGTAAGAAGCTCCAGAATTTGAGTGTCAGGAACATCTTAAAAAGGTTTTACTGGGACTGGAGAATTGGCTCAGCAGTAAAGAATATGTTGCTCTTGCAGAAATCTTGGATTTGACCCACATGGAAGCTGACAACTGTCTGTAACTCCAGTCCCAGGGGATCCAACACCTTCTTCTGACCAACTCCAGCATCAGGCACACATGTGATGCATAGACATACATACAGGCAAAACACTCATACACATAATAGTAATAAATAAATCTAAAAAGAAAAGGTATTTCTATTAGAAAATACTACAAAGACCAATATCAGGAAGATATGTTATCTCTAAAAGGTTTCTTAACACATTTTCTATCATTTGGATAACTTTGTAAGTCTATTTACAAAACACATATTGTACATTAATATTTCAGAAAAAAAGCACATTTAGAGTATTAACTGGTGGCTTACCTGAAACTGTTTGGAAGGTCAGAGTCTTCCCCATATGTTGAATAGATTAAATCAGAATCATCTTTGCTGATATTGGCAAATGTAGAGTCATAATGCGGGGCATAAGAACTATAAGGTCCATAATTCAAGTATAGCACTGTTAAAAAAATGAAATACTATAGTATCATTTAAAATTGTCACTGCATCTTTTGCCTTTATTAAAAGACAGTACTCTGTAACTTCACTGACTTGTATAGACGTCTAAGGGATATTCCCAACAGGTACAGCCATCCCTCAGCATATCTGGGGACTGATTGTAGCCTCTACCCCCACAGATACAATATCTGCCTGGAACCTACACATGTCCTCCATTATACATCAAATCATACTTAGGAAACTTGTAGAATCCAATGTGATATTAGTAACTCTTTCATTGTCTGATTAGAAAAGTCCATGTCATTCTGTCCTGTTCCTTACCTATTTGGATACATATGTTGGGGTTGGATATAAAGGGCCACTTGCACCGCAGAGCATCAACACAAATGAATTATTAACACAAAAGAGGAAAGAAGAACCTCTGCATACTAATTTTTCAGTTTTTTTTAAGCTGATGATGAATTGCTATTGCAAAAAATACTATCAAGAAAGCCAGTGAATAATAAATGAAATGAAATGAAAGCAATAAATAGGCTTTCTTTTCCTAACTCCCTGAAACAGGTAGGAACCTCACCTGGCGTTACTCTGTTCCTTTTATCCTCTTTGAACCCTTGCAGGGTGTTCACTCCAGACTGCAGTCTTCCAGTCGTCATCCCCAGTCTTACAGGGCAGTAGCCTGGCTCTAAGACAGAAAACCCAGCACACTGAAGGAGGCACACACGGCAGTGATCCACAGAGATGTTATCTATGCGATGTGAAGGAGGTTGGGCAGATTTTACGCTACCTATTTCTAAGCTAAGGAAATCTGAACTCAGAAAGGAATGTGGCTCAGACCAAAAACATAGTCCTCTTCATCATACTCCATTGCCTTGTGGAACTCTTTACCATCATGTTATACTTCACCTAAAAGTAAGATTTTTATTAAAAATAGCTTCCTCAGCTCGGTGGCAGCAGCACACACCTTTAATCCTAGCACTCTAGAGGCAGAGGCAGGTGGATTTCTGTGAGTTCCAGGACAGCCAGAGTTATAACAGAGAAACCCTGCCTTAAAAAAACCCAAAAACCAAAACCAACCAACCAACCAATAAAAGCTTCCTTAACAGACTGATATGCAACTATATCCCCAACACTAAGAAAGCTGGGACTTTTTGAGATAGATCTCATGTAGTCCAGGCTGGCCTTAACTTGCTGTACAGCCAAGGATGACCTTAAAACTCTTTATTTTCTGCCTCTATATTCCACACGCTAGGATTAGAGACATTTGTCACCACCCCTAATTTCTATGTGTTGGGGATGGCTTTGCTCGTGCCAGACAAGTATTCTACTCCATCAACTGAGGCAGCCTTATTACTGGTCATTGAATGTAGGCACATCCTTTTCCATCTCCAAATATATCAAGCTATTCCTTTGATTCAAGGTTTCTCATCAAGGGTCCCACTTGTATTCCCTGACCCCTTAACTCAGTGGTTCTCAACCTGTGGTTGTGACCTCTTTGGGGGTCAAATGATCCATTCATAAGGGTCGCCTAAGACCATCTGCATATCAGATATTTACATTACAATTCATAACAGGAGCAAAATTACAGTTATGAAGTAGCAATGAAAATAATTTTATGGTTGGGCATCACAACATAAAGAACTGTATTAAAGGGTTGTAGTATTAGGAAGGTTGAGAAGAGTAGCTCACTTAGGACATCAACCTAAACATCATCTCCTTAAGGAAGCCCTCCCTTCCTATCAAATGCTAGGCAGACACACCCTCTCTCAGATACAATTATGGCTGAGCTGGTCCTCTGTGGCACTTATGATTGCAGACAGGTACTTAAGGAATACTCAATTCATGGCAGACATCCCTTTCTGTGATGTTTCATGTGTCCTTACTTCCCTACCCCACGAGGTGTTAGGGTTAGGGACTTGTCTCATTTGCTTCCATTCATATGCCTTACTTATGTTGGATTCCAAAGACAGCGACTTGCCCACAGCAAACAATGACTACTGGACATTACTCCCCAAGTGTAGGAATTCTGTTACTATCGATTTCTACTTTCCTATTAGGTTTCTCATGACAGTATGAAAATGCACTGTTTATTGGACAAATTAACATAAGTAGAAGCCAAGCTAGTTGTTACCATGAAACACACAGTACCCAGACAAGTTCTTAGTGGTTAATAGTTGGATTTATCAGTATTCGGGTTGCTTTAAAACATGAACCTTGTGTTAATGGTTTGGACATAAAGTGCTGCTCAAAAAAGCTATACTGAAAGGTTGTGCATATCTACTCTGGGAAGTTCTAGAAACTTTAGAAAGTAGGTCACTGAAGGCTAAGTCCTTGGGAAGATCTTGTCCGTGTCTCCTGTCCCCCATTAAGTGAGTACCTGATATTGTGTGTACCCATCATCTGTCTTATCTCAGCAGCTCAGAATCAGTGGAGCCAAGAACTACAGACAGAACCTTCTCTAACAGTGTACCCAAGTAAGAAGAAGTAATTTTATCTGTCGAGAGCAAAGTCTTACTAATATACGAGTTTACTGCCCTTTGCAAATAGTACCAGGTTCACATAGAGTCTTAAACTGTGATCCTACCTCCTACAATTGGATCCACAGGATGGAGAAGTCCCAATGTTGTTGTTCCATCTGGTTTTCTTCTTTCAAATTCACACTGAAATGACCAAAGTAGTCAGGTGAAATTATGTTTAGCACATTCTATATATACGGAACACTAGTCATCAAACAAAAACCATAGGCTATCATCACTAAATTCAGAACATTGATTTTCACAGCCATCTGTCGGTGTCTACAGGTACTGATGGGCTAGAGAAATGGGAAATGAGGAAATCTAATTTTGAAAAGCTGTGCGGGCCATTAGTTCTCTCAAACTACCAATAGAGTTGACCGCAGACTCACAAACTGATGGAGGTAGGGGAAAGAGAACTTACTCAAAGCCATGCATGAATCTACTCGGCTGTAAAACCAGTGTAATTAATAGTTTAAGTTCAAAAGACCAGAATGTAAGTTGCTAAAATAAAGTCTGCTGCCAGGCATGGTAATGCATACCTGCAATTCCAGCATGATGAGAGGCTGAGACAATCAGATTATGACTCAAGGCCAGTCTGGGCTACCTAGTGACGCATTATCTTAAATTGCAATGGAAAGTTTGTTATATTCTCTTTCTCTCCCTTTCTCTCTCTCTGACTCTTCTGTGTATATCGCAGTGATGGACAACTCTATGGCAGATATAATTAAAAGTAATCAAAAAGAAATAAAAAAAGCTACTGGGTGACAAGCCAGTGGTTGGAGGGAAGGAGGTCTCTCACCTGACTGTTTGCCAGGCGCCGAGTAAGCTTGCCCCCTGACTCCTGGACAACACGCTCAATCTGCTCATACTCTCTTTCTGAGTTGCTGCTTCTCCATTTGTCTTCAAGCACATCTTTATCTTTCCTGAAACACATACCAATACGAAGTTAAAAAGAAGTGTCTAAATGAGAAAGAGGAAAAATATTAAAAGGCATCCCAAAGATGAATTAAAGTGGAAACACTTCCCCTACAGTCAGCAACTAAAATATCATACTCACCAGTGACATGGCAAAGGGTTCTAGTGTTACTTACTTACACATTTTTTCTGGGTACGGTCATGAAAATAAATTTTAATTCAGATATTATTTTGAAGAGGAAGTATAAAATTCAAGTTAAACTCCCTTTGCATTATTAGAACAGAAATCCCATCTGGGAATTCTAACTTTATGGATGAGTGGCAGTGACATGCTGGGTAGTCAGTGGTGTGAGTGGGCAGCACAGTGTCCAGCCCTGCCAGAAGCCTGCCCAGACATCAGGACCAACAGCTCTTCGTGGAAAACACATGTATATTTGCAACTGTTCTGCAAGTTGTTTGGTCAATTCTATATGGTGTTCTATAGTGCTATGTACCACATGGGAGTATCAGACTATCAAAACGGACTTTTATGTCAAGAAAGGCAGCATTGACACATGGGTACATGGGTTTTTCCAAGTCAAAATTCCCATCTTGCAAGAAAAAAAAAAAAAAAAGAGTTTAACCTTCATATTCCAAAATGCATTACTTTTTATTGTCCTTAGTGGGGCTTTTGAAGGCTTGTGTTTCAGCATCTCCAGAGTCTTCTCTCTCTCGTTGCCAGCAGCCACTGTCCTCCCCACTTTGAGAGGCATCTGTTCTATCTTTCTGCTTCCGAGTTTTCTGCAAGTCTGCCATGAAGTCTATACTTTGCTTCAGGCTCTGAATTCTCTCCTAAAAATATTCAAAAATATTGTGTGACTACCACTGAGCAATGCATTTTCTGCCACGAGAGTCTGCACTTATTATTAAGAAGAGAAGAAATACAGTGTAAGTACACAAAAGGAGCCAGGACAATACAGTCCATTTAATTCAGATCACTTAATTTCCAAGAGGAGGCTTTACAACTATACTGTTATCAAGAAAAAGTTAACAGGAGACAAGTATGAGGGACTAAGAATTCAGACAGGCTGAAAGCTAAGGATGACTGAGGATTTAAAATCTGGAACACCTGAAGGACCTTTAATATTCCAGAATCCTATACTGATCACCAATGATTAGCATTTTGCTGTGTGAAAACAACGTGCGTTTGGGGAAAATAAGTAGTTGCTAACATACTCTCTTTTTCATAGTTCATAATGGTCTTACTAACCAGAAAAAACTTGGCTCCTATTTTGTGAAGCATATGCTTAATTTTCCACTACAATAATGTGCTATGAAAATTTCATCTGTTAAGGGTTTGAGTTTCTGGGTATATTTTAAAGGGGACTAATTTGTTCCTATTTACTATTCTGCCTTTTAACTCTAATTAAGAGTTCCCACTAGATAAACCAGAAGCACAACTCCTGAGCACTTGGAATAAGAGACTAGAAAAGACTAGAAGTCAAATAACATGGCCCAGAAATGAATGACTCCTTAAGGCTACAGAAATAATGCCCAACCCCCAGGCCTTTTCTCATTGCACGAGTGGTACAGACGATGAGAGATATCCAAGAGTATGATTCCTGCTGTTTTTTTACCGGATATTTTTGTTTTTTTTGAGCCAAGATCTCACATAATTCAGAGTGGCCCTAAACTTATCATGTAGTTGAAGATGCTCTTGGTCATCTTGCCTCTCCCACCCTCCCATTTATGAGGTACTAGGGAATGAACCTAGGGCTTCATGCATGCTTTGGGGAAAAAAACAAATAACAAAACTTAGCCAACTGAGCTGTCTCCAGTTCCTTTACTTGGCTTTTAAAGTAATTGTGAAACTATGAAGTGAGGTATCAGACTATAAATGAAGACACAATAGAGGCCAAGTACAAACATTCTCTGTCTTCTGGAGAGCAGCAGTGCCAGCAGTTATCATTTCAACTCTTTCTTCTGAGCATGGTGTATTTTTAGCAAACTGACTGCATACTCAATATCTGGCAAATAATTTAATAAATGATTTACTAGTAAAGTATGAGCATTTGTCCTCCATATCATTATAGTCTTTAGAATGCTTTCTAAAAGTTACAATGTATAATAGTTATTTAACTAAAAACATATGACTAGACATTTAGACGCTCAAATTTCCACTAAACATTGTTAATAAACCTCTCTAGGAGCCTCTTATTTATTCCTTCAGGGCAAATTCCTACAGTGGAGGGTGAAGGGATACTTACTGCCAAACTATCTTCCAAAAAGACTTTATCAGTTTGCCCTTGTTAATATTCCAGTCTCTCTGAATCAATGCCAAACTTAACAGTATCATCAAAACAAAAACAAAACCAATTCCACTCAGTATGCTTTTTAAAAATGTGCCGTTTTATTCCATACTTCTGAACAGTAGTGAATTTGGCTATTCATTGTTCATATCACTTAGATTACATCACTTAGGTTACTGGCAATAGGCTGATACTGTAGCCACTTAATAAATGGCTAGACAAACAGTCTTAGAGCACAAAATCCTAAGTAATTTTAAAATTCCAATTCCTTAATTTTGTAAACAAAATAAAATGAAAACACTTAGGGATACTGTTAAAAATAATGTGCATAATACTAAAGTATAAATAATTTTTTTTCTAAATTTGGAAATGTCACGGGAAAAAGTTTAATTTTACTTTGAAAGCAATGCACTGTCTTTTTTTTATAATTCATGTCTCCATATAAGCATACTGTTTAATATAGCCTTCCTCCCTTCCAAGGCAGACTCACTAAATTCTGGGCTCTAGACACCTTCTGCCTTAGAGTTCTAACACTTGATGGAGTGCTTTTCTCTGTACCAGACAACTTTTGAGTTAAGCACCAACCCCATCTACAGGAGGAATGCTGAGAAAGGCTGAACAGCCAGGCAATCCAGCTTCTAAACAGCAGGAATATGACTACACACTTCACTAGTCTGATTCCAAGCCACCGCACTACAAATACTGCTACGTGTACCAGTATGTAGCATTCTACTCAAGTATTTACGATGACCTTGCCCCATACTAGTCCATACTCCTGATCCTCCTACTTCCACCTCCCACGTGTTGAGATTATACCCCCACGCCTGGCCATCAGTTCTTTCTGTATAAAAATAACACATGTATTAATATTTAGGTGTAATGGAAAAAGTGACTACTGTTACCATTTTGCAGTGAGTACTCATAAGATCTGTCTGAAAAGATACCATTCATGGAAAAGTGTGTAGACTCTCTTGGTATTCAGAACATCTAAACCTAAAGACTTATAAAGCACTGTTGTAAGGATCCCCTCCATCTAGAGTGGAAATCAAAAGGAAGTTGAAACACAGGAAGGTTACAGCTCCAAGACATCTTAAAAAAGACAAGGAGAGAGAAGGGAACAGAGACAAGCTGATCTTCCTGTTCTTAGTAAGATTTTACAAGACACTGAAATCTTTTGTTTGTTATGCTGACTACACTATTTAGAGAAAATAGTGGCATATCAGAATTGATTAAAAGAACAAAACACCACTCATTTTTCCTTGAAAATCCATTACCCACTGGGTGTGGTGGCACACACCTTTAATCCTAGCACATGGGAGGCAGAGGCAGGCAGGCAGATCTCTGTGAATTCAAAGCCATCCTAGTCTACACAGCAAGTTCCAGGACAGCCAGAACTACATAGATTCTGTCACAAAACAAAAAACACATAACACTCTATCTTCTTCATCCTCTCCCCCTCTCCCATACTTATTTTAAGTGAATAAAGACTATATTTATTCTATGTACTTTTATAACAAGCAATTTTTTTTTAAAAACTGTGAATATAGCTTTATTCTAGATTCTGAGAGTTTTTCTGCAAGAAAAGAAACACATTTTATATTCACAAATTTTGCTAAACATAGGTGAGTGGGAACTGGGAACCAATATTGTCTAAACATTAAGGAGTGCAAGAATAATCATCAATTCAAATGTTTTCCTTTTCCTAGGTAAGTTGATCCAAGAATTTCTCAGAGCCAAGCACATAGACACCTAGACATATGCATACCAAAGCTTTTCTTCAAGTGTAGAAATTTAACACAGGTGATCAGACATTTCAGAAGACTTGAGTCCATATGACTAATTTTTGCCATCTTTTATTGCCCCAAGCCTGAGCTTAAGGTCTTCATTCTGATTCCTTTCTCCTTCTACCCATGTTTATGTTGTACTGAAACTCATTTCTTCTTTGTATAATCCCTTCCCCATCTGGCCATTTTCTAGTCTCTTCCCTATTTTAGCTCTTAACTGGAATTGGAACAGTCACGTTAGGAGTCACTTTGGAAATTGCAGATTAAGGCCTCCTCCCCTTTTTATATGGGTAAGACTGATAAACTTTGCTGCCACAATCTATGTGCAGCACAGTTTAAACTCTCTCCTGCAGCTTGATGATGGTTTACATTCTTTATTATGCACTATCACCCTTCAAAGAAGAGATTGCTCTCATAGAAACAAAGCTTTGAAAAGTTCCAAGTTATTTCTAATTTGTATATTTGGTTTCTTATGACTACGAGCCCTGTATGTCACTAGGAAGTGCAGGGCTGACCAGAACGCTAGATTCCATCACTAAGGGAAAGAGCACTTTTCTCCTAAAAGGCCTCATTCTTTATCCAATTTTATTCTGAAATTCAGGCTGTTTCTCCCACAACAAAATAAGTCTGTCAACAGCTTTTAGGGAAATAATTACAAGGAGGGGCTAGGGATGTAGCTCAGCTGATAAGAGTGAAGCCCCAAGTTCGAGTTCCGGCACTGAATAAAACAGTGGTGGCACATGCCTATATCTCAGTGCTTAGGAGGTAAGGCAGGAGGATCGTCATCCTTGGCTAAATGGTTTATTCAAGGCTAGTCTTGGCTACATGAAATCTTGTCTCAAAAAAAAAAAGTGAGTCGAGGCCAGCCTGACACCATGTCTTGAAAAACCAAAAAGAAAAAAAAAAAGAAAAGAAAAACAAAAAGAAGAAAGGCTGGGTGGTGGTGGTGCATGCCTTTGATCCTAGTATTTAGGAGGCATGGGCAAATCGATTTCTGAGTTCAAGGCTAGTAGCCTAGTCTATAGCGCGAGTTCCAGGACAGCCAGAGTTACACAGAGAAATTGTCTTTAAAAAAAAATGCTGGTGGGATGGATTGGCAGGTTAGGCACTTGCCTTCAAGCCTTAAAACTTTAATCTTCATAATCCATCAATCAAAATAAAGTTGACTCTCTACCAGCTATCCTTAGACTTTCATACACATGCTGTGGTATGTGGGTGAACAGGTTCGTGTGTACACAAACACATTTCTCAGTACTTTAATATGGTTTGCCAATGAGGAAAGTGTCTCTTTAGCAAATATAGAGATTTTATAGTATTTATTGTGATAGTTTCTTTACCTGACTAAGAATTTTCATTCCTGAGTGCAACAGCTTCTTTGCAGCTTTATAGTAAATGGTCTCTGGCTTGTTGTAAATCATTGCATTAGTACACATTAGCTTGAAGTTTTCCTACAAAGAGAATATTAAGAGAAAAAATGCATTAGAAGAAAACTCTTATTTCTTTGTCTGAAATCATATAGGCCCTGTAAAAACTGGAAACAAAAAACCAAAAAAACAAAATCAAAAGAAGATATTTTTTGTTGTCATTTATTAAATAACAATTACAGCAATTTAAGACCAACAAAATGAACATTTATAAATTTGTTTCTAAATTCTTAAGCATTTTAGTATCTATGTATTAACTTTCAATCTAGAATGTAAACGTAAAAAGTTTTTTCAGTTTAATCATATACACACAAAATTTGAAGAAAATATTTCTATCTTAAATTTAATAAGTTTAATAAGTTTCTATTTATGAGTTAAATATTTCATTTCAAATTTTAATTAAAAACTAGGACCAGAGTTAAATTACAACATTTTTTTCCCTGCCAAACCCAAATAAACTGAGTAAAAACATTAAAATATTTATACTATTTTCAAGCATGAGCCTGCACTGTTTTCCTGGGTAAGAAATTTTCACATCTGTAAGCATGTGTGATCACGCCACTGCCTTTCTGTTAAAAAAGGAGGGAACTAACTAGAAAGAAACACCCCACAAACCTCCAAATCCCAAAGAAAAACACTCAAATCTCACTGTTTAGCAGTGATGACAGTTTAGAACACTTAAATGTATAAGCAGACAGATTCAAAGTCCATAATAAATTTGTTATCAAGTTAAAATCAGATGGAAGTATATATGGACACTCAGCTCTGGTCAAGGATTTTGCTAAATTTTGGACCTCTCAGAATCTTTTATCATTACAGACAAATGTAAGTAAGGTCAGACATTAGACTGTTATGTAGACTCAATAAATGACCACTTGGCTATAAACAGAACAATGAGTTTATGAATTGGCAGGAGATCATGTTAATAATTCTACATCTTGTCTGTTAAAGTAATTTATTTTATTTTTTTTGTGGTGCTGGGGCTTAAACTCAGGAACCAGCTATATCCCCAGCCCAAGGTGACATTCACATTTCTTAAATTTTAGCTGCCATGTGGTAAGTTGGCATCAATGCACTTTGTGATGGCATCTGGTGACTCAAAAAGCTGAATATTTTTGCACACTTATTTTTCCTGTGGAAAACTCCAGAAGGCTAAAATACCCTATTTCAAGTGTTGAAAGTCTTGACTTACTTAAACATATCCAGGGAACAAACTTCTACTCCCTCTTGTGACCACAGGCTGGCCTTGAACTCGAGATCTGTCTCCCTAATACCGGGATTAAAGGTATGCACCACTATGCCGGGTAACTAAACATATTTTTTTAAATCACCTTTATTTACCTATTTTGTGTGTGCCTGTGTGTGCACATGTGCTCACTCAAGCACCACCACCCACTGTGGCACTCAAAGGACAACTCTGTGGAGTTGGTCTCTCCTTCCATCTTGTTGGTCCTGGGAATCTAAAGCAGACTTGACACAATTTTCTCTTTTACATAGGATCCAAGAGTTTGACTCTCAGTTTAAATGCTTTATGCTTTAGTCTACTTCTCTAATTAAAACCTAAGGAGCCAGACCTGGTGGCACACATTTATAATCCTAGTCCTTGGAAAGCGTAGGCAGGAAGATGTTTAGCCCAGGCTGGGCTAAACAAGACCCTATCATAAAACAAAATAAAACTACTAACCACAATTACCTTTAGTTCTTCTATGGACTGGTAGTCATTATTCTTGATCTTTTCTTTCATGGTACTAAAGTCCATTGGGTGTTTAATTATCATGGAGTAGCCAGGAGCAATAAAATCCGTCACAGGAAATGAAAAGAAAGCACTTGGGTCTTTTCTGTGTAGACATGTAAAAGGTAATGTTATATTTTATTTTTACCACAACTTACTGGTACAGAAGCAGAAGTCAGAAAAAAAACACACATAGAAAAATATGTACATGCTTTTCATTGAAAAGCTTGAAGAATGATTTCAAGACCGACTAATAACACTTTAAATATCAGTACTTTTAAGACACAGAACCTCTTTTAGAGTAGCCTGATTAACAGCACATTCTATGAGTAATCTAGACTAACTGTCCAGTGACTTAGTCTGGCATAACTATGAATACACTACTGAAATCTTTCTTTCTGGTTCTGTACTCAATAGGTGTGCATTCCCAGTCCATAAATGCCTATGTTCTCAATGAATTAACATTTCTATTGTGCACCCGTGGTGCCCCACCTCTACCCCCAATGAAGACATTTAAGTTCCTCTTGGATTGTGGTGGGAACTGATGGAATGTGGGACACAGCTGGGACTGGGTGTAAGGACAGGGACAGAAACTGGCAGAGGGACTGGTCCTCTTCTCTGCTCCCTTCCCCCAGACCCTAACAACCTGCCCGGCCTCACTCTAACCAGAGTCCCTCTGGCTGTTCCAGTGTCCCCTCCAGACAGACACCCATCTGGAGGAGTGGCCTTGGGAAGTTAGCTGTCTGTGTGACTCTCCTGTGCTGTCAGCCTTTGGTGTCTCTGAAGCCTTAGCCTCTAGGACCTAGCCTGTCTATTCCACCATCTGCAGGTGTTCAGGACTGAAGAGGTCAGAGTGTACAGCATTAGAGACAAATATGGGAGGAAACCCTAACCTAACAAGGATGATTAACATGTGAACACAGTGCCTTCAGGGGCTTTAAATTGCCTCTTGTCCCAAAGTATCTCACCACAGAGCAGGGCTTATGAATGCACTGGAAGGAGTACTATTTATTTTTTCCTTCTCTCTTTTTTTTCTTCCTGAGACAGGGTTTCTCTGTTGTTAACTATGGCTGTCCTGGAACTTACTCTGCAGACTAGGCTGGCCTTGAACTCAAAGATTATCTGCCTGCCTCTGCCTCTTAAAGGTGTATGGGATTAAAGGTATATGCCACCATTGCCCATTATGGATACAAATAAGAACCTTTATGTTATTTAAAAAAAAAAAAAAAAAAAAAAAAAAAAAAAAAAAAAAGCTTTCTTGGGCGGGGGTGCTAAGGCTGAGTTCAATTCCCAGGACCAACATGGTTGAAGGAGAATTAACTCCTAAAAGTTGTCCTTTGACATTCACACGTGTTATAGCAAGCACATGTCTGCCCATGCAGACACAGACACAGACAAATGTAATAAAAATGTTTTAAAGGACCCAATGCTTTCTATCACACATTTGTCCTAAACTCCAGCTGTATACTAGAATATGAGCTTTCAAAAAATTAAGTAGTAGGATAGGGAAGACTCATCCCAACCTCAGTGTATTAAGACCCTTTTAAAGAACAAGGGCACCAGTGATTGGTGTAGCCAGAGTTCAATATGATATTGGTGTTTGAGTTCACGGCACTAATATTTTTAATATTGCCAGGGTTGAGTATCCATGCTCTACATGCCAGTTTCTTAAACTGCAGGGTATGACTCCACATGGCATTACATAACTGTGAATGGGGGAAAGTGTTAAGAAAAATTTGGCAATAGGGAAAGGTTTCTAAAGGTACAACCAAAAATTAACTCAAAACAAACTGTTATAAATCCAAGGTGCTTCTGTCAGCACTTCCTGTCATGACTTCACCACAGCCTTGGCCTTGGACACACATGTGCAGTATGCATGCGATTGTGCCATATGATGCCCACAAATGCCGTCTAAAACACTATGGCTCAGATTAAGACTGTTTTATGTTACCAATTGCAGCGTTTTTATTATACAAGCAAGGTTCTCAGCTCTTACTGAAACACAGTGGTTTAATTACAGAAAATAACCCATCTTAGCAGTTCCCTCCTGCTCCTCAGCATGCAGCTATCAGGTTAAGGGGTCTTTGGGTTGTATTGTCTTAGAACGTCTGATTTTAAGAAATTTTCTTTGAGTTGCTTTAAGTTTCATAAAAATGTTAAGATGAATTCTGGCTTGAGATTAGAACTGAATTTATAACAAGTTCTAAAATTGCCTCCAAATACTTCTTTGTGTACTATATATTTATGTGAATCAGCATTCTCAGCATTGACAATTACAAATGAAAAATGGATCAATTCTGAAAAATGTCGAAGATATTTCATGTCTTGCCTTATCAACCATCCAGCCCAAATGTGTATGTGAGCGCATGTACACATGTGTATGTATAGACACACACACACACACACACACGTAGTCTAAAAAGAGGCTAGCCAAAGCCTGGTGTAATGGCACTTGCCTTTAATTCCAGCACTTGGGAGGCAGAGGCAGGTAGGCACATCTCTGTGAATTTGAGGCCAGCCTGGCCTATATGGTGAGTTGAGCTACATAGTGAGACTCATTTGTCTCAAAACAAACAAACAAACAAGAACTAAAGAGGCTAGTAACTACTGACTTTAATTGAAAAGCCAGATAGATGTTGAGAATACAAACTGTATCAGACTTTGACTTAAAAAAGGATGTGTTCTGCATTAACAGATAACACAGTGAGGAGAAAAGTTCCCTATCAGAATGCATGCTCCACGATCATCTGTCTTCTCAAGTAATATAAATAACTTAGGCTGGAATTCACATTTAGAGTAAAGATGCACCACAATAATAATTTTAGTTACATCAGAGCTCCTCTGTTCTCTTTATGAGTTTAACATTGGTTTAATCTACCTGCCAGAATGTTTTAGGCAAAACCCACTACATTTAAAACCAGCATAAAGCCAAGTCACAGTGGCAGACACCTACAATCCCAGCAGCCAGGAGGTTGAGGCAGGAGTATGGTGAATCCCAGGTTAGCTGGATAGAATGTGAGATACTGTCTCAAAAACAAAACATTCAAATGAGGGGCATGAAACTTACAGCATTTTATCTTTCAGACTTAGTAACTGTTGAACAGCAGGGCATAGGTGCTGGAACAACACACAGAAGAGACTGTCCTACACTAGCAAAGGGGTACTTACCATCACTTTAAAGCCAAGTATGTTTGGGTTTAGGCCACACAATAGGACTTCAGATAACCAAAAGCAGAGAGATGGTTTGGATCTACATGTTCACCCTTTTAATTACCAGCTCAGTGATTAAGAGCACTGGCTGCTCTTCCTGAGGTCCTGAATTCAATTCTCAGCAACCACATGGTGTTGCACAACCATCTAAAATGGAGTCTGATACCCTGTCCTAGCATTTAGGTGTACATGCAGATAGAGTGAGCACTCATATATGCAAATGAATCTTAAAAAAGAAAAAAAAAAAACTTTTTTATTTTGAAAAACATTTACCTCTGCAGTTGTCTCATGAGTTGATTCAAAGCTTCCTGAAGGGGTGTCTGTTCTACTTCTAAAGCAAACAGGAAACGTGTGTTAAAAAGGTATAATCTAGCACTTCAGTTTTCTATCTATATGACTCATCTATGTTTTATTAAGTATCTCACATAGGAATTCAATTTATCATCAAAGTGTTGAAGGCTGAGAGTTTCAGTTCAACACTGAAGATAACTTAGAGTTTTCATGCAGCAAGAGAAGTAAGAAACATAGACTAAACTCATTACCAGTCTTTAAGTTGTAACTCAGAAGTGAATCTAATCCTCAGTCCCTTTCCCTCCCTATAACTTTAGCCTCCTCACTCAGGACAGACAGCTCGGAGTAATTCCAACCTTCTTGTTTGGCTAAAGAGCTTGTGAGAGGCTTCTCAGGAGGTAAGTCTAATCTTATAGGGGCATGACACTGGAGATCTTTTTCTGCCTCGTTCTCCACACGGTCTCGATCTCGCTTCTTTTTATCCTCCTAAATAGAACAAAGGGAAGCAATTTAGAAAGATTTAATAATCAACATCTTTAAATAGGTAACATTTTAGTTTTAAAGGAAAAAAGGTACCACTGAAAAGAATGAATTCTAAATTAAGAAATCTTAAAAGTGTATTTTGCTGCCATCTACTGGACAAAAAAAACCAACAGGTTCATCAAGGAACAAAACTGCATTTCTCTATGCCAGAAATAATTAAAAAATAATACTATTCACAAACACAATATAATATATGTCAGAGCAAACCTAAAAGATTCCCATAATCTTCTGGGAAAAATCATGAAACATTAGTGAACCAATAAATAGCAGAAGACCCAAATAATGGAGATTATACTATGCTAACGAAGTGAGTAGGTTCTCTCTGAAGTCATCAAATTCAACATAATGCCACTCAAAATTGTAGAACAGAATTTTTCATGAAATCTGACAAACCAATTTTATACTTTTTCTTGAAGAGTGAATGATTAAAAACAGAACAGAGCTGAAAAAGGTCACAGTGAGGTAATGAGGAGCCAGGATGTAGTTCCCTGGTAAAGCACTTGCCTAACAGCTGAGAGGGCTTAGCTGAGTTTGAATTCCAGCACCATAAGCAACCAAACAAATAAGGAAGCAAAAGCTCCAAAAGGCAGTAAGCCTTAGCAGCACAAGACTTGTATGATGTGATGTAGGGCAAGTGGACCTAGGGGTAGATAAACAGAACAGAATGGAATATAAATCCAAAAACCAACCTACACACATAGGAATATTGTGGTGTAACACGGAGACAGCATTACAAATCACTAAAAGGGCAGTCCTGGGGCAAAGAGACAAACACATGGATAAAAAACAATTATATCTACCTACCTCACTCAACACATAAAAGCTCCAAATAAAGACAAATAAATGTACAAAACAAAACTGCAGAACTTCAGATAAACAATTCTTTGGGACCCAAGAATGGGGAAATTTTTCGTTAAGTGAAACATAAAAAGATTGATTCTCTACAAATGTGATAAATTTGACATAAAGATTTATTTATTTTATGTATATGTGTGTGCACACCTTAGTGTATGTGTGTACATCATATGCATGGAGGCCAGAAGAAGGCATCAGATATCCTGGGACTGGAGTTATAGAAGGTTGTGAGTTGCCTGATATGGGTGCTGGGAAAAGAACTCCAATCCCTTAGAGGAATAAGTGCCCTTAACAGATGACTTTCTAGTACAAATTTAAAATTTAATTTATAAAACTTGGTGCCTCAAAAAAGCCAATAAACTAAGCTAAAATATCTAGCAAGACTGGAAAGAAGTAAATTGAAGCACAAATTCTTATGACAGCGAGCAAGAAAAGATACAAAACATTTACAAATCCATGTAAAGAGAACCAACGGAAAAAGAACAACACAGGTAATTCACAGAAGGGACATGAAAACTAGCTCAGGCTCCCTAAGACCCAGGAATTACAAACTTAAAACCTAGAAGACAGGGTAGTCAGGTGGTTGCGACGCCTGCCTTTAATCCCAGCACTTGGGACGCAGAAGCCATCTGTAGATCTCTGTGAGTTTGAGGACAGCCTGGTCTACAAAATGAGTTCTAGGATAGCCAGATTTACAACATGGAAGCCCTGTCTTTAAAAAACAGCAGCAAAAAAAAAAAAAAAAAAAACCAAAACACCAAAACCAAAAAAAAACCCAAAACAAAACCCTAGAAGACAGAGTTAGAGATATCTCAGCAATTAAGAGCACTGGCTGCTCTTCCAGAGGACCTGAGTTTGATTCACAGGGTGGCTCACACAACTCCAGATCCAGGGGATCCAATACCCTCTTCTGATCTCTACAGGCACCAGGCATGTAGTAGTACACATGCAGGCAAAATACCCATTCACATTAAAAAAATAAAAACTTAGAAGACAGTCTCTCCAATGGGCAAAATTTAAATGTCTGAACAAGTTTTAATAAAAATGTAAAGAAATGAGTCTAATAACTTCTAGATGGTTGAGTAGGTACAATTAAGGAAAGCAACTATAATTACCTCGCCAAGCTTGTAAAAGCTTTCCTCTTAGTCTTAGCTATTCCTTTCTCTGTATGCATATAGTCTAGAGAAACGTCACAAAAGATTATTATTAACTTATGGTTCTTTCATTCCTTTTTTTTCTTTCAAGACAGAGTTTCTCTGTGTAGCTCTGGCTGTCCTAGAACTCATTCTATAGTCTAGGCTGCCTAAAACTCAGAGACCTGCATGCCTCTGCCTCCCTACGGCTAGGATCTTTTAAAGGTGCGCACCACCATGCCTGGCTTATTACAGTTCTTAAGCTGAACTGTGTATTAGAATTATCTGAAGGCCTTGTTAAAACAGGTAGCTAGCTATTCAGGGTACTCAGAGTTACTGATCCAAAGGTACAAAGTAAAGTCTAAGAATAGACTGCAAAGCTCTCTATCAGTGACCCCTCAAAGTGTGATCCCTATACCAGTAATACCCAGGAAACCTGGAAGCTTTTAAGAAGCACATTCTTAGGTCAGAAGATAAAGCTGAGATTGTCCTTAAAGAACAAAAAAAACTAAGAGAAAAAATAAGAAAATTAGAATTTCAATCCAGGAGTCCAACATCTAAATGGCAGGGTTCCAAAAGAAGAGAAAATGGAGGGAAGAAAGGATCACAGAGACACCTTGAGCAAACACCTCAGAACTGAAGGCACAACTATCCACTGTTAAACATTAGAACAACAACAACAAAGGAGGACAACCCCAAAAATTCTAAGAGAGCAAATACTGGTCACAAACCAAGAACTAAGAATTAGAATGCAACAGACTGACTTCTGAATGGCAGCCAGAAAATACATAAAATACTTTAAATTTTAAAATGCTTTTAAAATTCTGAGAGAAAGGGATGGAAAGATGGCTCAACAATTAAGAGCACTTGTTGCTCCTCCAGAGGACCCAAGTTCAGTTCCTACACCCGGCAGCTCACAATTGCAGTAACTCTAGTTCTAAGGGACTTGACACCCTCTTCTGGGCTCCACAAGTACGCACCCCACCACCCACCACGACTCAACTTTAAAGTTCTTAGAGAAAATACTTTTCGATTCAACTTTCTAGACTGTCTCAAACTTTGAATCTGCATGAGAAGTCTACCAAAATCTACCTATACATACTATTTATTGGGAGTCTTAAGTCAGACTGGTGATGGCGGCACACATCCAGAATCCCAGCAATAGGGAGGTGGAAACCGAATGATCATTATATAATGTGCTCTAGGCCAGCTGCTTACCTGAAGTACAAGTGCCCAAGAGTATAATCAAGACAAGACTCATTGAGTTCACAGGTAAAACAATTTACAACATCTTCACTTCCAAAGCTCTGTCTTCTTTGTCCCAAAAGACAAAAAGATGTTTCTGTGATTTTTGTAATTTAAGAAAGGAAATCATCAGACAGTCTGACCAAAGACTGTGACTATTCTCATAGTCTAGCTAAAGGCAATAAAAACCTGGGCAGAAAGAAATTTAAGACATATTTCTCTCTCCTGCCCCACCTGGGTAATTTAAATTTAAATTTAATTTTAATTTAAAGAGACAATCTCTAAGGCTCGGTTACTCACCAATGTATTTACTGACATGGAATAGGACACTTTGGCTGTATAAAGCAAAAGAAGATTCCTAAAACCAAACCACGGGAGGGTCACTTTCAAGATACGCATTTCAATTTTGGTAAGCCACTTTAAGGGCAGCTAAAATTTTGGAAGTGCAGAATTCTAGGACAATTCCAGGTATGGATGAGCTCACCTTTGAGAAGTTAATTCTTACTCTTCAGCCTAGCTTGTAAATCAAGACATCAGCTACTCATTCTTTTCTATTAAATGAAAAGTGGTTGTTTGGTTTTACTCTTGGGTTAGAATTATTTCAGGCTTCTAATCACATTCTCTTCAACAGACTCAAACTTGACCTTTTTTTTTTTTTTTTTTTTGAGACAGTTGCATTAAGCAGGACAGGCTGGCCTCAGTCTCCTGAGTGCTGGGATTACAGGCACGTGCCATCACATCCCAGCTCGATTTGGCATTGAAAAATACTTACATCAGAACATCTGAACACCCGTAGATCTCATTCACTCCTCAAGAACCGCTACGTTTGACAAACCCCTAAGGCTTTTCGGAGAATGACTGCTTACCCTTCCAAGAAAACTATAAAAGCATCCTTTGAAACAGCTCCTGCAGACCAGGACTCAGCTGCTTACATGGTGTGAGGGGGACAGCCCAAGTGCTCAAGAGTGTAATTAAGACAAGACTTGCCGAGCTCCCGGGTGATTCAGGCTTCTGGTCTGTCTGACTCCTCCACAGCCAGACTCCCCAGCCTTGGTGTCCCATGGACAGAGGGAAAGGAGGCTGGGAGCTGGAGACCGGGCCATAAACAACGAAGGCACCTTTACCTTGACTCTTCTCCGTTTCCTCCCCTTCTCTTCCCCGGAGCCTGCTTCTCTCCTTTCTTCCTCTTTTTCCGTTTTCTGTCCTTGTGTTTGTCATGGTCGCTTCTGTCTTCGAAGAGGCTGGAGTCGTGCCCGGAGCTGCCCGTGGAGAGCTCAGTGACTTCGCTGCCTCCCACCTTGAGGACCAGCTTCAGGGGCTTCTCCACGTACTCTGAAACAACAGCAGGGCGCGGGCTGACTGGGGGCAGGCCGAGGGCGGGCGCCCCACCTCCCAGCGCCCCACGAACACCCGCCGGGGCCGGCAGGCCCGGGTCGAACGCCGCCCCGCCGGGGGATCTCCGCGGGTCCGGGCCTTGCGGGCAGAGGCGGCGGGGCTCCGCGAGCAGGCCAGCCGCTCCTCACCCTCGTAGAAGTGTCGGTCCGACTTGTGCTTCTTGTGCTTCTTGCCCATGTCCGACCGGGCCCCAGAGCCCGCCCCCCGCGCCAGGCCCAGGCCGTGCGGCGCCGCTTCCGGTCCGGGCCAGGCGAGCGGAGGGCGGGAGCGGGGCCCGCGAGACCCCGCGCCGCGAGGCAGGGGGACGACACGCGCCGAGCGGCGCGAGGCCCCTCACGAGAAGACCACGCGCGAGACGCGGCCACAGCGCAAGAGCGGTGGCGGGAGGGCGAGAGACCGGCGCACCGGCGGGAGAGAGGGGCCGCCGGGCGCGCGGGGTGCGGGCTGCCGCGCGTGGCGGTCCCTGGCGGCCGGAGGCGGCATTGCAGCCCGTGGTCGAGGGCGGGGCCTCGTCTGTGGGCGGGCTCGGAGGCGGGTCCTGTCTCTGACTTCCTTTCATTCCATCCCTGCCTGCTCTCCCTTCTTTCCTCTTTTCTTGACTCCCTTTTTACTTTCCTTTGCTTTAGTTTCTTCCCTTTATCGATATTATTGATCTCTATCAATACCGGATCTGGTCAACCCAAGAACATTGATTCTGCCAAGCCCTACGATCTTCGTTTGCTCTCTAGGATCCACATGGTGGAAGGAGACAATCGAAGTTTTCCTCCGGCACCTCAAATGTACCGTGGTACGTGCACATCCACGCACATCCCCTACACATATAAATACATGTAGAAAAGAAGTAAAAGAACGAAAACAAAGCCTTATTGGTGATAGGGCAAAGCCTCCAAGATGTTAACTAAAGAAAACGCAGCAAGTGCGGAGCGGTGGTTTTAAAAGTGAGACCTAAGGTGAAGGTGTCATCTGGATTAAAAGGCTGGAAACACACCACCACTTAATTTGGTTATCTCAGGTGACCAGGACCCCATTGGGGTAGAGTCTTTCAGTTTTATGCTTTTCTCTGTTGTTTAAAAATAACTTATATACTAAAGTAACTGGAAAGAAAAGTAAATGAAAATCTTGAAATTAGCTAGAACTTAAGTCAGAAAAGGTGTTGAAGTTGTAGCTGTTGACTCCCCAGTGAGGCACAGGCTGACTGCTGCTTTATAGCCCTGGGTCTGCCTCCCATCCTGTCTGTGTCTTTAGTAGAACACTGCTGTGGCTCACCAAGAGGGACAGGGAGGCATTCTCATACATGCAAACTCTACAGACCTCAGCAGAGGGAACCACTGTCCCAGCCAGCATGGCATCTGATCATCTGAGTTCAGGTGTTTTGGTTCAGAACTCCTCAGGTGCAGATCATAAGCAATCAAACATTCCCCAAGACACCTGCAAACAATGCCAAGACCTATTTGCGTCCCCCTTTTTTTTGTACAAAAATAAATATTTTAAACACAACTAAAAATAAACTTCCACAACTCTCATCCTTCCTATTCTCTTATCTCTAGATGCCCAGACCTTCTGGGCAGTGGCTTGCTGACAATTTTGTCCACTGGCATTTACCCAGATATGCCATGTTAAGATCTGCTTGTCCTGGGTGTGGTGGTACATGCCTGTAACCCCGGCACTCAGGTTGAGGCAGGAGGACTGAATTCCAGACTAGCCCAGGGCTACATAGTAAGATGTTACCTAAAAATAGTGCTTGCTGTTTCATGTCCAGGGGTGTCTAGGGAAACAAAGCCGTGTCAGTGGTGTGTGTGTGTGTGTGTGTGTGTGTGTGTGTGTGTGTGTGTGACAACTTTATAAAGTAGGCAGGTTAGGTAATATTTATATTCCTATTTTATAGATGAGGAAATGGATGCCCAGAGAGGTGAGGTAGGGGCCAAATGTAGAATCAGAATTCAAATACAGGCCTGGATAGGAGTCATAATCTCTTTCATTAGTACACACGATAAAAGACGTCTTTACTGCACTTTTAACCCTATAGTGCCCTAGATGTTTTGTAAAATAAGCTTATAATTCTAATTTTTCCTCAAGAAAGAATCTGATAGCAATCATTTAGACTTTACTGAGAAGATGGACTTGGGACTGGAGGGATGATGCAGGAGTTAAGAGCACTTGCAGAAGACCTGTGTTCAGTTCCCAGTACCCACATCCAGAACCTCACAATGCCTGTAAGTCGCTTCAGGGGGTTGGGTGCTCTCTCCTGGCTCTTCAGCCATTTGCATGCATCGAGTGCACCTATGTACATGCAGTCACACACAAAAAAACTTAAAAATAACCAACAACAAGTTGGACTACTGGATGACCTCTTCCAAGAAGATTTGCATATTTATCTTAGTGTGTGGTATGCTAGGGATGGAACCCAAGCTTTGTGAATTTTAGTTAAATACTCTATGGCTGAGCTACATCCCCGCCCTGTAGCTTAGTCTTGAATTCCAGTGGTGAGATGACAGGATCCTACTGTTGGCAAGTGATAGAAAATACAATAAAAGTGGATTTATCCATTTACATGTCTGAAAGGAAAGAAAGATAAGTGAGAATTTGGTGTTGTTGGTCCCCTCCCCCTTCTCGAGCTTCTGCCCACCTGGACTCTACACAGTTGGAAACATGGCCACCAGCTGTCTCTAGGATCTTGATGTGTCCTGACAACTGGGGGAAATATCATAGCTTCATCCAGAAAAAAAAATTCCAGGGAAGGACTCTGTTTGGTTCACTTGAGGCATCTGTTTTGTAGGACAGGGAATAGGAGATTGATCCAGTCTGGGTACCAAGTCCAGCCTTGGCCAAAAGGAAGAGGAACTGGGGCTGGGCCCCGGATGGTGAGGCTCCTCTAGTGAAGGTAGCTGCTTTTCCACAAAGGCCAAATTTGAGTCTGTTGCCTTTTGCCATAGCCTCTTTGGCATCTGTGAGGCTGAAGTTACAGGTTGGAAAATTGGGTATTGTGTGGGCAAGGAAACTCTACAAGGAATAAAGCCCCCAGGACCCAATAAAGAGAGCTCAGGTCAGCTTCTCAGCTGTTGGGTGCAACACTTTCTGATTGAAGAGTCTCTGTGCCAATTCAGCTGGAGCATGCCTCCTTGCTCCAGGCTGGACTCAGTTTTCCTGTCTGTCCTTTGCCCTGTGTGCTCTCTGAGGGCAAGGCTGTTTCTGTTCTCTTGGAACATATGAAGCAAGTCAACCTCCACTGTAGTTGTACATTTGCTGGGGTGGCTCAGCAAAGAAGACAAGGAGGTACTTTCATAGATATAAACTCTGCCAGACCTTAGCAGAGGGAACCACCATCATGGCAAGCGCCAACCTGGACAGTGGAACCCGAGCATCTACTCAGGTGTTTTATTGATTCAGAACTCCTCAGGTATTCTACTGATACCACATGCAGATCATAAGCAATCAAACATCCCCCACAGAAATCCAACACCTGAAAACAATACAAAATGCCAAGGTCCATGCATCCCTTTTTCCAACAGTGCACAAAAACAATTATTTTAAACATAACTAAAAACAAACTTCCACAACATTCCACTCTCCTAATGCTTCATAGACATCTCCCTCCCTCAACCCCCTGCCCATTGTAATGGAGAAAGAGGACCTGCTTGCCTCATTTATACTGCAGGGTTAGTAGCTTTCTCCTTTAGGAACCATCCCCCACATCTGTAGAAGGTTCACACCAGGGAAAAATAAGAGCATGAAGCAGAAATCACTGCTCAAAAAAGAAAAAAAGAGTCTACAAGACAAGAACACTAAGGCATTCGGTTTCGAATTCCTAGCTCAAACCCTGTGTCTGGAACTTACCATTTGTGTGTCAAATTGAGTTTTTCCTGCTTGGAACATTCAGCTGAGACCCCAGCCCCGGCCAATATGCCAATCATAATACTGGTCAGACTCAGAAGCAGAGGATCCAGCTGAGCTGTGTCCAGACTCCAGATGCAAAGAAGCTGAGAGGTGATGCTTATATTTACTTAAGCCCTTCCATGCTGCCTCCCCCCACTTGCTTCTGGTACATTGTCTCTGCTCCATTGGCCTTTCGGCATCCTGAGGCTGAGGACCCTCATGAGAGGGACCTGGTATCTTCTTCAGAACTGGGCTGAAAACAGGCCATCTTTGCTGAATAAATGAATGAACAAATGAGACTCCCTGTGTTATGATTAGGGATCTCTCCCTCCTTCCTTGCCTGGGGTCTTTTCTGGAGGAACAGGGGATGAAGGTCTTAGTCACAGAGACTGTGAAGAAAGGCGCTATGCAGGTGGCGGGGGGTGGGGGTGGGTAGGGGGTGGGTGGGTGGGGCGTGACATTCCCAGGAAATCTACCCAGCTCAGCCTCTGCCCTCTGTGCCTTGCTCCCTTGGGGAAGAGTTTCTGTGCAGTGGTGTGGTGGCTTCAGACATAGTGCTTCTAAGCAGAGAGGGAACACTTCAGGCCACTTCTGATGTCCTGACCATCTGATCCTGGGGTAGACTGTGGCCTCTATCTCCTCTAGACGGGGCTGAACTCCTTAGCCTGGTTCTGGGAGGTCCTATGGAGCCATCCTAAGCTTTCCTGTATAGCAGGCAGGTGACCCAGATGGACCCAAAGCTCTGTCCATCGTGGCCCCTGCCCTCACCTCATCATCCTTCTATCTATTCTATATAGATGTCAGAGGATAATGTACAGAAGTTGATTCTCTCTTTCCACCTGTGGACCCCTGGGATTGAACTCAGGTCATCAGGCTTGGTGGCAAATGCCTTTATCTACTAACCCATCTTCCTGGCCCAAATTCCTTTTTTTTTTTTTCTTGTTTTTGTTTTTTACATAATACTTTTATTCATTACCTGAGTTTCACATAATGTATCTCAATCACACCCTTTTCCCATTCCTCACCAGTCCTCCCTCCCACCCCTATGCCCTCAAAACAACAACAACAACACAATAAAATCCAGTCCAGCCTGTGTGGTGGAGCATGGATCATGGGCATCACAGTGGTTCCTTGAGACAGCAGGCAGCTCCAATCATGAACATTTACCCTGCCCAGACCAGCCAGAGATAAAGCATGACCAAGTTCAACTCTAAGTAAGGCCCCACTACCCAAACATGCAAGCACCTAGACATCTCACAGGCACCAGGGCCTCCCACAGACACTCAGACTTCACCCAGGCATCCAGCCATTCCTCAGGCACCTGGCCATCCCTTAGGCACCTGGCCATCTCTCAGGCATCAGGATATCCTACAGGCACTTGGACATCCTGCAAGCACCAAGGTATCCCACAGGTGCCTTGATATCCCACAGGCATCTAGATATCACACAGGCACCTGGTTAGCACACAGGTACCCAGACACTATGCGAATACCTGGGCCTCCTGAGTTCCTTTCTTAATAATCTCCTCATGAATTTTAGTCCCAAGAAAAAATGTTTCTTCTCCCAAAGGCCACCAGAAATCATGGGTTGCTGGGTGGTGGTGGTGCATGCCTTTAATCCCACGACTCAGGGGGCAAAAGCTGGTGGATCTCTGTGAGTTCGAGGCCAGCCTGGTCTACAGAGTGAGTTCCAGGACAGCCAGAGTTACAACAGAGAAACCCTATCTCAAAAAACAAAAACAAACAAAAGTCATGGATTGTCTCATTGGGTTGATTAAGGTCATATGCTTTCATAGAACCAATCACCACTAAGAGGCAACAGTGAGTTGGCAGGGTGGTCAGAGTGGTATTAATAAAATCCAGGTACAAGCCAAACCTAAATCACAAGTCCTAGAATCTGGGGGAGGCAAGTGTTGTCTAAACTCATGGGTTTCCCAGGAAAAAACAGAATGTGCCGACCTTAAAGATTGGAGAATGGATGCTGGATAGACAGCACAACTAAACAGAGACACAACTAAAACAGTTTCTGAAATCAGTTCTCTGCCTTAGGGGATGATCTTTGGGACATCTCTAGGGGAACAATAGGACATCTATTCAGAGATGAATGGAATCTAAGATACTCTATTGGTGTTACCCAATAAGGGCTGACAGGTAAGTTCTTTGATAGAGATGCAGATTATGTAATAAATATAACATGCTTTATAAAACATTAGCTCATGGGCTGGGATGTAACTTAGTTCATGGAGTATCTGCCTAGCAAACATAAAGCCCTGGGTTTGATCCCCAGCACTACATAAACTGGGTAAGTAGTACCTACCTGTAATCTCAGAGTACAAGAGGTGGATGCAGGGGAATCATAAGTTCAGGGTTATCCTCAGCTATATAATGAGTTTGAGGCCAGCCTGGACCATATGAGACTGTACTAAGAGAATAAATAGACAAAATATTAACCAGGTCTTCACGAGTTGGTTCACCAGTAAAGAGCTGGTAGAGGTTCTCTCCTACTAACCCAATTCTGAGTGGCTCAATAGATTCTAGCTTTGCTCAGCAGGGTGCAAACATGCTCAGTGCACAGTGTGGTGCAACAGGGAGGCATTTTCCTCCCTTCTCCACTGTGCCTTTGCCTTTTTGTTTGAGGCCCCAGGAGACCAGCATTGGAGTTGCTGACATTGTCAACTCAATCCATTTTGCCTCAGCCAGATCCACTTAGGCTAAGTTGAGCAAAATCATTGGGTTATTGGCACTGGTAACTGTGGATGGCTTGTTGTAATTGATCCGGTCTACATGTGGGCATTTGGGAAGGCTCAGATGAGTGGGGGCCCTCTTTCTAGCTTCTGAGGCTATTTTAATTGCTCACTTCTGTGATCAAACACCCGAGAGAAACAAGGTTTTCAGTTTATAGTCTCAGAGGATTCACTTCCTGCTCATTTAGACCTGTGTGCTTGGTGAGAGTTTATGGCAGAGAAAGTCTTCATGGAATGCAAGAAGTAGAAAGGAGATATAGGAGGAAGAAAGAACGAGATAGAGTCCTAAGGATTAGCCTCCAGTGACTTGTTTCCTCCAGCTGGGCTCCACTTCTGTTCTTTCAGTACCTCCCAATATCACCATCGGATTTTGAATCCATCGCAGGATCAGTCATTAATTAGGTCTAAATCTTTGTGATCTGATCTCCCTGGAAACACCCTTACAGACACACCCTGCACTCTGCTCTACTGATCCCCTAGGCATTTCTTAATTCAGCCAAGATGACAATCACAATGTCCCAGAAACAAAAAGAAAACCAAATCTCCCACATCTCAGGAAGAAAAAGCTCCAAGGGGAAATGAAGGCTGATCAGTCCAACTTTTTCCTCCTCAAAGCTGTCCTAGATGCCCCATGAGGAAGAAATTGTACCTGTCTCTGTTGGTAGGAGCCACATCATTGGTCAGTAAGAAGGTCTACTCTGCCTCGCGTCCGTGTACTCTGCCCACCACAGGCAGAGTGGCCTGGAAACATTAGCTGGAGAAGACCACATCACTGCTTTGTCACTCCCTTTTTAGGTCCCTCCCATCTTACTCCTCTACTACAGGCCACAAAACACTATCCATACATCTGGCTCCCCAACGACATCTTACGTTGAAATCTGCTTGCTCTATCACTCATTAGACTTGCTCTACCTAATCTTAGTCTCTCAAATTACCCTCCCTTAAGCACAGGGCAACCTTTATACATGCTTTTCCTGGATGCTGGAGTGCTGCATCCTTTGTGATGTTGGCTCCTTCTCATCCTTCACAATCCCGTAAAGGCACCCTTGCAACCTGCTCAAGTCTGCCCTCTTCCAGCTTCTCAGCATTGTGTGCTCTGGCCTTGTCCTACTGTCTTTACTTCTCCTTTTTTATTTATTTATTTATTGCAGTTGCCGGGGATGGAAGCCAGGCCTTGTACATGCTATGCAAGTGATCTACCAGTGGGCCACATCATTAGCTCTACCTGTTTGTTTTTAAAGAGCATATTGCAGTCCTGTCCCTGCTCTGTCTGCCTGAGTTGTGTCTGTTTTTTCGGTCCCTGTTCCAGACACTTAATCTCTATCAGTTTGTCCATGTTGCACCCTGCTCCAGCGGTTCCACCTGACCCTGCTACTCTGTTCATCCAGCACTGTCTCCTTTTCCTCTGAGAGCAGAATTATGTCTTCTGCCGACAGTCAGTCAGTAAGGGCAGCAAGACTGCTTATGACCAACGGGTCCAGGAGTAGCCATGTGACTGAGGTCTGGCCAGTGAAACCATTATGGCTTCCGGCTTGGTGATTGGTGCAGGGATTTGCGCTGCCTGAGGCTGGCCTTTGGTGGGAAATTTGCATTAGCCACTTTGTCTTGGAATAGCTAAGCTGGTTGTATGTCATCCTGGGGCTTCTGAGGCTTCATGGGAGATGGTGCTCGAGAACAGTCAAGTTGGGAAGTAGAGGATCAAACCGAGCCTGAAGCATATTCACCTGTTAATCTTTTCAATCCGGTGAGCCCATAGATTTCTCTTATATGTTTGGCCCCTTTGAATTGGACTGTCATCATCTGCAATGGCTGAATTTAGGCTGACACATGTGTGCCACCTCCACATGTACCTATGTGCAGAAACATACATCTTTCATTCCTTCACCTGGTGTTCACTAAGTGCATCCTTTGTCTAGAGAACTGAGCACAACCCATTTCCAGAGTATGTACTGGAACCAGGACACAGCTCCTGACCCCAGGAGTGCTAAGAACAGGGACAACAAAGCTAGCTGCTCGCTCAGATGTCTTTTGCAGCAATGTAGGATGGTCTCAGCCAGCACATCATCTGCAAGTCAGTGCCAAAAGGAAACACATTCCTTGTTCAAAATGACTGAGAGTTTAGCAACATTTGGTGGCACAGAACCAGGGGCAGAAAATTCAAGGCCAGACTGGTTACGGAGTAACTTCAAGGCCAAACTGAACAATGTGGTGAAAACCTTGTCTCAAAATAAAAAGTATCCAGGTGTGGTGGGTGGTGCATACCATTAGTCCCAGCACTTGGGAGAGAGAGGCAGGGGATCTTTGTGAGTTCAAGGCCAGCCTGGTCTATAGAGTGAGTTCCAGGACAGCCAGGGTTATACAAACAATGAGATCTTGTTTCAAAAAACCAAAACCCATTCTCTCCCAAAAAGGAAGGGGATGGAGAGATGGCAAGCAAGAACGCCTGATATTCCTGCAGAGGGCTGTGGTTCAGTTCCCTGCACCTGTGTTGGGTGGTTCATGATCACCTGTAACTCCAGCTTCAGGGAGGCTGATTTTCTGGTCTCTGTGGGCACCTGGACTCACATGTACATACCTCCTCACATGTGACATAACAAAAAAAAATAAAAGATAAAATCTCTTTTTTAAAAAAGGAAGTCAAAGGATGACGGGGAGAGAGCTCAGTTGAGAGAACACTTCACTAGCATATGTGAAACAGCCACACACACACACACACACACACACACACACACACACACACACACACACATGGGTGGGGTTCTCAGCTTCCTCAGCTTGGGGTTGGTTAGGCATATATGTGAGGAAGTTATCATATTAACCATTTTCAAACAGGCCTAGCCCCTCCCAGATCTCTAGTGAGGACTCAGTTGACTGTAGCTTTGAGGGGAGGTGGAAGGGAACGGGTCACTTGTACTATCTTCTGGTTAAAAAGGAGGATGGGCTTTCCGAGAAGGGAGAGATTGTCAGAGAACAGAAATATCTCAAGTGTGAGCCCATGGCATGCAGGAGCAGAGGGCAGGGTGCTGGGTGGGCTGTTTGTTTCAGCTGGAATAGGGGTACATGTGGAAGAGTTCAGAGCTGCTTAAAAGGGATTAGGAGAGAGTGGAGCTAGCCAGAGGTACACAGTGATGTTGAGTTCTACTCTGTCCATTTAGGAGCTTAGCGACCTCAGGCAAGTCACTGCTGATGCAGCTGTGTGGAATGACACATAGGCAGAGTAATATAACTTCCAGCAAGTTTGCAGTGAGCAGCAAATGCCATGATGGGAATTTTTTTTAAAAAATAAGTTATAACAGTATGGTCATAATTCATAAGTTCTAAAATACATTTTTTTACATTTTATAACTCTAAACTTAGGATAGATTTTTATAATCCACAGTGTAACAGCATTCCATTAGCAACTTATTGTTTTTCTGGGTACATTTTGCAGTCAGCAGCATCTCACCCACAGACTGGGTGGAATGCGAATTGGAATGGTTGTCGTGACCACGACCACTTCCAGAGAACACACCGCCCTCATCTTCCAGAGAATGGAAATGGTACCTTTTCATCTGTGCCCTCAGATCCTGGCACAGTGTTAGCACCTAATTCATGCTTTCTAATTCTGATTAGAGCAAATGGCAGCTAAAGGGGTTGGTTGAAGACATCTGATTTTTTTTTTTTTGAATGCTGGGGATTCAACCCAGGGCTCCACAAAAGCTAGACAAATGCTCTACTACTGAGCTACAAACCCAGCCCTGGAAGGGTTTTTGTCAAGTCAAACTCCATCCTCCCACCTGCCCATGAGCTCAGAAGCTTGTGTCTAAGGAGTGGTCATTGTATGTCTTGCTCTTCTGGATCCGCCTACCTCCTTCCTGTTGCAGGGCGGGCTGCAGGAGCACACCTGGTCCATTACATCCTCCCATCACCTTGCTCTCCCATCTTCCTCCATGAGCTATTCAACCCGCATATATCGCATCCTCTGGCCTTGGTGATTAGCCCAGGGCTGAAGAGATATGATGCAATTTTGCTGTGTGGCAGCTGCTGATTGTGCCCTGTTGCCGCCCATTGACATCTTCTATTTTGCATTCATGCTAACTCAATTTCCAGCTGCTCATTCTTGGTGTCTGCCTGAGGGCGCCCTTAAGCAGCTGGAACCTGTTCTGTCCATGTGTGTGACAGAGGAGCGGCCAGGGGACCAGGAGAGAGAATAGGGTGCCTAGGGTAGAAAATTTGAGTTCTTAGTCCAGGCCCTGGAGGTCCCCTCAATTAGGTGAGGGGCTGGTTGGGAGCTCCTCAATTTCTCTGAGATGCATGTTCTACCCTGGGCCTCCCTGACTCTTCGTGGGCTTGGGCAATCTGTACCCACAGAGACTGTGTTCTCTATACCACCCCTTGCTGCTGCCAGATCTTCTCTGGCTCACATCTTCATCCTCCTGTTAATGTTCTGCCATCATTTCCCAGGAGGTGTATTGCTTGACTCAGGACTTCTGGAGGGAAGCCCTGACGAAGACACGAGAGCCCTTCATTGGTCTGTGGTCTGAGGTTGACTACCTCTATCTCATTAGCTGTTAGGAGTAAACATCTGGACTGTTAGAGCTAGGCCGGGGAGAGCAAAGCCCAGAGGTGGCAGGTGGTAGGGTTTTGATGTGTTCTAAGGACCACACACCTCTGTCCAGGTGCTTAATAGAATCCTCATGGGCTCTTGCTGTGCACCTGTGTTTTTTTGTCTTCTACGGCCAGCCATCCCATCCCTCCAGAAATCCCATTGTCCACAGCTATTCCTCGTGCCCTCAGGTTCCGACCCCAGTCAGTCTCCCGTGGAGTTCTGTACTTTGGAAGTTGTTGAGCTGTGTTTGAGATATAAAGGAAGTGAAAGAGTTCATATGTTCATATATGTAAGCATGATGGGCTTTGGGTGTAAGTGTAAGAGACATGTGTTTGGGTTAATGCTTCTTGGACAGACTCATTTCTCAGGTACAGCCTCGTCTACAGAGAGCTTGTGTGGGAGCCCAAAGAGGAATGGGAGCCTTTCTCTTTCATCTCTTTCTGATCTTGTACCATCTTTCTCTCTACCAGTCTCACTTCTCTGCTTCTTCCTCCTCCTTTCTGTCTCTTTCCTCTGCTTCTTCAGAACCTAACAGAATCTCCAGTTCACGCTCTGATTCCCATTCAAGTGCTCCACAAAAGAACCTGGCAAACTGCCAATAGATGAACCTCCCTGGAGCCAGGGCCAACCTCTTGTCCAATCAGCTGTGGCCTTGAAACTTTGACAGGTCTTTGGGCAACTGGTCCAGTGAGATACCCTCAACAGCTCTTATCTAGTTCCCATTACCCACTACAGATGAGTGCTCTGTGAGCTAGCTTGCTGGCAGCATCAGGATGAGAGAGGTGACAGCAAGGAAGGTAGTAAGAGCCCACAGTGATGGAGGGCACCCCCCCTCCACATCCCATGATCTCTTTGGTAATGAAGTTCCCTGGAATATAACCAATGCTCTGGTATTACGTGCACTCAACATTTGTGTTACTTTTGATCCTCATGGCAAGCCTGCAGTCATTCAGATGTATCATCAGCACACATGTGAGCACTGAGGGAGTCAATCCATTTATCCCAGGAACGGTCTAGGACTTGAATCAAGAAGTGCAATCTAGGACAGAGTGCCTTGCCACTGCTGCTCACTGCTGAGCATGACCAAATCATCTTCTGGGACAGGAAACCCCCAATGTAGTCCCTGTGTCCACAGAGAGACAAGCCTGGTGCACTGGCTGTTAAAATGCTAGGATGCCAGGTGAGAGAGCTCCCTCCTGCTCCACTCTGGCCATCCTTGTTCTCACTCTGCCCCCTCTTCAGCCCCCCTTCTCTCCTGGCAGCCCAGTGCAGCTGGAGGCAGCCCCTGGGAACCACCAGCAGCTTTATGATGTGCAGATGGTGTTTCCGCCCAGCCCCTTGCTTTTCATGTCGGTGGCCTCTGGGAGCCACGCCAGCCCAGATGTCCCCCGATCGTGAGAAAGCCTCCCCTGGCCAGGCTGGCATGGGATGCCAGGGATGAGGCCCCAGGCCAGATCCTCTGGCTTGATTCTCTAGTGAGAGGACTTGGCTGGGAGCCTGAGAGAAGCGTGATCCCCCGTCGCTGGTGTCCGGCATGTGGATTAGGATGCTGCATCTCTCTGTGCTCATACAGATGCTGCACATCCAGCTTCCCAGAGGGATGCAGGATGGATTGTGTCTCCCCATACACGCTTACCTGACCGTGTCAAGTTATCTACGAGTACAGGCTACCTCCTCTGTCAGAGGAAATGTCCCCTTGTGACAGGAGCAGTTCTATCCCATGGTGAGAGATTGGGCCATAGTCAGAAGCTATATCTTCCCCACCAGGTCACAAGTCAGCACTATTAGGGACGAGACTGCTGTCTGCTGACACACTGGGACTTCCCTCAATCTGGAAAATGGGACGCTTCCATCAAATCAGTGGCTTGCCTTCCTTCCTTCCTTCCTTCCTTCCTTCCTTCCTTCCTTCCTTCCTTCCTTCCTGCCTGTTTGTCTTCTTTCCTTCCTTTCTTTCTCTCCTTTTGACATTTTACTTATTCTTATATACATTGGTGTTTTGCCTGCATGTGTGTCTCTGTGAGGGTGTCAGATCCCTCAGAACAGGAGTTACAGACAGTTGTGAGCTGCCATGTGGGTGCTGGGAATTAAACAGGGATCCTCCAGAAGAGCAGCCAGCCAGTGCTCTTAACCACTGAGAGCCATCTCTCTAGCCTCTTTCTTTCTTTCTTTCTTTCTTTCTTTCTTTCTTTCTTTCTTTCTTTCTTTCCTTCTTTCTTTCAGATTTAAAAAACATTTCAGCTTTGGGTTTAATCAAATCAAGAGCCTTTGTTTCATCTTCTTAAAAATGTTGTACTGGGGATTGAACCTAGGGCCTTCTGCACACTAGACAAACACTATTCATGAGCTACAGTCCCAGCCTCATGGCTGTCAGTTTTCAAGATTGAGAATGATATGCATATCTCTTCTGTCATGTTACAAACACCCCAGAGATGAACTGAGCATAGTCTCCATCAGATCAGGATCTCGCAAAGAGTAGATAGCGGTCCATCTCACTCTATCTTCTCCAGAGTGTTCAGATGAGGCTCTACTGTTCCCTAAGATGCTGTTTTGGTTTGGCTATGAAGTGTCCTTCCCAAAGATGCATGGTTAAAGGCTTGGTCCCAGTTGCAGCTGATGCTGAGAGATGCCTGGATTGTGAGGATGCTCCTATCCTTAAAGGCTAATCTATGTGATAGTTTGCAGCTGACTGGGAGATGGGGCCTGGTTGGAAGAAGTGGATAGCTGTGGGCATGTCTCTGAAGGGTGTGTCTTGTCCCTGGACCTTCTCCCATACTCTGCTTCCTGTCTGCCCTGAGATTTGCAGTTGTCCACTACGACTTCCTGCTTATGATATTCTATTTAGCCTAACACCCACAGAGCCCACCATGAATCGAAACTTATGAAGCTGAACAAAACAAACATTTTCCCCCTCAGGTCTTCCTCTAAGTTATTTTGTCACGGCAATGCAAACTGAAAAATGGATGCTCGGGCTGGAGAGATGGCTCAGCAGTTAGGAGCACTGGCTGCTCTTCTGGAAGTCCTGAGTTCGATCCCCAGCAACCACACGGTGGCTCACAATACCCTCTTCTGGCCTGCAGGTGTACATGCAGGTAGATTGCTCATATACATAAATAAATCTTAAAAAAATAATAAAGAAAATAGAAGCTTAGTTCAGGGAGAAGTTTGCTGACCAACCAGGAAGATTCAGCTATGAACACCTACTGTGCACTCCCACACAGAAAAACGTAGTGTCTACCTGTCCTCAGATACCCACAGAAAAGATGGCTAAAGGGTAGCATACTAAGTGAGATGCAGAAACACATTGTTGTCTGCTTTCAAAGCAGGGACACAGGTCCTGGTCACAGGCCTTGGAGACAACTTGTCTGTCCCGCCTTTCTTTGCTCTGGCCAGATGTATTTCCAGTGATTGTGAAGACCAGCTTATTGCCAAACCCCTTAGGAAGCGTGGGGGCCACTGGGACAGGGCCGGTCAAAGCAAGTGTTGAGGCTGCATGAGAAAGAACCAGCTAAGGGATTGCTGGGCACCAGGGTGCAGTCTGTACTGAGACCTGCTGGGAAACCCTGCTTCCTGCTGGGAGCTCAGACCTCAAAGCTTAGCCAGAGCTCAGGCTGGGAGCAGACCCTTAGAACCACTAAAGAAGGGACTGACTCAGTGAATGAAATCCTGGTCCTGCCCTTAAGGCACTCACATTCTACCGAGGGAGGTGTGAGCTCACATCCCTGGAGTCCTACTATGTGTTAGGTACCATGTAAGGCCCTTTCACATATATTCCTTTTTTTTTTTTTTGATTGACGTGTGTGAATGTTTTATCTGCATGTATGTCTGTGTACCACGTGTGTGCCTGGTGCCTGCAGAGGCCAGAAAAGGGTATTGGATCTTTTGTAACGGGAGCTCGAGAGAGTTGTGAGCTACAATGTGGGTGGTGAGAGCTGAACCCAGGTCCTCTGTGAGAACAGCCGGTGCTCTTTGTCCACTGTGCCATCTCTCCCGCCCCATAGCACCTTATTTAATCTTCAAAACAACCCGGGAGGATACATTTTATTTTCTTCACTCACAAAAAAGAAAATAGGGGAGCAAAGGGGCAAAGCGACCTGCCCAAACGTCACAGCCGATGCATAGGGGGTCTGACATCTGGTCTAGGTTTTCTGACTTCTGGACGTGCATACTTTTCCTGGAAAAATATTATAATCCTTATTTCAGAGGTACCCAAAACAGTTGGAGATGTGGCATGGGAGCTGAGGGAGGAGGAGGAGGGGGAGGAGGAGGAGGAGGCGGCGGCGGCTCAGAAAGGATTCAGAGCAGTATCATTAGAGATGGGCTTTAAAGAGTGAGTAGGAGTTCATCAGACAATGAAGATATGGAAGTCTGATCAGAAAAGGAGGCCGAATTCTATCTATATTTGGAAGGTTCCCTGCAGCGAGGGGTCGGGTGGGAGCCCGTTCTGCCTGTGCTCTTCAGCCGACTTGCCTCTCAGGGGAGATAGATGACTCTCTTCTCTTCTCTTGGGAGGAAATAGATAGAATCCTAATCTCAAGCCAGGAAATCTGTTGTGAGCCCCTCCCTGCACCCCATGCCAAGCCAGCTGTGCTTCTAAGAGGAAGGAAGGGTGGTGTGGGTTAGGGTTATGAGAAGCTTCCTCTGGAGAGGATAAGGGAATGGCGGGGGTGAGGGTGGGGTGGGGGTGGGGTGGTGATGCAGGAGGGGCTGACACTCTGGCGGTGCATCTGGCCAGAGTAGGTAGACAAAGGAGACGGAGTGGGCGAGTTGTCTCTAGGGCCTGTGTGTGTGTGAAGGGACCTGTGACCTCAACCCCCCTCTCTACCTCTGTCTCCCTACCGCCCTTACCCAACCCCCCCCACCCAGAGGCAGAAGTGCCTTACACTGCCTCCACTGGTGTGCTATTCTTTATGGATTTTTTCCTATGCCTAGCATCTGACAGGTATCACAGTTGTTTATGTGGGAGTGCATAGTAGGTCTTCAGTAGGTTCCTGGAGGTTGAGCAGTGGTCAGATTTTTGTGAATTGACAGTTTTGCTAAAACACGGTGGACGGTGCCATTCGTTTCTTGTCGAGGCCATCAGCATCTGCCTGATTAGAACCCCAGGTTTAAGGGAACCAGAAAGAAGGATCTGGGGCCTCCAGACCCCCACTACATTGTTTGGTTAGCAAGGCCGTAAAATAAAGCCAGAGACTGAATCAGGATGTTCAGTGTGGAGACAAAGACAAATCAGCTGAGGGAGTCAGGTGGGGGAAATGCAGGGCCACCTGCTCTGATCCCCAGGTCCCACCTGAACCCCTTAAATAGTACTTACAGAGTCCTACTGCTCCCCATTCCAACCCTTGCATATTCTTACTAGATGTTACATGGGTGGTGGTGGGTATATGGATGGTGACCCCAAACTCCTGGCCTGAAGCTCAATGCCAAAGGGTCTGTTTAGTTGGCTTTTATGCTGCCCTCTCCATACTACTGTTCAAGACAGTTTCTGTTTTGTTTTTTGAGACAAGGTCTTAAGTACTCCAGGCTGGCTACATAGCTGAGAGTGACCTTGAACTCTTGATTCTTCTAAGTCCCTCTCTTAAGGGCTGGGCTCACAGGTGTACACCACCACACTAGCTCAACAGGTCATTCTTGATCCAAGGCTGGGAGCTGTAGACCCTACACTGCCATCTCACAGAAAATAAGCTCCGATCCTGACAGCAATTTCTCCTTTGAAGGAGCCCAAGCTCAGGCACACAGGGAGACACATTCCAGCCGTACTGTGTGTTAATGAAAGTCAGTGGTACCTCTGAGGATCTTTGCTGGGCTCAGTTGGCTGAGAGAATCTCTCTTGTGGGACCTAGCAGACAGGTACCTGCCCGCCACTGACAACAATGGCATTGCTAACAGGCTGTCAGCTGCAACCAGGGCAGAGCCTTTCATCTCTTACCACTCCTGACCTGCTCAGGACCTCACTGCATCGGCTTCCTGCCTGGGCTCTGCCTCCTCTGGCATCAGGTGCTCCCCCTGAGGGGACTTGCAGTAGAGGACAAATCCCAGTGAGCAGGGATTCAATTGTTGAGTGTCTCAAAGCCACCTCCAGTGGCCATCAGTCCATCCCTCAACCCCAGCCAGTTACAGCCAGTCCTCTCTTCGCGCTGCAGCCTGGAAGGCTCCATCCACTCCAGTCAGGCCCGCCTGAGATTACCTAGGTGTTCTGGTGACTTCTGAGGGCCTCGCATGAAAGATAACGCCCAAATCAACAAATCTGCCATTGTGGCTTTGAAGAGACTGTTTCAATCACTTATTTTGTCTTTATGTCAGGTTTGCCAGATGGCGCGGGTCTTTCTGAGGTCCTGTTCCGAGGGGGCGCAGGCAGAGCTGGTGCAGCTTCAAAGCTCCTTTTTAATCTTTAGCAACATCACAGCGGAGGGAAACTGCCTCGGCTCCCTCAAGTCTCTCCCACAAAAGAGGCGCGGCCCAGGCTCTAATGAAAGCCAGATAAAGGGATGGCTGGAATCAGAAACAGAGGGAAAAGAGCAGTCGTTAGTCTTTCTTGTAGCTGTTTCAAAAGAAATTCTAAGACAAATTATGGCTTTGGGTGTTTTTCTAAAGGACTGAAGCAGGGAGAGGCGCTGGGGGAGGAAGCTTTGACCCCTCGGCACCCTTCCCCTTGCATGAAAGGCAGAGGAGACTGAAGAAAGGCCGAAATACAACAATAAACTTTCCGCGTGTGTGCGTGGGGATGAAAGGCGCGTGGCATAATTAGGGGCGCGGGCTTGGGGCGGGCGGCCGGCCTTACCTTGCCGCCAGCGCTATTAATGAAGAGGCCGACTCCTTTCTTCTCTGGAAGGGGCGCTTTTGGTTTTTGCAGAACAGGGTGGGGTACCAGGCAACGTGACTGACACTGGATGCAGGCTAGGAACCATGTGCCTTGTTCTCCTCTGCTACAGAAAGGTCCAAGAGCCAATACCCAGTCGCAGGTGAGCTGGCTGTGGATGTATCTCCTTTCTGCTACCTTCCAGGTTCTTGGCTAGAGCCTGGGCAGAACTGTCCAACCTGCAACCCCAGCCCTCCCTCTTGCTCTTGGGACGGGAGGGAGCAAGAAAAGCCATTAGCTTTAGGTTGTCTATTTGGGTTATATAATCCCTCTCTCTCTCTCTCTCTCTTTCTCTCTCTCTCTCTCTTCCCCTTTCTCTCCACCCCCCGAGATTTATTTATTTACTAAGGTATATGGTGTTTTATCTGCTTTTATGTCTGTGCACCATGTGCATGCAGTACCTGGAAGAGACCAGAAGAGGGTGTCAAATCCCCTGGGGTTGGAGTTAGACAAGGTTGTCAGCCACTGTGTGGGACCTAGGAATCAAACCTAGGTCTTCTACAGGAGTAGCCTGTGCTCTTAACTGCTGAGCCATCTCTCTAGCCTCTGTTACAGTAATGTCTTAAAGCCAAAATGACAGGTCCAAGAAACCCAGGAAAGCTCAGGATATCCTTCCAGTGGCCACCTCACACCTCACTGAGGTCATGGGAATTCCTGCGGATGGCCATCCGCTACTTGGCAAGGACCTGGGAGGGGACTTGAAAGCTAAGGCTTGATGGACAGGTAGGCAGGAAAGGTGAAACTGGATAGGATGAGGGCTTTCTGGGGAAGGCAGGTGGACAGGATCGGCCCCTGAGCATCCTTGCCAGGGCATCACTGGTCTGGAAGTTGGTGAGGCCCACTAATGCCAGGACTGAGGATTGGCTCTCCATAGGACTATAGATCTCAGCTGGGGAAGGGTTAAGGTCACACAGCAGGTCAGGGACAAAGTAAGAAATGTCCCACAGGATCTAGATGCTGGGGGTTGGGAGCTTTTGTGTAAAGTGTAGACAGAGGAGGGTTCAGATCCTGTGGGAGAGAGAGGTAGGTGGAGGGGTCTGGCATCCTCTCCAATTTGCCACTTTGCAGGGTGTGGTGGTCACGGCCCATTGCCTGTTTCCCATGATCTAACTCTTCAGGTGTTTCACCTCTATATGCACGCATGGCTGAGTGGGGAAGTGGGGAGCTGAGAAGTAGATGACCCCACGGTGACTGAGGAACTGAGGCCAGTGTGGGAGAGAGGGCTGAGTCGGTGAGGGCTGTGTTCGTATCGGGTCCTTCCCTTGGGGCAGAGGGCAGAGCTGGGTGCCCTAGCCAATTTGCCAGGGCTCTGGACTGTTTCAGTGGGGGAGACTTCAGGTTGCAACCATGTGGCATGGCAGATTGCCACTGCTCTGCTTGCCACTGTGTAGTGGGGAGGCTCAGGTTCTGCCAGTGCCTCCTAGAGTTCCAATCCTGGTTCCTCAGCTTCTTATCTGGGAACTTAGAACAAATGAATTACCCTTTCTTTGTACTTCATGTACCACAAAAAGGGATTGACAATTGTACTTGCCTTAAAGGGTTGCCATGAAGAATGAATGAGTTGCACAACATATCTAGAACAACAAGTGCCCAACAACAAGAGCTGCTTTGACTGTGGTCGGTGGTGTCCTGTGTGTAGCTTTCAGTCTGCAATGTCAGCGAGTACGGGGCTGACAATCCACCAGCGATGCCATCCCCAGGCCGGGATTGAGTGTCCGGGGTAACGGGTTCCTCTGGTAAATGACTCTTTAGTTCTCATTTTTCCTTGTCCTCTGGCAGTGCACCCCGATTTTATGGACTTCCTGCAGTTGTAATGTGGGGTTGAGCCTACCTGGCGGGACCTGTGACTCTACTCTTTAGTTCACAGTGATTGGCTCAGGAAGATCTGTGGCACAAGCCAAGTAAATCCTCCCAGAATTTTGATACCAGAGTGTTGGAAAAGATACACTTCCAAGTTGGTGTGGGGGTGCCTGCTTGTCACCCTAGCACTTAGAGGGCAGAGTCAGGAGCATCTGGAAGTCAAGGCCTGTCTGGTCTACATAGATGGAATGTTGCCTTCTCCAGCTTTGTAAAGGGAGCCTTTGACAGTAGGAACAAATGAGACCATTTGTCTATAAAAGCAGAAATAAGATGGGAGAAGGGTGGAGAATGAATGTGTGTGGAAGTGGCCACGCCTCTGTTCATGCCCTTGGAGGAGCCAAAAACTTTTGCTTTAAAGACAGTTGAGATCCTTGCCGTTCAAAGGGTCCCGATCTACATGGAGACTGGCTGAGGACCGAGGGTGCTCCTGTTCATGTTCACAATTCTAGAAGCTCACAGTCTCACAGGTGAACGGCACCTCGGAGGGTGGCATGAGCCAAGTATCTCAGTGGCACCCATTGTCCCGCCCACAGAATCCAAGGTACGAGAAACTCAATAGCCTCATGCTCTGACCATTACCTGCCCCATTCATCTTTCCATCACTCAGCCGACTGGCATTTCAGCCAGACAAGACTGGCTACTGTTCTTCCCACACAGCTTCCAGTCTCCCTCCTTGGAGAACATCTATAGCCTGAGCTCCACCATTTACCGATAATGCTCATGTTCTCTGTTCCTGGTGCCAGAAACCAGCTCAGCACAGGGACTGCCGCCTCAGGAAGATTCGGAGCAATACCAACCTCACTTCAGTCCAGCTGGTCCCATGGCTGGCGCCACTCTCCCATGGTGCAGTTAATCTGAGACCGTGAGCTCCTAGGTAGGAAAGAACTGTGAACATTCTTTGCTTTTCTTTTCTTCTTTTTTTAAATTTAATTTTATTTATTTATGTGAGTTCTCTGACTGCATGTAAATCTGATTGCCAAAAGAGGGCATCAGACCCCATTGTAGGTGGCTGTGAGCCACCATGTGGTTGCTGGGAATTGAACTCAGGACCTCTGGAAGAGCAGTCGGTGCTCTTAACTGCTGAGCCATCTCTCCAGCCCCATTATTTTCTTTTAGTGTGTGTGTGTGTGTGTGTGTGTGTGATGTGTGTGAATGGACACACATGTACCACAGTGAGTGTTTAGAGGTCAAAGGACAGTTTTGTGGAGTCAGTTCTCTCTTTCTATCTCTATGTGGGTTTTGAGGACCGAATTCAGGTTGTCGAGCTTGTGCGGGAAGCACCTTTACCGGCTGAACCGTCTCTCCATCCCAGTTTGCTTTGTTTTAAAGTTGACATGACTCAGGGCTGTTTAGAAGACAGTAAGGTGGGGAGGCTGGCAGGCAGGACAGGTGAAATCACGGCACTCTAGATTTGGAGGGTCGTCTTGGCTGGAGATGGGAATCACACAAGTTTGTTGTATGTTAGCTGAGCTTGCAGGAATCACTCCATCTTCCCTGATGAATTCTCTTCTCCCACCTCAGTCGCGCAGTTTGTTTGGGTGGGACTGACTCCACACCTACAAAGGGTTTGACCTATGACCCTAGAATGAGCTAACTGTAGATCCACCCTTCTAGCTCAGGGCTTGTTTTAATGCTGGCCATGTGCCCACTTGGACATGACAGCAGGCTGCCTATTTTTGTCAGGTGAATTGTGGAAATTCTATGTTCTAGTGGGCATGGGGCTGACAGAAAGTGAGACTGGGACCTCTGGGGCCCCCACAAAGCACAGTAGAATCTACAGATGAAAACTCTGATAGATGAGAGGTGAGATCCAGGCCTGAGGCCACTATTGGAGCTCCTGAATCAGGCCTCTCCCCGGGTGGTTCAGGTACCTGAGGCACTGACTCTGAATTGAGCTTTCCATAGTTTGCTGTTAAGGGTCCTGAGATTCATGAGGTCACGGAGATCACAGCCACACGCCTGAAAAGCTGTGTGCACACACCTAAATGTTCAGGGGAAAGGAAGAGGCGTGATAGAAAGGAATGTCTAAGCCTGGATATCCAAAAGCGATTATTTGGCTAACAGGCACTGGGCTTATGGGAGAAGCCATTTTTAGAGTAAGTGTGGATTCCACCAGCATCTCACAAACAGATACTGCAGTGGTGGCTGTTTCCCCACTGTCAGGAGGAAGAAGCAAATTCCAAGAGACTATGTTGGTCCTGAGGTCTTGACTAGCAGCAGGCTCCATCCTGGTGGCATTTCTGACTGAGCTATCCTCTCAAGCCCCCAGGCCCAGTCTTCTTAATAACATTTTATACTTCCTAGAACTCCACCAGACCAATTTGAATCCCGTCTCAGGATGGAGCCCTCATGATTGGTCTAAATCGTTTACTATCAGGGTAAGAGATTGTCACCAAAGATATCAGGCAGGGTGGTGGACTGGAAAGTGGGTGGGGGCTGGGAATATGTGAGGGAGGGGTGAGGGCAGGGAAAGAGGGCTAGAGAATAGGGTGAGGACAATCTTGGACTCTGGGGCATTAGCCTGGTGGGCTAGTGACCCTCAGGAACTGACACTGAGCAAGGATTTTAATTTAATGAATGAATGAATGAATGAATTTTAATTTTCGTGGTGCCAGGGGTTGAACTTAGTGTCTCTTGTATTCTTGGCAAGAACTCTTACGACTGAGCTACATTCCCAGTTCTGTTTTCATTCAAAAATAGAAATATATTTTAATTTTATTTATTTTATTATTATATGTATTTTATTATGTGTGTGTGTGTATACATGTATGACAGTTAGATTGAAGTTGGTGTCTTCCACTCTTGCTCTCCACCTTAGTTTTTGAGATAAGGTCTCTCTTTAAACCCAGAGCTTGCCATGTCAGTTAGATTGGGCTGGCTGGAAAGCCCCAGGGATCCTCCTGTCTCTGCTTCTCCAGTGTTGGGGTTACAGGTGTGTGCTGATATGTCTGGGTGCTAAGATTTGGACTTGGGTTCTCATGTTTGTACAACAACTGAGCCATCTCCCCAGCCCTGAGCCTGCTCTCTTTAATAACGTTTTATATCCACTAGAACGCCACCAGATCGACATCAATCACTGCTGAGGGGTGGAGCCCCCATGATGAATGACTTTATCCAGCCTTCACTTCTTAAAGGCTCCAGAACCTCTATGAGACCACACAGGGACCAAGCTTCCAGTACTGGGGGTCTTTGGGGACAGTCCACAGCACACAGAGATGGTTACAACGCACTGGCACTAGCTGGCTTTGTCATACTCCAGGAAACAAGAAAGGGGAGGGAGAAAGGCAGTCAGAAAGGGTGTTTAATTGAGCCAGTCACCTGTGAGCTTCTGGGGCTCCATACTGACGGGGAGTGGAGTGTGTCATTCCACCTATGGGCTGGACAGCAAATCTTCTTCGTTGGTACTCCACATGTCAGGGCTGAGGTTCTTCCACAGGGGTTGGTAATCGGCTGGTACTTCTGGCTAGGCCAGGACTGCGTTTGTCAGAGAAAGAGACCTGGGAGCTAGCAGGGCCAGCATGTGAGGAAATGGGGTCCTTGAACTGTTGCCAGCGGCCGGCAAGACTTTCCTTCTAAACCCCTTATACCTCTCTCTACCTGGTCTGCCCTCTAGCGAGGTGAGGAAGCCACTTTAGCACTTTAGAAGCCATTTTGCTGCTGTTTGGATTTGTGGGGTTTCTTCCAGGTTGCTCAGTCTTCTGTCTGGACGCTGTAAGGGTAGCTGTGAGGGTCATATTATGAAAGACTTTGCAGAATTAAATTTCTACGGTCTCCGGAGGAGAAAATGCCCTTTTCGTTTTTCTCCTTATGCTTTGCTTGTTTTGGGTGACTGGGTCTCTATGTAGCCTCAGCTGGCTTGAACTCAGGAGTACCCTGCCTCAGGCTCCAGTGTGGTGAGATCACAGGTGTCTCCCACTATACTCAGCTCTATTTTTTTTTAAAACATCAACTCTATTCATTAGTGGACAGCTTGCTGACTCTAGTGGCTTGCCGTGTGGCACACTGACCATCCTGCCTCCGGCTCCTACCTTCGGCTCAGCAGCATGAAGAACTGTGGTTGTCTGAACTCATTTCTGGGCACAGGAACATGGCCATCCTTGCAGGGGACAGGCTTGATGTGCCGGGGACAAGGATGACCCTTCAGGTTGAGCACCAGGAAATGGTGGGTAAATCCGGGTAGAATGCCCCTCAGGTATGTCTGAGGCCTGGTTGGGATGGGCCCTTCTCCTCTACACACTAGCCTTATGGGGGTAGCATTGGTACCTTCTGCTGCCGCCCCGTGACTCGCTGTCCGGTGCTTCTTCTGTACGCACGGTATTCCCCTAGAGAGCTCCCTCCAAGATTCCCGCCCTGGTTTCAGCGGTTCTCCCAGACTCTGTGTTAGGAACTAAATCCTCGCATCCAGGTGTTAATGGCCTTTGGAGGTGAGGCCTTGGAGGTGATTTGGATTCAATGAGGGCATAAAGGCACAGCACAAGGTGGCATGAGCGGCTTTATGGGGAGAAGAAGAGGGGTCAAAGTGAGCATGTTCTCTCTCTCTCTCTCTCTCATTCTCCCCCCCTCTCATTCTCTTGATAATCTCTGCCATGTGGATATGTGGTAAGAAAGCCCTTATCAGAATCAGAAATCAAGCCCCAACCTCCAGAACTGTGAGCCAACAAACCTTTGTGGATTATAAATTACCCAGTCTCCAGTGTTTTGTTAAAGTGACAGGAAAAAGAAAAAGAAGAAGAGGAGGAGGGGGAGGAGGAGGGGGAGGAGGAGCGGGAGGAAGAGGGGGAGGAGGAGGACCACGACGACGACGACGACGACGACGATGACCAATCTGGGCCACAGCATGCTAGCCCTTTTGGCTTCTGAGCTAGATGCCCTACCAGTGGTGTTTTTTTGTCCCAACCGCCACCTCCTTAAGTACAGTACACCAGTTTTAATATCTGAGTAAAAAAAATCAAAGAATATAAAAATCCAAATACCATGAAGCAGGCAGAAAGGGCCAGTCTGCGTATCTGGGCCCTTGTTCCCTGAGCCCAAACCCTGTGCGTCCACCTGTGAGGTGATTATCCCTCCCCTCCTCGGCTGGCTCCTCTCCTGGATGGCTGCTCTCAGGTGTGGAGTTAGGTGCTGGCCTCCACTCTGCGCATGCCCAGTGGCACAGGGGCCTGTTGTTCGAGTGCGAACCTTTCTCAGAGTTTTTGTTTCATCTCCAGCTGGTGTCATCTCTCACCTCCAGTGTTGGCCCTCTGGGGTTCTAGCAGACTTCAGGAAGCACCTTGATCATGTGACTTCTTGCTGAAAGGCTTCAGCTGTGGCTCTTTATTGCCGTGAAGAAGGACCCAGACTCCTTGTGGTTCAACCAGAGCCGGCAGGACCTGGATCCATGGACAATCTGGGGGATTTCCCCTTACCCGCAGCATCAAACTACTTCTAGTTCTTGAAACCTGAATGCTCTTACCTCCAGCCCTCTGGCAGGCTGTTCCTTCTGTGCCAACATACTTCCTCCGCTGGCAAATTCTCTTGTATCTACCCAGATTAACTTAAATGTGACTTCCATGGAGCAGGTGTTCTTGGATCCTGTGTTCTCCTGAAGCCCTGGGTGTGGCCTATGCTTGCTGGGATGGGCCTGAATTATTTATTTATTTATTTATTTCGTGTCAGGATTTCTCTGTTGTAACTCTGGTTGTCCTGGAACTCTCTGTAGACCAGGCTGGACTGGAACTCACAGAGATCTGCTTGCCTCTGCCTCCCGAGTGCTAGGATTAAAGATGTGTGCCACCACTCCCTGGCAGGTCTGAATTATTAATTGTGTCTCTCTAGCGAATGATAAACTCGTAGTCAAGGCCATGACCGGTGGCGTTTGTGCTACACACCTGTCATGAAACCACACACTGAGCTGCATTGCCAATGTCTGGGGAGCCAGAAGACTAAAGGACTTCTCTCTAGTACTCCCACAGGACTGAGTCTAGAAAACTCTGCTCCTGAGTCCCCTGGAGGAGACGGAACTTCAGCATGGTGGCCTTTGTGTTCTCAGGTCCTTGAGGAAGAGAAGGGAGAGGGAAATGGCCAGGAGGAGGGAGGGCAGGAAGGGAATAAAGGGGCTGCCTCCCGGCCCGGGGAGAAATGCGTCTGCAAGTCTCTCTCATCTCTGGTCAGAGAGTCACACAGAAGAACTCGGAGTCCCTGTCAAAGTTTCAGGCAAAAACAGTAACTTGGTTCTGACCTTGCTCTCTTCAAAAAGCAACTTGCTGCTGAGCTGCAACATCAAAAAGAATAAATAATTGTTTTTCTTTTTTGTTGTTATGATATGGATCATCTGAGCGGTTAGTGGTAAGCAAGCGGCTTTGATTCCACTCCGGCTCCCCAGCGCTCCAGCCTCTCTGTGTGTCAGCAGGCTCCTGTTTCCACCCCAGGACAGCAGAATCCCTTGATTAAATTCATATTTGTTTTAATCTTTCCCTGTGTCTGATCTCCAGCTCAAAGATGGTCAGGGAAAAAAAAAAGCCAGCTGCCCCGCTGGGGCCACGGGAGGGCCCATGTCAGCCCCCACGCTGTTTCTTCTGCCCGGTGTGATAAGGCAGCTAGCCTGTGGTGCCCGGCGGGGCCCATGGTGCCAACCCCGGGCCGGCAGTGCTGGCGGCTGCAGGGGTACCGATGGAGCTTCTGGCTGCAGGAGAGCGGAGGAGGCCAGGCGTGAAGCTAACGGTGGTGGTGTCAACCTTACGCTGCACCCTGTGCCGGACTTGGCATGCCAGAACTCTAAGATTTTTGTTTCTCATTTTAAAATTAATTTAAGGCTGGGCCAGTTCGATCTAACTAGCCGTGCTAAAATCATATGCAACTTCATTTTATTTTCTTTATTTTTCTACAGTATTGGGGATCAAACTCAGGACCTCTCAGATGCTAGGCAAGAGCTCTGATATTGAGTTCAGCTATGGAGATTTTTGAAGTTGAAAAAGTTATGAAACTCAGGTGCACAGAGCAGTTTGTTACCCTGCTGAGTCTGTTCCGGGTCGCTGCCATTTGTCTGCATTCTGTACACACCCTTGCTACCACCCCCTCTCCCCCACCTCCCCGTCTCCCCAGCTCTCCGATGCGTTTGGTTAAATACACAATGTGGCTTTGAACATAGATGTGAATGAGAGTTTGAGACAGGATCTCATGTAGCCCATGCTGACTTCAAACTTGCCATGTACCCAATGATGACCTTCAACTTCTGATCCTCCTGCCTCCACTCCCAAGTGCTGAAATTATAGATGCTGGACCATCTATAATTATGTGTGTCAGGCAAGCACTCTACTGCCTGAGCTACAGTGTGTATGTTTTTGATTGTGGTAAAATACACAAAACACTTATCTTTTTAGCAAATGCGTTTTTATATATAGAAAGGGACAGCTGGTCTTTTCTAATCAGGAGCCATGGCTGCAGACTCAACCAATCACTGACAGCATCTTTTTTTATTTTTTTAAAAAAATAGGAGCTGAAGATATAGCTTCATAGTGAAGAACCAATTGCTGCTCTTCCAAAGGCCTGGAGTTCAATTCTCAGCACCCACACGGCGCCCATAACTATCTGTGCTCCAGTTCTAAGGCATCTAGTGCCCTCTTCTGGATTCTTTGGGAACTGTGTACATATGGTGCACATACATACATGCAGGTGACACCATACATATTAAAAATTACAAATGAAAAATGGCTTTTTTTTTTCTGTAGTGCCTTCTAGGCAGTTGGCTGGGTCAGGATGAAGCTGAGTATATTCCTTTCCCAGCCACCTGCTGTCAGAAACTCACTGACGTGGATGATGAACACAAGCTTTGTACTATGGGAAGCACATGCCACAGTAGCTGCCAGTGATGCTCTGGATGAAGAGTGGAAGGGTTATGTGGTCCAAATCAGTGGTGGGAACCACAAACAAGGTTTTCTCCCAAAGCAAGGTGTCTCCATCCATGGCAGAGTGCAACTGCTGTTGAGTAAGGGGCATTCTTGTTATAGATCAAGGAGAACTGGAGAGAAGAAGTCTATTCAGAGATGCTTCATGGATGCCAATCTGAGTGTTCTCAACTTGGCTATTGTAATAAATAAATAAATAAATAGATAGATAGATAGATAGATAGCTATTCCTGTGCTGACAGATACTACTGTGTCTCAGTTGGGGCCTAAAAGAGCTAGGAGAATTCAGAAGTTTTTCAATCTCTCTAAAGAAGATGATGTCCGCCAATATGTTGTGAGAAGGCAAGAAGCCAAGGAGGACCAAAGCACTCAGATTCAGCGTCTCTTTATTTCACACTCTCTGCCACACAAATGCTGATGTATTGCTCTGAAGAAACAGCACACTAACATTATATGGGCCAAACAGGTTGTATTTGAGAATATACATGTGTGTACATATATGCATGCATTAACAATTAGTACAAAAAAATAAAAGGTCATGAATTTGAAGGAGAGTGGGTATATGGGAGGGTTTAGAGCGAAGAAAGGGAAGGGAGAAATGTTGTAATTATATTATAATCTCAAAAAGAAAAAGAGAAAACTGAGGAAGAGGCCAAAGACTATGCTAAACACTTGGTCAAGCGAATAAAGGAAGTTGAAGGAAAATGCCAGGAACAGATTACCAAGAGACATCAGGCGTCCTTGCTGAGAGTTGCTACTTCTGGGTCCGAGTCTAGTCAAAAATAAGTCTCTTAGAGTAACGAATAAATCATTAGACCTTGAAGGAAAAAAAGAAAAAAAAATTCTAGAAAGTCCTGAGGAGAAAGATTGCTCTTGCCTCGTGCTGACTACTACGCTAAGTCCGTGTGAGTGAGGTGATGAAGTGACGTGGTTGGTTAGTTTTTTGTCAACTTGACTCACGCTAGGGTCAACTGGGATGCGGAAATCCTCGACTGAGAAAATGCTTATATCGGACTGGCTGGTAGGCAAGACTGTGGTACATTTTCTTGACCAATGATTGATGTTGAAGGACCCAGCCCACTGTGGGTGGTGCCAGCCCTGGGCATGTGGTCCTGAGTTGTATAAGAAAGCAGACTGAGAAAGCCCTTGGGAGCAAGCCGCTAGCCACCAATCCTCCATGGTCCCTGCTTTAGTTCCTGCTTCCAGATTCTTGCCTTGAGCTCCTGCGCTGATTTCCTTCATGGTGGACTATGAGCTGTAAACTCAAATACCCCCCTCACCCCCCGCCCACCATGAAGTTGCTTTTGCTCACATTGTTCTACCACAACAATAGAAAGTGAACCAAGACATGTAGGGTAGGCACCCCATTGTCGGTTCTCTGTACTTCACAATGCCTCAGTTTCCCTCCAGTGCTGGTCATGGAATGTCACCCATCTTAACTCTCATTCATGTGTTATTAGACCTATGGCGTTGTCATTTTTAAAAAATTATTTTGATTTTATTATTTTGTGTGTGGGGATGTTTTGCTTTCTTGTGTGGTTGTGCACCATGCATACCTGGTGCCTTCAGAGGCCAGAAGAGGGTGTGGATCCTCTGGAACTGGTTACAGGTGCCGTGTGGGTGCTGGGAATCAGACTCCAGTCCTCTGGAAGATCAGCTAGAGCTCTTAGTCTCAGTCGTCTCTCCAGCTCTGCCTGAAGTGTTTGATGTTTGCGTTTGAACAGACAATGACTATTTACGCAGTGTGTGATTTGTAAGTAACACAGAGATTATTCAAAGACCATGGGAAGATATGGTGTGCTGTAGGTGCAAGAGACTAGAGTTCCGTATTTGCAGGGGATCCTGTAGCCTAGCGACTATATTCTGAGGTCAAAACTCCAGCTCTGTCACTTGCTAGAAGTTAGTTAGCCTTGGTGCCTCAGTCTCTCCATCTTTGGGGAAAATTTCCCCTACCTCACAGAGTTGGCTGAATGAGAAACCTAAGTGGGTTTGTCATGATTGGATCTGAAGTGACCCCACAGACGCGTGATGTGAACGATTGTCCAACCCTCCTCTCCCCAGAAGGTGGCGCTATTTTAGGAGGCGGTAGAGCTGTTGCTATGAGGCAGGGCTTAGCCACTAGGGAGGACTTTTGGAAGGTATAGCTGGGCTTCTGGTTCTGCTGCTTGCTGATTCCTGATATGCTGGTGCATGAGCAATGACTGGCCACGCTCCTATTACTGTAGGCAAAGCCACCAGGCCTTCCAAGAGGATGGATTCCAACCATGAGCCAAAATAAATCTTCCCTTCCTCAAGCTGTGTAGTGAGAAACGTAAGTACTATAGAGTTAATACTTGAGCAGAGGACTGACTGGCACGAGGTAAAGGCTCATGGGTGTCAGCTCTGTCCAGGCTGAAGGTTTCTTTTGCTTCACCTCTTGGCCCAGTGCTGCTGAGTGCCACACACACTGCTTGCTGTGTATGTAGCTGGTTCTTTGCTGCAAACTGTTTCCCACGGGATGCAACCCCAAACACAAATGACTTGTTGACAATGCAGCCACAAACACCCAGATTGCAGGCCAGTGGGAGGAATTCACTCCTGGAACAGGTCCTAGGGTAAGGGTCAGCACCTTTCCTTCCTTCCTTCCTTTCTTCCTTCCTCCCTCCCTCTAGTTATTTTTTATTTATTTGTTTGAATGTTTTCCTGTGTGTACATATGTGCACCACATGCATGCCTGGTGCCCATGAATGTCAAAAGAGGGCTTCAGATCCCCTGGGACTGGAGTTACAGATGGTTGTGAGCTGCCATGTGGGTATTGGGCGCTCTGCAAGAATAGCAAGTGCTCTTAACTGCTGGACCATCTCTCCAGCCCCATCACACTTTCTGTACTGGGTAAGATAGTAAATATTGTTGGCCTTCTGGGCCATACAACTTCTGAGCTTTGTGATTGTTGCATAATGTCAACCATAGGCCATGTGTGAATGAGGATGCATAGCTTGTTCCAATAAAACTTTATTTACAAAATAGAAAGATTGTGCCTTCGTGCTCCTGTACTAACTCACAAGGTACTCAGTGTCACTGAATATTGTTTGTTCCTTCCATCAATCGCAGAGTACTCACATAGTCTCCTGGCAGGTTTGTGAGTGCTTTCTCCTTGCCTCATTGATACAGAGGACAGAGAGCACAAATGACCCCTGTTTGCCCTCTGCCTCTTTTACTTTCACTCTCTGAATATGACTTTTCCCATCACCAGGCTGGCTGGTTGAGACCTTTCCCAGTGAAATTTAAGGCACTGTACACTCAGGGCATTTGAACAGTTGTCACTACACTGGTCTTGCCTGGTTCTAGGCTTTTCCTTTTAGCTCTTTCCGGGATGCCAACAGCACTGAGGAGTAGGAAAGAATGAGATTTCCTTTTCCTCCCCTGGGATGACGTTCCCAAGGCCACAGGGATGGTGCAGTGGAGTGGAGTCTGTACATAAAGGCACATCTGCATGATGCCTTGTCACATCTGCTTCTTGCCCTTCTGCAGGTTGCTGAAAGAGGGCAACCTTGTCAGAGAAGGCCCAGGAAATTGGGGGGGGGTAATGGAAGGGTATGGGTAGAGGAGGGAAGAAGCTGACAGCCAGTGGGGCCGGAGGGTTCCTGGAGCGCGTGAGGTGTCTGTGGCTAAACAGACTGCTCCAGCAGCTCTAATATTGTTGCTCCTGGGAGAAGAGCTTGGACAAAATTTGGAGGCTTTATCAGAGCCCAGCAGAAACAAGGGCGTGGCTGGAGACTGCAGGACCCTTCCATATTTAATGCTATGCCTGGTCTTTAATGGGGTGGGGGTGAAGCAAATAACTTGATTGAAAATGAACAAATTAAGAGCCTACATTTCCAGCCATTAAAAAGATAGATACTGATGCATAACACTTACCTGTCAGCGTGTGATGCATTTCTACCAAGAGACTGTACCCTGAAAGTTATCTATACCTGGAAATAAAGCCTGGAGACTACGGATGCAGCTTAGCGTTGGGGTACTCCGTGCGTGCAAGGAGTGGATTTCCAGCATTGAAAAGGGCCACCATCAGCACCCCAGGTGTTCTTCCTGTGTCCTCCTCAAAGACTGACCTCTCCTGTCATCCGACAGCATAATTAGTTTTATCTGGTTGCGAACTTGAACTTTAGGTAGCTGGAATCATCAGCACATGCTCTCTCCTGCTTTTCAACATCGTGTGAGATTTATCTATCCTGTTGGTTGCATGAAAGCTTTCATTTACGTATTCTCACTACTGAGGAAGTGTGCTCTCTCTCTGTTTCTGTTGCTCTCTCTTACACAAACACACAAACACACACCACACACACACACACACACACGTCCCACATTCTGCCATTCTACTCTTTTTTGGATATTTGCATGCAGGTCTGTGCTTTCCATTTCCTCCCAGGGCAGCCAAGCCTCGCACGCCGATGGAGAGGAAGCAGGGTAATCAGGAATCGTCAGGGTCTAGGAGGTCTGGGTGGAGATGAATAGCCAATGAGAGAACAGACTTCCTGGGAGGCAGTTTGAGTGAACAGCTCAGTCTATTGAAGCAAAGGAAGTTATATACATATATATGTATATACATAGGGTATATAGGGTATACCTTATATACATACATACATAGGGTAGAGAGAGGAGAGCGGGGATCCTTATGTGGTGATAAGCCGTTGGGTTATCCATTTGCGTATGGGGACTCACAATCAGAGCTGGGTGGTCATGTTGTCATTGGCTGGGGCCAAAGTCCTGAGGAAGCCTCCTTCGCATAGGCGGGTGTCTCACAGGCGCCAGAGGAAGAGACTTTATAAGGTAATATAGGGAGGGGAGAAGTCCAGCTCAGGACCTTCCAGCTGCGGTGGTCAGACAAGCAGCAGCCAGACCAGATTCCTTGGAGAGGTGGGATCTTCTCAGGTGCTGCGTGTCACGGCAGCACTGGAGAAGCTTTGCTGGCTGTTAGTGCTTGCTGATGTCTTGTTGGTGCCAGAGCAAAGAGAAGGAGGAGTGGTTAAACTCCTACCACTCCCAGCGTGAGAATTCCGGGGTTCAAAGCATGCACTGACCCCCTCTCAGCTCTAGGACAGCCCCACGTTCTCATACATGTTTTATTGTGGCCACACGTGTACCTCTCTGTTGTGCATGTAGCTAGGGATATAGAATAGAGTAGAATAGTTAGGATCCTAAGGAAGATGGTGTCCTGGCTTCCCATCAAGTGTGAAGATGCCAAGGGTTTTGGTTGTAATCAAGCTGCACCAGTCTGTGGGTCAAAAGAAATCCCTCTACAGATTGGGCACTCAGATTGGGCAGCACCTCTGCTCTCCTGCCTGTAGAGGTGTCTGTCAGTCATAACGATGACAATGTTCGCTGAGTTCCTGCTGTATACACAGTACAAGTACTACACAAAGCTGACTTCGGTGGTGGTGCAACAATAGCCCTTTGGTGTAGGTACCTAATATCATCCCATTTTACAGATGTGAGAACTGAGACTCAGGGAGGAAAGTTACTTGCTAAAGACAATATGACTGGTAAGTGCTGCTCCAATAAGAAACCCCAAGGTAGTCTGGCTTCAGGGCCTCTGTTTTCTGCCTGCTTGGCCTTAACTTTATTTTTGTTTTTTATTTTTTGGCATTGCTGAGGATGCAACCCACGTTTCCAAACAGCAGACAAACGCTCTGCCAAGGAACCAAATCCTCAGCCCTCATTGTGACCCTTCTTGTCCTCTCCCTGGGCCCTCGCAGAAGGGTGCACAAAGACTGTTCCCCACAGGCTGCTGCCCTTGGGGCGTCTTGTGCCCTTGGCACATGGCACAGTGTTGGTTTTGTCTAGTTCTGGCCTCCTCTGAGCTATCACCAGGAAGGCTGCTGTTCACTGTTCACAGGAAGAGAACAGGCTGGGGAGACAGCTCAGCGGTTAAGAACACTGGCTGCTCTTGCAGAGGACTGGGGTTCAGTTCCCAGAATGGCAGATCATAACTGTAACTCCAGTCTCAGTAGATTTGATGCCCTCTTCTGGCCCAGGAGGGCACTGCACTGTCTCTTACAGACATACTTAAAAATGATTAAATTTAAAGAAGACCCTAGGGCTGGGCCAGAGGGATGCTGTGCTCTTGATGATGGTGCTCTTGTTGCCATGGTGACTGGCTTGAAGGACGGTCACGTAGGCAAGAAGGATTATTCTTCTTCCATCTTCATCTGACTCTCACCAGGAGACTTCCTTTCCTGCAGAAAGGCTAGTATTTTAGGGCTCCCAGTTCAGTCTGGGCTCTTGATTCATACACCTGAAATGAGAAATGGTGAATTAATATGGCAGGAATGGCTACGGAGAATATCTCATGCTAACAGCAGGCTGGAAGCTGCTCAGGAAGGACTCTGCACTCTGCTGAGCTTTCTGGGGGGGGGCGTTCGATTTTGGCAAGGAGAGAGAAAAAGAGACAGGTAGATAGATAGATGGATAGATAGATGATAGATAGATAGGTAGGTAGGTGGATAGATAGATAGGTAGGTAGGTGGATAGATAGGTAGGTAGGTGGATAGGTAGGTAGGTGAATAGATAGATAGGTAGGTAGATGGATAGATAGATAGGTAGGTAGATGGATAGATAGGGAAATGGATAAATAGATAGCTTATACCTTATGTTTTGTAATCACTGGGACTCTCATCACAGTTAACTGCCTGAATGTGGGGAAGCCTGGATCCTGGTGTTATTTCACAGTAAGAACCATCCTGACTTGTGCTCAGGAGCTAGACAGACTCAGGAGAAGCACGGGGAAGCTGTGGCAGGCCTCCCTGAGGTGTGCAGGGTACCTTTAGTAAGTTCCAACTGTGAACTATTTTTGTATGACAGCCACTTTACTGTCTGAGCGAAGGGGATTTGAATAAATGGCTCAGCACTTTGCTGACCCAGATTTGTCCAGTGGAAACCGTAGCCTGGCCCAGCTGTGTGGACATCTGGTCTTAAGGCCTGGACAAAATGGACTGCTGAACTTAAGACATGATTTATGTAAAAGTTTCTCACCTCTTTATACTACATTCCAATTTTAGGATAACATTTAAGAGCTCAATGCTGTTCTCGGGAAGGTCAATAAAGGAGGCTGATCATGCCTTTGCCACCATTGGGAGCCTTGTTTTTCTTTATGAAAACAACTTAAATACAAAGAAACGTGTCGTTAAAATGTGAGAAACAGCTAGCCTAGTAAAGGAAGGATATTGGGTTTAAATGAACTTGTAATTTAAAACTTCAAAAATATCTTTGATCATAAATGGCAGTCCTCGAAATAAGTTTTTAAAAGTTAGAAAACAAAGAAATTAAAAGAATAGCCACTGGCTACAAATATATCGTTAAAATGTTCATTTCTGCCATGGTCATCTTGGCTGTTCTGCTTAGCACCAGACACAGTTTAAAAACTATGGCTGTATTGTGAAGTCACCAGGACAGCCAGAGGAGAGTGCCTGGAAAGAAATTTTGAAATGAGCCTGGCGATGGTAGTGCCCAGGCAGAGGCGGAGTTGGAGAGATCTCTGTGAGTTCAAGGCCAGCCTGGGCTACAGAGTGAGTTCTAGGACAGCCAGAGTTTACTAGAGAAACCTTGTCTCGAAAAAACAAAAAATAAAGAAAGAAATTTGGAATGAAAATGTTTAGAGATGATCAGAAAGCAGCTGAGTGGTGGTTAATGATAGAATGTGCAAGGCTCTGAGTTCAGGCCCAGCACAGAAAAGAAGGTTGACGAACACCTTTTGAAAAAGTTGTATGATTGCAGAGTTTGGAGAAACCAGAATTCTCCCAAGCTGTGACATCAGGCTAACACAAACCAGCAGCGACTAAACTGCCCAATCACGGAAGAACTGGGTCATCGGCTACTGTGCAGAGTGGAGAGGGGAAGCTGGGGCTGGCTCTGACTGATGGCACTCTGATCTGGGTTTCACTTCAGCTGTTGAAATTGATCAATGAAGGACCTGGGTCCACCCAACTCTCCTGCCTTTCGGTGATACTGATCCCATTTGTTCACTGAGCTCTGTCTGACTTCTGGTTCTGAATTTTCTGACCAGAGAACTATGTTTTAGCTTTTTATTTTTTGGATCTGCATTTCTGTGGGGCTGAGTAGCCCCAGTTGTGGAAGGAAAACCTCTCTTTTTATATGAAGGAATGAGGCTATTAGAAACTGACAGTTTTTAACTATCAGTGAAATGAGTGACCCAGGCCAGGGTCATTATGGGTGTTGGGAGTATCAGGTGGAGGGCTGATTACGTACTACACTTGGGCACAATGTCAAGTTATCAGTTCAGCAGTCTGCTCAGTAAGTATGCCGTTGTATATTGGTACATCTTCCTCTGGCCAGCTGACCCCAGAATTAAGTTTAACATTAGCAGTAGTGGGGAATCTGGGCTTTCTGATGAAGGTGCTTCATCCGTGGGGCTTTTTTGCTAATGACGTAGGATCTGTCAAATTCTGGCTTGTGAGGAATGAGATGATTCCACAAGAAAAGAATGAGTCAGGCACAATCAAATGTAAGATGTGGTCTTTGATTAGTTCCTAGTTAATCATAAAAGATATTTTGGTCTGGATGGTGGTAGCTCACACCTTTAATCCCAGCACTTGGGAGGCAGAGGCAGGCAGATCTCTACAGGGTGAGTTCCAGAACAGCCAGCGTTAACAGCAGAGAAATCCTGTCTTGAAAAACAAAGCAAAGCAAAACAAAACAAAACAAAAAGATATTTTGGAACTGAATAGGTTTTGCATACAAAGTATTAGATAGCAATAAAAAGTTAGCATTGATTTATTAGATGTGATAAAGAATTTATGGAAATAGGTTGATTTTTACATGCTGAACTATCATGATGTCTAACATACTCTTATTTATTTATTTATTTATTTATTTGTGTGTATGGTGTGGTGGGGCATACATGGTGAAGGGCAGAAAACAACTTTGGTTACTCATTTCTCAGCTTCTACTGTGTTTTGAGGCAGGGTCTCTCCCGCTTCTGCTGCTGTGCCGGATTCCATCCAGGCTGGCTGGAGCACAAACTTCCCCGCGGTTCTCCCTGTCTGCCCGCCATCTCAGTGTAAGAGCTCGGGGGTTATGGCTGCCCGCTATTGTACCTGACGTTTGCGTGGGTTCTAGGGATCTGAACTCTGATTGCACAGCAAGCACTTTTACCAAATGATCCATTTCCCGGTGCCTGCAATTTACTTTTGAAGTGGTTCAATCAAAACACAGTTACTCAAAACACCAAAATGTGGATGATGCAAGTATGTTAACTCAGGACAGAAACTTATGAAAGGTCAGTTTTTTCTCTTCTGCCTTTCTGGTCTGTTTAAAATATGTCTTCAAAAACTTTAAAATTAAAACGTTTCAGTGTTCATGCACACCTTTAAAATGTCTTAATAGTCTGGTCACAAAAAGCAAAAAGGCAGGGGCAGTTGACCGATGAAGGGAAGAAAAATGGACTCTGGTATGAAATGCTGGCTTTATGACCCCGTGTCGACAATAATCTGAGGGAGGTCTGGGTAGGTTTGGGGCTATGGCTTTGCCTCAGTGCACGAGCCCCTCAGTGCTGGTGGCTCACAGCTCCTGTGATACAAAATTCATTCAGCACTCTGGCATCACACAAGAAATGGAAAGCACACAGGTGAGGGTGCCCTGGGAAAGCCCCGTGAATCAAAACTAAACATCGAAGAACCTGCCGGGCTGGAGCCCCGCTGGAGGCTACAGTTGTCTCTCTGCTCCCCACCTCGGTGTGGTGGTCTCCCTTCCTGAGGCTGAGGCTGAGCGTGGCTTCCTCAGATCCAGACCTGTCACTCTTGACCTTGGCTGCTAAGAGAGGCCAGTGCGGCTTTGAACAAGACATTTGTCTCTTGGGATATTAGATATCTCATCAGTAAACAGAGATGACAGGATCTGCCTCCCAGGTTCTGTGTTTTAGGTGGAATTCATATCACATAAACACTTTTAAACAAACAAGTCCGTTCATTTGGCTTATCCCAGTGCTACGCCGCCATCACCGATGTCCACGTGAGGCACTTGGCCACCTTCCTAACTGAAATTCTGCACCCGTAAAATGATCTCTTCCCACTCTCCTCTCACCTGGCCCTGGCGACTACCTCTCTAGTCTGTGTTCTGTTGATTTACCCATCTTGGATATTTCATATAAATGGAATCACACAGCATGTGACCTTTGTATCTGGCACCTATCCCTTTAGCATAACGTTTTCAAGGCTTGCCTGTATGTTAGCATGTCAGTACTTCATTTCCTTTTTTATGGATGAATAAAGCAACGCATATATACAATACTCCACATTCGCTTTGAGGTTTCAGTGACCTGAGGTCGACTGTGATCTGAAAATATTAGAAAGAAAACATCAGAAACAATTCTGAAATTTTAAATAACTTCTCAAATTTGTGAGTTTCTGTTACTGTCATACTGTGCCCAAAGAATAAGTTAAACTCCATCCTAGGAATGTATGTATAGCAACAAGCAGGTTATAGATAGGTTTGGGACTGTGGGCATCAGGCATCCCCTGTGGATAAAGGATGAATGCTGGACCACACTCTGTTCATCACCTGTGATGGACATTTGGGTTGTGTGTCTAGCCTTTCACCACTCCCAACAATAGCGTTCTGTGCATACGCGTATGACTGTTTGAGTCCTTGCTCTTGATCCTTTTTTGATGTGTACTTTGGATAGAAATTGTTGGATCACAAGGTAATTCTATGCTGAGTTTTTGAAGAGCTGCCAAAACTGTTTTCCACAGCAGTGAACCACTTTACATGCCCACTAGCAAATCTCGAGGGCTGTGATTTCTCAACATCAGTACCAACACTTGGTATTTTCCATTTTTTAAAGTGCAGCCATCCCCGAGGCTATCGAGTGGCATCTCACTGTGATATTGGTTTGCCTTTCCCTAAGGATGACTCACACTGAAGTTCTTTGTGTGTACTTAATTGGTCATTTGGGTGTCTTCTTGGGACAACTATCTATTCAAGCTCCTTTGTCCTCATTTGATCTGATTGTTTTTGTTGTTACAGAAGGTCCTTGTACAATTCTGGATATTTATCCCTTAGCTGAGCTATGAGACACAAACGTTTTTATACCACCGATGGGTTTCTTTTCACTCTTTGGATCATGTCTTTTGATGCACACGGGGTTTATTCTTGATGAAGTTGATTTAATCTGATTTTTTTATTGCCATATTTAAGAAACCATTGTCAAATTTAAGGCCAGGAAGACTTTCTCCTACATTTTCTTTAAACAGTGTTATGGTTTTCATTATTAAGTGAATATTTAAAGTCTGGTTTGTATATGGTATAAAGGTCCAACTTCAGTATTTTATTCTTTTCATTTTTTCAGTTGTGAGGATTGAACCTAGGACCTCACACACACAATCAGAGATTGTTCTTTAACACAGAGCAATGACATAATTCTCTTCTTTTCCCTTTCTTTTCTTTTTTGACACAGGGCCTCACTATATAGCCTTGTTTGGCCCGGACTCACTCTGTAGATCAGGCTATCCTCAGCACAGAGATCTGCCTGCCTCTGCCTCCTGAGTGCTGGGATTTAAGGTGTGCGCCTTCACTCCTGTTAGGCCAGGCTTACCTGACGCCCACTCTGTTTGTCCTGTGGGTAATGTTCTAGCATCTCAAAAATATTGTTCAGATCTATTGTCAGAATCTGTGCTTCTTTAGATTGTTAACAGCTGAGCTCTAAGGCTTTGTAAGAACACAACTTTCCAGTAACAGTAAACAGTCAGCGATAAGGCTTTACAAAAACAAAACCAATAAGAATAAGACTAGTCTGAAAACTAATACCTATCACTCCTGAGAAGCCTTGCATAGTTAAAGAGGCATCTTATATACAGAGCCAGCAAAAATTAACATGACTCAAAAGAACTATATAAAAGCTAATTCTTAAGCAAAATTTGGAAACTTTGATTCAGTAGAATAAATTCATAGCATTGGCAATCAAAACTTTAAGCCTCTTACAAATTTGGGAAACAGTATTAGTTATTACAGACACATGCATTTCACATATACAGTAGCAAAATATTCATTATCAGAGTATATATATTATCTATCTTTCTATTGCATATCTATTGCAGACCTAACAGGCCAGGAGGTCTCCAAAGTCCCATCACTATCCATTTTAAACTGGTTGTTTTCAGAAGTCAGTAGCTGTAGGGACTAAAAGAAAAAAAATTTATCCAGGTCCAATACAGAATGAAAAGATAATTGCAATTACTGATGGAATTACTTTGTTAACTCTTTGGGATTGTTTATCGCTAGGGTGCAACAATAAAACTGATTTTTGTGTAATGATTTAACATCTTACAACCTTTACCAAATTTATTAGCTTTACTAGATTTTATTTTGCGTAATTTAGAGTTTTCTACATATAAAATAGTGCTAAGGATAGATGGAAAGTTTCCCTTCTTTTCTGTTTTTGGATGTCCTTTAATTATGCTTCTTACCAAGTTGCTCTGCACTGAACATTGCACAAAAAAGATGAAGGTAGACATCCTTGCTCAGGGATTGTCCCAAGGTCACACCTAGTGCTCTAGAATCAGGACCTCACTTGTGTTTGGGCTCAGAATCACACCTGAGATGTCTAATCCTTTCCCTCGGGTGTTCATTTGATGTCAGCAATCTGGACACACTGGACCTGACGAATGTCCATTGAGATCTGCTTCTAATATACTCAGTACACAGGAGTATGACCCTGTCACTCAGTAAGGTGGGCCGGATCCTCTGCATGGTGCTAGGTGCAATGTGGGAACATCTGCCAGCTTGGATTGTGAGTAGTAGCTGCTACACTGGACCATAGCCCTTTACTGGCCTTCATTAACCTACCATGCATATAAGAAACAGATTTTTGTTTTGTCAAACCACAGGAGCTTTAGTGCTATTTGTTATAGCAGCAAAACTTAACCTATTCTGAAGAGTGATGCAGTGCTATCTTGTCTTATAGATGAGAAAGCTGGGCCACAGGAGCTTGCCCAATGCCAAACAGCCTGCTCAGTTTTATAAGCTGGGATGGAATTCACGTTCCCAGTCCCCTATAGTAGATTCTGACCTAGTGGCTGCTGACAGAAATGTGTAGCATTTTGCTAGGGAATGGCCTTGACCATACAGAGGGTCTCTATGTAGGTCAGGAGGGTCATCTTTAACAATGTAATTGTCATTTTGCCTGGAAGTGACTATTAATCTGCATTTTTAAAGCCCCATTTCCTTCTGGGGTACAACCCATTTATCGTGGGATGGGCAGCTGGCGGCACATGAATGCATTCTGACTTAGTCTATCAGAGACCTCTCTGCTCATTGCCATGATTTTAGAAGCCGTGGGTTTTCTGGTAATGGTTTATGAGAAGCACCAGTATGTGTATGGTCTCACGGTTTTACATCAGGGAAGGGGGAAGCCCAGATCTAGCGTGGTTTTCATTTATGAACTTTGTGACATTAGGTCTGTTAACCTCTTTAAGTCTTAATTTTCCTAGCTGTAAAATGAGGCCAGCAAGAAAGAGGCTGTATTAAGGCTGGGTATGGTGCATATGTGTTTAGTCCCAGGACTTGGGAGGTAGAGGCAGGCAGATCTCTGAGTTTAAGGATAACCAGGGCTACAGAGTGAAACTCCGTCTTCTTAAAAAGAGGCTATATGGAATTAGGCAAGCCATATAAAAGGGCTCAGTGCAAATAAAAGCCACCACCGCCAGGGAAACACTGGATATTTGACTGTAGGATCTTTGTCTTGTAGGTGACAGGAAAGCTGAGGCACAGCACTGGAGTCCCCTGGAAGGTGGATCTCAAAAGAGAGAGACCAGTGGAAAGCAACAGAAGTGGGTACGGCTGCAAGTCCAGCAGATCCGGAGCAGAGGGTGAGGTAGAGATGGCGGTTGGGAGAGAGCTGATCAGTGGTCATGGTTCCCATCCCAGCATGTCACAATCACCGTGGGTGCAGCGTCTGGCCCTCATCCTTCTGCTGTGGTGGGTCCACGCTCTGCCTTGAGTTCTGTGTATCTTCCGGGGGCATCTGGATCTGCTGGTGGGCTAAGTGTGCTGGGCCGTCCAGGCAGACTATTAGCTGCTGGCTGGGAGCCAATGGCCACCCTTTCTCAGCCCTTGTTCTCCATCGCAATCCTGAGCATGGCCATCTTTCCTAGGTAGTACAGACAGGAAAGTTGCTTTGGGACCTTTCCAAATGCCACGGGCAGGGACTAGTGACTGAGGCCATGCCTGCCACTGGCTTTTCACTTTAAAAGTGAAGCCACTGGCTTCTGACACACCGATCCTGGGCACCTCTGAAGTCACCGTCTTGCTTCTTTGGAACCAAACCTGCCTGGCCCCTTTCCCCAACTCAGCTGAAAACTTTCTAATCTCTTTGCAAAGTGTCAGGTATCTTCCCATGCCTTGAAAGGTGCTTTTCCCAAAGCAGATCAAACAGTTTTGACATTTGCTGCCGAGCCGTTTAAAGCCCGATTCCTGGCCCACTGCAGGCGAGGCGGCACATCTGGCTGCAGATAAGGGCTGGGGTGGCACGTCTTGTCACAGACACGTGGAGCCAGCTCGTGGGAGCAACATCCCAGGGCAAAACATTGCCCGTAAAAGTTAATCTGCTGCTTCGTCCAGCTGACAGTCTATTCTATCATGAAAGCCAGCCCAAGGCCCCCGGTTGAATTCTACACACACATTTTTTTAATTTGCTGGAATCTGCAAAAACACATCAGTGTCTCTCCTGCCTTTGGGTTTTTATGTTTAGCAAAATAATCCTACAGCATCGCCTTCAAAGGGCTCTCAGCATCATTCTTGCCCCGACTGTACTCTGGCCTTCCGAGGAGGGAGCCTCAACATGCCTGAGACCCTGTGTCGGGTGTGAGGCTAGTCAACCATCCACAGTGCAGGACCAGCCAGGCCTGGCCAGGATGAATGTCACCAACTCAGATGCTCGCAAAGATCAGGCAAATAAAACGAATGAGCCAGGTGGGCTGGCTGGGGACAGCAAGGAGTGTGGGGACTGAGGCAAAGTGGAGCCTGCCAGCCATGTTGAAACTAGGCAGCTGGTCTCAGTGCCTGATAATTGTCCCTGAGTGGGAATGTGGGCTCCATGCCACCAGAGCTTCCCATTTTCCAAAGGGAGCAAGGCAAGTTTTGGTGTTTTTAAGATGTGAAATCTCTCCATTTTTAAATGTTGGCCTCAATTCCCTGAAAACACACTTGCGGGCCAAACCAAACATTTCTGAAGGCTGAATCCAGCTCGTGGCTGCCAGCTTGCAATTGCAGCTCAAGGGGCAGAGATAAGGAGAGAGGAGAGCAAGCTTACCTCCCTTTCTTCAATCTTCATGGTCATCTGACTCAATAACCTTTCACAGAGGGGGAAACTGAGAATCACAACTCAGAGAGCTCCCTGAGCTGCTGCTTCTGCCTATACATTCTTTCCCAAAGTCTGGAAAATGTCAGCCCTCAGACAAGACACAGGCATGGCATCTCTCAGGACTTGCATGAGATAATAGAGACCTTCAAGCCCAACTCAAAGCAACGGCTGCTTTGATGGTAGCATTTCAGACAAAGCTGGGTCTTTCCACAAGTCCTTCTCTTGCCAAGTGCCCTGGGCAGGTCTCTCCCAACTCCAGTAATATCTTGGATGGGTTCTGTTCTCCTACAGGTTGCTGGGTTGCACTGGTGCAGTGATTTGGAGTTTCTAGACCAGCAGGTCTGCCGCGAAATTGGCTCTGCATTTGGTGCTGGCTGGCAGGGCTGCTAGGACCTCCCTTAGCATTCAGCAGGAGAAATTCAAGCTGTCTGGAACTCGATCTAGCTTCCGGCAGAGCAGGAGGGGTCTACAACAAAAAGATGGCCTCCCGGTGTTCCGGTCCTGCTGACATGGAGTCTGATGGTCAGCAAATGCTCCCTCCTATCCCAGTCTCCACCTGTGTCTCTGTCCTGCCCCCACTCCTCTTCATGTGCAGGTTGTCATAGCACTGGCCACCAAATTAGCCCTCTGTGATTTTATGTGTCTTTTATTGGCTCAAGCTGGGTGTTGGCGATGGAGCCAGATGTGAGACCACGGGCCCACTTGAAAGGCCAGCTAATTGGCTGCATCTGCCCTCGCCTTCTTATCCTGACAGGCAGACACACAGAGCAGTGACCTGGGAGCTGGGAGGCAGCTGCCTTCTCCACATAAAATGAGGCAAAGGCCAAAGGGGAGACACGCCCAGCCTGGATCGGCATAGTCTTCATGTGTGCATATGAGTGTGCATGTGTGTATGCATACATGTCTGAGTGTGTGTGCTTTGAATGACGTCCCTTGAAGCCATGGCTCTTATGTCTCTGACTCGGAACCGTCTGTGACTTTTAAATCTGTGGAGGGGATAGTATTATTTTTAATCGAACAGTAGCTAATAAGCAATGAAATGTCTACAGCTGAGTCTTTACAAATGAGGACAATTCACAAAGATCACACCTCTCTGAAGAAACCAAATGTTTTTCTCAATGGTCCTGTCCCTTCCCGAACCCAAGCAACCAGACTTCCTGTGTTTCCCTGTTCTTAGATATCACGTAAATGGAATCCTAGAATGCATGGTCTGGGGAGGTGGGGCTGCTGTTCAAGCATGGGGTCCTGAGTTCAGACCCCCCCCCAGCATCCATGTAGAAACTTGGCACGGTGGTAAGGGAAGTGTGGAGACAGGAGGATTGCTGGAGCTTGCTGGCCAGCCAGCCTTGCCAAAATATCAAGCTCTAAGTTCAATGAACAGTGAAAGAGGAAGTCAGTGTTGACCTCTGGTCTCCATATGCATATGTATGGACATGTTTGCCTGTATACACACAGACACACACACACACATACCACATGTATATAACACACTTACACAGAATTGTAATCACAGACTTGCAAGCTTCTTGTGTCTGGTTTCTTCTGTTCAATGAAACACTTTAAAGAATCATCCAGGTTGTTTCATGTATCAGTGGGTGCTATGGTTAAGCTATGAAATGTTCCCCCCAAAGATTCATGCATTGAAAGGTTGTCCCCAGATAGTGGTGCTATTTTGGAGGTTCTAGAGACTTTGGGAGATGAAACTTGGCTGGAGAAAGTAAATCACTGGTGTGTGTGTGTGTGTGTGTGTGTGTGTGTGTGTGTGTGTGTGTGTGTCCTCGGCCAGTATATTCTTCCTGGCCTCTGCCTGTCTCCTCCTCTGCTTCCTGTCCACCACGATGGGACAGCTGTTCTCTGTCATACACTCCCAGTGATGTTCTTTCCAGGTGCCTGGGGCCAAATGACCACAGGCTGAACCCTTTGAAATCATGAGCCTACTAAGTCCTTCCTTCCCTTCTGTGGGGATTGGTCATGAAATGAGAATGACAGTAGCCGACAAGGTAGTGTGTTGTTTCATTGCTGAGTTGTCGCCCACAGCACAGCAGACCACATATTGTCTCTCTCTGCTCTCTAGTTGATGGAAATTTGGGACATTACCCAGCCACTTCTATAATCTCACTGTTTTGGTGGTTTGGGTGTATCACTAGATTTCAATACAGGTGTCAGCTAGGGCTGTGATCTCATCAGAGGCCTAGGGGTGGCTCTTCTGCTAAATTAGTGAGGTTGTTTGCAGAATTCAGTTCGGAGCAAGAGCAGTCCCTCAGCTTCTGCAGGTCACCCACCATTTGCTCACAGGCTGTGGGTACTGCTTCTCAGTTCTTCCACTTCTTCCATCACTAATCTCTGAGCTCTCTCTTAGTGCACAGGCCAGATTAGGTCAGGCCCACCCAGAATAATCTATGTCAACCAATCAGGGGCTTAGTCACATCTTCAAGCTTCTTTCACCTTTACCCTACGAAGTGACCTTAGGTGCATGGTAACATCATTACGTTCACACTCCACGTGCGTTTGGCAGCTTTTTATTGCTGTTAACAAGTACCTGATACAACTAGGTGATAAAGAAGAAAGGTTTATTTTGGCTCACAGTTTTGAAGGCTCCAGTCTGTGACCTTTGGCCCTGTATTTTTTGGCTTTTGGTGAGGTAGAACAGCATGACCATGAGCAGGAGCAGAGCAAAACCACTTGCCTTGTGACTGGGAAGTGACAAGAGTGAGTTGGGGGTGGGAATTCTACTGTCTTCTGCAAAGGCACATCTGAAGTGACTGGATAGCCTCCAGTAGCCCTTCCTCTTAAAGGTTCACACACCTCTGGACTGTATTATAGGAACCAAGCCTTTAACATGTGGTCTCATAGATAGATCAGTATAGATCCAAACAGTACATCAGGCTGTCTACTGGGGTCATGAAACCATCTTGGATGCAACTGTGAGCATTTTGGAGCCGTTTTGTCATTTGAGCATGTAAGCCCAAATAACATTAACTACTCAAATAAGCAAGGATCTCCAATGTCCTATTATACCCAATGCATATTTAAATTTTCTCTTGTCTCAAGAGTGGACTTGCTGGCTCATCAACGGCAAGCCATGGCCTGGGCCTCTGGGCACTGTGTCCTTCCAGGGCCTCTTGCCTAGTGTAATGTCTTTTGCTGTAGTTGGTAGAGGAAGGCAGATCTATCATCCTGCTGAAAAATCCCACTGTGTTTAATGGGACACGTTCTTATCCACCAGCTTAGCTTGCTCCTGGGTCCCCTTTGTGTCTTGTGAGCTATGAGTCAAATCTGAAATTTGATGGACTCCAGGACGATCACAGGCAATGCCAAGAGCGTCAAAATACATCATTGGTGAGACACATAGTGTCTGGTTGCCCCACTGAAGGTTATGCAATCAGGATAGAGCCAGACTGACCCTTACAGTTCTGTTTCTTTCTGCTGGGCCAGAGGAATTGCATGATTCTTCTTTGTCACCATTCAAACGTCGAGTGTTGCAGTGAACTTTGACCTAACAAATGGTTTGCTGTGGTCTGTTGTGTCCTTCCCAGATCCACATGCCACCATCTAATCTCCAGTACAATAGTACTTCAGGAGGAGGACAGGTCATGAGGCTCTGGTCTTAGCGTTGTGATTAGCATCTTTGTAAGTTGGGTTTGCAGGAAATTCTTAGCCTCTTCTGGCCCTTCTATCATTTGAAGCAGCAGCAAGAAGGTGCTGTCTATCAGGAACCAGTCTGCAACAGACATCTTATTTTGTGGTGTATTGATCTTGGACTGTCTGGCCTCCAGAACAGTGAGCATAAGTTTTGTTGTTTACAAATAACCCAGCATAAAGAGTTTTGCTATAGTAGCTGGAATGGACCCAGGTGTGGTCTTAATACATTAATTGGTAACTCTTGCTTGAGACATGCAGGTACCTGTAGAGGCCACAAGAGGGTGTTGGTGGCCCTGGTGCAGAAGTTATTATTTTGTGAGCCACCTGATGTGATGCTGGGATCCGAACTACGGTCTTTTGCAAGAGTGGTATGTGCTGAGCTGTCTCTCCAGCCTCCCAGGTGGAATTTTGATTCAGCATCTCCATTCTGTAAAGCTAGAACATGGTTTGAAATCTTCCTGTTTTTGATGTTAGGGGGCCTGACTTCCTCTGAGGTCAGACCATCTGGATTAGGTCTTCCTTCACTCAGCCTAGGGTAGAGGTCATCTGAGTTTGGAAGAAGTTGGGACACCTTGTCCCAAGTGCAAGTTGGGCTTCATGTGTTGTTTGATTGAAACCTACAGGGGCCAGGCAATGTTTCTGATAAGCCATGTGGTGGTGACCTTTGCAAATGTCTCTGAAATTGAACTGCTATAGTCAGATGTGGTTTGTCCACAAGGATTTACATAATTAGTTCTTGGTTCCCAACAGGCCATGTTCAGGTGATGAAACCTTTAAGAAATGGGGTGCTGGGCATGGTGGTGCGTGCCTGTAATTTCTGTATTCGGCAGGCTGAGGCAGGAGGATTGCAAGTTTGGGGCCAGCCTGGCCTACATAGGGAGACTGTCTCAAAATACCAGAACTAAAAAAAACAAGTGTTCCAGGTGAAAAGCAATTAGGTCATTTGGGGTGCCATTTAGGGACTAGTTAACCAGTTACTGGGGCTTTTTTTTTTTTTTAATGGAACCTGCTCCCGTGAGCAGCTGACCATGGGGTACTGACAGAAGGCCTTCAATCCACCCAGGGCTCTGGGGCATGTACCATTTGGAACCACATCTTCAAGTCAGCAGTAAGTTAGGACTCTAAGTTCAAGTTAGCAGCTCCGTCTGCCTGCTGACTGAGCCCTCCTTGAGGCCCCCTCCTAATGAGTGGGCCACGCCAAGCTGCATGTTGAAATGCTGTCATGCAATGTTGGCAGCACCTCCCAGCCATTCATGCAGCGCCCCTCAGCCAGCCAGAACTGGGACACATAGTGAGCGTGAGTGGGTTACGATACTCCCTCTGTCCTGGCTCCCCTCTTGGAAAATGGCTCAGAAGCTAGGCTCTGACTTCAGGCCAGCTGCCCCCCACCCCCCACCCCTGTAGAGAAATCTGCCTTTCATTTAGCAGTTCTATTTCTTTCTCTCTGGAAAAGTCTTTGTGGTACCAATTAAAGGACTCTTTTCTCCCCTCCTGTTGAGGAATTTGAGGACCGCCTATGAAGAGCCTCTTTCCTACTCCATTTCCAAGACAGAGAGAGTGAGTGGCTTGCTCTTGGAAACAGCACCTGGCAGGAGGTTCTGGAGAGTCGTCCTGGGGACTTGGAGGTTGATATTCAATGGCGGGGCAGAGATGTATCAGGCATGGTGCCCAGTGTTGCGACCTCATTGCATTTCACGAGATCGTTCTGGTCACATGTGAGCGACATCACACATGTCCCAGGGTGTTAAACTTGATCCAGAAGGATGTCTTCCAGTATGTTCTTTGTTGACTTTACCATTTGTTCTGTTGTAACCCCCTTAATTCAGAAGCTTCAGGATTGAATTCCAAGGACATTCTAGGGGCTCTCACCATGTAGGTTGACAAGTTCCCGTGGCTCCTGCATCAGACGGTTTGTCTTAGCTACTTCTCTGTTGCTGTGCCAAAAACACCCTTGACCAAGGCAACTTACAAAAGAAAGCATTTGATTTTCAACTTACAGCTTCTGAGAGCTTAATTCCTTTCTTGTTTGTTTGTCTGTTTATTGATACAGGGCTTCTCTGCCTAGCTCTGGCTGTCCTGGACTTGCATTCTCCTCCTGGCCTGTTTGCCTCAGTGAAAGATGCTACTAACTGCACCGTGGCTGCCTGACAGGTGCTTTCTGTATTCTACCAACCACCAGAGACTGGGTCCTAGATGCTAACTGCCAGCAGGAGTCTTGTTTGGGACCTTGGGTGATCCTGTGGGGCTCCCTGGAGGAGGAGAAGCCCTTCTGAATTGTTTGGATAGAGGAAGAGAGTCAGGGGCCTTTCTTTCACTTCTGCCCTGCCTGACCTGTCCTTCACTCCGGACTCCCCTGCAGAAGGCCTGTCACCACAGGCAGGGCTGCTGTGACCAGTGAAGACCATTCCTAGAGGAACTCAGCTATGAGCCATCAAACAATGCTTCTGGGAGATGGAGGAAGGATCTCTATCCTGAAGAGAAATCTGGGCTGTGTATAACAGTTTCCATCCTAGAGGATCTGTTTCATTCCCTTCCTATAACCATGCTACAGACAATACTCTAATTCTCCTCTCTTTGCACATGTGCACAGTGCCCCTGCTTTACCCACCACGCAGTGTACGTAGAGCATAGCAATGTGTGCACAGCGGGTTGAGGTGAACAGGGGAGAGCTTAGAGCCTGGAGTAGAGCACGTGTGTTGTGGCTGGTGGGGGTTCATGCTGCTCCAAGGGCCTCTCCCCTCCCCACTGTTCAGGAGCACTGGGAGGATCAGTCTCTTCATCCAACCGGAGAGCGTTTGGACTCTCTGTGGGTTTCTGTGGACTAGAAGTACCCTAGATAGGGCACAGGCCTCATCAGCTGTGTGCTACAAAACCCAAAAGAGGCTGCTCACACCTTTTAGACTTTCACACTGTTGCCAGACACACGTGAGGAAGCACGTGAGGCTTACTGTTTGCCAGCAGTTGGCATCTTTTCTCAACCCCACCCCTGGTCATTTGCTTCTGTCCTCTATGGCTTTCTGACTATTGGATTTTATACCCTCAGGTTGTTTGTCCTTGACTTGTGGGACTCATTGCTTTGCCCCCTGGACCATGCTGCTGCTGTGGTCATGGCTCTCTCCTGTCACTCACCAAGTGGGGCCTTTAACTCTTTGCATGTTTAGATCTAGATGGATACATTTGATTGATAGTATTCAAGCCACATGTTGGCACCTAGCTGTAAGGAAGTCCAAGATGAGCTTTCTGGCCTTCTAGTGTCTTCAGCGGGAGATGAGTTAACTTCTCCCTAAGCTGTTGTTATCCCGGGAGTTCCTCAGATTTAGAGGTCTCTTGTCCAAAAAGCAATAATTATCTATCTTGGTGCTAACAGCTCTCTACCTTACACAGTTATGGAGAGTTGTAAAGAAACAGAATGCACAATAGTACCGTACAGGTGCTCAGGAGGATTTGTCACATCCTCTTCCCAGAAGGCTTTCCTGGGTCAGATGTCTAGGGTTTGGATGGCCCCTCAAAGTCAGGCTCATTCTGCATGCTGGACAGGGTGCCAAGGCCGTAGGGGCTCTTGTGATTGGTTTGATTTGACGCTGAGTGTGCAACCACCTGAGAGTGGGAAGGAGAAAAACAAGGCTCTGTTTATTTTCTGCATCCATACCCCTGAGTGACTCTCATGGTTTTTCTTTTCTTTTTTGGGATTCAAAAGTTGATCATTTATTTCTTACTCTTAAACGTTCTTATTTTGGACCGGACTCAGAAGTAGAAGCTCTCGGTGAAAGCAGTCTCTTCCTAGCATTTTTCTTTGGCCAAAAGTTTATCACGTTCAGCAGCCTCTTCCTTGCTATTCTTGGGGCACTATTTTCAGAGCTGTGTGTCAGCGTTCGTGTTGTAGGGCATGCGGAGTAACCAGATGCTTAAGTTGGGTGCTTTGGTCCTGGGATTCTGCCCTTCTTTGTTTAAGGAATTTACTAACAACATATCGGATACCATCTTTCTTAGAGAATGAAAAGTGGTATTCTGTTAGTTCTTTGGGGACCTAATGGCCAAGGTACCCCTGCCTCTTTTTCTTTCGAGAAAGGGTTTCTCTGTTATAGCTCTGGCTGTCCTGGAACTCACTCTGTAGACCAGGCTGGCCTCAAACTCACAGAGATCCACTTGCCTCTGCCTCCCTAGTGCTGGGATTAAAGACATGTGCCATCACCACCTGGCCCATCCCCCCTTTAAACAGTAACCATGTTGAGAACACACAGCTTGGTGTCTACAATGTATCCCAAACAGACTTGTGTGTCCTCTCTCATATTCTTCTTTGTATCCAACAAGAATGTCCCCTGGTCAATAGCATGTTCTGCTTTGGGTCAAGGCACCCTACTGAATGGAAAAACCTTATTTGTGTCACTGATCTGGACTGCATCCCTTCTGGGCTTCACCCAGGACATAAGCAGCGATGCCTGTGACCACATGCTTCTCATAGAAAGCACCAAGTTTGCATTCATCATCTACTTCCGTGAGTTTCTGACCACCGGTGTGTGGGAAGGAGATGTGAGAAAAGGGGCCTGCCTTCCGCTCCGTGAGTCTTTCCTTTAAAGGTAGGCAACTCCACACTCGGCTCTCCGCAGCAGTCAAGGCTGCTGCTCAGTGCACACAACACAACCACCCACAGCAGGGCTGGAGGGAAGCTGCCTGCCTGGCGGCCTCGTTCCTTAGGATCCAGGCTTCCGCCAGCCACGTCAGAGCACAACTTTAATCCCAGAACTCTGGAGGCAGGGGCAGGCAAATTTGTGTGAGTTCAAGACCAGCCTGATCCAGAATTTAGAGACTTTTTCAAGGGTAATCTTTGACTTTATGCAGTTTTCCTTTGATTTGTAGTTTTAGATCAATTTTCTATAAAAGAGGTAACTCGCAGCAGAAGGTAGAAGTCCCATTTCAAATTCTGTGTGTAGGTGATCGATTGTGGTAGTCTGGTGAATTGCAGGAGAGGGGATGATACTGAATAGCAATGTCTGGTAAGGAGACAGGAGTGGGTGAGTATGCCCTGATGTTGGGTCTTGGGGATCTCTGATCTCTGCCTTTGAGATCTGAAGCTTTGCTCTCAACTTTCCTCCTACAGAATTGGTGCTCCTTGCTCTTCTGTAGCACACGTCTCTGACATGTAGGAACATTTGAGGTGCAGGGAACCCTCTGTTAGGTCAAGATTGTACTTATGAATAGGCCTGGACTTACATGTATTCTGCCTCCTGTGAACATGAGCCATGAGACGTTCCCAGAACCTGGTGACTCAAGGTATGTAAGAGAGTTGTGTTGGGTCCTGCTAAGCTAAGGTTAAACAGCCTGGAGAGCTCACCTGGGGCTGTGTACTGACCTGTTGGAGAGTGTGGCTGAGGCAGGTATCTCTTGGTGATCCCACCTAGAATCTTATAAAGGGAGGGGGGTGCTGTAGAATGGCTGGTGTGTGATGAAATATATTTAGCCTTTATTCCTGTTCTGGTGCACGGCTCCTATAACCCTTGGCATTTCTTCACAGATAGGAGTGGGTAATTCAGGGTGGACCCCAAGCAGCTGGGAAAGGACAGTGAAAGACCAGAGGATTAAAGGCATGGAGCCACCAGCCCCACCCTGACTCAGGGAGCCGAAGGGAGGAGACTGGGCTATAAAAAGTCTGGAAGTAAGACACTGTGTGGTTATCAGTGCAGACACGGACGTGCCCAGCGAGGGTGCCAAAGCTGCATGTCCTTCTCACCACACACCCTGAGACTAGCTAGTCTAGAGTTGTGTCCTTTCTAGCACAGCAGCAACTGTGAGTACAGTACTTTCCAGAACTCTGTGAGTCATGCTTGTGAATTATACCCCAGGATGGGCTTGTGGGAATCTGGCAGAGAGGTGTGGCTGGTGCCTGAATCGGAACATTCTGCGGTATGTAGGCCTGAACCTACAGAGTCTGACACTCACCAGGGGAGCCCAGGGTCAGAGTCACATGACTTGTGGGACACCTGGCTGGTGTTGGGTGTTGGAGAACCAGCATCAGGTGGCACCAGCTGAGGCCCTCCATTGATAGTTGTTGAATAAACAATGAAAAGTGGTTCAGTGTGAGTTAGGTACCACACTCCTGTCAGAGTTCATTCACTCACTCAGTTCTAATCACTCACTCAGAAAGTTCCTCTGGAGTGGTCTGCACCTCAGCTTGTCTTGGGCCAAGTACAGCTGTGAGCAGTCAAGACAATTCCACCAACGCACTTCCAGACCTTCCCCGTGATGTTCACTAGGATCCCCAGCTACCTGAGTTGACTAACAAGGACTGCTCAAGTTCCCACTGTGTGTCAGGCCCTGCTCCAGACCTGCAGGCCACAGTGGCCAGCTGACTGTCAAACCCCCACTGGCTGTATTTTACAGCAAGCCTAGCGGCTCAGAGAGGTTGATTGCCTTTTACAAAGCCACACAGACTGAAGAATGAGGCTCAACATAATTCCTTCCCAACAGACATTATTGCTTGTATTCTTACCTGCTGGCCAAGTAACTGGGCCTTAGCCTTAGTGTTGGATAAATCCCATGGCTCACCTTGTTGAGCAATTTAGAGGCTCCTAGTTCAGCTACACAAGTCGTCATCTTTTGTGGTATACAAAAACTTCTTTAAGGGGGCTGGTGGGGTTCCCGAGAGATACCCCAAATGTCATAATGCATGTTTGTGCACAAAACCCTGTGTTCAGCAAATTGCTGAGACCAAGACCCTCTCTGGTTACCTGCCACATCAGAAGTATGTTCTGCGGGCTGCCAAGCAAAGCAGAGAATAATACTGAGAAGAATTTTAACCATTATGTAGAAAAAGCACCACTTCTGGCAGGCACTGCCGAGTAGAACCAGACAGAGCAAAGCAGAAGCCTTCACCATGCTGGCTGCTGTCTGGCCTGGGTGAGTCACCTGAACCCACGGTTAACCTTTGTCAAGACCGTTTGTCACCTGGCCAAGGTCACTGGCTGCTGGCGAGGTGGTTTTGGAGTTTCTACATACTGGGATCTGCCCGCTGGTGAGTTCTGTGGATGACACAGGGGTCTATGAAACATCTGCTAGCTCTGTGCAGGTGAGCTGTGGGAGCTCATACCCATTCATCCTAGCACTTGGAGGCTGAGGCAGGGTGATCATGAGTTTGAGGCTGAACTGGGCTACACAGAGAGAAGCAAGAGCCTTGCCAAGAGAAGCAAGTAAAATAAAAAACAAGCCACATTGAACTTTGGGTGACTTTGATGATAACTTTCATATCTACTGTGTGAGGACCATTGGGTCTACATGAACAAAGATCAGAGTACCCCTTGGGCTGTCCTGCTGGCCATAGACTCAAAAGTCTGGCAATATCCAGATAAATACAGTAAGTGCCATCAGGCGCTGACACAAGGAAACACATGGCTGCTATCCATGGAGCGTATAGGCCAGCAGAGTGATAGAGACTTGGATGGGGTCCCATGTGAGGGAGGCAGCTCTGAGAGGCTTCCCCAGGGTGTGGAAGTCAGGAAAAGACTCTCTCAGGGAGGCTACCTCAAGACTTGAAAAGTGAGGGGAGCTCAGAAGCCTCGGCAATATAATGGGACAAAGTCAGTCTTGTCAACAAAAGGTTCTGAAACGATGATGAGCAGGAAATGAACCTGAAGGAAAATGAACCCAAACCAGGCCAAACACCCTTCCCAAACAGGGATGCAAAACAGGCTATGGATCTAGGTGTAAAACACAAAACACTGCTCTCCCAGAAGACAATGGGCCATGTGTGTGACCCTGAGTTAGGTTGTGACTGCTCAGACCACTCTGAAAGTATGACCCGTGAAAGAAAGCCTGGATAAGCTAGCATCGTGCCATTTAAAAACTTCCATCAGGGAAAGATAATGCCAAAAGATGAGCCCCAGATGGAGAGGGAGTATTTGCCAAAGACTTATCTGATAAGTGTTATCCAAAACATTCAAAGAACTCTTGAAACTCAACGATAAATAAACATGCAACCCAGGGAAAGCAGGGGCAAAAGACATTAACAGATACTGTCAAAGACCCAGGGAGGGCAAAGAGCTCCTGAAAAGTTATTCTTGGATACTCCTGTCACATGTCCTGGGGAAATGCAAACGAGAGAGCAGCGAGCTACCAGTGGGAACTCCTGGGAATGGCTAAACCCAGAGCACGTTCCCACCAAATGCTGTCATGGCGGTGGAGCGCAGGACCAACATGCCTTGCGCTCCTGCCAAACGCTGTCATGGCTGTGGAGCGCAGGACCATCATGCATTGCGCTCCTACCAACTGCTGTCATGGCTGTGGAGCATGGGAGAACCATGCATTAATGGAAAAATGAAGCAGGCAGTGCTTGGGAAGACAGTGTGCAACGTCCTGAAAACCCACACCTGCTCTAGTCTGTGTTCCAGCTGTTGCAGCCTTTGGGGTTTACCCAAAGAGGCTGAAAGCGTAGGTCCTTATGAAAGCCAGCATGGGGATGTTTATAGCTGTTTCATTCATAATTGCTCAAACTTGGAGATTTGGGAGGAGTAGCTTTCCTTCACCAGGCGTGTAAATAAATTATGGAGAGGTGGTTCAGATCTTGAAAAAAAAAAAGACATGAGCCTCTGAGACACAAAAAGACTCAGAGGAAACTTAAATGGACATCACCAAGAAAAGCCACAATGGTGTGATGCCAAGAACGATGTTCCTGGAAAAAAAAAGCAGGACTGGGGAAATAGAAAAGATTAGTGGCTACCTGGGATTGAGACAGGTGTGGATAATTGAGGAAATTGGCTGGGTCAGTCATGTGAGGTGGCACTTTTCTGTTTTAACAATCCATTCCTGAGAGACCAAGTAGTAATCCTGAGGGGCTGCCTGTGGCCTAACTACCTGAACCAGGACCCACCTTTGGAAAGACCCACTGTGCAACACAACCACATTATGGACCAAGCGCGTGAGCCTCTGGGTGACACACTCACATCACACCCAAACCTTACCATGCTATGCCTTTGCTGCAACTCAGCTTCTCTGAGTGAGCTTTGAAAGGTGCACACATGCACAGCTATGGCTGCACTGTGGAAAAGCAGCAGCATGCAGACCTGGGGATATCTGAATAGACCTTCAAGACCACCCTCTTTCTCCACAAACCAGCCCAGGGCAAGGCCTGGGAGATGCTGAACTGGAGAGGGGAGCCATTCCAAGCAGCCCAGCTGCCTCTGGATGGACTTCCCTGGGGGCTGAGGTGTCAGGCATAGAGAGGGGAGGTCTGCTAACAGCCTAGGGCTGTCCTAGCTCCTCCAGGAAGCTGAGTGATCCCACCCATAAACCTTTCACCTCTGCACATCTGAAAGGAGCCATTGAGAGGGGGAAACCTGACCGTGGGTGTTTTATGCAAGGTCTGCTTCTGCCAGCAGCAGCCTTGGGTCTCTGGGGAGGGATTATTTTTACCTGGAGTGCACAGGAGGGGGTTGAGGGCCTGCTAGAAGCATGCTGATCACTCACCTGTCCCCTACCCTCATCCAAAAGCCCCCTTGCTTGCCGGGTAATTTATAGGTAGTATTAAGTCAATCTGAACCTAGCACTGGAGCCCCTTCCTGGACCATGTTCCCCTCTCACCAGAGCTAGGGGTGTCTGGTATGCAGTCATACAAGCAATCAGCCTTGTCCTGAACCTGCATGCCCCACCCTACAGGGAAATTGCTTCTTCAGGATCGCAAGGATGAGCTGCAGTCGTGCTACGTGCTCAGGAGGGGAGCTTGCACACTCCAAAACTCGACAGTGCTCCTTCTCTGTTGCGTTGCTGCAGTTGCTGGACAACATTGTCTGGCTGCTGGTATACCAGGTCACATACACACAGGCACACACATGTGCACACACACACACACACACACACACACACACACACTTCCTACTGACAGTGTCCTCTCTAAGGGGTGTTTATTTCAGGAGACTTTATCAGATGTTGTACAACTCTGTCTGACTGATGATGTGACAGGTTACATACAAATAAATGCACACAAGTACACACAGGCACACACACACATGCTTCTACAGACAGTGTCCTCTCTACAGAGTGTCCATTTCAGGATACGTTATCAGTGAGTTCTAGTTCAGAACATTGCTGTCAAGTTTCTGATCTTTCCTTATCCCACCAACTTGGCTTTCACCCAAGTTTCCACAACAGAGTGGTTGCTATTAACTGAGTGCCTACTGTGTGCACTCTGTGATTTTCATACATTCCCCCTTAATCTGTGCATCCCGTTAAGGGTGTGTGCTACCATTTTTATGGTCAAGCCAGGATCAGCATGGAAGCATTCTGTGTATTCAGGCCTCTGATCTAGTAAAAGCCAACCTCACAGCTCAGGAAGATCTATTTCTTGTATTCCCCCAGTTCAGGGAGTTCTCTTCCCTGTGTTCCCATGGCTCGGGGAGCTCTGCTTCCAGCGATTTCATCACTGGATGAACAATGTGAAGTTGCAGTTTGCAGTAGTGGAGGCGTCTTGCATAGCAGCTCAGACAGAGATATTAAATAGAGGGAGAAAGGGAGAAAGAAGTTAGCATCTATTCAGAAGCTACTTGCTGTCCCAAGGGCTGTGTCCAGGGTGTTGACCCTGACCCAAGACCCTCGGCACACGGTTTCCCAGCTGATGACTCTCTGGGACTTCCATTGCTTCCCCGTGTATAGGGCCAACTCACAAGCCTGTGTGTATGAGCCTGCTTAGTGGAAGGGTGGGCCTTGTTCTTGGTAACCCTTTGAATTCTCTGTCCTCCCTGGCCTCTGCTGGTGGCACACCCAGAACCCAGTCTGCTTCGGTCCCTACAGTTGGGACCTGCCTCTGACCTTCACTCAGAGTGTCCGAGGCTTCAGATGAGGAAGGAGCCATTGCTGCACAGAAGAACGACTGACACTGAGCACTGGCTGAGGCCTTGTGGGTTCCATCCTTTCTACTCTCTCATTAGAGAGAATTCAATAAAAGGACTGGCTTATGTAAGAGATTGGGCATCCAGGGATACCTTGGCCAACTTTTCTTTGAACTCTCCATGTTGGCCAAGCCAAAGTAGAAGCCAGGTAGCCAAGGAAGGGTGGCAGGGCCAGCATCATAGGCCAATAGGTGAGTGACTATCCCATATTGATCCACAGAATCCAGGAGGACACAGGTGGGAGGATGATCAGACTGACTTTAGGGGCCTCTGAGGCTTTCCATTAGTCAGTCACTACTTCCAACCCCAACACTTCCTTACATGTGAGGAAGCTGAGGCCCAGAGCGAGAAAGCAGCTGCAGACTATCACTCAGCCCAGGAGCAGGGCCCTGGATCTTTGTGCTGTCCCCAGACTCGATGCCCTGCACTTTCCTTTCCACACCACAAGTCCTCTGATGTTGCCAGTCACACACTGGTTCCTAAGCTTAGGGGGAGGGCAGTGTCCCTACAGACAACACCATGCCTGGCCCATGCTGAGACCTAGGTGCAGGATGACTATCCAAACACTCCTTAGGATGAAGCTAATGCAGGTGCAGGCAGGTGCACCTGGCTAGTTGGTGGCAGTGCTGGCTTTCTTGGGCTTGCTGAGGAAGACAGTCCTGCCCACCCAGGATGCTCCCCGGACCCTCCCATGTGGCCCCTCAAGGTATACCCTGGCTCTTTAACTGCTAGGACAGCCAGGGTGCTGCAGCTCAGAGGCGACCCATGTGCCCAATTAGAGGCATTCAAACCACTGTTTATTTATCATTGACCTAAGTCTATTTGATCATGAAAGATGGAGCTCGAACTGTTCCACAAAACCACTGTTGTCCCTCGGCTGCACCGAATCTGCCTTTGATCTGCTAATCCTCAGATAGAAGGTTAGGAAATAAGCAAGCAGAATGAAATTCTTTTTCTCTCTTGGTCCACACAAGTGTCAACAGAACCATCATAGAAACCTCTGCCCCAGGCCTGCTTGCCTGAATAATTGAGGGGGTGTTTGAAAGGGGCCTACATCATGGTGCACAGGCCACCTGGGGTGGTAGATACTCTCTACTGATCTGATGCTCCTCCTCCTCTCCCTCCTCCATCTAGCTCTTCTCCCCTCTCTCCTTTTTCTCTCCCCCTTCCCTTCCTCCTCTTTCTTGAGCCAGATTCTTTGTGCCAACCTGAAGTTTGGGAAAGCTACAAAGTTAGCTCAACTGGTGACCTCACTGAGCTGTTCCCCCACTTTGCTCCATATACAAGTGTACCCTCTCACATACGCCTCACTCGGGTATCACCCTGAGGAGGACTCGGAGACCCTGTCCTACGGCACTTCCCTTGTATGGGAGCAAGATTTCAGGCCAGATGGGCATAGCCCATGCTCTTTGGCTTCTCCAGAAGTGTTGAAGAAGGGAGAGCCCTGTACCCACACCACTGGGTATAAGTCTCAAAGCTAGTCCTGGTGGCGTAGACCTATAATCCAAGCTTGGGAGATTGAGGCAGAAAGGACTGTGAATTCAAGGCCTACTTGGCTTACAAAGTGAGTTCAAGACCAGCCTGAATGACTTATCCCTTGTCTCAAAATAAAAAGAGGAATAGGGATATAGCTTAGGGGTTGAATATTTGCTTAGCATGCACAAGGCCTTAGATTTAACCTGGAGTGCTGATAAAGGAGGAAGAGGAGCAGGAGGAGGAAGAATACTACTACTACGACTAATACTAGTACTACTAATGAGAAAAACTATGTGAGAAGTAAATCCTTGTATCAGCTTTCTGATAATTAGTTAGCCTCTCTGCCCTCTGTTCTATCCTTTGTGAAATGGGATAATGCTGGTCCATTGTCATTTAAAATGATGCTGTGCTTTAATGGGAACCTACAGGTTGATACTGAAGAAGCCCTTAACTAAGGGCACGTGCAGCCATGTGCCTCATTCTCTGCAATATCACAGACAGCTTGCACCTGCACAATATGCCCCACTCATCATTCTGTATGGCCCATGACTTCTGTCTGTCCCCACAGACCCCAGAGGCCAATGGGGTGGACCCTGCCATATTAGGAGAATGCTGGCAGAAGGATTCTGGGAAGAGATTGAGACCCATGTGGTAGTGTTCCTAGGGAGACGGAGACATTGGTCAGGTGCTCTCACAAGGAGCTATGGTTGTCATTCAAGCCACAGGCTGACAAGAACCGCAGAGAGAGCCCAGAAGGTCAGGAGAGGTCGAGTCACTCAGAAATGGACAAGGCACAAGTCCAGGGTTCAACCTGACCCCTGGTGTGGGAGAGTGGGGCCTGGCATGCAGGAGTTCTGGCCTGTTCGATGAACTCTCAGCTGCAGAGGCTTTCTGGGTAGAGGCTGGGATGATCTAGGGAGAGACTGAGAGACATAGCTCACAGCCTTTCGCAGGGGCCAGGCATAGGACATGAGGCCAGGACGTTGTTTGGGCGCCTGCAGACCATTTCTGTCCACACGGTTGCCCATCAGCTCCTATGGATGGTGGTGTCTGGCCCTATGCCTGCCTTCATCTTTGAACTTGGAGTTCCTTTGTGCAGCCACCTGTCAGCTGAGTTGGCCCACTCATGAGGCATGCGCAGAGGACTCAGCCTCACCTCAGCACTTCCGCTTTCGCTATTTGTACCGACGGCACACTGACACTACCAAATGGAAATTTCCAGAAAGGAAAATATTATTAGTACTGTTGTAACTCTGTTATTGGTGATGTGACGCTCTTACTATGCCTGATAACTTCTGAGTTATCGTATATATGGGAAAGAGTACAGGGAGTATGCGGTTTGATACTGTCCGCAGCTCCGGGCATCTATGGAGGAACCGCACGCATTTTTTGTGCGTAACTGGGATGCTGTATATGAATCTTTGCAAGGGGTGGGGTGAGCAAATGTCCTGAGATTTCTGACGACATTCACTTCAGCTCTCTTCTTCCTGTCCGCCAGCCCCTGTCCTCTCTTCCCATGACTGCTGCCTTACTCCATTCTGAACTACCCCCCCAGCCCCGCCCCACACTCACGAAGTGGATGCAAACTTTCCCCCCTAAAACCAGTTGCAGGAATTTATGGTTGAGGGCTGGCAGTTGTAGAGGAAGAAAGGTCACCTTCCAAAGCGGTGATTAAAATTCCTTTTGTCATTTTTCCTCTAGAAAATCCCTTGGGCAGAAAAAAAAAAATCTTCCCAAATGGGCTCTGCCATGCCATCTCCTCAAGCCATTATCTGAAACTCCAAAACCGTGAGCCAGAATGAAGCTCATCAGCTCCACAGTATAGCAGAGATGACCACCACACTCACCTTTGAACTTGCCCTCAAACCCCGGCCTTCACATACAGTGTGGGCCACTGGGAGGGACTTCTTTCCCTTAAAGGACACCTTGGGAGAAGCTGTTTAAAAGTAGCACCCCCCTGCTCGACACCGGGACACCAAGCAGTGCTTTACCTGTCTGGGTCCGGTTCCCTCCATTCACAAATTGGGGGGGTCACTGTTTCTACCTTTTGTTTTCATGAGCCTCAGAAGAAAATAATGCAGGAGGAAGCAAAAAAGGGACCCACCAGCGTTCAAATCCTCACTGTAATAAATATTCCATGACAGTAAAATTGGCATCGTAAAACTTCGCAAAAACTTCAGTTTTTCTCGGGCTTGGATCTCCAAGTCGGAGTTTTTTGACCTTGCTAACAAAATAGCTGTTTGCTCTCCCCACTGCTGAGATTTGCCGAATGAAGTAAAGATGGGGCCCACCGATCTCCGTTAGAGGGAGAGGTGCTGTCTTCCGCCCCTCCCTCCCTCAGTGGGGCCTCGCTCTGGTTTGTTCTTTCTTTTCTTTTGTTTTTGCCATATGCAAATCTTCCTCTTGGCTTCCCTCCCAGCTTGATAGATGATTGGTTCTCACTTTCAACATCAATAGCGAGGCATATACTTTTTTTACTTATGCGCGATTCCATGTCTAAGTTCTGAGGCACTGAGAGAAAACAATATGGTCCCCCTGCAGGAGGTTGACTGTGTAAATATATATTAGTTTGGGGAGAAGGAATGAGGGCTGATAAAATATTCAGAAAGCGGGCTGCTCCTGAGGGATGTTATTCCGCACAGCCAGGGAGCAGATTAATGACATCGTTTGTGAGGAAGAAGAACGGGGCCCCATAAAATATGTATCAGTGGGGTTGGTGGTAGGATAGGCAATCGTCTGGAGTTGTTCGGGTGGTTATTGGCCTCAGAATCTTCACCCATTCTTGGTCTCCCTCATCAAAGTTCCCAAGAGCTCTGGAAGGTGAAGATTCCAATGCAGGGTGTGTTGGCCTTTCCTTCCCAGGTGTAAAGGACTGAATGAAGTCCTAGGTAAGAGTACTGGCCTAAGAGTCCTGCCTCTACCTTTGTGGCCTACACTAGTCACTTAACCTCTCTGGGACTTTGTGTCTTCTAGGATAAAATGGAGATTAGATGAACCTCAAAGTGCTTGAGGAAGTGGCTAGGAGGGTGGGGGATAACTGGAAACGAAGCAAGATAGAGAAAATGTAATATTTGCTTTAAGGGAGTGAGTGTGTGTAACTGGAAGAGACTCCTTGAGATGCCAGTTGGAGTAGGGAAGACTCCCAAGTCTCAAGTCCCAGTGTGGTGGGGCATGCCTTGAATTCTAGCACTCAGAAGGCAGAGGCTGGTGAATCTCTAGGTCCAGGCCAGCCCAGTCTACATAGTGAGTTCCAGGACAGCGAAAGCCACATAGAGACACCCTGTCTCAAAAATAAAAACAAGCAAACAAGCAAATAAACAAAATACCACGAGTAACAAGAGAGGTTCACTGATAACCCTTCTGGGTGGATAGTTTTCTCTGGCTTCACATAGCAAACAAGTTTGGGGCAGAGCCGAACAGCTCAGAGAAAGTAGCAGAGAACAAAGGATGACGGCTATTAACACAAAGTCGAGAGTGAATGGATGAGGCTGGGAAGATGGCTGGGCATGTAAAGTGCTCGCTGTGCAGGACTGTCCTGAGTTCAGATCCTCCGAACCCATGTGCACACTGTATGCAGTAACACAAGTTCATCATCACAGCACACCCTTCCTGGAGATGGAGGCAGAGTCGGGAGACTCTGCCCAAGCTTGCAGGCCAGCTGCCTGGTGAACACAGTTAGAAAAAAAAAGAGAGAGAGAGAGCGAGAGAGACAGAGATCTTATTCAATCAGGTGGAAGGCAAGGATCAAACCATGTGTGTGCTCACAATGAGCAAAATTAAGCGATACCCATATATAAAGATATATTAATAAACTCATTATTTTGTGCACAACCTAAAACTACAACAAAAATAATTTTTCGAAGTGAATAAAGATTTGCATTTTATCAGCCTCCCGAGAGGTCTTCTTTAGGCCTCCCCAGTCAGAAGTCCCTTCTGTCTTAGATACGCAGCCTTCTTTACATCATCTCTGCCTATCCCCGACTCCCAGAGTCCCAAGCTACACAAGTGTTATTGCACAGATAGTCTCCAGATCTCACACAGCAATTGTGCAAAGTTTGCATACGTAGGTTTGTATTGCAGGCATTAGTGCATCCCACCCCTAGAACAATGGTAGGAGGCAAATGCTGGTATTAATCCCTTTTACAAATGAGGGAGTCGAGGAAGGCCCAGAGAAGTCAAGTAACTTAGCAAGGTAACAGGGCTGGAAAGGCTGGTAGCGGTCATAGCTGTAGCCATGCATAGACAAAATCTTAAGGCTATCTTACTCTACTGTCAGGTAGAGCTCTGCCCCAGCTCTAGGGGCTCAGCAGACACTGTTAACCAGTTGGTCTCCTCATACCAGGTCCTGCCAGTCTCTTCTTGGAAGAATCTTGTGAGGATCTGGGTGTAAGTCATGTATGACATCTGCTTTGGGTCATAGAGTCTCAGATAGCTTAGATTTAGAGGCTACCCTCCCCAGCCCACACAGAAGCTTCCAGTGTGCTCTTTGGCAAGATGTCACTATAGCTGGTTATTTTTGAATCCTCCCTGCCCCATGGTTTTTTCTGTGTTCTTATCAGCAAACACTTGGACATCCCCAAAGTTTGGTTGGGACTGTCTGCATCTGTGATAGGGTTCCAGGTAAGAATTCATAAGTGTGTGGTCCCTATGTTGAAGCAGAAGAGCACTTAGCCTTGGGATCAGGGTCAAAAGACAGAAGAGAGAGACTCAGAGATGACCCCTGAGACAAACCTGAAGATGACATCAGAGACAGACCCAGAGATGACATCTGCATGTGTCTAGCAGCAGACATTCCTGCCCACTGCACTCAGAGGCCTCCCAAAGCCAAGAGAAGGAAGAAGGAATGTAGACACAGGTGTTCTCTGTGTGTAAGGTCAGTAGAGCAGGACACAGTGCAACATGTCCACCTGTGACCAGGCTGGAGCTTCAGTGGCTGGGAGCCACTGCAGGCAAGGCCTATCGCCAGGAACATGTGCTGTAAACAGCACATTACCCACATGGCAGACGGATTTTACAGTGTCCTGGAGCAGAGCTCTGCACTCCTCCCTGCCCAAGAACCCCGTGTGCCTCCCCGGGCCACAGTCCTTACATTCGGGGTTCCTCTGGGATGTATTCTATTCATCACGTAGAGTTTTTCTGAGGATCCTGGCTACAAGGTGGTCTTGGGGTTCTTCCAGTCCATGCTCTGTAAATTCCCCAAAGTGAAGACCTCTCTTCCTACTGAACATCAGAAGAAGGGCTCCCCCCTTTTTCCCTGCCTACAGTAAAGCTGGCTGTACAGACTGCAGGACTGCAGAGGGCCAGTGCCTGTGCCCACAACCCCATGGGTTTTCATTAATCAAAACAGCGAGAAAGCAGCCAGGCTTTGAGCCTTGCTCCCGAGTCTGGAACAGGCCAGGAGAAAAAAACGATGTTCTCTGTCATGAGGTGGAAGGGGCCTGGATTATGTGGTGTGGGGGCTTCTTTCTTTCCTTTCTCTATAGAAGCAGTGGTCAGGGAGAAGGGTACCCAAGTGGACAAGGCAGGGTGTGAGCCCTGGTGCAGACAGGAGAAGCTTTCCCTCCGAAATTGGCTTCTGGGGAGATTGGGGGACACAGAGGCTGCTGCCTTCACAGGAAGCTTTCCTTGGCCCTGACTTTAGGGCTGGCTGGTGACTGTTACAGAGTGAACCTGTGGGAAGAACACAAGCCCTTCACTTGTCCCACTGGTATAATGAGTGTGGCCATTTCCCTGTCCTGTTTTTTTTCTCAGGATGATCCAGAACCTTCAGCGATGTCTGAAGATCCTTCTGGATGCTTGCTTTGGTAACAAAATTTTAGGAGAGCCAATATCCCTGGGAGTAGACATCAACCAATGACTCTTGGCTTTCCTGTCTCTCTGATGGGATAGCCTACAACACTTTTAAAAAATGTTTTTCTTCTGCACTAGGGTCTTACACATGCCAGTCAGCCATGCTACTAGTGAACTGTGGACTCTTTTTACTTTTCAGTCTGAGACAGAGACTCCTTAAGTTTCCCAGGCTGGTTTTGAATTCTTTCTGCAATCCAGGGTAGCTTTGACCTTCTCACTCTTCTGCCTCAGGCTCTTGAGTGTCTGGGATGACAGGTGTGTACCGCCAGGGCTGGCTTGTGTGCTCATTAAAAATAAAAAATTGTCCCTAATTTTATGTGTAAAAGTGTTCTGCCTGCATGTATGTCTGTGTATTGTGTATGTGTCTGGTGCCCTCAGAAACCAGAGGAGGGCATCAGATTCCCTGGAACTGGAGTTACAAATGGTTGTGGGCCACTGTGTGGGTAAACCTGGGTCCTAGAAGAAAAGCAGCGCTCTTCACTGCGGGGCTACCTCTCAAACCTCTATCTGCTCACTTTTAATGCAGCCATGGGCCTCCTTCCCTTTCTGTATCCTTCCTACCCACACTACCTAGGGTAGCTCCCCATTAGCTCTGTACCAAGCCCCTGCCTCAAGCACAATTCTCGAGAGATATGCAGGACTAAAGCTTCACACACCTTTAGTTCTGAGGCCAGGAAGCGCAGGCCCCCCAGTCGATGCTCCAGCTCAGAGCTCTGCACCATTTTTAGTTCATTTCCTGTTACGATGAAACCACTTGCCCACTGCATACCACACAGCTGACTTTACTAGGTGCTCCCTGTGTTTTGGCAGTTCTCATGTGGTTTTGACTGTACTCATCTATATTTTAGGGATGGGAAGGACTAGATTCGCTTGGGTTCACCTAGCTCCCACCACCTCAATCCCAGCCTGCATTAAATTGTTCCAAGAAGGAACCAGGGGATGGTTCTGAGGAGCCAAGACAGCAAGGGAGCTGAGAGTCCTTTGTCTCTTCTGATGGAGACTGAGCTCATCACTCTGAGTCTGCAGCTGCTCTGGGCCAGTGTGATGAGGGGATGGGTTTGGGAATTGTGACAGGAATACCCCAGGAGATCCCAGATGTAGGGTGGTGAGACGTGGGCAGAAAGGTAGAAGATGACAAGTGCCTTGTCAAGCTAGTTATCACAGGAGGCTTCTGGAGCTTCTCATTGCATGGGATTCTGGGACAATGTAGAACACATAGAACACATATGTCCCTATACATCAACTCTTGTCAGTCACAGGCTCAGGGCTGTTCCCTTGGGGTGTCAATGTTTTGGTCTTTGTGGCAAAAGGTTGGGAGAGGGACTGAACCCTCAAGAAATGATTCAATGGTGTTGTCTATGCTCTTTCCCCAAACCTGTCATCCACTCACACAGACCTCAGCCCCTGACCCTCTGAGGCCCTTCGCGGTTGTCCTTGACACCCGCTCACCCTTAGCCCTCATCCACTAACCTCTTCAGAGCAGGCCCCAAGTTCTTTGTCCTCACTTTCTCTTTTTGGGAACCCTTATCTTCTTCTCCTAACCCTTCCGCGTCAGCTTCTGCCTTCAGCGCACACGGTCAGAGTTGATTTTTCAGAGGCTGCTGGGAGCTCCGGCTACCCGCAACAGTCACCTTGTCCGAAGCAGGGCTGGGTGTGGCTGTTGTTCTCTTGTTCACCATGCGGTTGCATCCCGCTAGCGGCAGCAAGGCTGTGTCCTACTCAGTTCTGAGCCTTAGCATCCGACAGGCACAGGTAGCCCTCCATGTTATATCCTGGATTCAACCTGCTGGGGGTGGGAAACACACTAAGTTTGCCTTGGTGCTGACCATGTACTGTTCCCTACCCAGAGCTTCTTAAAGTTTGTCTCCTTGTGACCCTTTTCCATCTAAGAAAAATCTATACAACCCCAGACATATAGAAAGAATTTACTGATAATAAGTCATAAGAAATTTATTTTAAAAGGATTGCTATACGGCTAATTTACCATTCGTTAAAGACAAAAAGTAACTTTGGATAATAGGCTTGTTTATTTTGACATCAAGACTGCAATCTTTACAGTCTTTACAATATTTACATTTATAATCCTCAATGCATAGTACATACTATGATATATCAAAAGCATGTTTAGGGCCATTTCAGAAATGGTTGAAAGTGTCTTAATTCCAGGCAAAAATTTATTTACCAATTTTTGTATGTATGTTCGTGTGTGTGCATTGAGGCCAGCCGGCTAAGTCGATCTTCCTTCTCATTGTTCTCTTGCTTATTTCTTGAGATAGGTTCCTTCACTAACCCTAGATTTCACCGATCAGTTAGACTGGCTGGTCATCAGATTCTCCAGGATCCTCTCGTCTCCACCCCTAGTACTAGATTACAGACAGGTACACGCTGGCGTGTCTAGTGTGGAGGTTTGAATGAGAATGGCCCCCATAGGCTGCATATTTGAATGTCTGTTTTCCAATTGGTGGAACTGTTTAGAAAGGATTAGGAGGTGTGGCTTTGTTGGAAGAGGTGTGTTCCTGGGGGTGGACTTTGAGATTTCAAAAGTCCATGCCAGGCCCAGTATCTCTGTTCTCTGCCTGCTGCCTGAAGATCAGAATGTAAACTCTCAGCTCCAGAGCCATGCCTGCCTGCCTGCCTGCCGCCATGCTCCCACTGTGATGATCATGGACTCCATCTCTGAAACTGTAACTGAGCATACCATGCTTTCTTCTACAAGCAACCGTGGTCATGGCATCTCTCCACAGCAGTAGAAAAGTAACCAAGATACCTAGTTTTTGTTTTTTGTTTTTTTTTAATATGAGTGCTGGAGTTCTTACATTTGCACAAGAAACGTTTTAAACCAATGAGCCATCTCTTCGGGCCCCATTTAATGAATTTTTTAAAAAATGAAGTTCAACTAAGCACCTCAAATAGCAATTTAAAAAAATCAAACATTCCGACATAATACAGTCCAAAGATAGACTAATCTGATACATGCTGAGGACCGACAGTGGGAGATACTCTTTGTTCTCCACAATAAAACATTATATTTCTATGGAAGCAGAAAACTCTGTATGTAACAGTGGAAACACTTCAGTTAGTAACACACAGTAGTCTCAGATCTGAGCCATGGTGTTCCGGGCCATGTATGTTGGTGTTGTGTGGCATGATGACACACACGGGGCAGGCTGTATCTTATGTGGGAGCCAAGGCTACAGCAAGGTCACACAATGCAACAGGGGTCAGCACTGCAAGAAGCACCTCAGACTGTCTGATTTTTGGAAACTTCTGTGTGTGTGTTGTACGCACGTTTGCATGTGTGTGTGTGTGTCTGTGTGTGCAGGTAGGTTCTTCCACACACCAGCATGTGGGCAAACCAGAAGTTGACATCAGAATGTCTTTTTCAATTACTCTCCACATTACTACTACTACTACTATTGTTAAATTATTATTATTATTATTATTATTATTATTATTATTATTATTATTATTATTATTATTTTGAGACAGGGTCTCTCACTGACTGACTCTGCAGCTCTCTGTTCCAACAGGCTGGCTGCCCGATGAGCTCCCTGTGACCACCCATCTCTACCCTGTAGTACTGGAGTTTACCAATGCGTGCTGTCATGCCTGGTTTTTAATATGGGCGCTGAAGATCTGAACTCAGGTCCTCATGTGCAAGAACTGCACCTACCCAGCCATCTCCCTCACCTGCACATTTGGTTTAAATTATTACTCTTGTTTTGGTCATTTTGTCATTGATATACCATTTACTGGTGTTCGAGGTTTTTTTTGTAGCCCCCACATTTACTTATGTGACTCTCTTTCGTGTCTCGGCCCGCAGTTTAAGGAAGCCAGCCCCTAATGAATGCAGTCTAGCAACTATTTCCTCTGTGCTCATGTGACATCAGGTGTCATAAGTCATCTAGAGCTGAGCTAACTTTTCTAGGGCATGTGTGCAGGCTCTGCACAGATCGGATGCTGGGACCTGGATATCAACAGATTTGGGTATCCAGAAAGGCCCTGGAAGCAGCCCTATGGGTTGCCAGCACTTTGGACTCAAATGCTTCCTTACACTTCAGTGGTGTAAAGCTGAGCTCCCAGGAGCAGGCCGCCACCTTGCTCGTGACTAACTTGCTGTCTCTTCCCTCAGCTCACACAATCCCTCTGAGTCTGCTTTCCTGTTTTCAGTGAACAGTCTTCCTCCCCCTACTCAGACCTCAACTAAACGGCTTTCCCCACGTCCTTCATGGTAATGTGCAGCCATGGGAATTAGACTTGACAGAAAGCCAGGAGAAGCAGCATCCTTCCTCCTGTCCTGTCCATTTGTGCGGCTAGTTTTACAACACCTTGACTCAAGCTGGAGCCATTCAGGAGGACGGAATCTCAACTGACAAAATGCAAATTGGACTGTGGGCAAGCCTGTGGCACATTTTCTTGACTGATGGTTGATGTGGAAGGGCTGTGGGAGGTGCTACCCCCTGGGCTGTTAGTACTGTAAACCTGGTAAGCAGTGATCCCCCATGGCTTCTTCTTCAGTTCCTGCCTCCAGGTTCCTGCTCCGCTTGACTTCTGGCCTTGACTTCCCTCAGGTTGCTTCTGGTCATGGTATTTTATCACAGCAATAGAAACTCTAACTAAGACACCACCAAAACCTTCAGTCTGGTCCTTTATTGTATTTTTAAATCTGTGACTGGAGAGGAAGGAACCTGGGCCACTGTCAGCTATGCAGGGAGCCTTCCCACAGGTGTCATCACTGGGCTGACTTTATTGTGTTGAGATAAAGTTTTCTAGGGTCTTAGAGCATTTCCCCAAAGGGTTAATCTTTACAATGAGAATACCAGTATCGTGGGCTGTGGCTACCTTTAGCATGAGAAATTGTTTAGAAGATGTTCAGTAAATGATTCTTCCTGTCCTCTGTAGGAAACCCTAGGACAGTCCTATAGCAAGGCATGATGTCCATAGTATGTCCATTGTGTCATGGGTGCTGGCTGATCTTGATTGTCAGCTTGATGAGATTTAGAGTCACCTAGGAGACACACATCTGAGCATGTCTGTGAGGGGCTGAGCCTTGCAGTGGGTAACCTTGTTACAAAGCTTGCTTCCCCTTCTTCCAGAGCAAGGATGGCCTTGGCTGCTGCTGCTGCCACCTTCCACTGACATCAGACTCCAGGCTCACCAGCCTTCTACTGTGGACTTGGTAGCAGCACATGTCCAGGGACCCCCTTCTCAGGTGTGAAGCTTTATACACCGTGTAGCTACCTAGTTCCCAGCCTCTCCAGCATGACGATGGCCACGGCCCGCACAGCCCAGTCACTATTGTATAAACCTTTTACAATACGTATACATTCTTCAGGTTCTTCTCCATGAGGGAGTTCTGACACATATACTGCATGTATATATGTGTGTACACATGTCTGGAAATGTCAGATGGTCCCTAATTTGAAGGGAAGTGACACAGGATATGCAGTAGGAGTGGCTGTGACCCCATTCATGCCTTCAGTTGAGGTACACTGGAATCTGAGAGCTGGGTTGACTCTTGGGCACTTCCTGAGTGCCATTTCTGCCTCCCCTGATGTGGTGTTCCTTTCTGAAACTCCTGCCTCCATTGCAGACTTCAGCAGGACTCTCCGTGACCATGCAGATTCACGCTTTAGCCCGGGAGCCAGCTCTCCAGCAGTCAGTAACTGTGAGTGAGCACTAAGCATCCTCCAGGCTCACGCCACTGAGTCCCCTCTGAGTTCTCTTGTTACTGCCATTTTAAAGAGAGGCCTAGTGAGGTTAGTTAAGGTCCCACAGGGAAGAGGCTAGGAAAAGCTGGGCATGGTGATGTGCACCCCCAGTTCTACCTGAGCTTATGAGTTCAAGAATTCAAGAGCAGCCTGAGCAACATAGTCAGCTCCCTCTTTTGTCCCCAACCAAAAATAATAGAATGGTGGGTGGGGCCAGCAGCTGGAGCAGGCTGGGGGTTCATGTGACAAGGGGTGCTGGTCATGCCTGACCTTGACATATTCATCCTGGATATGTGCCAGAGTCTGCTCCTTTTGCTTTCAGGACAGGAAGCCCCTCCCACCCCCCCAGCCTATCCTCACTTTTCCCAAAGCCTGGCCACCCTCCCTGTCCCCAAGCTGGCGGCTAGGTCTTTCATTCAAGTGGAATTGAGTGCAGGCTTTTGTAGTGCTCATTTACATGTATGCCAACAAGCAGAAGCGGGCACCAACCTTGGAACACTTTCAAAGGCGGGTAATTCCTCTGCAATAGGTCTTCCGAAAGCTTTATCTTGTCCTTTCTTTCTTTTTCCTCTTCTTCTTTTTCTTTTTTTTTTGTTAATCTTGGAGCCCCTTAGCATGTCAAAGCGATTTTTCTAATGTCACATCTCCTAGACATTAGCATGAAAGGGCCCTAAGAGATGATTTGAAAAGGGAAAAGCATTGAGCGAGTGTTTATTACAGCCCTTCAGGCTACATTTGCATGTCACTGTTTATTCCAGCGCCCAGGAAGCAAGCTGATCTGGAAGCCGTGGAGTCCAAAGGGCCGGGCGCATGCACCTGCTCCCTCTCTGCTCGTGATGGAAAGAGGAAGCCCCATTGGGCTGATGGTGGTGGGTGCCACTAGCAGAGCTACGTGAGATTCCTATCAGGAATGAGCCAGCAGTCAGCAGGCCGTGCTCAAAAGAGAAATGCCTCCCCCCATCCTCTCTGCACTCAGAGCAGTCGGCAGTGCCTTGCCTCCTTCAGGCAGATGTTCACCTGGCCATTGGGTGTACAGTACAGCTTCAGAGCCCAGCCTGCCACTTCTCTGGGACCCTGTGTGCATGCGCTTGTGGACACGTGGCCGCGCCTGCCAGCATCTCCTAAGGTGGGTGAGAATGTTGTGCAGGATAGACAGAAAAGTCTAAAATGATGCCTGGTACACAGCAAGTGCACAATACTATCTATTGTCTGGATTTTTCTTGACAGTTTAAAACTTTTAAAATGATTCATTTAGATTTCAATTTTACGTGTATGAGAGTTTTGCCTGCTTATATATATGTGCACCTTGTGCATGCCTGGTACCTGTAGGGGTCAGAAGAAGGGATTGCATTCCCTGGGACTAGAGTTACAAATGGTTGTGAACCTTCATGTGGGTGCTGGGAATTGAACCCCAGGTCTTTGGCAAGAGCAGCTGGGGCTCTTAGCTGCTGAGCCATTTCTCCAGTCCTTTCTTGACATTTGCCTGCAGAAATCAGTCAGAGTTCTAGAGAGAGAGAGAGAGAGAGATCAGGACATCCCTGGGTTGGAGCAATATGGATGTTTCTGTCTCTGTGCCTGAGGACATTTCCTCTGTGGGTGGAGTAAGGGGTTTGGGGGCAGATAGAGGTCCCATTGGCTGTTTCACTCTGCATGGGAAAAAGGAAGACAGAAGCTGTGAGCAGCATCAACACCCTAAAACCAGGGTTCTTGCTTAAGCACTGGGTGAGCTTGTCACTCACTCCTTGTCCCTAGGGTTCTCTGTGTTGGAAGAGCTGAAAGCTCCCACAGGTGTCCCCGTCAGAACACACACTCCACGGACTGCTCAATCTGTTAAATTCTATTTCTCAAGCTGGTTTTTCAAAGTCACCGCACCTGTTTTCCAACACACCTTTAAGCAAGGGTCCAGTTGGTGCCAACTCAGGGCACAGGTGTCCAGAGTACTGGTTCCCTGGCAGGCCCTGTTTTCCAGGCCTTTTGAAGAACAGGACAAAGACTCCTTCAGACCAGATCAACCCTCTATTTCACAGATGAGGGAAATTGAGTTTCAGAGAGGCTTGGCTTGCCTCTTGTTCACACAGTAAATAGGTTGGAAGAGCTAGAACTTGAGGACAGGTGAATTAGGCTTGGCCTAGCACCCCTGGCCACCTAGATGGTCTTCTCTAGGTCTATTCTTCTACTAGGCTGTGGCCCTGCCTCTCTTGCCCTTCCTGGAACTGTAATGACTTTCTTTCCAGAACTGTCTTCTGGGCCATTCCTTCTCAATTGTTGGCTGCTCACACTTTACTCATCTCTCTCCTATTTCAGGTTCAGAACCCTGTGTGGACTCCAGCTCCCATCCATGCTCTTCAGGCTGTAGGCCTGATATAAATCCTGGCGTTGGCTGGGTCCCTCACTTCTTCCCTATAGCAATGGCAACAGCTGTGCCATCCCTGGGGCAAGCTCCAGACAGTGGGGACTGCTAAGTCTCTTCCTGCAAGTTGGACACCACTCCTTCCATGTGGCAGGTGACAGACAGGGCCCTGTAAATGGGCCGGCTTTTATCTTTTTGGACATATCTCCAACCCCGTGTTCAAAGCCAGCCCCATTTGGGGGCATTTTCTCCTGGTGACTGAGTGACCTGCCAGTAGCTGATGCCTCCAGGTCTTCCCTGAAATGTGGGAAATAAGAGAGTACGCACTCAGTCCTGTCTGGCTTTGCTGTGGGGTGCAAGACAAGTAGATGCCTATTCCCAGACCTCAGTTTCTTTCTCTATAGAGCTGAGTTGGGTTGGGGTTGGAGAAGTAGCTCATTCTAGCTGCTCTTGCAGAGAACCAGTACCCACATGATGACTTGGAACCATCTACCACCAACATCCTCATCCAGTTCCAGGGGACCCAACCCCTCTTCTAACCTCCTTGGGCACCGGCACATAGGTGGTGCACATACACACATGCAGGCAATACACTCCTGCATATTAAGCAGCAGCAACCTAGGAAACCCTGAGTTGGCTGCTCTAGGTATCTTCCTACTCAGTCCAGTCTCAGAGCACTGGTGCCAGAAGAGCTTGCCTCTCAGAGCAGAGATACTCATCTGCTTCTCAGAGGGCAGATCTGCCCAGGCTCCTAGCAGGCTGCACCCTGCAGGCTGCACATGCCTGCTCGGCTGAGGTGCTGAACCAAAGGGGCCACTTCAAAATGCATCGTAAATTGTGGTCAGGGAGGGAGGAAAAAAAAAAAAAAAAAGGAGAAGGGAGGGTGAGAGGGAGGGAGGGAGGGAGGGAGGGAGAGAGAGCTCAAGAGAACCCCCACTTCAAGGCCTGCTCCCTCCCTAGCGGGAGACCTGTGTATGTGAGGATGAAGGCAAACTGGCGACTGGCAAAGCTGGCCTTCTGATGGAGCGTGTGGTGCCCACTTTGAACGTGTGGCCTTTGTACCTGCCTATTCAGGGCGGCCTCAGGACGCTGGGGGGCAGGCGCGCAGGAGAGGACAATGACGGGACTCGCTGCTTCGCGTTCTCTTTGAAGTGGTTCTGCCCTGGCCCCCTGCGGGCTCCAAAAAGAATGCTTTTGTTGCCCGCTCCAAAGATGCCGTAAGATTCTGGGGAAAAGTAACCGGAGGGGATCTGCCCGATTAAAACAAAATTAAAGATAAGAAACAAATCAAGCCGGCCGTGCGGGGGCTGGCGGCAGCTTTGAACCACCGGTAGAAGGGACACTCTGTGATCCAACCCTCTCTCTCTCCCTGGGGAAGTGACCGGCTTGGGGGAGGGCCGGAGAGGGGGGTGTCCTCAATGGGAGCATAAGCTTGGAAGGGGAAATCACGGCCTGCTGGGGGCTCCTAGGAGGGACAGGGGTGGAGGAGGGGGGGTTAGGACTCTGAAGTCAAAGTCCACTCCAGTGCTAGTGTTTGGGCAGAAAAACGCTGGAGGCAGAATCAAAATAACTACTGTTTACAGAGTTTGGTGCCAGGGGTGGGGCCCAGTGCTGGCTCCGGCGGCGGCTGAGGAGTTGAAAGTCTTCACTCTGAAATGGCTATGCACTAGCGATCGTCTTAACACGTCCCATTCTTCTGGGGAGGAAGTGGAGATCCACACAGCTGGTCATTGGGGGTTCAGATTGTGAAATGATTTAGGGGCTCTCAAAACATGGTCTGTCTTGGTTTTGGAATAAAGGAGCCATGCAAGCCCACCCAGGCAGTCTTTTAGATCTTACCTGAGCTTTCCTTACATGCCATACACTGGACTGCCTGAGGGGGCGCTGTCCAGACTGTTCCAAGAAGTGGGGTCCACGGAGAGGCTTTTAGATTGGCACTGTGGTTGGCAAATCACTCCCACCCCAGACTCCCCCTCTTTCTTGTTTTACTTTTTTGAAAGAGATCTTGGTGCACATTCCAGGCTGGCCTCAAGTTGATGATCCTCCTGCTTCAACCTTCTCAGTGCTGGGATTGCAAGTGTGTGTGGTCACAATGGGTTCCTTCAGACCCTCCCATCATTTCTGAATACCCAGTTCCACTTCCGGAGCATGGGGCTGAGAGTCAGCACAGGCTGAGATCCTGCAGCCCCACTTGTCCTTACTTCCTTCCTAAGGGCCTCACTGGCACAAGCCCGACTACCCTCCTTCATCCAGTGGCTCTCCAGAGAGCCTGAAGGACCATCAGATTCTGCCACACATCTTCAGTGTCTGGACTCACACCACCATGGTCCTGCCGTTCCTAGGGCCTTCCTCATTTTCTAGTCAGTCTCTACTGGGAGCACAGGCCAAGGGTGCCTTTGAACTCTCTCTCATTTCAGCCTGTGTACTTGAGGGTCCAGACCTAAGACAACTGCATCCAAATGAACATCCTGTCCTAAAGATGCTTGGCTCTATCTGGTATGGCGTTTGGCTCCCTAGATGGAGGAATGAGTGCCCAGTGTGATTGAGAACATGCGGGTAGCTGTATGCTCCCTTTGACTTCTATGGTCCCTCCCTGTGTAAGTCCAGGTCCTAACTTAATTAAACGACACAGGAAAAATGCTTGCCCCCTGATTGAATATGGGCAAGAAAAATTGTGGACAAAACAGGACACTGGAGAGTGGATTACCCTGCTTTGGCTAGACCACAGAGGAGGATAGTCCTTCTAAGTTCTTTTCTACAGAAAAGTACCTTCTGTCCTGGCATTGCCCTGGGACCTCTGCCCCTCAATGACTGCTCTCCATAATAACTACTCATGTCTCAGGCAAATGATTAGACAAAAAGTCTATACAAGTTCTATGGGTCTAAAAAGATAAATTAAGATATATAGATACAAAGATATTAAGATACTATAAAGATATTAAGAATCTAAGATTTCAAAGGTCTGGAGTTTTAGGAATTCTGGATAAATGTTTTTATAAAGTTCTAATAAGGTGGTACTGCTATCACCAGCCACAAGGTCAGGATTTGTAGAGTTCCTTTGGTTTAAAGATGCTTACCAGACTAAAACATTTCAGTCCAGTTTATATATCTAGCTCTCTGGACAAACAAAAATATTCATGCTTTTTAGCCCCAAACCATGCTTTTTACTTAAAATGTGAGTCTACTCCAGCTGTTTTGCAGACACCTGTTAGCTGCTTTATCTACAATATGGATTTCGGTATGGATTACAAACAATGGTAATGCTAACTTTTATTTCCTTTGGTAAACTAAAAAATCCATGTAAGCTTCAGGGAATCCAAGGAGTAACGGGATTTGGATCCACTTCCCAAGTTAAACAGACTCCAGATAAATTCAACTGAAGTTGTATTTATTTATCTCCTACCTGCTACATTCTTGGGGGTATGGATTATCTCTCTCTCCCTCCTGGACTTGGGAATCCTTCCTTTTCCCAACTGCCAGAATGTATGGACTAAAAGGTCCAAATGTAAGATTTTCCTTTAAGTTCCTTAAACTTTAACTTCTGCCTCTACTTTATATGTTTCAGCAGATTTCCACTCAACTGACCGACACCACCCAGAAATCATCTACAGACTATAGACTGCTCTAGATAGCTTCAAACCCTGGACTTGCTGAGAGCTGATATGGACCAGACTAGCCAATGTGATCACTCCTGTCCCCTCAGCTGGAGCAGTTAACCAAATGACTCTGATGAATACCCCATTGCCAGAACCTCCCCCTCCCCCTACACTAGCTTTTAAGTAATTTACCAGTCTTCCTGGGGTCCCTGACTACGAGGTCCCAGTTTCAGCAGGAAGCAGTCTAAGAAAATATGACGTCCTGTTTCCTCAGGCTGGAACTTTTAGTCAAAAGAAAACTCCTGACATTGGGGACATAATGTCTGTCTGTAATGCCTACTGGCATACCAGGGGGGTACTTATTTAAAAGCCAAATACCTAGATCTAGCAACAGATAGATTCATTAGCTTAGTTGGCTCTAACTGATGTCAGCCATCATAGGGCCTTTAACCCTTCTGTTTCTGCTAATTACTGTTGGCCTTTACATTATTAATGCCTTGAGTAGATAAATTACTGCCTGGGTGCCATTAATTTAGTAGTTATTAAGTCCTAATATTAAGTAATGCTTATTCCCTTGTCAGAGATTTAAAAGAGTTACACAGGGCAAGGGGGAATGTAAGTCCAGGTCCAAACTTAATGACACAGAATATATGCTTCTCCCTGATTGCATACGGGCAGGAGACATCCAGGAAATACCCAGACAGGAAACATGTAGGCAAGAGATGTCCAGCTAGGAAATACATCAGGACATGTGCTCATCCATGATAGGGCCTGATGGGAAATACATAGCCTCATGGGATCTGCCTTTAAAAACTTGTATGAGCTATAGCTCATGGGCATCATGGAAGAGTTCCAGGGGGGACCTCCGTGTGGTCTTGGCCAGCTTCTGCCATTACTGGCCAGTATTAAAAGCAATGCTTTTTTTTTTTTTTTTGGACTGATTTTGGGATTTACACCTGTTCTGTTCAGGAAGCCCTATCACTGAGCCTAGCTAGTAAGTGGCTCAACCAGGAAGTACTTGAACCCAAATCAGGTATCTTCTCACCCTCCACAACTTTTACTATCCATGACCCATTTCCTAGTACCCCACCTCCCAGGTTCCTTCCCACCATCCCACAGGTTGATCAAGGAACCAAGGGACACAGGCCACATCAGGGACCCTATGAGTTGGTAGAAAGCAGCGGACAGAGAGGAAATGAATAAGCACTGGAGATCCTGCAAAGACTGTCACCCCAGGGTCCTGTGCTTGTCTAGCTGTCTGTCTGCCACATATATGGGTAACCAGCTCCTTTCAGATTTCTGTTCAGTCTGACCTGTCTGCCTGTCTCCCAGACAGATGTCCTAGCTTCACTCTCTAGGGAGATCCCCTTAGATCTCTAGGTCCCTGTGGGCTCTCAAGGTTGACGGTATGGCTGTTACCAGCTCTACGCAGGTGGTCCAGCGCCTTGCCCCTCACGTTGCTTGGGTTCCTTACCCTTAAGGACCCCCTTCAACCTGGAGACTACAGCTGGCTACAGTCTGAGCTTTCCCTGGGCACAATGAGGACCAGCAGGTGTCCCTGGCAGTAGAACCAGGGTGTCAATATACCAGGCACACTGCAGGAGGAGGAAGAGCCCCATCCACTTCCCTGCACCTGGAACCAGGGCCCAGGCTATAGATGTGAACTGCCTCAGCAGATAGAAGCCCACAGCTAGCCTACTGAGTTGGGTGAAAATCAACAGGAGGGAAGCCAGGAAGGCAGCCCAGCCCTGGTGATGAGGCTTTGGTTCCTATGGGCAGAGGGCTCCACAGAGAACTGAGTGCCCACAGTTCCCTCTAATAGCTGCTAGTCTAGGCTGAGCTTTACAAATGGCTCTTTAAAAAACATTAAAATAACTCTTTTTAGCTTTATTTATTTTATGTGTATCAATGTTTTACCGACATGTATATCTGTATACCATGTGGGTGCCTGGTGCCTGCAGAGGTCAAAATACCCTGGAACTGGAGTTACAGGTGGTTGTGAGACACCATGTGGGTGCTGAGAATCAAACCCATGTCCTCTACAAGAGCAACAACTGTTCTAAACCGTTGAGCCACCTGTCCAGTTCACGACAGACTTGTATTTGTTATAACTCAGCAGGATTTTTGAGATGAGAAAATGGAGGTATACAGAGGCTCCAAAAGTCACCCATCAGCTAACTGGGAGACTCCAGGTGGAGCTACCAATTTTCGGAAGCACAGAGACCTCGCAAGGGAATACTATCATTGCTATCATTTAAGGTGGAATCTTTTGAATTAGGTTGATGCAGGAGTAGGAGTTTGTCCAGGGGAGAGGGTTCAGGCAGAGAGAAAGGCTAAGACTTGGAGATGAAAGGTAAAAGAGGAGGAGGTTGTGAATTGGGGGTGGAGACCGAGGGAAAGGAACTGGGGGATAGAAAGAGGTTCAGGGTGTTACCGAGGATTGGATGGTAAGGGAGCTTTGTGGGGGTGTAGGGACGCAGCAGGCAAAAGCTTGTGAACCGAATGAGCCAGGCTTCCCGAGCCTAGCAGGGTGCTAGGCATGCACCAGCACTCGGTACCGGCGCACGCAGCCAGCGCGAAGCCTGCTGGTGGCGTCGCTAGGGCAGCGCGGTCCCCGCCCGCCCCGCCGCCAGCGCGCTAACGCGGAGCAGATGGCCGGCGGCCCGCGCGCCTCCCGCCGCCGAGCAGCGCTTTGAAGTGGCCGCTGCCGCCTTGGGCCGCCGGAGCCCCGCGGGCCGAGGCTGCGCGTGTTTACCCAGGTGCTCTGCAGGCCGGGGCCTCGGACGGTCCGCGTGGGGCCGCTGGGCTGCAGAGCCACCGAGCCATCCGCCGGCGCCAGCCGGCCTCCCGCTGCAGCGCCCGTGCGCACCCGGAGGAATCCAGGCTCGGAAAGGCCAAGGCTTCGTTCAAGGCTCACAGGCCACCTGGCCCGGGACCCCGCTGCCGTCTGCCGTCTGCCTTCTGCCTTGCCCTTCCTCTTGGGCCTGTTTCCCTTGGCGTTGGAGTCCCTCGACTCCAGTTAAGGTGCCTGACACCTCCCCCTGTGCCGTAGGACAAGGACAGCTCATGTCAGCGGTTTATTATATGAGGCTGTCATGGTCTGAGCAGGGCCTGCACCCCGGGAGTACCCATCTCTGCCCTCGCTTCAGAGAGGACAAGAAGCTTGGCCAAGGCCACAGCTGGTAAAGTCAGAGCCAGAATTTGAAGCTAGGGCCAGTTGGGGCCAGAGTTCCCTGTAGGAAGACGAGATTCTGCCTCAGCCCCACTGTAAACCCTCCAGCTGGAGCTATCCTAGTACCCAGCTCCTCCCAGCATCTGGCTGGAAGTAGACTTTCAGGCCTGTCTCCAGACCTGCAGGAGAGACCTGTTTTCAAAGATCCCTAAGGCTCAGACATGGCTTGGAGGGCACTTAATTAAAAGCCTGTCTTCGCACCTTCCACATCAGATTGGAACCAACTCAGGACTCAGCCTTCGCTACCCCTTCAGAAGGGCTACCCCTTCTTTGCTACCCCCTACGAAGGGCCATGCTTCCCCCAATAGCCTGGGATCCTCACAGGACCCCGCTGGGCCACAACAAACATGGGGTGTGACAGCAGACCCTATCTCAGAATAGGAGCTCCCCTCAAGCCTCCCCTAGCCTGTGGGAACCTCGGTCACCAGCAAGGTTCCACCTGGGTGATGCAGAAGCCCGGGGTGAGAGGCCTTCTGGCCCCATCGTGCCTATGAAGGTTCTGCAGGAACGAAGATGGGGCAGCCATTTGTCCCTGTGCGTCATCCTAGCGCTATGGTCACAAGATGTCCTCGGAGAGAACAAGAGGAAGATGTGTGTGGGCTCTGACCCGCAGCCCCAGGCTGGGTCGCCTTCCGATTGTGTTAAGTGCACTGTCCTAGCAGTCTCCCTCTGCCCAGAGACCGGGCAGGTTACTTGTCGCCGCCGTGCGCTCAGGCCAGGCGCCCCCGCCGCCGCTCCCTGCAGCCTGACCCCTCACACATCCGGCGGGGATGAATGAGCGGCGTCGCCGCCGCTGCCTGCACACTCTGATCCCGGTCACTTTGTTCTTGCTTTAAAGCCAGTGGGCCGGTGGGGGAGGGGCCGTCTCTCTTCTCTTCCCCTTCTCCCTCAGTCTCCTCCGTACTTGCGGGCCTGGGCTGTGATGGTACTTGAAAGGACCCCGACACTCAGTTATCTGGCCAGGGAAGTTCAGCCTGAGAGTTATCTGTGCTGACTGATGGAGAGGACCGCTGTGCGCCTGTGTGAGCGCCCTGCACACGGGGCCCGTTGTGGACTTAGGGACGTGTTAAATACAGGTACCTTATAACTACTGTATCTTTCTGATTTATTTTGATTCTTAGAATAGATTCTGATCTAGTTAGATTCTTAGGACAAGACTGCACCCTTCACATCCCCTACACAAACATCCTCTGAACATGTTGAATAGGTTTTTGAGGACCCAGAAGATTCACGCTTAGGAATTCAAATGCCCATCAAAATTCGTGCCTAAACGTGGATGCAAGGTGCTAGACTGATGTTGGAAGATCTTCAAGTTGGAGCTACCCAGTGCTTATAGCCAGGAAACAGGTAAATGCATGAGGGGGTAGCCCCATGGTTGGGGTAGCTCACTGTAGCAGGAGGGAACTACCAGGAGTAGATGGGTTGAGAGATAGAAGCCTGGCACAAAAGCAGGCACACTGTAAGAGTCCATGAAGAGAAAGTTCAAAACCAAGTAATTTATCAATCAAGATGGAGGCTTGAAGAGTTACTGCTGTTAAAGAGAGAAGTGGCGGGGAGCAAGGTTAGAGGAGCCATGGGGCAGTATTCATCTTGTCCTTGTACAATAAATGCACCAGAAAGTTTAACATCTTACATTTTGTTTTCCTTGTGTTATATCCTCTGTAGGATATTTTTTTAAGTTCTATTTTTTTAGGGGTCTTGGTTGGAATTCTGTAGTATTAAGGATTTATTCAGGAAAGACTTGCCTGCTTTATAACATTAGTTATGTTTCCTCCATGGACATGGTATACCTCCATCTGTTCTGATCAACTTATATATCCATCTATCTATTTTGGTGTTCTGAGACAGGTTTTTTTTTTTTCTCTTCCCCTAGCTGTTCTGGAACTCACTCTGTAGACTAGTCTGGTCTTGAACTCAGAGATCCTCTTGCCTCACTTTCCCTAGTGCTGGGATTAAAGGCAGGCACCACCACGCCTGGCTAACTTCTATATCTTAGTAGTAAAGATTTATGATTTTCTCCTGAGTCCTGTGATTTTATTTTATTTTTCTGGTTGAGGTTACTCCAAGGTAGTTTGTGAGTGTGTATGTGTGTGTGTGTGTGTGTGTTGTTGTTGTTGTTGTTAAAGGAATTTTTTTTCTTATGCTTCTATTTCCAAATTTTTAAATTGTGGCAAAACATATATTACATATAAATTACCATTTAGACCATTTTAGGTCTCCTGGTTAGTAGATTAAATACAGTCACTAGTTGGCCAACCATCACCACATCTGTCTTTAGAACCTTTTGTCCTCCACACCTGAAAATTTATAGCTATTAATGTAACTCCCAGGTCCCTCAGCCGGGAAGCCAATGTTCTGACATCTAAAAAGTGTATGCACATGCGTGGACATGTGCCATATCTGCATTTTGTGACTGACCAATATCACTCAGTGTGATATCAAAGACCAGCCATGGCTAAATTGTGTTGTTGGATGTGTACTGATGTCTGAGACTATTTTTGGATATATACTCCAAAGATAGCTGCTGGGTCATGTGGGAATGATGTGCTTGACATTTTCACAGTGAAGGTGCCATTTGGCACGTGATTCCATTTTTTTAGAATTTCCTTTTCAAGTCTGTGCCAATGAGGGAGGGATAGATATCAAGCTAACAAAGTGTGAGTTTTGGATCTCTCAGAATGCTCTCTGTAGCCCAACTTTAAACCATGAGGGGTTTTCCATCTTGGTACCCAAGACTAAAATAATGTAGGCTCCGGGCATGCTATCCTATTCTGAGTGGCATCCTTGCCTCTGTCTTCTCTCTATCCTCTAGGCTGGATGGCTAGATGATGATCCCTGAGAGAAAGCCCTAGGCTCCTTCCGCTGTGTTCCGCTAGCAACAGAGAGCCAGCTCTACCCCAAGCATGGATGGCTCCAAGATCCAGGGCAGGGCTTTGAGGAAACCCTTGGCATACACTGCTAAGGAAGATGCACTGCTGTATATGCATATTACCCGGCAGCTGCCTTTCCTGGAGGTGGGGCCTAGCCCAGAGTCTAATCATTTGTCACCAGTCAACTTTCACAATCACAACGTAGCATTCAAAGCTGCCTGCCCAGTCGCTTCCCTAAGATGACACTGTCCAGCTCAGGGGAGCTGCCTTCTTCTACATATCACATTATCAGCAGGAGGAATTTTCATCAAAGCTCAGCTACTGCCCCTCAATGGCCAGAACTGCACCCCAGACTTCCTGGCTTTGTGGAGTGTGAGCTCCTAGCAAGAGTTACTCTCACCTCCGTCTATAATGGAGTGCTTTGCTGGTTTGTAGCGAGGCGGGTGCTAATGGCGATGGAGATGGGGACCTGGGAGCAGGTACTCTGAGCTTGACCTTCTTCTAATCTCTGTCCTGGCTCACAATGCTATTTTGGGAAGAGTCTATAAATGTGTTTGTATGCACACAACTGTACACGTGTTGAGTGTGTGTATATGTGTGTGTTTGTTGGATTGTCTGTGTTCAGGGAAGAGTTCATATAAGAGGCAGAAGTCAATCTGAATAGACAGAGAGAGGGAGCATGTTCCAGGGATGGGGAGATGGGCAAAGAGCAGAACCAGGAACAACAGAAGCCTTGCCATACCTGACTCAGTACACTCAGTGGCGCTACCTCGGTCTTTCATCTGTACATTTCCTGAATAGGAGAACAAGTCTAGAGAAGGACCTGAGTCACCACAGTCCTGTGCTGCTTCTGCATTTGCAGAGAAGAAGCATCCTGGGGCCTTCTCTAAGCCAAGCCCTCCACCAGGCATTGAAATGCATCAGTACCAGACAGAGCACTGAACTCCAGAGGTCAGGGACACTGGATACTCAGCTTGGATGGTTGGAGCCACTCTGCTTCCCACACATGTGATCCCCTGGGTCAGGGGTCCTCAACCTGGAGGACTGGTGGCTGCTGGCCCAGTGCCTCTCTGCATCAGGCAGGGCTTCTGCTGCTGAGACAAAATACCTGACTGATCAAGGGAGAGAGGACTCATTGTGCTCATGGTTTCAGTCTGTCATGGTGAAGGGGTTGTATGGGGCCTCATGTCCTTGCAAACAGGAAGCGGTAAGGAAGTAGGAGGGGCCAATGCTAGCGATAGCCACAGAACATGTCCCAAGTGACATCCTTCCTCCAGCATCTCCTCAAAATAGTACCATAGGAACTGAAGCTTAGCACGTAAGTCTGTTGGGGCATTTTATAGTCAAACCTCAGCACCCTTCTCAGGGGGTCTGGCAGACAGGGTACCCTGCCGTTGGTTGTACATCCTCCCCAGGGAGGACCATCTCGAACCAGGTGCTGCTTCAATTTGGAACAACTCCAAAGACCCAGTGTTTGCTGGCATCCCAGTCTGACTCCTCCCCCTTTCCAGCCTTGGTCCCCTCATCCTCTGGTGTGAAGATGAGAGTTCCTGACTCCTGTATGCACATTTCCCCTCATTGCTTGGATCCTGGGCAGGTCACAGGAGAGCAATCCTTTGAACTAAATCTAAAGGAAGAGCACATTTAGAAGAAATCTTTTTCACCCCCATTTGTGCACGCACATGTGCACACACCCTGGAGGAATTCATCTAAGCAGACGAGTAAGAGGTGCTAATTTAGTGGTCAAAGGGCCAAGCTTGGTATATTCAGTTAGTTTCTTTTGTCCCCGTGTTGCAAATACTTAGTCCCCTTTGACAACGCTGAATACTTCATGCCGGACAGCACCTGTGGAGTCTATGTAACCTGAGTGCCTAGACCCAGTGCCTGCCTACGTGTCATCTTAGCTGCCCGGTGGCAGCATGAGGGACTATCATCATCAACATCTTAAGATAGGGAAGCGATGCTCAGGGAGGTAAGGAAGCTTGACCAAAGTCACAGAGACAGGTTCAGGACGGCTGGGAGGCACAACTGAAGGAGAGATTTGTGGAGCACACCTGCATGGGTATTATGTATTATTAATTCATTTATACTCACTTATTGTGATTCTTTTTGTTTTGTTTTTGTACACCAGGCTGGGTTTAAACTCATGATCCTCCTGCCTCAGTCTCATGAGTGCTAGGCTTATAGGCATGGGCCATCAAGCCAGGGTTTTATCATGGGTATTAGACCTGCAAGCTGTTGCTTGTGTATGGGGCTGTGCCTGAGTCACTAGGAGGTGACCAATAGAGAAGAACTTATCTGTAGCCAGAGCACAGATGTATGCCTGCAGGACCTGCCCAGCCGGCATGCATCCTGGATATGGGTGAAGCTGGTGAGCTTCCTGACCTTGGCCCAAGGCCTTGAGCTGGTGAAGAGATTCAGAAGGAGTCAGAGAAGCTGGGCACGGTTCCCAACAGTGAGGGCGGCCAGCTGGTCGGTGCTGCAGGCCTGGGAGCCTGGTGCCCGAGCTCACTCCCAGAGTGACACCAGTGTTGCATAACCTTGGCTTTCTTGGTCTCACGCAAAATGTTTACTTTGGCCATCTCGAATGAGCTCAGAACCACACAGAAGCTCTGGGGGGCGGGGGGGATGAGGTTCATGTTCAGCTAAGTTGTGCAGTGCAAAAACTTCCGAGACCCTAAACGGCGAAGCGGGATTCCAGGCCGGTCTTGGGCTTGTGGCCATGAAGTTGTTTTCACAGTTGAGTCGGAGTGGTTAGAGAAGGTGATGAGGGAGGTACAGGGTAGCACGTGCAAGTAGCTTCCAGCTGGTGAGGTAAAATAAGTCATGTGAGGTGGCCTGGGGCAGAGTGGCTAGTGGTAGAGTCCATAGCAGACAGAACAGCCTGGAAGGGGCACTTTCCTGCTCCAGCCATTATTGCCCTTGGGAATGTAGGCACAGCGTGTACAGATAGCTGGATATTTTTTTTTTTCCATCATGGTTGGTGACTTTCAATTTGGTGTGTGTGTGTGTGTGTGTGTGTGTGTGTGTGCGCGCGCGCGCGCGCGCACGCGTGCATGCTAAGTTTCTAGCTCTTACGTGCAAGCCAAACAAAATCTTAACTGTGGTGGGCTTCTCCAGGTTCTCAGCTTGTAACCTTTGAACTTGGAGGCCTCTAGGGGTCCTTCCTATCCCATAGACCCTCTGCAGAATGTCTTCTTCCTGAGCAGTGGCCCCAGTCATGATTACAAGGACCTTCTTTCCCTCTCGTTTCTGGCCACCTTTCCGTGCTGGAGTCCCCGGAAACACAAAGGCTGTCCTGGCTCCAGGCAAGGACTGGACTTTCTCATCTGCTCCTGGTTCTTCAGGGCTGCATACCCCAGCTGCAGGAGCACCGGGGGTGGGGGGATGCTTTGCTCTCAGGCTTTATTTTCTAGTGTGGAACTTTTCGGTTAGCCCCTGAACACTGACAGATGCAGCCCCTGCACCCTCCTAGCAAGTTGGGTTTATGCTCCATCCGGTTTCCTGCATGGTGCATATGCACCACATGCACATGCCTGTCACAGCACACACGAACTTTTGTAGGGTCTTTTGATCATCACGGAGGTTGCCTGGTGTCGTACTGTAGATGATTGTCTGTACGCCCCTTCCTCCTTCCGCACCACTCGGTCTATTCTCTGTGCTGTCTGATGAATGCTCTTGGGTGCCTCAGGCTGCTGCTTGGCCAGTTATTTCCTGCTCATAGATACCCACTCTACTTATGAATTAAAGGAGAGAAGGAGATGCTGGGCCTGTGAGGAAACCTTGTCAGGGTAGCAGAGGAAGGCATGATGGGGTGTCTGCCTGCTCCTGTCTCAGTACTGAGTGGGGTCCCAGGCTGGTCTCTTTGGGTCTGACTTGGATCCAAAGTCTTTCATCTTCAAGTGAAGAGGAAGAGGGAGAAAAGGCATGTATCCAGGTCACATGTTACTTTTTCCCCAGGCTTGAGTTCCTCATCAAACACCCAGGAGGCCAGGGGCTGTAAAATGTGATAAAAATGGATACAGTTAACCTCTTAACTCACTTGTCATCAGGGTACAATAGTTAATTCTCTGCCACACAGGTCTAGAATTGGTGGGTCCAAGAAAACATTTTAAACACAATATATATACATGTACATGCATATATACAAATGTACGTAGTCAGAGTCTCATTATGTTGCCCAGGCTGTCCTTGAACTTGTGATCCTCTAGCCTCGGCCTACCATGTACTGGACTTGTAATCAGGTGTCACCATGCTTACCTTGAAAATTTTATATTTTAAATGCAAAAATTAAAAGAACTCTTTAATTGAAGCTGCCGGGTTGGTTTTCCGTCTGAAGGAACTCAACTGCCTTGGCTCATAAGCTGACAGAGCTTCTTTGGTGCCCTCCAGACATCATAATCCTGTCCCGAAATGCCTTCCTCTGATGGCCCTGGCCATTGCTAGGGCACCTTCCCCTTTGCCGGGGGCATTTAGCTTCCTGCTTTTATGCATCATCTCTTCATGTTCTTTGCCATAATTCCCATTGGGTGTTTGTCCTTTTCTTTCCAGTTTCAAAGAGCTTTTTGTAGATTACAGATCTTAACCCTTTGCTCTCCGAATGACAAAGATTTCTTCCCAGATTTACTGTTTGTCTGTAACCTTTGTCTGTAGTATCTGCTGCTTTATGCAAGACTAGAATTTTTGTGTCATGCGAGTCTGTCTTTTCTATGGCTATCCTGGATCTGGGCTCCTGGCTTGGCATTTGGTACCTGAGAGAAATGGTACTGGTTTTGAGCCACCTGTGTGACCTGGGCTTTATCATTTGTTCTCTTTGTCCTCACATTAGAAGCCTGGGGCATTAGAAGCCTGGGTCAACTTCTGGAGTGCTGGGAGACCCAGGTGCTTGCAGAAGCTTCTGCTACCCTGGCACCAAACCCCTAGAGTGACATGGAGTTACAGCAACAATGTGACAGCTCACAACCTCTATTCAAGTAGCTGGTGTGACTGACAGGGCTGGATTCACACTGTGGCCTGTGGCTAGACTCCTGGTAGGCAGACAGCCTGGTCTACCTACAACACAATGCAGTTGCTGCTTCTGCAGACTCAAAATCTCCAAGGGCTCTGGCAGGCACAGTGTCTATCTCCTCACCTAACCCTTTCCTGGTTAACCAAATCCCAAAAGGATGGCCCTTTCAGACTTCTTTCACTGTCCAGAATTGCACCACAGGCTCTTTTCTTCCCAAGAGAATGGCGTTGTAATTCACAATTGGCTTAGCTAGTCAAGACCGACTGTCACGATGGGGAGACGTACATCAACCCAGGAGACACAGCCACATGGTCTCCCACACAGGTGTGAGCAGGTCCCAAGGGGAAGGATGGAGAAAGGCCAGATGTGGTGGTGGCTTATATGAAAATGGCCCCATAGGTTCCTATATTTGAATACCTGGTCCACTATTCGTTGAACTGTTTGGAAAGAGTTAAGAAGTGTGGCTTTGTTGGAGAAAATGTGTTACTAGGGTTGGACTTTGAGGTTTCTAAAGCCCATATCATTCCCAATTAGCTTTCTGTCTCTCTGCCTCATTCTAGTGGATCAGATGTGAGCTCTCAGCTACTCCTCCAGTCCCCTGCCTGACTTCCTGCTGTTACACACCCTACCATGATGGTCACGAACTCTAACCCTCTGGAACCATGAGTTCCAAATTAAACATTTTATTTTATAAGTCTCCTCAGTCATGGTGTTTTGTCACGGCAATCGAAAGGTAACCATGCCCTGTGTGACACACTGTACAAAGTAAGATTCCAGGTGGAGCCCTTGGGAAGGAGACCAGGAAAGGGGGAAAGACGATCAATGCCTGACTGGGGACAAGAGAAAGTGGGACCTAAAGGCTGGGAGATGGAGGCAGTGGAGTGTGTGTGCACATCTGGGGTTTGCCATGTGATGTATGGTATCCCCCTCAGTTCTTAAGACTGACTGAGGCTGATGTTTCCCAGCTCTGTGTGAGAGATGCTGGTGGAGAGCAGTCAGCATGTGCGAGGCCCCGCCTTCTGACCTCAGTACCAAACCAAATCAACCATATGATAAAACCTCATCACCAGTGTGCTGATAGGAATCTGAGGCCTGTAGAAGATGGTCTCAGATGCTGGGGCATGTGGGAGATGGTGTTAATAGGTGGGGACTTAAGAGGCTCCATCCTGGCCATAAGATTTGTGCTGGTTAGTTTTTTGTCAACTTGACACGCACAAGAGTTACCTGGGAAGAGGAACATCAGTTGAGAAAGTGTCTCCATCAGATTGGCTTGGAGGGAACTCTGTGAGGGCATTTTTTTTTTTTTTTGATTAATGATTGATGTAGGAGATCCCAGCCACAGGAAGTCCTGCGAGATGTAAGAAAGGCAGCTGAGGGGCTGGAGAGAGGGTTTAGTGGGTAAGAACACTGGTTGTTCTTCCAGAGGACATGACTTCGATTCCCAGCACCCACTTGGTAGCTCACAATCATCTGTAACTCCAGTTTCAGCTGATCAGATGCCCTCTTCTGGTCTCCATAGGCATCAGGCACACACGTGGTATAAGATATCAACGTAGGCAAAACACTTATATACATAAAATAATAAAATAAGTTTAAAAAAAGAAAAGAAAGAAAGCTGAATGTGAGCCTGAAAGCAAGCCAATAAGCAGTGTTTCTCCGTGTTTTCTGCTTCCGTTCCTGCCTCCAGGTTCCTGCCTTGAGTTCCTGCCTTGCTTTCTTCAATGGACTGAGACTTGGGATATGTAAACCAAACATTCCTTTCCTCCCCAAGTTGCTTTTGGTCATGGTCTTTAGCACACTAATAGAAAGCAAGCTAAGAAAAGGCTCTCAATGGCTTCTTTAACCTTCCAGTTTATAAAGACATGGGGAAAAGGTGCTATCTATAACCCAGGATATGCGCCTCACCGACTGGTTAGTGTGCTGATCTCAGCCTCATCAGCCTCCAGAAAAGTAAGAAATAAATTTCTGTTGTTTATAAGCTCCCCAACTTCAGGTATTGTGTTATATTAGCCTAGACATACTAAGGTAGTTACTAAAAATTGTGCAGAATAGGGCCTGGAGCTGTCTAGTTTTAAGATACCAGAGACTACTTCAGGAGATGTGGCTCAGTTGGGAGAATGATTGCCTAGCATTTGGAAAGTTTGATCTTCAATACTGCATAGACCCATTATGGTGGTGCACACATGTAATCCCAGCACTCAGAAGGAGGTGAAGGGCGGAGAATCAGAAGATCAAGGCCACCATCAGTACATAGAGAGTTTGAGGCCAGTCTGGGCTACGTGAGACAGAGACTGAGGGAAAGAAGAAAATGAACTATGGATTTTTCACATATTAGTTTGAAATAACTGATAGGATCCAATGGCAGCAAGCATGGTCCGGAAGGGGACCCTCCACTCTGCTGGTGGAGAATTAGCACGATCATACAGAGGGCAGCTAGAGAATGTGATGCAAGGCACAAAATGTGCCTGCCCTTTGCCCCGGTGTTCCCACTTCGGTAAAGTGGGGACGATAAGAGTCCCTGTTTCAACAGGTTTCTGAAAGGCTCGAATGAGCTAATCCATGACAGCCACTTACCTCAGTGCCCGACAGAAGGATTAGAGACATCAGGATTGCTACTGCCACGGAGCCACTTGCCTGTCAGATGGGGGAGCTGCTGGGAATGCTCTCTGCAATAGCAGAAGTAAGGGGCCAGCTGACTGTTCACCCAGAGCGAAGGAGACTAATTCCTGGGACCCCCATCCCTCTGTTAACACAGCATGAGGGCCTCAAATATCCAAAGACCTTGGTGGTGAGCACATCCTCTTCTTCCTTGGATGCCAGCTGCCGTCCACTATGTATTGTTCCAACCTTTCATTGTTAATGTTTTATCTGTTTGCTTAGCCAATATTTGTTCCAATTCAAAATTGTTTTGAAATACAAGGACGCTCACTCATATAGAATAAAACAGGTTGGGGCGGGCAGGGGTTTGAAACACCTTCCCAGAGATTGGCAAAGTCAAGAGTGCTTCTTCTGGAATCACTAGAGCATGGTATTGGGAGATAAGTAAAGACTGGAGTCTGCTTTGTCACTGGCAAACGAGAAGAGTAGGGTTTGAAACTCCATTCACACCAGCACAGCGGTGCACCCCCAAATCCCAGCATTCGGAAGGCTGAGGCAGGAGGATTGCTGCAAGCTCAAGTCCTGCCTTGAGTGTGATAGACAAACAAACAAAAACAAACAATCACCATGCACAAAAGTTGAAAGACTCCTGAGGCTGAGGAACACATTCAATTCAAACAGAATCTTATTGGTCGTGTTAGTCACATGACTCAGGCTAGACCAATCACTGAATGTACTAGTCATTCCTAGTGTACCATTGGACTGCCACTCGCTCCTCAGGGAAGGCAACAGTGAGTAGGATAATGGATGGTATCGTCACAGGTGTGTGAGCCCAGGGCTACTTGGTCTCCCACGCTGGGCCAGATCTTTGGGTGTGCTTAAGGTTGGGGACCAGGCTCCCAGCACAGAGTGGGCACCCTTTTACTGATTTATGTGCAACCGGTATTTTTATTTTGAACTGACATTGTGGTTGTACATGTTTCCAGGTGTACATGTGTGTACATATGTACACACTGAAGTGTGGCACCTCGATGTGTATACACAATGTGCAGTGTCAGGTCTGAGTGTCGGGCTGTCACCTCAGACATGCTCTTTCTTCGTGCCGGGGCTATGTCGTTTCTTCACTGCGAGCTGTTTGGAAATATTCAGTGAACTGTTGCCAATTGTCACTCTCCGTCTATGCTACTGTCAGCTCGAGTTATCTCCTCAGACTCGCTAACCATCCCCTCCCCGTGGCGCCTCCCTGAGTCTCTGGTAACTACTGTTCTGCTGGGGGGTGACATTTTTGCCTTCACGCAAAGATGAGAACACATGACCTTTGTCTTTCTGCCCCTGACTCATTTTGTCTTAACACATTGTCTTCTGGGTCCATCTGCGTTGCTCAGGACTTCATTCTTTTATGGATGCATAATATTCTGTTACGTATACGTGCCGCGTTAAAAAAAAAAACCTGCTTAGCCACCCGTGGATACGTGGGTTGGTTCCACATCTGGCTATCACGGACAGTACTTCAGTCAATGTGGGGATATAAATGTCTTTCCAACACACTGACTTCAGCTCTGGTGGGCCTATATCGTATAGCAAGGTTTCTGGGTCATCTAGTAGTTCTATTTTGAGTTGTTTGAGGAGGGTCCTTCCTGTTTTCAGTAATGGCTGCTCTACTTTATATTTCTACCAGGAGCGCCCACCTCCTCATCGGCCCTGGCTCTCTGCCTTTTGGCAGCAGACATTCTGTTTGGGGTTTGATATCAGTTCCCATGGTTTGGACTTGTGTTTCCCTGATGGCGAATAGTGCAGCCCCTCCTGCCCCCCCCACCCCCCGCCCCCCTGACCACATGGGATCCTCTTTTTGAGAAGCGTCTACTTGGTCATCTCTCTTGTGTCTTTTTGCTATTAGCTCTAATTCCTTATGTATTCTGGAGCCGACCTCCTTGCCACATGCTCCACTCACAACAGTGTCTGCCACATGGTGACTGCCTCCCCCTTCTGTGCAGAAGCATGTCCATTGGATGCGACCCTGCTTGTCACATTTTGATTTGTTGTTTGTGAGCCTCTCCAAAACTTCCTTTCCCCCATGTCCTGAAGTGTTTCTCTGATGTTTTCCTCTAGTGGTTTCATCCGGCAGGCCCATGGCTCTGGCTTCTGAAGACCGGAGGAGAGGGGCAGAGTGGCTGCCCTCCTCCCACCGGGACTGTGGGGGCCAAGTTCCGCTGCAGCCTTCTCTAGAAGGCTGCCTCAGAAAACTCTGGAGCTGGGCGTGGGGTGGAAACACAGACACACAGTTAATTATGGCGGCACACTCGGCGCCGCTCTAATTTAGGCTGGTCCCCGTCGAAGCCAAGATTTAAAGTGCTCTGTTTTACAATGCTTGTCAGTGCCCCTCCCTCTGCTGCCACCTCCTTCAGTGTGGAGGGTGAATGGCGGGAAGCACTTGAGGAAGGCTTGTCGCCATCGCTTTGGGGGAATGTAGCCACCCTTCCAGGCTGGGAACAGGGCAGCTTGAGGGCAGACATGTCAGCCCTGGGCCTTCTTACTGGAAGGTGGTGGATAGGGTAGCAGGGTCTTACTCTAAGAGAAGGGCTGGGATTGGCTCTGGGACCTTCTAGAAGGTAAGAAATAGCTCTCAGAGAGACACACGTGATTAGCTGGCCTAATCTTCGGGGGGTTGGGACAACCCTGCATCCTTAGCCACGTTCCCAGTTTCCTTGGAGCCCACCATGCCTTGATCCATGCTGACACAAATGATATGGAAGACATATTTACGGCTGAAAAATAGATTTAACACCCAGAGGATTACCCTCGAGATCAACAGTTCGGCAATATAGACGGGTCCACTTTTGTACCCTATGATTCTGTTAAGGGTCCAATGAATCAGAGCAGCAAGAACATAAAAATCATTTCATACTACAGGTGAAAAAATTGAGGCCAAGAGCGAAGAGAATTCCTAAGATCCCGGAGCATGTTAGATCAGTGTACATAAAAACTGGTAAGGGCCCTACTCTGGACACCAGTGCTGAATGAATGGACTGCTCTGCCTGACTGAATGGATGGTGGTGGTTCTGAGGTCTTTATCATGCCCAGCCGGGAGCAGGAATTTCATTGATCAGCAATGTTTGCCAAGGTACTAGAGGGCACATGGCAGTGCACTGTGCTAAGACTTTGTTATCCACAGCTAGTCCACATAGGAGCCCTTGGAGGGCAGGTGATTTGGGAGGTTTGGGATGACTGAAGAGAAGACAGTCAGAGCAAGCTTTTGGACAGAGACAAGAAATCCAGGAGTTCCTCGACAGATGGCTGTTGGGCCCCTTCAGAGTGACAGACAAAAATGGGGATTCCTGAGGCTTTCATGATAAGCCCTTTGACACTGGGGCTGTGTCTCTCTCTGCTGCTTTTCCCAGCCCCCAGATCTGTGAGGCCCCAGACCTGTCATCCTTGGGGCTGTGGCTCACTGTCTTGGTGATGAATCCCACTATCCTGGGGAGAGCTGGGTATGCATGCAACAGGTATGGCTGTGGGGTCCCATGGGGTCCCATGTGCCTGAGATGAAAGACCACTCTCTGGAGTGTGAGTGTAGGGCATCTAACTCCTCTCCGGCCTCTGCCAGCATCCTTTGTCCTTCCGTGAGTCCCATCCACGCAATGGCCTCAGGGTCTACAAGCTTTCTTGCTTAACCACTTGATTCAGTTTTTTTACAAATTGTGGCAATTGTACCTTTTATAAAAATTAATATTTCAGGCAGGTGTGGTGGTACATCCTTTAATCCCAGCACTCATGAGGCTGAGGCAAGAGGGTCAAGAATTGAAGGCTAGTCAGAGATATGTAGCAAAACCAATAAACATAGTAATAATGAAGCTTTTTTCCCCCATTTAATCTTTTCTTTTCATGATGGAGTGTCTAGTCCAAGCTAGCCTTCAAACTCCCTACATAACCAAGGATGACCTCGAACCTCATGGGTGCTGGGCTTATGTGTGCTCCACCATGCCTGGTTTCTCTGGTGCTAGGGATCCAACCCAGGTCTGGTGCATTGTAGGCAAGTACTCTGTCAGCTGAACCACACCTCCCAGCCTCCACTGAGCCATTTGAAAGCTGTAACTGTGGTATAAATGAGCTCACACTGTTGCACAATCACCACTATCCATTCCCAGAACTAGTCATCTTCCCAGACTGAAACTGTTTGCCCACTAGACAACAACCACTCCAGCCCCTGGTAATCACTGCTGTGGTGTAAATGGGGAGTTAAGTCTTTAAGGGGTCTCGCCATGACCACAGAAAACTATGCTATCTTGGTGAGCTGTTCACTGTCTGTGGTGGGGACATTGCATACAAAGGTATAAGGGTTGATAATAGAGTCTTTGGACTTCTATCCCTGAGAGTGGTCACTCTGGGTACTTTTTTTAGGTGGAATCCTATGACATTTATCCTTTTGTGTCTGGCATATTTTACTCAGCATGATGTCCTGAAAGTTCATCTGCTTGTAGCTTGTGTTGGGATTTCAAGACAAGGTCTCTAGCCCAGACTAGCCTTACATAGTGGAGGATGGCATAGGGTGACTAGAGCTTCCTCCCACGTGTGATACACGAAGTGTTTTCTCTCTCATGGTAGGTGAGCTGCAGCTGTCTCCACCCCTTGTTCCCTGTGGATAACGATGCTATGAGCATGGGGTGTGTCCATATCTGGTTTAGTCTCAGCTTTCATTTTTTCAGCTGTCTAGGTGCAAAGGTTTTGGCCGCATCACCTCATGAATCTGTTTCATCTGTGATGAATCTCTGTGGTGTCCTCCATAGCTCCTGCCCCGATGTGTTCTCACGAACACTGGCTATTTTCTCTGTTTGACAGTAGCCACTTTCGTGGGGGTGATGAGATTCTCAGTTTCAATTTGCATTTCACTCACGATGACTGACAGTGGCATCTTTTAATGTGTCTATGGAATTTGTGTATATTGACTCAAGTCCTTGTCCATTTTAGGAAGATCTCTCATTTATTTCTTGACAATTTGATACTTGTATACAACGGTTTTTGGTCATATCCACCATACTACTCCCTCCCCAAGTCCAATTAGTGTTGTCTGCTGTCATCTGCTGTCTGTTGTCATCTGCTGTCTGCTGTCTGTTGTCTGCTGTCATCTGCTGTCTGCTATCTGCTGTCTGTCTGCTGTCTGTTGTCATCTGCTGTCTGCTGTCTGTTGTCTGCTGTCATCTGCTGTCTGCTATCTGCTGTCTGTCTGCTGTCATCTGCTGTCTGCTGTCATCTGCTGTCTGCTGTCATCTGCTGTCTTCTGTCTGTTGTCTGCTGTCATCTGCTGTCTGCTGTCATCTGCTGTCTGCTGTCTGCTGTCATTTGCTGTCTGCTGTCATCTGCTGTCTACTGTCTGCTGTCTGCTGTCTGCTGTCTGCTGTCATTTGCTGTCTGCTGTCATTTGCTGTCTGCTGTCATTTGCTGTCTGCTGTCATCTGCTGTCTGCGTCTGCTGTCATTTGCTGTCTGCTGTCATTTGCTGTCTGCTGTCATCTGCTGTCTGCGTCTGCTGTCATTTGCTGTCTGCTGTCATCTGCTATCTACTGTCTGCTGTCATCTGCTGTCTGCTGTCATCTGCTGTCTACTGTCTGCTGTCTGCTGTCATCTGCTGTCTGCTGCCATTTGCTGTCTGCTGTCATCTGCTGTCTGCTGTCTGTCTGCTGTCTGCTGTCATCTGCTGTCTGCTGTCTTGTCTGCTGTCAGCTGTCATCTGCTGTCTGCTGTCATCTGCTGTCTGCTGTCTGTTGTCTGCTGTCATCTGCTGTCTGCTGTCATCTGCTGTCTACTGTCTGCTGTCTGCTGTCTGCTGTCATTTGCTGTCTGCTGTCATTTGCTGTCTGCTGTCATTTGCTGTCTGCTGTCATTTGCTGTCTGCTGTCATTTGCTGTCTGCTGTCATCTGCTGTCTGCGTCTGCTGTCATCTGCTGTCTACTGTCTGCTGTCATCTGCTGTCTGCTGTCATCTGCTGTCTACTGTCTGCTGTCTGCTGTCATCTGCTGTCTGCTGCCATTTGCTGTCTGCTGTCATCTGCTGTCTGCTGTCTGTCTGCTGTCTGCTGTCATCTGCTGTCTGCTGTCTTGTCTGCTGTCAGCTGTCATCTGCTGTCTGCTGTCATCTGCTGTCTGCTGTCTGTTGTCTGCTGTCATCTGCTGTCTGCTGTCATCTGCTGTCTACTGTCTGCTGTCTGCTGTCATTTGCTGTCTGCTGTCATTTGCTGTCTGCTGTCATTTGCTGTCTGCTGTCATCTGCTGTCTGCGTCTGCTGTCATTTGCTGTCTGCTGTCATCTGCTGTCTACTGTCTGCTGTCATTTGCTGTCTGCTGTCATCTGCTGTCTACTGTCTGCTGTCATCTGCTGTCTGCTGTCATTTGCTGTCTGCTGTCATCTGCTGTCTGCTGTCTGTCTGCTGTCTGCTGTCATCTGCTGTCTGCTGTCTGTCTGCTGTCTGCTGTCATCTGCTGTCTGCTGTCATCTGCTGTCTACTGTCTGCTGTCTGCTGTCATCGCTGTCTGCTGCTGTCTGCTGTCTGTCTGCTGTCATCTGCTGTCATCTGCTGTCTGCTGTCATCTGCTGTCTGCTGTCATCTGCTGTCTACTGTCTGCTGTCATTTGCTGTCTGCTGTCATTTGCTGTCTGCTGTCATCTGCTGTCTGCTGTCATCTGCTGTCTACTGTCTGCTGTCATTTGCTGTCTGCTGTCATTTGCTGTCTGCTGTCATCTGCTGTCTACTGTCTGCTGTCTGCTGTCATCTGCTGTCTGCTGTCATTTGCTGTCTGCTGTCATCTGCTGTCTGCTGTCATCTGGTGTCTGCTGTCTGCTGACTGCTGTCTGTCTGCTGCCTGCTGCCTGCTGCCTGCTGCCTGCTGTCTGCTGTCATCTGCTGACTGCTGTCTGTCTGCTGTCTGCTGTCTGCTGCAGTTACTGATTCTGTTGGCTTGATTCTGTGCAGGTAACCACAACTGCTGTGAGCTCATGAGTGCAATGGCCATGCCATGTCCAGAAGACTGCATTTCACAGCCTTCCTTCCCACCCTGTGTAGTAGGAACCTTTGCCAAGAAGTTTTCTGTCCTGTGCAGCTCTCTTTATGGTTACGTGTTGCTTGGACTTCTGGGAACAGCTTAGGATATAAAGGAGGCAGTGGCTAGTTGGCAGTTGACAGTTGGTGGGAGAGCAGTCAGGCTCCAGCTCATGTCAGAGGACAATTGGTAGGATGGCTTGTGAGATGCTGGAAGCTCCTGTTCCCTAAGCTAAGGACGGCCAAAAAGGGCAGAGAGAAAGTTTCTCTTTCTATCTTTAAAGGCCAACGGCAAGAATGGTGACGATTTCTCTCTTTCCTGTCTCTTTTTGGAGCTAGAGAGTAAAAGGCACAGTGGGAATCTGTTACAAGTTAGGAATCTGTCACAGTGGCAGTTGGGGCCAGAGAACGGGCTTCAGCATTTAGTTACAAGCAGCACTCTAACCTGGGGCAAGAGAACAGCTTTCAGGGCAAGAGAAGAGGAAAATTAAGGTTACAATCCCATGGGTCTTACATTCTTTTTACCTCCACTTTTGAGATGTTCCCTGAGCCTTGGGATAGGGGGTGTTAATATAAATGTCTTGTTTATGGCTGAACACTCAACAGTCACTCATTTTCGTGCCTTTGACCAGTTGCAGGTCTCTGCATTAACTGCTGCCTGCTGCAAGAAGAAGCTCTTCTGTCTGAGGCTGAGAACAGCAGATATCTATGGTATGGACATACATGTTTAAAAGACAGTCTGGCAACATGTTCATTTAGCATGACAACAGTAGTAAGTTCCCCTTTAGTGTTTATGACCTCCTGAGTCATGGGTGTTTGACCAATTTTACAATATTAGTCATGAATTCCCTCCCATGGAGCAGGCGTCGAATCCTCAGGAAGTGATTGGTTACCCCCATAACCTTCAGGCCACTATTGTACCAGTGGGCATGTGTAGCCCGGCGGGTCGGAATTGTAGCATTCAAGGTTCAATTCAGGGTAAGACCACTGATCATTTTTCTCTCCTAGATACCTGCATAGTACCTCGCTGTACTTTGAGAGCTATGGAGTAGGGAGTTTTTAGGTCACCTCCAGCTTGATTTCTCTATGTCCTGTAACTATAGCATGCTGTCTTCCACAGAAAAGATTTTACCATCTAGTTCTGGTGAGCAACCAAGGGCAATGAAAAGAACTTGTAGTGTCTGGGAAGGAGCCTGGGGTCTCTCTGACCAATAACTCATAGGAAGGTATCCCATACTGGCAATTGAGTGTTTGATTTAATAACCCTGTACTCTGGGGCGTTGTTCACAAGTGCAGGGTACTTGCGCTCAAACTCCTTAATTAATTTTTTTCAAATAAAAGAATAAAAATTTCAAACTCTTGGTTTTTGTTGACCTGACTCTACTCCCTTGCTCATTTCCATGTCCTCACCCTCACTTAAACCTTTAGCTCCTAAGATTTCCCGACTTCTTTCATATCATATATTTTACTTTTTCCTTACACCACTAAGACCTCTTCTACTCCCCTTCTCGTGGACCAGCCTCTCCTAGCTTCTCAACCTCTACCGACCCTCTAAATTAAACACCACATTCTAAAATTCAAAGAGGAGGCCCACGTATGAGCACCGGATGCCTGTCTTGTGGGGCCCGGGTCACTTCCATGTAACGTCTTCCGGTTCTGACCATTGCTGTGCCGTCAGCTTCATTTCCTTTTCCTTGACAGCTGGATGAAATTCCATTGTGTGTACATACTACATGTTCATTATTCATTCTTTCACTGATGGCCCTCTAGACTGATTTCATTTTGTAGCTGCTGTGAGTGGATCAACAGGGAACTTAGAGGAGCAGGTAACCGTAAAGGGTGTCGAGTCCTGAGTGCACACCCAGGAGTGGTACGGCAGGTCATAATGGTAGCTCTATTGTTGGTTTTTTGAGAAACTTCCACAATGATTTCCATAGCAGCTGCGCCCATTCGTTCTACCAACAGGGGACCGGTGTTCCTTGCCCCGCATTGTCTCCGGCATCGTTATCATTTGTTTCCTTGGTGACGGTCACTCTCGCCGGAGTGAGATGGAACCTTAAAGCATTTTATTTCACGTTTTTCAGATGGCTGATGATGTGGGACACATTTTAAACATTTAAAAAGTGCTTTATTTAAAATAGGTGATGTGTTTCTTTCTTTTGAGAACTCTGTTCAATTCCACAGCCCTGTGGGTTTTGTTGTTTGTTTTCCCAATGTTTAATATCCCGAATTCTTCGTATATTCTAGACACTAATCCTCTGTCAGACACAGAGCTGGGAAAGATTTTCTCTCATTCGATTGGGTTTCCTTTGCTAGACAAACTTTTTTTTTAATGTTATGAGATTCTGCTTGTTGATTATTGAACGTATTTCCTAAGTAATCAGAATCCTGTTAAAAAAGTCCTTACCCATTCTTATATCTTTAAAATATATAAATCTATTTTTATTTTATTTATGTGTGAGTATCTGTGGGCGCCCACAGAGGCCCGGAGGAGGCATTGGATCCCTCGAAGCTGGAGTTACAGGTGTCTCTGAGTTCTTCAATGAGGGCGGTGGGGCCTGAGTTCTGATCCTCTGATAGAGCAGTCAGTCCTCATAACCACTGAGCCGTCTCTCCAGCCCCACCGACACCTCTGTCTAGAAGTGTACCCCCCCCTTTTTCGTCTAGCAGCTTCGGAATTTAGGATCTTATGCTGAAGTCTCTGATCTATCTGGAGTTGACTTTCATACAGGGCAAGAGACAAGGATCTGGTTTAATTTTTCTAAATGTAGATGCCGGGTTTTCCCAGCAGTACTTACTGATGATGCTGTCTTATCTCCAACGTGTATTTTTGGCATCTGTAAAAAACTCAGGTGGCTGTAAACGGACGTGTCTGTTTCTGTGCCAGTGCTGTGCTGTTTTCATTATTGCCGTCTGCAGTAGAAGGCAGGTATGCTGATACCTCTGGAAGTGTTCTTTTCGCTCAGAAATGCCTTGGATATCTGGGGTCTCTTGTGCTTCCCTATGAGTTTTAAGATTTTTTTTTTCTATTTCTATAAAGAAACACTAATGTTTCTTTAGAGAGATCTACAAATTACACACACTGCCGCCGCCACCACCACCACCACCACCACCACCACCACACCTTGGAACAAACCTAACCAAGAATGTGAAAAATCTCTATAATGAAAATTTTAAAAGGCTAAAAAAAGGAGATTGAAGAAGGCACTAGAAAATGGAAAGACCTTCCGGGTTCACACTGACCTCACTCGACAGCTCCATCTTCCAGGGACTCCAGATTAAAGCACCCCTAAGCCAGCTCCGTTCTGGCAGGAGATCTTTGTACTATGATATTACGGTTGCCTGGGTAGTCAATGGTAAAACTCCCTTTCATCAGATGACTGGCTCTTTTATTTTTTTTTTCTTTGAGACAGTGTTCCCTTGAGTATCACAGGCTGGCCTCGAAGTTGCCATACTTCTGTCCTAGCTTCCCACGTGCTGGCATTTACAGGTGTGCGCCACCACACCTGGGTGGGTGACGGGTTCTTGATCGTTCAGGGATAAGATGGGACAGGCATTAGCTACCTGGACTTCAAGGTCAGATTGCCACCTCTTCCTTCAGCATGGAATTGACCTCTCAGGACTGACACCCTTCCAGTGTCACTGGGGGGCCTACTCTTTGATGGGCAACTGTTAGGTACTATGGTTCAGATGTTTTGCTCCCAATATTCTTTTGCTAGGTTCTTGGTCCCCACGTGGCAGTGTTGTAGTGTCGACTGATGTGGCAGAACCTTCAAGAGGTGAAGCCCGATAAAGGGAGCTTAGGTTGATTGGGCATTGCTCTTGATGAAGGCTGATCTCTTGAAGACTGGTAGTTCCTGCAAGAAGAGGTTGCTACTAAGTAAGCTTGGCTTTCTTGGCTCTCTGCCTTGCTTCTTAGTGGACATGTGACCTCTCTCTCTTACATGCCCTCCTACCATAATGCCATAGCTCCATGTTCTGGAGCCAGATGACCCCATCAGAGCGAGCAGATGTCTCCCCCAAAACGAGCTAAATAAACCCCTTTACTCCACACATTACCCAGTATTAAGCATTCTGTGATAGCAGCAGAAGACAGACTAAGACACTAGGCATGGGAGCAGGATTGAGCCAAGCTGGCTGTCTGGTGAGAGGTTCCATCTCTTCTTACGGACTTGGCAGGGAAATCCCACCAGTAATGGAGGCAAACACTTTCAGAGGCTTCCCACGAGCCATTCCTGTTCACCCTTGCATTCTCAGAAAGTGAATTTTGAGTGCTCTAAGGCCATTCTGGTGGCTGACAATTATTTGAGGCTGGGCATGAGATAGAGTTTGTTCCCTCCTCTCAAGTAGAAGTCTCGATGTCAGAGTGGGAGAAGGTCCTCGGAGGAAATGGCTCATGTTGCTGAACTATCTGAAAATCCTGCACACATTTTTGTCACTGGCCCACAAAACTATTGTACCCGAGCCGTTTTGTCTAGGAGGTACTTAGCGCTCTTACTCTATTGCACATAAGGGAAAAAAAAGGGTCTCTGAAAGCCTTATGGTATGGTTTGGACCTTAGATAACCCAAAGGCTGACTTGCTAAGGGCTATCTATCACCTATGGCTGTAGCAGTACACTATAATCTTTTACCCTCAGTTTAGGGAAGGAGAAAGGAAAGATTGAAATCTTCACCGCTTTTACAAGCGGCCTTAATACAGAAAGAGAGAAAGGTAGAAATCTTCACAGCCTCTTTTTAGGCTGTCCTAAGCTCGAATCTCTCTTAGGAATTACCTCACTCACTAATGAAGCCTCCCAACCAAAGAACCACCAACCAACACCCACCCTGACTCTCGGGGCTTCAGACCTTTTATGCCCTAAGCCAAAAGTTCCCATAAACCCATGGGGCACTCAATCCCAAAGACAAGCTACAGGTGCCAGAACGGCTGCACTCAATCAAATTATAGCCACCTGCATCCAGCATTCCAGTTCCAACTCGTAAACAACTCTACCACAGCTGGGGTGGGAACACAACCCTCTAGTGACTAGTCGGTTAAACCAAAAAGCTTTTCTTAACATAAAAATTCCAAGTGTTCCTCTACACCTATGGCACTGCCGGAGAGTGATGGAAAGATGAGGAGGTGGGACCTAGGAGGAGGAAATCAGGTCTTTGTAGTATGTCATTGAAGGGGATGTTGGGATCCTGGCTTCTCCCTCTTTCTCTCTCCTTGCTGCCTGGTACCATGAGCAACTTTTTCCTCTATGGAATCCCACTGTGATGTCCTGGGCCACCACTGGCCCTCAGAAATGTGACCAAGTGACCACGGACTGAGAGCTCTCAAACTGTGAGCCAAATGAAGTCTTTCCTACCTTTAAGTAGGGCCACCTCAGGTGACTTGTCATGGTGGTAGAAAGCTGACTAACACTTCACTAGCTCTATGGCGTTTCACTCCTCTCTCTAATGGATATAAAATAAGACCCATTTCATCAGGCTTCTGTGAGGTAAATGCCTGTTAGCTACATGACAATGCACCACAGTGCCCAGCGCCTAGCAACTGATGGGTAAGTGTTGACTGTTATTTAGTTCTCCTTTAACAATAGACCTTAGGGGGACAGGATTGGCTTAAACATAAGCTTTGGCATATGACATTCCACTGTCCCATTAATCAAGACAACAATCACTTGTGAGCGTGTTGCTCAATTGAAGAACATTGTCAATTGCAAAGATTAAGCTCCTGGCCGAGCCCTTCCTTCCTCTGCGCGGTCCTCAGTCTGCTTATCATTACCGTGTGTAGGTATGCTTGTGGTCTTATCATATATAAAGGTTCATCGGAGCAACACACCACTTTGCCTTGCCTGCCGTTGAGATTTATGAAAAGCCCATGTGCTGCATGGGCTTCTAGGAAGTTTCTTTATGCACACACACTTTTCAGGTTCCCTGGTCTCCGCACATGAAGGCAGTGAGATCTCACAGTGCATTCGTGAATGGACGAAGGGTGGTCACTTTCAACAGATGAGAAATGCATGTTAGCTCTTTCCTTCTTGCTCCGTTCTTGTGTTCTCTTCGTGGAGTTGAAGAGAACCACCTCAAGAAACACCTTTGGGTTGGATGAGTGTAGAGGAGCTTCTTGCCCTCTGACCTGACTGCCCTCCAGGGCACAAGGTTCAGGTATGAGGACCCAGGATATGTAATGGCTTAGAGCCTGGCCCATGTAGAGAGGCTGCAGCCCCTGTGGAATTTTTCTGATGCTTTTGAATCCCCACTGGAAAGCATTTTTCCTTTTCCATTCCAAATATGGGCTGGTGCTCTGGGGAGCATAGGGGAAGAAGTCTGAGGATACTGTAAACACTTGCATGCCAGCAGGGCCCTGGCCAGTGGGAATTCTAAGCAATCTAAGAGTTCTGCCAACCTGGAGGTGGACTTTAGCTGGGGCACTCTGTGGATCTACTTTTAGCTGGGAACATTTTTTTCCCAGGGTGGAAGGAGAGCCCCATGCTGCCCAGGGGCATGTCTACATTAAGCTGGCTGGTCGGTCACATGACTGCTTCTCTTCTTTTTCTTCTGGGATGCTAGAACCTGCCTACCTGTCTTTACAGGGTTCCTGTTGATTTAGACCGATGGGCCTAAGTATCTCTTTCAGTTTTTCACCTGGAACATGGAGAAAATAGTAACACCCATTTCTTAGGCAGTGATGAACTTTAAATGACATAATATGTGTAAAAGTTTTTGTACAATAGATATTCACACTTAGTTAAAGTACTGAATAAGTGGCTGATGAATGCCCGGCCATAAATGAGACGTCTATATCATCTCCAAGGCTCAGGAAAACATTGCAAAATAAGGAGTGAAGGCTGGCTAGACAGCTCAGTGGGTAAAAGGTACTTACTGTCAAGCCTTAGTTAAGGTTTCATTGCTGCAATGAAACACATGACAGAAAAAAGTAAGTTGAGGAGGAAAGAGTTGATTTAGCTTACACTTCCACATTGTAATTCATCACCGAAGGAAGTCAGGACAGGAACTCAAACAAAGCAGGTACTGGAGTCAGGAGTGGATGCAGAGGCTGTGGAGTGGTGCTGCTTACTGGCTTGCCCCTCATGACTGCATTCTTATAGAACCCAGGATCACAAGTCCAGGGATGAGCCCATATACAATGGACTGGGCCCTTCCCCGTCGATCATTAATTAAGAAAATGACCTATAAGCCGGGAGGTAGTAGTGCATGCCTTTAATCCCAGCACTTGAGAGGCAGAGGCAGGTGGATTTCTATGAGTTCGAGGCCAGCCTGATCTACAGAGTAAGTTCCAGCACAGCCAGAGTTACAACAGAGAAACCTTGTCTCGAAAAAAACAAAACAAAACAAAAAACAAAAAACAAAAAAGAAAGAAAATGACCTATAGACAGCTCAATCTTATGGGGGCATTTTCTCAGTTTGGGTTTCCTCCTTGCAGATGAGTCTAGCTCAGTGTTTCTCAACCTGTGGGTCATGACCCAAAGTGGGGTTCGAAAGACTTTTTCACGGAGGTCACCTAAGACCATCTGAATATCTGATATTTACATTTCAGATCATATCAGTAACAAAATTAGTTGTGAAGTAGCAGTAAAAATAAGTTTATGGCTGGGCGTCACCACAACACGAGGAACCGTATTAAAGGGTCCCAGCTTTAGGAAGGTTGAGAACCACTGCCTCAGACGGCGTCAAGGTGACACAAAATTCGCACACCTGCCAACCTGAGTTTGACTCTGGGAACCCACACAGTGAAGGAAAGACATTGTGCTCTGACCTCCACGTGCATGCCACGGTGTGTACGCACTCACACATCAATACATAAAAACAGATCCATGTTTCTTAAAGAAGCTTTGGAAGCGTGAGCTGGAGGAAGTTGGGAAGCGGCGTGGGCCGCTGGGACCTGCGGCTGCACTCTCCAGTCAGAGCGGAGCACCTGTGACAACCAGCACAGCAATGGTCCCTTGAACACTCCACTGTAAAAGGAGGGCTCATGGGACCCTATCCCACAGCTGAAGATTTCTAGGCACTTCATCTCAATGGGGAGAGGAGACACACTTACACACTGAGACGGGGGGTGGGGGTGGGGTGGGGGGTGGAGGGGGGAGTTTTTTTTTCAGTGTTCTAGACACTGTTAGATGCCCATGTTCCTAACAATAAACCATCACCATGCTCATGTAAGTAATCCTAATGATTCACTGGGCCACCAAAAATAAAAATAAAAATGTAAAACAAAAAGAAAGAAAGAAAAGGGTAAAAGGATTTGTGGGAGGGAGAGGGGGAACGAGATAGGGTAATGGGGATGAATCTGATCAAAATATACGGTGAAAATATCATAATGAAACTTATCATCATGTATGATTAATATACGATAAGAAAAACAGATTTAAAAGGGAAGATAAGAACGAATATGTTCAACAACCATAGAAAAAGTTCTTGCACAAGACAGTGTTTGTACCATTCAGTTCAGGGAAGGCTATACCAAGGTAACAAATATCCCTTGATGCTTACAACAACAGAAATTACATTTCACCCCAAATTTGCCACATGTTCAAAACCCTCCTCGGGCAGTTTTTCTTCATGAACAGTAATGGAAACGGTCCAGAGGATTGAATTCTGATTTCAACACGTGTCAACACAAAGTCTCCACACTCACTGAGGCAGGTGAAATTAACTAAGGAATTTTCCAGAACACTTCAGAACACGTCTGTTCTCATTCACTGGCCCACACCAGACCTACGCTGTTTTTACGACCAAGGATGAGTCTGTGCCTTGGGAGGAAAAAGGGTCCAGATATTGGGGACCTCATGTTAATATCTGTCACAATGTCCGGTCAGCAGTCAGTTTCTGCCTTTATTTATGGCCCTCAAAGAGCTGAGAGGCTATTGAAGGTAATGGGACATCTATAGATGAAATGATAAGCATATTGTTTAACTCCTCAGAAGCAGGCATCTTCTGCACCCCATAGAGGCTTTTCATGTCACGTGACTCTCTGGCAAGTATTTCTACTGTTCAAACCCAGGATGTCCGTGAGGAATTCAGGGCTGGGGCTGTTAGTCACCCAGCAGGCGCATGTGAACTCGCTGTCTCTGCAGGAGAACTCTAACTGCACCCAGCCTCTGAGGAGGATGTGGGGCTGTTCCTTAGCAGCTCGTTAGGGATAGACAGATGGACAGTGATGGCCTCCTGTCTATGGAGTGCTTCTTATGCACCAGGCATCAGTGAGTCCTCTGTGCAGTGAGTTATGTAGTTGTTAGCAACACCCAGGTAGTAGAAGACAAAGTTCCGTCCAATGCCTGACCATAGTTGGCTTCTGGGTTCCCCCACACCCCCAAGCCTCTGCTCTCTGAAGGCCACCTGCTCCGGGTCCAGGTACCTGCTTGACTCTGTCTCCTGTCTCTCAGGCCTTGGGGTGCTGACAGCCTTTTCAAGAAGTACTGATCCCTTGCATCCTCCATGCTGCAAATAGCCTGCCATTAAGCTCTCCTTAGACACCTTGAGATCCTCTCTTTCTTGCCTGGCTGGACTTGGAAAGCTGGGACATGGACTTCCTTGATCTAGTCTTTCTAAGATGCCAGGATTCTGGGATCTCTGTGGACAACTGAATATCCTGGTGCTGCCGACAGCCCGTTCCCTCCGCATACCCAGCCTGTGCCAAGCTCCCGCCAGCCTTATTTATTTATTGAACAACATGCAAGCACAGTTTCCTTTGTGTTTAATGTGTCAGCGTTTCAGTGGATTCGGACTTCAAGGCTTGGATTTTGTTGACAATAATGAGATCACCCAGACAATTATCGTTTGATTTTTCAGTTTGCTGGAAGATTAAAGAAAGTTAAGAAGCTTTGGCTGTTTCCTGTTATCTATTTGCTGGGGGGTGGGGGGGGACAGGGACAGGTTGAGGGACTGGGAGGAACAGAAGATCTTACTGCTTCAAATGTCCACATCAGGAGATGCTTATACAGCACGGAAGCTTCCTGTGCACCTAACGGTACCTATATAGAGGACCCTCATGCACCTCAAAGGTCCAGGTGGGGCTGAAAGTATGTCTATCCTAGCATCCGAGGCCTCAGCAGACACCACGAAGCAGTGACTGAAATCCAACACTGCTGTCAGTAGGATCGGTACTGTTTTCACCCAGCCATGTATTTGTGGACGTGGGAAGGCAGGTTTCCCTCAGCTCAGTTTTCCCAACTGCAAAGCAAGGGCTGATTGAGTCATCTGATCCAACTGTTCTTGGCCTTGACTTCTAGATCTCCCTTAACTTGCAAGGTTGGATTTATGAGATGGGGTCCAGACTAGGTGAGGCCCAAAGGGTGCAGAGGAGAGGAGATGCTAGAGGCAAAAGCAGGTGCCAGAGCTCCTGCGACTCCTGCCATACACCCACCATACACACTTGTCATACAGTGGTGGAGGGGACAGACAAGTCCCAGGGTTCTCGAGGGCCCCAGGGGAAAAGCAGAGCAAAGGGATGTGGCAGAGCTCTGACACTTCTCCCATTCCTTTGTCTGGGTCTCCTAGCTGGTAACTTCTGAGAACTAACCTCCCCCACCCCCCTAGTTACAGGATGCTATGTTTATGCCCAGAAGAACCATCCAAACACGTGGCCTTTGAGATGTGGTTCTTGTTACCACTTCCTACCTGGTGATCTTTCTAGGCCATCACAGGCCTCTTCCTCAGCCAGGACCAGCTTTCAACCTCTCCTCTCTGCTGAGACCCACCTACCTGCCCTTCTCCAACACTGGCTTTTCACTCCGCTGTGTCTTCTAGGTTGTCTCCTCGTTTTCTTTCTAGGTGTTGATGATTTCCAAAACTCTGCTGGGTGTAGCTGTGCCGGGTGTAGCTGTGCCGGGTGTAGCTGTGCTTGGTGTAACTGTGCTGGGTATAACTGTGCTGGGTATAACTGTGCTGGGTATAGCTGTGCATAAAAAACAAAACAAAACAACAATGATAGAGGGTGAAAGAGATTCAGAAATTTCAAGCAAGAGAAATCTAGGCAAGTGAGGAAATGAGCGGGTTGGGGAAAGGCCTCAGTAAATAATCCCAAACTGAGAAACAGACAGTAGCACCTGTGGGGCCTGCAGATGGGCCAGTCTGGCCAAGTGGGTAGCTCCAGGCTCAGTGAGAGACTTTGTCCCAAAACTGAGGTGAAGAGTGACTAAGCAATACACCTAACATGAGCCCCTGGCCTCCACAAGCACACGCACACACATGCATGCATTCCTGTGTGTACACCTGCACATACACACACACACACATATATATGTACTATATATATATACACGTATATATATACACACATTATATATATACATTATATATATATACACACACACATATATACGACACCTACAATCACATACAAAGAGAAAGCTGAAGCCCAGAGAGAGGAGAGACTGGGCACCTCCAAGCCTGGCTCGCATTGCCTGCCATCTCAGAGCTTTCAGCTTCTGCAGAAGAATGTGTTGAAAGGCAGAAAGCTGAGGTTTGCACCACGCTTTCATTCCAGAGGCAGACTTTCCTATGAGTGTTCAAATGTCCATGCCTCTGAGAAATCCTGGTAATAGCTGATAATAACCAACTTCCTTTTAAAATTGGCTTGGGCATAGAACACACGTTTAAAACCTGCCAATACCATGTTGATAAACCAAATGTGAGAGAGTTGGTCTTTCCACGTGGAAACCTCTGCCTCCAGGCGATTTGCACCGTGGACCAGCGTGGCTAAACCTTCGAGAGGATCCCAGACTCTGTGGGATGTGGTTCTGGTGAGCAAAGATCAGGCAGAATCTTCTTCATGGCTCTCACAGTGGTGGAAGAAGTTCTTGCCAGAGCCCCAGTCCCCCAGAGTTCTTAACTGTCTTATATGACCTAAGGTCAAAGGAGAACAAGCACTCTCCTGCCACCAGACCAGTGAATAAGGGCGGATTTGTACCTTCTCCATTCTTCTCTTCTCTTCTCTCTTCTCTTCTCTTCTCTTCTCTTCTCTTCTCTTCTCTTCTCTTCTCTTCTCTTCTCTTCTCTCTCCTCTCCTCTCCTCTCTCTCCTCCTCTCCTCTCCTCTCCTCTCCTCCCTTCCCTTCCCTTCCCTTCCCTTCCCTTCCCTTCCCTTCCCTTCCCTTCCCTTCCCTTCCCTTCCCTTCCCTTCCCTTCACTTCCCTTCCCTTCCCTTTTCCCCTCCTCTCCTCTTCTCCCACCCCACCGCCCCCTATTGTCTGTTGTCCTGATTTTTGCCATGTAGATCAGGCTGGCCTCAAACTCACAGAGATTCTCCTGCCTCTGCCTCCTGAGTGCTGGGATTAAAGGTGTCTGCCACTGTGGGTCGGGGGAGGGGATGTGGTGGTGGTGGTGGTGGTGTTAGAATCTTCCCACCATGTGCGTGACCCCGCTGCTGGCACCTTGCCACCTGTGGAACCGGCTCCAGGTAGAGAGACACGCGGGGAGGACAGCATGGCGGGGCAGGCTGTGTGGTTTACCGCAACCTGCAGTGCTGCCTTGGGGGAGGGGGCTCTGTGAATAACACTCAGGCGCATTCATCTCTCTTTAATGGGGGCTCTAGGGCGTATATCAAGGATCACAGGCGGGGAGGAGCCTGTGACCCTGAGATGTCCATTGGTTAGGACCCTGTGTGGGAGTGGCCTTGCCTGTGTGTGGAGTTTGAGTCTGTGTAATCCAGCCTGTGGGGCAGAGAGGCAGGTTTGCTTATCATATCTAAATTTGGCTGGGTTTTGGCCAGAGCTAAGGTGTGGAGCAATGAACTCCCCATCGTTCTTACCCTCTAGGGGTGATGCAGGGTTCAAGTCAGCTTCAACACTCTATAGCCCTGGGACAGTCCCGCATGCCACCATCCTTGAATATTTGTTTTTTGTTTTTGTTTTGTTTTCTTTCTACAAGAATAACTCTTACAACCTCCTCTGGTAAATCATCTCCACAGCAAACAAATGACCAGCCTGAGGACCTCTGCTTCCCAATTGTCAAGGAGCAATTGCTCTTTACACAAGAGGGAAAGCCCAGGTAAGAACAGGGATGCCTCTGTGCTGTCTGGTTTTATGTCAACTTGACACGAGCTAGAATCCTTTGGGAAGAGAGACAACTGAGAAAAATGTCTGCATAAGGGTGGCTCATAGGCAAGCCTGTCAAGCATTTTCTTGATTAATGAATGATGTGGGAGGGCCCAGCTCAGTCTGGGCAGTGCTACCAATGGGCAGGTGGTCCTGGATTGTATCAGAAAGCAGGCTGAAGAAGCCGAGGGGAGGGAGCAAACCAGTAAGCAGCACTCCTCCACAGGCTCTGCTTCCTTCTTGCCTCCAGGTTCCTGCCTGACTTCCCTCAGTGATAAGTGTGACCTGAGAGTTGTAAACTGAAATATAAACGCTTTCCTTCCCAAGCTGCTTTTGGTCATGGGGTCTTATCACAACAACAGAAACTCTAAGACACTAGGTCTTTCTCTTCAGTATTCGAGTCACTGCAGGCACAGTTGCTATCCTAAGGACAAGCTTTTCATAGCTTTGAGAAAGCAGTCCCCTCCATCCGGGACTAAATCTGTGTTCTCAGGGCTCCCCTCTCTCTCTTTCCAATGGTCTACCCATGTCTTTATCAGCTTCCCTCAATACTGCTACGATCCCAGTTTACTGCATGAATATTTGTGGAGCGACAGCAGATCAGAGAGCCAGCACCTTAGACACAAGGTATGCACCAGGCCTGAAGGATGCTGCCAAGCCCTGGGAGACCCTTGGCCTTCTTTCTTTGTGCTGCTTGGCTATAAACAGAGATGAGACTCCTCACTGTCTCCGATGACCTGAAATGGTTTCCTAAGCAACCTGGGCAGCCCCTGGGATACACAGGGCATTTAGGGGCCCTGGGCCTCTGGGGCTGGAGGCCTGCCTGCCTTGCCCTGGCTGTCACAGATTCCAGAAGGGCAGCAGATGCCTGATGTTGAGAGTGTGTATCAGCGTGGGGGAGGGCTGGGCAGGAAGCAAGGGGCCCTCCTGGCCTGGGGTATTGTCTGTAGGGGCAGGGAGGAGGAAGAGGCCTCTGGAGCTCCCCACAGTGATGAACAGACAGAAAGCTGAGTGCTCAGACAGGGGCACCTCCCTGGGGCTGGTGGCCTGGGGACAATGCCAGAGCATAGCTGAGAGTTCTTTATAGAGCAGAAGGGCAGCTTGTGCTGGGCAGCCATTAAGTTCTAGGGTTTGGGACTTTAAGGCCTTGGAGGCTGGCCAGTGGTCATCAAGATAGGGAAACTGAGGACCAGAGAGGACCATGAACTTTTCCTGAGCTCCTTTAGTGAGTCAGTGACATCAGGGACCTTCATGCAGGTGACTGTGGAGACACATGTTTGAGTCTGAATTAGTCACTTAGTAGGCATTTTTGAGAACAGTGGGGTCACAGCTTCTCTAGCTGAAAAAAAAAAAGTAGTACATTTGTCATTGCTTTGTTACCATAGTGAGATGCCAGAGCCAGGTCACTTTACTAGGAAATGAAGTTTACAATTTGGAGGCTGGAAGGCAGTTCCTGGTGAGAGTCCCCTTTGTCTGACTGGCATCCCCACAGGAGTGTGTGTGTGTGTGTGTGTGTGTGTGTGTGTGTGTGTGTGTGTGTCTCTCTCTGGGTGGTGTCTCTCCCTCTCCTTATGAAGTCACCTGGGTTCAATCATAGGGCTTTCCCCTGTGGACCTAATCTAATCTTATCACTCTGTAAAGGTCCCATCTCTAAACATCATAGGGATTAAGTTTCTACCTTCTTAATCCATTAAGATAAGACATCGGGGATTAAGCTTCTGCTTGAGGTTTCCCACCCCACTCCCCCACCCCCGGAAGGGGGAGGAGTGGATAAATAGCATGGAGAGGAAGCTATTGGAGGTAAGCTTAGTCTACTGCAGCAAGGGCCTGTTAGCATGTACACAGCTGACTCCGGAGACTAGGTTCCATTCCCAAACCTGGCACATGACTGTTATGTAAGCCTCAAGAACCTCTATGATGTTTGCTGATGGTATTTGTTCCCATTTCATCGGAGGAACTTGGTACCAAGGTTGTCAGAACCTGCTCCCTTTAGGAGGCACTGCACTAGCCTAACTTGAGCACTCCAGGCCTGGGGCCTGCCCTGTCCTGACACCTACACTGTGTGCCTCAAGGGTCGCACCTGGGTGCCCTCTGCCAGGGGGCTGAGCATGCATCTGCCTTTGGCTGCCCCTGGTCATGTGGTCTCGTGGAGAAGAGATCCAGGTTGACAGGGTGTTTTACACATGAGGGGCTTGGAGAGCAGAATAGGAGGTTTCATTTGTGAAGCAGTTTCCCTGCAGGCATAGCAAGGCTGTTCTCAGACGGGCTCTTTCCTTACAGAGCCCGAGGCTCAAAGTCACTCTCCATGGCTGGAGGGAAATAAACCAGATCCAGAAAGACAAATATCACGTTATTCTCTTGTATGTAAAATGACACATATTAAAGTAGAAAGGAGACTGTGGTGGAGAGGGAGAGACCTGGCTTGAGCAGAGGAAAACGTCAATAGACATTGTATATTCCCTCCTGTGCAGAACCTAAATCTAAACGTAAGCGTATGTGAATGCATATTATTTATGGACATAGATATGGATGACAAGAAAGTGAAGGGCTATTTGGAGAGAGGGCAAGAGGAGAGGAGTACATAGAGCCAACTGCAATGATACACATGCATTATTCTGTGCACTCAGTGAAGCCTTTAAAAATAAATTACAATAGGAAGAAAATACAAGAAAGTAGCGGAGTCATTTCTCACTCCCACCACCACTGTGAGAGCCCCAGCTGCTGGTCTACCTGTTGGCACCCAGAACTGTCCTGTTTTCTTGGCTGAATATGGGTATCCTTGCAGCCATGGCGTGTCATCTGGTAATTTCCATTTACCATTCTTTGATGGTTAGTCTCACCGGGTGTCTTTCCTCCAGCTTGTCACGCTGAGTGTCTTTCTCTTTGTCGGTATAATTAATTCCCCCATGCACTGTTTCTTAAACTTTTGGTGTGCGTTAGGATTGATTCTGCGTCTTGTCTGTGGTGTGAGTTGTGTCAAGGAACACGGCAGTGCAGAGATCTCTGTAAGGTATGCGTTTCGCTCCTTGCTGTACGCAGAAGCGGGAGAGCTAGAGCATATGATAATTCTACTTAAACTTCCGTTAATTATTGTCCTCTGTTTTATCTCAGTCACTTTCTCTTCTGATTTATTAATATTTCCTTTCTCTGATAACCTTGGCCTTACTTTCTTCTTTTAATAGTTCCTTAAGGTACAAAATTAGGCTGTTTGAGGTCTGTACTTTTTCTCAATGGAAGCATTTGTCACTGCAAACATGCCCCGTTGAGTTTTTTCAATGCATTCTGCAGGACATATAGTATTTACATTTTCATTTATCTCAAGACATATATTTTCTATTTGCAGTTTGTTATTTTTCTTCCACCTACTGGTTAGGAATGTGATTTTTTAATTTCCATATCTGTGTGACTTTTCCAAGATTCTCTTTGTTATTGATTTGTGGTTTCGATAGCACTGTGGTTTGAAAAGATATTTGATATGATTTTGATCTTAAGTACCTGAAGATTTATTTTGTAGGTTAAGGGATGATCTGTCTTGGAAATTGTTCTGTGCATGCTGGAAGAGAATGTGTCCTCTGAAACTAGCAGGTGGAATCTGTTGCTTGTCGGGGTTATTTGAGTCTGTGATGTCCGTGTTGGCTTTCTATCTAAATGATATTGTTAAAAGTGGTGGTATTAAACTCCCCTACTCTTAGAGTTATTTTACACTTAAGTTTTGTTAGTGTTTGCTGAATAAATTTAGGTGCCCCCTCACTGGGTACATATCATAAGTATGTCCTTTCAATGAAATTACATAATGAACATCGTACAAATGAACTCTGCTTCTCCTGATACTTTTAGCTTTGGTCTGCTTTGTCCGATGAGAGTGCAGACCCGGGAGTAGTTACTTTTCTTGCTGCTGTGACAATATGCCTGACAAAAACAACTTAAAGAAGGAGGTTTATTTTGGCTCACAGTGCAAAAGTGCATCCCATCATGGCCGGGAAAGCACGGGGATAGGAACATGAGACAGATGGCCATGTTATATGGGGAAGCAGGGGGGGGGGAGAGGAGTGTGTGTGTGTATATGTGTGTGTGTGTGTGTGTAGTGGGGAGATGATGCCCGTGCTCAGTTTACTTTTTCCATGTTATTCAGTTTGGGATTCCAGATTGGTGTGGCTCTCAGTTAACCCAGTCTAGAAACATCCCCATAGACATACCCTGAGGTTTATCCCCTAGGTTATTTAGATCCTGTCAAGTTCACCATTAATATTAACTGCCACAAGTCTACGCTTTGTCAATGTGACACTCAAACATACCACTTTAAAAAATTATTTTTAAATTTTAATTATGTGTTTATGTGTGTGTATGGGGGGAGCTGTGTATGTGTGAGTGAATGTAGGTGTCTGTGGAGTCCAGAAGAGGGTGATGGAGTCCCTGGAGCTGGAGTTAAAGGCCTTTGGTGGTCATACAACATGGGTTCTGGGAGCCAAACTCTGGTCCTCTGCAAGAACAGTATTATACTCTTAACCACTGAGCCATCTTTCCAGCTCCTCCCCCCTCAATAAATTACTTTAAACTATAACCTTCCACCTCTTGTCCTCACAGCTCATGGCCATTTCAAAATACAAAATTCATTTGCTGAGACTTCAAGTCTCCATATTTTTTAAAGGTCATACACTGTTTAGAAGTTCAAAGAATTCCAGCACTCGGGAGGCAGAGGCAGGTGGATCTCTGTGAGTTCGAGGCCAGCCTGGTCTACCCGAGTTCCAGGACAGCCAGAGTTACAACAGAGAAACCCTGTCTCGAAAAACCAGATGATGATGATGATGATGATGATGATGGTGATGATGGTGATGATGATGATGATGGTGATGATGGTGATGATGGTGATGATGGTGATGATAGTGGTGATGATGATGGTGATGGTGATGATGGTGATGGTGATGATGGTGATGATGGTGATGATGGTGATGATGGTGATGATGATGGTGGTGATGATGATGGTGATGGTGGTGATGATGATGGTGATGGTGATGATGGTGATGATGATGATGATGATGATGATGATGATGATGGTGGTGGTGATGATGATGGTGGTGATGATGATGGTGATGATGATGGTGATGGTGATGGTGATGATGGTGATGATGATGATGGTGGTGGTGATGATGATGGTGGTGATGATGATGATGGTGATGGTGATGGTGATGATGATGATGATGATGATGATGGTGATGGTGATGATGATGGTGATAATAAAAAGTTCAAAGAGACTCTTAACTGTGAGTGCCTATAAAATAAAATAAGTTACATACTTCCAGTATGCAATGGCACAGAAAAAACATTCCCACTTCAACAGGAAAGAAGGAGGCACAACAGGAACGATAAAAGTAAGAGTGAAACCCAGGCCTGGGGAAGGATGACTGAGTAACAGCTTCTTTCTGGCTTCTTCCATGTTCTTCCTAAGTACTGTAGTCTGTTGCCTGTGTTCCTCGGATCCAGTGAAGACATTCTCACGCAGGATTCTTGTTCCTGTGAGTGGAGGGTGCTAAAATCTCACTGGCTTGTTTCTCAGACCTGGACCTGCATTTGGTTTAGAAAAACACAGTAACTTAAAAGAAAAACAAAATCTTCCTAACGTACTCTTAAGCAAGCCATTTAACCCCAGTTTCCCCTCTGTCCAAAGCGAGAGTATAAATTCCCACCTCACAGGCCTTTTGGGAAATCTAGAATATGTGTATAACCAGAGACCTTTGGCTGTGGTACCAAAGTCCTGCCTGTTCTAGAAGACTTCAGTTGGGAGCAGTTCTGTGTTCACAATTGCCAAAGTTGGACCAACAATAAAAGCAGTCTGCTCAGCTTCAGAGATGGAGGCAGAGGGTGACAGCTGGTTTGTGGCAATCTGAAAGGGGGCAGACGGGAGTGGCTTAAAATCATCACCAGCTCTGTCTACCGTCAGAGTTTTTTTCCTTAAGGTTGCTTTTTTTTTTTTTTAAACTTTATTTTATTTTATTTTATTTTTTTTGTCTGAGAGTTTTGCCAGTATGTATTGGTGTCTGGTGCCTGGAGTGGTCAGAAGGTGGAATCAGATCCCTTAGAACTAGAGTTATGGATGGTCGTAAGCCACCATGTGGATTCTGGACCTGAACAACGAATGCTCTTCATCATTGAACCTTCTCTCTAGGCCCCATTAACGCTTTTCTATTGTCCCGGTGATATCAGTGATAAAAACTGTGGCCACATTTCCTCCCAAAAGACCAAACTCCTCCAACAAGGCCACACCTCCTAATCCCTGTCGAGCAGTGCCACTCCTTAATCACCAAGCGTTCAAATATATGAGCCTATGGAGGCCATTCCTATTTAAACCACCACAGGGGGTGTCAAAGCAAGAATTAGGGGTGACACTGGTCTTCATGGTGCAATCTAGGAGTCTTGATCAGGTTCGTTTTCATCGCTAGTTGAAGAATTAAAAGGCAGGTAAATTTGAGGTGCAGCAGAGAAATCTCATGCACCGCAGACAGAATCAGCAGCTGACATGTACTGTTTATTGGGCCTGAGGATGTACGTATTCAGGGGACACACAGAGAAAAGACCCTCTGCAAAGCAGTGAGGGACTCGGGAGCTGAAAAGGTCAGTCTCTTCCCCGGGGCTGGGGGCTTTAAAGCCTCAGAAGAGTCTTCCTCCCCTAATTTAGGGTTGGTCAGTTTGAAGAAAGAACAGTTCACACAACTGTTGTGTGACATGTCCTGATCTGACCTTGAATTTGTTGATCCAGTCCATCAACAGGGGGCCTGCTGGTGGGAGACAGAAGCTGCCAGGCTTTTGTCTCAAGTCAGGAGGTTGAGGAAGAAGCTGGCCATCTTGGGAATTTGCCACCTTTATTACTAAGCCGTCACCCCTCTCCCTATTTGTCTGTCTAACTCCTAGTCTCTCACTCAGGAAGATCTGACTAGAAGGGCAGAGACCTCCATTCTTGACAGCCCCAGAGTCTGCTTTTCTCTCTGTACTCGATGCTTTACCATCCCCTTACCGTCCCCAGGTCTGGTCACCCTGATGTGGTTTCACATAGCTGGACACCAAACTCCTGAGGAAGAAGGACTGGTCAAGCTTGGACTGTGTGTCTCCCACCAGTCCAAGTGGCAGAGGGATGATACACAAGGCTGAAGGGCTGGCGTCCAGGACACCAGAGGCTCTGAGAAGTCCTCTGTGTAAAATACGCCCAGGTCCTCATGGAGCAAGTACAGAGAGCCACCAGTGAGGGTTTGGAGCCAAACAGAGTTGGTTCCCCGTGTTACCTTGTGTCTGTCCTTCAGTCTCAATGGTCCTGAGTGTCTCCATTGTATAATACAAATCAAGGGGCTGTGTCTACCCAGCATTTATCAAAGGCAAAGGCAAACAAGTCCTAATGACTTCTGTCTTATACTTCTTGTTCTGAGTCCATCATTAACCTCTGTGTGAGCAATGGTCAATTATCTGAATGTTACAGGTCTTCAGTTTTCCTCTCTGCAAAAGAGCACACTCACAATCTCCAGTGTGGAGGAGTAAAGTTGGGGGGGGGCTGTGGGGTGGGGGGAATGGAGGATTCAAAAGGAAGAACTTCCAGAGAATCAACAGTTGAGAGCTGCAGTCAAAAATAAGCAAACGAGCCCATGTTTATTTGCCCCAAAGACTAGGAAACAGCCTCAGAAAACTGGTCCCTCATTCTGTCTGGGCAGGTATAGTATTGCAGATATTCAAAAAAGAAATTGAAGGAAAATGTTCTATCTGAAGTGTCTGACACATTTTCTCAACCTTTCAGAAATGTTTTACTATCTGGATTAGTGTTTACATTTAAAAACAAATGTTGTGGGGTCAAATAATATGTACCCGGGGCTACCCCAGATACGGCAGAGAGGCTAAGGGCCTCACTCTGAAAGCTGTCCCCACTCTCAGTCTGGTCCAAGACTCAGACCAGGCCACAGAATTCCTGTCCCCTCACCCCCCCCCAACCCTGCCTGGTGCCAGGGATGACTTCAGCTGAGAGACAAAGGGGCCTTCATGTTCAAAGGCCGGCAAGATGTTCATCCTCCATTCTCCACAAACAAACAGGGCGGCTTTGATCTGAGTGGGGGTGGAGGCAGCCGCTCCAATTAGGAGATCAGCCCGTGACTGGGCTAAAGAATGTTTGCAATAAAATAAAAGATCTAAGTGGTCGTAATGAAGGGTAATAGAAAAACAGTGTCATTCTGGGTTCCCCCTGAGTTGCCCCATTTGAAGTAGATTAACCAATTGGCGTGAGAGAAGGGACAGCGCCAGTATCCAGACCCCTCTCTGTTCCCCCACTCTGGAATGAGGTGCTGCCCTGGGTACAAACAGAGGGGCCACCGGAAAAGACAGCAGAGCCATTTGCTGCAGCATGACCCCTTGCTTTTGCAGATGTAGCCACCTGTGCCAGAGTGGCCCTCCTTCCTCTGGTTCAGGCTTGTCCCCGAAGTCCTTCCTCTGGAAGATGTCTCTGCTCTTCTCCGGCTTTGTTCTCCCAGGCCTTCTGTGATCGCTGCAGTCTGCCTCGGGAGTCAAGGACTGCGGAATAGAAGACCTGGCCTACTTCCTGCTGGAACTGTTGAAGGACAGATGAGGTGCATCTTCAACACGCTGGCTGTTTCATCGTCTTCTTCAGGACCACTAAGTGAGGCTGCTCAGATTGCGTATTGCGTAACCACAGGAAGTGACATAGACATCCCAGGGAACGATTCTTTCCGTACTTCCGTGTTTCTTCATGGTAACGCTATAAGACAGCCATTTTGGTTTCCAGATGAGAAAACCGAGGCTCTATGAGGGTTAGATATCACCCAAACAAGTTGCTCTCACTGGAGAAGTGAAGTTTCCTGGGCGCTTCACTCTGTATCAACAGCTCAGGACACAAAGCCGACAAGGTGTTTAGGAGGAACCAAAGGAGGATCCAGCGTTTTGTAGTCTGATCTTTGCACATCCTGAGGGTGCTGTAGCATCACCAGCTTGCTGTCCAGCCGGTGAGAACCAGGCATACCTGGTAAGCAGAGCTGTGCATATCTGAGCTCAAGTAGCTAGGCCCCCAAAGTCCAGTGTCAACCACGCATCTGTCGCCATCCTCCACCTCACTTCCTGGTCCGATAGGCTTTTACCATCTATAAGCTGGTGATTTCCATCTGGGAAAGCCTGCAAAGACTGTTCAGTCTGTCCCAGGCCCCGTTAGACCCACCTAAGTGGACAGGAATCTCTCAACAGAACTTGCTGAGCCAATGGGTCCTTCCTTCTGATATCACAATTGTCTGGTACATCTCTCCTTGGGGGCCACCTGCAGTGTGTGTGTGGGGGAGGGGGTTCTTGTTTCCAGGGAGAACATGTATAGTTCCTCTTTCTTTTTCTTCCTTCAAGGGACCCTGTTTCTGGGGCCCCTGCCTGAGAGCCCTCTGAGTGTACTGATCACATAGGAAGTGGGGCTGCTCTTTCTTTGGCGAAGGATTATTTAAGTTTTCCTAAGAATGAGTGTCTACCTGTTTCCTATGCTTCCCCATCTGTTGCTTCTGATTCGTGCTGACTAGAGCTATCTGAGGCACTAGCCCTGTTTCTATTTGTTCCATAACATGAGAAATCACTTCTGTTGTTTTGAGACAGAATCTCACTAATTAGTCCAGACTGGCCTTGAACTCCTGATCCTCTTGCCTCGGCCTCCTGAGTGCTAGGATTACAAGCAGGTAGCACAACATCCAGCTGAGAAATAACTTTTATTTTCTACGAGAGAAGGACACACAACACCATTACCTTAGTCAGGGTTTCTACTGCTGTGATGAAACACCATTATCAAAAGGCAAGTTGGGGAGGAAAGGGTTTATTGGCCTTACACTTCCACATTGTAGTTCATCTCTGAAGGAAGCCAGGACAGGAACTCAAACAGGGCAGGAACCTGGAGGCAGGAGCTGATGTACAGGATGTAGAGGGGATGCTGCTTACTGGCTTGCTCATCATGGCTTGCTCAGCCTGCTTTCTTATAGACACCAGGACCACCAGCCCAGGGTTGAAACCTCCCACTATGGGCTGGGCCCTCCCCCATCAATCACTAATTAAGGAAATGCCCGACAGCTGTGATCTTATGCAGGCATTTTCTCAACTGAGGTTCCCTCCTTTCAGGTGACTCTTGTTTGTGTCAAGTTGATGTAAAAGTAGCCAGCACAACCATGTTGCACCCTCTGAGCATCTGGAGAAGGTGAGCTCTGTGGGAGGCAGTTCTCACTCAGCCCTGTGAACAAACACTGATCACAGAGACTGGGAGAGCAAGTTCTTTTCTGAGCAAAGTCAAGTAAATCAAGAGGCCATCCTAGAGGCAAACGCACACACAGCACACCACACACACACCTTTTCTTTTTACTGCTCAGAGACTTTTTAAAGCCCTAATGGCTTTGAGACCAGTCCTCAGAGATCGGTCTTCATAGCTGTCCCCAATGACAGTGGACGTGTGAGATGGTGGGCCGAGAGCTGGGGAAGGTGAGCGCTGATGGGGGGACACTGTGTGAGTGTGAGGTTTGGGTGTGTGGTCCTTCCAGTGTGACTCAGGCCACAGAGCCTGCACTGGGCCAGGGCGAGTGAACCCACTTCCAGGCTCCCTGAGTGGCCCCACCCACTTCAGCCTCAACCTACTCCCTTGCATACCCCACACATTAGCAGGTGGGCTTGCTCCATCTCTTCAGGGAGGCTGAGGAGGAGACTAAGCCCTCCTATGGGTCAGTGTCCTGGCTAGGGCTAACAGCAGGCTCAGCTGAGCCCTTTCCAGCTCTGTGCCCGGCCCCGATGCTCAGCCCCTCAGGCAAAGTTTCTCTTTTCTGCATAAGGAAAGGCGTGCCAGGCTGGCTTCCAGACTGTTTCCAAACACTGGCCTTCCATGCCAACTTCTGCCCCTGGCCTTGGCAAACCAGAAGCCTGAGGACAATGTGGAGTTGTTTGTGATACTAAATGAGCATATTTTAAAGGCTGTCCTTTCTTCTGAGATGACGTCCTTCCTCTTTTTGATATTCAAATATCACTTTAAAATCAAATGAGTGACGTCCTGTGTGTGAGCGCGTGCTGGTGACAAAAGGCAGCACAGAGTCAACCCTTTGCTGAAATGGAGTCTGGAGGACCCCCAGGCCCTTTCAGGGGTCTCTAAGGTCAAAGTATTTCCTGACAATAGTGGGTACCATTTGTCCTCTTCAGCAGCGAACATTTGCGTGGATGGTGCGTGAACAATAGCAGGCACACCTGCTGGTGCTGTGTGTGGTGTGTGCCAGGCGGAGATGCGCTTTCAGCCGCTCAGAGGAGACAGACACGCTTGCAATGACCCCAAAGTGGGAAAATCCGTTAGTTTGTTCTCCTCTCTGGCCTCGAGGACAGTCTGTTTTAACGTTCAATGCAACCAAGCAAAGTGCACGTCCAATGTTCTTCTGCGCTTGAAGTTGGACCATCACGAGCAATCATCTGTGCAGCTGAGGCGTGAGCTGACCACCCCAGCACCGTTTTCACCCGAGGGGATGGGGAAGGCCTGACAGAATCATGGTTTTCAGACCTGAGCAGATGTTTTCTCCAAAAATGAACTAAGTGTCTGTCACTTCAAGAAAAATAATGGGCATGTTTGCTTCTGAAGTTCACATGATAGCATTTAAGAGAGCAGTGGTGAGCGACTGACACGGAGGGAGGTGTCCGTCCACCAAGTGCTGTCTTTCCAGGTTCCCTCCTTCCTTCTCCAGTGTCTCCCTGGGGAGGGTTGGCTTTGCAGCTTGGTAGGTAATGCATTTGAGGTGGAGAGGAAGTAGCTGCGAGGCACGGGCAAGCTGCTGTGAGGAAAATCCCTTGCAAGTGACATGAACCAATGAGGAGGTTCTGTCTCTTGTATGAAGCTCCAAGTGAGAAACCAGGAGGGCAATAGGAGTCCATACTGTGGATCAAGGACATAAGAGGTCCCATCTTACTCTCTGCCCAGCCCAGGGTGGTCGTTGGGGTTTAATCCGTACGAACAGTGGAAGAACTGAAGGCTGACACAACTCTCACTGCTCAGGTCCCATTTGCACAGCGTATTGGTTATTTTTCTGTTGCTGGGCTAAAACACCATGACCAAGGTAACTTGTAGAAGGAAGAGTTTATTTGATCTTATGGACAGTTCTAGAGGATTAGAGCCTGCAAGGCGGGGACAGCATGGTAACAGGCAGTGGGCGGGGCAGCAGGAACAGGAAGTTGAGAGCTAAACTTCGAGAACCACGAGCACAAAGCAGAGATAATGGAGCAGAAGTGGCAGGAGGATTTTGGCTCTGGAAGCCCGTCTCCAGCAACACGCTTCCTTCAGCAAAGCTGTACTTCCTAAGCCTCCCAAACAGTCCCACCACTTGGGAGCCAGGTATTCAAATATGGGAGCCTGTAGGGGACATTCTCATTCACCCATCACTGCCAGGGGAACCAAAAGAGTGTGATCTTACTGTGGGGCCAACCATTTGCTAGAAAAGAACAAGGGAAGACTGGATACCGGCAGACGTCCTCCTCCAGGAGGAGAGGTGCAGGATCTTAAGAGGGAACTAGAAGAACAGGAACATGGCACCCATGGGCTCTCAAGTCTCAATAGTATGCCCAGGCTGGTGGCCACTTGGAATCTTCCCACCCAGCAGCGTGCAGTGATCCAAGCCAGGCAGCTGCCCTCAGAGTCAGGGTGCACCTAGAACCCAGGTCTCCCTCCCCTCCCTGGGCCCCAGCTTCCTGCCACACCATCTAGTTGTCTCTATGGTGATGTATCATCGTTCCAACTGGAAGAATCAGGTGACGCCCCACCCAAACTGGGATGCTACTTTGCCAGGTGCCAGCATACTTTAAACAGCCAGGACCATGCTTGCATCACCAGGAGCAGCTGAGGACTGCGGCTCCCAGCAGGTTACCCAGCCCTCTCCATTCATATGCCACCCGTGAACCCTTTGGCCACTCCTGGTATCAGCTTCTTCATCACTGATGGTGTCTTGACAACAGCAACAGGACAGGCTAGGGTAAATCTGAGCCCTTTGGGCTTTTGTTGGAACGAGGACTGAAGAGCCAGACCTGGAACTTCATGCCAGAGGATGCCAAGGTTAGAGGCAAGGTGTGCTGCCTCCCACTCGGACGATCCCAGAGCAGTCACTTCCAGTCTCCGACTCTATGTGCCAGGATTGGGCATGGGGAAAAAAGTCTGATGGCATGCTTATCCCATTGGATCAGAAAAGAAAACCAGCTGGAGTGGGACACTCTACAGATGAAGTCAGTCCCCATGCTGGGATCTCCATACTTTAATATTAGGCCTGTTTAGTAGATTAGGTTTGGGTTGCCTTCTTTATCTGCAGCACTGGGGACTGCACCCCGGGCCTCACAGGCGCTAAGCGAGTGCTCTGTTCTACCACTGAGCTCCATGCCCACTAGATGGAATTTTATTTGTTTGTTTGTTATTATATTTATGTGTGTGTGTGTGAGAGAGAGAGAGAGTGTATGTGTGTTTGTATATGTGTGTGTGTATGTATGTGTGTGTGTTTGTATGTGTGTATATGTGCATGTGTGCGTGTGTGTGTGTATGTGGGTTTGTGTGTGTGTATGTGTGTGTGTGTGCATGTGTGTGCGTGTGTGTGTGCGTGTATGTGGGTTTGTGTGTGTGTGTATGTGTGTGTGTGCGTGTGTGTGTGTATGTGGGTTTGTGTGTGTGTATGTGTGTGTGTGTGTGTATGTGGGTTTGTGTGTGTGTGTATGTGTGTGTATGTATGTGTGTATGTGTGTGTGTATGTGTGCGTGTGTATGTGTGTGTGTATGTGGGTTTGTGTGTGTGTGTGTGTGTGTGTACTGTGGCAAATGCATAGAAGTCAGACGATGTCTCTGGGAGTTGGTTCTCTCCTATTTTCATGTGGGTTCTGAGGACTGAATGCACATCGCCAAGCTTTGCAACAAGCACTATACTCGCTGAGCCATCTTGCTGGTCCTGGGTTATAGTTTTTATTCCAAGTTTTAACTCAGAAAAAAATGTGTCTAGGCCTTAATGGTGACATGTTTCTGGTGGGAGGGAGTGCATACAGCCTCCACTCAATACCCATTAAGTACATTGCTTTGAGCAAGCTGCTTAGCTTTTCAGGAACTCAGTTTCCTCATCTTTTTTCTTTTCCTAGACAGGGTTCCTCTGATGTGACTCTGGCTGTCCTGGAACTCACTCTGGAGACCAGGCTGGACTCGAACTCCTAGAGATCGGTCTGCTTCTGCTTCCTGAGTGCTGGGATTAAAGGCGTGTGCCACCACTGCTGGGCCATATTTCCTCACCTTTATAGTGGGGATCAAGAGTCCTTATAGGGTGGATGAGCTAATTAAACCAGCAAGTATGTGATGGTGCCTAGAACTGAGTGGACACTGTAGCTAGCATGGGGGGAGGGTTAAGCATCTAAGTTTCTTCCCTTTTCCTCTCTTAGATTAAATTCCAGGGAGGAGAAATGCAGTAGGCAGAAAAGTGGCAGGAAAAGGCCCTGCTGCTCTTTGTGGGTGGTCTGGGCCCCCGGAGATATCCCCCTTCAAAATGGTGTCATTTTGATTCATTCCTATGGTGAGTCCTGAAGACGCATGTCACAGCTTGAGGTTGCACGAGCAGGGAGCAAGGGTCCTGGGTGCTGATGGCCCCACCATGCTAGCCTTTGGCTGAGGTCCCTGGAATGCCTACGCAGCCTGCTGAAATGGGAGACACTGCACATCAAGGGTCAGAGAAAGGCACTCTGGAAACTCGGTCACAGCACCTGACTGCTCTCACCTCTACAGATCTGAAGTGTAGGAAAAGACTTTCATGAAGGAGTTGGGGCTCAGCAGGCACAGATGTGCAGGCAGGTAGCCTTGCCCCTGTGGCCAGAGTCACTCACTCAGGCTCCTGGGGGCCCTCCTTGGAGTGGCTAATTTGCAGAGCACTTCTGAACAGGAAGTTTGGAAACCAGTTCAAAACCAGGAATATTTGTTGAAATCCCAGCCCAAAGCTGGAGTGGTGGTGCCTGCCTGTAATTCCAGTACTCAGAAGATGAGGCAGGAGGATGATGAATTCCAGGCCACCCTGGGCTCCATAGTGATACCTTTAAAAGAAGGAGGTAACCCCAGTATCCAATCGGGAACCTTTTCCCTGGGGAAGGGTATCTCTCTACCGTTAATGTTCCTTATTTCCTGTTGCTCTTGGTCTGGGATTTAGATCCTCCTGAAACCTCCCCCAGTGTTTATTGGCATTGTCCTTGTTCAGATCTTGTTTTGGCAGCCATGCTGATAAGAAATCATGGGTATAGCTTTCCTGACATTTCTAAGAGACATAATATCAAAGCAACTTTCTGTTCTTCCGGCTCTTAGAATCCTTCTGTCCCCCTTCTGCTATGGTCCCTGAGCCTTAGGCGTAGGAGGTGTAGGAGATGCCTGTGCACACACAGTCACTTGTTGTCTGTGTTTTGATTGGATGTGGTTTTCTGCAGCGGTCTCCCTGTGTTGCAGAGACATTTCCTTGATGAGGGATGAGGGATGTGGGGTGGATATAAGGACAAATATTTAGAATGCAGTTAGGGGCTGTGCTGGTTTAGTAAAGTGGTGGCGCAGGTTCTCCTCCAAGATCCATCACTGGCCCTGCGAAGTTGGTGAGGTTTCCCTGAACTCACATTATACAAGTGACATTATATGTACTGAGCCATTGGATTTATACAAAAAGAGGCCATGAATTTGAGAGAGAGCCAGGTGGATACACAGAAGGAATGAGGGATGAAAGGGAAGGTGGAAAACGTTATAATTATATTTTAATTTAAAACATTAAAAAAGAAAGGGAGAGGTAGGTATCTAGCCCCAGGCCCCAACAAAACACAGGAACTTTGTGATTTGTTGATTTATTGTCACATTTACCCATGAAGTGTCCACATGGTGACTCCTTATTCCAGAGAATTCTGCTCTGTTCATACAGATCTAGTTCTTACTTGTACACAGTGTGAATGAGTGGAGATTTGGTCTGCCCAGTGTGTGTCTCTTCGTTGTACATATGTTTTCTTATCTTATCATAACCAGGGTATAGTGGAGCCCAATGGGTGTGCTTCTCCACTTGGGAAGTGTGCTGGATAGTTTTATGTCATCTTGACACAAGCTAAAGTCATAGGAGAAAAAGGAACCTCAGTTAAGAAAATACCTCCATAAGATCCATAAGATTGGTTACAGGCAGGCCCATAAGACATGTTCATGATTAGTGATTGACAGGGGAGGGCCCAGCCCACTGTGGGTGGTACCATCCCTGGGCTGGTGTACCTGGGTTCTATATGAAAGCAGGCTGAGCAAGCCATGATGAGCAAGCCAGTAAGCAGCATCCCTCCATGGCCTCTGCATCAGCTCCTGCCTCCAGGTTCCTGCCCTGTTTAAGTTCCTGTCTCGACTTCCTTCAGTGATGAACAGTGATATGGAAGTGTGAGCCCAATAAACCCTTTCCTCCCCAACTTGCTGTTTGGTCATGGTGTTTCATCGAAGCAATAGAAATTGTAATTAAGACAGGAAGGGAGCAGGCACACAGGAAGAGCTGGTGGTCCTCATAAGCAGTAGCTTCAGGACCCACTCTCCAATGTGCAGGTCCCCAGGGTGGGCTTCTCTCCAACACGCCTATGGCTGTGGTCCCAGCTGCCTGACCTTTTTGGGTTTTTTTGTCCTTTTTTTCCAATTTGATTTAATAGCTACTTCTGATTCCTTTTCTGGTAGGGTTAGTCGTGGCTGGACTTGACATTGGCACCAGAACCAAATTTGGCTCAGAAGGAGGAATTGGGGGTTGAGGATAGAACACATATGGGAGCTAGACTGAGGAAGAGATGTCTGATGGTCAGTACACATTTTTTTTTCATCTAATGCAGAGGTTCTCAACCTCCCTAATGCTGCAAATCTTTAATACAGCTCCTCATGCTGTGGTGACCCCAACCATAAAATTATTTTGTTGCTACTTCATAACTGCAATTTTGCTACTGTCATGAATTGTAATGTAAATATCTGATCCACAGATGGTCTTAGGCGACCCCTGTGAAAGGGTCTTTCGACCCCCCCCCCAAAGGGGTTGCAACTCACAGGTTGAAAACCACTGGTCTAGTGTTTCTTAACATGCACTCCAGGATCACCCATTACATCAGTCAGCACTTACTATAGCAATGCTTCATAACCAGTGACCCTTCTCAGACCATGAGAAGTTTTATTTTATTTTTCTCTTTACAGATCTTCAAATCAGCTAACGAACTTGACTAGAGTTGGTGAAGCACGGGTCGAGGCTGGTGGCTGGTTTTGGAGCTGTTATGTGTATGCATATTTTATTTTGAGATTCAGGTTACCTGGGCAAAGCCTTTCATGAGGGAATAGCAAGGATGCAAGAAGAAGGTATAGAAGTATGAGTTGTCTCTTAAGTGCTTGGCTTGGAATTGGCACCGTGTCATTTCCACTTATATTCAATTGAGCAATTGAGCAAATGGATCATGTGACCGAGTTCAGTACACTGGTGTGGAACAGTCCCTCTGCTCACAGGGAGCCATGATACAGGTTGAGGAGGAAACACCCTCATCTGCCATGCTGGGGTGTTTGCTGCAGCATGACGCCAGGTTCCAACCCTCTGAACAGTTGCTTGTGTTCTGCAAGCTGCCCTGGTGACTTTGATCTGCATTCCCCCACACAGAGAGACTGTTCTGGGGACAGCGAGGCTTCCAGTAGAAGAATGGCATGACCAGTACTGGACTTGCAAGGTGGCTAGGAAGTAGGTGGCGGTGGAGGCTGGGAACTTGAACTTCATGTTCTTCATATCCGGCTGTGTGACAACCTTCCACAAAATTTGGTGGCTTACGACACCCACTGATCGTCTCTGCTGACCCTTGGCGTGGATCACTTAGTGGGGCAGCTATGTACCATGTGATGTGCTCTCAGACACAGTCACCCGGAGTGTGACACACAGACAAGTGGCACATGTCCATGATGAGCAGTGTTGCTGGCTGGCGATGGGGGTTCAGCTGAGCTGGTACATGACACCCATACATGACCTTCCCACCTAGCTTGGACTTACAGCCTGGTGGCTGGGTTCTCAGAGAAGATGCCCAGTAAGTAAGCAAAAGCAAAAATGGCTCATCTTCTGGCATGCTAGACCCTAGGTTTGTCCAGCCTCACTCCTACTGCCTCTTCCTCAGCAACTTCCCTGGTCAGAAACCAGGCCGTGGTCGAAGGAGCCTCAACTCTATCCTTAATGCTCTTCCGCCTGCTTTATGCTTGCCTAGGCAGGCGCTCATCCAACTGAGCTACCTCCTCAGCCCTTCAACCCCGAGTTCACTTAATCAACAATTAAAGTACTCATTTTCCTGTTTTCCCCTGTGTATCTATTTATTTTTGAGGTGAGCTAGAATCTTCAAACTACTCCCAGAGCATCCACTGTCCCCTGGGTCTTGCTTCCTGGGTTCTGTGTTTTTACAGGGCCAGCACTGACCCAAAGGGATTCCTGGGCAGCGATGGATAATTTACTTTAGCTGTTTTAATTAGTCACAGACGGAGTGCAGAGAGAGCGGCTGCAGCCTCAGTGGAGATTTAGTCAGAATGGACACAGTTGTTATCACGCTTGAATCTTAAATGTCTCCTTAACGCTTACATGTTGAAGGTTGGTTCGAATACATTGTGCTTTGGGGAGGTGGTAAAACTTCAGATCTGGTGCCTGCTTGGAGGGACCACAAGATGCATCCTTCCAAGGCATGCTCAGTGGACTCTGTCCTCCACCTGGGCTCCTATCTCTGAAACTTCCCCAGAAAGGGATATTAGGATGCTGGTCCTTCCTTTCTCTTTGCTTCCTGGCCACTATGAAGTGAACAAACAGTCCCCTTTACCACAGGCTACTCCCAGGATACTGTACCTTATCATAGACCCAAAGGCCACAGAGCCATGTGACCACCGACTGAAGCCTCTGGAACCACGATTCCAATACATCTTTCCTCCTTGGAAGTTGATTTTTCTCAGGTACGGATTTCGTTCCACCGATGGAGAGCTGCCTCACGCACTCTGACGGTTTCCAGGAAAGCCACTTCTCTAAGTTAGCCGTGGAATTCCAATGGGGCACCTCAGTTTGATGTTGCATGTGTGCCCTTGGGGGGAAAGGCAGCTCACAGTCACTCCTGGGGCATCAGTTCACCAGAGGAGCTGCGTCCCTCATTCGACATTCACGCGGAAGACAAAGGGTATGGAGTATCGGTGACCAGGAGACAGAAGAGGAAAACTCTAGGCTATTCCTAGAGAAGAGAGCTACAGAAGCCAGATGAGACCGGATGTGAACATTCAGGGGGAGGTATCGAGATGGTCTCCCATAACTCCGGGTGCATGCTCTCAAATACTGGATCTCTCTGGAACAGTGGTCTCTGTCCAAATGGGACATGCCTTGATGGTACCACCCCTCCAGTATTTCCTTTTGGTCCGAGAGACCCCAGGCCACTGTGAACTCATGTGGTTCTGTTCACCGGAAAAGAATTCCAAAGTCACCTTCCTGAGGCCCACTGAGACCTGGCCTTGGAGGGTAGTCACAGGCCCATGTGCCACACATATAATTCCTACCTTCTGGGGTTGCCGCCCCACTAAGCTGGCTTCCTTTCAGATCTCAGCTCTAATGTCACTGTTACCCAGATGGTAACCTAAAGCCTGGTTTTACAGGAGCAGGGGGCCACACATATAATTCTTACCTTCTGGGGTTGAAGTAATTGCTGCCCCACTAAGCTGGCTTCCTTTCAGATCTCAGCTCTGTTGTCACTGTTACCTAGAGGGTAACTCAAAGCCTGGTTTTACAGGGGCCAGAGGCTGGCAGGGGCAGACAGTGGCGTGTGTGAGAAAGTCTACACCCAGTGCAGGCCAGCCTTCTCTCCTCAGAAGGGCAGCTCTGGGGAAGAGGTGAAAGCCAACAATTCTAGACTGGGTTCCAAGGTCACCATTATGCCACATGACCCTGGACAAGCTACTCCACAACTTTGAGACTCACTTTCCCCATCTGTAAGGTGGGCCGGGAGTCAAATTCTGGGGCTATCCCACCCCACTCTCCTTGCTGTCCCTTCTCTTAGGCCACTAACTGCTTCTTATTCCGTACTTGGCTAAGGTGGGGCTGCCCATCAACCTGGTCATAGTGCCGGGCATCTGGCTCAGGCTGGACCGATCAAACTCTTATTGTAATTGGTCTAGGAATGAGCATCCAAGTCCAGCTGGACCAGTCAGAGCTCTTTCCCAGGGTTTTTCTCACAGAGACTGGGGAAAAATAGTTCTTTGATGTCCTATGTGGTGGTATACACCTCTAATCCCAACTCTCAGGGGACAGAGGCAGGGGGCATTTTAGGGCTAGCCTGGGCTACATGAGACACTGCCCCCCCGCCATGCCAACAAGCAAGCAAGCAAACAAACTCCCGAAGCTCTCTTTTTACACTTGTCCCAGGTTGTCGGTCTGAAGCTGTCCATCCCCTGCCTTCCAGCATCCACATCAAGCGATCCCATGAAGCCCTTTTGTGCTTGGATTTGTCTCCGTTCCCTCAAATCATTCTATCTTACAACCAAAATGTCTTAAAGGAAATATTAGTTTTTGATGCTAAATATGATAATGGAAAGAATAAAGGCTACTTTTACTGCAGGCCTGCTGTTTACCTGGCTCTGAACCAAGCGCTGGCAGACACCAACTCCTGATATCCATCCATCTTTGTCTCAGTTAGGGTTTCTATTGCTGTGAAGAGACACCATGACCACGGCAATTCTTTTAAAGGAAAACATTTAATTGGTCCTGCCTTACAGTTCAGAGGGTTAGTCCATTGTCATCATCATGGTTGGAGCATGGCGGCGAGCAGGCAGACATGGTGCTGGAGAGGAGCTGAGAGTTCTGCATCTGGATCGGCAGGCAAGAGGAAGAGAGAGTGTCACACTGGGCCTGGCTTGAGCATCTGAAACCTCAAAGCCCACCCCCAGTGACACACTCCCTCCAACAAGGCCACACCTCCTAAGAGTGCCAATCCCTATGGGCCTTTGGGGCCATTTTCATTCAGACCACCGTAATCTTCCATGTCTGGGCAGAGTGGCACTCCCCCTGCACCCGATCTCCTTGAGTGTGGATTTGTCTTGGCATTGTTTGGTGAACCTCTGGGTGCCCGTAGATGATGCATGGGCGCCTAATGACAGCCCCTCAGTGAGCCACCTTAGAGTGAAGCGTGAGGCAGCCATCATGAATTGAGCAGGTGTCCGTGCAGGGCTACATCCCTAGCCCTTGCATGTGATATTCTTTAAATTTTTAAAAATTTTATTTATGTATATGAATATTTTGCTTGCATGTATGTCTGTACGCCATGTGTATATGGTGTCTGTAGAGACAGAAGAGGATGTTGGATCCCTTAGAAATGAAGTTACAGATGGTCATGAGCTTCCATGTGGATGGTAGGAATTGAACTTGGAGCCTCTGGAAGAGCAGCCAGTGCTCTTAACTGCAGCGCCATCTCTCTAGCCCCTAATGTGAATATTAACATTTTTTTTTAACCTTGTGTTTTTATTATTTGTTATGTGTGGGGGCATGGGCATGCCTTGGTGCCTGGGGAGGTCAGAGGGCAACATTTGGGAAGCAGTTTTCTTTTTCTACCATGTAGGTCCTGCTGATTGAATCCAGGTAGGTGATCAGGCCTAACTGAGCACCTTTACCCAATGTGCCATCCAACCATGCCTATTGTTACCCTTAGAGCTAGCTCCAGAGCTCCTCCCTGGGTGTAGAGGGAGGGAGGGAGTGATGAGGAGCTTTCTGCTACTTCTGCAGCGACACCGCACCGTGAGTGGTGGTAAGGCCTCCTCCGGGATCCAGCTGGCTGGTGCAAGAAGGACAGGTTTGCCTGGGGATGGCCAGGAGCCAGGACAGGAGTCAGAGTAGCTGAAGAGGAATGATGGAAGAAAGAATTCAGACTCAGGAGGCAGCCAGGTGCTGGCCAGAAGGAGACCCAGGAAGACCCGGGGGACAGTGGATGCCCCAGGAGTAGTTTGAAGATTCTAGCTCATCTCAAAAATAAGTAAGAAACAAATAGAGGAAAAACAGGAAAATGAGTGCTTTTATTGACGATTAAGCAAAGTTGGGGTTGAGGGGCTGAGGTGGTGGCTCAGTTGGATGAGCGCCTGCCTGAGCAGGCATAAAGCAGGTGGAAGTAGATGAAGGGTAAAATTGAGGCTCCTTCACCTACTGCCTGGTTTCTGACCAGGGAAGTTGCTGAGGGGGAGGGGCCAGCTGGTCACACCCCGTGTAAGGTTGTTGGGTCAGCCTCTTGAGCAATGGGACTGGCCTCAAAAAGCAAAGGAAGAGGAGGGATGGCATGGGGATTGGGCCAGAACCTCCTGCCTCCAACCCTCCACTCTCCTCCTGGTCGAAGATGCTATCCGATGCTCTAGAATCTCAGGTACACAAGATGCTCTGGGGTCATGTGAGGACCGTGAAGCTCAGCAAAGGCTCCTGGTCCTCAGAACACCTAGAGGACCCCAACAGCGAGATCTCTGGGAAGGGCTTCATACTACAGAGAGCTGCAGCCCAGCAACGCCCTGCTCCTGCACTCAGCTCAGGGGCTTTTGGTTCTGAGACATGATGTCAGTCAGTGATTTCTAGCCCAGGAAAAGAGAATCTCAGCATCCTTGTTTTGTTTTTAACTTCTTTAAAGACAGAGTCTTGTGTAGCCCAGGATAACCTTAAACTTACTATGTAGATGAAGACCTTGGACTTAAGATTCCCCCTGCCTCTACTTCCCAAGTACTGAGATTACAGGTGTCTGTCACTGGGGGGTGAGCTTCAGAGTTTTAAATGTTTAAGCCGGGCCCAGTGACTCTCTCTTCCTGCTGCCTGCGAATCCAGATGCAGAACTCTCAGCTCCTCTCCAGCATGTCTGCCTGCATGCCGCCGAGCCTCCCACTATGTTGCTAACGAACTGTTTGTGTGGTGCTGACAACCTTGGATGACGTAATGACCACCTCTCCCTCAGCAACTTCCTCAGTCAGAGAGAAGGCAGTAGGTGAAGGAGGCTCGACTTTATGCTTAAACCACTTCCGCCTGCTCAAAGTCTAACAACCAAGAGTGGATGGCAGCAGGCAGTGTGAGCCCATCTCACATCCTGTTGTACGGGAGTCTACCACTTTGCTTCTGGGTCACAAATGCTACCGGAAAGGTTAGCTATTCTGCCAGTGAGCTCTGGAAGGAACTGGCCTGGTGCCTGGAGGACCAGAGGGTGGGGATGGGTATGTAGGAGATAGATTTGGCTCCATTGTAAGTCGTGGAATTAGAACGATGAGCAGACAGCCTCGGTTGCTAGCTTCTACTGTGGCCCGCTGAGCAGGGCGTAGAAGATGCTGCAGGTAAAGCGAGGGAGGTGCATAGGTGTCCACACACAGCGGGAGGGTGAGGACAGGCATGGGCAGCCCTCTCTGCAGCCTAGAATCGCTCTCCAGTAGCTCCACGGATGCTCGGTTCATATCCTAGCAGTAAGTCTGTGAGGAAGATTTCCATTTACAGATGAGAAAGCTGAGGGTCATTGGACGAGCTACTAGTGCTACTGTCTCTCACCTTCTTTGCTTCTTTCGGGAAACCCATGACAGCCAAAAGGTCTGGGCAAATGAGGATTATGTTTTCTCCCCGGAAGCAGGATCTGTGCTAGGAAGAGGGATGTGGGGTTTGGCGGAGGCACCTCTCCTTCCTGGGCTAAGCACAGGCTTTGTGTATACCTTGATGAATGCTTAATTTGTTGTAAATCTGTCTGCTCTGCCACAGGGTTTGCAGCTGTATAGAGTGGGTATTCCGGGAGCTATAGGCCACAAACCTGGCTGTGTTAATTAGCTCTTACATCATACTTGAGAAATAAGGATTAAAGTAGGACTCATGGTGAAAAAGGCTTGGATCTATGATGACTTGCTCTGTTGTCTCTGAGCCTTCTGTGATGCAGGATACTGTTGTGTAGAGGGTGTAGAAGAAAAGAGTTACTCCTGTCCTGGTGACCAGGAAGGCTGCATGGTAGGGAGGGAAGAGAGACTCCAGGAGTACGCCTTTAGTGACCTACGTCCCTCCAGCATATGCCTTCAACACATGAGTACTTCATATGCTAACCAGAACACTGGGAACCTGGCCTTGCAGCCCAGGACAGTGGGCAGTGGTTGCCAACCACAGGCCCTGCTGACTAACAGTGGTGTTGAAGTCTGCTCTTGGCTACTGTGCTCAGAAATCCCATCATTCACCCCTTGGCTTTTTCCTTATCAGCAAAGCAGAGATGGTGACTGTCATGCCATCTCTCCTGGGATTTCCTCCACCACTATCCGTGTACAGACCCTTGCAGAGAACCTCCATGCATGGGAAAGTCAGCTTCTCATATTCTCATCTCCGAATCTAATTCATTACCCTCTATGTCCAGCTCTGCCTGGCACATAGGACCAGCCGCCATCTTCCAAGGGCCTGGTAGATCATCCGGAGGACAGCAAGGACTCCTGGGAGATGGGTAGCAGGCAATTGTTTCCTCTGTGGCTCTCTGCCCTACTCCCTCCTAGTCCCTACACTTTCCCTCTGGGATGAGTTCAGGGAGGAGCTGGTGACCATGGACCATCCAGCAGACCACAGGAATCGGTGTCTGTCACCACGATCTCATACTTCTTTCTTTCTCTTTTAAGACAGGCTTTCACTCTATAGCCCAGGTTGGTCTTGAACGTATGCTCCCCCTAACTTCGCCTCCCAAGTTCTGGATTACATGTGCCGCCATACCTGGTCACATTTTTTAAAAAATGTAGTTGCCAAAAATTTTTAATTTGCACTTGGGAAGTATGGCAGTGCCATCTCCTTTGCTGGGCATGACACTTATTTGCCCCCAAGACTACTTGGCCCTTCCCTTGGGATGAACCCGGAGCTCAGGATAGGCCTGCTGACAGCTGCAGCACTGGCTGAGCAGTTTATGACTGTGTCCAGCTTTGCCTCTGCCATGGGCATCCCTCACCAATCTACAGCATTGTCCATGTGCACACTGGAGTACCATCTCCAGACTTTTTCTTCCCTGGCTCCCTGAGCCAGCCAGGCTGCTGCCTTGCTTTGGGACGCAAACATACACGTTATTAGAAGCCCAGATCAAAGGCACCCCACTGCCTGCCTCTCAATGGACCCTTTGTGCAGAAGGAAGCCAGTGAGAGTTAGGATCCAAGGAGACAGGGAGGGGTGGAGGGGCTCTGCACAAAGATACTTGTCACTCGGAGAAGTCTTCGGAAGATGATGTTAGAGGCGCCAGGTGGAGGCCGGGCGGCTTGCTGCTGGGCGGTGCAGATGGACAGTCCTTGCCTCTGGTCCCTTAGGGTTTCCCAGGCGAGAGATGACAGTGGTCTGGAGCAGAAGCATCAGTCTCCATCTGCTCTCCTGCCCTCGCTGAGGTGCCATGATATCAGCACAGGCTACTTGGAGTTGCAGGATGGCGCAGTCAGATGAAGCAAAGTGATGGTGGATGGTGTGGGAGCCTGGGGGGGGGGCACAGTCTGGAAATACTGAGGGACAAGGATGCTTGGTATCTCTTCTGGCCAGAGAAGCCTTTCTTTTCTACCATTTATCCCATGGCAAGCCTACTATGTACCAGACCTTTCGAGTGTGAGGTGGGCTCAGAGGATATGAAGTTGGATCAGAACCCTGGTGATGGTGGGCTGCTGGGCATTACAGGGAGCTGCCACCCTCCCCATCTGCCCCTGGCCAGACACAGAGGTCATGCACAGGTTCTCATCTATTTCCAGGGGGGCCAGAACAAAGCACTGCTTTGAGAGCTCAGCTCTTCTTAGAACTTGCCTGCCAAGGGCACTGAGGAGGAGGGGTGGAGAGCAGGTATGGGAAGGCATGGGCACCAGGAATAGGCCCATAAGAACCGAGTGGAGGCTGAGAACTTGCTGTGGTGCTGTGAGGTAGGAGACAGGAAGAGTAGGTGAGAGGGTGAGCAGCGGCTTGCCGCCCCGCTGTACCCCAGACTGTCTTCTCTCTGTCCTTCTCGCTCCCCGGGGGGGATCTCTCCAGGCTTGGGTCTTGCTTATACCACCTGCTAGCAGCAGGCAAGATGGCTTGCATCTGAACTCTGTGGTTCCAACTGTCTATCTGCTGATCCCTCTCTAAATAATTTGCTTCCAGCAGGCCACTCTTCAGTCTGAGGCTGCCACAGCTCCGTTACGTGGGTCCCATCCGTCCCTGGCAACCCCATTCATCCAGTTGTTCACTCTCCAACCTTTGAATCTTTTTTTAGTTTTTTTAAACATCTTTTCCCTTTTACTCTCTCCCCAGGTCCTTTATGCGAGTCAATCTTGTGGCCTCTAACTTCCAGGGACACCTAGCATACAACTCTGTCCCTCTCCTTGACTGCTGTCGCCCTGGTCTAAACTACCATTCTCCTGGGCCTGACCTCTTGCTGTCAGCCCTCAATCTAGCTCCTCTCGAGGGGCTACTAGCTTGCTTGAGCGAATCTAAAGCCTCTCGTTGTGGCCCACGAAAGCCTGTGATCCTTCCCTGTCACCTTCAACTTCCTACTCTGCTTCAGAGCCTGTGCCCTCTTTGTTATTCCCAAGTGTTCACAGTTTGTTGCAGCCTCAGGACCTTTGAATGGGCTGTGCCCTCTGCTGAGATCTATTTTCTCAATGTCTTGTCCTTCTTTGGGCACAAAATTAGAGGAGACAAAACGGTGCGTGTAAGAAGGAAGGGCTTGGGGTAAGCCAGGATGCCGTGCAGGGGAGGACGGTATCATCTCTGAACATTTCGAAGTTTTAAAAATGTATGCATTTGTTATTATTATTATGTGGGATCAGCGGGCTCGTGTGCGTCATCTCAGTGAGTGAGATTTAGAATTTTTCCAAGATTAAAAAAATTATTATTTTTTTTTTTGCCTACTTTTGACTGTCCACATAAAATCGAGAGGCATGTCCCGGTGTGCCGTCTTCCTCTTTCACTTGATGCTTTTCACTTTATATTTCACTGACTGGCCTGGTCGTGATGCCTTCCTCATTAGCCAGTGAGCTTCATAAAGAGACAGTTCTGCCTGTCTTGTGCACCATGCAAGTCTGCACAATGAGTTAACGCCAGAGAGCACATGCATCACTTTGTCCTTCCGGCCGTCTGTCACAGCCCTGGCTGCCCGCACGCCTTCCACTCGCATAGAGGCACCATCTGCAGCCCCAGTAGACGGGGGTCCCACACCAGGCTTTCAGAGGCTGTAAATGTTCAAGGACATCCCAAGGCAATACTGACTGCACACGCATGGATTCTCGACCCCCGGGAAAATCCTCTCTAGGCTGGCTCTGTCTCCAGTAACCCTCCCCCCACACTCTCAGTGTAGCCTCTGAGGTGGAAACTTGAAGGAGATTTAGAACTTACTGTGTCCAGCACGATCCAGGAAGGCTTGTTTACACTGATACTTCTCAAAGGGTTCCTTGGTCTGGCAAGTTCAAGAAACTTATGAGGCCTTTCTCTTAAGGAACTGCAAAGCGTGGCTGTTTGCTGAAGGCCCTGACAAGTCCTGAAGATAAAGAACTTGTGGAATTAGGGAGCTAGCTCAATTGGGAAAGTGCTTCCCATGCGAGAATGAGGGCCCATTTAATCCCCCGCAACTGTGTCTTTTTTTGTTTTTGTTTGTTTTGTTTTTAAGCAGGGCTGGAGAGATGGCGCAGCAGTTAAGAGCATTGGTTGCTCTTCCAGAGGACCCGAGTTCAGTTCCCAGCAACCACACGGTGGCTCACAACCACCTATAACGGGATCTGATGCCCTCTTCTGAGATGCGGGTGTACGTGCATATAGAGTACTCATATACATAAATAAATAAATCGTAAAAAAAACCCAAACAAAGAAGTATAAAAGTATGCATTCTTATAATCCCAGCACTAGGTACCTGCCTTCTGATCTTTTTCTTTTAAACTCCAAATACAGAGGGAGCCTGTGCTTGTTCCAGGGAGCTTGTTCTCTTTCGTTGCATTTCTAAGAGCCAATGCTGAGGCTGTGCAGCGCCTGGCTGCCTCTCTCCCAGTCCTTCCTGTAGCCAACTTGCTCCTTGGATGCTACCTATGCCCCATGGATGAGCTGTGTCACTGGCTCAGGGATGTGGTGAGGGTTCACCCAGTGTTTGGAGCGACCAAGAGAGGCTACAGTATAGGTCTAAGCAAGTGACAGCTGGCAACTGCATTCTAGACCTGACTGGCTGCTCCCTCAATCCTCTGCATGTGTTCCTGTTTTGGTCCCCAATTGCACTCTTATTTCAGCTTCTGTTGGTCTTGAGATCTTCATCCTTCCTCCTGGGTTAACACCCCTCACCCCCAACCCCCATCCCCTATCCCCTACCCTACAGTCAGGTCTCCAGGCCCCAGAAGTCTTAGCTTCCCAGGGAACATGGATATGCAGCAAAGGCAGGGGCTCCTAAGGAACCAGGGGAAACTAGGAGCTAGCTCCCCTCTAGTCTCCAACTCACAATGCCCCTGCCTTAGCCTCCCGAGTGCTGGAATTTCAAGCCTGAGCCAGTATGCCTGGCTCTAGATCATACTTCTTCTTCTTATGGATGACAACTCACCCCAGGGATGAGGCTCCATATTGTGGATGGGGCTGTGTTAGGGACTTCACCAAGAGATGTGAGACAGGGAGAGCCCTGTCCTTGAGGAGTCTCAGGAAGAGAAGCAGCCTCCTTATTAAATATGAAGGAGCACCAACTGAATGCCGAGGGGTAGTGCCTGGCTGTTTAGAGAGAGTGCCTTGAGCATGGATGGCCAAGGAGGGTTTCTATCCTAGGAAGTGGTGCTTGACAGGAGCCAGATCAGATAGCTTAATGTGGGATATGGGCAACCAACCAGGGCGATGGGGTTTTGAGAAAACAAAAAACAAAAAAACACCTAGCCCTTCATCTGACAGATTTCCCCAAATCAGCCTCATGAAATCTGCAGCCCCATGCAGGCAGTGGTTCTAACCTCTCTTTCTTATCTCTTCATGGCCTTCTTCTCCTGTTCTCTTCCCCCCAAGGATGGGAAATCTTCAAAGAAAGAGATGTGTCACTGTAAGTATACAGCCCAAGAAAATGGGCCAGATAAATTATTAAAAACAGAAAAAGACAGCAAGTGACAGGGTGGGAAGCCCACAGAGGGCAAAGAGCTGCTCCAGGTGGGTGGAGCCCCATCGGCAACTAGGGAGTTCATTTTCTGAGTCCTGGGCAGGTGATCCTGTCCCCTACCTGGCTCACTTTCTGGCTTCTCATGCCAAGGTCAGGGGTGTGTGTGGGGGGAGGAAGTGGTGAGGGTCCAACAGCAGCGAAGTCCCAGGCGCCTGGCGGGGCCTCTGTGTCTGGCCAGACACTTGGGATTTACTTCCCCTAAGACTCAAGCTGGTAACTACAGAGTTTTAGTCCTTGCTTTTATCTCTTTTTGAACTGCAAAGAGACATTCCCAAGGGGCAGAGGGGATACTGTTTTCTCATGAAAGAAGAAAGCCATGACAGGTTTAAGGAAGTAACCAACGTTCTAAGCTCTGTGAGAAAGAGTTTTGCTTTGATTTCGAAGCCCCTGGCACCGGTGTGGGTGTGGGTGAGAAGACAAGCAGGGGACCCCACAGGAGCTCCACTTCTGTAGCAGGGGCTCTGCAGGATGTTCCTTGTCAGTCGGGACCTCTGACCTGGGCCACTCTCTCCTGGTCCTTGGGTCTGCTCTTCCACTTCCTCACAGCTCCAGGGCTCTACACCTTACCCTTAACATCTGGGCCAGGTGATTCTGCGGTGGTCCTGGGCGCAGTAAGTGTTTAGCAGCCTCCCTGTCTTGGACAATGCTAACCCTTTCCTGGATGCAAACTGCCTTCTGTCCTCTATGCTGTGTGCCATTCAGCGTGGGTGCTGTTTCCTGTCTCTCTTCTACCCAGGACATGTGAGGGCAGGCCCATGAAAGTGGCACTGTCCATTTTGTTCAGGTACACATTTGAAGTGCCAGGACAATGCTTGCCACATAGCTGGTACTTGATATTTCTTTCCGGATGTTAGGATTGGAACGTGCTGTGAACCTGGAGTAGCGAGAATGAGCACCAGCAAAGGGTCAGTTGGAGGTTGGTTCTTAACTGGGTCACTAATCAGCCGTGTGATGGGTAACTCCTTGGACAAGTAACCCCACCTCTCAGAGCCTACCTTACAGGATCCGTCCTTCCTACAAGTACAAAAGTACACTCTGCATTGAGAGTGATTGCGAGGGGGATGGGCACAGGATACAACAGGTACTAAGGACGTGGCATATACAACTGACAGCCGGACAAGGTGACGGCTCACACCTGCAACCCCAGTGTGCAAAAGGCTACCAAGGGCATTGCTGCAATTCCAAGGCCAGCCTGGGCTACATGGCAAGTTCCAGGCTAGCCTGGGCTACAGTGACTTGACTTGATTCAAAACAAAGAAACAAAACCCCTCACAACTTTACCGTACTGTTTTGCTGTTTTGTGAAGTCCCAGCCATGCAGGAATGAATATATCCTGTAAGAGATTTAGGTGTGTGCTTACATTACTTTTCATTTCTTCTCAATAGGGTGTGCAAACATGAAGAGGAATGAGGAATTCTGGAGGGTCACACAGCTCTGGGTTCCCTTGTCCTTTGACACAGGTAGATGATGAGAGTTGGGCTTCACAGTAAGGTAGCCGTATAGCCACACGCAAAGGTCACTTTCAGTGTGGCTCTTCTGCTTGAGATGTGTTCCAAGTGTAAAATGTACAAAGATAATGCAAAGCAAAGAGTGTGACAATTTATTAAGTATTGACATCATTTTGGCTATATGGGATCAAACTAATCTCACTCGTTTTTTTTTTAATTTTTAATTATATTTATTTGCTTATTTATTTATTTATTTATTTATTTATTTATTTATTTATTTATTTATTTATTTATTATGTGAGTATGTATGTGGGTACATGAGTGCTACAGCATTCATTTGGGGGTCAGAGGACAATTTTGCAGCAGATGGGCCTCTCCTTTTACCACGTGGTCTCTGGGGATGGAAGTCAGATCCTTAGACTTGGTGACAAACGTCTTTACCAGCTAAGCCACCTGGCTGACACACCTGTTTCTTTTAACTTTTTAAAAATTGTGGTGCCTGGGGCTGAGGTCATAGCTCAATAGCTGAGTGCTTGCCTAGCATGACCAACGTTCTGGGTTTGATTCCCAGAGCCCCTCCCCTAAAGGCCCTACTTGTAAGTCTAAAATGATCAAACGTAGCTCACCTGTTTCTACTGAGTAGTGCTACACAGGGAGCGTGTAAAAACGGGTAGAACCAAGTCTCCATTGTACAGATCATAAAACTGAGGCTCGCAGCAGAGTGTCTAATTTTAATAGATGATCTGGTTCTTTGCCATGCCTAGGCTACCAGATACCAGGATGAGCTTAGCGCAGGGCCCTGGTGTGGCCAGCAGAGACAGCATTCTAAGGACCACAAAGGTGAGGTGGAAGCCTTCAAGTTGCCCTCCCCTTTGCAGAGACCTCCCCAGACAAAACAAACAGGCCCTTGGGGTCTGAAGGACTGCAGGGGGGAGGGAGGAACGGAAACTAAGAAAGATCAAAGACTCGGCGGTTCGCCGCTCCCAGCCTCACTGCTTGGCAGCTTGCCCCGACCCTAGTTGGGCACTCAGGAGCCCATGGGCGAAGAGTTGCGAGCGACTAGAGAGGGAACAGCTTCGGGCTTCTGGACACTTGTCATCAACAGGAGTGAGTTTAACCTACACACTGGCCCGCGAGGTGCCCTGTTGATTCCTCCTGGACTCCCAAATGAAGGAAAAAAAGAATCCAAAACCTAGAGGAGTCAAAGAAAAGGGCATGCAGCTGGAAACAGAGTCCACTTTCTGCAGAAGGCTGGGCACGGGAAGTCTGGGAAGGGACAATCTGCGGCAGAGCAGCGGAGGCGTGCACCAGGGCAGCTGAGGACGCCGGTTGAGACCTCAGTTTCTCCACCTGTGAACCAGAGCAATCGAGTCCCACCTGTGAACTCGAGCCATCGAGTGCCATTCTGGTGGCTCCGAGGAAATTCAAAGAGGGAAATCACAGTACCACCAGCGAGGGCAGCGCTGCTCCACCACCCGGCGGCCAGAGCCTCCGCCCGGTCCCCACTCCCGCCCCTAGGTCCGCTCTAGGGGCTTGGGGCCCAGCATACCCAAAGCCCCGCCCCACCAAGGCCACGCCCCTGTCTCCCACAGACCACGCCCCCTGTGGGCCCGCCCCTCGGCAGGCCCCCTGCCCGCAGGCCCCGCCCCTACCCGCCCCGCCGCGCCCGCTTCGCCTTTGATGGGCCGCTGCTGGCCAATGGGCGCTTGGGGAGGCGCGGGGCCGCGGCGGCGGGCAGGGGGCTCGGCGCGCCCGGGCGTCAGTCCGGCCGCGGCGACGGCAGCAGGAACGCGTCCCGGCGCCGCCAGGGGCTGCGCTTGGCACGCGGGCTGCGAGGAGGAGGCGAGCGAGGCTGGCGCGGGGTCGGCGGCCGGACGCATGGCTTAGGACGCCCCGCCGCCGCGCCCCAGCATGGGGAAACTTCACTCGAAGCCGGGTCAGTGTCCTCGCCCGCGCGCCGGCCTCGGCCCCGAGTCCTCCCGCCGGTGCTAACTCTCCCTCTCCTTTCTTTCCGGCTCCCGCCGCCGCCGCCGCGCGCGATGTGCCCGCAGCCGCCGTGTGCAAGCGCAGGGAGAGCCCGGAAGGTAGGCGCGCGGGCCACCAGCCGGGGCGGGGGGTGGGGGGCGCGGGAGTCGGCACGGCCGGCCCAGCCGCTGGATCTCATTACCAGGGCTGCCCCAGCCCCCAGCCCCGCCCCGGGAGCGCTCTTCGGGGTCCCTCTGCCCCTCCTACCCGTTTCCCACAGCCCAGGGCTCCCAATGCTGACCCTAACCCCCGCCACTTTGGCAGCGTCTTCCCTTCAGACCCCCCAGATCTTGTTCCTTCCTTCTGGCCGCCAGCCCCTTCTCAGGAGAACTTGGCCTCTGTGCCCACTGCACCCCCTCTCCTGACCGTCAGCTCGCTCGTCCGCAGTCCCTGCCTCCCGAGCTCCTTCCTCTGATCCCTGAACTCCTTCTGTCAGGGCACTGCCTTCCCCCTTTCACCTCTAAATCCTTGCACTTAGGATCTCACAGACCAACCCCCTTTCTTGGCTGCCTCCTTCCTTTGGATTCTGCTCCGTCTTGCGCTTGACCCTCCTGCCAAGCCTTTACTCTCCTGTCTCTGCCACCCAGTCTCCTTCCCTTCACTCTTTAGGTAACTTTTTGCCAGCTGGGGGACCCAGACTCAAGGTCTTCGTGTTCTTCTCGCCTCAGGTGACAGCTTTGCTGTGAGCGCTGCTTGGGCTAGGAGAGGCATCGAGGAGTGGATCGGGAGGCAGCGCTGTCCAGGCAGCGTCTCAGGACCCCGACAGCTGCAATTGGCAGGCACTGTTGGTCGAGGCACCAGGGTATGGCCCCCACTCTGTTCCACCCTTTCACCCATTTCAGCCTTGGAGAGGTCTGTGTTCCGCCTCTCCAACTTTTAGCATCCTGCAGGCACATTGTCTAGGTCCAACAATCCCTTCTCAGCCAGTGTGTGCCTCACCGGCCCTAGCTGTGCCCCATGCTTTGGAGGACTCTTGTCGATCAAGTTGGCACCAATCTCCTGCCCAGTTGGGCGCAGAGGCTTGCTTGGGGAGGAAGTGCCAGAGAGGTGATACAGGTCCAGTGGGTGGGGAAGCTGTGCTTTGTTGTGTGTGTGTGTGTGTGTGAGGGGGTGGGGGGCCCTCCTCAGCTTTGCTTTTGTGGCCAGCTTTTCCACTGGGAGGGGTTAGGACTAGAGGGAGGAAGAACTGTCTGGGCAGAGGGCAGGGCTGCGCTGGCCCGGGATCTGTGGCCACCTCCAACTGTGTCTGTGGCATTCATCAGTGCCATCTGCCATCTGAGTGTAGAGTTTGGAGGCATTGAGACCTGGCTCTCCCCTCAGTGTGGCCCTCAGAGAGAGAGGGGGGTCCTCTGTATAGTGGCCTGGGTCCACCCTCTTCACTCAGGGGCTTCTTGAGGCTAGAGTTATTCTTCAGGAGCAAGTGGGATGGGGGAGTGAGTGAGTGGCCTGGGACTGGTGTTCACAGATGTCCTGTGAGCTCCAGAACTCTGCACGGGGCATTCAGATGGTCTGCGTGGAACTCTTGCAAGCGGAGGATCAAAGGATGAATCAACTTTTTGATGTGACATTTAATTTTTTTTTTTTTTTAACTTAGAAGGGGAACAGACCGAGCCTTAGGTCTGGTTAGTTCTTTGGTCTTGTTCTTTGGGTGAGGCTGGTGGAGTCTTCAGATGTGTGTGTGTGTGTGTGTGTGTGTGTGTGTTGGCACCTGGCAGCCCATTGCAGGGAGGTGTTGTGTGTGTCTGTTTCTTTCTCTCTCTCTCTCTCTCTCTCTCTCTGAGTGTGTTAAATGTCCTCTCTGGGATAAGCTCCTTCTCTCTACTACATGGCTCAGGCTTTCTCCTCCTTGGCCCTCCAGTTTGCTGGCTGGCTGGGATTGGATCTGCTACCCTAGTAGAAAGGTCAGAACTGTGCTGAGGGTGGGGTGGGGCACTGCATTTAGAGCCTTTTAACAGAACCACAAACTTCTTCCCCACCATTCCTAGTTTTTGATGTACTTATTTATTTAAGGACCAATGAAAACAATCCAATTTAGACATATGAACAGATGCATTTGCAGCTCAATACAGGTCAACAGAGAGGATTTCCATTAATCAAGTTTTTTTTTTTCCCCCAGCCTGTTTATTTTCATAAAGTATTCCTGTAGAATGACATTTATTTAGGCTCTGTCTCTCTTCTCTGTCTCTCTCTCTCCTCTCACTCTCTTTTTTTCCCTAAACTGCCAGGCAGCTTTTACTCCATGCTAGAGGGGAAACTTGAAATACAGCGAGGGCTTGCTTCAGTTGACTTTTATCTTCAAAGCCATAACAAATGTTGCCCGCATGTTTTTGGTGGGTCTCCTTGGCATCCAGGCTGGGAGGATGGGAGGGAGGGGGAAGAAGGAGAGGAAAACAAAAGTCTGTCGTTTTTAATTAAATAGTAGTGTTCCCAGCAAAAGGAATGCAAGCCAGTAAAAGTTGCCATTGGGGGAAATGAAGAAGGGGGAGGGGGCCCCTGCTTAAGCCTGTGGCTTTGCTGAAGTCACGGAATTTTGTTGCCTGGTTTCTTCCCCCAGCTGAGGACAGCATGGGATGGATGGTGCTTGCTCGCCTTCCTGCCTCACCCCCCTCTCTGAAAAGGAGGGGTCATTAATATTTGTTCAAAGTCCTTTTGAAGATGTGAGGCGTAGAGCCATCAGTGTGACATGTGTTGGATAGTTAGAGGGTGGGCCCAGCCATCAAAGATGTTGAGTGGGGGGAGGGAGGTCTCCGCTTCCTTGAGAGTCGATCTTAATAACAGACCTGGATGCCTGGGTTCCAACCTGTGGTGGCCACAGTAATGGGGTCATGCATCAACCCCACGAAAGAACCAGGCTGAGCCAAAGTATACGGGGCCCACACTGGCGGTGGCCTGTGAGCAAGTCAGGTGGTCTTTAGAGGGAAATATCTTTAATCTTTATAGGCATCTATCTTTTTTAATCAGAGAAAAATAACTAGGACATCAAACACACGATTTCATGGATGTTATCACTTAGGATGAATCAAAGTTGAATGAGGTAGGTGAGTTCAAAGTCAATACAGAGAAAAATACTGAGCTCAAGTGGCCATCACTGGGAATGTGGGGATGGATGCTGAAATGGTAGGGACACTGGAGGTGCTGTGCAGGCCAGTGGCGAGCACATGTCAGCCCTGTCATTTCCCAGAATCCCACTGGCATGGGAGGGGTGACTGGCAGGTCCTTCCATGATATCATCAGGATGTGAGTGGGTGTGGACTGGAGCAGTCTGCTAGCTTCCAGGGCTGGCAGCTTCCTGCAGTCAGTACCAGGCATACCTCAGGGAAGGCCTCTGTGTCCTCTTCTCTACCTGTCCTGTCACCACAGCGGCTGGGAGCACGTTACTGGTGTATCCACCTGCTGGCACTATTATTGCAGTAAGAACTGCTGTTACCTGAGTGCCTGTGTGTGCCAAGCACATTGCTTTTATCACTTCAATCTCCCCTCAACACTCTGGAGTTGCAGCCAGCTTATAGAGACTGAATTGTCCTCCCTTTCTAGAGGCTGTATGTATGAAGCCCAGCATTGCCTTTGTTCCCAGAGGACTCACAGACAGTTGCCATTGTGTGCACATGAGCTGGTTACGGGGTAGGAAGAAGCAGGAGAGGCCCTGCCTGCTCCGTCTGTCTGTGACAGGATCCAAGTTACATGCGTAGCCCTAGGGTGTGAAGGCCACACAGGCACTCAGCTCAGCCTGCCTTCCCCAACCCCCAATACAGAAGTGAAGGAGGTCAGGCTCTGCACAGTAGCTCACCACCTTGCGTAACTCACTTTAACTTTGTATATCTTGATTAGCACACCCGTAAAATGGGCACAGGGATATTCTCATCCACGGCAGAGCTGTAGTAGATAAATCTTGAAAAATAGTAGAATCTGGCCAGAGAGGGTGATCCAGTGATCTTTATGTGGGGATCCTGATGTCTGTGCTCTTCCCCCTGTACCCTTCCACCTGGCGGGACCCAGGCTGAGGGCTGGGCTTTTGCCTTTTCATGGATGCTTCATGAGGAGCATGGGAATGCAAGATCAGGAGAAAAGTGATGAATGGCAGGAGACATATCAGCACTGTGAACGAAGGACAGTAGACTGTGCCAAATACATGCCTGAGAAGCATGCACTGAGCAGAATTAGAGGGTAAAGCATAGTCATCTCTAAGAGATAGTAGAAACTCAGCAGCAGGTGGTAAGAGAAAGCACAGTGGAAGTGCTAGGTGAGCAGAGCTCGGTGATGTGGCTCTCTAGGTAGGCAGAGCAGCTGAGCGGACAGAGGCATGGTGGGGGGGGCAACTTGCCTGTGTCCGCACAGTGAACGTGGATACACATGCATAACGTGGATGCATGTAACCAGATTTAAAACAAACTCCTTTACTCCTTGTACCGTGATCCTTTTGTTCTTTTACAGCAAAACTGCTTACAGAAATAGGCTGGGGGGCTTGGAGGGCAGGCAAGTCCCCTTGTAGATCAAAGGCGGCTGCCAGGTACTTCGGTAATTTGATTAGGGAGCACCTAGCACATTTTGATATTTGGGGAAGATTAAGAAGGTGAAGGCATGCTGCATGGGGCTGGATGGGGCTCAATGATGAGATGGGGGGCTGGCCCGGCTGCTGCCTGAACCCTGGATTCCAGGGGAATTACCCTTGAATGATACCAGTTGGCACAATTAAAAGGCCCCATGTCTTCACCATATGGAAAGTGTTAAGCTTCCTTACGTGGTTTCAAAGCTATGTGTTGGGAGGTGGACTTGACATTTGAGGTAGAGCATAAATTAAATACTTGGTGTTTATGAATTAAAAGATGATTTGCTTTGAGGCTGGTGGGGGCTTCAGGGTGGAGGCGCTATGCCTTCACTCACAGGTATCTTTGAGTGGCATAAGGAGGGTCTCCTCGGCTGATGGCTCAGCTTCATAGCCCTGAGTGCTACCTGTATCTGGGAGCCAGCAAGGAGTGTCCTGGAAAGCCAGAGCCATGCCAGGTGCAAGAAAGAACTGCTGGTTGCTCCTGTCTGGCTCTTTCCAAGTGCATGTCATCACCTGCCGCTGTGGTACATCTGTGTGATAAGACTTCTTGGAGGCACTTTAACTAGTACCTTTCTCCCTTTGAAACTTCTTTAAGAAGGAGACCGGGTCGCCTTGAACCAGGCCATAAATGCTGTCTGTTCCCTAAAAGCCAGCAATGTCCATCTGCATTCCCAAGTGAGGCAGCATCTTCTACATGTGGTCAGGAGCAGAACTGCGGGCTGTTGCCTCCTTGCCTGGTGGGATGAGGTAGGATGGTGTGTACCTGTTTGTACCAGGAAGTTCTCCTCCCTCATCAGTCACTACCTGTCTCCTTGGACACTTAAAATAGTCAAAGTTGAACTGTCAGCAGCAAAAGAAGCCAGTGACCAAATGCAGTTTCTTTTCTGAGGTGTCTGTAGGGCACGTAACAGGCATTCACTGCGTATGAATGAAGTAAAGAAAATTTGGTCCCCATTCTTGCTGCCTCCTTCCTCCTAGCCAGTGTCAGGTTTTATCTTTCCCAAGTCCACTGCCCTTCATGGAATTGTAGAACCAAGCCTCTCTCATAGGTGCTTAATTAATTAATCACTATTAACAGTATATTGTTAATAATTCCCGTAGTATCCAGCACTAGGATGCAGTGGAAAGAGATGAGTCCTTGTCCTTGGGTCACTTCCAGGCTAATGAAGGAAGCAAAAGGCAGAAAGTTATCAGGCAGAGAGCTAGAAGACTGCCAGGATGTGTAGGGGAAAGGATGGCCTGCGCCCTGGGAAGGGCTTCCCTGTTGTCGCTGGAAGATGAGTCAGAGTGTGGTGGGAGGCTTTTGTGGTGGCAGAAGGGACTGTGGGTTGGTTAGGACTGGAAGCATCCCTGGAACTCAGTCTGGGAAAGCCCTGCAGGTGAGCAGCTCTTGGCATGCTTGAGCTACCTGTCCAGGGACCGGCGTGTGAGGCTGCCTGCCGATTCCTTGGAATTTACTGAGCTGTAGTTTGAGGATGGGATGTTGCCCAGCTGTCAAGTGGGCTAGTGGCCTCCGGAGCCAGGTTGTAGGTGGAAATCAGCTTGAGGTCAGAAGCTCAGGTGTATGGAGAGGGAACTGAGGGATGATACTGGCTGCTTGAAAGACAGAGAAGGCCATTGAGGGCTGGGGGAAGAGGCAGCTGACAGCAACCCCAGAGAGAGTGCACTCCTCCAGAAAGTATGGTGAGGTTGAGCTGAGGAAGGAGCTCCCTTGCCCAGACTTCCCAACTTAAAAAAAGTCCTATGCAAAGGGACCGTGCAGGGTCAGAGACAGAGCCATGTTGGGGGTCCATCACATTAATGAGTCAGGTGCCCTGGGCTGTGAATTCACACTCTGCTTAGCTGTACAAACTTCCGGAACTTTTTGGCTACTTGTTGGATGCAGGCACTTCCTGCGGCTGCCTCCAGGCTTCCCTCTCTTGCTGGTTCCCAGGTTTCTTTTAGAGCTCTTGTCTCTCACAGACATTCTCCTCTTGCTTTCCTCCCCTTGCCCTTTCTTTTCCTAGCCCTCTCTTCCTGAGACAGGAAAGAATCTAGTTCCTCACAACCTGAATATCTGCCCTCCTGTCAGAGGGGAGTGAGGCAGGAGCCCAGAACACCCTGGATGGAAGGCCAGAGAAAGCTGAAGGCCTCACTTGTTGGATCTGGAGGCCGAGCTTTGATGTCACCCTGCTCCGTTTATCCTGGGAAGCTGCCTGCCTCCTTGTGGCCTCGGCCTCTCTGCATGGACAGGGGCAAGCTCTCAGGCTGGAGTAGAGGAGAGGCATGCCTGCTCCTTGAAGGATAGCCCTCTATAAAGGGTAGCCCGAGAGTCCGGCCAGGCCGCGCCCTGCCAAGCCTAGGTGGGTGGGGAGCCTTTTCTAAACACGTACTTCCAGAGGCATAAGTAATTCTTTGATAGATGCCTGGGCAAGCTGAGAGGGATGTTTATCCATGTGGGCACCAGCCACAGGGCTCAGAAGGAAAGCCGTAGGCCCCTCTGTTGAAGTCATCCTTAGCTTCAGCAGGGCATGCAGGAACCCTGGGCAGCCAGTGTGGCTCTGTCCAAAGGGGCCTGCGCAGGACCATGTTTGCTTAGCAGCACCGAGGAATTAGTTTGGGCGTCACTGCTCTGGCTTGCCGAGGCACACTGGCTATGGCACGTGGCCCTGTGTGTGGCTGATGGCTATCGGAGGGCCCCAGGGTAGAGTGGGCTTCGCTGTAGCTCGTGACGTCAACTAAAGGCCTTTTCTCTCCTCTGAACTTTGGCCTCTCCAGCTGAGAAGCGGGATGACATCATTCTAATTTAATATGTGTAGACTGCCTTCTGTCCCACTCTGGCTGTGTCTGCAGTAGATGTGGAATGCACATCTGCTCTGCCCACTGACCATACTCTGACAGCCTGGTAAGAGACAAATGTTTTAAAATGCAAATAATAAAATGTGAGTCGGACAGATGCTTGAGGAAGGTGTCTTGAGGCTGAGAGCTTGTCTGGGTGATTGCCCGTTCTACACGTTAGTTCTTTCTGCTTAGGCTGCCGTGGAAACTGAGGAACAGATTGTCCTTGCCTCAGAACTTCGTGAGAGTGTTCCCTAAGTTCTGTTTAATAACAATGAGGTGTGTCATGTGTGCTATTTGTTTAGCTACAACAACTTGCTTTGACTCCTGGCTTTCTAAGATTTATTAAATTAGGGAATAATCAGTCAGTTTCGTCAAATGCTGTTGGGGTGTTGGTGGGCTGGGTCATTCTGCTGGAGTGGTATATGATTTGGGCTTCTGGTGTGTCTCTGTGATAGCATCTTGCCGTGTAAGCCAGACTGGAAATCACCATCCTCCAGCCTCAGCTTCTTGATTGCTGAGCTTACAGTGAACTCCACCATAACCCGGCTGGTGTATTGTTTGCTTAGTAATCCACGTTGCTAAATTCCCTAGTGTTCAACTTCTTTGTACTCCTGAAGGAAGTCCATTTACTGCGACACATTATGGAGTCAACTGTCCATATCTGGGCCCCGCATCAATGAACTCAACCAACTGAAAACTAAAAATACTTGAAAACAATGCATCTAGGTTGCTCAGACTCTTTTTTCCCCCTTGTCATCATTCTCTAAACAAGACACCCTGATGACTATATAGCATTTTATTATATTAGGTCTGTTGTTTTTCGATTGGTGTGATAAGATGCCATGACAACGTGTAATTTGGGCATATGGTTTCAGAGGGTTAGAGTCCATGATGGCAGAGCAAGGGCATGACAGCAGGAAGAGCTGAGAGCCCACATCTTGATGCACAAGTAGGAGGCAGAGAGAGCTGACTCAAAATGGCACGAGTGTTTTTGAAATCTCAAAGCCTGGCGCCAGTGACATACCTTCTCCAATAGGCCCACACCTCCTGACCCTTCCCAAAGAGCTCCACCAACTGGGGACCAAGCTTTCAAACATAGGAGCCCATGGGAGTGGGGGTGTGGGGGGTGGGGGTGACATTCTCATTCAAACTACTACATTAGGTACTACAAGCATTGTGGAGTTGATGTGAGGATACAGGAGAGTGTGCAGAGGTTATATACATGTATGGTCCCTTGTTATATAAGGGACTTGAGCACTGTTAATTTTGGTATTCACGGGTGAGAATAAGGGGATGCTCTATACTGGCCTCTATAGATAGATACCAAGGGATAAAACTATTAAAATGCAAATTCAAATGCAGCTGTACGTGCTGTGCAGATCCTGTGCTGTGGATTTTTACACATGCAGTGGCATTTTCTCTGCAGATGCTGTACTCTGGGTCTGTGCGCAGGTGTTTCTAAGATAGATTGGCTCACACTTGGAAGGTAGCTGTTGAGCACTGAAGACAGTATTGAAGGGTTAGGGGACACCCTGGGGGGCTCTGAGTCTAGAACAGGACCTGCTGGGGTCAGAGGTACCTGTCCTCAGAGGAAGCTTGGATTGAGCTAAACACCAGAGGTGTGTGGGCGGGGAAGGAGCCGAGAGGGGATGTCTAGGTGGTTCCGAGAGGGGATGTCTAGGTGGTTGCATGTTTGGTAAGTGTCAGGTGGGAAGCCACAGAGCATAGGACAATTTGTTGGAGATACGGATGGTGGTCGTGACTGGCCTGCTCACCCTCTGTGTATACTAAATGGGCCTCACACAGAGATCTGCCTGCCACTGCCTGCTGAGTGCTGGGATTTAAAGCATGAGCCACCATACCCAGCCCCTGGCTACCTTCTCATTGTGTTATGGGCTCAGGTCCTCGTCCACAGGGGAAACTCGAGGTAGCCTTGTGTGAGGTCAGTGTGATGAAAGGAGCGTGTGATCTGTTCTGTGGAGGAGAACGAAGGTGGGATGGGCTCTCCATTGTAAAGATACTTCGGAGGATGGAGAGGAATCAAGTGACAGAACGTTTCATGGGCTCTATGAGGATCTACAAGTCTGCATTGGGGCGGGCACAGCACTTGGTTCTCTGGGGGCCATGCAGGGGACCCCTGAGAAAGCTGCAGGCAGGCAAGGGGTTGGAAGAAATAGCATAGGATGCCAGGTGAGCAGGGGCTGTGGAGGCCCATGATCTGGGGTCTAATTCTGCCTGCGAGCCTTGTCACTGAGATTTCTGGTACTAAGCCAGGCCTCTGTAATGAGGTCTTCTCTTAAATGAGAAGACCGCTGAGGTCTCAGAGTAGTGAGCAAGGATGGAAGACACCTGCTGGGTGTTGAAACAGCGGGGTCTGGTCCCAGCTGCTGCTGCGCACAGGTGATGCTGGCTGGGAGAGGTGGTAGGCATGGTGCTTAACTGAGGTCAGAACCATCTTTTGGGGTGGCAAAGGGTAGGAAGAACTATTTCGCTTTTTCTCTACCTTCCAGGTCCTTCTCTTGGCTGAATTCAGAGGCCAGCAGGCAAGGGAGCCCTAGGGAACTGGGTTTGGCTTCCCTAGGATACCATAGGGCAGGTAGGGAGCAGGTAGGGATCAGGTGAGCATGCTGTGGCAGTAGACTAAGGCCTCAGTTTCCACAACTGGAAACTGGGGTGGTAGTACTGTTTGCTTCCTAGCCTGGTTAGGAAGAATCCCTTGTATATGGGGCTCTTTAAGTTGTAACTCACGACAAGGGTAGGACTGGAGTGCCATTGGTAGAGGGAGCACCTGAGGGGGGCTTTGTGGGATGCTGATACTGAGCTCAGGGACCCACAGAGCCAGAGAAGTCACATTCCAGCAGGCTGGGTGGAAGGCATCTGAGATTGAACACATACCTTGCCTCAAGAGGGCAGTGCCACTTCGGCACAGCCAACACTTAGCCTTTGGGGAACGTGGTCCTGATGTTGTCATCTGGTGGTTTAGGGAATCCAGATACCTGGATTTTTATGCAGAACTTTCTGGATTTAAAACATTGTGGGCATGATGCCACACATCTGTGATCTCAAAACTCAGGAAACTGAGACAGGAGGATTACAAGCTTGAGATCAGCTTGGGTTATGTATGACAGCCTATTTCCAAAAAAACAAGTCAACTAAAGAAAGTTTTAGGGAGCATGTCCTATGGATGAACAGGCAGCTGGATTTGGCCTGTGTACTGTGCTTGTGATTGCTTCTAACTCAGTCCTGTGGGTACAGGGGTACTTACATCCCTGGTGAGATCATCTCAGATCCTCCATCTCCACTCCATGGAATGTGTAAAGGAACTGTTCCTACCATATGAAGTTCTCTGAGGGTGAAGTAAGTTCATGACAGCAAGTTGGAAAATGGAGCAGATACCCCTCCTCTCAAAGCTTTCTGGTGTGTTCGCTAATAATCAGACAGATGCATGCTAAGAGCGTGGGCATGTGAGTGTGCTGCGAAGCAGGGCGTGAAGGAGAGTGAGCGGCTGAAGCTTCAGGTTACGGAGTGTTGCTGAAGCCACTGAGCCCCAAGGAACAAGTAGGAGATGACCAGGTGATGAAGGGCTTGGAGCAAGCCTTCCAGGCCCAGGGTGGGAGATAAAGGCTCAGAGGCCACACGAATGGCACGAAGTCCTTAGCCTTCTTCTGGAGTCTGACTCTGGTCTCACAGATGTCAGGTCAGGAGTCTGAAACCAGCAGAGAGGTGGGCCGTGTGTGCTGGAGTGGGTGGTGATGATGAGTGTCACATCCCATGGGGGAGATCAGGTATCTACTGCAAACCTTCCTGATTTCCACGGCTGCCCTTTCTGGCCACATGGAGGAGCAGGGGAAGAATCTCACTGCAAAGCCTTGAGTACTTCAAATCTCATGTCTGAATAGCGACAGTTCCTCTTCACCTGGTGCACTTGGTAGGCTGAGGCAGAAGGATCGAGAGTTCAGAGCTGGCCTGGGCAAGATCAAATGAGGAGAGCGGCAGATGCTGGGTGTAGATGACCCAATGGGTGGCCCTATGGGACTATGACTGGCATTAAGCCCTCAGTTGTTGGATGTGTCTCCTTTTTCCTGCTACTTTGGTGGTGGCTGATTAGACTTCCGTGAGGACTTGGACTTCCGCTGACAGGTTTACTACCTGGCTACTCTTAAAGGGCTGCCGGTCTCCGGGCTGGAGGGATGAAGGCAACGTTAAAAGAATAACCAAGCAGTGTGGTTCAGTCTGATGTTTGTTTGTCTTGTGATTAGAGTGTCCTAGGTTATACGTGCAGGAGCAGAGGGCTGTCCAGCTACTAAGCCCTAATAAGGTACAATTGGTCTGAGCGACATGCACATTTCACTGATTGGCATGCAAATTTAAAGAGCCCTTAGGAGCTATTGGCTCCTGCCTTCATAGCCCAGTTCCTGTCTGAGGGGAAGACCCGGGCTGTAGTGCACCTGGCAAAACCTCACCTTGCAGGTCTCTCTCTTTCTCTCCTAACCACCCCCCACCTTTCTCTTTCTCTGTGTGTAAAGTATATTTGCAGCAAGAAGTAGTGGAAAGAATGTTCTCTACACCTTTGGAAGGAAGCCCTGGTCCACTCTTCCCTGCAATCCATCAGAGGCATTAGAGCCACGTCTGTTGTAGCAGGAGAAGCACCCCTGTTGGCCACTGGAAGTGACACTCTTGATTTTCAGTGATCCTAGGCTTCTTTCTAGAAGAGTAGAAGGGAGCACTTGTGCCCTGAATTACAAATAGTTAAACTCTGGGGCTCCTGCATGCTACTTCTTGTGCAGCTTTGCCATGAGGCTTCTTCCAAGTATGGCCAGGGGTAGGCATCCGACATAGACCATGTTGTGGGGATCTGGAAGACAAACCCCTGACTGGGCTGGGGCAGTGGCCCCTGACTGGATCAACATTTACCCAAGGTTAACCAGAGGCTTTCTGTCCCCAAGGCGTTGCTCACAGTGATACGTTATTGGCAGGATTATTTGCACGAGGAAACAGATTGTACTTCAGATCCAACATGACAGTTTTTGGCAGGCTGGGCACTGCTTGTCAGGTGGTGGATGCTCAGAGAATATCTGAGGCTTGGAGGATCCCAATAGCCCAGAGAGGTCATAGATGTCCAGGGACCTGGGATTCAGCCTCTGTGCCATCAGTCCCAGTTTCTGTCCTGGGGCTTTGCAGAGGGCTCTGGCTTGCTTCTCCCTTGCCCTGTGAGCAGGACCTCGGGTTCCAGGAACCCGGTCCTTTGTTTCCCGCTAAGTCCCTTGGGTGTGTACATAAGAGAAGTCACCCATGGGAAGGCGACACATGCTGGTGAGTGGGTAGAGTCAAGAGTTGTGTGTTCCTAGTTCCCTGGGCAGAAGAGTCACCAAAGAGATGGCTGGCGGCTGGGGACGGAACTACCAGGTAAAGTCGCAGAGCTTTGGGGGAGAAGTGCGGCTGGCCATTGGGTTTCGGGAAAGCCTGCGTGGTTTGCCATTTCCTCCACGAAGCCCACAGAAGCATCTTTTCCTTCTTAGCTCCCAGCCTCTGCTTAGGGACATCAGGGGATTCCTGCCATCCTCGGTACTGGTAGCGCCCCCCTGGAGCCCGTGTGTCCTCTTCCTTGGATGTGTGCTCTTCATCCTTGCTGGAGTGTCAGTGTAGCCAAAGCCAGGTCAGAGACTCTGCTTTGATCTGCATGGGCTGTAAAAGGCTAGCGGGAGAGTGCTTGCCTAGCAGGTGCTAGTCCTGGAGTTGACTCCCAGCACTGCAGACAACACACCCAAGCAACAGACGATTTTAATTGCGACAATGTGCGTTTAAAGTGTTTTGAGTCAGACGTGGTAGCACATGCCTTTAATCCCAGCACTCGAAGGGACAGGGCAGGTGGCTCTGTGGATTGGAAGCTGGTGTGGTCTGCATAGCAGGTTCCAGGCCGGCCACGGCTACATAGTGAGACCTTGTCTAAACAAACAAATAAGCGAACAAGTCAAAAACAAAATAATAATAAAACGCTTTTGATCATTCTCCTCATTACCCTCTCTTGTCACCCCCTTCCATAACCGTCTCCCCTTGGCACCCCCTTTGTGACATTCAACCTTGCATGAATGTACCAATTCAAAGGGACACAGCGCTGTGGGCACAGCTTCAGGCTGGGGTTTGCATTCTTTCTCCTGTGTAGTGGGGGCAACCCCACATCTTGTTTCCAGGATTCAGTGAGAAAATGTCTTCAGCCACGTAAGGCCAGCGCTGGTAGCCACAGGAATTGCTAGTGTGTGTTGGAAGATTTCCAATAAGCCCACCTTTATCTCTTTGGGCCTCAAGCAGTACTCAGAGGACACTGACTACCGTGTGGTGGGTGCAGAAGCTAAGAGGGACTTGCCATCTGGGCTCATTTTCCTCCAGAGTGAGTCTTCCACATCGACAGATGGGAAGACTATGGTCTGTACAAGCTCTGTGCCTTCCCTAGCCTCTTGGAGTGAGTTAGGTTAAGCCTTTTGCACTGACCGAAGAACGCCTAACTTATTTTGTAAGATTCATTGTCTTCTGAACCAAGGCCAGGCCACAGAGGGCGACTCACCTGTGTATCGCGGCCACCCCAGAGCTTCTCTGCTCTCCAGAATCCTTCTAGGCCCCTGAGCCCAGCCATGGCTCTGCTGCCCACTTGGCTGCCCCCCTGTGCTGGGGTGGTGGGTATTGTTCCAGCAGAAATGCGAACTGGTGTTTTGCTTCGCGTGTATTAAGACACAAAGTCCCTGTGGTTAACAGCAAATTAATCACTGTGCCCAGGAGGACTGCCTGGGGTAGACATGACTTCATGAGCTTGTCATAACGTCTGCCTTGGCCGTATTTCACTCTCCAAGGTTTTTGACTTTTAGAAAAGGAGCCGCAGATAGAGTTACCAAGTTTTACAGAAATATTTTTACTGGGCAGAAGATTGCTTTATGGTGAGAGCCAGTTATTTCAGGAGACAAGCAAAGAGCCCTTTATTCTCACGTTCCGTGGGAGGAAAATATTATGTTGGAAAGCTTGCTTCTTGGATGGGCCACTGGGGAGACTAGGCTGCATTTCTAGAGTGGGAGCGGGTGCCAGGAGATGGCATGGGTTGTGTAGGTGGGAGTGAACAAGCACCCATGTTCTCCTCTCCCTTCTTGGGGGGATTTAGGGCTATGCAATGTAAGGGTGTTGGCAGAGCTAGAAGATAGAGCCAGAAGCTGGGGGAGGGTCCACCAGCAGGGAGGCCCCAGCTGAGATCTGGAGGCCTGGATGAGAGCTGGTGGGCCTTTACTGGCCAGTGGTCTCCGGCTTATCTGTCTTCTGAAGACAGCAGCAGTACCTGCCTCCTGTGTCCTCAGGACTGAGTGAAGTCACTCTGTGGGTCTTTCTCCTTTAGTCCACCCACGATGTTGAGGGTGATGGTTGGGGAGGGCTGACTTCCTCCATCTCCGCTCCTGAGTCAGCTCACCCCTCCTCTTTCCATTGCCGAGGCCCAGGCAATGGGAGACTTGAACTCTGGGCTAGCCACCCTCGGGATTTGGAGGTTCACAGGCCTCATTCTGTTGCTCAAGCTACAGTTGGTGTCCTAGTTCCCAGAAAGGGCCCTTCTCTTGCAGAAATTTGGGAGGGGATCGGCCTGCATGCACTTGGGATGTCTTTGAGCCCTGTGCATGAGGACTGCTCGCTCCCCTTCAGATGCGGAAGAAGGGTGCCTGCCAAAAGTTTTGTTTGTGTCTGGAGCGGTCTTGTGCCTGATAAGGACATAGCATCTTTGCTCCCTCCTTGCTCTGGACCATAATCCCTTTTAAGTTGGGCGGTGGGGAGGGTTGATTTATTTCCTTCTCCTCCCCACTGCCTTCTCGTTATTTAGAATGTGAGGGAGAGTTTATCTGGTTTTCCGGGAGATCTGTCTCTTCAGCCCTGGAATAGCATCCAAGTTTACAGAATGGAGTCAGTGCCCAGAACCTTCTGGTAAATATTTTGGGAAGTTGGATTCAGCTGGCATTAGGGCCCAGGAGTGGGCAGTGGGTGCTGTTTAGCACCAGGTGGTTGAATTTGGACCCTTCCCATGCAGAGCCTGTGCATAGGCTGGGTGCCGAGGCGTCTTGTCTGAGCAGCAGCATTTCTGCCTCTTTCCAGCTCCAAGTGTTCTGTGCTTACCACGGGCAGGCCTGGTCCTGTGTTTCCTCACTCCCTGTCTTATCCTGGGGACCTGCTTCCTTCCTCCCCAGGCCACTGGCATGACATGTTCCTCCCCAACTCTGGGAGTTTTCCCTCAGCTGCCCTCCTCTCATCAGACACATTGCTGATGTGTTCTTGGTTTGACCAAGTCAGAGGAGTGTGGGTGAGATACATGCTCCTCCTCCCAGTCCTCAGTTTCCCCATCAGTAAGATGAAATAGTCATAAGAACTCATCTCCTAATGATTGAGGACTCAAAAAGAAAAGGAGAGTGAGGAACCTCAGGGCCTGGCGATCAGTAGCTTTTAGTAAATATCTCCTTCCTGTGGCGTTGGTCCCGTCGCAATGGTCCCGTAGTGTCTCCTCAAGTTCCTTACACAAAATGACAAGATGTGCATGTAACTTAGGCACACCCTCCTGTTCTTTAGCCGGCCCTGATGATTTGTAATACCCGAGACAAAGGAAATGCCTGAAGCAGTTGTCACACTGTGTTTAGGGAATAATGATAACAGTGCGTGCATGCTCTCCCAGAAGCAGCGTCCCCTGTGTCTTCCGGGCTTGGTCTCTGGCTGCACTGCAGTGCATCTCTTCCCTGCAGAGGACACTGTGTATAGCAGAGGTGTCCTGCTTTCTTGCATCTCCCAAGAACTGTTCCTCATGTTGTCTTGCCCACAGGGTTGCCAAGGACCAGAGTGGAACCTGCTGCTTGGGCCGATGGAGACTCTACCAAGGGTTCTTGGGTAGCAAAGGTCCCTTAGAGCTTGACTGTAGAGAAGTCTGGGGAAGATACATAGCCTAGCTTCAGCACAGTGGCTGGAGCCTGTGGGCCCTGCCTGCAATGAGGGCCTCCCCTGTCTCCTAGGGGCTGGTGGGTATGGAAATATGGCTGGCATGGGGTGCAGAGGCACAGAGTGTCTCAAAGTCTTTGTGTGGGAAAGCAAAGATGAGAGTTCCCAGTAACAATTTTAAATGATTTATTTTTTTGTGATTTTATTTTTTAAAATGATTTACTATTTTTAACGTGTGTGTGCTCAAATGAAGGCAGGTGCTTCCTGAAACCAGTGGCTTCCGTAGGTGCTGGGAACTGAACTGAGGTCCTCTGCAAGAGTTGTATGTGCCCTTAACTATGGAGCCATCTAGCCCCTCCCCTGCAGTAACATTTAAAAAAAATGACTTTTATATATAGTGACGTTTTTGAAATGTAAATATTTGGATACACTGGCTTTAATAGCATCAGGATTAATTTAAATTTTAAAGCTGCAGCTTCTAGGAATTTGAATTTATATCCCTTGTGTTCTCTTCCTGTTGGACAGCACTACTCTCTAGTCTATATTATTCTCGAAGAGGCTAGCTACTGTCCCCAAAGCCGTGAAGGTTCTCTAGACTTCAAAGATCTTACGTTCTTATACTGTAAGGCCCAGCTGCAGATGCCATCAGTGAATGAGTGTGAACGAGGAGTGCAGCTTCGACAACCAGGCCTGAGGCTGATGTCACCGTGACCCCTCACTGGCTGGGTGACTCTGGGTGACTGCCCTCGTCTCCATCCCACCGTCCTTATCTGCAAACTGGAGTGAGCATAGGGCTCTGGCGTAGAGAGCTGAGAGACCCTCAGGAAGCCGGCCAGTCCAGGCAGCTGCGTTACTCAAAATGTACACTGACAGGTACGAAGGAAGGACTGTGCTTCCAGAGCGGACATACCTGTTAGCGTCTGTGTTCTCGGGTGGGAAATGGGTTGCTGGGAGCATTGGTGGGAAGGTTCTGCACGTTGCTGGATGTTTCTGGAGATTTCCACACACGGCTCAAACAGAACCTCCTGGCTGTGTTCTGTCCTGCTCTCTGGGCCAGACTATGCTGGAAGTTCTCCTTAGAGCCACCTTCAGTGGGAGCGCTGTGCTAGGGGAAGGGAGGGGACCGCTAACTGTTCTGCCCAAAAGTTGTATTAAAGGGCCCCGTCAAGGCTCTGAGAACAGGTAGCGACTTGGGCACTGTCTTGGAGACTCGGGGGCAGCCTCACAGAATCCAGTGGCCATATATTGTTATCACCTGGGGGAGGCTGAGGCTGTGTCTCCTGTGACACATGATCTGGAGATAGTCAGTCTCAGCACATCCGGGAGGAGCACGACCTGCTGTCCACAGCCTGGCGGAAGCAGGGCACACGCGTGTGTCAGGCGCCCTTCGCGTTGCTCATACGAGTGCGTCCAACCTGACCTAGGTAGCCCTCTCTGTGTGTCTGAGAGGCCTCTCTGGGTTCAGACCTGGCACTACTCCTGGCTGAGCAACCAACAGATGGCCACCTTTGTCCACGGCTCACACTGTCCGCAGCCTAGTGTCAGCCACCAGCCTATGGCCCCTGGAGGGCTCTTCTGTCCCCATCTGCATTCCAGCCGACCACATTACAGCACAGAAAGGCAGCACCTCCTGCTCTCATTTGGATCTCTCTGGTGACTTCTGTGACTTTCAGGTGAAGAGATAGGAAGGTGCTGCTCTCCTGCCCCTCCCCCAAGGCCTGCTCCTCAACTCTCTGCCCCAGCCATTCTGGTCCCACCTCTGGGCCTTTGCACATGCTCTCATCTGCCTGAGATGCTTTCCGACTCACTTTTTCTGGCTCTCTCCTGCTCACCCTTTGGGCTTTGGCCAGAGCAGCCTGAGAGACAGTGTCCCTCCTCACTGGATCCTTATCACAGTGCTCCTCCGCTTCTGTGTGGTTGTCCCCACTGACCACTAGAGACTTCTTCATGCAACAGCTGAGTTACAGCTCACCCGGAGGGCTGTCTACTCTGATGCTGACAGGTTATTGCCACAAGGGTCCGGGAGATTGCTGGGCATGTCTGAGGAATGAATTTGCTTTGCTGTGTGTCTTAGATAAGCGTGGTCCCCTCTCTGTGTTCCTGACTGCGAAATGTGGTGGTAATAGATTTTGGAATCCCTGGGTCTGGCTGTCAGCTGAATGCGGAATTGTTTGCCACCACCCATCCTTTGTGCTCTAGCTGTATAGGGGGTGGATGCCAAGGATCAGTTGGATGACCCAGGGAAATGGAGAAATTTGAAGGGCACCAATGAGCCCACCCTCGAAAAAGCCCATGGCTCTTCACTGGCATGGATATGTTAGAACCAGGCTTTGCTACTGGAGGAGAAATGGGAAGGATGCTGACCTGCCCACACAGAGAGAACAGAGAGAGGACTCTGCATTTGCATATAATTAAATTCAGAATTTGCTGCTTAATAATAATGCAAGCCTAGGCAGCTTTACTGACTCTCTTGGGGTCTCGGTTTTCCCCTCTGTGAAATGGGGCTGTCAGTGGACCTCCTCCCCTTGGGTATGTAAGGTTACTCAGATGGTCATGTAAACCCCAGGTGCTCAGTAAAGCTGTCTTTATGACCACACATTATTTCCTTCTGTGCTGCACTGGCCCCTGCTCTTTGGCACACTTGATCCCTGACCTCCAGGTCTCCCTCTGGTCATCAGGTAACTCATTAGAGACCCAAGGTAGAGAATGGAGCCTCCTTGTGCTAAAGTTGTCTTGTGGGTAAGTGATGTTACTTTCAAAGGAGAAAGATTTATTAAGATAAGAACTTTTAAAATAGTATATATGTGTGTGTGCACATGTGTGCATGTATGTGTGTATTTTCTATGTGTGTGTGTGTGCCATAGTGCACATGTGGAGGTCAAAGGACAACCTTTGGGAATTGGTTCCTCCCCTCCCCCTGCTGTGGGATGTGGGGATTTGAACTCAGGTTGTCAGGTTTGGGCAGCAAGTACCTTTACCCTCTAAACCCTCATTTGCTCAGAAAGATCGATTTTGATCTGTGGCTTTATTCTGTGCTTTTTAGGGTCACACCAGAACTCTGCTGGTCTCTGCCCCTGAGCCCTCTCTACCGCTCCACATGGACCCAGGCAGGGGTAGGGCCCACCCAAAGGGGCTTTACATATGGGCAGTAGCCTGGGCATTCATGGTGGAGCTCAGTCCATGTAGTTGAGTTTGTGGAGGAGGCTGTTCTCATCAGCACAGACCAGGAGGAGGGGATAGCCAGGAACCAGGGTGGATATAGTCTTCAAAAGCCTGTCCCAGTGACCTACTTTCCCGTTCAGGCTCCACCCCTAAAGATTTCACAGCCTCCTCAAAAGTGCCACTGGCTGAGGAACAAGTATTTGAAACATAACCCTGTAGGGGAACTCTTCAGATTCAAGTCATGACACCCCTCCAGGGACGGTGGGGTAGGGGTTCTGGCTCTCCTATCCTTTGCTGCTCTGTGGGGGTTTACAAGAAAGGGGGACCACTCAAAGGAGCAGCAGGGCACTGTTGCTACCAGGCGGGGGATAGGCTGAATGGGTGAGAACAATGGTTGCACATGCCATATGTCTGGAGAGGGGCCGGGAGATGACCTTAAACACACAGACACAGTTGCACACACACATGTATAAAGCGTGCATATATGGCTGGGGATTGGCTTGGTTGGTAATATGTTTGCTAAGCAAGCGTGAAGACCTGAATTTGGATTCGCAGCACCCATGCAAAACAACATGAGGCGTAGGCCTATGCCTAAGCTCTGGAGAGGGAGAGAACATCTCCCAGGAGCCAAGAGTTGCTGAATTGTCTTATAAATAAAGTGGGAAGCAAGAGAGGAAGACACTGACCTCAGGCGTACACATGCAACGTGTACCGTCTCCCCAACAAGCGTACATACACATGCCATGCAAACAAACATCACGCATGTACACACACACCGAGACGTGTTGTATCTTTCCACATCCTTCTGAGGTGGGCATTCTCCCATTTTGCAGACAACAAGAACTCCAGAGGTTCTTAAGCAGCAGAGTGCCTTCTTCCTGGTCACGGGAGGAGTCAGCGGTGGCCCCTGATCGGGTGGGGACTCTGGGCTGCCTGAGCCCATTTTATCCCACTACTGCTTCTTTGGGGGGGGGTGTCTCAGTTTCCTTAGCTAGCAAATGGGTAGACTTGCCCAGCCTAGGCGAATGGAGGGGGAAGATAGGAAAGCGGTGTGAGTCACCCACAAGTCACAGCCGAGGCTGGAGTGTACTGGGCGCTGGTTTAGGTTGGTTGACTTCTCTGGGCCTCGCTGGCTGGGCACACACAGCCTCTTTCCCCAGAGACTAAATTTAGGATTCCCTGGTGTCTGGCAGGCCTTGTCTTGTTTTTAGAAAGGCTCCATTTTGTTCCTGCTGCTGGTGGTGGTGGCCACAGCTCAGTGATAGCCCAGCCGGCTCTCTGCTCCCCAGAGCTGGCCTCCGTTGATCTTGTCAGAGCTAATTAGCAGCTGGCCTTGCAGGCCTGGCCTTCTGTGGACAGGAGGAGCTACGAGAGGTGTGCCAGGAGCCCCCCACACCCTGCCTCACTGCTCCTCAGGCAGAGGCCCTTGGAGGGAGGCGCTCGGGTTTTCTTTGGCACTTAGTGAGCAAATGGCTCCGTCTCCCTTTTCTTCTGAGCCCTGTAAAAATAAAAAGTTAAAAGACCTAAAGTTTGAACAGTAAAACCAAATACATGAAACCAAGCTGTTTCCATGTGGGAGCCACGGACTGCGAACACCCAAGTTTGAAACTTCCTCTCCTCGGGATTTATAGAGGCCTCCGAAACTTTTCCCTTTTTCCTTTAAACATCAGATGGGCTCAGGGTGCGCTTGAAAAGCATAACCTGGCGCTTCTCACAGCTTGATTTAATGCAGCTGGGTACTGTAAGGACTTCTGAGGGCCGCGCTTCAGAGGCCTGCAAAGCTGTTTCACCACTCAGTAAGTGGGGTGTGTGTGTGTGTGTGTGTGTGTGTGTGTGTGTGTGTGTGTTCCTTAGCCAAGAAGTATAGTCTGAGATTTATTAGACTCTCCACTGCCTCCCTGCTAGTAACCCAGATTCAGGCTCTACAGCTTCGGGCTGAGGAGAGGAAGGGTCTTCCTGAAGGAGACCTGTCCACACCAAAATCTTCATGTGCTTATGGGCTAGTATCAGTTGTCCCACAGAGTGGCCAGGTCTGCTGCGGTCCTAGTGGGGAAGAAGGCAGGAAGGGAGGTGCCACCACCTAGGGAGTTGGTTCTGGACTTCTGGGCCTGGGCTCCTGGAAGATGGTGCTGGAGGAAGGTTTGCAGGTGGGGTGGGGATGGTATCCCTGGAAGTTGATGGGATCCTCTTCTTCCTATCTTTGCTATATTCAGGTCTTACATATCATGGGGCTTCTTCGTGGGCCATGGGTCACAGTGTGGCCTTTTGGGAATTTAGAGACTTGATGTTGGGAGGTAGGTACTGTTTTTCCTTGTGGACCTAGCTGCGAGCTGTGGAGGTGGCAGCTAGTGACATGCGTGCATGCTTTGAGGCTCTGACTGCACAAAGTAATTTAATTGTGTCTGTAGTGTGGTAAAGGTATGGGTCTAGCTTGTGAGGACCTGTATTCTATCCCCAGTACAAAAAGAGTGAATTTAATTCATTGCCCAAATTTAAAAAATGGAGAGAAGCCAGCAGGGTTAGGTTTTGGCTTGGGCATCAATGTTTGCGCTCACAGTAGCAGGATCTCAGGGAGCGCCTGGGCGGTTGGCTAGTGTTCTCTGTCACGCCTGGATGGGGTACCCTCAGTCTGGTTGGCAGTGGGGAAGGGTATTCTCCAGTATCCTACAATGCCAAGGATTCTGTAACAGAATGCTTTGGTACCTAACTTCAGTAGGGCCAAGGTTGAGAAGCCTTCTCTGGGATGTGTGTGACCGTCATGTGGCCTCAGATCCTATCATGTCCATCCCCTGGGCTTCAGATGTTGAATTCCTGCAGTTGGTTGCTAGCCTCTTGGCCTTTAGCTACCTTTTATTAAAAACTGGGATTATAACTCATTTGGCCTCACTCGCCCCAGGATCCTTCTACCCTTACCTTGAACAAGTTGGAAACTGGCAGATGTGTGTATTGCATAGGTGAGCCCAGAGCAGTTTGGAGAAGCCGTGCTCCTCGTGGCCAAGTTCAGTGACATGGAGGCATTTGGTCACTTCTCTAGATTACAAAGGAGATGAAAGGCCCCGGTCATGAAAATCACTGGTTTAAACATTGATTGAGGACCAGTGGGAGTGGAGATCCTTTGGCAAATTGCCGAGATCTCATGACAGGTCAGGAGTAGAGTGGCCCTGTCCTAACATTTCAGGACTGGATTTGGGGTGTGAGCCCCAGTATATTCAAGAGACTCCCACATTGGCCCACTTATAAGGAGCTGAATGGTGCATTACCACCTGCAGAAAGCTTAGGAAGTTTTAAGTTTTTGATACAATATCGCTAGGTTTTGATACACTGTTGTTGTATACAATTTTGATACACTATTGATACAGCGTAATAGATCTCCTGGACTATCCTGGCCCCGCCTCTGGCAGCTGCCATTCTCTTTCCAGCTTCTGTGGCTTGGTCTCTTGGGTCTCTCTTCGGAGAGACCTCCTCATCCTTTAAGTGGCTCTGGTGTTGGGGTGCGTGTGCATGTTAAAGCCAGAGGTCAGACTCAGGTATTGTTCCTCAGGTATTGTCTGCCATTTTTGTTTTGCTGTTTGTTTTATTTTGTTGTTGCTGTTTGTTTTATTTTGTTTTTTTTTTTTGTGTGTGTGTTTTAAGAAAAGATCTCTCTCTGGGAACCGGAGCTTGCTTCTTAGGCCGGGCTGCTGGCCGGTGAGCCCCAGGAGTCCAGAGTCTGCTTCACTAATACCAAGATTACATGCCTGTGCTACAATGCTAACTTTCATGTGGCTGCTGGGGTTGAATTTAGGTCCTTATACTTGTGCAGCAAGGCTTTACCAACTGAACCATCTCTCCAGCCCCTGGAGGTCACTTTTGATCAAGGCAGGCAGAACTGAGCCCTGGAGTTTAGGGGCAACAGCTACAAATGCTCTTAGCCGCTGAGCAACCTCTCTAGCCCTTTGACCCAGATTTTAAAATATGGAGTTTGACTTAGAAGTCTGGATTTTGGACTTCGTATAGGAACAGGCAAGCTGGTGCCTCTGGCCCTAACAACGACTTCTCTCTCCTCTCCTTGAGCTGCTGTGGTTGGATGCAACCCAGAGCCTTTGCATGCTAGACAGGTGTTCTGTCCCTGAGCTGTATCTCCAGCCTTACAGTCTCACCATGTAGCCCAGGTTGGCCTTGAATTAGTGACTCTTCTACCTCAGTCTCCTGAGTCCTGGGATTGCACCATGTGCCCTAATTTCTTAACCTGGTTACGTATAGCTGGAGCCGAGGGCAGCTGTGTTTCTGAGCCCCGTGGTGCTGGCAGTATCTTTGCTTTTCTTGCTCTATTCCCTTTTTTTTGATTTCCCTGCCTCATATTTTTGATAGAGATGATCCATACTGGTTCTTTATTATATTATTATTTATTTTAAGGAGAGTGCCTTTTTTCACAGAGCTGAAGAATGCTCTTATGTGCTTCCTGTGCAGATATTAAAGCTCCATCTTCATGCGTTTGAGTAACTTAGCTCCTGTAGGATTGAAGCGGAGCTTACCATGTCTGCCCTGTTTCCGAGACATATATCTTTCCCCAATATATGATCCCACTAGATTCTGGAGGAAGAGTAGGTTCTGTGTGAAAATAAGTTTGGGAAACATTAGGTACAAAGGTCAATTAAATTTTTACTGCAGGACTTCTCAGGGCCTTTATTGTGCTAGTGTCTGTTGTGAATCTCAGATGTGAGCTTTAGTTCAACTCAGTGTCTCTCCCATTTAAGTGACTCATTTTCTAAGCCTGTCTGGCCTACAAACCCCTGAGGTAGTACTGTCGGGTTCCTTGGATGCTGCATTCAGTCAGCATGTGTGGTTGCACTCTGGGGTGCACTTGCTGTGGTACCAGAGGCACCGAGGGCTCTGCAAAGGCCCAGATTCACCACTGCTGAGTCTTTGCCTTTTGTCATCTTACACCTGAGGTTTCCAGTTCTCCTTGCTCTGTGGGCTCCCTGCCACCAACTCGGAACAATTGGATTGAGAAAGCCGGTCAAGCAGCAAGTAACTGCTGTCTGAGTTTGTTGGGTACTTTTGGGCTACACAGAGCGGTCATTTTCTTTCTTTCTTTCTTTCTTTCTTTTAAGATTTATTTGTTTCATGTGTATGGATGCATGTATGTGTACCACGTGCCCATGGAAGTCAGAAGAAGGTATTGATTCACCTGGAATTGGAGTTACAATGGTTGTGAGCCACACCATGTGGGTGCTGAGAATTGAACTCAGGTCCTCTGCAAGAACAACCAGTGCTCTTAACCACTGAGCCATCTCTCCATTCCGATGAGTCATTTTCTACTTTCTGGTGACATAATGGCTTTTAGTGGCTATGAGCCTACAGAAACAAACTGGGACCTGGGAAGACAGAAATGATATGTATAGGCGTGAACCCCTTATCCCAACTGGCATTAGTTTGGAGAGGGCTGGGTCGAGCAGGAGGCAGGGGCATGCCTCTCACTGCCCAGCACTGGGATGCTGCGGGACCAATACTCAGGGTGGCAGTAATAGTGACGGTGGCAAGGTTGCCTGGTGACCAAGCCAGGGAGCAACATATCTGCCCAGCTGTATAGTAAGGCACCTCATGGCTGAATGCCAGCCTTGATGTGCATGGCTCCCTGAGATGTTTCTGGACGGCCAGAGTGCATTGCCTGCCCAAGGATATCTCAGCTAATTAGTCCATTAGAACTGATGGGCCTCAGATCTCACACTTGGAGCCATCTGCTAATTATGCCTTGGTTGTGATTGTAGTTAACTGATGGTAAGCTCTCCAAGGCTGTTCAGTGTGGCCATTCTCAGCTGTGTCCAGAGCCCAGCCAATCATTAGGAGAGTCATTTTTTTTGTCTTGGGAAAGAGAGCCCTACTCTAGGTCCCCAAGGAGTCCAGACCTTGAAGTATCCATTTCCAAATTGAGGTCTTGGCAAAGAGCAGTACAGCAGCACATTGTCTTTAGACACCTGTGTGTCAGGAGGGGCTCACTGCTACTCAGTGGTCCTTATACACATTCGTTTTGGAGGGTTCTGGCAGCTGTTCTGAGGGGCAGAGGCCCCTGCCTCTATCTTGGGTCAGATGGAAGTGTACCAGTTGCTTATCAAATCGAATATCCTGTGGACTTGATGCAAGCTTGTTTCCTGGTGAGGACTGAGGACAAAATGCCCCACTACTGTGCCTAAGGGCTAGGCTGCATGGAGGAGGTCAGAGGTCATGGTCGATGAACTTGCTGTCCTTGGAAGAGTGTCCTCTCTTACTTTGAACCTGGATGGGCCTGGAACTACTTTAACCCATAGCAGGCAGTGGAAAGGGATGCCAGGGGAGGCTTGGCAGCATTCTCTTTTGTGCTCCCAAAATCCACAGTGGCCATGTGAGAAGTTGAGCCATCTTGCTAGGAAAGCCATATGGAGGGACTCCAAGGCAGAGAGAAGTCCTGTTATATCAGCCTATTAGCTGTCCCAGTAGTGTGCCAGAAACGGAGTAGATCCCTTCGGGGTGCCAGTCAGGCTGAGCTCCCAGTGACTCAGCTGTAGCCTGCAGAATTGCTCTGCAAAGCCCAGTAATCTGAAGCATCCAGAGATGTCTACAGGGCAGGGTAAGTAAGCCCCTAGGTTCGAAATGGTTATTGTACAACAGATCCAAAGAGAGGGTAGCTTCATGTCAGGGGCATGGAAGAAGTGTGCCTTGTCCCCTGTCCTGTGGTTCAGCATTGCCTTGTGAGTAGCTGAGAGGGAACGGATAGCCTATGTTGCTACTTCAGGGCTGTGCACATGTGTGACAGACAGGCAGACAGATGTGTGTTAGGGTTAAAGCTTGTCTCTTCTTGTGGTATACATGTAGCCAGGAGGCAAAGCCCTCTGTGATTTAATGAGCTTAACTTTCAAGTAGGAAATGACTCCAGCATCTGTAATCTGGAGATCCAAAATCCCAAATGCTTTAAAATCTAAAAGTGTGTGTGTGTGTGTGGGTGTGTGTGTGTGTGTGTGTGTATGTGGATGTGTTTCTGTGGATTGGGTATATGGGAGGGGAGACAGACAGACAGACAGACAGACAATGAGTGTGAATGTTTAAACCAGAGGTTAATCTCCTTGGATACTGTCCAGTTTTACTTATTCCTTCTGTTTTGGCTTTTGTTTTCTTTTTTTAAGACAGGGTCTTTCATTGGCCTGAAGCTTTACAAGCAGACCAGCAGTAAGCTTCAGAGCTACTGCCCGTCTTTCCCCAAAACTGGGACTACAAGTATGAACCACCATTCCTGGCTTTTAAAAATGTGGTTTTTTAGGGATTGAGCTTAGGTTTTAATACATGTGGGACAAATAATTTACAGACCAAGCTTTCTTCTTATCCCTGAAACTTTTTGAACACCAGTATGATACCACAATGGAAAATTTCACACCACGTGGTGGGCAGGTTGTACTTAAAACATGAGCACACTAAGAATATTGAATTAGATTCCCTTTAAACTATATATAGAGCATGTATGAGACAAATGAGTTTTGGGTTTAGACACAGGGTTCCTTCCCAGAATGTGTACCTACATGGATGTAAATATTCCAAAATAAAGAAATAAAAGGTAAAACAAACAAACAAACAAAAAAAGTCTCTTTTAAGACTGCCTGTTTGCCACTCTTCTAGAGGACCAGGATCTGGTTTCCAGCATCCACATCGAGCAGCTTAAAACCGTTTGTGACTCCAGCTCCAGGGGAGCCAACACCCTCTTCTGGCCTTTTTGGGTACCTGCATTACCCCCTCCCCACATCACACACACACAAACAAATTTTAAAATGTTAAAAATATTTAAAGACTAGGAAAAACTCCAACATGTTGGTTCCACTCATTTCAAGTAAGGGGTGCTCCCTCTATAGTGGCTATTTGCCCTGTGGCTTTCAGGAAGGTTTTCCCATTGCTTCTTCGCCTTTTGGCTAAGATCAACTGAAAGAAGTTTTTCTCCTATATCAAAAGAGAATGGTCATTATCGTCGGTTTAGTTCTTAATTGTTGCTATGTAATGAATTATTCCAACATTTAGTGATTGAAAACAACCATTTGTTCTCCTGCACAGGTACAAACTGGCTGATCTAGGTTGTGCTGATGTGGGCTGGTCTGGGTTGGGAAGCTGAGTCTGGGCTGATCACAGTTGGCTGGCCTGGTTGGGGCTGATCAGATAGATCTAGGCTGAGAGGAACTGGTTTAGATTGGTCTAAGTTGAACTGGGCTGAGCTAGCCTGTGCTGTACTAGGCTGAGCTGAACTGAGTTGGTTAGGTTTGGGTGGAACTGTTCTGAGCTAGGCTGATCAGAGTAGGGTTGGGCTGATCTGGGCTGAACTAGATTGTGCTTCTGAGAACAGGTGATAGGTTGGCTGGTGACTAGCTGGGTCAGGATTGACCTAGGCACATTGCTTCTTCTTCATATGTGTTTCACAGGAGTTTCTCATCACAGAGACAGGCCTTTGACCGAATGAGGTCCTAGGTCCTTATCGAATTCTGCATCGCTTTTATTTCTGCCCTGTTGGCAGGTCATGTGGCTAAGCGAAGACCCTGATGTGAGGCCTCTGCAAAAACACTGGAGTCAAGATGTGAACAGATGCTGTCACTGACAGCAGTCAACCCTCTCCCCCCACCATTGGGGTGAGAGGTCTTTATCTGCTCATGGGCCCTGGAGTTGGGCAGATTATTGATTTGGCCACTTTCCAGATGTCTCTTTGGCCATTGTTTATCTGGAGTCTCAGTTTCCTTCTCTATAAAACTGGTGTAGTCAAGGTTGAGAGATGGCTCTGTGGTTACGAGCACATGTTGTTCTTTCAAAGGACCAGGGTTCAATTCCAGTCACCCACATGGCAGCTCACAACCATCAGTAACTTCAGTTCTAAGGCATCTGATGCCCACTTCTGGCCTCCATGAACACCAGGCGTACATGTGGTGCACAGACATACATGCAAGGCAAAACACTCATACAATTTAAAACAAAACAACAACAAAAACTGGGACAGTTGTAGAATCCGGAATGTTCCAAGGGTTTCAAAAGAAGGCAGGGGTAAAGCAGCAGTGTCTGGCCAGATGAGCGTGTGGCAGATGGGAACAATTATTCAAACACTAGCCATTGGAGAAGCCATTGTAGGTCACAGGCAATAGACATACGGTCTCCACTGCGGCTGTTTGGTTTCTCTTCTTTGGCCTTCATGGATAAGCGAGGGCCTGTACTGTCTTAGGTGGCTCTGCTGAGTCCACTGTGCCTGGGCCGCAACGGGCTATCAGTTCCTTCTCTTCCGAACATATCCTGTCACACCTGAGTATTTGAGGGCTCAGTACCAGTATGCATTGCCAGTACTGAGCCCCAAATGCCTTGGGACACAGATGAACTCAGACATCTGCCTTCCTGGGATTCCTTTTCAGGCTTTGGAGAGGGTCCAAGTGGGTAGGTTGTGAAACCAGTCATCAGTCAGATTTTGACCAGTGACACTAAGGACCAGTAAGAGTTACTGAAGTCTGGGTGTTGGTACTGAATATGGGGCAGGAGCAGGAGCAGGGCTGGGCTGGCCTTCCCAGGTTGTCTGCTCAGGAGCTGTGTGCAGTGTAGGAGGAGAGAGGAGTGGTACCCAGCAGCTGGGGTCTGTCAGCGTGGATAGCTGGCCAAAGAATTCTGGCCTGTGCTCGAGAAGAGGCTGACTTGGAAGTATATCCAGGCCTGGAAGGAGCTGAGAGCCCTGGCCAGCAGGCCTGCCCGGGGACTTGGGGTTGGAATGCCGGGAATGGAAAGCTGGCCTGACTTCTAAGACTGTGGAGCTGGCTCTCTGGAGGCCTCCCTGCCTCCAGAATCCAGCAGCCAAACGTTTACACAGCCAGGCCTGCCCCTTGCCCTCAAGTGTACACCCTGGGCTCTGTGCTCAGCTAGACTCGGTCATTGGGCTTTGTGGCTTAGTCCAGTCTTCATGCTGGCCTCCAGGCCTGCATGTTTGGCTCTACAGCTTGGCCTGGCCAGGATGCCGGGGTCTGGGACTCTGGAAGTTTTTTTCCCCCTTTTTTTTTTGGTGGTGTGCGTGTGTGTATGTGTATTTGTTTGTTTTGTTTTTGAGACCTGGTCTCACCATGTGGACTAGGCTAGCCTGGAACCCCTGAATGCTGGGTTCTAGGCGTGTGCTACCATGCTGGCCTAACAGCATTGCTTCTGTCCGGTTAGAACTGGTAGTGACTGGAGGAACAACGGGTAGCAGCTGCCGTCTAGTAGAGGCTTGCTTGTATAGCAGACCTTAATCATCCATACCTTCACTGGAGCAGACCCCTGTTCAAAGCCACCCTTTGACCTCTTCCAGCTTGACATGAGTGGGGCTTCTATGGACCAACATTGCTCCCAGCTGCATCCCTACAGGGATGAGAGTCATTCAGCTAGACAGAGGCTGAGACCAACAGGCTACTCTGTGGAGCCGGGCTCATCTAGGACTGGCCCTGCCCCAGTCCTGCTACCTCCATGCACACCTCACACACCTGGGTAGCATCTCCCTGGCTTTTGACCTCTTAGAATGCAGGTTCCTCTTGGAATGCTGGAACTGCAGTGTATTGCTGAAGACGCCAGCAAGAGGGGTCTGCTCAGCCTTGCCCACACAGTTTAAGAATAGTAGGCACCAGGGCTGGATAGACGGCTCAGTGGTTAAGAGCACTGGCTGTTCTTCCAGAGGTCCTGAGTTCAAATCCAAGCAACCACATGGTGGCTCACAACCACCTACAATGGGGTCTGATGCCCTCCTCTGGCATGCAGGTGTACATGCAGATAGAGCACTCATAAACATAAATAAACAAATCTTAAAATATGAATGTGTATATATATATATATATATAAAATATTAATAGCACCTGAACCACAGGCCTGGAGATCTTCCTTGTCAGGGATCCCAACAGTGTTTGGGCTGAAGTGTTAAAGACAGCTGAGACTTCTGAGGCCATGGATGCTCGCCAGGGCTGTCACAGTTTGTAGCCATCTTTAATCACCTCTGTGTTGTCTCTGGCCTCATCTCAATGATACAGAAAGAATTTTCCTGGCTTTGGATTTGAGAAGAAAGTACAACCCATTAAGACATACTAGGAATTGCTAGGAATTGCTTTCCACGTATCCTAAACAGAAGGCCTCCTGGCCTTTCTTTGAATACCCGCTGTGACAGAGATCTCACGACTTGACCGGGCTTTTCTTTGTTGAACTGCCCTGGTTCCTAGAGCTAGGAATAGAGAATTTGGGTCCTTTCTCCCACTAATCTTGCTTTGCCTCAGGAGACATTCAGAATTAGCCTCCTCCCTCTTCAGAGGGGTTATTCCTCCCTGTGGGAAGGCAGGATACTGGCTGTCTCTACTCTTGGGTCATCAGGTTGTCCAGCTGCACCTTGAGTCCCCATCTCCATCTTTCTACCAGCTCTCTGTCCTGGAGGGAGTTACTTAGCCTCTGAGTTTTCTCTTCTTCATCTGTGAGACAGGGATGGCAGCTGGGCATGTTGACACACACTTGTAATCTCAGCACTGGAGAGGCAGAGGCAGGAGGATCAGGAATTTGAGGCCAGCTTCAGCTGCTTATAGAGTTCAAGGCAGCCTGGGCTACAGGAAACGCTATTTCAGACAATAATGAATGGACAAATGAATGAATAGAATGGAGTTAGCTATAGTTCCAATCTTAGACTTTTTATGATTGTCAAATGAGCTAAGACATGTAAAGTACTTTCATGCATTAGATTGAGATCGGCACATGCTAAGTGTAAGAACATCAGCTCTAATTATGTAGTCAGGTTTCCCTGGAACTGGGCTTCTCAAACTAGAATGTGCATAGGAGTTACAGAAGGGTTGTGTAAAGAGATTCTGACTTAGTAAGTCAGGTAGTGGCTTGACAGATTCCTTTCCTGTGTAGAGACTGCTAGGCCTCAGCCCAGACTTTGAAGAGAAAAGCAGTATGTCTTTCTTTGGTATGAAATTTCCTTTTCTGGATGAGGTCTCTAATCCCATGGTAGTAGAATCATCACCTCCCACAGTATAGCCATGATTGTGTGTGTGTGTGTGTGTGTGTGTACATGCCTGTACGTGCTCGCCTGTGCATGCTCCTGCATGTGTGTATACGCCATCACATGCATGTGGGTGGGCACGTGTACAGATGTGTTCGTGCATGTTTGCATGTGCACGTGGAGGCCCAAAGTTGACATTGGATGTTTTCCAGATGCTCTCCATTTTATCTATAGAGGACCCTGCTGAACCCAGAGCTCACTATACCTATTTTATGCAGCTCAGAGTATATTGCTTAGGGGACTAATAATTGATATTAGGTCATTTTTTATCCTTTTTTTCTGTGTTAGAAGCAGTCACTTATGGACAAGTTGTTCTGCGGTTTGCTTGTCTTTTGATGGGTCTCTGAAAGAGAGTCTCTATAGGAAGAGATTTTTACCACTTTTCCTCGATAATCTTTAAATTTGAACTTGATACAGCCTAGTCGTCTGAGAGGGGAATCCTCAACTGAGGAAATCACCTACATCATGTTGGTCTGTGGGGGATTGCCTTGATTGTTAATTAATGTGGGAGGGCCCAGCCCACTGTAGTCAAGCACCATTCCTGGGGCTAGTGGTCCTGGGCTACCTAAAAATGCTGGTTAAGCCTAAGCCAGAGAGCAAGCCAGCAAGCAGCATTTCTCCATGATTTCTGCTTCAAACTCCATCCTCAGGTTTCTGGCCTGACCTCCATCAGGGATGGATTGTAACCTGGAAGTGGAAGCCAAGTAAACCTTTCCTTCCTAGTTTGCTTCTGGCTGTGGTGTTTTATCACAGCATTAAACTAGAATACCACTATTCTTCCTTCTGTAGGGCTTGCATGAGTCATGTGATGAACCAGAGCAGACAGACTCCTAAGGCTCCCGAAGGGTGGCACACTTCTCAGGGCTGGTCTATGTGAATGGCTGGTGAGCGAGCCAGCCTGTGCCATCTGGGCTGTGGGGTCCTAGTATCCCACACAGTCCTTCGGCATGCTTGCTTGGGAAGGAAAACCTCTGCAGGGAAGAGATTCCCGGGAATGGACAGGCTTAGCACACCAGCATAGGTTGGCAGGCACCCTAACAGCAGGGGCTGCTGCAGCCACCTTGTCACACCACCAGTTGCCCTGTTCAGTGCTGACCTTGGCTTCCCAGTTGTTCCTGGGGCCATTGGGCTGCACTGGTGCTCAGTTTCCAGGGCACCTAGAGTACAGGCTCAGAAAAGCACTGGTCCTGGTTCAGACTCTGCACTGCTGCCGCTTCTGAGCCACTTACTTGGGTTTCTTAGCTGTTCTCTACCCTGCTTCTGGTATCTATAACAGCTAAGCACAGATCTCGTTAGTACCCACAGCGTCTGGGCCCTTCCTCGTGTGCTCTGACCTCACTGCTGAAAGGAAATCTAAAACTGAGTATTAGCCGAAGGCCCATCATCCCAGCCACTCAGGAGGCTGAGACAGAAGCATGAGTTCAGGGCTAGCCTGGGCAACTCTGACCTCAAGCACTTTGGAAGCAGTTCTCAGCCGTGTCTGCTTTACCATTCAGTCTGCAAAGCGGCGGAGGGGTCCTGCCAATGTAGAGGGGAACATCCACCTGACCTCAGCTATGAACAAGGAGCAAGCCTCAGGCTGTAGCCCTGCCAAACTAGGAAATAGCTAGAGGCTAGCCCAAAGTAGCCACTTGAGGGGCCAGGCCCTGGGAATAATCACCTACCTGAGAGTGGAATCCAGTGTTGGGGTGCTGGTCTCTACCTGGAGTGCTTGTACCCATCAGTGGCTTCTGCACCTCTCTCGTCTGCATTCTGAGCAGTGACTCGGCTGCCACAGAGAACTGAGCTGCGGGAGGCTGGTGGCATCGCTAGCATCACTGGCCTGTGTTTTGAACAGGAGCCAGGGCTAGATGCTGGCGGAGGCCAGCTGTCCCTGGCCTCAGGTCAGTGTAAGCTGCCTTGCCTCTGCTGTCCTCCCCCACCGCACCCTCCCTAACTTATGATGCCTGGTTCCCCTGTCTCTGCCTCTGCCTAGAAGGTCACTGAGGATGGTTTCCTCAACACACAGAGAAAGCTCGGTCTGTGGATAGGAAAGAAAGGCTACTATCTCCACTGCCAGCTGTAAGCATATGTGTATACATGTGCATGTATGTGCCAGACTTGTGAGTCTGAAGGGCTTTAGGCATGGGGAGAGAGTGCATCTGGAGACTGGACATCCCAGAGCAGATAGCTGCAGGGAGGACCATGCCATATCGCCAGGATGGCTTCTCTGGAAGTCTGCAGGGATGAAACAGGAGGTGGCAAGAGAGAAAGGACACATGTGCGTAGAGAACGGTGCTGGAGGTAAGGAGAGGAACAGGCAGACAACATGGAGTGTAGAAGTTCACCTACTGTGCGGCTCACCAAGGATGACAAGGAGGCATAGTCATAAGTACAAACCCTGCCAGACCTCAGCAGAGGGAACTGCTATCTTGGCCAGCGCCATACTGGACAGTGGAACCCTGAGCATCCCAGGTCAGGTGTTTTTATTGATACAGAACTCCTTAGGTGTTCTACTGATAGCACGTGCAGATCATTAGCAATCAAACGTCCTCCCACATAAATCCCAACATCTGCAGACAATACAAAACACTAAAACCCAAGCAGCCCCTCACCCAACTGCACAAAATAAATCTATACATAACTAAAAATAAATTTCCATAATAGTGGAGGTTCCAGCTCGGGAAAGGCAGAAAGGGATGAACATCGCATCCCCGGTTCAGTTACCCTAGACAGTGTACCTAGACTTGTTCATAACACTTTCACTCTCTGCTTAGGGCAGTGTGATCACAGGGACACCTGCCATGGCAGGGGTGAGTGTAAAGGCCCATATATTGGAGACTTGTTCCCCAGGGCAGCCTAGCAGGGGTTTACTAACAGGAGTTCAAGAACTGAAGGTCACTGGGAACCGTGCTCTGGGAGGGACCTCGGAACCATATTCCCTTCCCAATCTCACGAGGCTAGCAGTTTGCTCCCCATCTGTACCTACCAGTGGCCTTGGAATAATATGGCACCCCCCTCACCACAACTCAGACCCTCTAGTGGACATGTCCCACCTATATGATGTCATTCACAAAGTTCATGCTCAAGAATTGCTCAGTCAAGCACGTCCCCCACCCCCACCAAAAAAAAAAAAAAAAAAAAAAAGGGAAAAAGAAAGAGATCACAAAAAGATTGACAATGTTTTGGAAACTTTGTGTTAGGTGCATTTGTGGCTGGCTACCCTTGGCTGAATGTGGTTCGTGGTCAGCAAGCTGGATGTGCCTACAAGCCACAAGCCCAAATGAATGTCTTCTCTTTGTGCTGGTTATTGGGTATTTTTGACAGTGATGGGAGGTGATGGATGGCCTGGGGTGAGGATGGCCAGAGCTGGATGGGAGCCGAGTCTCTGACTGGAAAACCCAGGCTTCCCTCCAACCCATGGTGAAGGGAAAGCTTGGGAGTTCTGGGGACATGCATTCTGGGCCTGACAATGTGCTGATGGTGAAAGGAAGGTACACTAAGCAGGACTCAGCAGCCATGGTGGAAAATAAGCTCAAACTGGTTTAAGCAGGAAGAGGGAGATTTATCGGTTCACATCATTGAAATGTCTAAGGGGATCTAGCTTCAGGCATGGTTTGATCTAGGGGCTCAGATGGTGTTGGAACCTGTTTCTTCTTGCTTCACTGAACCCTGATTTCCTGTGTTCTCTTTTTACTCAGCTAGGATCTTCCTGAAAGGAAGTAAATATTTCCAGCAGTTGCAGATTCCAAGCCTCATTATCACAGATGTCCCGAGAATGCAGGTCTCCTTGGCCTGGCTTGGGACATTCCACAGTTCTTATTGGTTGGGCCATGTCCTGTACCTGTCATCAGGGTCGTGGGGGAGAAGTCAGCCCTGACCACCAGGTAGATGGAAGTAGGGGAGGGCTGGGATTTCCCTATTAAATTAGAATTCCAGATAGAAGATGCAGAATTTTTGTTTTAAATCTGTTCCAAATCTTGCACGGGAGAGACTTGTACTAAGCAGTTACGCATTGTGTCTGAGATGCTCAGCACACTGGGTGGAGTCTGGACAGCCCAGGATAGCCATCCATAGGTGATTAGTAGATCTAGAGGAGGAGGGGTAGACACTGGGAGGGGCTGGACAGGAGCTTCCAACTCGTACAACACGTACGATTGAAAAGAGGGGCAAACCTACCCTTCAGTTGTGGATTCCTCCCCCCCCCACCCCGGAGAATGAAGTCTACCCTAAAGTTGCAGGTGGATGGTCTAAGAGAGAAGTTCTGGGAATGATGTACTCAGGAATGGGGCCCCTAAGGATGGAGGGAGGAAATGTGACTTCCCATCTGCCAACAGAGACTGAGTTCTGGTGTAAGACCCTGCCCTTCACTGGCTGGACTGTCCTTGCTATGACAAGGCCTGGACCTGTGCTCTGTCTAGTCTGTACAAAAGCAAGCAGCTGTTCCCTGCCTGGGAAGCCACCACACAGAGTCAGAGCCCCCCAACTCCACAGATAATTCGGCAGGAACCCATCTCAGGTCAGATACCCCAGAAGTAGAACCTGAGGCGAGGGTTCTGTCTCTGGTTCCTTAAGGATGTCCTCAGTCAAGGGAAGGAAGAAACGGAGATGCCATTTCTGGTTCAGGCTCTGGGCTCTAGCTTGGTATTGCGAGGAGGTCTATGTGCTACTTCTTTCTAGAGCTTGTCCAGACTCAAGAAGTGCTTTAGCCTCCTGTGCTCCTCTCCGGCTGCCCAGTTCCAAGCCTTCAGACCAGGTGCCTGGGTGGGTCCTGAGGAAGCCTCCCAGGGGTGGCTTCTGGGAGGCCTCAGGGAGGCCACATACCGAGCCTCCAGGGTGGTGGGCTAGTCACCCTACCAAAGGTCTCAAGGTCCTAATGCAGATGTCAGTAAAGGTGTGACAAGTTTCACATGGGAGACCCCTGGATACTGGATGTGGCCTTTCTAATAGCCAGGGTGACAGGGCTGTGTGCAGAACCTGCTCCTGGTGTGGCTGAATTGGGGGGGCAGTTCCTGAGCTGACCTCTTGCCCCTACTTTGGATCTTTGGGGGTACTGATGGATGGCTCTGCTGCTGTTGGACTTTGTAACCCGGCAATTTCTGTCTCTCTTTGAGGCCCGTTTTCCCATCTGTACTCAGGTTCTCACCAAAGTCTACAAATAGACCAGTCCTGGGAGATTCACAAAACTCATGTACTCAGTGTATTATTTTCTGGGGGTGGGGGAACATCCCCAATGGGTCTCCGGTCCTGCTTGGTCTGATGCCAGGCTGTGACAAGAGGCTGTGTGGGCCTGTGCTGCATCTCCCCTAGTCACTCTGGTCCTTAGAGGCCTGGCCTGCACAGAGGAGATAGTCCTTCCCAGCTGTACCTCGTTCATGTTTCCCCTTGCAGATCCTCAGTCCCCCACCTATAAAAGGGAGTGATACCTATTGGTCTCTCTAGGTTACTAGGAGTAAGAGGGGATAGATGAAACTATAGTCATGGGTATCTTCCTGGATCTGAGCAGCCTCTGTCCCTCTCTGCTGGCCACACAGCCTTTGCCAGACCCCTACAGACCTCCTTGGGCCACCTAAGGACATGGGACCCTGACATGCATACAAGGGCAAACAGTAGCCTCCTGGACCCCAGGGTCTTTTTCTGGGTTTTGGGTTGCCTGGAATGTAACAGTACAATCTGCTGTGTGGTGGTGACTGTGTCCTCCTCTTCCCTCACATGCTTCCAGTGACAGCTCAATTGACATGCTCCACTGGTCTCCTGCCACCCCTGGAATCCAAGCCCTACTGTATCTAATGGACCAGCAGTCAGTGCCTAGCTTCCTAAGTGTGTGGAGCCAAGATCAGCAAGAAGCAGGCTGGGTCTTCAGGACCTCCAGGAGGCTGAGGGCAGGGAAGAGTTCTGCACTGTGTGGTGGCTGGAGAGCCCGACACCTTGAGTTCATCACCCTTCCAACTGACTTCTGTAAACCCTAGCCACATAGGTGCTATTTCTGGGGCACCACCTTGCCTTTCCCCTGCCTGTTGGTGGTGACCGGCATGCCAGCTGGCACAGCCTCGGAGAGCATGTTCGGTGCCATCTCTGTAACCTTGATGTATGGGAACATGTGGATAATTTTAGCAGAGGCAATCGCATCCTCTGGGCTCTTGGGCCATTGCTTTTTTTCCTTGGGAGAAAATGCAGGGAATGTTTTCTTAGTCTGTAAATAGAGAGCTGTGTTGGTTGCTCAGCACATGTCTGCTGCATGCCTCCCGTCAGGCCTGGTGTAGTGTTACAGATGGTGGTGAGCCTCAGAGAAGAGTGAGGAGGGGAGCGAGTGCGTGTCCTGGGAGGGGCTGCAGTTTTAAATAGACTTAATAGTAAAACCCTGAAGGAGGCAGGGGCTTTCTAGAGAAAGAGCAGCCCGGGCAGAGGCCCCTGTAGATGCGAAGGCCTGCGTGGGCAATGTGCTAAACACCAGAAATAAGAGGGTGAGGGGCTAGCAGGACTGCAGCGGACAATGAATGGGAAGCAGTGGGTGATGGGTAGCGGGTGATGCCAAGATAAGATAGTGGTAGGGAGCAGAGAGGAGATAGCCCCTGTTGCGCTGGTGCTGAACCAGAGCTGGGACATATCATGGGCACGAAGCAGGTGAGAATGTACCTTATCGGCCTGTGGCTTGCGGGTGGGGCCAGCAGTAGCTGCTGATGGATGGAAGGAAGGGTCGCAGGAGAGGCCTCAGCTCACTCCTGCCATCTGGCCTGGGCGGTAGTGGAGACTGCTACATTAGAACACAGGGAAGACCCAGGCGGGATGGGCTTGAGCGAAGCTGTGTATTGGTTAGGGATGGGCGAAGCTTGAGATGAGTCCGACAGAAGCCGTGTCTTTGTTTTAATAATAATAAACAAAAAAAAACCTTTGAAAAATCAAAAATTTTAGTGTAAAGGCAGTGCGTGTTCAGGGAGTGGGGTGAGGGCGATATCAGAACCCCCACAACACAGAACGTGGAGACTGCTGGAGGAGGCGCCAGCTGCTCGCTCTGCTGGGTCCACACAGGCAGTGGCTGTGCTGCCCACTCACCCCATAGCAGAAAGGGCTCCAGACGGTGCTCCCCGGCAGCCAGTCTTTCATGTTCGCCTCTGTGTGGCCCTGTGCACCTGGGTCAGGTTGAGTAGGCTCTGAGGCTCAGATTAAGCCTCAGAGAGCCCAGGGCGGAAATTCTTGATTCTGCCCAAATGGGATGGGTAGGGAGGAGAGGTGAGTGCAAGGATGTGTGACACTACCCTCGTAAAGGGCAGAGGGCTCTGGGTATACAGCGCATTGGCCCGTGAGTGTGGTGTGGAACTCTCAGAGATCTGCCTACTTCTGCCTCTTGAGTGCACCATACCTGGCTGACGAGCTTTTCAATGCTGGGTTGTAGAACTGGGGTGGGGATGGTGGGACAGTGTGGAAGGGAGGCCTATGGGATTGGCAGCAGGGCCAGCATGAAGTGACCTCTGCAGGTCATGTACCCAGAGTCCTTTAGGGCTCAATAGGGCAGACTTGTGTGTGTGTGTGTGTGTGTGTGTGTGTGTGTGTGTGTGTGTGTGTACAGATAAGAGTATACTAGAGTCTGGCCAAGACACTTGTCCTCTCCAGGTGTCCTTCAGATGGTAGATGGTGAGGACAGAAAGAAAAATTCTTGCTGAATGTGTACATTCATTTAACAAAGCTAGAAGCCTAGTACCTTATTTCTGGGTGAGGAACCCCAGGCTTCTGAACCGCCCCCTCCCAGCTCCCAGCCAGGCTGCCTGTCGTCCTAGGCCAGAGCACGTCCTTCTCCTCAGCAAGGTGGCAGATGACTGCTGCCTGGCTCACAGCCACCTGACTCCACAAGGCACACAGGCTGTAGCCTAGACTGGAGTCACTAGCAACCGTCGCTGTGTCTGCAGGGTGCTCAGAGGTGCTCGTGTGTCCTTGGTCACCTCTTGTCACCAGGTCTCAGCTCTATAGCAACAGGCCAGTGGCAGGGCAGGCGAGCAGTGTGACAGGTAATAGCTGGCAGCGTCGGCGGATCGCAGAAGGTGGGGAAGGCAGCGGCTGACTGTGTACAGCTATTGGATCACTAAAGGCCTCAGGGAGAAGAGGGCTGTGGGGTGACAGTGGAGGCACCAGGCCAGAGAGCTGAGGGTAACAGCCGCTGATCCAGATGTGAGCACGCTGCTTTATGCACACTCACCCTGTTATAGCCGCTGGGGACGTCGAGGAGAAGGCCAGTGGAATTACTCCTGTGGAGTTTTGTGGTACAAACTGGTGACTTCAGAATATCAGCCCTGAACCCTGTATCTTCAGGCTTAGGTTGGGTCAGCAACAGGCCCCAGACCCTGTGCTGTGGAGGGTTTAGCTAGAGAGGTACTAGGCTAGCACTAGACAGTTGTCATACTCAGTGTGTGTTAGTAAATATCACTGGGTCCTTGGCCTCTGCAGCCTTGGTACCCCCAAGCCTCAGTAAGACGCTGGTCTCCACTGGTCTCTGAACTATGGCTTGGTTCATGCCCTGGCTGATTTGGGTGGCTTCTCTTACCCCAGGGCTCCTGCTTCAAACTCTGAGACTCAATATAAGAAAGCGTGCAAAGTTTACCACATTCTGTTGGTTTGGGCTTATTATTTTCCCCTCAGCCTTGTTTTCTCTATCCACAGAAATCACATTCCAAATGTAGTAGCTGATGTCTCTGTGAGGAGCCTGGGTGTCCCTGGCGTTTGCCTTGCTCCGTGTCTCTTCTCTCTCTTTCCTCCGTTAGAGCCAGCCTTGCCATAGGGGCAGGGCTGCACCGTGGGGCCCTTCACATCTTACCATCCTCAAAGCCTGGCTGTCATTTTTCTGTGGGGTGGACATCTGGCATTTTAATAACTGTATTTGTTTAATGTGAAATATCCTTCAAAAGCCCCGCATATAACGAGGACTCACATTCATGCTTTTGCTGATCTTATTACAAGACTGTGGTGGGGGTGGGGGTGGGAATATTTAACATACTTAGAGGAGTTTGAGTATGAGCCAGCTGCACACCTGTAATTCCAGCTACTCAGTAGCCAAGGCAGGGGGATCATAACTTTAAGGCTGGCCTGGTAATTGAGACTCTGTCTCAAAACAAAAAGTATAAAGTAAAAAGAAGGCTGGGGAGCTCAATGGTAGAGTGCTTGCCTAGCATATAGAAACCCTAGTTTTGTGTCTGGGTACTCCAGTGGGGAGGGGGAGGGGAGAGGAGGACTAAGTATTAAGTAGCTTACTGTCTTGAAGAAAGTTGTGGTAATGGTGGCATATGCATGTCACACAGATGTCCACAGCTTGCAGAGTAACCGACTGGGTAATATACTTTGTTGATCTGTGGCTGACTAATGCCACAAGTGGGCAAGGCCATCTCTGGGGATCATCTGTGTGTGGAGGGGTGGGGGGCTCCCAGGTATCTGGCGACCATCTCCCTGGCAGCAGACTAGGCATTCAGGCCGCATGCTTAGCTGTGGGGGGCCAGCTGGGGGCACTGCAAGGAGAACTCTGATTACGTCCTAGGCAGATAAAAATAGGAGCAATGCAAGGAATTTTAATCACGGCTCCATGTCTTTGGAGCCATGAAGGCTGTTCCTTGTGAGCCTAGGCAGAAAGCCAGACTGGCCAGTGCCTGAGAGCTACCGCCCCCCTTTATGCAGCACAGGTGGGCCAGCTGGGGAAACAGGAGGGGCCATGGGCAAGGGTGGCACAGGCCGACCACAGCTCCCGAGCAGGGCAGGAATCTTGGATTCAGTTGTAGTAGGCCACGGTGGTCCTAGGACTCTTAAGAGTCAGGGTTTTTACAGCAAGTGACAAGTTTAGCTTGAGTTGCTACTGCAAGTGAAGCAGCCAGTATGATGGCAGTTGTCACCACCCCAGGTTGCAGTGCCTGCAGGATAGGCAGGAGCGGTGTTCCTGGTGCCAGAGTCCATCCAGAGAAACGTATCACATTTGTACAGCACCTAACAGATGCATCCAAACCCATGGCCCACAAGTTGTAGGCACCCCAGGAAGCTATGAATGCTACTCAACACAAAATTGTAAACTTACTCAGAACACTGAGTTTTTGCATCGTTGTTAATATTGTGTGGCAGTGTTCAAAGGCTGGGCACATACAAAATGAATGTGTCAGGTTCTATTCCAGGACAAAATCAGCCAGGTCCCATCATATGAAGTCTGCTTTCAGAGATGGTGGTCTATAGCCTTTTCTTCACTGGCCTCTCTCCCTTTGAGCTCTCTCTCCAGTTGGACTTCGGGAGATGGAGCTCGGGCAACACACAGACAGAGAGGCAGGTGTCTGTGTCAGCTCCTGAGAGACCCAGGATTCACTGCTGGTGACCTAAGGCTGACAGACTGCTAGAAGAGCTGAGGGCTCTGCCTTCTGTTCTTGCATACTTGAGAGATGCTGCTGCCTGTTTTTGGAAGCAGCCCGCTGAGACCTTGGGTTCCTCTTGTCCCTGGGGAAGGGATGCCCCAACTTCCTGTCACTGGAGCCACTGCTTCTGGGAGCTTTGTCCATCTCCTCAGCCCTTAGATGGTGACTGGCTTTGTATCCTGGGCCTGCATGTTGCTCATTGTTGGCCTGGGTAGGCAGTTCCCAGCACCTATGGCCTGTGGTACTCCTGAGTAGAGTGGGCTCTGGGGCTAGAGATGTCTGGGGGCCTGGGAAGTTGAGAAGATGGAGAGCCAGATTCATGGTGTGCACTAAACACAGAAAAGTCCAGATGGTGAGCTTTAGTTCCCTGTCTCTTGTTCCCTGGATGTGCCACAGAAAAGCAATCAACTGCAGGTGGTGTTAGGGGGCTGGATCCCCTAGAAGTCCTGGAACTAGAAGATCATTGCCTCATCTGGGTCTGGAACATCCCAGCCTTCTCTGCCACCTTTTCTCTGGGACCTGTTTGGTCCTTCTCTTCATCTGCCTGAGCTTCAGGTCCCTCTTCTGTGAAGTGGATAATCATCTGAGGTCTTGTTAAGTCAGGGTTTCATTTCCCAGGTGACACGCGGATGTGCAGCTGGCCCTGTGTGTCTGTGGGTTCCACACCCACCCATTCAGCCCGTAGAAGCTACACATGGAAAAACCTTTGTATTGAATAAGCACAGACTCTTTTCTTGGCTGCTATTCTTTAAACAGAGCCGTGTGACAGCTGCTTACACAGCTGCACTTGTCGGAACTACGAGTCATCAAGAGATGGCTTAGAGACTTCGAGGGAGGTATCTAGGCTCTGTGTGGATACCCTTCTGTTTTACCCAAGGGACTTCAGAGTCCTAGGATTTGGGTGTCTTTGGAATCGTACTCTGGGGAGCCCAAGGGACCACTGTCCTCATCTTTGAGCACTGGAAGGATTCTGATAAGGCCAAGTTTTTGAGGCTCTGAGTGACCAGAGTACTCATGGGCCTGTTGGGTGCCTCATGGGCCCTTATGCAGTTACTGCTTCCAGAGTGCACAATAGCGGCATCAGGGTCCCCACCCGTGGGCGTGCTCTGTGTGGCAGACAGAGGAGTCTACCTTACTCTGTATTACTGTGTGATGCCCCACTGTGGAGAACCATACCATATCTTTGATGCCTCCGGGGAATCTCTTAGCCCTAGATGTCATTGAATTCAGATGGGCTCTCAGAGGAGGTGGAAGTGCTGGGCACTAGACCCATGAGAACATTTGGGAGCACACGTGAGAGGGGGTTGTGGCAGGAGAATAGGAGAAACTAACATTTAGGCTCTTGACTTTGTAGCAGATGCCACCTGGGCATTTTGACGTTACCTTTTCCTCGGCTCCTCTTTGACATAAAAATCTCCATTTTATGGAGGAGGAAAATAGGGGTGGGCAGGTTTAGTGACACCGTTATTGTCACTAAGCTGCGGAGAGAGGCAGAAGCCTGAGCTAGGCCCACTTGGGCACCGGAGCACAGACTGGTCCTGTCCTGCCTCTGACAGCAGAAGGTAGAATTTGCTGTTCGTGAGGCAGGACTGTGTCTGCAAAGTTCATGGAAGAGTTTGCTCTGCATTTGTTTCAGGGTCTAACTAGGACAGACTGATTAGATCTGAGGGTTCTGGGGTGGTCTGGGCTGTGCCCCTCTTCCTGGAATGTCTCAATCTTGTGTACTCCTGAAGTCTACACGGTGCCGTGTTCTGTGGGCACCAAGAGTTTACTTGGGAACTGTAGGGCACTCACATATGTTACCTCTTAGAGAACAGAAAGACTGACAGAGACGTGCTGAGGCCTTGTGTGGGGGAGACTGAGTTCAGGAGTATGAAGTCCCAAAGACAAAGAGGAAAATCCCTAGCCTGCGCCAACGCTCCCCAAGGCCCCACTTTGATGTGGTTTTCCGTCCTGGAGGCCTTATAAGGCAGTGTGCCTGTGCTGCATAGCTCAGGGCTGGGCCTGCTGCACACCAGTGACCAGAGAAGTTGCTCTTCCTGGGGCCCAGTGAAGGGTGGAGGCTGGGCTCCCAGGGGCAGTGGAGGGACAGCGCTGGGACTTCAGAGACACATGTGGGCCACATGTCCTGACAGACTACCAAGCCAAGTCTCTGGTCTTAGTCAGAACTTGGAGTAAATCTGAGGCCCACAGTCCTGGAAGCCGGAGTAGATGGAGCCTCAGTCCTGGGTCCTAGGAACCTGTCTACGCCCTATACTCAGGCTTCTTACAAGGAGGTAGAATAGTAAAAGTCTGGCTTTCTCTCTGGTGCTTAAGAATCTATAATGTTGGTAAGTCACAGAACTGCTCTGCCTTGGTTTCCTCATCTGTAAAGTGGGTGTAATAACAGCATACCTCACAGTGATTGCCTTGGCAAGGCTGCTAGGGCTGGCGAGTTCCAGCATTTCTGGGATAGCTGTTTGATGGTGAGCACAGAGGAAGCAGTGAGCAGTGACTGCGATTGACCTTCCAGCACAGAGGTGGAGCACTTCCTGGCTCTTCAGAGTCTCCCTGAGACGGTCTGCCGCAAGGCCTATCTGTGGAGGGGGAACCGAGGCACATGGGAGGTAGAGCTGCACCTCCTGGGTTTAGCTTGTGTGGCGCACTGTGTTTGCACCATGCCTGCGTGACCCCACTTTTGTGCCCTCTGCTACAGGCTCCATGGGGCTTGTTACAGCTGAGATCTGAGTGCCCAGTTCCAGCAGCACCTGCCTTCCTGCAGGAGGAGGCTACAGGTCTGTGGCTGTGTGGACCGGACTTATGGCCAGGCTGGAGCCACAGCCAAAGCCCACACCACAGGAGAGGGAGGCGCTGTGCTGTCCTGAGTCCCGCCGGGTAGATTGGAGCTCTTGGCCTCTGGCCCACCAGAGCTGATGGCCGGGCCCTATTTCATGCATTTCGTTTGTTTGTTTTGGAATAAGGTGTAGCCCAGGCTGGCCTCAAACTTAGAGAGGGCTCTCTCCTCTCCGCTCTCCCTGCCTTCCAATCCCTTCCCTTTTCGCAGTGCGTGAGTGGCACCCAGGGCCTCGCACACTGCTGCACAAGTAGTCTGCCACGGAGTGTTGTTTCAGTGGCCGTCAGCATCCTTGTGTCTGCCACCTTGAGGACTGGAGCCATGCACTGATGGCGCTCACGCATGCGGCTTGATGTTCGCAAATCATTCATTTCTCGAGAGATGCACTGAGCAGGACTGTTGTGATGGCCAGAGGAGGTTATTTGACACATGTCAGCGCTGTGCCTGCTGACAGGAGTGTCCAGCGTGTGTTAGCCGTCTTACCACAGTGTGCTTTATACTGGGGCAGAGAAATCCACCCGGGTCCAGGTGCTGGAAAAGCCCAGACACCGGGCCACGACCCTGGGTTGGCTCACCATGCTACATTTCCCTGAGTCTAGAGACCATGAACACTGTACGCCATGACCCTGGAGTGGCTCAGGGAGGGCTGTGGCGTGTTATGTAGCATAAACTTTGTGAGAGCTCAGTCCTCTGCAGGTGTGCTGGATCCCAGTGATGGCGATGGGTGGGCAGCAGCAGCAGATAGTTTCCTTGGCTGCCCTGTTGGGGTGACATGGAAGTAACACCCTAGAAAGTCATAGGGCCTCAAAGGCTCATCATTGCCAGCGTCCTTACTGTGATGCTGTCAGGGCTACTGAGGTCAGTGCTGAGCCCACTATCCCCATGGAGGGCCCAGCATGAAGGGCCTTTGTCCCCTTAAAGCCTGCTGCTGCTCCTGTCGCAGCACTGCCTGCCAGCCTTTCAGGGCTGAAGAGATGGCAGCAGTCTCTGTAGCATGAAAGTTGGGCTTTAATTGGCTGCTGGGGCGTCCCCGCCATCTGATGATGCCACCTGTGTGTGTCCCTTTCCTGTCACTGTCTCCAGATTCCCTGTCAACTCTGGCTCTGTTAACACAAACAGCCAGGTTACAAGCCTGGGAAATGTTCAGTGATTATGATAATTGGCAAAGAAGGGGAGTGAAGAAAGTCACGCAGGTTTGGAGTGAATGGAACACCAGAGCAGGAACAGTCATGTTTCAACCACCTTGAAGAAGGAGTGCAGTGTCTAGAATGGTCCAGAGAGCCACATGCAAACAGAGAGACGTTGGTCTTGAAGACAAAAGTTAAGACTAGAAGCCACCCTGCAGCTCTAACTATGAGCTCCCAACTAAGTGCAGCACCAACTCTTTCTGTGCCCTGTCAAGGTGGGTCTGGATATGCCTTAAGCATTTGAAGTGCAGAGTTTGGGTGGTTTGTATTCTGTGAAAGTTTCTCCAAGGTAAAGGTTTCTGTTGTCACAATGAGCCTTTGGTAGCATCGACTGTTTGGGCTTTTTAGTGCTAACCGTTTGCAGGGATTTAGAAGCATCATCAGACCACTGTGGCTTTAGGAGGGAGACTATGCATACCCCTACCTGAGCTCCTCATTTTCCAAGAAAGGAGTATTTCCAAGCTAGGTCCTTGGGATGTGAGCTCCACACTGCAGTATACAGCAATGGAGATTCACATGTTGATAACGATAATGAAGGCCCTGGAAGTCTTACATTAAAGGGTCTTGTTTAACTTTATCTAAATAATCTTAAATTACAAAATTCTTGGCCAAGTACTAATAAGTAGAGAAGCCATTTTGCAAGTTACATCCTAATTCTTTCTGTATCTCATCCTGGGGTGAGTCAGGCAGTTGTGGCTTTAGTATTTTGACATCTCTGACTCTTCCTAGCCTGCAGGACAGCACAATTTCCTTTGCCAATATGACAGTATCTAAATGGTAGCCGGACAAGGCTGCTAGGAGGGACCCTGCCACATTGGTTGGTTGCAAATGTTGTCAGCTCATGGAGGGGACAGATCAGGCATGTGCCAGGATCAGGCTAGTGGCTGGGAAGATGACATGTGGACAAGACATGGTGGCCCCAGCGAGGATCACTGGAGCCCAGCATGCAGGCCCAAGGCATTGGCTGAAGGTGTTGCATTTGGCCTTGAGGGTAATAGGGGTCAACTAGAGAGAAAAACACAGAGGGCCCCCACCTTGTTGGGAGGAAGAATCTAGACTGGGGTCTCTCCTTGGTGCCTCGCTGAGCCTGTGGCTATGAAGTCAGCTGGACAGGAGGGGCAAGGGACGCTGATCTTACCTGGCATTCCAGTGGGTAAGTGAACGTGCCCTCTAGGAGATATGGGTCCTAGGTGGATCCTGGGCAGTTTTTCCCAGGGTTCTGTGCACTGAGAAGCCACTTGCACTGTTACATGACTAGGTCCCACCCCATCGGCGTGATCCTATGTCCCCGCTGCCACCTGTCCACTCTAGCCAGGTGGGTTCCTGCTGGGTGCCACTGTCTTGTAACCTGTTGCCCTGTCCTCCCCAGGAGCTGGTGGGTGATACTTCTAGAGAGGCGCTCGGTGAGGAGGACGAGGACGACTTCCAACTAGAAGGTATGTGGGTCTCAGGAGTTCTACACACGGCACTTGGGAGGAGAAAAGGCCCGGAGGGGTAGGCAATGGATGTGAAGCCCATCCCAGTGCTCGGGATAATATCCACAGGCTGTGCTCAGGAGCTACCAGACCTCAGGCAGGCCATCGCAGGGCTCCTCTCCCAGGGTGGTGTCAGTGAGAATGAATGAGATCCGGCTGGATTCTGCACATGATAGCTCTTTCCCCAAGTCCATCTATGCAGTGCCCTAGCATAAACGTGTCCAGGCTGCCTCTGGCCTCTTGCCATTCTCCTCTGGTCCCTCACACCAGACCCTTCCTTTCTCCAGCAGAAGAGCCATGCTGCAGAGCTAGGGACAGTGGCTCTAGGCTGCTGGTTTGTTTCTGACAGTGCCTGTGTTCCCGTCTGTGGAGTGCCTATTGCTACTCAACTATCCACGTGGCTCAGCTGACTTCCCATGATGGTGGTCAGCAGTAGCAGAGAGGGCTGCACTCTGCCTGTGGCTCACTATGAGAGGAGAGCTTGGCCATTGTTGAGCAGCCCACGAGAGCAAGAAACCTGTCTCTTCTTTGAGCCCTTGGAAGAGCCCTGGATCAGTGCCTGCCTGGGGCTCTCCTGCCACTCTTGCTTGGTACAGTGACCCAAGCCCACCCACACTAAGGCAGGGATGTGGCTGGGCATGGCAGGCTGGCAAAGGCAGATGCCCCAAGCCCTAGCCACACAGCCATGCACCTGCTGGACCTGGGGCTGTGGCATCCCTCTATGCTCCTGGCCAGGGGAAAGCACTGGTTCCTGAATGTCGTCTTTGTCTTTCTGTTGGCCAAGCTCATTGCCTCTTGGCTGCTAGAGAGCTGTTTAAGGGAGAAAAAGGGCCATGTGAGGCATGAAGATGAAAAGGAGTCTCTGGCCATCCCAGGAGAGGAGGGCTTTGGCTCCTGGGTTGTTCTGTAAAGCTGCCCCTAATCCTGAGTCTTAGCCGCCTTAACTGGCCAGCTGGGAGCGAAGCAGGAGATTAAGGCTGGCTTGGTGTGCAGGGCTGTGAGCTCCTTTTGAACTTGGGAAAGAACAAAGTAAACATCAGAGGTTCCAAGCTGACTGCAGACCTGTGTGGCAGGGTGTGGAAAGGAGAGGGACCCTCCTTCTGGGGATCCAGCAGCAGCCAGGGACGGGGTGAGGGGATGGGGGTGGCGGGGGTGGGGGCTCACTCACTTCCAGTACCTATGTAGCCTCTGAGGCTTGTGCCCTGAGTGCAAGTTAGTACTGGCCTGGTAGGCAGGCCCATGCTGAACCCAAGGGTGTTCTGCCCATCATGGGCTCTCCCTGATTTACATATGAGTGTCTCCTACCCTCAAGGACTCCTTGTTGCCTCTCACCTGAAGCTGCCCCTACCCAGCCCAGCCTCTTGGCTCACTTCCATCTCAGGGCTCCGAGCAGGTTTCTGCTGATCCCACTGCCCACTTGGCATCTGCTGTAGAAAGCTAGTTGTGCAGAACCCGGCAGTCAATTGGCTCTTTATCACCTAGCGAGGCTGTCAAGGCTACTGAAGTCTGTGACCCCTCTCCTTAGGCCAGGTCCTCTCCAGGCTCCCAAAACAGAACCCACATGAGCTTGGTGTTGGGGTAAAGACAAAGAAAAGCCTGGTGACAGGAAGAACCAGGATAGAATCAGAACCACTGGATAGAAGGTATTTGGTTTGGGATGCCAAATTGAAAGCCCTGCTGGTCATCCAAGAGGAGACACTGAGGTGGTCCAGCCACCTGGCTGTTGGGGACTGGAGTTAAGGGACAGTGGACAGGAGAGGGAGGGTAAGGGCTTCTTAAGAAGTGTCCACGGGCAATCCCACTCACCCCTCCAGAGACAGGGCCATCCAAAAGGATGGCTGGCAGTGCCTGACGTCTGAGGAGGCCTCTGGGAGGAGCAGGCAGCTGCCCTAGCTCCTCTCCCTGTTTAAGCTTCCCTATAGGCTCAGCAGTCACACTCTGGTCCCCAGCATCTCTAAGTTATTCTCCCTGAGTGAACTTGAGTTGGTGTCTTCCCGTCTGCTCTTCCTGAGAGTGCAGCATGGGCAGTGCCCTCTGTGATGCCAGGGAGGGTTAGCTGGATCTCCAGTGGCCAGGTTTGAAAGCTGATCTCCTGCACGGGCTTTCACATGGGGGAGGGACGATGGACAGAATGGATGGACCCGACTGAGCAGGCTCTTACCGCTCTCTCTCTCTGTCCAGGGTCCCAGCCTACACTCATGATGTCCCCTCAGTTCTATTCAGGCCCCAGAGCATGAAGACCAGACACCATTTGTAGACAGTTACCTCCTTGCTCCCTGTTGCCCTATTGCCCCTTTCCTCTGTCACAAGTGTCTCTAAAGCAGAATCAGTGCTGGGCTATGGGCCCAGTGGTGGCATGTGGGAGGGAAGCACACACATTTGGAGTGAAGCCATGGAGGGCTTGGGGGCTCTGCTGGGCGGATCACTGCTGCCTGGGAGGTGGTAGTGGTTCCCTGAAAAGCAGAGGCTCACAGTGAAGCTCCTTAATCTGGGACTCTGGGCTCTTTGGGAAGCTTAACCAAACTTGCTTGAACTTGAGGCTCTTGAAATTGAAAACTCCCAGGATAGGATTGCCTAAAAAAGGCCTAGCTGGACCTAGGAACACAGATGGAAACACTAGTATGAGCAGATACACACACACACAGTCACACATAGACACACACACATGCACACAGACACACACACACACAGTCACACAGACACACAGACACACACACAGACATAGACACACACACAAAGACACACATAGACACACACACATACACACATAGACACACACAGTCACACACAGACATAGACACACACACACAGACACACATAGACACACAGACACACACACACAGACATAGACACACACACAGATACACATAGACACACACACACACACAGACATAGACACACACACAGTCACACAGACACACACACAGTCACACATAGACACACAGACACACACACACAGACATAGACACACACACAGACACACATAGACACACACACATACAGACACACACACAGTCACACATAGACACACAGACACACACACACAGACATAGACACACACACAAACACATATAGACACACACACAGACACACATAGACATACACACATACACACAGACATAGACACATACACACACACACACACACACACACAGAGACACACACACACATAGACACATACACAGGCACACATAGGCACACACAAACACAGACACACAAGGCACACACACAAGGCACACACACAGACACACATACACACACAGGCACACACAAGGCACACACACACAGACACATAGACACACACACACGAACAGAGACAAACACATACACACAGAGACAAACACATACACATAGACACACACACACTCTGTATCTTTCTATCCTCTGTCTCTGGATGTCTGAGACTTTTTTTTTTGCTGGGAGCATCAGGAACACCTACCCATGAAAGGGTAGGTTAGCGACAACCCCTGGCTTCTTTCACTCAGTTCCTAAAACGTCCTGTAGGGAGGGTCACACCCAACTCCCCCATCCCCAATCCAAATTTGAGAATGACATAAAACTACAACTCTAAGTTCTCCACCCTTTGAATGTGGAATGTGCAGTGCTGTCTCAGGTTAAGACATGGCTTCTGAGTCATGAGATTCTTTGCAGAAATTCAACTCTTACTTTCCTAACGGGGGACGCTCCGGGTTTGTGAGATCTGAGACCTGACTCTAATACAATGGTGGGGGGTAGGGAGAGGCTGTTAAGAATACGCTTTTTACCCCCTTTAATACAGAGTCTTGGTGCGGTAGCCTCGCAGGGCTGGGGGGAGCTCAAACACAATCCTGCCGTAGCCTCCCAAGTGCTGGTATGACAGGTGTGTGCCACCTTGCCAGGCTTTCAGCTTTGCTTTTTAGGCTTTATTCCCAATGTTGTGAAATGCAAATGGTGACATGCCTACATTGTGTTAGTAAGGACTCAATGAGACAACACGTGTACCTGCCAACTTGACCGGCAGTGCCAGGCTGGCACATCTGCGCATCTCTAGAGCTTTTTCCCTCACGAGCCCTGTGCCTATCATGCAAGAAACCATTTGGCCTGGAATGCACACACGATCTTTCTCCTCACGGCCGCAGATTTACCCTCCTAATTATTTTTGGCATAGGCTAATATTAAAATCCATCTGCATTCCACCTGACAGCTGCTGCTGGAGGCTCGGAGGTCCAGAAACATCCTGGCAAGCCACCCTCAGACCAGAATATTTGTCACAGATAGCTCTGCGTGGACAATTGCAGAGGATCACTACCATGTTAGGGCACGTGTCCAGACTTCAGCACGGAAGCCCCGGCTAGCTCTGTCTTCTATTGTGTCCGATGGAGCTAGAATTTCCAGGTGGCGAGACGTGTGGCACACACTTGATGGTCCTCTCTGCTCTTTCGTTACTGGGCTGTGTCTTTACTACCTTGGTCATAACCCAGTTTCCAGTTTGTCGCTTTTATCCAAGCTTGCTGTTAACTAGGCTCTTGTGGAGTGTGTTAAAATAAGCTTGCATTGGCTGCTATCACATGGGTTTGGATTTTTGCCCATGTTTCAGCCATCTCCTTCCACACCAGAACCCCGTCTTGCCCAAGCCAGGATTGACAGCATCTGTCTGTCCTAGCTTACCAACACCTGTGTATAGAACCTGGCACAGCTGGAGTTAGGCCTATGAAAACCCTGTTCTGCGTGTGTGCATAGATACACTAGCCCCTGTGGGCAATATGGGGGCAGCAGCTGGCAGGGCCCAACCTCCAGGAAGTGAGAGCTCTGTCTGCAGATATGGAGCCTGCTGTGAAGTCATCAGAGGGCCCCGTATGGGACTGTGGAGAATGAATTGCCAGATTGAATGGAAGTAGACCACGCCCTGCCAGCTCAGATGCATTTGTAGCAATTAAGAGACAGCGTTCAGCGCTCTTCCTTCCGCACTTGCCAGTCATTTGCTTGAGAAATGTCAGAAGTTGTACACTATGCACATCCCTGGTGTCGTGTGAACGACACTTCTGGAATTGAGTAGTGCATAGCCTGCTTCTCAAAGCCTGTCTCCTAACAACCCCAGATGACCCCAAGTGACCCTAGCCATAGGGCAAGAGCCCTAGGTGAGCATGCCCCTGTGCAGCTTGGGAGAGGCTGCTGCAAAAGGAGGGGCCACTTGGATTCCTAGCCCTCTTCTCCCCCTGCCACACACAATCCTTGGGTGGCGCCAGCTGTCAGCACTCAGGCTGGGTGGGCTCTGCCAGGCTGCTCTCTGGGTCACTGCTGTTTGCCAGAGTAAACAGACCCCAGAAAGTGATGGGGAACTCCCCCAGCATGTGATCCCAGAGGTGCCTCCTGTTGGCCCTGGGGAGGATTGGGGAATCCAGGCCCTAATCCCAGCTGCCACCTTTCCCTGGTTCCCAAGTCTCTTCCCTTTCTCTTCCTCCTCCTCCTTCCCTTTTTTAAACTGGGGGAGGGGAGAGGGAAAGAGGCTTTCTTTGATCTTGGTGGAGGAAAGAAGTCTGTTCTGTTCAGGCTTTTGGCTAACACAACAAACAGTGTTTAAAATTTAACTTTGCTTAATTAATTAGTAATTCTGTTTAATGCTGTCTGATCTCCCTCCAAAAGGTATTTTGAAGCTTGAGAAGGGAACTTCAAAGGGAGCCGGGTGAAGATGGTCAAGTAATGCATTTAATCTGGCAGTTGCTGGGGGTGGAGTGCAGCCAGGCTGTAGCTGATGCGTAGAGAACCATCATCTGCTAAATCAGCCTGCCAGCTTCCGTGGCCATGGCCTCTGTATGAGAAGGACAGAAAGCAGCTTCCAAAGAGAAGGAGCCCCACAAACAGCCCCCACATTCATCTGGGCTGAGAAGCCATTTTAAGAAATGACATTTTCTGTCTTCTGCGGCCACTGTGAACGGTCGAGCAGGTTGGGTACCGCACAAGGGTTTCCCGTGAGCCAAGCAGTAAGTCACAGGTGACTTCCAGGCTGTACCCTGTTTACCACACATATACCCTGGAAGGAATGGAGGGCTGCCTTCACCTAATGCAGCAATCCCCAAAGTTCCAGGAAGGGCCAGACAGTTGCTATCTGAAGATGTGCGGACCATGGGGACTCTTTGATGACTCGACTCAGCTCTTGTGTGTACAGCAGAAGCAGCCAGAGACCAGGGAGTGTGGCATACCTCATTAAACTTTACTTAGAAAGCCAAGCTGCCTGCTCAGTGGCTCACATGGCATAGTTAACACCCTGCTCCATATGGCCCAAACATGCTTGTTGGAAAGCGGACCCTGTTATTGCCTCCCTCCCTCACCTCCCTTTTCTGTGCTTTCTTTTCTCCCGGTCACATTAGCAATGTGCCCTGCTGTGGCTCTCCCTGGAAATTGGAGTATGCTCGGAGTGCCTCTGAAAAATGTCTCTTAGATGAACAGCCAGCTAATCAGGAATAAGAAGCAGAGAGAGGACTTGGGTACTGGAGTCCTTCTTGGCAGCGTAGTATCCTTCTGCCCCCACCCCTACCCCCCCAGGATGAGTTGTGACTTGGGTGGCCTGCAGTGAGCAGCATTTACTGCCTGGCCCTGATGCCAGCAGCCATAGCCAGGTGGAGATGCTCTGCTTGGCTGCCCGGGTACAATGCTGTTTGTGTTGGTTTGGTTTCAGAAGGGTCATCTGTGAATCCCATGCTGGTTGCCATAGTTATAGCCTCTGCCTCTGCCCCTGGGCCTGCCTGGCTTTCTGTGGGTTCTCTGTCACCTCTTCCAGCCCTTGGTTGGGGGTGAAATAGAGGTGAAAGGTCTTCTTTGGTAGGCCCCAGGGTATAAGGGAGTCTTACCCCAGCTCCCAACCCTAGGGCAGCGTGTCTCTGCTCTGTCCAGGCTGGAGGCTCTACCTGGGAGTATCCTGCAGGCTTGTTGGGCTAAGGACAGTATGAGGGACCTGCTGAGGAAGAGAAGATAATCTGAGCCACTCTGGTCTCTAGAGGGGACACATGAGGATAAAAGGGTGTTTTCTACCTCAGGTGAGGAGAAAGAAAGGGGCAGGGGAGCACTCAATGGAAAAGACGCTCTCTAGCATGGCAGCGAGGGTGCTCCAGAGGAGAGAACGGAACAGCGGTTCCTTGTCTTTGGGCTTATCAAGTGGAACATGAAAGGCAACATTGAACCTGGAGGTGCTTGTCTGATAACTTTCCTTTGAACTTGAAGTCGGGTTTCGATAAGCCTAGCCAGCTTGCATCAGCAGGACCTCTGCAGAGCCAGGCAGTGGCTTTGAAGATGGAACTAGGCTTTGTTTTGCTTTCTGCTTCCTCTTCTCTCTCTGGGAGGGGGAGGGGGAGGGCTCTGCAGGCTATGATGTCTCTATAGTTCCTACACAGGGTCTGATGGGGCAAGGGAGATTGCTCAGACTCAGGCTACCAGGGGCATAGTCAGTACTCACTGAGCCCTTGCTGAGTACCCACCATGGTGTTTGACCAGTCTCCTCACAGTCCTCTCCTGGAACTTGCTTGAGGATGCTGTCTACTGAGAACCAGCATCCCTGTGAGGGAGATACCACCCCCTCCTCCTCTGTGTATAGACTTCCTTAAAGCTTCCTGGGTCAAGAAAGTTGGAGCACCAGATGCCACTCTCAGTGTGATGCTCCCATGCAGCCCATCCGTGTCCGCTGGAGATGCTGGCAGCAGTGAAGGCCAAGGCCTCAGCAGAGCTCCCTGGCTCAAGAGAGGTGGGAGGGGCCCCCACCCTGGGGCCTGAATGGCATGGCCATACCTTGCGCCCTGCTTGGACTCAACGGTAGCATCTGTGGCCCAGTGGGCACCAGATGGACCGAGTAGTCGGTGCTTGACTGTCTTTGAGTCCCTGGGTAGTCACCAGCTTGGCCTTCCTGGATTCAGGGTACCCCGGAGGAGGGTGTCTGGCCAATAGGATCAGGGTGGAACTGTGCTCCTTTGGCTTTACTGTGCAGTCACAGACCTTTCTACAGCTAACACTCTTGATGGCATTAGGGAGTTGTTGTCTCCCTGTGGGTGCTAGCTGTGCTGAGGCAGGGAGAGAGAAAGAGACTCCCAGGGGACAGAACCACTGTTCCAGGTTAGTCTGTAGCTACTGTGGCCTCTGGGAACCTGGAGGATTCTTATGCCTTGGTTTTCCCATCTAGAAAATGGAGCTAATAACAGTAACTTACCTCACAAGGTCCCAGTGAAGGCAGAGTCCATGAATACCCAGTGTGGAGGGCTGTGGGGCCCAGGACTATATGAGCCCGTGGCCCATGCTCTGTGATCGCTGGCTCCAGGGTACTGTATGGACTACTGCAAATAGATGCCAGGACGAGAGTTCTGACCTGGAAAGTATGAGCAAAGCGTGAGGTGGGGGGGGATGTATCCCCAACTCCACCCGCCAGCTGCTGTTCTTGGATGCTCATTGCAACATTGGGGTATGAGAGTCGAGTGGGATGGGGACAGAACTCCACTTTCCTGGCTTCATTTTGTCAGGATCCTGACATTCCCAAGAGAGTTCAGCTGGAACTGTGAGCCTCGCTGGCCATCTCAGCTGCCCTCACCGTCAGTCAGCCAACCTAGCCACTCTTAGGTCAGGGGCCATTCTCGGTTTGTTTCCCTTCAACATAGGACAAGACAGTCACTGTCCTGGGGCATTGGGGAACCTTGAGGAGGGAAGAGGCAGGAGCATCTTCTAGAAAAGTAATTTGAAGCCCCCTTATGTCACACAGAAAGGGTTGAAGGACTCTGACGGGACATCCTGTTACATGGTGGAACCTGTGGCCTGGGTTCTGGGTCTAGAATGCTGGTGGTACCCAAATTGGAACCCCTTGGACACAGGAAAATGGTGCCAGTCAGCGACAGATTTCATTTGCCCACTCTGCTACTATAAGACAGACACACAGAGGACTGTGCAGGGGGGAGAACTGCAGGTGAACAGAGGCCAAGGGCAAAAGTTAGGGTGAGTGCAGTCCCTTAGGAGGCCATTGTGTGGTGCACTAGTTGTCTGCGCATGTGTCAACCCATGCACATATACCCTTCCTCAAACCGTGTTAACTCAGTTCCCATCCCTCCACTCTACCTACTAACAGAGTGAGCACATCAGCATCTTTGAGGAGACCACAGTGTCAATATAGGAGGCAACGAATACAGAAGGTTATGGTCCCCAAACACCTCTCCATGCCCAGCCCTGCTGAGTGGCTAGTTGTCTCTACAAGGTACTGAATCTGTAGGCTGCTTATCCAGGCTGTAAAGTTGGAGCAGAGTAGGAGTCTGAGAGGCCACAGGGAAACCTGAGTAACTGGTATGGCAGGACCACAAAGACTTTCTCTGGGACAACCTGTGGCATCACCGGGGCCAAAGAATTGAAGGATGTGGAACACAGCCAATAGGCAGGGCAGGAGGGCCCCAGCGCTCTTGACCAGAGGACACAGCACAGCCGCCCTGATCTTGAGTTTCTCACCTTCCCCTGGTCCTCCCCACAGTGGCCCTGCCACCTGAGAAGACTGACAGCCTGGGCAGTGGAGATGAGAAGAGGATGGAGAAAGCCAGTGAGCCTGGCCCTGGCTCCAAGAAGCAGCTGAAGTTTGAAGTAAGCGTCCTTTTGAGGGCTGTGACCTCATGGTGGTACTCTAGGTGGGGGAAACCAAGGTCCATCTAAATGGGAGGACTGCTTACCACTGATGTGGATACTTGCTTCTGAGGGAGATCCTTCCTGCTGCCTCTGGGCTGTACCCCTCAGCCATGGCCTCTCCACAGGGGTGGTGGCCGGTGCGCACCACCAGGACCCTATGACAAGGTGTGAGACGTGGGGAGACAGGACGCTGGTCCGTTGTCTTCTTAAAGCATCTTCAGATTCCTCAAGCCTTCCTTTTCACCCCTGAGGCTGACCTGGGACATACGGGGGTCTCCTATGGTATGGAAGAAGCTAAGGCATTTTATCTGGGCCTCAGTTTCCAAACCACATGGTCAACACAAGGAGTGATGGGCCCTCCCAGAGCAGGTAGCCATCCTCCTGCCCTTCCCTAACCCCAGCAGCAGAGCAGAATGGGTGTCTGAGCTCCTCCTAGGCACCAAGCACAGGCAAGGGCTCCGAGTGAGGCCTCGTTCTGTGGAGGTTGCTGGTGTCCCTCACCCCCCCCACTGCCCTGCTCCTTTCCTGTCCCCCCCCTTCCTGAGACCACAGGGCACAGCTCTACTGTTGGCACAAGGCTGTGAGTTCAGGCCAAGTCCCTTCACAGTTCAGCCTTCCCTGGACTGTGGAGATAGTGAGCATCTGCTGGGTTCTGGACATACGGGGCTCCCACTCCAGCGTGTATGCAGTGGGTTGCCTTCTTGTGTGGCTGGGGCTTCCTTATGCCCCAGTGCTTGCCAGGAGGCCAGTGGTGAAGTGGGTATGCTTCCTGTTTCCTGCCCTTGCAGATCAAGCAGTGTGGTTGAGGGACAGACAGGTGGTATAGCTAGTGAACACAGTGTATGATGTATATGTGCAGGTGGGTGCATGTGCATGCGTGGGTGTATGTGTGTATGCATGCACGTGTATGTGCACGCATGTGTGTATGTTTTTGTGTATATACGCATGTGTGTTTGTGTGTGTGTGTGTGTAGCATGTGTTGTATCACCTCAAGTACTTCCTCAGGAGTAGAGTGGGCACTTGGCGGCTGCCAGATTAGCATGTCATAGATGAGGGAAGGCTGTCTTTGAACTCAGCATGGCCCACTTGAGAACTAGAGGGAGCCAGCTTCAAGCCGCAGCAGCCGCGGGCAGGAGCACCTAGTCTGTCATGCACGCTCTGGTCAGCGGGCATTCTCCCTTGTGTCGGTGAGGCCTGACTCCATGCTTTCTGATCCGGGGCATGGGTGCCTGCACTACTCCTATCATTCCATTGTTCAGGTCACCTCTTGGTCTTTGATGCCTGGCCAAGCAGGGCTGCCCTTGGTAGAGAAGCGGGGCACTTGAGGAGGGACCATGGGGACTGTCCCTATAGCTTCAGGGGAACTGGGAACTCTGAGATGGTAGAGGGCCATAGAGCAAGGGACTTGATTGTTCTGACAACCTTGCAGGACAGAGGACAGATCCGATCATTGTCTGTAATTGATATGAGAGGAAAATGAAGCATCAGAAATAACCAGCAACTTGCCCAGGGTGCTGCAATGCTTGGGGCCATGCCAGGAGGAGTCTGGGCAGACTCTGGAGTTTCAGCTCTTCATGTCCAGCCTGCTGCTGCTGCCCAGTTCAGTTACCCATCCTGGGATCTTATCTGGCTTCCCAAGTTACTGGTCCCTGTTTCCTTCCAGAAGCTTCTAAGCCTTGGTTGAAGTTTGGCCTTGTGAGGCCACAGATTCCTTCAGAGTCGCCTGTCAGATTCCATGCATCTCCTTTGTCTTCAAACACTAGAGATCACTGGGGTCCTGGGACCTGTATGCCCTGCCCAGGCTCTGGGCTCTTTCCCTGGCTGGTCCTGTCCTTGTTTTCCTCCTCCCTTTCCCAGGGTCAGGGGATAACCAAGGGCACCCCATGTTCTCACCAGTGGGCCCAAGGCAATGCTCTACTTGGTAGTTAACAAGCCACTTGTCTGTCTGTCCAGGAGCTTCAGTGTGATGTTTCTGTGGAGGAGGACAGCCGACAGGAGTGGACTTTCACTTTGTATGACTTCGACAACAATGGCAAAGTCACCCGTGAGGTGAGTGTGCTTCCTGCCACTGTGCAGCCCCTCAGGCACAGGGGTTGGGCTCAGCCAGGAGTTTGCTGCCCCCTCCTCCTGCATGGTGGAGGCAGGGCTGGGGAAGGACTTGTGGACAAAGGCTGCTGGGAATATCCTGGAGGGTGTGCTGGCACCTCAGTGAGTCAGGAGAGGGGACAGAGCGAGCTGAGCAACTCACACTTAGTCCAGGCTTGGGGTACCCCACTGGGGAGAGGTAGGAGATGGTGGCAAAGTCCAAGGCCTTCTCAGAGAGGGACCCCAGGTTCCAGCAATCTTTCCCTGCTTCCTGCTCCTCACGGAACTCAAGTTCTAGCAAGTTCTACCTTCATCAGTGAGCCCCTAAGGCCACACAGGACAGGAGCAAGTGATGCCTGTGACTGGTCCCAGCCCCTCTCCCACTCAGAGCCCTCCTGAAACCCCTCCCAAGTTCCTCTCGCCTTCTCCGTGCTTTTGTCTCTGCAAACTGAGCACCAACCGTGCATCAGGCTGAGCGCTCTGCAGGGAAGAAACAGTCTCGGTCCTCCATGTGTTGCTCTGACAACCTGATGAGACAGAAAACGCCAAGGGGACATAAGTGAACAGTGGGCAGAGAGCGGCTTATTGGAGGGACAGCCCAGTGCTAAGCCATGCAACACGCTGGCCTGGGAGGGTCCTGCCCAGCTGATCCCTGGTAAAGACTTGAAGGAGACTGGCATGTGGCTTCTCTGCAGAATAGATATAGTGGGTCTTTAAGGCCCTGCAAACAGCCTGGATTTCATTCCAGGTACCAGGAAAGCTGAGGCAGGCCCAGGCTTGGGCATGCTCTCCTCTGCCTCCCCAGGAGACCTGCATTGTGAGGTGGGGCCAGTTAGAGAAGGTGCCCGGCACCTGTGTGGAGATGTAAGAACAGATGGGTGGGCTTTGCACCCTCTTGTGGCCCAGCATGTGGGCCTGCCAGTGTCTCTTGGCCTCCTTGTCTCCTTAACTCCAGTCAGGTTGGGACAAGTATTAAGCTTCTCCACAGCATATGCAGGAAGTCACCTTCAAGCTCTCAAAGGGAGATCTGAGTTACAAAGCCTGCCTCTGTCCCAGGCTGTAGCTTAGGGGACATGAGAAACAGATGGGAGGAAGAGGCTTACTAATGTTTAACCAGTCAGGACCCTGGCCCGTAAGTGACAGAATCCTAGTTCACCCTGTTGTAGGTAACAATGAAAGGAATGCGTTGGCTCATGCACCTGAAATTCAGTTCTGGGCCGCTTGCTTCAAAGTATGCCTGAATCCAGAGGCCCAGTATGCGCAGGACTAGGCCTTCCTCATGGCTGCTCCCTCTACAGTCTCTTCTTACTGTACCGACTCTCCGTTGCAGTGAGTGCTGTTTGTTAGCTTTAGCCTGGATCCCTCCTCTCAGGAATCCCTCTCCTTCAAAATACCTATATATGGTCCAGAGTCAAATCCCACTGGCTTCTCAGCCTGGATGTCACAGGATGCATGGGAGCATCTGCTGCATCTTTGTCACACTATCGAAGCCGCCGTAATGAAGATGGCCAGCCTTTAGTGGCCACCTTCTTCCTCCCTCCCTAGTTTGGAGATGCTAGGGTCACCCTGCGTGTGTCCCCTACTGCAAAGTCCTTGCAAGAAGGACCTGTGGACAGGCACTCCTTTCTCTTCTCTCACTCATGTCCTTGGTGGTGAGGGGAGGGAGCCTCAGGAAGGGCAGGCCGCCCGAGGGAGGTGGTCCAGCATGTCTGTCCTGAAGCAAGCCTCTGGTCATGTTTTCTTTCTGAGGAGCTGGGGTGCTGGCTTTGAATTGAGGACCCTACCTGGTGGTTGGTTCCCCTCATCTCTGGCTACAAAGCCCCTCTTTAAACCTGCTGTGCATACCTCTCCATCTCTTCTTCGTAGTGTGAGTGCACATATTTTGATGTGCCAAGGCAGACAGGCTACGACCTCACTGCATGTGGAGTCCGGTGGGATCCTGTGGGGTCTGGCCCACAGGATCAGGGGCTGGAGCCTGTGTCTGGGCTAACCCTCTAGGTCTGAACAACAGTACATGTGAACCTTCTGGGCTTTCAATCATATAGGAAGCAGTTATGGTCATCTGTGTCATTCGGCTTTCTGTCACCGCAGCAAACACTGAGCTAACCAACTTACAGAGAGAACAGGCTTACTCCATCTGCGATCAGTTGGTTCTGTTGTTTTGGGCCTGTGGCAAGGCGGCATGTTCTGGCAGTTGTGCATGGCAAAGCAGAACTGTCCACCTCAGGGCCTGGAAGCAAGAGGAGAGAAGAGAAGCCTGGGTTCCACGGTCCCCTTCGGGAGCATGCCTCCAGTGACCTAAAGTCCCACGACAAGGTCTTATCCCCCCAAAGCTCCACCAGCTCCAATTTGCCATCCCGAGACCACACCTTTACTTCCTGGACTTTTGGGGGACACTTAGGACTCAAACTGTAGCAGCCCCTATTCCTGTGAGCCGGACCCTGGCTTTTAAGATGGTAGCAAAGCAGCTTCTTCAGCTTTGTGTTGAAGTCATGAAGCAGGACCCCAGGCTTTCTGAGGCATGTTGGCATTGGCCCTGGGTTTCCTTGTCGCCTCCATCATGGCTCTTGAAGATGGTGCAGCTCTGAGAGTGGGTGGCATGGCTGTGCAGGGAGCCATGGGAAGGACAAGGAGAAGAGTCCTGCGTGGCCTCACTGGAGTGAGCAGCTGGAGGCTGAGTCTCAAACTGGCACCACACAGTCTGTCCTCCGGTGTTCTGGTCTGGTCTTTCAGAGGCTTTTGTTAAGAATTAAATTAGTCGCAAGTGTCGATGATTTGTAATATTTCTCGGAAGATTCTGGATTTCTGACTTCTCTGAGTGGCCCCAGCCTGTAGAGTCAGCCTAGTGGACTGTCTGCCGTGTTTCACATGGACACCTATGCCAAGATAGACCTTCCATGCTTTTTACCCATCATGCATCTGTATGACTACAGCATCACTAGGGTCACCTCTGCCTCAATTAAGGGGAGGGTAGAGGATAGTCAGGTCTTTCAGAATTCATAAGAATTGCTGGGCAGGTAACTGAGTGTGCCTGGTGGATACAGTGTTTTTTAAAACAAGTGGCTGCCCCTTAGACGTCTGACCACAGACGCCCAGAGCACAGAAGTCCTAGTGAAGGATATTTGTATCCTCCACTCCAGCCAGAAGTCTCTGAGATTCCTCACCGAACACTGTTGGAGTCCTCTTTCCGGCTTCATAGGTAAACAGGCCCCCGAAATGTTTGGTCAGGTTTCTCACAGATCAGTTCGTCTTCAGCGACGCTTACCTCACACTACCAAGGCAGAGCGGCTTCGACAGCAGAAACTGATCTCCTCATATCCTGCAGGCTGGAGTTTAGGGCTGAGGCACCCGCCTACATGGTTCTGGTGAGAACCTAGCCTGTGGACAGCTGTCTTCTTACAGGGAGAGGGCAAGTGAGCTCCAAGAGAACAGCAGCACCTGTTGGCACACACCCATCATCTTCAGGGGCCCATTCATCGCCATCACTCACTCCAGTGGCATGGGGATGGCTTCAGAAGGGGAGCGGGTGGGTGTAATCCAGTCCAGTGTTAAGGACACAGTCGCATTTCTGTTCTTCCCTCGAAGAGCACAGACATGTAGCATTGCTGGGTGCCTCTCACGGAGGAGGGTTGAGAGCTGGTTTATAAACTCTTTCCCTATATGAATGGAATTCCCTACATCCTGCTGAGCTTCCCAGGGGCTCGCAGTTGCAAGCCACTCCTGAGTTTGTGAGTTTCCCTCCTTTTGCTCCCTTGCTCCCCATTCCCTCTTCCTGGGATCCCCACCCCCCCCATCATTCTGCCTTCAGCTGTCTTTGAAGGAGCCAGGGGCCTTCAGCACTTCAGTGGACACCGGCTCTGTGGTTGCTGGTGGCAGTGTATCCTAGCTAAAGTACATGGGGTGTCTGCTTCCTCCCAAATAGGACATCACGAGCTTGTTACACACCATCTATGAGGTGGTTGACTCCTCTGTGAACCATTCCCCCACATCAAGCAAGACACTGCGGGTGAAGCTCACTGTGGCCCCTGATGGCAGCCAGAGCAAGAGGGGCGTCCTTTTCAACCATCCTGGTGAGAGTGGCAGAATGGGTACCCATTTTGGGAAAGACAGGAAGGACCCACGTCAGCCTGGGAGGGTGGGAGGAGACCTCGCTCCCATGGACAGTTGCTCGGTGTTCTGAAGGGCTTCAGCAGGCCCTTGAAGGAGTAGGTAGGCCTCTGGGGACGGGGCAGGGGGATTGCAGGTGGAAGGTCCCGTGTAAGCAAAGGCATGGAGATGAGACTGGGTACAACAAGAAGCTACTAGAACACGTAGTGGAGAGAATGGCAGGGCAGGTCTTAGAGGGCAGCTGATGAACGTGGTGAGGCGATGGGATAGGCAGTTAGTTTGGTCTTCACTGGGCAACCCTGCCGTAGAGCTGTGGGGAACTGCTGTGCATGGTTTTTGAGAGCGTGATGCCAGGCAGTCCCTGGCAGAGCAGGAGTAGGCTCTGACTAGTGTTTCTTGGGCTCCTGGGATTCAGATCTGCAGAGCACGAGGCCCAGGGCGGACACCAAGCCTGCTGAGGAGCTGCGTGGCTGGGAGAAGAAGCAGCGAGCCCCTCTCAGGTATGGGATGCACGGGCAGAGGCAGCAGCTTCGCGCTGTGAACATGTGTCGAACACCAGCTGGTTACATACATCTGAAGGACTTTGAGTAGCAGGCTTCATCCAAGGTCCTCCACAGGGTCCATGTATTTATTTCAGAAGCACAGATTTACACGTCAGACTCTAAATTTAAAACAAAACATAGGGGGAGAAAGAACCAGCTATAGCCCTTCACTGTATTCCATATAAAATCCTTCAGATTCTCTCCATGTGTTGGGTGCTCCTGATGTATTATGCACTGTAGATGGGGTTAGGGCAGCACCCCAGGACCCAGCATACTGGTGTTTCTGCCAGGGAATGTGCACACACTTTCATAGCAAAAATGGCCTGGCTGTTCAGTGGGCTATGAGAAACTTTCATCTGCAGGCTTCTGGCTTTCAGAATTGTGGGTAAGGGCTTGTAAATCTGCAGCTCTCTGTCCTGTTGTCATTTCTACATAAGCAGAAGGAAGGAATGCAACAAAAACACCCAGTGGGGGCGCCAGGGCTGCAGGCAAGCGTGGAGATCCTTCACATCTGGCATAAAAGAGGGCACGGCTGGAGAAGGACCAGTCCTTCATGTGAACATGGAAAAGGCAGACCATGCTAGGGCACTGCTCGGTGGGCAGTGGACTAGATTGCAGGCTCCAGGCTGGCTGGAGATGGGTGGATCTGGGGTACCTTGAGTAGAACACGGGGAGGTAGGGCAGTTTGTGGGGGGCATCGGTAAAATGAAGGTTTCTGTCTTGGACCCACCTTCTCCCAGGCCGCAGAGAAGAATGGTGACGAGCTGTTTGTTTAGGCAGATGGCTTTCCAGCAGACTTGAGGACCTGTGCCTTCCTTCTTAATGTCCCTTTTTGTCACAGGTTCCAGGGTGACAGCCACCTGGAGCAGCCGGGCTGCTACCACCATTGTGTGGATGAGAACATTGAGAGGAGAAACCACTACCTAGACCTGGCGGGGATAGAGAACTACACCTCTCAGTTTGGACCCGGTAAGGGATTGCTGTGTGAGGTATAGACCGGACACTCATGCTGGGTAGTGGCCATTGTTCCTTGGGGAGGTATGTAGTTTTTTTTTTTTTTACTGGGCAGGTCAGAGGCTCTTCTCAGAGAAAGTAACATTAAAGACATTCTCCAAATGAAAGTCATACTTGAACAAAGCTGGGCAAAATCCAAGTGATTGAAAGGGCTTCAAATCCAGCAAAAGCCCTGGGATGGTCTCACCCAGGCCATCCCAGCCCTGGCCCCACATCATCCACAGCTTGGTCCAGGAAAGTGGTGCTCTGCCAGCCTCTGAGCCCCTTGACCTTGTCTTGCTTCTGCCTCCTCCTAAGTTGAGTCCTCCTGGGTTTCCTCTGCATTTCCCCTCACACACTTAGAACACTCCATCCACCTTAGTCTGGTCCCTTCATCATCATTATCATCATCATCATCACCATCAACTCTCCTCCAGCAGATGGCAAAGTTCCCTTTCCCGCTGGGCCATGAAGGGTGGTAGAGGGCGGATAGCTCCAAAAGAGGGGTGAAGGCATCTGGCAACCCCAGGGCAGCCCAGTGCACACAGTGGGTGCTCACAAAGTATCTGTTGGATTGGTTCCTAGGCTCCCCTTCTGTGGCCCAGAAGTCAGAGCTGCCCCCTCGAACCTCCAACCCCACTCGCTCTCGCTCTCATGAGCCAGAAGCCGCCCACATCCCACACCGGAGGCCCCAAGGTGTGGATCCAGGCTCCTTCCACCTCCTTGACACCCCATTTGCCAAGGTGTCAGAGCTCCAGCAACGGCTCCGGGGTACTCAGGATGGGAGCAAGCACTTTGTGAGGTCCCCCAAGGCCCAAGGCAAGAACATGGGTCTGGGTCACGTGGCCAGAGGTGCAAGAAGCAAGCCCCCACTGGTGCCCTCCACCCACACCGTGTCCCCCTCTGCCCACTTGGCCACCAGCCCAGCCCTCCTCCCCACCCTGGCACCCTTGGGGCAGCACAAGAAGCACAAGCATCGAGCCAAGGAGAACCAGGCAAGCTGCAGGGGCCTGCAGGCCCCACTGGCTACAGGAGGCTCCACCGTCCTGGGGCGGGAGCAGGCGAGGGAGCTGCCTGCCGTGGTGGTGTATGAGAGCCAGGCTGGGCAGGCCGTCCAGAGACATGAGCACCACCACCACCACGAACATCACCACCACTACCACCACTTCTACCAGCCCTAAATCCCGCCAGGCCGCCACATGAAGGACCCACCCCCACACCCCAAGGCATTATTATTCTATTAATTATTGTTATTATGACAATTATTGTTATTAATAATTATTGTTACTCCACTAATACTTAGCTAGCCTTCATGTAGAAGCTATATGGAAACATAGAACTAAACTTTTATTTATATGTTGTGGGGATTATATAACACACCCAAGAAGTGACTCTGGGTTTAGAAGGGTCCTTGGGCCACCCCAGCTGCAGGGTCTACGTAGATCTTCCCAAACCACAGGAGCCCTCGGCCCAGCTGCCCCACGCCAACTCTTCCAGGAGAGCACCCTTGCCTGGCCCAGCTTCAGAGACCCTCAAGAGTTCCAGAGGACAACAGCTGCTACCTCTCAGTGTTATCCCGGTTTGACTCCTCCCTTAACTGATTGTAAAGCACTACAGGGGATTTCAGCGGACTGCCTGCCTTCCTGCCCTCCCTGCCCCTGTGTTTTCAAGCTTCAACCTTTAGCTGTACTTCCTGGAGTTACTGCCTCGCCTTTCCAAAGGGAACATGCCCTTGGCCCAAGCCAGCCCAGTCCCTTTTTTTTTTGTCATTCATAATGTGGAAGCTCCCCTCTCCTCCTGTGCCCCCCCCCCCTTTGCTTTTGAAGGATGTACCTGTGTTTAAAGATTGTCCTTGGAGCCAGCCTTCTCATTTGGGAAACCGCTACAGAGAGAAGCAACCACATAAAGAAATGTGGTTTCCCAAGATGGCACCTTTGTATGACGGAGGGTGTGAAACCTGAGTTTGCCATCAGCAAATACACTTCGTGGCTCCCTAGCAGCCTTTGTATCTATAGGTAGATGCTGCCTGTCCGTGTCTCTGTATCTTTCTATAAATACACTCTCAGGTATCTTTGCTGGTGTGCAGAAGTCACTGCGCTACTCTGTGGAAGCTCCTGCAACTCAGACATGCCCCGTGTGTTTCGTGTAAAGGCTGCCTGTCCGTCAGACTCAAGCGGCCACCTCCCTGTTATAAGAGGTCATTTCTTTGGGTTTGAAGTCTGCAGTTTTGGAGAGACCTGCTTGGGTATAGAAATTTAAGAGTGGATACGAATGGCAGCTGAGAGCCTGGGGCAGCAGGGTTCTGCCTGGGCAAGGGCCAGGGCCTGCAGAGACCAGAAAAGGGCCACAGTACTAGTTGGGGCCCCTACATAAAACAGATTACACTCCCCAGCTGGAGGAGGACTGAACAAAGGGTGACTGCCAACACTGTAGCAAAGGCCGAGGGACAGCAGAACCCAGACCAGCACTAAGTAAGCTACCACTGTACCCCTGTACCTGAAGGGAGGCACCTAGGAGCCACGACCTTCACTCAGGGAATGTAGCAGGCTGTGTGGAACCCCTAGGGGTGAATGCCCCCACTCCCTCCCCTGCCTATTCTATATCCTGCTGTAGTGGCATCTGCTGAAGGCCTTGGGAGGGGTGGGGGTTATACGGGCTTTATTCTTGAGGGCCCAGAGAGAGTCCGACCCCAGAAGGAAATGATCCCAACGGTTCTTCCTGCTCCTCAGACTCCTGCGTTTAGTGTGGTTGGTAAGTATGTACTTCTGAAGGTAGTGAGCATTAGTGTTCATTTTCCTGATTGTTGGTGTGCTTGGGACTGATTGATGGAATCCTCTGGACATCACTATTAGGAAGCAGGAAGTGGAAGTCCAGGGAACGCACCTGAGGTTCAGGAGAGTCAAGAACCCGCTTGAGAGACATGGTAGGTGTCAATGCTGGGTCCTAGTCTTCAGGATCCCTAACACTTGAAGGATATGAGGCCTGGGTCTTCCTCAAACGAAGCTGTGAGTTTTTGTTTGGCTAGAATCCAATTCAGAGGAGGTGACTATAACCGAACCAAATGTGCAAGACATTGTAGGAGCTGACTTTGACATGATAGGATCCAGTATGAATAAAACAGTTTTTGTCCCCGAGTCACCCCTTGTTAGCAGGTCTGAGCTACTGATATTCTGGGTTCAGGACTAGGAGGAAAGAATTTTCTAGGAAAGAATATTTGAAGCCTGATGGGGGACTGTGATTGACTGGGCTTGGATAAGGTATTCACCCCTGGACCAATCACCGTGGCCCATCTGGTATGTGCCCACTTGCCACAGGAGACAGGGTCAGCACTGGTGACAGCAGGGGCAGGGACATTGGCCTCCAAGCCCAGAGTTGCCTCAAGCACAGGAATGCCTAGGGAGTGGGAGCTGCAGGTTTTAGAACACTGATCCTCAGCCTGGAGAAGGTGGTCTCCTGCTGTTCCCGGATTTTGCTACTTCTTGCTAACTTTTAAAAGTCACTCATAAAAATGGGACCATGTTCACTTATAGAAGAACAAGATAGGCCATAGAAGCTTAGAGTCAACAGTAACTCACCAGGCTCTGTCTCAGGTACTCAGTCTCCAGTGCCCCACCCCAGTATCCATGTCCAGATGTCCTGCAGGACCGCAAGTGCAGCGTGATGGTTGGGACACAGATTGCTACCGGGCTGCAGGGGTTCAAGGCCCAACTCCCTTTTTTCACCGCATGCTCTGCAAGTGAAATGCTATGCCTTGGTTTCTCCCTTGTGAGCACTATCCAGATGTTAGCTGTCTTCATTACCAGAATAAACATATTCTATAGAATATCTCCCACTTACATTTTGTTAATTTAAATTTTCTTTCAAACACAGAGTTTGAAACAGTTGTGTAACAGTAACCTTGAACTCACCACCCAGAAGTTTCAAATGCTGACATTTTGCACTATTTCTTTCTGATCTATTTTTAAGAGAGAAAACCCTGCAGTTATGCCCAGTCCCCTCCCCAACCTGCTGTTTTATTTTTACCCAAGGAGCAGCATACTGCTCATTCTTAGGCTCTTTTCTCTGCAGCCCAGTGTACTTGGGGACCTCCCCCCTGAGACACGGAACCCCCCAACAGCTGCTCAGAGGCACTGTTCCCTCCTGGCGTGCCTGTGGGCCATCTCTCATCCTTTGCTGTGACACACTGCACAGAGGGTCCTTGTATGTAACTCGTCTCGCTGTCAACTCAAAAGACAGAGAGTGACAGGCGGTGTCAACATAGAACTGCTGGTTTCAAGAGCAAGCGTGGTTTCCGTTTTGAAGCTATTGTAAGTGACCTCTTAAAAGTGGTTATAGCAAATAATTAGAAGTAGCAGGAAGGAGAAGGAAGAGAAGAGAGGGAGGAAGGTAAAGGAAAGTCGGATCCTGTGCGTAGACGTGACCCAGTTCCCCGGGCACTGCTGCTGCTTCCCTGGCCAACGAGCTCTGAGCACCCAGCCTCCTCGGGGCCTGGAGGAGTGTCAGGGTTTTTCGGATTCAAGCACATCGTATTGCAGCTTCGGGCACACATGCACTAGCTGCTTGTTGGAGGCTGGATATCCACTTTGCTCTCACCTTCCGTACACCCAGCCATGCCTATTAGACATTTTGGTACAGGGAATAGCCGAGATCTGTTTGACTTTCTCTTTATCCCAGCATTTGTATCTCAGATGGCTGCTGGGCCTGAGGATCATCACCCAGAGAGGTGGGAAGAGTGGGGTAACCTGTCAGCAGTCAGACTAGTGAGTAGCCCCTGCAACTCCTGACCTTTCACGCTAGGCTGGGCGCCACCCAGCACCCTCAGCTCTGCGTGAAGGTCAGGGATGTGAGCCACATCACCAGCACCAGGGAACTGCACACCCCAAATTCTTCAAGGCAACCTTGCCCTTTTCTCAGGCCTCACTCCAGCAAGGCCTGGCACTGGCCTTGGCTTGCTACCCTTCCCACTCTGGCAGGGCCGTGTCTGCAGAGACAGTGGTGATGGATCAGCTACCTGCTTTATCAATTCTAGACTACCCTTCCCATAATTAAATTTTCTCTCCTCTCAAATCTCCCCTTCACTGGGGGCTCGGGCCTGATCTGAGCCTGCAGAACCTTGAGGGCAGCTCCTCTTCTCAAGAGCCAACACCCTAGAATGTCTTTCCTGCCCCACATATTTTCCTTTGAAGGCCTTCCAGTGTCCAGCATCTGGTCCCAGGGAGGAAGTGCCAGAATTTAGCTTGGACACCCTGCTTCCAGCTGACCCAGTGGGCAGTTTGCTGTCTCTCAGCCTTCTAAGCAGTAGAAGTAATCCTGCTGTTTGTAGTCCATCACCCTGGCAGCTAAGAGTTACTCATTCAGCCTGAGTTCCTCCTGATGTGACTTGGGCATAGGCCAGCCAGTCAGTGGGCGGAGGCTGAATTCACAGTCACCTGGGGGGCGGTTTCAAAGGCTAGTCTTTGTCCCACCTCTGAAGATGCTGATTTTGGAATCTGGGATATAGCCTTGCATTAAGAGCTCAGGACCCCAGAGGGTATCTTACGCAGCCAGGGTGATACTCTGGAGTCTTGCAACATCCCACAGATAATTTCAGAAGGCCCTTTGAGAGAAATACTTGAATTCTAAGACTGAGGAAGAATGCTAGATATAGGCTCGCAGGCCCATTCCTGGATTAGGGGGATAGGTGGCTTGGGGTTAGGGTGCAGGGACAGCTGTTTTTAATGCATCCCTGGGGATGGTGTATCTGGTGTATCTTGCCCATAGGCCAATCTGGAAACCCCAGAAGACTGTGCTTTGGCCTTGCCTCAGGAAGTATGTGTATAGAGGTAAAAGGGAGGTGAGAGATAACCCCACCCCGCTCCAACAGGGACCCCAAAACTCCATGCAAATCAGAGCAAGTGAGCAGAGGACCAGACTAGAGGGCTTAGTACCTCCATTTGTGTAGGCCAAGTTTCTCTCCTAGCAGTGCTGCCACTGGCTCTAATAGCCCACTTACTCCATTGTCACACCACAGACATTCCTAAGAACTGGCCTTACTGAGACGCAGTGGCCCCCAGCTGGAGTGGCCCACATGACACTGACATGGACATAGTCTTTGCCCTCCTTCACTCAAGATGAGACCTGGCATAGTAAGATGCGTACACTCTTACAAACCCCTCGTCTTGATTTCTGCACTTGGCCTGACAGCATAGAACTCAGTGGGGCTACCACTTTGTTTCCAAGCTTACGGCTGCCAGATCACTGTGAAAGCCTGTTTGGCGAATCATGTTTAGGCAGATTTCTCTCTCCAGGAAGACAGGTAGTCATTTGGGGCTTAGTTCTCAGAGTGAGAGGCAAAGAAAGCCAAGGACCTTAAAACCCTCCTGGGCCTGGCAGGATTATTCCTCACCTCCATTAGAGTTCAGATGCCCCCTATTACTAACATTACTCTTTTTCTCCATGTTTCTGAAAGCAAAATTCCGGGTGCATTCATCAAAGCTGACCACTCAAGCCAGGCTGGTTTTCCTGGAACCTTGGCCAACCCAGCAGAGGGTAGCAAGCAGTATGTGCCTCAGAACCTGGTCCTGAGTGTCTGAAGATGGGGCTCCTCCTCCCAAAGTGGGGTTCTTCAGGGCCTAGTGTGCAGTAGGTGGCCAGTGAACAAGATCACAAAGGAGAGGGAGAAAAGGGGGGTAGAGGAAAGTTCATGGCTTTACTGTGAATCGTGGCGTCCTCCCTGACTGCTGTCTTAGGAATGAAAGTGTGCTTAGGAACAACATTGCCATCTTTTGATTTTGTTTTGAAAAACATGCTTAGGGTTTAGCTCAGTGGTAGAACTCTTGCTTCGCCTAGGCAAGGCCCTGGGTTTGATTTCTAGAACCAAAAAAAAAAAAAAAAAAAAAAATGCCAATGAAACAAAACAACAAAAGTAATAATTTAGTTTATTTAAAAAGAAACAAACCATTATTGTGTTGTCTTCAATTTTCTGTTTGGTTTGTTAGAGTTATTTTTTTCCCCCTTCCTGGGAACCAGTGAAAATTTAGTCAAATTTTCTTTGTGTTTTTGAACGATCGATTGTGAGTGGGCAAGAAGGATCTTTCCACCATAGAGATAGGACAATGGAGACTCCAGTAGGCAGACTCGTCCAGACTGACATTTGTCCCCCGAAGCTAACCCTAGAACAGCACAAGGCCTCTTTCCTACCTGAAGCCCCTGCTGCCTACACAAAAGCACACATTGTTCCAGGTAGCTAGTATCTGGAACCTGGGGACTGGCCTGCTCAGGACTGCAGAGGCTAAGGAGGTCCTGCTGATGTTGACAGGGTCTCGCTACGGCCACATTGGTGATGGCTGGGCCGGTTCAGTAGTAAGCCCTGGACCATGTGCTTGTATGGTACATATGCATAAGGTAGAGCAGGAAAACTGGAGCCCAAGTTTCCCAGAGTTCTGGCCCTCCCTTCCCTTCCCACTCTGCCTACTCAGCTTCAATGCTAATCCCCAATGGCTGGGACAGACCTAGAAAGGTCTGTTTGACTCACCCCAGGGTTTCAAAGACTTTAAATAAATGTCCAAAATCTTAAGTTTTCACCTACAAAAATCAAGGCTTCTAGCTTGTTTTTTTTTTCATAAGAATCAGAAAATCAAAATTACATTTCTCTGTGCAGCAATCGGTATCTGAGTAGCACCTGGCCCTTCAAGTAGTACACGAGCCTGCCAGGACCTGGGTCCCATCACCTGGCTTCAAACCTTCCTAGCCTGGCCTTGCTGCATGAGGTCATGGCTCATGTTCCCTCATTCTGAACCTCTGGTGGTCAGCTGAGCTCGATCCAGGTGAGTGAGGGGTTCCAAGCATGGGAGAACATTCACGGGAAGGTCTCCAGAGAGCCCCACTGACCCTCACAACATAGCCCAGTACTCACATGGACAAGGCTGGCCCTGGCAAAGCCCCAGAGCCTTGATTGCATTGCCAGGCCCACTCAACTTTAAGTTCCTGAGTCTTTGGAGATTCCAGAAAGACAGGAGATGGGGGAGGGGGTGCCTTCCACATAGAGCTCCCTGAACAAATGCCACCCAGCTCTCTAGGAAGGGGAGCAGAAAGGCTGCTGGTTAGTCTGGAGAGGTCACTGTGGACAGGGAACCTCAATGCTGCCCATCTATTTGCAGCTTCTGCAGGTTTGGGAGGTCTGACCCAGTTGGTGTGGATGACAGTATGCTACTTGCTTGCTGTGTGACTCTGAACAAATGACCTGACTAAGCTGTCCCTTGGTTCCCTGCTTTATAATGGGCCCATTACAGCCCCCACTCACTGAGCTCCTGAAGATTAGATTAAATGGACCTATGGTGCGAAGCTTCTGCATAGAACATTGCATGTAGTAGGCCTACCGTAAACAGCAGCTTCTGTTAGGAGAATGTGGCCCCAGAAGGCCGTGGGAAAGTGGGTGCAGCCCTGCTCTCACCCCAACGACAGCTCCTCTGCCACATACTTGAGGGTCATCCTACCTGGCTTGTAGTGGGGACCTGGAAAAGCCACCATACAGCTCAGGGCTGCCTCAGTTCTGGTCCTAGGGAGTGATAGCTCTGAGACCACAGAGGTGGATAGCATTGGAGACTGGCAGCCCGTGGGCCCCTTCTTTCTCCAACTTTTGGCTGTGTGGCCAACAGGCATTGGACAAGACTAACCAGGACTAGCCATTCTCCATGGGCCACCAACACTCTCTAGACAGCTGGAAGAGAAAGAGTCCTGGAGACACTGCAGGCGTCCCAAGGACCCCAAAGCTAGTGAAACCTGCGATTCCTTCCTTCTCAGTGCCTATCATGTTGTGGCTGGTCTGCAGTTAGTCTATCAAGTTGTCTTGAACACTCAGTTTGTGAGCAACTTATCTGCTGCTTCTGGGGAAAATAGAAAGTGAGGTTCCTGCCAGCCTGTCATGACATCGACATCAGCCAATCAGTACACATTGCTCTGTGCAGTCATTGCTTGAAGATGCTTGTTTCATGGATGCTGGCACTCATACTTAGCTTAGCTATATGTCCACGTCTCCAGCCTGGCATTTCCTCCATGAGACAATCCTGTGCTTAGGAACCAGGCAGTCCTGCTCTAGGCCCAGGGACCATTTTAAACAGTGAAATTTCCATCGTGGAACGAAGCCCAGGAAGAAACTGTGACAAGGACAAGTGTTTTTAAGGCCAGACCAGGGCATTGCCTTGTGCGTCCCCAGCTGGGCATGAACAGCCAGGCAAATCCATTTCACTGCCTTCCCATGGTCATGAGCAACCATAAAGATGCTGTAGATATTAACTTTTGGAGTCACACATGAAGTTACACAGGTTGCTAATAGCAACAGGTTGCTAATGGCACCTGTCAAGGATGGAACTCTCTGTTTGTACCTGTTAATGCCAATTGTGTGGTTTCCACAAATCTCTGCCACTTCACCAGAGGTCAGCTGAGTGCTGGCGAGAGGCCTATAGAGTGACTAAAGGAGTCACTCCTGGCACCAGCCAGACCCAGCATGTGGCCTGATGCCAGTCTGAGAAGTGCCTATGGTGATTGGCTTTGAAGCACAAATGGACAGTAGTACTGCCGCCACGGTAGCCTGCTACCCAGCTCCTGCAGCATGCGTCTTCTGTTTCTAGGCAGTTGGCACAGGCTGAAAACTGGGACTCTAGTGTGGATGCTTCAGCATGCAGAAGAGAGAAAAAGTGGTACTGATGTTAGTTCGTGGGGTCTTAGCAGGGTCCATGTTGCAGGGTCCCTGGGTGACCTCACCAAGTCCTGTCCTGGTGGTGTTGGAGAGAGGCTGGTTGTCTTAGCTGAGGTCACTTGGTCCCACATCCCCTGACCTCAGAGTGCAGCATCTGATTGTAATGTGGTTGCCATTCCAATGACAGCTTCGTTCCCCCTCCTTCCCTGAGTGTTTGTCTGTGTGTGCCCCCACTGTCTTACTGCCATTTTCTTACAGCATACCAGTCTGTGGTTCCTAGGAGCTACCAAACTTGAGCTTTTGAGCAAGGTTTGGGCAGACAAATAAAGCCTCAAGTTTGGGCCTCACTGCTCAGAGCTGACCATCTCAGACTCAGCTGGCCATTCCTTGGGCCACACCCAGACCACATGTATCTCCAGAGTCCTCTGTCCATATATGCTTTTCCAGTATGTGGTGATCAACAACTGTGTATGGAAGAGTGCTTGTGTCAACCAAGAATGCTCATATCAAGCAAGGCAGACCCCATCCTGATGGACTTTTACAGAGCTCACAGGCTAGTGTGTGTGTGTGTGTGTGTGTGTGTGTCTGTGTGTGTGTGTGTGTGTGTGCAGCTGTCAAGACAGCTATTCATTGGAACCTTGGTTAGGTGAAGAGTACAAGATTATGAGGAATTAGCCAGGTAGAAGCCAGCCAAGACCCTGAGGTAGAAGAGATGGTGAGGTATTGGGTTAATGTCTGGAACCAGTGTGGATGGGAACAGTGGCAAGGGAGGGTCTGGAAGTGAGCGTGGTGAATGGTATCCCCTTTTTCTTTCTTTCTTTCTTTCTTTCTTTCTTTCTTTCTTTCTTTCTTTCTTTCTTTCTTTCTTTCTTTCTTTCTTCCTTCCTTCCTTCCTTCCTTCCTTCCTCCCTTCCCTTCCCTTCCCTTCCCTTCCCTTCCCTTCCCTTCCCTTCCCTTCCCTTCCCTTCCCTTCCCTTCCCTTCCCTTCTCCTTCCTTCCTTCCTTTCTTTCTTTACCGGGGAGCCTCACTGTCACCACATACTGTGGGTATCTGTGACCTGCTTCCCCATGAAGGCGCTCAGGGTACACTAGTCTTTCTCCACCCTGGACCAGCCTACTGCTCCTGATGTCAGGCCACATCTCTTTAAGAGCAGGAAGGAGTATGAAGATGTGGATGAGTGTAAGCAAAGATCGAGAGAGAAGGGAGAGTGGCAAAGGTTAAGCAAAACTAGGGGTGTATGGAAAAGCTGATAAACACCCCTGCTTTGTAAGATAATTAAAAATAAGTCTTTCATAAAACGGAGTTTGAACAGAGGTACCCTTTGTAAGTGGTAATGCCACTCCCAGAAGCCACAATTTGTTAAATGAAAATCCCAGTGCCAGGTTTGGGATACCTCTTTGTTGTTTGTCAGGGAGGCCCCAGAGATGCCCAAAATATAGCTATTGCCATTGCTTTTGGTTGCCATCATAACTGGATAGTAAGACCCTCTTGCTGAAGACAAAACATGCTTTAGATTCAAGACAGAGAGAAGTTAAGCTAGAACTGACCTCCTGGAAACTTCCTGCTTACCAGCTTTTCATAGTGCCAGCGGTGCTGTGCTATTCAGACTCCTGGAGGTGAAACGTCATTCGTCAGCATTACCCAGCGTTACCCTGAATGCTTCAGTACTGACTTTCCAGGAAGATGTGCCCACTGGTACAACACTGGCATGGCGTTAGAGGGATAACCAACCATTTTCTGATTGCATCTGAGGCTGCTCCACAGGAGAGAGTTCTGTACTGTAAGCTCAGTCAAAAGCCCAGGCTAGGGAGGTCATAAGCCCTGGGGGGTGGGAGGGAGGGACCCTACTGCCATTGTCTTGCTAAATGGACATGCTGTCAAACTACCTTGTAAAGAGTCATGTTTATACCCCTAGGTTAGTGCTGCTCTCAGCCCTGGTCAGAGGAGCGTTTTTTTGCAGTGGCCAGTGGTTAATGTAGACTCACAACTGGTCAAGGTGCTGAAAATAAATGACCGTTGAGTGCTGAATGGGACATCTGTATCAAGTCCCTGTCCCCGGGGCTCAGGAAACATTTCAGAAGAGGGGACAAAAAAATATTAAGAGGATGGGGACGAGTACTGTGAGATGCTGGCTTCTGGACATGGCATGGCCACTGCGCTTAGAAACACAGAGGCTGTGGTTACCTGCATGGGATGGAGCCTGTTAATACTTCATCCTGGGTGGGACAGGGTACAGGAAGCCCTGCCCCTGTCTAAGGAGTTAGTGGCAGTTAATGCATGCTGGGGAGGGAGAGTAACTTTTTTTTTTCAGGAACATAGCTGCTGGGTAAGTCGCCCATAGTCCAGTAAGCAGCTCATAACCTAATCAAATGCCGTGGGTCATTGGGAAGAAGAGTTCCAAAAGGAGTGGGGGAGGATAAGAGGTAAGAGAATCGAGAGATGGAGTTGAATTTGATTAAAACACACACAGAGAGACAGAGACAGACAGAGAGAGAGAGAGAGAGATGTATATATATGAAATTGTCAAAGAACAAAATCTTTTTAAAAGAAGTGGGTGGGGCATGCAAGGGTGGACATCTGGGGCCTGCACTGGTGGTAGAAGGCAAGAAGGGAAGAACGGACTTGCGCCCCTCTGCCAGCGAAGGGGAGGGGGAGGGGGAGGTACAATATTGACTTTAACGTGGGGGATTTTAAAAGCCCCTATGTTCCCACTTTGTGCTTCCCTTCTCACAGGCAACCCAGGACCTTTGAAGTCTGCCTGGCCCAGTGGGGAGCAGCTTCTGCAGAGAGAGATGCGGGAGGGGGAGGGCTTCTGTGGAGGAGAGAGATGTGGGAGGGGCGGGGTCCAGCTTTTGTGGAAAGGAGCTGCTGAGACGGGCCGAGGGGCGGGCTTCTGTGAAGAAGAGATGGGGGGAGGAGCTGGGGGCGGGGTTCTGTGCAGAGGGGATGCGGGAGGGCCGAGGGGCGGGAGGGCTTCTGTGAAGAGGCTATGCTCATGGGGGTGGGAAAGGGGCCAGGGGCGGCGGAAACTATTAGGCACGCTCCAGCAAAAAGGCCGCAAATCCAATGATAATGTACATCTGTTTCAGGACTTTATAAGCTTTGAACATTTTTTATGGGCAGATAAGTGGGTCGTTTTCTTACCATAACTTAGAACTTCAAAGCGGAATGTGTGGATGATGCAAATTGCTGAAATATGAGATTTTCCTACAAAGAGGCTTCCAAAAGAGACAGGAGGAAAGAATGGGAGGGACCGAAGGCTAATTGATGCCATAGCCTTTTATGTACACTGCAAAAACGGGACAGAAATTGATTTTTATGAAAAGTTGATGGGAGGTTGGGGGGGGCGCCCCTGTGGGGTTTGAGGTGGCGGTTCAGGCTGCCCGGCTGAGGTCAGCCCTGCTGATATAGCTTCTGCTCCGAGGTGCTGTCGCCCCAGTGGGGACACTAGGACACCTCTAGGCCAGCCAAGGACTTGTCAACACAAGGCCTAGGACACCCAAGGGTCTCACAGGCGGGACTGGTTTGGGGAACCCTTGAGAGAGGCACTTTGTGGAAGCAGCATGACTCCACCCCACTTCCTGTATGCACAGTTCCCTATGTTGTTTTTGTCTGCCCTACCCCAACTCTAGCAATTAGCCTGAGGGCTCCTAAGGGGGGCCTGGCAAAGATGCCGCCGTATGTGCTCAGTGAAGGAAGGAAGGAAGGAAGGAAGGAAGGAAGGAAGGAAGGAAGGAAGGAAGGAAGGAAGGAAGGAAGAAATGAGAAAATGGAGCTTCTTGGCAAGGTGGCTCAATCATGTGCTTTTTCATGATTTTCTGTACCCACTATGGACAGCTCATTCTTGTAGAGGAACATTTGGAATTTTTATGTTAAGAAAAGCTTTTTGGTTTAACCAACTAGTCACTAGAGGTTCACGTTCCCACCCCAGCTGTGGTAGAATTGTTTACGAGTTGGAATTGGAATGCTTGGTGCAGGTGGCTATAATTTGGTAGGGTGCAGTCATTCTGGCACCTGTAGCTTGTCTTTGGGATTGGGTGCCGCATGAGTTTATGGGAACTTTTGGCTTGGGGCAGAAAAGGTCTGAAGCCCCCGAGAGTCGAGGTGGGCATTGGTTGGTGGTTCGTTGGTTGGGTTGTTGATGTTAGTTAGTGTGAGAACAAAGGTTGGAGAGATTCGAGCTTAGGACAGCCTAAAAAGAGGCTGTGAAGATTTCTACTTTTCTCTCTTGCTGTATTAAGGCTGCTTGTAAAAGCAGTGAAGATTTCTATCTTTCCTTTCTCCTTCCCTAAATTGAGGGTAAAAGATTATAGTGTGCTGCTACACATTCTGGAAAAGATAATACAAGTGGACCCCCATCCTAAAGGTTGACCCTGACACCTTTTCTATCCGTGACTATGTAGTCTAAACCAGCCTGGGTAAAGCGATTAGTTTTGCCAGTGTTTGGTTTGGGTGAGGTCATGTGACTATATTGTGGCATCTGAGATGTAAAGGGACAGCCCACGAGGTGCTTGTAAAGTGTTAAAGCTGCAGCCATCTTGCCAGCTGCCTGAGACTAGCCGGATGTGAGGTCCAGAGGCCACTACTGAATTACCACTCCTGCGGTACCTGGCAGCCACCCAGTTGTGTGGCTTTTCTCTAGAGAGGATTTCAAGAAGATAATTTGGATACATGTGGTTATCTTGAGGAGAAGCGGGAGGGGCTCGAGGGAGCAAAGCAGAAGGGAGGGAGCAGCCAAGGGACACTCCATCATAATCTTGTTCTCCAGGAGAGTGCAGGGAGCTTCCCAGAGATCCACACCCCCTACTGCCCACCCTGACAGAGCCAAGGAGCTGGGTGACTATTCATTCATTCCTGTCACTTGTCAGGGCAGCTTAGCTCACCGGGCACAGGAAGAACTTTAGTGACACAGAACGGCAGGTGTGGTCAGTGGAGAATGATCCCTGCACAGGCAGAGTATATGACTTAAGATCACTGAAGGATCCTAATCTTTGCTAGATCCTAAGATCCTAAACCCTTGATCTGGTGGGGCTTGGAGGACCAGGTCAGGTTGGCGAGGGGAAGTCTCTGTTTCCTGGGAGCCCAGGTCTAGGGGAGGCATCATAATGACCCTGAGGTTAAAGTGTATTCAGCAGTACGATGTTGCTCACCCTTCTCCCCGAGCAACAGCATCCTGTCAGCATCAAGGGGTTTCCAACAAAGCCTGGACATCAGCTCTCAATTCTGTGGCATACGCTTCCACAAAGACTTCCCCTTTCTCTCTCCTGTAGCCACCCACTCCTGGGCCACTTCACCTTCAAAGAAGAGGCAAAATCCTCCATTTCCCTCTGCTTGTGCTAGGTACCCCCGACTGCTGCCTTGTGGTGGCCACCATCCTCTTCATCTCCTATTTGCTGTTTCTCCTGGAGTCTTTGGGATCTACATTTACGTTCTCTGTTTAAGAATTATCCTCATCTCCTTATCTTCGTGATACCTGCCTGGGAAGAAGAAGGTGCTCAGAATCAAGGGCCCTCCGGTTAGAGGGCCACATCACTCTGGATTTCCTAGTCTCGAAGCCCTTGAGACCTTTCCATGACTAGGTTTCCTGATCTCATGGGCTGTTTGTCAGAATGCAGACCACAGCTCCCTGTAGCTGCCTTTTCCCCCTTAGACTCTATAAAGCTGTCCCCCTGCTCCCTGTGTCCCTTCTCCCTCTTCTCCTTGCTAATGCAGCCTTTGGTTTTGAGTTTGAGAATAAAGACACTTCTCAGACTGTCTCACAACTAAATTTTGTGGCTAACTTCTGGTCAATAATGCAGCTCCGGTATAAGGAAATATTAATATCCGTGGCAGTTTCGGTAAAGAGATGGACGATCTCTGAGATGCAATGCTTCAGGCTTAGGAAGAGGGCTCATCTCACATGCTTCTCTTTGCTTCTGCCTCTAGGCCCTTTATTCACTCTTGCCCCCTCTGACCCTCTCACCGCCCCCCCCCAGGCCTCATTACACAAATGCCAGCCTACTGTTGCCTATTCTGGTAGGTGTCCAAGCTGAGGAAAACCAGAGTCTTCTCAGCTGCGCAACCCGTGAGGGGTGTAAGGATCCTTCATCTGCATTAACATCAACAAATGGACTGTTGTGTCGTTGATGGCAATGGGATCCTTATAGCGGGAGGGAAAGACGGGCATCAGTGTCTGTGCCACACATCGCTTGGCCCTTTAAAATGGCAGATCCTGGCACACCAGTTGAGCCCCAAGATGGGAAAGCCTGCCAGGGCAGTGCCTGCTTCCCCTATCTTTACCGAAACCTTGTTCACCAACATCAGCTTAACAGAAGCTTAAACAGGAGCTTAAACATACAAGCCCAAAGATGGTAGAGGTTTTGCTGACCTTGCCTACGCCTCCCTGCTACAGCAAGCTTTAGGTAGGCTGATTGAAGTGTCTAGCAAGCATGGAGCAAAGCGATTGGGCCTCTCCCTTATGCAACGCCCTGATTTTCTATAGAAGCCCTACTTCTTTTGCAATAAGGTAGCTCTGCATCGCAAGGTTGGTCTCCAGAGTCTGAGTTTCTTGGGCTGAGTTTTAAGTGACTCCAATGCCATTTAACCCCTCATTGATCCCCCTGTTTCCACAAAGGACTACAGAAATCTTAGGGGGCTACATCCATTGATTTTTAGCACAGAAGTGTGAACAGGTGTAGGGAATAAGTCTTTTAAAGAGCGGAGCAAGCTGCAAGGCGTTAGGAAGCACCTTTCCCCATACAGTAGAGAAAGCACACCCACAGGAGCACCGGTCCACAAAGACAGAGTATATAACTATAAAATATCTAATTAAAATATTCCACTTCACTCCTGGGACTCTGCCTTAGAGATGGCTACTACACTTGTATCGTCCCTCCTACCCTGGCTCTCCCTCCATTTAGCTATATGGAAAGCAGATGTAATGGTTACAATTTTAAGACACCAAGATGGATCATGAGCACAAAGACTATACCCTAGAGATGCTGGAGCGGCGGGTAGAAGGCTGTGTTCCTAAGGACTTGGAGGAGCAAAGCCTCCATGTCGGGGTGGATGTCTGTGTTTAGACTGTTCTGTGAAGAAGAAATCAATGCCACTCGTGTTTGCACACTCTCACTTGCAGCCAAACCAAATCTCAACTGAAATCGTTTTCCTGATACCGTATCCTGTCCAGTTCCTCCAGCCCAGGGTTTGTAGCGCTGGACTTTACCTATGCTGCCTTATAAAATGACGTCACATAATTATTTGTACCCATATAATTATTTACAAATGAAAAGCTATTGGCATGGTGATATCATTCAGACCTCAGACCTGGTTCCCTGGCTTTCCCATGCACTCCCTCCCTGCCTCATCTATTCAGTGGCTTCGGTGACCATCTTTAGGATAACAAAGAGTTCTAATGATGTGTGCTTCGAACTCACTCTTATCCTAAAATTTGTTCCCCGGTTTAGCATGTGACAAAGACAATCCTATCCCCAATTCCTCCATTATCCCCCAGCCTGGGGACAGCTCCTTTGTGAGCTTGCTCCTTTCTGTTGGTTGCACACCACAGACAGAAAGCATGCTTATCACGCCAGTATGATCATGATGCTTCTCCAGGAAGACTCATCCCGTGGCTCTGGGGACAACGGCTCAGCTCCTCTCCCAGCAGGCTGGGTCTCAGGATAACTCCCTCACCCTCATCTCTCCCCTCTCTCCCTTCATCTCTCCCACTTGCGCCTTCTGGCTTCCTGTCATTCCGTATACATCCTGAGGTTGCTGGGTAGTAAGCATTCTCCTGTTTCTCATCCTAGCTCATGTGGCTGCTCCTTGCTACTACACTGCCTGCTTTAGTCCCTCCTCTCCCTGGTTCTAGCCTGGGTTCTCCAGCATGTAGAACAGAGAGTGAGATTGGAGGTGATTAGTCAGTATGACGGTGTGTCTCTAAGACCACTGCTGGGGACAGTGGCCCATTCTGAGCACGTCAAAGTGTTTCTGGGTGGCCAGCTGCAGGAAGCAGGGTGGTTGCAGGGACCTCCTGTTCTGGCCTATGCCGTGTGTGCTGCTAGAGGTGTGGACCCCTCATTTCCTGCCAGAAGAAGAAAGCTTTAGAACTGGCAGGAAGACTAGATGGGAGTGTGAACTGCCTTCAGCCATCACAGCTGAAACTGCAGGCCTGTGGGTCTGGGGTGCATTTCATTCAACACTCAAGTCTTCCAGCTGAACCCTGGCTCAAGCCCAGGCAGATGCCCTGTTCCAGGCTGAGAATGTACAGACAGGCCAGCGATCCTGCTACTGGACCCTCCCTTGCTCTGGTGCTCAAAGCCTGCAGGAAGCAAAGCAGCTCTTGGGAAAATTTCTGCCATTCGATCCTTAAAGCCACAGCAGTCGTCAGGTTTCCTGTCTTGTCCATTTTACAGATGAGGAATATAAGGACCGGAGACCATGTCACTTGCCCATGGCATTTGTCCAGTCAGTTCAAAAGCCCTGTGTATATGCTTGTGTTTGCTCCCACAGCCCAGCCTCCTTTCTCAGATCTTCCTCCTTCCTTCCTTCTTCCTTCTTCCCTTCCCCTAGCACCTCTTGAGCACTTACACGTAAGGCTGTGTGGCCATCTCACTAGCTCCCGTGTCTTTAGTCAAAGTCACACGGTCCAACCCACAGTGGTTGAAGTGAGGGGTGACTTCCCAAAGGGCAGTGCCTTCTGCTTCTACTTCACATTCGGCCACGTTCCAGGTGGTACTCCGCCTGATGAAAGCCCCACCTGGCCACCCATTTGCTCTGCAGTCCTGGATGGATCGTTTTCTTCTTTCATAAATCTTAATATGTGTTCCTCTTCCATGCAGTGGCAGCATAGAAGCCACTGGGCAGTGTGAGCAGGGAGGGCCATCCTCAACGGCCATCGGCAAGGACGTGGGTGTCCACAGTTCACAGTGATACAGAAGGCCATGACCTCGGGGTTTCTTCTCTGTCTTCTAACACACACTTATCTGGATCCAGTTCTTTCTGTCCTGGGGACCAGCTTGACCTGGACCAGGCATGGTAGCTGCCAGCTCCTTTCTGAAGCAGGTAAGTGGGGTGGGGGAGGAGGAGGAGGAGGAGGGGGGGGGAGGAGGAGGAGGAGGGGGGGGAGGAGGAGGAGGAGGAGGAGGAGGAGTGTGGAGATGACAGGGCAGACAGCAGCCTCTAAAACAGCAGTTGTCAACCTGTGGGCCATGACCCCTTTGGGGTGGTCAAATGACCCTTTCACAGGGGTCACCTAAGACCATCTGTATATCTGATATTTTCATTATGATTCATAGCAATAGCAAAATTATAGTTGTGAAGCAGAAAGGAAAATAACATGAGGAACTGTATTAAAGGGTTGCAGTGTTAGGAAGTTGAGAACCACTGCTCTAAAGTCTGCAAGCTGCTAACAGCTGGCAGCATCAGATGTGGGGATTAGGGTCTAGGGAACACAGTTTCCTGACAAAATAGAAGAGGCAATTAAGTTAACGGAGGATCACTTTGCTGATTCGCAAACTGTAATTAATAAGCATTCGTTGTCTACTTAGAAGCCTGGCATGGCATGGGCTCAGGAGCCAGCTTCGAGCATAGTGGCATTCTAAGCACTGTCCGACAGCTGCCCAGATGTGGCTTAAAGCCTGACGGGAGCCTGGTGAGGGCGGATGCTCTGCTCATCCTTTGAGGCGTCCTCTGCGTTTTCATCCTTGAACAGCTGATGACATGGCAGGTGCAACCCCTCCTGGTTTTAATCAGCTCAGCTCAGCTGATCTGTGGCTGTGGTGGCCTTGCTTATCCTGCGGTAAGTTTTTGCAACCACGTCTGTGTATGGGCAGATGTCAGAGGGGAGGGGGTTTGAGCTGGCCCCATCTAGGTCCTGGGATGCAAGATTACTTAGGTGGCTCTCCTGGGACCACAGGAGCAGGGAGGGAGGACCAGGGTTGCCTCCTTGGTCACCTGGAAGCAAGGCCCAGCTAAGCTTTGTGGCTTGGAGGCTTCTTGCTCATGGAAACATTGAAAATCTGTTAAGCTGCTGCTGCTGCTGCTGCTGCTGCTGGTGGTAGTGGCGGTGGCGGTGGTGCACACCTTTGATCTCAGCACTCGGGAGGCAGAGGCAAGCGGATCTCTGTGAGTTGGAGGCCAGCCTGGTCTACAGAGTGAGTTCCAGGACAGCCAGAGGTACAACAGAAAAACCTGGTCTCGAAGAGACCAAAAAAAAAAGGCTGAAGGGAGCACTATAATGCCCACCTCTTCAGGAAAGTGTGTATGGGGGAGCCATTTTAGAGCCAAGAGGCAGAAGGTGGTATCTTGAGTACTAACTGTACTCGGATCCCACAGCCCTCCCTTATGTGAGATTCTCTTGTCTCCTTGTCAGCTGCACTCCGTGAGACTCTTACTGTCCCCACTACACAGACAAGAACACTGAGGCTGGTTTGATGAGTGAGAGCTGAGCACGTGTGACAGGAAGGATGGAGAGGCTGTTAACAAAAGTCAGCACAGAAACGGGACCTGCGGCATTTTGGTGAGGATCTGCCTGGTCCTCTCCCTCCCTGAAATGAGTTCCTTAAGGACTGGGACCATGACTAGGTGTGATGGCTCAGGCTTATAATCTCAGGCCTTGGTGGAGGAGCTGAGGCATGAAGATCAAGACTTTGGGGTTAGTCTGGGCAACAGAACCAGAGCCTGCTTCACCCCCATTCCCCAACACAAACGCAAGCACATAATAACAGCAAAGGCCCTGGCTTCCCTGGGTGAGGGACTGGACCTATAAGCTGTGAGCTGAAACTCTTCCCTCCTACAAGCTGCTTTTGCACAGTGTTTTCTCACAGAGCTAGAGAAACAAACATGAACAGCAGATGTCTATTTGGTCACGGGCCCGGTTTTCAAATATGGCGTCTCAGCTGATTCCAGACTCGGTCAAGCTGACAACCAAGATTTACCATCACACCTATTATAGTTGGTTTTAATGTCGACCTGCCACAGATTAAATCACCTGAACGTGGAGCCACACCTGAAGAACTGCCTGATTGCTTTAATTAACGGCAGTGGGGAGACTTCCTCCCTTCTGGTATCAGTCCAGACGAAAGGGTGGGGCAGAAGGAAGATTGCTGCCTTTTGCTGGCTGGGCCTCCCTCCTGCCTGGAGCTGACTTACCCCATTGCTGCTTCTGCCGCTGATTCTATCACTGATAGCAAGCCAGTGTTTTCAGTCTTCCTTCATGGAGAAAGGACCAGTGGCTCTCCTGGAAACTTCTGGTACAGACTGGGACTGCTGATGAACCCAGCTTTGTGGACTGAGCAACTTACTGATTGTCAGCTGCCCCAGTGAGAGCCAGCCACCGTGGGACTCTGACACACCTCTGGATGGGTCTGTGTGGAAACCCTCCCTCCAAATGCTGGCACCTTCCTTCAGGTGACCTGGATATAAGGGAGTGTGAGGAAGAAAGCAGAGCTGCCTGCCCTTTGCTGAGAGTGTGACACACTCTTGCCACTGCTCCTGCAGCTGGTGACGTCAGAACTCAGACTGAAGGCCATTGGCTTTCCAGGAATCCTCTATGCTTCTGGCACAGGATTGGGGCTATGGAGGCAATCCAGCTTTGTGGGTTGAGCAGCCACCATGTTCGCAGGCTCTCTAGTGGGGGGGGTGGGAGGGCGGCGGCAATGGTTGTAGTACCCAGACCTAATTCATGTAAACCAAGCTAAGAGAGCCCTTTTGTTTTATATACATGGAATTTAGTGTAATATGATGTATAATAATGAAAACATATATCTCTCTCTGTCTCTCTGTCTCACTCTCACACACATATACTCAGTTCTTTTTGTCTGGGGAATCTTGTCTAAAATTATAGGGATGTCACATGTTTCTGCTACCTCTGTTTCTGCACCCACAAAATGGGATGGTCCAGTTCAACAGAGACAGAGATTGCAGCTGCAACAGTCTTTAAGGACTTTGGGTCCACGCCCCTGGGACCTGCAGGAAGACTTCAAGACTGAGACAACTACACAGGAGTGGCCCCCGACAGGAACTCCTCCTGCAGCAGCTGGCTTGAGCAAGCCTCAGTTTCCCTACTAGACATGCACTTGCTAGCAGAGATTTTTTTAAAATCACATTTATTTATTTGTGTGTGCGTGTGTATGTATACATATGCATCTACACACAAGCCATAGCACACATGTGGAGGTCAGAGGACAACTTTCAGGAGCCAGTTCTCTCCTTCTACCATGTGGGTCCTGGGGAATGAACTAAGGTTTCAGTCTTGGTAGCAAATACCCTTATCCTCTGAGCTACCTTGGTGGCCTTTTGTGGGTAGGAAGCTGGGTCTCACTATGTAGCCCAGGCTGGCCTTGAACTTACAATTCTTCTGCTTCAGCCTTCCTTGTGATAGGATTGCAGGCTTAAACCACTGTGTCCAGTATAGAGATTCTACTGTGTTGGTGAGTGATGAGCCCAGAGGGGGTTAAAATATGTCTAGAAGTGTAAATAGATGGGTGGGACTATTTGCTATGTTCTTAGAGAGCTTACAGAAGGTGGATGCTGGAGGGTGTGATGTCTGGATGCTCACTTGATAAAAGATCACGAAATGGCTGTTGTTATTTTACAATTACAAACGGAAAATCTCAGCAGCCTAAGCAAACAAATGAAGACACTTTACTGGTCAGGTGCAGCTTGATCTAGGTGCTAAAAGTCAATTTCTCACTCTGCTTAGGGCTCTGTTTCCTTAGTTCTTGGACAAGCTCTCTGGGAGCTCCAACCTTACCTTGCCACGCCAACGTCAGCAGAAAAAAGCGTCCTTCGGTATTCAGCCTAAAAGAGCTCCACGACGACCGCCTCTCTTTGGTTCTGATTAGGTCACACGCTCACTTTAAAACCGATCTTTGTGCCAGAAGTATGTGTTAAAAGAAGGGTTCTGATGGCACTCGCAGCCTCCAAGCTGGCGTGGAGTCCTCGGTGTTTGAGGCTGTGTTAACATTCAACAGACTGGGATGCTTTGCCCAAGAGGATGTGCAATGCTGGGAGCCCACCCAACTGATGTCACCTGCTGGAGCCAAATTATCAGCCTGCTGGGTTGGGGTACCCTTCTCTGTGTCTGTGGCAGCCTCCACTCTATCACAGCACCACCCCCCAAGTCCTGAAAGCCACCTAGTCTGAGTCCATAGTAGTCTCTCTCCTCCAGGCAAAAGGAAAGGGGTGGTGCCCGTGTTATCTCATTAATCTCTTTGACATCTTTTGTCACCTATCAGGGGAACAAGCAACTCCTTTGATCACAGCAAAAGGAGAGAACGTTTAAACAGCAGCCCAGGAAGATTCTCCCGGCAGAGGCTGCCAAGGCAGTCACTTGCATGTTCTGGGTTGGATACATGATTTCACAACTGCATGCTTGCTTATCTGGGCTGTTAAGGAGAATGAGCCCCTCACCTGCTAGCCCTGCAGCTCAGCATGGGCCAGGGATGGGTCATGACAGAAGTCACAGCCTTTGATGCAGCGAGGACCACAGCCTGGAAAGGGTGCATCCGGTGGGAATAGAACCCTGAGCTGGGAATGGAAGACCTCAAGTCAACCAGACTCCCTCCTTCCCTGAGCCTTAGTGTCGCTCCCTCTCTGAGCCTCAGTGTCCATTCTGAGGCAGGTCTCAGGACAGAGATGTCCTCGGACATCACAAGTTCCTCACAGTTGCCATCAACCTGACCAGTATTTACAGAGATCACCCTTCCAAACCAACACGTTCATCACGTTAGCGGGAGGTGCTTCTTCCCACTACAGACAAAGCAGCGTTGGTGCGCAGTAAGGAAAGCCATGAAAATAAGCACACCAGAAAGCAGCCTGCCACGCTGTCTCTCTGGATCCGCTCATGGATGAAAAGCAGCAGAAGCCCCCACTCTCTCTGGAAGGCCACAGTGCAGTCCTGACTGACATATAAAAGGCCCCAGGCTTGAGCACCCCCAAATAGCAGAATGAAACACAGCAAGTACCAAACCCAAACCCAAACTGGAATCCGGCAAGGCTGAGGGGGTCCTAGAGGCTTTTTCTTTTTCCTGGTGCACCTTGTGTGGAAGGCTGCTTCAGGGCTCAGGTCATTTAGGGATTAGCCATTGGGTAGGTTTCACTTCTGAATTCTAGCATCTGTACTAGGAGAGCTACAGGCCCTCCTGGTGCTGGCATCTAGGTGTGCACCTGGGGTGTGACACACAGCACACCTGATCCCAAGACCCAGTGTGGCACCTGGCAGCAGGGTAAGTTCCCCAAGGCCCCTTTTGTCTCCAGGCCTTAGGCCCAGCTGCCTCTGATTCTGCTGTGTCTTTAGTTATTTAGTCACTTCCCAACAGAGGTAAGGAACTGGGAGGGTAGGGGGAGCCAGAGAAACCAGCTCCCCACAGCTTCTGTTCTCCACCTGACTTCAGCAGTGTGGCCCCTTTCTATGTCTCTGCTTAGCCCTGGGTGGGTCCCAGACATGCACAGGGTCTGCCTCCCCCAAGAGATACTGGGGACCATCCAAGAACTACTGTTTTGATGCCTTCTCTCTATCCACACCAGGAGAAGTTACCTCATTTCCAAGTCCAAGTGAAAAACAAAAGTGAGACACTTACTAAAAAATTATTACATCCCACTTTATATACACACCCCAAATTATTAGAACAAGGAGGTGGTAATAGAACAGCAAACCGAGCATGGATCCCCGTAGGACTGCATAGGTAAGGTAGTGTGCTATACCCCAAAGGGACCCCTAGATTATCTCCGTGGGATGTGGCTGTCAGTCAGCTTTCCGTTACTATGACAAAGCACCTGAGATGATCAACTATCAAGGAAGAAAAAGTTATTCTGATTCATAAGTGAGAGGTTACAGGTGTCTACAGCTTCTTTTGGGGTCCAGTGGGCAAGGGTGGGGGAACAAGACGGTGAAGGAAGCCATTCACAGTATGGCCAGGAAGCAGGAAAAAAAGTGGCTAGAGCCCCACAGTCCCCTTGGAGAACACAACCCAGGTGGCCTCAGACCCTACCTCTTAACAGGCTATCCTGGGGACCAAGCCTTTACCACACAGCCTTTGAGGGACAGCCATGATCTGATGGTAGCATGGACTGTTAAGTAAAAATAAATGGGTAGGGGTGGGGTGCAGCTCAGCGGCAAAACGCTTGCGCAGTTCGGGCAACGCCCTGGGCTCCATCCCAGCACTAGACAAAAAGTAAAACCAGCAGGAAGTGGGAGAGGGAAGATACTAGGGAGAGGGAGGGAGGGAGGGAAGGAGGCTGAAAGCAAGAAGGGATATAGGTGGTGTGGGGGCAGGGTGGGGCATGACCAGAAGGAGGGAGTCTTGAAGATAAGGAGGTGGCAGGGATGCAGGGCCTCAGGGCCAGTGGCTGCATCTGGAAGTGTCCAGTGGGAAGAGTGATCCCTACAAAGAACTAAAGATTGCTGGAAGCATCTGGAAGCTGGATGAGGGCAGGAGAAAGACTCTTTCCTGACCTCAGAGTGAGCATGCCTTACTGTACCTGAATTTCAGACTTTAGCCTCCAGAACCTTCCTAATTTGTGGCCATTTGTCCTAGGGGAAGAATGTCCTCTACAAACGCGGGAACTGAGTAGAAAATGAAGAGGGGCTGAAGGCTGCAGTGTCCCTGCCCATCTGAAAGACATGGACTAGGACTCAAGAAGCATTTCCCCAGTGGGGAGCAGCCCAGACGCTAACTCCAGAGAGAGCTGGGCAGGCCGCACCAGTGATACTTGCGTATTTTGCATATATCATTGGAATGGTGATACTTTCCTTGCCTCAATACCTCCTCACTGACCCAGGGAATATTCCAGAAGCATCTTATCTCATCTGTGGACTCCCACAATCTCTGTTGCTCCAGGGGCAGGTATTCAGCAGGTCAAGCAAAGCAGTTTGAGAGGCAGCTACTCTGTAGGACCCCAATGTGCAGAGCTTTGCAGGGGTAAAGGCAATGGGACCAGCAGGTGACCCCCAAGGAGAGGGGTGCAGGGTCCCAGAGGAGCTCAGGCTAGACGTAGTAATACTGTAAATGCGGTCCTGAAATGTAACGAAGGGTTGATTCTCATGACAAGCCAGAGACCAGTGAACCATTTTGAAAAATGCACTTGGAACAGAACAAGCCCAGAGTGGGAGGCAGGAGACAGGAGATCTGAATTCAAGTCTCGGCTATTCTACTCGTGTCTTCTGTGACTATGAGAATGTGACCATGCTTCCTATTAGCAGAGTTACTGGACTGGGCTACCCTAGTGGTGGGCTCCATGGTGGTATGCCTATCTCAGAATCTCGGCTTTGGGTTCTGTGCTGTGTCACACCTCATTTGAAGACAAGACTTTGGCTTTCAGAAGATTGTACTAAATGCTCAATTCAAACCCCAAGGCTTTCTGCCAGAGTGGCAAGAACCATCCAGTCTAATTTGTCTTGCTGGGAAGTTGTTCAGAGCTTCCTTTCTGTCTCCTGCAAACTGGCCTCTTGTTTACCTACAGACATCATCAAATTCTGGACACTAAGCCCGGAGTTCAGTTCCCATGCAGAGGACCTGGTGTCTCTGCAGAGAGGATGACACAATGGATTATCACCAAACTTGAGTTCACTCTAGGGCACTGGCCACTCCCTCACCTGACAGCTACTTTGAAGGAGCCCACCAGGTCCCCACAGCTGAGAGCTTACAGTTGTCTATTAGCTAGCTCTTCTGTAACAACCTTACAAATCTACTATTGAAAACAACCACAACTTAGGATGTGTTGGCACATCACCTGTAGCTTAGGGAACTCGGGAAGGAGGAGTCAGCAGAGTGGCTGAATGGGTGTGACACACGCCCTGGTGATTTGAATGAGATGCCCCAAGTCTCGGGGGTTTGAGTACTTGGTCCACGGTTGGTGCTACTTCGGGAAGGCTTAGGAGGTGTGCCCTTGCTGAAGGAACTGTGTCACTGGGAACCAGCTTTGAGGTTTCAAAAGCCACAGTTTGCTTCCTGCTTCCTGCTCTGAGTTTAGGAATGAGCTCTCAGCTTGCGGCTCCACTCAGCATGCCTGTCTGGCCACACTTCCCCACCACGGTGGCGATGGACTCTTACCCCTCTGGAACCGTAAGCCCAAGCAAACCCTTTCCTCTATAAGTTGCCGTGACTGTGGTGCTTTAGCACAACAATAGAAAAGTGACTAATATATACACTGGCCTGAATTATTCCCAGGGCCAAGGCTCCATGCTCATCCAACCAGCCCTCTGCCCCATCATCACTTCAGCCCTGAGGCCCCTGGGACAAGGCAGGGGTGTCAGATCCTAACTCCAGCTCTGACCGCCAGGGTACTCAGAGCCTCTATCATTCGCTTTCTGTTTCTGTAAAAAATACTTCGGCTCTTAAAGCTTCTACCATTTCCCAAGTGTGCTAGGGACCACAGGGCCTTGGGAGGTGCTTAGCTAAACCAAATCGTATTTTCTGCATCCATTTGCACACACAGAGGAAAGTGTATAAACCCTGAAGGCACAGCTTGGCAAACTGTCACTATATAAACACTCCTTGGACACTTCTCCCAAGACTAAGAGCCAGAACACCCCCAGCCCTCTGAGACCCCTCAACATCTTCCTCTGATGAAAAACCCATCACTCCCTGGAAGGGAAAATTACCACCTGGACTTCCATTGGTATCCTCCTTTCTTCTTAGAATTTGTGATGGCTGACTTTATGTCCACTCGTGTGGGTCATGGGATGCCCTCTGTGCCTCAGGGTCATGTTAGAAGATAGGTTATGCGGGTTATGGGAAGGCAGAGGCCTCATCCAATCCCGTTAGAGTCTAACTGCAAAAGGCAGAGAAGGCTAGATTGACCTTCTGCCTGACTGCTGACCAGCCCCCTGCCCCGCCCCGCCCTACCATGTCTCTTGTTTCCCAGGCCTCCAGTTTACAGACAGAGGCTGTGGGACTACTTAGCCACCATGAGCTATGAGTTGATATCTTTGGATAAAGTCTCTTTATAGAACTGTTTCCCTGCGCCCTCTTCCTTGGGGTCACCCGCCGGCTTGGTTCACTTTACCTCTACCTGGCCCTGTGCTGCAGGGTCCTACCTGGCAGCTGCTTCTCAAAATGCTTCACTTGCTCCCTAAGTTCCCACCCTGGAGGTGACAAAGACGGTCCGGATCTACAGATATGAGACTTGTCCACTGTATTTCATCATGAGGTCAGTTTGCAGGGCTGCGAAATGTTCCAACGACAAATAGAGTACCATTTACTTGGCTGTTGCCTTCGAGTGGGCATCTGCATGCTCTCCAGGTGGGACACGGTGGAAGACAGTCCTGCCAGGCAGTTCCAACTGGTGGACTTACAGTAGCTGACTCTCCTTGCAGTCTGACCCTCCAGTGGGATTTGGCCCTTGCTACACAATTTCTGTTCATCATTGGATGGGGAGGGTATAAGTACATCTCTTCAGTGGCCTGACAAGAGGTAGGAAACATCCCCCCTCCTCAACACACTTTCTTTCCATTTCTTAGTGGGATGGACGGTGTCTGGAGTGGGCCCTGGGAAGTCAGTTGCCTTCCTGAGAGCACAGACTCTCTTTCCTTACCCCAGCGTGATCCCAGAGCCTCTACTATCTGGGTCCCAAGAAGTGGGAGGCACTTCGGAGGAGGACCCTGAACCCAGCCCCTTCCTCTTGGGATGGGAGTGAACAGACTCCTAGGTGTGTAGAGTCAGGAAAGGGCTCTCTGACATGGGAAAGAGGGGGTTAAATGGGCAGTTAGGCAACCAACCTCCAGAAACTCATCCTTTTCTGCAGGCAGAGGCAGTTTCCCCTTACGGGTAGGGGAGGGAGAGGATGGGGAACCGAAAGAGTTCTGAAGTCCTAACTCACAAGTGGAATTCACCGGGGGCACCCCAGCAAACACGGGGGACGGTGACAGAGGCAGTATGGCAACCTTTCTTCTAACACTGTCTCTTGTGAAAGCTTTGCCAAGTCGCGTTTTCCTGGAGAAATGTTGGTTTTTGCCTTGGTCTCTTTCAGAGCGGAGCACTGGGTATTCAGCACCCTCTGCTGGCTGTCTGGTGAACGGCCAGATCAAGCCTAAGAGCTCCCTCCAGAAGAGCCCCAGGAAAGGAACAAAGCTTAGACCTAACGCTAATTTAGAATGCCGCCGTTATGGAATCGTGAGAGAACTTGATTGGCCAGTATAATATAACGGTTCTGTGACCGGCGCATGGAATAGACACCTCTCACGCTTACTTGGTGGCAGAAGATTAGAGCAGCCTTTCTGAGGAGAAATAAAACAGTATTAAAATCATTGCAAGTGTGGATGCTTCATATTTTGTTCAGTGTAAATGTAAGATTAAAGGCGATGTTTAAAAACATGTCTAGAGAAGTGTTTAGAAACTCAGAAACGGCACCATTAGAGACGGATGCAAGGGTGCACCAAAGCAAAAAGACGTATCTGGTTTAGGCCGCTACCGTATTGCCTGAAATAAGGAAGTGTGCCATCGTAAGGGGTGGTACGATGTGGCCTATGCATCAGAATACAGAGCAACCATGAAAACAAGAGCGGAAGGACTATACGCTACAGAGAAACGCTAGTTAACTGTAACTGCAAAGTGGATCACGAAACAGTAAGCTCGATGACTCTTCCTGTTCAGGCCTGCCCGTGCAGCTGTGGTTGTACACTGTGTGTGTGGGGTGTCCCCTCTGGGTTCCTCAGAAAGGAACAGCCGTGTACTTTCCACAGATCCTACAGGCAAAGACCTCACAGGAAGCCTGCCGGAGAGAGCTCTCTGGGGCTGCCAAGACACGAGTATGTGATCGTCGGAGAGGCTGCAGTCATCTTGTTACCGAGAGGAGAGAAGGCAACGTGGAGGGAAGCAGAGCAGAGCTGGGGTGTGTGTGTGTGTCGGGGGAGGTTGAGATAGGCTCCTGTCTGCCTGGCAGTTAGTCCGCTGCTGAGACTGTCAGACACTAGATTCTTTCCCGTCGGGTTAACGTGTGGTTTTGCCCCCTGCCGCTGAAAGGATCGGCATGTACCAAACAGAAGCCCTTTAGGTCATTTGCTCCCATCGAGTCAGTCACTGGAGATGGCTGTTTATCTGCTGCTGCTTGGGTTCATTCTCTAGATAGTCCAGCCAAGGTACCAATTGGAATGGACACTCCTGGGGGTCAGAGGATGTTCGGGCCTGAGCATTGACCTTCTGCTTTCCCTCACTCGCTTGGGCTCCACGCCGGCTCCTTTGCACCAGTGGAGACACAAGGCTTCCTCTGAGAAGGCTTCTCCAGCCACCTAGCGAGGGACACCATCCTGTAGGAGCTTCTGTTTGGTGTGAGTGGCTGCCTGTCCCAGCGGCCACTGCGTTCAGCTCTCAGGATCTGAGACATGGGAGTGCCTTGGATCCCCCTGAGAAGACGTGTGCACAGGTCCATGGCTGGCAAGAGGGCCTGTGTGAGTCTGATGGGGGATGTGCCTCTATGGGGGGAGGGTGTTCTTCCTCTAACTGTGAGGTGTGGATAGCGGGGCCAAGACCTCCTTGAGAGGACACACTGCAGGGTCAGGCTTTGACTGGCCCAGATCACTCCCTCCATGAGTGGTGGCTTTTATCTGGAATCAGCTTGAAGTCAGGCACTAGAGCCTGAATACCAATTCCTAATGGGGCACTGAGGGTCAAGGACATGCAATCAAAGTCAGCACAGACATGGGATTTTGGAGACAGACAGCAAACAGGGTTGAGGAATGAACAGCAGGCAATAAAGTCTATGGCTTGCTCGGGCCAGGCAGATGACTTAGGACAATGTGGGCCAGACCCAGTTGGCTTAGGATAGTACTGGCAGGAAGGGACCCCATGGTAGACTCTCTTATCTATTGAGCGATGCTTGCCAGTCCCTAGAGTCCATCAGTGCAGATGGGGCTTATCATGGAGGCCTGCAACCTGCCTCAGGGCAAAGCCTTTTGTGCATAATGAGGACGGCAGGTGTCACTATGCTTATTAGTAGAGTTACCTCCTAATTGGAGCAAGTGATTCCGACTTTCCACTTGGAGTTCCAGTTAAATGGGAAGTTTCTTTTGCAAATAAATCTGCATAAAGAAAGCAGACTGCCAAAAGGAAAACAGCATGTAGCAAGTGACAGAGCCCTCAGTGGCATTGGAGGGCCCAAGTGGAAAGGTTCAGTGTGACAAGGGTCAGTGTCGTCCATCTCTTGTCCAGACCTGTTTCCAACAGGGACAGGCAGGCTGGACGTGCTGGGTCAGCAGGGGGAATTGGCCCTGGTCTAGCAGCAGACAGTCACAGGAGCTGAGAGCTGGGGAGCACAGCTTAATCCCTCACCCAACAGAGCCCAGAAGCCAGGTGTCCACCTTGGCCCTGCACCTCCAAAGTCTAGTTAGATGACCACCCAGGGCATCTAGAATTTGAAACCAGGATTCCTCCATCTGCCTTGCCTGTTGGAGCATGTCACCATGCTACAGGCAGCCAAGGTCTGGTCCAGACACCATGCAATGCACTTTGTGGCCTTAAGTGATTTTCCATCTCTAAACGGATGAGTGGAAGGGCCTTGAAAGGCCCTTCTGGGTGAGGAGGTCCAGGGACACACCCACCCTCCTGGAGAGGAACACTTGGAAGAAGTTTTTGTTATTTTAGTTTCTTTAAAAACGCAAAATGGAGTTTGGATTGGGTTTGTGTTTCCACCCCAGGTGTGGTGTGTTAGATGAGTTGTTTAGGAGTTGGGTTTGGAATGCTCGGTGCAGGTGGCTATGATTTGGTTAGGTGCAGGCGTTCTGGCACCTGTAGCTTGTTTTAGGGATTGCGTGCCACATGGGTTTATGGGAACGTTTGGTTTAGGGTATAAAAAGTCTGAAGCCCTGCGAGTCAGAGTGGGTGTTGGTTGGTGGTTCGTTGGTTGGGTCGTTAATTCTTAAAAGAACAGAGGTTGGAGGAATTGAGTTTACAGACTGTGAGCTGAGACGCTAGTCTGACTCACTGTCAGCTAGTCCTCTTCAAGCTTAGGCCAGCCTAAAAGAGGTCGTGGAGATTTCTACCTTTCTCTCATTCTATATCAAGGCTGCTTGTAAAATCAGTGAAGATTTCTTTCTAGCCTTCCTTTCTCTTTCCCTGAATTGAGGGAAATAGCACTAGAGCTGTTTTGGACCAAACTATGCTTGCTCAGCCCTCAGGTGTGGGTGAGCACTGGTTTGCAGTCCAAATTCTCAGGTTTCCCACCTCACTTGTGTTGTCCTTGTGTAGTAGTATCCTACTGCTGGGGTGGCTCAGCAAAGACGACAAGGAGGCATTTTCATAGACTCAAACCTTCCCAGACCTCAGCAGACGGAACCAGCATCCTGGCCAGTGCCAGACTCTGTAGTGGAACCGCAAGCGTCTGCGCTCAGGTGTTTTGATTCAGAACTCCTTAGGTACCACGTGCAGAATATAAGCAATTAAACAACCCCTACAGAAACCCAATACCCGCAGACAATACGAAACGCCCTAGACAGCCCCTCACCCAACAATGCATAAAACAATCATTGTATATATAACTAAAAATAAACTTCTGCAACATGCGTGTCCTCAGCTGCAGGGTGGAGTGTGAGTCTTGGTCCATTTTCTCTTCAATAGTCGGATACCAGGGACTGGATGGTTCATAAAGAACAGAAGCTTATTCAGCTCTTGGTTCCAGAGGTTCAAAGTCAAGGGGCTGTGTCTGATGAGGGCCTCCTTAATGGCGGGACTCTGCAGAGTTCTAAGGCTGTGCAGGGTCTCACAAAGCAAGACAAAACAGATGGGCTCCTCTGAAGAGGTTCAGTGGTTCACTTGTTAGGGGCCTGTCCTCATGCTCTGGTCTAGTACTAATTACTTTCCAGAGGTGCTGCCTCCAGACACCATGTTGGATGGGATATAGTAAGTGTGCATCCCCTCCCCCTCTTCGTCAGGCACGCACCCCAGGAGGGCCTGGAACTCAATAAACAGCTCAGGCCAAACTGGAATTCACTACATATCCCGGGCTGACTTGGAAGACACAATCCCCCTGCCTCGGGCCTCCTGAGTGCTGGGATAACCACTACTTCTGGCTCAGTTTCCATCTTCTTACTATTTAATTAGCGTTCAAAAGGAGTTTTGGTGGGGACATTAAGGTCATGGCAGCACGACTGACCAGTGTTGAACTTTAAACCTTAACATGGGAATCTAGTTCTTCAGTTATTCATTTTCCTAGAATTTCTTGTTTAGCTCTCCTTATAGGACAGTTTTCTTTGTTGTATTTTACAATTGAATACATTTTAGACTTAAGAAATAACTCACAGAGTCACTTCTGAAAATAGACATGGTTTTATTTTGTCACTGAAAACTTTAATTTCCCCCAAACCCAGTTTTTCAAGAAGCACAGTGTTTCCCACTTGCTGTTGTCTTCCTGGAGAAGCTGCTTGGGGGAAGTTTGTCTGCTTCATTCTCACACTAAGGACCTTCAGGGACCATAATAGTAGTTGCCACCAGGGGTCGCTGTAGAGCAGACTGATCTGCAGTTTAGTGATTGTCTGCCCACCTTGGAAGACCTAGATCTTCCTTCCCTAGATACTGGCTCAGGCCCAGGAGGTGCCTTGATCTCTCGCTGGTTCCTGGTTCCGCAGCTGGTTAAGTCTCCAAGCCAGACTGTACCATCAGCTCAGACCATTAGTCCAGATCCCCCTCCGCCAGGAGGTCTGAGATAGTCTTTTCTTGACAACAGGTCTCATGGAGGGCACCCCCCATCTAGCAGAGAGGTGCCAAGGCAGCCGTTGAGGGTTCCTTTACTTCCCCAAAGCCTACTCCTTACTTTATTCCACTTCCATCCCTCTGTGTGTACAAGGCCTGGGGAAGCTGTAGAAGGCACAGCTGCCTTATGAACGACAATCCACCCCTGGGCAACGTGGTTGGTCATCCCAATTGGCTACTTCATTTAGGAACACCACCAGAGCCACAACACCTTAGACCAGTGCAGCTTGGCCTTGAACTTGCGATCCTCCAGCCTCAGTCACCCAACTTGAACTACCACACCCCAACATCCCTTCAAAGAATCATGCAATCTCCACCGGGCGGGTAGACCAGAGGAGAGGCTTCCCTTTTTCACCCGGTGGGTCAACCAGAGGAGAGGCTTCCCCTGAGGGGTAATAGACGGGCTTCTGTTTCACCAAGTGGGTGGCATTAAAGGCAGAAGCAAGGACTTTGGGCTTCTGGGTGGAAACACTTGCAACTGATGCCGGGGTGTTAGGAGCAGAGGAAAGATCCAAGGCAGCAGAAGGGAGCAGTCTTTGAGGACCTGCTTTGCACATTATGCATGATGAGCCTGCAAATTTCTCCTCTGGCTGCCCACAAAAAAACAACAAAAATAAAAAATAAAAATAAAAAACGGGTGCTCCTTTTTCTTTTTTGTAGTATTGGCGATTGAACCAAAGGCATCTCACAGGCTCGGCAAGTACTACCATTAAGCTACATCCCCAGACCTCTTTGAGACAGTTTCACTTAATTGCCTAGGCCAAACTCATTCTGTGTGGTAAGCAAATCCTTCCCAACTCAAGACAGTGAGGTCCATGGTACTTGCAAAGTTTTGACAGCCGAACTTTTGGGGCACCCACGAGGCACAAGATGGCTCTTTCCAGGGGGTCCTAGTTGTCCCTCTGCTCAGCAGACACAATGAGGAAGGGATTGTCCAAAGCTGCCCAGCCAACCCCACCCGCCAAGGCTCCTCGCCTTATAGGCGGGGGGGGGGGGCAACCAGCAGGCCAGCCATGGTGACCCGGGTCTCCATTGGCAACCTGGATGCCCGGGGCACCCACCAAGCCGGCTCAGGACAGATACTCTCGCACCGCGAGCTCCTTCAGGGTGAAGCCCCTGTGCGTGGACCGCCGGAGCTGGCTGTCCTCCAGCCTGGCCTGCAGCGACGCGAAGTCCTTGCCCAGCGCGTAGGCCAGGCGCACCATGGCGTCCAGCAGCGGCGCGTAGTAGCGGTGGCTCTCGCGGGCCCGCAGGCGCTGCAGCGCGCGCTCGCCGACCGCGAAGGCCTCGGCGGGCCGCTCCAGGTCGCGCAGGCACACGAGCGTGGCGCAGAGCGCGGGCACGGCGGCGGCGGGGCAGTGCGCGGTCAGCTTCTCCTGCAGCGGCACGGCGCGGCCCAGCACGTCGAGCGCGCGCGCGTACTGGCCGGCGCGCAGGCAGCCGAAGGCCTCGCGCAGCTCGGGCCGCGTGAGGAAGTCGGCGAACTCGCGCGAGCGGCGCACGGCGCGCACCGAGTACAGCAGCCGCAGGTACTCGCGCAGCTCCTGGCGCCGCTCGCAGATGGTCTCGGCCGACAGGTTCCCGGTCAGGCGCTTGCGCGGGAAGGCCACGTCCTCCAGCTCAGGCCCGAAGCGCTTCAGGAGGGCCTTCTGCAGCCTCTCGAAGTCCGAGTAGCGCCTTTCCACCACGGCCTTGTTGCTGTCGAAGCTTCCGGTCTGGATGATCACGAGCTCATACATCTGCAGGCAGAGCGGAGGGGGCTAGCCTGGGAACACTCCACCCCTAACCCCATGCAAGCCGTGTGTGTGTGTGTGTGTGTGTGTGTGTGTGTGTGTGTGTGTGTGTGTGTAGATCAGAGGACAACTTGTGTCGAACTGAGGACTCCACCCCTAACCCCATGCAAGCCGTGTGTGTGTGTGTGTGTGTGTGTGTGTGTGTGTGTGTGTGTGTGTAGATCAGAGGACAACTTGTGTCGAACTGAGGTGGTCAGGCTGGGCAGCAAGAGCTTTTCCTGGCTGAGCCATCTGGCTGGCCCTCTGACATTTTTATGCACGCATACAATATTCTTTAAGGATCGCCTCCCGCACCCCCCTATCCTCCGTGCCTGCTCCCCTGCTGTAGTCCCTAAGCTGTACTGGCTTTCGGTACTTCATGGCAAATGTTGGCCCTAGAATCACACTGCATTAGTCTTAGACTGGTAACTTAAGCTCTTTGAACTTCGGTTTTCTCATCTATAACTGGAGGGAATTAAATGAGTGAGTGAAACTCAGTGATATGAAGGAGAGTTGTACCCAGCATGCTACTGTTACTGTCGTGGTCCCAGTGAAATGGGAATGGTTGGTGTGATGCTTCTCTCTTCCTAGTCTCACAAAGATGGCAGCTCCCAGCAGGGAGCTCCCCACAGCCACGACTAGCGGCTAGAATTTAGTAACAGAGCTTAGCTTTCTTTTGTGTTTACTTTTGTAATTGCTTTTTCTTAATGTCTTGTGAAACCAGTTTTTCACTGAAACGTGGCCTTTTAAAAAGCAATTCGAACAAAAAATCAAATAAGTAGTTAATGATTGGAGGACATGGCAGAATCAGTGGAGAAGGGATGGAGAGGACTGACACCCGGCGTCATGGGATAGGAGCATGACTCACACATCTCTAATCTTCATGGGACCTTGCTTGTGGTCCCATGACCACGAAACCTCCATTTCTCTGGAAGACTGTTGAGTTCGTGTGTCATGTCACGGGTGGGAAGTTGACTTCTCCCAGAACCTGCCCAGGGCCGTGCAGGAGGTGGCTGACTGGGGCTCCATCACTCCTAAGCTCTGCTTACCACAAACTTGGAGACTCTCCTCTCCTCGATTCGAGCTGAGGCGATCTCAAAGAGCAGCCTGACGTGCTTCCAACGGCTCTTCTCCTTCTGCCAGTGTTCCTGTAGCTCCCTCGTGGTCATGTTGGAGTTGGAGCTGGGGACGTCTTGGGCTTCTGGAAGGACAGGGCTTTTAAGCAATCTGCAATCAGCCGTGGACCCTGGTGAGGGCTGGGGGGAGATGACTGGGTCCGCTTGGGATGCGATATCAGAGTTCCGGAAGATATCCCTTTCCTCCCACCCTCACTGTTGGGACATCGGTCAGCCCCCTGTGAATCTCCCTAGTGGGTTGACCTCAAATAAGCACCATTAGCACCCAGGCTGCTGCTTGTCACGAAGTGCAATGTGGGAGTGTTGCATCACTCACTTCCGGCCTGCTGATGGACCATTTTGTAACCCTGTGCTCCTGGCGAACAGGGACCCATCCATGTCGTGTCTGTACTCCCTACAACACTGACTCCAGGTGACCATGGAGGCCCTTGAGTGCACATCAGAGTCCTGCAGGAAGCCTTGAGGTCAGGCTCCAGCCTCAGCCTGGGGGGCCCTTGCTACAACTCTCTCATCTCAGGGTGCACCTGCTACTCTGCTTTGAATTCAGTCTGGACACCAACAGTTTTTTAAAAATCTATCTCTATTTCTTTCCTTCCTGTTTTCTTTTTCTTTCTTTTTTCTTTTTCTGAGACAGGGTGTCTCTGTTGTAACTCCGGCTGTCCTGGAACTCACTCTGTAGACCAGGCTGGCCTTGAACTCACAGAGATCCACCTGCCTCTGCCTCCCGAGTGCTGGGATTAAATGTGTGCACCACCACTGCCCTGCTTTCAACAATGTTTCTTAAGCCTCACTGAGCCCCACTGCTCTCTGGGAATCTGTTTCGTTTTCCTCCAACACAATTGCATAACTAATTGTGCATTTATTGCAAGAGGAGGCCTGGAAAGTCCTTCTCTTGAGCCACCTAATAGATGTGTCACCCCTCACCCTACCACTTGACACTGGAGCAAAAGCCTCCCATTGTGTTCCAGTAGCCTTTTGGTGGTACTTCTAATTATTTTTCACTAATGTTTCTCTGCTGAGCTTGAAGGCTGGGAGAGTGATCAGTTTTACTACCCATGCATGGCGCACCCCAGGCTTCTGCAGTTCCATCTTAAATGAGTGTAAAGAGAGAGTATTCCAGGAGATGGCACTAAAACAGGTGTTGTCAGTGCCAGGCCAGGACCCATTGGCAGCCACTGTTCTGGAACATGCTATTGGCTTCCTAAGGGGAGCACCTGTGACTCGGGGCCCTGGGGCCTTCCTAGGCCCACAGCAACATGTTCAGGTGTCTCCCTCAGCACATGCAGAAGGAGTGTTGGACAATCTCTGACTTTTTTGTCCCTCGGATGCACAACTCAGGTATATTCTATATACCTTCCCATGGACTCCTATCTAGACCAAACCCCAGTTACCTACCCCAGTCACATGATCCCCTTATACAAGATGCTGCTCTTGTTCCCAATCTCTGCCCTGGCTCTGAGGATCCTCTCCCACATAAAGAGCCTGCACCAAATCCTTGCCTTGGGGCTGCTCATGGGTGACCCCAATCAAGATAGCTACCCAGCTACCTGGTACAGCCTTTGAAGTGTTTCAAATTCTTTGAATTAACTTCCACCCCCTCACTGAATCTCAAGCTCTCAAGTTCACCTAAGTGTTCTTCCGGTCCTGGACATGGGAGAACTGGGCCTGAAGGTGGTACTTCTTGCCTGGTCCTTGCTGTGCACTGATTGATGGGTCCTGTCCAGCCAGGGCTCCCAGGATGCTCCAGATTGGCCATGTTCCAAGGCTGCTGGAGGTGCAAGAGAGAACAGTGAGAGCTAACTCATGTTGGGGCTCCTGCAGGATCCTGGGGTGCTTAGGATTGTGGCTGTAATCCATGCAGGCAGGCAGTGACAATGATCCCCTTGCTGGGACCTCTGCTGCCCATCCAGCCAGATCAGCCCTAGCCTTCCCCTCCGATGGACAGACAGACCCTGAGTTAGAGTCGTGATCCTTGTAGTATACAGTTACTCTGGATTTCTCATGAAGTAGTGTTTAGTGACAGCAATAGCTCTGGGTGTTTCCTGGGAGAAAGATGCTGTCTAGTCCAGGTCAATGCCCACCACTCAGTTTTATAATACAGGCAATCCCCCCCCCACTCCCCATCTATCTTTAAGTAACTATTTAGTATGACTAGTTCATCTCATCTGGTTCTTCACATTTCCTTTTTAATAGAACACCCACAAAACTTTAAGATTCCTGCCAAATAACAGGTAAGGAAATAGGTCTAGCCCAAGGTCTTCTTGTTGAATGCACAACGTCTTCTTGAGTGTACAAAGGAGCAAGGCAGAATTGTCTCCAAAACATACATGCTGGTTGTGGGTGTGCCTTTATATGTTCTCAATCTGACCACCCTCCTCTGCAGGGACTGTTTATACTTTTACTTGGTGTAAAGGAGCTGAGCTGCAGAGCTGCCTGGCAGCAAGGGCTGGTGTGTGAGTTGGGACACAGCCCCCACACTGGCTGGCTGCAGAATCCTCGCTCTTGCCAGAAGTGGACAAGAGGCAGACAAGCCGGCAGGCTTCTGGGGGCCATGTTGTGCACCTAAGCAAATGGGTGACTTGGTAGCTGTCAGGTCTATGCCTGCTTCTCTATGCCTCAGTGTCTTATAAAATGGGTACAATATCAGACTCTGCCTTCACAGGCTAGTGTGAGGATTAAGCGAGGCCTGCCTCATAGAGCTCATACAACAGGAACTATACAGTCCTTTCTGTTACTGGGATCTGACATGCATTAGATGTTTGAAAAATGGTAATGAAATAAATAATGATAGAAGTGTATGCTTTTTATAGATAGCTGCAAATTAGGAAAAGAGAAATAAAAATGTTCTCTCAGATGGACAAATGGATTTTCTTCTTATCACGGGCAGAATGCCTGATATAAACTATTGAAGTAAGGAAAGGTTTGCTACGCTCAATTTCAGGTTTCAGCTCACTGTGGTAGGGAGGGCATGGGCAGAGCCACAGCAGCTCACCTCCCGATGGCCAGGAAGCAGAGAGGAAGGAGGGAGGGAAAAGGAGGGAAAGGGGGAGAGAATATGCCTGCATTAACAGAGGTGTTTCCCACTTTCTTCTTGATTTTTTTAAACATGTATGTATGCGTGTGTGTACATGCATGCATGTATGCGTGCATATGCGAATGCATGAGAGCGTGTGTGCATGCCCCATAGCTTATGAAAAGTATGGAGGACATATGACAGCTTGCAGGAGTAGGTTGTCTCCTTCTACCACACGAGCCATGGGACTCGAACTCAGGTCACCGGGCTTAGTTGCAAATGTCTCTACCTGCTAAAGCATCCTCATTTCCTCCTAGTCTCTGGGATGGTGCTACCCGCCGTCAGGGTGGGTCTTTCTCTTTCCTTAGTCATCTGTGGAAACACCCCCACAGACACTCAGAAGTATACTTTTTTGGCTCGTAGGAAACTAATGCAACCCATCATAGTATAGGAACTCAAAGGGGGTACAATGATGTCATTACCTCTTCTCAAGATCTTTAGTTGGCCTGGTCTAGGGGAGGCTGGTGGGGTTTGAGCCTATGCCTGGGGGTGGGGAGCTTAGACAGGGGGTGGCTGTTCTTGATGTGGCAGGTGGAAGGACCCTCTGTTTTCTCAGTGGCTTCTAAGTAGTGGTCCAAGCCTTCAAGGACTTTCCATCAGGCCTCACATTTACAAGTGGGCAAACGGAGGCACAGAGCAGGGGCCTGGCTGGCCCAGTGCTGTACATGTTTGGGTACTCGATAGCTTGTGTGCCCTGCTGACCTCTCAACCCCGTGGAGGAGTCAGAAGACATGTCCTCCATTTTGGCTGATTGACTGTGGCCCCTGGGAAGTTATTTACTATCTGTTTTCCATTTCCCTCTTTCCTTCCAGGAAGTGGGGCTACAAGCCTTCTCCCACTGTTAGGGTGATGGGGCTAAGTTCTGCTAAGTACTAAAGCAAGTTAGCAGGTGATCCACATGCTGTCATATTTAATGGGGTTTTTTGGAGACAGTGCCACACTATTTAGCCCAAGCTACCTAGGACTCATGATCTTCCTGCCTCTGTCTCCCAAGTGCTGGGATTACAGGCGTGCGCCCCCAGGCCTGATTTATCTAACCGGGACCCAGTGTTTCTGTGGCCGCTCTGTGCCTTCCTCTATCACTCCGTCTGTGAGGTGAGTGGCGGCATGTGGAGTTGGTGTTAGTGGTCCAGCCTTTCCAGATCTGCTTTCTTGATCTGGGCAGCTGGTGCCAGGCTAGAAGCAAGAGGGAACTTCTTCCACAGGGCCTCGAGAGATCCCATAAATGTCTTCTCTGGATGCACCAGTGAAGACGGGCTCAGAGTAACACGCATGCAGCCAAAGCTGTTCCAGGATGTTTTCTCACAGGACTGGCTGGGAGTCTCCCTTTTAGACAAGTAGACAAAAGGGATACACTGACAGCTAGCTTGCCAATCAAGTCCAAGCCTTGGTTTCTCTGTGTGGGGAATGGGAAAATAGTACTGTGTCTAAGCTCCTCAGGGCAGAGGGTTCTGAGGGCCCTGCCCTTACCTCCACACCCGCAGTGGTAAAGATTTCTAGCCATCACAGCAAAGCAAAGCTGCAGATCTTGGTACTGATGGCTTGGGGACCTGCCCTTGGCCCAGCAGACAGAACAGTGTCCCAGACTCCCACCCCACCCCAGTTCTTGTTCATGACAATCATTCTCTTCATCTTTCAGGTACCTTGGCTTTCAGCTCTCCTCCCCCCCCACTTCAAGGGCTCCTGCCCTCTTCAGTCCTCCTCACAGGTACACAGGACTACTTGCAGATCCTCAGTCACCTTTCTTGGGGGCTGCAGAGGGGATGAGAGTCTAGGAGAATGCAGTCCTTCCCCCATCCACCCCGGAAGAGAGAGGCGCCCATTCAAAGAGGAGAGGAAGGAAATGCCAGGAGTCTCAGTCGTGGCTGCAGAGTTTGAGTTTAATTCTAAGCCTCTTTCTTTCTTGGGCAGCTTTCCCAGGTCTTCATAGGAGGGTCAGCCAAGGCATCCCCAGCTGCCCTGCTAGGGAAGAGTGAGCACCCTGAGATCCCTGTGAAGCCTGCAGCAGGAAGCGCTCTCAAATGTGGGTGTGCTTCAGAATCCCCGTTGAGATAGGGGAGAGGAAGTGCTGGGGGCTCTAACAATATCAGGCTGCCTGCCTCACAACACCCAGACAGAGCTGGGGTGGGCTCTGGATTCTGTTCTCTGTTACAGTCCTCAGTTCCACTAATTGAGAAACACAAGTCTAGACTTGTTCCCAGGACCAGAAATGGTGGCCGGCATTTCAAAAGGAATCAGGATTGGAAAGTTGAACGTGGATATTCCCAGTTCGACCCCAGTTTCTAAGGCAAGCCTCCGTAGGTAGAGGCTCTCACCAGCTTTGACCCCTCCTGCTCTGTCCCCACCAAGTTCTCAGAGGGTCTGTCTCTCAAGGAGGTCACTGAGTCTCAGTGGGCAGAACCCCAACTGAGCTTGGGGTTAAACACTGACTGACCTGGGATTTTCAGGCTTTGTGGGTCCAGGGGTCCAGGAGAGTCACATGCCCCACTCCAATCGCAAGATCCAACAAGACGGTTGAGCGTCTGCTGCTCTGCTGAGTTCTCTGTTTGAAAACAGGAAATAGACTGAGTGACCTGCTTCAGAGGCTCCAGCTTATTGGCTGACTTGAGATGTACATGGAACCCCATAGACGGATGTTTGCAGTACAGCAGACAGGCCATGTGGCACAAGGCCACCCACAGGAGTACTGTTCGACCTCAGTTCCCAGCATCCTTCAGCACCTCACTACCACCTATTAGATACAATCTCCGGCATTTAGAGAGTTGATCCCAGAGTCCTTTGTTTTAGTTCTTTTCTGAGGCAATAACATAAGACCACAGACTGAAAAAAACTACACACAGAAAGTTTATTTAGCTCATAGTTCTGGATCTAGGACATCTAAGAGAAAAATGGCAGTGTCTGGTGAGGGTTCTCACGCCATGTGTGATATGACATGGCAGAAGGTGAACAGGCAAGAGGGAGCCTACCCTATGGACCCCCGTTTCATAGTTACAGCATGACTCCCTTAAGAAGACTGCCCTCATGACCTGGTCATCCCTCAGAAGGCCCTACCTCCCAACCCACGGCGTTGGGGATCATACATATAACACACGAATTTGGGGGATATCCTTTTAATAGTTATTGTTCTAGCTATAAGCTAGGCATAATGGGGACCTTCATGCTCTATTGACAGACAAGAGAACCGAGGTTTGGAACACTGAGCTGGTGGGATGCAGAATCAGTTGCCTGACACGGAAAGGCATTGGGTGGCCTGCGGGTTCCCATTTGGAGCTAAGCTATGCCCATGATTAGTGATGGAAAGTTCCAGGGAAGACAGACCATGGCATGGGGATACCACTTATGGCCACCAGTGTATGTGGCCTCAGGAGCAAGAGGCTAGAGGAGGACAAAAAGTAGAGTCTTTCTGTCCACCCCCGAAAGGCTTCTCATATGTCAATCTAGCCTTCCCCTTCTTAGCACAGGTGGCCATGGTCCTTCCATCACTTCTTCATAAACGTGGCACCTAGGAACAGATCCTGGACACTTAAGTTTCATTTTACTCACATTTGAATTTTGCATTCATTGATCCATGTACAGTACTTGAGTTCTCTGGTGTCGTTTCTTTCCTTCAGTATTTATGTGTGTAGGAGTTAGCGGTGTGTGTGTGGTGTGTGTGTGTGTGTGTGTGTGTGTGTGTGTGTGTGTGTTTGTTGCTGGGTTTTATATTTCCCTATTGCCCCGTTGTTACCTTATCTGAGCATTCACTGCTTGTCCTTTCTGGGGCTGTGATGTCCATTTACGCTGTTTCTAGAGTGGCACCATGGTCACCGATGCCGGTTCAGTTCTTAGGCACTTCGCCAAGTCCCTGTGACTGTCTGAGGGGACACTGCTGGATCTTTGAGGAAGAGAGTCTTCAATTGCACCAGACTATGCCAGGCCACTGCCTGGGACAGCCGTCTTGCATCCCTCCAGCTGTGAATGAGCCAGGCTGCACCTTCTCTGCCCTTGGTATGGTCAGCGTTTCTTGTAGCCATTCTACAGTGTGGGCAGCGGTGTCACCTCAGAGCTTTACATGCGTCTCCCAAAGAATAATTACGGCGGACATCTTCATGGGTGTATTTCCCACTCGCCTCTTCTCTCTTCTAGTGCATTGCTTGTCTTTTATTGAATTACTTTAATGGCTGCAGATAGGCCTTACATGTCCCTTCGGGAACATGTGCTTCTTAATATCCTTTCCCTCCCGTGGCTCACATCTGTACTTAATGGATCTTGTGATGAATAGACATTTTCAACCATGCTCAACTAGATCAATCTTGCTTTCCAGAGTCACTGAGGTTCTGCCCTTATTTGCATCTGCTTCAACCCCATAGGCCCTCAGGAAGCTTAAGATGAGTCAACGTGTGCTGAACAATATTCGTGTCATGCTGAGTGTACGAGGCTGGCGACCGATGCCGTATTAATATCCTCATAGTTCGTCTTTCTTCTCAGGGCTCTGGACTGCATCTGTGTATCTGTTGGTTTTGTTTATGGAAATGTCACACAATCTTACCTCTCTGCACTGCCATCTCTGTCAACACCCATGTCCATAGGAAATTTGTTTCTAGCATGGGCGCGAGAGAACTACCGTGCATGGTATACCTCTGGCCTGCTAGTCCTGGCTGTAAGTGCCATGTCTCATTTGCCTCTGCCTCACGTTGCCTGGTAGAAGGCCCCAATGTGGTAAGGAGACAAGAGGTTGCAGAGAGGCTATGTCACTCTGCCCTACCTCTTCCTATCTTGTAACTTTCCAGTGTCTTGCCCTGCCTCTGGCCAGGTTTGAAATCTGTGAGATGCCCCAGCAGACTCTGCATCCTTCTCTGTACCCTCTGAGCTCATTACCAGCAGTTAGCAACCACAGGGAAATAGTATGACAGCTTCTGCTTCCTCTTTTGGGTCTGGGGCCCATTTTTTGGAAACCACCTGACATGGAGGTGTGCCTAGATTCTGGTGGAGGAACACAACTGGGCCAGTGTGACCAGAACACTTTGTCACTTGCTGGGTATTGGCTGTTCTCTGCAGCCCAGAGCCTGACTGCGGTTGGGGGAACAGGCAAAGGCAATGTCTTGTCCAACTGGGCTGCTGTAACAGAATGCCCTATGGTAGGTGTTTTAACCAACAATTGTTTGTGTTCTACAGTTCTGGAGGCTGGGAAATTCAAGATCATGGAAATGGCAGATTCAGTGTTTGGTGAGAGCCTGTTTCTTAGTTTGTGGGTGGCTATCTTTTTGTTGTGACCATTCATAGTCAGTAGAGGGCTAGAGAGTTCTCGGGGGTCTCCTTTTTAAGGGACAGTCCCATAAGGTCTTCATCTCATGACCTAGTCACCTCCCACGGTTCCACCTCTAGGGGCCATCACATTGGGTGTCAGGATATTAATGCCAAAGTCTGAGAGGGCATATTCCATCTGTAACGGAGAAAGTCATGGTGGGTCAGGACAGAACACCGGGCATCCCTTATGGCAATACCAAGACCACATGAGGGGAAGGGGACACCATGGAGTCAAGAGGGGGAATTCTGGCACCTTAAAGTCAGGTTCCCTCTCAGGGATCCAAAGTCAGAGAGTGCCTCTGCTGATCTGACCCATCAGTGATGTCCCCCACATTCAGAACCACTCCAAACTCCATCTTCTCTCCTGCTGCTTGTCTCCCTCCCGACTTAACTGCTCTGCTCCCAGCATCCCTTGCTGCCCTTAGCGAAGCCGTGCGTGGTGGAGGTGTGCAGACTTGCCCGTCCAGGAGTTTCCTTTCTGGAAATACCCTTCTTTAGGTTCTTTCCACGAGGGCTTTTCCTTCCCTTGGCTTGCAGCTCTCTGTCTTCGTGTTGCTCCTGCAGCCTGATCTTGACCTCGTACCGTCTACCACTGTTGGCATATCTGTTTACTTGTTGTCTCAAACACCATGATGGCAAGGAGCTGTGTCCATATCAGTAGTCTGTCCCCGGCACTCAGCGCAGAGCCCCTATTTAGTGGGTGCTCGGTAGGTCATTGCTGTGAGACAGAGTACAGGAGCATGCGAATGAATGTGGGGGAATGCAAAGAAGGAATGGGCTGTGGCTGCAGCTCAGGCCTGACTCAGTCTGCAACCGGGCGGTTACAGCTCCTCTCTGAATTGCAAGGAGATTAAACCAGTCCTCTTAATGTGCAGGTACGCTGCATTGAGTAATAATTCAGCACGAGAAATCACTGCTCATTCAATCCCTAATGCCTCAACAGTAGTAAATGAGTAAATAAATAAATTGTTGCTCATCACCACTCTAGAGGTCAAGCACACTTGAGGCTACAATACTGGAACTTTTTTTTTTTTTTTTTTTTGAGAAATTAAAAGGAACTGATGATTCCTGAGGACGATCTCTCCAGGTCTGACAAAGCTGGCGGGCGTTTTGCTGGTGAGCCACAACCTGGTGATGTCACTCTCATCTGTTTTCAAAGGTTGTTAATTCTGCAGGACTTTAAATGGGAGCCACAGACCAGGTGTGCTGCTGACTACTTTTGTGTCTGCATTGAGATACAACAGGAAGGACTAGGGTGCAGGCCTCATTTCTGCACCACAGGCTTAAAGAGTGTGTCGCTGTGCGGAGCCTCAACCTCAACCTCAGGATGGTCAGACTTCTGATCTATGTCGGGATTTGCTGTGAAGTGGAGACAACAGAGTGTCTCTCGTCAGACCTGTTATGTGGTGAAGATGTGATGAGTGCTGGGGGTGGTGGTGGAGGGGGCTGAGTTCGGGGTGCTCTGCTGCTTTTCCAGCCCACACAGATGCAGGGCACTGCCTCTTGAGAAAAGCTGTTCAAGGTGGAGGCCGAGAAACCATTTGCCTTTTCTTTTTTTTGAGACAGAGTCTCACTATGTAGTCCTGGCTGTCCTGGAACTCACTCTGTAGACCGACCAGGCCAGCTTTGAATTCAGAGATCTGCCTGCCTTTGCCTCCTGAGTGCTGGGATTAAAAACGTGCGCTTGGTGAAAAACTGTTTTTCAAACACTACATTGGGTGGCAGAATATTTATTTTCTCAAAATGGAATTTGTAAACAAAGATGATTCTAGAAGCATTATGGGATAATGAAGAAGGAGGAGGAGCCTCAACAAGCTGTCAGTTGGGAGAGCTTGTGTGGGAGAGTGTAAATCCCAAATCTGGTCAAGAATAAGAATACCACAATTGAGTCAAATTTGAGCCAAGCAAGCTTTAATTAAATTAATTAAATACTGGCCAAGAAGATGGACTCTGACCAAGTCCATTCTGAGGTACCCATGGAGTTCACCTGTCACCTCCAGAGCTTCCACAGATTGGCCCTGAATCATGTAGCACAGGTGCTTAAAAAGGCAGAATCCATAAGGCTTTGTACTTCCCACCAGGTCCAATCAGTGGCAAGCATCTATCCTGATGTACTTCCTGGTTATCTGGTTATCTCCTGCCTATAAGTGACCAAGAACACCGGGTCCACGGAGCACATCCAGTGTGGTAGAGTCAACTTGGGATCTAGCCACTCCCTACTCAACAATTCAAGAGGATATGTCCTTGTGCTAGGGAAATTCAAGATTATCTCACCTGACTGCCCCACCTAGCACTCCACCAAGTTATCTGTCTTTTTCTTTTAGAGATATCTTAGGCACAGTAGCTAAAATTTAAAACATAAGTTTTGCTCTTACAAGAGCTGGCTTATATTTGTTAGTGTCTGATGTCCTTAGGTCATTCCCATTGCTATAACAAAATATCACAGACCAGATGGCTTATTAATGACAGAAATTTATTTCTTATAGTTCTGTAGGCTGGGAAGTCTAAAGTCAAGACTCCTGCAGATTGGATGTCTGCTGACAGCCCACCGCAAACCACTGTGCTACACAGCTGTCTTGCCATCGTGGGATCTCCTGGGTCCCCTTCAGAGGGGCACTAATCTTTTCATGAGACTCTGACTTCAAGAAAGAAACACCTCCCCAACCTCCTGACCCCTCAGGGGTTAGGATTTCAATGTGCAAAACTGAGGAGGATTCAGACATTCAGAGCAGGTCAAAGACTCTCAGCAAAACCTTCCCAGTTCATTGATTAGCTCAGGATGGATTAGAACAGGAAGTGGGTGCTGACAGGATGCTGGAGTGGAGTGAAGCTGTGACACCTCAGAAGGGTTATTCTCCCTTCGGAGCTGCAGCTTTTCAGAACTGTGTGGTTCCTGGGTTCCTGACCCCAAGGATACCTTTCCAGTCGGGTCACCTTCCCCACTTCAGAGCTGTGTGGTTCCTTGGCTCTTGACTACCAAGGTACCTTTCCTCTCAGAGCTGTTGACACTTCTATTGGGGTCAGCTTTCCCATCCCAGAGCTGCGTGATTCCTTGGCTCTCGACTGCCAGGATACCTTTCCATCTCCACCCACGCTGAAAACACTAACAAGCAGCATCATCTGCTTTGACTCTTTGGAAGAGACTCGCTAGGGCTGCTCTATTAAGGAAATACCGCTGGAAGCATGGAGAATAGCCAGCAGTGCTTGCATAATCTAGGCGAGTGATGGAGATATGGATCCAGGTAGCCATGGTGGCTCTCATTGTATGATAGTATTCTTGGGGAGATGTGAACAAACATCTGCTCATTCAGATAGAGAATTGATGACAGACCAAAGTAAGGATACCGCCAAAGTTCAACATGATGAACCAATAAGTTTATGGAGTTACAGGAATATGGATGAGGGTTTACTTACAGCAGCAGAAAAAGGTCAAAGACAGCTGCATCACCAAAGCCCACCCAAGCATGGATGATAGCTCATGAAAGCTGGAGACTTATAGCATACTGGACAACTTCCGGGCAGCTCAGCTGTTCTAAGAGTGTCTCATGGGTCCTTCCTGCTTATTTGAGCTTGAAGAGGAAGGGTCCTAGTGTACTTAGTCAGTTTCAGGGACTTGCTGAAACCCAGGAATTGTTTACTTCTTGCAATTTAAGGAATTTTCCCTTAGAACTTCTGAGTGAGTCTTAAGAGATTCCCTGAAAGGATGGAATGTTTGACCTGTCTTTAGAGTACCCTGAGTTTTAAGGAACTTCTCTCCAAGATGGAATGTATCAACCCAGGTGCAATTAATTGCTCTGCAGTAGCTCTGGAAAGAAGTGGCTGCATTCTGAAGACACTTTGAGGTTGTATCCCTGTCTTACTCAGGGTTACTATTACTGTGATGAAACACCATGACCAAAAGCAACTTGGTTTGGAAAGGATTTATTTCACTCACAGTTTCATATAGCAGTCCATCATCAAAAGCAGTGAGGGCAGGAACTCAAGCAGAGCAGGAACCTGGAGGCAGAAACTGATGCAGAGGCCATGGAGGGGTGCTACTTACTGTCTTGCTCATCATGGCTTGCTCATCATGGGCTTGCTTATCCTGCTTTCTTATAGAACCCAAGATCAACAGTCCAGGAACACCCATGGGCTGGGACCTCCCACATTGATCACTAATTAAGAAAATGCCCTGTAGAAGCATTTTCTCAATTGAGGTTCTCTCCTTTTAGATAACTCTAGCTTGTGTCAAGTTGACATAAAACTAGCCAATGCAATCTCCAAACTTTGCTCCTGGTGGGATGTAGCACGTGAGTGAGCATGTGTCAGGTCGAGTTTTCTGCTTCTGCATGTCTCTCAGTGTTGTGCTTTGAGTGTTAAATGCCCTACAGGCTCACATTTTGAATACTGAGTCCAGCTGGTGGTGCTATTTGGTAAAGCTGGGGAACATTTAGAAAGTGGGGCCACAGGGCCAAACATTGTGTAGAGGTCAGAGAACCTCACAGAAGCGCAGGAGGAGGAATTGTGAGGACCAGAGGAGTCCAGGGCACCAGGAGAACAAGCCCCAGAGAGTCAGCTGACCAGCACTCTTACAGGCTCACAGAATCTGAAGCGGCAGACATGGAGCCTGCAGGGTTCCCTAAATATGTCTTGAGGTTCTTTAGCTTGGTGTTCTTGCATAACTCCTATAGGTTGTAGTGTGTGTATGTGGGTGTCTCTGACCTTTTTGCCTGCCCTTGGGACCCCTCTCCTGCTGGGTTGCCTACTCCGCCCTATATTTAGGGATTAGTGCCTGACCCTGTTCCATCTTGTTGTGCCCTGTTTGAGTAGTAACCCTCCCTGGGAGGACTGCTGTTTTCTGGGGAGAGATGGGGGTGGGGATAGGGGATGGGAGAGGTGAGATTGGGGCAGCTGGGTGGAGTAGAGGGAGAGGAGGAGGAAGAAAATAATAATAATAATAATAATAATAATAATAATAATAATAATAATAAAAATCAAATAGGCAAGACCAAACACAAAACAAAACAGAAAGTGGGGCTAGCTGGTAGAAGTGGATCACTACGGACCTTGAAGGCTATACCTGGCCCTGGTTCCTATAACTCTCTGCTTCCTGCTCCTGGTTCAGAATGATGTGAACAGTTGCTGCCACACACTCCTTCTGTATGTACTAGGCTTCCACCATGCTTTCACCCATAGATGGTTTTCCCCTGAAACTATGAGCCCAAAGCAAACCTCCTTCTTTGTTTCTTTTAGATACTATGGTCAGAGTAACACAAAAATTAACAAAGTCCACTTCCTAAGGACAACTGCTATTGTTGGAAATGTAGGTGAGTAGGCCAAGCATACCAGAGGCACTAGGTTCAACCCCAGCATCTTCTAAGTAGGGAAGAGTGGGGCGGTGGAGGTACACAGGCTTTAATTTCAGTCAGTCCTGAGGTGGAAGTCAGAGGGTCGGATCTTCAAGTTCGTCCCCAGTCTCAGCCACCTCCTGGTCTACTTGGGCTACATTATACCCTGCCTCAAAACAATGTAAGAAAAGTTGGGGCCGATGAGATGGCTCAGTGGGTAAAAGTACTTGCTGCCAAGCTGGACAACCTGAGTTTGAGCCTTATGAACCCACATGGTGAAAAGAGAGAACTGACTCCTGCAAGTTGTCCTGTGATCTCACATACATAATGCCCACAGATACTAGATAAACAAGTAAATAAGTAAATGTAAAATAAAAAAATCAACCAATCCCTGTGCTAAAAAGTTTGTTATTGCTGTCTGCTTAGACTCCCAGCTCCCATCAGTATAGTGTTGGACACCCTGTAGACATCTGGACTTGGACACCTTGTAGACATCTGGACTTCCTCTAGGGAAGAACTTATCTTTCAGACTCAGCAGATGCCACCGAAGCTGGCTGCACAGACGCCACCTGTGTAGGTACTTACCTGGAAGCAGTGAGAGGTAGTGGTTAGTGCACAGCCTTTGGTACCCGAGGCCTAGGGCGCATCCTGATGGTGCTTTCACTGTGTGGACAGGGTAACGAACCTTTCTTCATCCCTAAGTTAGGGACAAGAAGTGGGTTACTGTGAGCAGAGGCCAGCACACACTGTCAGGTTCAAAAGAAACTCCCGGTGCCTTTAGCACACCAAAGCTAGCTTCATGGCTCACTTAGTACCTGTGGCTCTTCTCAGCTCTTCTCACCCCACCCCGTACCCTAAACCCCTCCAGTTTATGGGCTTCCCTCCCCCAGCTTCTCACTCCCATATAACCCTGCCACTTTGGCCATGCACCCGCTTTGCTATCTCTCTTTTGTCTTCCTCTCTTGGTCCCCTTTCTTTTGGTTGTCTCTTCCTCTTTCACTCTGCCTCCTTCTCCTCTCATGACCAAGTCCCATCTGCTGGCCAGTGTTCAAGCTACTACTTCCCTCTCCCTGCTCTTGGACTCTTCAAGATGCCTCTGGCTGTACTCTCCTGTCTAAAATAAAAACCTCCCCCCCCCCAACCCTGGCCATATTTGGGGCAGTCATGTCTTCACTTTATACACAAACCTCCATGTCTCTCTATTTTTCAAACGAGTTTTCACCTGCAAGTGTTTAAACATTAACATTAAAAATAGGAAGTTATAAATCAAATGAATGCAATGGAAACAAAACGCTATTGAATTTTGATAGGATAGTGGCAGAGCCCAGCCCAAGAGGCCGTGTGGGAAGCAAGTTGCTACTACACCAGGACCTCTCTCCTCAGCTTGCATGACGAGGGAAAAAGAGGAATTTAAAATGCCCTGACAGGTCTTCACCCAGCGCAGCCATTTGGTAAAGCGCCATTAAGACAGTCGCTGACCAGGGCTTATAGAGGAGCCCTAGGAGGGTGCATCGGTTCACGCAGACATCGAGGGCTTTCCTAGTTCTTGTTCCCAAGACTCTGTGGTTAACCTCCTGATCGAAACGTGGCCCAGAAAGCGGGCCACATAGGGCAGGACACACAGCACCGCGGGCACTCTCTTCCGGAATACCAGTCTCACCGGTACTAAGAGAGAAATCAGAAGGGGTGTGGCCGCCCGCGCCAAGTCCGCCAGAGTGGGCGGGGTCTCCGGTTGGGTGGGTGGGACGACGGGCGGGGCGAGATCACTGAGGGAGTTCTAGTGCCTCCCCGGAGTCACCACCAGGCGGGCGGAGGAACCCCGCGCTGCGGCTGGCGGTGAGTGCTTGCTTGCTGGTTCTGTGGTCTGCGGGCGCTTGGGTGTGTGTGTGTGTGTGTGTGTGTGTGTAAAGGAGGGTTTTCTGGGGGCAGACCGAGGGTTCTGAGGCGACTGCGCACGGCGTGGTAAAGACCATGAAGCCAAATGTCCCGTCCTTGGGACGCTGTATCTGGCTCTGGAGCTGGCCTGGCTGAGCTTCTGGAAGGGACTCTGTTTCCCCCGGGAAGCATCAGCAGAGTAGTAGATGGGCTGTAGAAGGAAAGCCGTGTCTCGAGGAGAGCCATAGCAGGCTGTGGTCACCGGGCACGAAGAGGTCTAGGGCATGGGAAGGATATCCAAGCCCCCAAGATCCTTTGAAGTCTGAGAGGAGGCTGCGATTTGAGGTGGCTGGGTCAGTGGAGGGAAAATTTACAGGTTAGGTCCTTACCCTGAGAGAGGAAATCCTGCTTTGGATCTCAGCAGGAGCGATTCCTGGCCCAGTTGCCCCTTCTCTGAGGGCCTCAGTTTCTCTGTCTTCAGGAATACTCTCCAAACTCAAGTGCTTTTCCATGATCCTTCCCGGGTGTCTCCTGCCTGACCTTACTCATTTGTGAGTGAGGAGTTGGGGTCAAACCCTATTCTTTCCTGGAGAGACTCATACCCACCCATACCGCCTAATGCCAGCTCAGCACTCAACCTTCAGGCATGGTTCTCTCTTTTGCTTCTCAAGCCATTGGTGCTGCCTGTTTGGATAAGCTAGCTCCCAAGCCTGTGGGTAGGTCTGTAGCTGGTTGAAGTTCTGACTTCTGTGTCTTTTTCTGCAGGGTCCTTGCCTGGAGCAGGGGCGTTGGCTTTTCTGTGGACTCTGTGTGTGTGTGTGTGTATCAGGGAAAGCCTACCCAATCACACATTTCTGCTCTCTTGTTGAAAAAGAGCGAAGTTCTGTTCAGTCTGCTTCGAGGCTATTGGAGCCCCTGGTTTCTTTGTCACTTGATGCCAGTTGGCCTCTACATGCAGTTCCAAGCTGGCACTGGCTCCATCTCACCCCCTGTCACCCACCGGAGTCAGCACTGCCGTGTGACCCAGTGAGCAGGAGCTTACTACTAAACAAGGTGGCCTCTGTGCCTATTTGGCTAAAATCTGTGCCTTGCAACTTCTACTGTCTGGTTCCACAGCTACCTCCTCAAGCTGTGCGGAAGAAACACATTCTCATTCATTCAAACCCCATCTATGCACTTGGCGGTGCACAGGGATATATGGTGATGGAAAAACCAGACAGCACACCCTGTCTTCATGGGTTCTAGGGGAGCTCCAGCAGTGCATCATGCTAGTACATGCCTTCTCAGATGACAGGAAGATGAGGAGAAAAAGCTGGCACAGGGCTTGGGGACTACAGTTTTACATAGCATAGGAAGGCCCCTTAGAGATAGTGACCACTGAGCAAAGTCTTAAGGAGGTGATGGGCAAACCATGTGACTATGTGGGGAACGGAGATAAGTACCCTGAGAGCAAGGAGCTTATGCAAAGGCAGGAGTCTGACCGACCAGAGCAGGCTTCCTTGTTCTGAGAGTGAGGAGCAGGCCAGGAGCCACAGCAGGTGGGAAGGAGTAGATGGAGACTAGGAGGAAGATGGTGGGAGCTGAGGTTTTTTGTATTGGGCTCAAGGTTGCTACAAAGGCTTTCGGCTTTCCCTTTGACCATGATGGCATCCATTGGTGGGCTGTGAATGAACAGATCGAACCCCTGCTCTGACTTAGGGTCTGGCAGGTTCATCTGGACTCTAAGAGAGACTGGCCTACAGGAGGTGGTGGCAGATGAGGGATCCATGTAGGGGTTATAGAGGTTCCATCATGGGATAGAGAGAGGTGGAGAGAGGATCTGGGGCTTTCAGATGTGGGGTATGTTGAAGGTTGGGTGGATAGTTTGTGATGCATAAGAGGGGCAGAGTCAAGGATGATTCTGGGCGTTTGGGGTGGGCTTTGGGAGTCTGGGGACCCCTTCACCTGAATGAGGAGCCCTTAAGAGGAAGATCTGCTGATTGATTTTGTGTCTGTCTGGTTGGAGGTGTTGATGTTGAATAGTGTCCAGAGCTTACGTTTCAGGCACCATTACCACACAGTTGGGAATTAAACGGGTGGGCAGGTGGGCTTATTTAGGGAGGGAGTGACTCAGAGAAGTGGCAGTGATTCAGTTCTGGGCTTGGGTGTGTGTGTGTACTAGGAACCAACCTTGGCGGAATGGATAGAAAGAACAGCTGGTAAGTGGGGAGGAAGATCAGAGAAATCCTTGTGGCTTTGAGAGAAGTGCTCCAGGGAGGAGAGTGAACAGGTAGAACAAATGTCCTTAACAGAAAGGAAGGTCAAAAACAGAACAACTGGAAGCAGTGGCTTGCATTCTCACTGGTAGTGGGTGTGGGGGTGGGGGAGAAGGAGGAGGGGAGGGCTTGGAGGTGGTGGTTCAGATTCAGACAAAGGAAGGCAGAAATGAAGGATGAACTAGTCTGTTTGTTTCCTGATGGGAATTGCCCTCCTGAGGAATCAACTTGGAGAGGGTAAGGGATGGTGGAGTTAGTGCCCCAGGGAAAGCTTGGCCAGCCAGGACCTGGGCTGCTCAGAAGCTTGTTCTCCACTCCTCTCCAGTCTGCAGGAGGCTGGGGCACTGCAAGGAGATTTCAGCCCTTGAACATAGTCCTCAGCCGGGAACTTTAGGAAAACCAGGCTACCTGATTCTGGGAAGGAAGGAGGTGCTGGGGAATAGGGGGTGGGCTTGGGGATGAGAGAGCCCATTGTAGATACCCTTGACCCTCTGCTCCAGTAAGGAGGTGCCCCTTTGTTCGGGTTGTACCTTGCAAAGCCTAAGGCTGACTTCAAAATGGCACTAGCCAGAGAGAGAAGACACAGCAGGGAAGAGAGAGCAGTGTGTTTAGTCTGGAGAGGGCGAGTCTGACCAGGTAGGAAGGTGCAAGAACAGGATTCTAGGACTAGCTTCTATGAAATAGGTGATAAGAACGTCTACCCTTGTGTTCTTCTCTTCCAATTTTAGCGGAAGCAGAATAGCCTAGTGAAGAACTTCCCCAGCTGGTCAGTAGGACAGTGTCAAACCCGGGCCTTCTTTTCCAGCAGTTTAAGATGAGGTAGGATGATGGCCTGCTCAGAGACAGGGGGCTGGCAGAATTGGTTCTTGAGGATATGCCTTACTTTGTGGTCTGCAGGAGACTGGCAAGATGGGACTTTCCAGCTGCGAGTGGGAGGCAGAGCACCAAGCCACATGGCTTTCCTGCCTCACCCTCCCTGCGTCCACAGAACTGATGTCATTGTCTGGGCGTGTATGGTCTGGGTATCCGGTAGGCTCTTGACATATCTGGGAAGGGTAACTGCTCTCTCACAGTTGTTTCTATCTGGGCAAACATGTTTGTTGGAAACATCTCACATCACCAGGGTCTTTGAGTGAAAGCCAGTGTAGATGCACCAGGCTTTGTGCCAGGACTGCCAAGAACTAGCACGTTCTGGGTGCTGGCCTGGCAGTTCAGGCTTCCTGCTCAGGCTTCTGGGATTTCCCCTAGGGTGGGTCGCTGGACCAGGGACTGCCTGTGCAATGCCTCTGGGCTTTTTTGGCTCATGCCCTTTGCAAAGAAGGAAGCTGCCAGCATCTTACCCAGCAACCTGTAGGTAAAGCAAGCCAGGCCATCCCATCTCGGCTCTTTCCACCATCGATACTTCCTGGTTATGCCTCAGGCCAGAGTGCTGATCCTGCCTCCATGCTGTCCTCTAAGTAGGGCCAGTAGTTACTGTGCCTAGGACCCGGGCAGGGGCGGTGGGGTGGCTGGTGCCCCATCTTTGTCTGATTTACACAGTTGAGAATCACTTTATGACTCAGCCCCAGGTCATGCTGCCCCTTTCTGTCCTCCTCATGTTCTCCATTCTTAGTTCCCCTGCTTGGACTGGGCCCAGGGGACCTGCTTGGCCAGTGAGAACTCTCAGCTCCTGGTTTACAGTAGCCTCCATAGTTGGAACACCTCACCTAAGCTGCCAGATGCTCAGGTAGCGTCCCTATCTGGCCTGTCCCAGCCTGCATGTTAGTAATGTGGTGCTGAGTTAGAGGTTGAAATAACTCCAGAGCGTTCCATCCTGAGGTCTTCCTGGGTGGACTTGGAATTAGCATCCCCAGGGCTTCTGCTGAGCCAAGTGCTGGGCAAGCTTGAGGGTGTCAGAATGAGGGAGACCTAGCCTGTACTGTGGGCCCACCACAGAGGAAAGATATCCCTAACTAACAGGAAAGACCTAGAATCCCCAGGCAGTTTCCAGCAGCTCCTCTCCACTCCAGGAACATTTTAGTGTCCAGGATTTTGAAAGGAAGCCTTTGTTCCTCTTGCTCCGGGCCTGCACTCTTTTACTTTCATTTTCTCTGGACATAGGCCCAGCTTGTACCTTGGACAGTGGCAATTACAGACTGGCCCACTGAGATTTTTCTTTGCTGCTCAGGGATCTCCGTGATGATCCCTTCCCCTCCACTCCTGGTGGTCTCTCCCTCTGAAAGCCCCAGCACTTGGGTCTGAAGGCTGAGCCCAGTGCTAGTTCATGATATTAGTGCCAGCAGGGCAGCCTGCAGTGTGTGCTGCTGAATGCAGAGGAGGAACAAGGGCCTTAGGCCAGGTGTGTGCGGTGTGTGTGCATGGTTTGTATGTGTGTGGTGTGTGCGTATGTGTGTTGCTGTCAGGGAGTAGTGTACTGGTGGGCTTTGAGCTAACTTTATGTGTACCCTGACATCCCATTTCACCTGAGTTGGAATCTTTGCAGCAAGCCCCAGCTCTGCCCACAGAGCAGTAATGAGTTATATACAGAGGACAGAGCTGGATGGGAGTCTGTGGAGATACTGAGGGTAAAGACACAAGTTTGCATCAGGCAAGAGGTTCCACTGCTTGGGTTCAAATCTCACTGCTATCTTTCCCAGCTGTGACAAGTACTACAAAATCCTTCGCCCTACCCGTGTACCTCAGTTTCCCCCTCTGTGGATGGGACTGGCCACAGCACCTGCTTTCTAGCAGTTGGGAGTGGGAAATGAAATCTTTCAGGAAGGCACTTAGGAATCTAGCGCACTTAATGAATCTAGTGGTTCCAGTGCTGTCTGACCGTGAGTGTGGTCTTTGGAAGAGCCCACCACCCTGCCTAGGAGGGAGCTGATCCTCAGGAGACTGCTTCTCCTGTCAGCTCTGCCTCGGGAAACTTCCTAAGGTGGAGAGCAAGTGTAAGTATGGGAACCCAGGGCCTCAAGGGTTTAAATGCCTGGCTGCTTTAAACTCATGGGAACTGCAGCTAGTTGTTTAGTATCCTGGGGCCTCACTTTGGACATAAGTTAGACTGGAGACTGCCTGAATTGTGGCCCACTTGGACTTGGGGTTGGTTGCTCCCTACAGCTCCAGCCTGGCTTCTAGAGAAGTTGTTTCCTGACCTCTGACCTTCCCAGCCTGACTTTTAGAGAAACCATTCCTGATCATAGACCTCCCCTGCTGTCTTACAGGTTGTGACATGTGCTCACAGGAAGACTTCCAGGCACAGAGGAGCCAGCTGGTGGCACTGTTGGTGTCAGGGTCCTTGGAGGGCTTTGAGAGCATCTTGGACTGGCTGCTGTCCTGGAAAGTGTTGTCCTGGGAAGACTATGAGGGCCTCAGCCTCCCTGGCCAACCTCTCTCCCATTCTGCCAGGCGGCTGCTGGACACTGTCGGGAATAAGGGTGCTTGGGGCTGTCAGAAACTCATCGAAGCTGTCCAGGAGGCCCAGGCCAACAGTCACACCCTTGAACTGCATAGCTGCTGGGACACTCACTCCCCTCATCCAACCAAAGACCTGCAGAGTCACCGGCCAGTCATTGTCAGGAGACTCTACAACCACGTAGAAGCCGTGCTGGAGCTGGCAAGGGAGGGGGGATTCCTGAGCCAGTACGAATGCGACGAGATCAGGCTGCCCATCTTCACGTCATCCCAGAGGGTAAGCTGTGGCCGGTGTCAGCAGAATTCACGGGAGCAGGCTGCCCTGTCACAAAGACTGTTGCTCTTGTAGAGTCAGCCCCATGGATTAACACGATTGGTGGGATTCCTCATGCAGGGTTGGGTTGGCCAGGCAGGTCAAAGTTGCTCTTGGTTGTACCTGCAAATCACTTTTGATGGGAGCAGTTGTGGTGTGGCAGCCCAGGGCTTGGTTTCAGCAGCCAGAACGATGCAGGTTCCAGGCCAGTTCTGTGTGACTGGATGTTTCGATATAGAAGCTCCCCATTCTTCCCTCTCTTTTTTCTTTTCTTTTTCTTGTTGGCAGTGCTCGGGCCTTTTGCTTTACCCCAGCTTTAACCTCTACCCTTCATTTCTCCATCTCAGTCTCATCATATGCAGGCTGCTGTTAATTGTTGATGCTTAAGGTTTGGGGGATAGTTCTCTGAGTGAACCCATGTATCAGTTAGATGTCTGGGAAGCCCTGTTGACTGTTGACATCGCTCCTGGCTGCTGTCATTTTGGTGCTTGTAGACTTATCTCTGTCTACTTCAAATCAGAAGAGCTGCACTGCGTGTGTGTGTGTATATATTATAAATAATATAGAATGTATTTCACATAATATATTATATATGTAATTCTGCATTATATTAAATCAGAATTTAATAGTATAGCCCATTGTATGCCAATATAGTTAAATATAGCCCAACATAGCCCACCTAGGATTTCAGATATGAAATTGCATTAGAATAGGGAGGTAACTGTCCCTGAAATGCAATATTCAACAGAAACCACAAGGATAGAAAAGTATTGTTGAGTATTTCTAAAACTTCTGTTTTCCTGTAAATGGTGGCCCTCAGGCTTCCTGTGAAGCATGGAAAATAGTAATATTCTACTTTGCAGTTCTGGGGAATCTGCGGCAGTGAAGGAGAGTTCAGTGGTAGAACTTTGGTTTTTACTGGTTCATTCAGCCAGAATCTATGGGGCTTACCGTATGCCGGACTCTGTGTTAAAGTTTGCTGTGTTGAGAGCTTTGCATGTGATAGGTGTTTGATCAATACTTGGTAAAATAAATGAGTTGTTAGAACTACATTTCAGTGTGAGGATGAGCTAGTTGGACTTTGAATGAGTTTGGGTAAGCACAGGCTGAGATGGATGGATTGAGCATCTCTGGACTTTGGGTGAGTTCCGGGAAGCACAGGCTGGGATGAAGGAAATGAGCATGTCTGTTTCCAGTGTTGCTATCAAGCTGCTCCAGGTGGGTAAGTCTTTACAGAACAGACATGGTCTGTGTCTCCCACTACTGCACATGAGACCTGAAGGTCTGCCCCCGTGTACTTTCCATTGGTACTCAAAAGCACGTATTTATTGCCCCTCCTTGGTGCCTCCTGTGACTGGTTGTGGGATAGGGTCCACTCACCCAGAAGTTACCAGATTGGAGGTCGTCACTTTTGTTCTGGTGTTCAGCAGTGTATCCAGGGAGGGATTCTCTGAAGGGTTTGAAAAAGGTAGCCAGATGTTTAGGCCATGGAGGAGATGGGAGCATGAATACCAAAAGTATCTGGACTGTCCAACGAAAGAAAATGGGATAACTCACAGGCCAAAGAAGCAATCAGTGGATGCCTGTAGATACCCAGAAAGAGCAGAAAGGAGAGTGTGATCTTACCCAAATCTATGGGGTGCAGCAGGACACAGAGGGGGCTTATAACCCACTGGGAAGGGGAAAGTTGGGTTTCAGTGAGCAAAGACTCCAACCCAATAAAGAACTAAGTGGGGCCGGATCACTTTAATTACAGCGATCAGTGAGTTTCAAGCAAGCTAAAGCTACATAGTTAGACCCTGTGTCAAAAGAAAGAAAGGAAGGAAGGAAGGAAGGAGTAAACGGATAGCAAAAGCCAACACTGAGGATCACGGAATGAGCTAAGGCACGGGCCCTGGAAGGTGGAAGAGCAGATCTGAGGATTTGGAAGATGACAGAGGGGCCCCATGGCTTGAAATTAAGTGATTGGAATCTACTTTTTCTTAGTTCCCTTCAGCTCTGACATCCTGGGATCTCTGGCTTTCTTTCCCTCAGTGGCCCAAAATCTGATTGAGTGTAGGTGGCACTTACGATGTATCCAGCTAACATGTCTCCAGTGGTAACCTTTCAGTTTTTTTTAGAGGTGGCTAACATTGGTTGAAGGTTGTGAACTTAAAATACATTGTGGAATGAAGCAGACTGCAAGTTAAAGAGCCCTCTTTGCCTCTGCTTCCTGAGTAGGCACTGGACCAGCCTTCTTTCTGGTAGCACAGTTAAGCCCTGCTGTATCCTTCCAGCAGTGAAGGATGTGTTTGTTGAGAATGAAGAACCAATTGCCCATTTGGGAAGGGCTAGCTAGAAATTGAATCTAGGTCTGTTTCTTTCCAAGGAGTGTACACTTCCCTTTGTGTCATAGATGGGAAAGCTTGTGTAGTTTTGCTCAGTCACGGTTAACAGTTGTTGGGGAAACCTCAGGCTGGCAGCACCAACTGTGATACCAGCTGTCCGTGTGACTCATGCAGATGCTAAAGCCAATGGGGCTGAGGTGTCAGACCGAGCTATGGCTTGCTTGCTCCTGTCATAGTGTCACCTTAAACGGTTTTAAATTGGGAAATGTATCATGCCTGCAAAATAGTGTATACATTTCCTATGTCTAGGGTAAAAACTTCTCCACACCCATATTAAGAAACCACATGTTATTGGTATCCTGTCCTTCAGGTGCAACCAGTAGAGGCGACCGATGATATGACTTGTGTGCTAGTCATTCCTTTGCTTTTCTTTACGGTTTCTGAGTCTTTTGCAATAAATTTCCAAACAATGTATTTTATTTTTTAAAAAACAAAGTAGCTTAATTGTGTCAGGAAACAGCAACAGGGTGTTTTCCTCTAGGTGAAGGCTCCCAGGTCAAGGTAACTTAACAGAGTTACCTTGGGATGTGGCCTGGCATCCCCTTCTTTGGGAGTCTAATAGAGACCCTCCAGTAGGTCACAGACAAGGTCGTGGATGTGTCTGGAGAAATCCTGGGCTTGTTCAGTCTGGAACATTTGTTCAATCTGGAACATCTGGGCAAGTGGGAAGGAAGTCTTCAGCTGATTTCAGACATAGGCTGGTTTACTCCATTTTGGTAGATCATATATCCTCTAGTTTATTTTTATTTATCTTTATTTTTTAATAATTAATTTTATTTTATGTGCATTGGTTTGAGGGTGTGAGTTCCCCCGGAACTGAAGTTATAGGCCACAATGAGCTGTCATGTGGATTGGGAATCGAACCCAGGTCCTCTGGAAGAACAACCGGTACTCTTAACCACTGACCCACCTCTCCAGCCCTCTAGTCTGTGTTTTTTGACGGACCATTTAGGAATTGGATTTTGTGAGTGTCTAAAGCTTACCTCATAGTTGATTGACAGTTTGACTAGCTACTTGGGAGGCTGGGCAGGGGGATGGAAATGTTAAGGACTGCGTGTGCTGCAGAGTGAATGCATTTATGAGTGGTCTGGTGTTTAGTGAGACCTTGTCTTAAGGTAAAAAGAGCTCTGGAGCTGTATCTGAGTAGTAGAGAGCTAACATGTGTGGGACCCTAGGTTTTATCCTCAGCACTGCAAACAGGCAAACACATAAGCATTCTGGCCATCATTTTCCTTCAGAATTTTGATGGCATTACTCCATTATCTTCCCTGTTTAGTACTGCCTACCACTAGGACTTCAAAGGCCATTTTCTATCTCTTTCTGACACTAGTCAAAGCTTCTTTTGAATATTCTGAAATTTTGCGATTATCTACCTTGGGTGCTGGGCATCCAAGAAGCCATTCGAATTCAGAAACTCACATTTTTGTGCTTGAGAAATTCATCTGATGAATCTACCGATGATTTCACGTGTTGTTCTCTTTCTTCTCTCTTTAAGGAATTGCAGCCACTTGAATTCTGGAATTTCTGGACAAATCCTCCAGTTTTCATCTGTTTTCCATCGCTGTTTCTTGTGGTTGCTGTTGTTTTTGAGATAGGATCCTTCACTGTAGCTCAGACTGGCCTGGAACTTTTATGTAGCACAGGTTGGCCTTAAATTTGGGACAATCCTTCTTTAGCCTTCCATGTACTGGGATTATAGGCACGAGCCATCTCAGCAAACTTTGTGCTGTTTTCTGTATGGTATTTTCAACTCTGGACTCTTGAAGTTCCATCTTTGCTTTACCATTTGCAGTGTGTAATAGCTCTTTGTACTGTTCCTTTATTAGAGTGTCTTGTTCTTGTTTCAGGGATGTAGTCATTTATGTAGACATAGTGATATTAATAGTTGGGTGTTTTGTTTGCTTGTATGGTTGGTTGGATTGTTTTATTCATGTTATATATATGTTTGTGCTAGGGATGGAACCCAGAGCTTTGCACGTGCCAGGTCATCTCTACCAATGTGTGACACTCTCAGTCCCCGAGTAAACCTTTGACTATCCAAGTTGCTTTCTCTTCCCCACTAATTTGCCTCTTATCTCCCATATTTGACACTTCTTTTTGGCATGGGTCAGCACTGGTTGTTATTATAATCTGTCTTGTTATTGAAATGACAGGTTTTGAAACTCACCAAGCAAAAAAAATGAAACTGCTATGACTTCCATAACAGACGGTCAGGAAATGGCAGTGTTTATATCTGTAGAATTTTCTCCTGAGTTTACTAAGTTCCTCAAATAGAAAACCTTCTGCCTGGGGTAAATCTCTGATTGTAGAGGTCTGGGAATCTGGAGGATGAGTGGTCTAGGTAGTGGCAAGGTAGCCTTGGCATGCCTTTCGAATGTGGTTATTTAAACCCTGGCTTTGGGGTGTGGCAGCCACTCTTTAGTTGTGCCTGGGTTCTCCCAGTCCTGGGATCCTCTTTCATCCTTTCAGAATGCAGACCTCTCCCATGGCAGGCAGGGACAGCAACTAGTGGCTTGGAGTGGGGAAGAAAGCCTGGTGATCTATGTCATAAATTCTTTGACTTGGTCCTTGTCTTCATTGTCTCCTTGTGTTACAGACATACTTGATGCTGCCATGCCACAGTGCAGACTATAGGGTGCATGTGACATGCTTTTCAACAACAACATTCTGGTCTTAGGACTTAACCTTCAGAAATCCACTACCATCCAGCCATCCACTCACCCTTTTATCTACCCATCCATCTTCCATTCATCCATCTACCCATCCACCCACCCATCCATACACCCATCCATCCACCCACCCATCCACCCACCCATCCATACACCCATCCATACACCCATCCATCCACCCACCCATCCCACCCATCCATCCACCCACCCATCCATCCACCCATCCACCCGTCTATCCATTCATCTACCTATCCATCCATCCATCCATCTAGTGAGTCCTTTTCATATTGCCTTTGTTGTTGGAACCACCTCAGTGAACAAAGCAGAAAACCTTGTGGAGATGCTCATACCTGAGCTGAGGATAGACCATAGCAGAAGGAAAACATTGTAGAGTTTGGAAGGTGCCATATACAGTGGAAGATTAATTAAGGAGAAGAGTATGTCCATTGAAAGTACCCAGGGTGTGAATTAGTGATTTCACTTTCCCATAGAGTTGCTAGAGAGTTCTCACTCAGAGGGTAGAATCTGAGGGAAGACTTAAAGTGGGTCAGAGAGTTAGCCAGACACTGGTTGGGGTTAGCACTCTAGACAGAGATGCACTCAGAGCAAAGGCCCCGAAGTAGGACCACACTGGGCATGTTCTTTAAATAGGAGACTAGTGCTAAATAGAGCATTGAAGGAGGAAGAGGCAGTCAAGAAGAGATGCTGTCTGGGTTCACATAGTCACAGGCAAGGATGCTTGTGTGTTGCAGAAGTTTATTTCCAGTTATGTTTAAAATGGTTGTTTTGTGCATTGTGAAGGGAAGGGCTACCTAGGCCTTGACATTTTGTATTATCTACAGGTATTGGCTTTATGTGAAAGACGTTTGATTCTTTATGATCTGCATGTGCTACCAATGGAACACCTGAGGAACTTCTCTGTCAACAAAAATCCCTGAGATGAGACACTCAGGGTTCCACTGTTCAGAGTGGCACTTGCCATGACAGGTGGTTCCCTCTGTTGAGGTCTGGCAGGGTTTGCACCTATGAAAATGCTTCCTTGTCTATTGCTGAGCAACACTGAAGGTGTACTGCAACACCTGTCCCTGATTTGTGTCTTGAGAACTTACCACCAGACTTGGGCCTCTACAGCACAGGGCCATAGCTGGGATATTTATGCTAGCTAGGGCTGTAACCTGTGAAGCACTCTCCTCTGGCTATGGTGCTGGGACGAGGCTATAGGCAGGGGCAATGCAGAAATCAGCAGCTATATAGTTTCTAGGTGAGCCAAAGGGTGCCTTGGAACAGGACTGCAGTAGGGTTCTTGTGTGTGCAGAGCTCCGTAGCTTGTAGACATCAGCTCCTGAGTGGCTGCCCAGCTTGCCACACAGCTGGGCCATACCAGGAGTCTAAACGTATCAGCTGTGGAAGACTTAACAGAAAGGGGAGAAAAAAGCAACACATTTCACTATTTCTTTTGTTCACAGTGTATTGAAATGGCAATATTTTGGATGATGTGGTGAAGTGTGATCTATGACTAAGACTCAGCGCACCTATTACTTGTCGCTGAAGAATGTGGCTGTCAGAAGTTTCATGTATAACTTGCTTGTGTGCCTTGGGCTCTGTTTCTGCTACACTTGGTTCTGGTTCTTTGAAGATGGAGGCCACAGGATGTGTTGATGAAGTGCAGAGCAGGGACTGCAAGGTTACTCCGGGCACTGAGCTGAACAACTAGTAGGATGAAGGAGACTTGAGCAGAGAGGAGGAAGGCCATGGGCCTGGCACGCGTGCCTGGCATTAGTGCCTCGCATGTGTGTGTGCTTATGACATATTTAAGTGGAGGAAGAACATGGGTAGTTGGGTGTGCAGGTCCTAGACATGGGGGACAGTTTAGGTTGCAGAAGAAGGTGGGTTCTGTGCAGAGAGTGACTGCAAGCATTCAGGCCATGGGACTTGGTGAAGTCCCTGCCTTTCGAGTGGTCTTCAGCTTCCAGAACTTTCTGTTTTTGTAGGTTGGCAGGTTTATGTGTGTATTTATCTTGTCTTGCTTTATTTCGTTTTCAGCTATTCATTTTTTTCAGTGGGTTTTTGAGAGGGAGCCAGCTTGGCTTGCATGTTCATTTCACCAACCACGACTCCATCATCTTTGTTTGCTAAATGCAGGCGGTGGCGCAGTTGTTCTTCTGGGCTGTCATTATGATAGAAGACGGCTGTGTATAAATTGCATTGTTGGTGGATCTCCTTTATCTTAAATGCTTGACACCAGAAGCGTTTCACAGATTATTTTGGGTTTTAGAATACTTCCATACGCAATGAGTATCTTGGCAACTTGACTCATGTCTAATTACAGAAGACATTTATATTTCATATGCACGTGGCCTGAAGGTACTTTAACACAAAGTTTCAGTTTTCCACTTGTGACATCATGGCAGCACTCGAAAGCGTTTGGATTTAAGAGCATTTGGATTTGGGGGCTTCAGATTAATGCTATCCGGCCTTTAATAGAAATCTTGCCACAGCTCCTCCTGTAGCAGTAAACTACAATCTTTGACCCTCAATTCAGGGAAAGAGAAAGAAAGGATAGAAAGAAAATTTCACTGCATTTGCAGGCAGCCTTGATATAGAATGAGAGAAAGGTAGAGATCTTCACAGCCTCTTTTTAGGCTGTCCTAAGCCTGGAGAGGACTAGCTGACAGTGCGTCAGACTAGCGTCTCAGCTCAGTCTGTAAACTCAACCTCTCCGACCTTTATTTTTTTAAGAATCAACACACTAACCACGACAACCCAACCAATGAACCACCAACACCCACCCGACGCTCAGTGCTTCAGACCTTTTATACCCTAAGCCAAAAGTTCCCATAAACCCATGCGGCACACAATCCCAAAACCAAGCTACAGGTGCCAGAATGACTACACCTAACCAAATTATAGCCACCTGCCCCAGGCATTCCAAATCCAACTCGTAAACAACCAATACAGCTGGGGTGGGAACGCAAACCTAATCCAAACGTCATTTTGCATTTTTAAAGAAACCAAAATAAAAACTTCTTCCAAGCATTTCACTATCCTCCACCACGAGTCTTCTTGAAAGAAGTAACACATTTTCTTCATCTCCAGGCAAGAAGGCTGCTTGATCTCGCCACAGTGAAAACAAACGGACTGGCTACCTTCCTCCTACGGCACATCAAGGAATTGCCAGCTTCTCCGTCCCTGCCTTATGAGGGTAGGTATTTGTCCTTTTTGATTAACCAGGAAAAAAAGGAAGTCAACACATGTTAAGGAGCAAGGCACATGTCAGTTAACGTCCAGGTATGGATGCATAACTTTCCCCAGACTCAGTTCCTCCATTTGAAGCCAGCAGTGACCTGACTCATTTGGCAGCAGCGAAGACTGGAAGTATGACAACATAGTGCCCCCTTTCATTGCTCCCCAAACTGCACGGTGCTCACTGGAGCCATGGTGTGTGGAGAGCCAGCTGTGGGTACACCTTGCTGTCCAAACTGCATTCCACCCCAGGCACCGGTAGGGCCGGGAATCTCTTGATCCATAAAACCTAGTTTCTCATGATCTGGAACTCATAATAAGGCAGAGTTAGAGAATATAGTCTCTGCTGAGTTTATGCTTGCCCACCGAGTACTGAAAGAGGCTTGGATGGCACCGCTGAGAGACACCAGGCAGCCTGCCATGCACTTTATGGGCATTCTCTGCCATTTATCAACTGTCCCGAGAAGTGAGTATTGCTTTGTTCCATTTTACAGATGGGAAAAATGAGGCTTGAGTGGCAAGGGACAGGAAGATGGGTCTGACTGTAGTGTCCCTACCTTTACTACTTGGGAGAAGAAATAATCAGTTGCAGAGAGGATACAAGCCTGGTACTCTCCCAGCCTTGTTCCCACAAAACCAAGAAAGAAGCTAATGTGGTCTGAAGGTCCATGAACTATGTGCCCAGAGCTAACAGATGGGCTTATCGCTCTGGCCCTGTCCTCCATGCAGAAGCAAACCTGTGGGCAAGATGGCTGGAGGCCTGTGCTTGGTACTCAAGTGTATATTATCTCGTACAAGAACAGGAGATGGGCATCACTGTGCAGTAGCCAGTGTAGTCCTTGGTGTCCATTCACTGACAATGGCCAGTTCCCTGATGCAAGATGCTTCTAGAGACAATGGAGCAGGTGGGCATGGTTGCACACACATGTAGGTAGAGGCAGGAAGATCAGTAGTTCAAGGGCGTCTTCCATTACAATATCAAGTTGGAAGCCAAGAGATTCTGTCTCAAAAAAACAGTGAAAATTGTTTTTAAAAAATAAAAATAAAAATGAGATATTATTTAATCTACTCTATTCATTTTCATTTCACATTTATTTATCTACTTATTTTTATTTATTTGTGTGTGTGTGTTTCATATACACGTGTATATGAATGCATCATGGCATGTATGTGGAGATCAGAAGGCAATCTGTGGATTCGGGGGAATTGAACTCGGGTTATCAGGCTTGGTGACATGCTTTTACTTACTGGGTCATCTTGCCAGGACTAGGTTGGTTTGTTTGTCTTGAAGAGTTTAGTCGCATTGGTAACGGCTGGAGGCTGGCGTCATAAATCGGGGCCTTGGAGAGGAGGTTGTGTAACTTTTGTTGCTTGGTCAGTGCTCCTGATATAGCCAACGTATAGAAAGAGACACATGGATCCTCAACTCTGGGAACAAGAGGTGTAGACTGGGTGTAGAGGCACGGCCTGTAATACCAACTCTTGGGGAGACACAGGCAGAAAGATTGCGAATGTGAGGCTAGTCTGGGCTCCATAGTCCAGGCCCTATATCAAAGAAGAAAAACGGGAGGAAATGGCCCGGACATCTGTTTTATTTGGCTCTGCAGGTACTTCAGTGGGCTAAGAGCTCTCTGAAAGAACTTGCTTGCCTCTGAGTTGAGAACACATGGGCTTTACTGAGGCCACTGAAGCCACGATGAAGATGCTGATGTACGCTGACGTCCTGTGACGTCCGCGGATGTCCTTGAGTCTTGTGATGTCCGCTAACATACGCTGACGTCCTGTGATGTCCTGCAAGCCCCAGACTCTAACCAACACTTCCCCATTTCCTGAAATGGGAACTAGGCTCTCACTAGGAAGTGCTTTGCACTGGCAGTAGGGCCTGGATGCTGAGGGGTAGGAGGAGGAAGGGGAGGAGGGAAGTGCCCAGGTGCCTGGTGACTCGAGGTTCCAAAGTTAGTCTCTGACTCTAGCCAATCCAATTAGCCAAGTAACAGCCATGGGTTCCAGGAAGCAGGTCTGGACACCATCTGTGGCCACTTTTCTTGTTGTGGGGCAATATACCTGACATAGAGGACGGTTTGTTTTGGCTCTCAGTTTAGGGCTGCACGCTAGGCCATAACCTTTAAGTCCTGCCCCCGGGACTGCTACCATGTCAGCCAGGTAGGTACTGTATCCTAAAGGTACAACTAGGATGCAGGTCCTGAGAGTCATACTCTCCCTGGTTCTTTCAGGCGTGCATGGCAGTGGCTGATGTCTTTGTGTTGCATGCTATACTTACCGGGGGCATGCACCATCCCTGTTTGGTCGTGTCAAAGTTCTCTGCTATTTTCCTGCTTTGCAAGGGAAGAATAAGGTTCTGGCTGTCCCCAAAGCCAACAGCTTATAAGTGGACAAGACAGGATAGATACCCACTAGCTATTCTTTCTGAGCCACACATCGATGGCTCCCATATTAAGTTACTCTCCGTGTAAGTCCATCATGGCCACGATCCTACCCTCATTTGCCTCTTCTGTCTCCCAGCTGCTGAGTGTCAGAAGTTCATATCTAAGCTGAGGACCATGGTGTCGGCTCAGTCTCGCTTCCTCAGTACTTACGATGGGTCGGAGAACCTTTGCCTGGAAGATATATACACAGAGAACACCTTGGAGCTGCAGACAGAAGTGGGCACATCTGGGACCCTGCAGAAGAGCCCTGCCATCTTGGGCCTGGAGGAACTGTTTGGTACCCATGGCCGTCTGAACAAAGATGCAGACACTGTACTGGTGGTGGGCGAAGCGGGCAGTGGCAAGAGCACTCTCCTGCAGCGGTTGCACTTGTTGTGGGCAACGGGGCAGAACTTCCAGGAGTTCCTCTTCGTTTTCCCATTCAGCTGCAGGCAGCTGCAATGTGTGGCCAAACCCCTTTCCCTAAGGACGCTGCTCTTTGAGCATTGCTGTTGGCCTGATGTTGGTCAGCATGATATCTTCCAATTCCTCCTTGACCATCCTGGCCGTGTCCTCCTAACCTTTGATGGATTGGATGAGTTCAAGTTCCGGTTCACAGACCGGGAGCGTCACTGCTCTCCGATTGACCCCACATCAGTCCAGACTCTGCTCTTCAACCTTCTCCAGGGGAACCTGTTGAAGAATGCCTGCAAGGTGCTGACCACTCGTCCAGATGCCGTGTCAGCGCTCCTCAGGAAGTTCGTTCGTACAGAGTACCACCTTAAGGGCTTCTCCGAAGAGGGCATCGAACTGTACCTTAGAAAGCACCACCGGGAAACCGGAGTGGCGGATCGTCTCATCCACCTGCTCCAAGCCACCTCAGCCTTGCACGGCTTGTGCCATCTCCCTGTCTTCTCATGGATGGTGTCCAGATGCCACCAGGAGCTGTTGCTGCAGAACAGGGGGTTCCCAACGACCAGCACAGACATGTACCTCCTGATCCTACAGCATTTCCTGCTGCATGCCTCCCCTCCAGACTCCTACCCGCTAGGTCTGGGACCGGGGCTCCTCCAAAGCCGGCTCTCCACCCTCCTGCACCTTGGCCGCCTGGCTCTCCAGGGCCTGGCCCTGAGCTGCTACGTGTTCTCAGTCCAGCAGCTCCAGGCGGCGCAGGTTGACTCTGACGATATTTCTCTTGGTTTCCTGGTACGTGCCCAAAGCGTTGTGCCTGAGAGCAAGGCACCCCTAGAATTCCTGCACATTACTTTCCAGTGCTTTTTTGCCGCGTTCTACTTGGCAGTCGGTGCTGACACATCGGCGGCCTCGCTCAGGCACCTCTTCAGCTGTCGCCGGCTGGGCGGCTCGCTGCTGGGTCGGCTGCTGCCTGGTCTGTGTATCCAGAGCTCCAGAGTCAAGAAGGACAGTGAAACTGCTCTACTGCAGAAGGCTGAGCCACACAACCTGCAGATCACGGCAGCCTTCCTAGCGGGTCTGTTGTCCCAGGAGCATCGGGACCTCTTGGTCGCATGCCAGGTCTCTGAGAGGGTGCTGCTCCAGCGCCAGGCGTGTGTCCGCTCATGTCTAGCCCATAGCCTTCGTGAGCATTTCCATTCCATTCCACCTGGCGTGCCCGGTGAGGCTAAGAGCATGCATGCTATGCCTGGCTTTATTTGGCTCATCCGGAGCCTGTATGAGATGCAGGAGGAGCAGCTGGCCCAGGAGGCTGTGCGTCGCTTGGACATTGGGCACCTGAAGTTGACGTTTTGCAGAGTGGGCCCTGCAGAGTGTGCTGCCCTGGCCTTTGTGCTGAGGCACCTCCAGCGGCCTGTGGCCCTGCAGTTGGACCACAACTCTGTTGGAGATGTTGGAGTGGAACAGCTGCTGCCCTGCCTTGGTGTCTGCACAGCTCTGTAGTGAGTGTGACAAGGTCTTGCTGGTTGGGCTTGTGGCAAGGTTAGATGTGGAAGCTTAACACACAGTTGGGATCCAGAAGCCTGGGCTCAATCCCAGATCTGTCGCCCTTTGTACGACGCCAGCCAAACGCTTTCCTCTTCTGGGCCTTAGTTTCAGTGCGGATAACAATAGCCATTGTCCAGGTTTGTTTTTGTTGCTGTGATAAAATATTCTGACCGAGGAGGAAAGGGTTTTTCCCATCTTACAGGTTACAGTCCGTCATTGATGGAAGCCAGGGCAGGAGCATGAAGAAGAGGACTGTTGCTTATTGGCTTGCTTCATCTAGCTTGCTCAGCTAGCTTTTTTATATACCCCAGGTCCACCAGCCTAGGGATGGCATTGCCCACAGTGGGCTGGGCCCTCCTACATCAATTAGCAATGAAGAAAATACCCCCTAGACATGCCCACAGGTCAATATGATGGAGTCAGTTCCTCAGTGGAGATTACCGTTTCCCAGGTGTGTCTCGTTGACAACCAAGATCGGCCATAGCAGCCATACTTGCAGTTTTATGCCAGGCGCTGTGTTACTCTTTCTAGAATGACTTCATCTATCTCCACAACCATGCTGGGCTCAGTGGGGCCATCAGCACCCCCTGTGGTCCTTTACTTGAAGCTCATAGAAATCAAATAACTTGTCCAAAATCATGCAGGAAACAAGGGTGGCTTTCACAAACCATGCCTTTCTGGTTCTAGATCTCCTGATCTTTGTCTGTGGATGCACTTCCAATGCTCTGGGGAAGCCTTGAGGTCCTGTGCAAAGTTCTGTGTCTGTGTTAGGGACCACTTCATGTCAGACAGGATTTGAGCCCCATCAGAGTTTTTAAAATCTCACCAAAATGGGGAATTTCAGGACTTGAGAGAAAGTGGCTGGAGAACTTTCCATTATCCATTTTGCTTTCTGCTCCATGGCTGAAAGCCCGAGGCTCTGCTTTTTGGAACATCTGTGCTCTTGAATGTGTGGACCTCTTTCCGTGTCTGGGGTCAGACAAAGGCAGAGGGTTTGCCCAGGCCTGGTAACCAGCATGCCCTCAGCTCCCAACTTCCCTTCTCTGTGTCTTGAAGGGGATATCCTGCTACTTATTTAGAGCCTAGCAGAAAGAGGAAGTTGTATGTTACAATTAAGAAACAGCCTTCTGGGCTTCAGCACTCCTTGCAGATAACCTTAATTGAACTTAGCAAGAAAGATTCCCTGTGACTTAGGATGGCGTATCTGCTCTGAGGCAAAGCCACGGCACACAGACACCTTCTTGAAACTGTGGTGACTTTACTAACCCTCTAATAGGGATTGTGGTTGCAAGTGTATAACATGGGATACCATGGAAGTATATGGAGTTAGCATTCGACTCGGTTGTATATAATAACTATATATTAGAAATACGAATAGTTCCATCATTCCAACTATTCTATGAATAGTTCCTTGAAGAAGCAGGAGGGAAGTCTGTGGAAAGGACCATGCAGAGCTGTAGATAGGAATTAGGAAGGGCACACAGGAGAAAGACCTGAAGCAAGGGAGGACTTACTGGCTGAGAGGAAGACCTGGAGAGGGCCTTTAGGAAGGGGTGCATCTGAGGTAAGAAAGCCTGGCCCTCTCTCTCTGCCCCCTTGCCTTTCCAGTATTGTGCCCTCTGTTGGCTGAGCTTGCCTGATGTCATCTTAGGGTATCTGCCTCCCAGAACCAAGGGCTAAGAGAAGAGTGTGGATTTGGAAGTGAGCAGACATGGTATGTACCATGTGCCATTTCCCAGGGAAGGGAGCAGCATGGTATCTTGACCAGGAATCTAGAGACCTGGGTGTTGAAGCTGCTCTGGTGGAAATATGAGAGCGCCCTTTTCCTGGCTAGTGGCTCTAAACTTTTAAACCATGAACCTCGGAAGACCAGATACACTGGCCTGGATGATCCTCAGAACAAATCTTCTCTGGATTTTTTAAAAAGAAATGGGGGGTCAGCCAGTCCAGGCTGATCTTGAACTTAAGATATTTCTGCCCCCTCCCCCTCAGTATCAGTCTACCAAGCTCAGTGGCCATCCCTGGAGTCTTTGAACGGTTCTCTTCATGATTAGGAATGTTCATATGATCCCGTGGCATGCTGATGAGCCCAGAACTCTGAGAGGCTGTGGGTCTCTCTGTCTTCGGAGAAAGGGAGGGCTGACCTGGTTCTAGTTCCTGGTGGTCAAACAGTATCATGGAAAGATGATTGTTGAGTTGGAGGTTCCTGGGCTGCAGTAATTCCCATTCAGTAGGCTGGGGCTGGGGGCCTGGGTACCTGTGTGTAACAAGCATCACCGCTGACTTAGTAAAGAAGTCTTGCCCTGGGAGAATACTGCTCGGCAGGATTCAGCTTCTTTTGCTCTGAGCAGTTGCTGTGTATGGATGTATGTCCCTCAAGGGTCCGTGTGTTGGGAGGTGTAGTCTTTAAGAAGTGGGGCATTGTGGGAAGTCTGTAGGTTATTGGAGGTGTGCCCTTGTAAGGGATTGTAGGAGCCCAGCTCATTCTTTGACTCTATTCCCTGGCTGGAAACAAACACTGTTTTTCTCCTTTACCTTCCTGTCATGATATGATGTTTTGACATAGGACCCAAAGCAAGAAGGCCGGCGGATGGACTGACAGCTCCAAAAATGTGTGTCAAAATGAACCTTTCCACTTTATAAGTCAATCACCTTATTTATGTTAGCAAGAGAAAGCTGATTTGAATACAGCAGCTAAAGTCCTTGACATAGCTCTGTTCTTAACCTATGTACAACCAGGACATTGTTGGCATTTCGTGTGTGTGTGTGTGTGTGTGTGTGTATACAACACAGCCACAAAGAGGGAGAAAAGAAAGTGGAAGGGAAGAAAGAAGGGGGCAGGCTTCTCTCCCACGGTATGAGTCTGCATCTTTCCCACTCTCAGGGTTTCCATGCCAACTGAAATCCTCGTCTCCAAGAAACCCTACTTGCAAAGTGCTCCTAGGCAGGTTTCGTTAGACCTTGCTCTCTCTGCCTCTAGGGTGATGGTTTCAGTTTTCTGTTCCCCTTAGAGAGAATGCACAGACACACAGGAATGTAGAATTGAAACAAGAGCTTTGTGAAATGACTTCCCTTATTAGCTCTGACTCACTCTGCTTTCTTTCATCTGTTCTATTTCAGCTTTTAAACCCTGCTCAGGACTTTCAGAATTGTCTGTGGGACTCAATAATAGGTCATACGACCTGTAGCTTGAAAAGCACTCCTCTGAGAGCCTGAGAAAAGCCTTGCGGAGGCTGTACGGTGCTGTGCTTAGGGGCAGGCTGGCAGCCGGTCTGCTTAGACTCAACCCTTTCAGCACTGTACAACCTCAGTAAAGACATGTCACTTGTCTGTGCCTCATCTTCCCTCTCTTGAAGACATGTCAATAGGACATACTGCATGGGCTTGGGGTGAGACCCATGGTGCTACTGTTGGGAAGCGCACAGCGCAGTGTCTGGCACATGGGATGTACTGTGACTTCAGGTCTTACCATGTACAGCGCTCAGGAAGCTGTATGGGCCCAATTTACTGAGGGTGGTAGCGATCATTTCTTTCTTGCAGACGAAGGGAACTTAAGATAGCTAGTCTAATTGTTTGAATGAGAATGTCCCCCGGTGGACAGGTATTTGAACACTTGGTCCCCGATTGGCAGTGATGTTTGGGAGATTTGGGATGTTTAGGAGGTTCGGCCTTGCTGGAGGGAATGTGTCACTGAGGGTGGGCTTTGGGAGTTTGAAGACTCTTGCCACTTGGGAGTCATTCTCTTTGTGCTTACCATTAAAGATGTAAGCTCCTGTGCTCTGGCCATCATGCCTCTCTGATACCGTGCCTCCCCGCCGCAATGGACTTTTACCCTTCTGGAACCATAATCCCAAATAAATTCTTGCTTCCATTAAGTTATTTTGGTTCATGGCATTTTATCACAGCAATAAAAAGCAAACTAGGACAGTTAGTGAATAGCTGATCAAGGTCAGGACACCCAGCTGAGGGAGACTGGCGCCTGAGTTGGTGACCATCTAACCAGGACTACCCACGACTGCCTGGAGGTAAAGAATTGTGCCCATAGTTGTTAAAGTGTAGAAGTTTCTGATTTCACTGAGTACATATTCCTGAGCGCCCAGCTCCATGTCGGGGCTTTAAGAAGCTGTATTTTAGGGAAGCTTTCAGATTACCTTGTGATCCAGGGTCCCTAGAGGAGCTAGAAGAGCTTGCCCACATGCAGGGTTTTGATGGGCGAACTGCTCATGAACTCAGAATGTGTTTCCAAGGTTTGAGTTGCTTGTGTCTATGTTCTGCTCTACCATCTGCTTGCTACATGGTTCTGTCCCGTTCTGGCTGCTTCTCCCACGGGTCAGCTCCATTACACCTCACGGCCTTACGTGGGTGATTGTCATGGCAGTCATCCTTCTGCGAAAGTGGGAACAGGGCTTGAAGTCAACTCCATGGCTTCTCAAAGATCCCAGTGTTCTGTAGTCAGGGATCAGGGGCCCCACTCCTCCAGAATCAGCTCCCCTGGCCAGGGATTCTGGGGTGGTCTCTATCTGCCTGGGGTGCTCTATCTTTCTGGTTCCTAGAAGTACGATGAGATTGCCATTTTGGAGATGAGTCTCTTTGGGGGTTTCTCTTATCGGCTCTACTTTTAACTGAACCAATTATGTCTTTTTCAGTTTGCGAGATAACAATATCTCAGATCGAGGTATCTGCACACTGATTGAGGGTGCTCTTCGCTGTGAGCAGCTGCAGAAGCTAGCGTGAGTCGGACTGGGCACGGGCACTGAGGCAGCTATGTGTGGGTGATGGGATGGGCCAGGTGTGACCTGGCTAGAGGATGCAGGGTGGCCCCTGGAAAGAGAGGAAGACACCCTGGTTTGGGAGCTTGCAGGTCATGTGCTTTGTTTCTGTCTTTCCTGGAACCTAGCAGTCTCTTCAACAACAGACTCACGGATGGCTGCACCTGTTCCATAGCCAAGCTCCTTGCACACAAGCAGAACTTCTTGTCACTGAGGTGAGCCCCGACTCTCCTTATTCTCTTCATCTGACGTAGCTGAGTTCAGGTGATCTGGTCTGGACCACGATGTTACCCACATTGGCTTGTGATCCTTGACTGCATCCAGGAAAGGGGCTCACTTGGAGCTTGTTTCTCAGATCCTATGGGGTGCTCCACTCTACTGAGGGTGAGGAGCTCCTGTCTTTTGGATGTTTGGTCCCCAGGATGGAAAGTTTCTAGTTCTTTTATTTCCCCTGGTGTCTATGAAGATTGCAAGTTCTTTCTAATGCACTTTAAACCTATATGCTTGACAGCTGTGGTACCCAGTTGCTGGAATGTTCCCCCAAAGCTTCCTCAGCACTCATATAGCAAGATCTGAAATTCCAACTGATGGTCCTGCTCTCAACTTGAATCTCTTTCCTATCAGAGATCAATAGATATACCCCCAAGCCCTCAGTACCTCTCTCTTCAGTCTCTCTCTCTCTCTTCAGTCTTTCTCTCTCTCCCTTTCTCTCTCTCTCGTTAGTCTCTTCAGTTTTTCTCTCTCTCATCTCTCTGATATTCATGCCTTTTATGATTTGTGTGGCAGTGACGAAGAAGTGAAGAATCACTTCCGTCTCTTCTGCTTGCTGGCTGCCTTTGGATATGAGAGATTCTATATTAAAATCTGGCTGCGTAGTTCATTTCAGACAGGGCTACAAAGGCCAAGGCCACAGGTACTAACTACTTTGTGTGTACAGCTCTGTTCTACCGCCGCCATCTTTCTTCCAGACACGCCTGGTCCAGACATTGGGGGAAGTGTGGGTAGCGTGGGCTGTGGGACTCAGAACTGGAGGCCTAGGTTTGTAGCTGGCACATTTCATCATGGCTGAGAGCAGGGGTCCCAGAGCTAGGCTGTCCCCTGGTTCAAATCTAGAAACTCGGAGATTTGAATCCTTATTAACTCTGTGACCTCGGGTCAGATAATGTTTTTGTCCCCTTGTCTCTTTCCTAAAGATGGGGATCATACTTCTAGCATCTGAAAGGCTGTCATGATGGAGTTAACACACATAAAGAGCTGGTACAGTACCACACATGCTTTATATAGTAAGCTCAGAGACTGAAGGATCGTGGGTAAATTATGTAAGCTTCCAGCTTGTGCATCCTTATGTTAGTTCAGTCCTCAGAGAAGGGATTACATGAGGAGAAAATGCCTACGGGGAAGATGGGGAGGGAGCTGTGAAGGCTGGGGACTGACCCTGCTTGAAGGAGATGGATGGGAGGAAGGAGAATTGAGAGGAAATACTTTGGACTTTAGTGTAGCGAGTTCATGAAGCCACTGGGATACTCTCAAACCTAAGTTGCCCAGCAGAGGTCTTGGGTTATATTCTTGGTACCACATGCTTTCTGGAATGGTCATACCTACCCTGGAAGATTGTTATGGCTTAAAGTGCCTTGATAAAATGAGACTGCATTGTGTTTGTTCCAGAAAGCTTATCTTGTGGGTGACAACTCTGAAGTGTTAGAGGGGGTGGGATTCGGCTATGCCAGAGCCTTTTGGTGGTCTTGTCCTTGCTAATTGCTGCCCTTGGCCCTGCCTGCCTCCCTCCGGCAGTACCCTTGGTGTTGTGAGAGAACACTCAAAATTCCTTCTCTTTCCAATCCCTTCAGAACAGGCCAGAGCCACCTGTGGTGACAGTGGGTTTGGAGTCACAGGGGAGGGGTGTCATGGGGCACAGACTGAGGGTGGCTGAGACCGAGAAGGAAATATGTGACAATTTCCTAGGGAAACCAACTCCCAGGACTGACTCCTGCCCAGACCTATTTGGAAAACCCTGTCCAAGTGGCAGGAACCATGGTTGGAGTCCTGATGTGAGCAGGTGCTGCCAAGCGGACATCACTGCTGTGCCCCAGGAGAGGCAGGCGCCAGCTGTGCTTCTCTTCAGTGTCTGTGTTTTCCTTCCAGGCTGGGGAACAATCGCATTACGGCTGCTGGAGCCCAGGTGCTGGCCCAGGGGCTCAAGAGCAACACCTCCTTGAAGTTCCTGGGGTAGGTTGGGTTCAGAGATAGAAGGGATTTGGGGCTTTCAGGGGCAGGTGAACCCTTCACCCGAAGAACCCAGAGGCAGGCTTGATTCCAGATAGAAGAGTAGGCTGTGGCGAGCGTGGGTGGTGCTAGGCTGCCTCTGAGCTGCCTCTGCTCACCTCCTCACCTGGGAAGTAGGAAACTCACCGTGTTGAGGGTAGGGAGAGCACTGTGCCTTGAACTGGAGACTTGAGTCTTCTCGACCTCAGGGGTGCTCAGAACTGGACTTGGGTGCCCTTTGGAAGTACTTTGTGCTTCTCAAGAATGCCAGAGATGAAATGGAAATATCTGATGATGTGTTTCCAATGGAGAGGTCAGTTGTCAAGAACTGGGGATTGTGGGATCCAAGAGGTGAGAAGAGAGTATAACTACAGGGCCAGATATTTCGACCCATTGCTCTGGCAGGCTAGTTGCCCATAAACTCAGTGTGAGCCAGAAAGGAGACTGTGCTAATCTGAGGTCAGCACCCTTTTCGGCTGTGTTAGCAGCAACAGACAATACAAGAAAGGCGGCCTTAGCCCCATGGAGCTCCCTTCTGTCTGAGGGCTCATCTGTCACATCTAGACATTTCTGCCCATTTAACATTTTTTAAAAGACACCTGTCCAGGCCAGGGATTGCACAAGGAACTGGGATAAAACCCTAAACACTTTCATAGGATGAAAGCTGTTCTGTCAGCCTGACCCCTCTTGCTTCACAAGATAGCATGGGTATCTTTCAGACCAGTATGACCTTGTTTTAAGAAGAAGAGCTGCACAGCCTTATGCTGGCGGCTGGCTTTCTTAATCTATTTGAGAGTCACCTGTTGATGTGTACTTTGGATGTTTCCAGTTTTTTTTTCTTCCCTCTATCACAGTCCCTATCCTCAGAGCAGTGTTCTCTCATATAGCCGCACCTCGGTCCGTTCTTAGTCTAATGTATTGGCTGCCTTTTGTTGCTAGTACTAAAATATCAGACATAGACAACTTTAGGGAAGAGGTGTATATTTTTGACTTACGGTTTCAGAGGGTTTAGTCTATAATTGTTTGGCCCCTTAAGCTTGAGCAGAACACTGGTGGCAGGACCTTGTGCTGTTCACTTCGTGGCTGAACAGCAAGTGGAGGCAGGAGCTAGAGAGAGACCGAGGCAATACCTGGCCCCAAGGACACACCCCAGGCGACCCTCTTCTGACCTTCATACTGCTTTTTCAGCACCTCTCACCAATGCCATCATAATATGAATCCATCAAGGGATGTATTTATTGCTAGGGCATACCCCTCATGCCATCCGGAAGTATTCTGATCCCCGCAGAGGTGGGCTTTATCTCTCTTAAATATTTCTTAGCCTAATGAAGTAGGCAATCAAAATGAACTATCTCATGTAGTGAATGAAAGTGCCTTGCCATCTGGTGCAGGTGTCTTTGTTTTCTGTTCATATACACATTCTGGGGCAAGTCCCTGAATGTATGATACTGGGTCAGAATGTGGGAACTTTTCAAGTTACAGTGGGTTGGGGGGGAGGGGGGAGAATGGCTCAGAAGGTGAAAGAGCTGGATATCACAGAAACGGAGGGCATTGCGAAGGAGCAGGAGATGAAAAGCTGGCTTGTCCAGGAAGAGTTAGCACTGCCCTGGGGAGTCTCCAAGGAGAGTGATAAGCTTGCGGGTAGATAGCTACCAGGAAGCAAATCCGAACTGTCAGGAACTAAAAAAATCACAACCATGTGAACTATTCCTGAGGGTGAGTTCCCTATCACAGAGGGTGTGGGTCCACGAGCCTTTGCTAAGTCTCTAAAGCCACTGAAAAGTCTGGGTGGAGTTTGGTCATCTTACCAAAAAGGCTGTGGTAGGTCCCTTTGCTGGGATTGATGAGACCTCCTGGGGTGGAGTGGCTCTATAGAATCACATCCGCTCTTCTGAAAAACACTCTGTTGACTTCTCAGGTTCTGGGGCAATAGCGTGGGAGATAAGGGTACCCAAGCCCTGGCTGAAGCTGTGGCTGATCACCAGAGCTTGATGTGGCTCAGGTAAGCTGCAAGGTGTGTCCTGTCTTTGTCACAGGGAGAGCTAGGTGGTTGGGACAGTTTTGAAGGTCATTGAACTTTGTGTGCACTTCCTTGTATTAGGTGGTGGAGTAAGGAAGAAAGACTATTGGGTTTGGGATCAGGAAACTTGAGGATTTAGGGGTGTATTTGGAAGTGATTTTCTTCCTTTGTAAGGTCATGATTCTCTGTTAGCAAATTGAAGGTTGTGAGTTGAACCCATCGTATTTTATCATCAAGACCCATCCTAATCCACCAAAGATGGCTGCCCAGTTGACTGAGGGTTTGGAGGCTGCTCCTGGCCTTAAGGAGCACTGTAATCAATTAGTATGTCTAAGATGGAGGACACCATTAGAGTGTGTCATTCACCCTTCATAGGTCAGTTTGTCTCTGAGGTCCCCCTCTATTCTGATTCTTTTTCATTCCATGATTATGTCCAGCCTGGTGGGGAACAACATTGGCAGTGTGGGTGCCCAAGCCCTAGCACTGATGTTGGAGAAGAACGAGGCACTAGAGGAACTCTGGTGAGTTGGAGAGGGGTGGGGGTGGAGACTCCCCTGCTCCCGGGTGGCAGATACTAGCCTTTATTGATTGCCTAGCCTCATCCATGGGAGGTTTTGTGGGTAAGACAAACCTAGATGACTGAGTGAGCAATTGATTTAGCTTTAAGTCGGGCGCAGCTTGTAGAGTCTGACCTTTCGCTGCTAATGCCTGCTATCTACGTGGATATGTTGTTGGCTTGCTGCTTCATTTATTGCCTTCATTTATTGCATTTATGGTGAAGACCACAGACTCTGGAATCAAGCAGGCAGATTAAACTAATCCTCAGATCGCAGACCCGTGAACTAAAAGCGAGAATGTTCCCAGAAAGATGTGTTTAAGAATGAAGGAAGGTAGCACGGGTAGAGAGCTTAATATAGTGCCTGCCATATGTGTACATGCTTAATGTACTGCCTGCCCTATGTGTGCGTGTTCCATAAATGCTGTCATGGTAGCGGTGAGGTCACTGTTACTACTGCAGCCGCCAACAACTGCGACAGCAGTCCCACGAGTACTAGCGCTTGCGAAGTTCAGCATTTCAAAATGAACTCGAGTTCCTCAGAACACTGGCTCTTAGAGGCAAGAGTCGCCTCAGAAGGTGAATGGAGTTTGGGATCACTGAAAGATGAGCCACAGAGTGTGCTTATGACACTGGCCTGAAGCAGGTCCCAAGTTACGCATCCTGTAGATGCTGTCAGAATCTTCAACTGCAGGGGTGCTTTTGCAGTTCCAGATAAAGCAGGGAGAGAATGCTGAGTGGTGTCTCTAGGAAACAGCAAAACATGGACACTCAGAGGAATACCACAAACACGGTGTGGAGGTGTTCTGTGACAAAACTTTTTTTCTGGGGAGACACAACCCACACTCACAGGGACCCATGGCAGCCCAAAGTATGGATACCACCAAAGACCAACTTAGTGAACCAGGAGTTTTACTGGGGTTACTTACAGGAGCCAGAAATGACTCAAAGACAGCTCTATCATCAAAGCCCACCCCAGTATGGGTGACAGCCACAAATCTGGGAACCCGGAACATACTGCACAGCCTGCAAGCAGTTCAATAGGTCGAAGAGTGTCCTTTCCAGGTGCTTCAGTTGGTCTAAACCTCTTCCAGGCAGCTCGGCTGGTTTCTGCTGCTTCTGGGCAGTTGGTCTGGTCCAAGAGTCCAAGCTTGGCTTGTCTGATTGTCTTTTTTTTTTTTTTTTTTTTTTTAAGCTCAGCTTTGCTTCTCTGAGAAGATCTCTTTCAGCTTTTATTGCTTACTCTGGCAGGGCAGGGCCTGGTGAGTCTGGTCAGTTTTAGGGACTTCCTGAAGCTATTTTGAGACGCTTACCTTTCTGTTTAAGGAGCTTTCCTATAGGGTGAAATGTTTTAATCACATAAGACACTCTTACACAACTTGCCACTCCTGTTTTTGACTCCTCTTTTGCAATGGTCTTTGGGCCTTGGAGAAGGTGACTATAGATGTCCATCTAGAGCTAAGAAACAGGCCACCATGTCAACAGTAACAGTTGCTTGTTCTTTGGAGCTTCACCAGTGGCTACGAGTTACGGTTGACAACAACAGTGATCTATGGGTGTGAACACACATTTTGAAGGCGGTCAGACAGGCACATTGCATCCATCTAGGAAAACCACAGATGTTGTTTTCCCACTGGGACCTATGACCTCAGCCGTACTGACTCCCAGTACCAGATGTGAACTCCCTTTTGTGGAGTGGGCCTGAAGCTGTTGGTTTTACCCATGATAGCTGAACCACTGCTGCGCACGCAGGGGATGTCTTGCCTAGTGTATTGGCATTTCAGCTTGCCGAGCAGGAATGTTGGTGATAGTTTTCCACCAGGAGCCTATAATGCCCTTTTTGGCATTATGAAAACCAGCCAGCAGGGTGGGAATTTTCAATTCAGTCTCAGTTTAATGTCTCCATGTCTTCTAGTCAAACATGCATTGCAGTGTTTTCAGCAATATGGTCTTACTGTCTAGTTCTGGCACACAACCAACAGCAGTAGCATTTTTTTTTTATTTGAGAGGCTTGGGGGCTTTCTTGGCCAGCAACTCACAGGGAGATAGCCCACCTCTGGCACTGAAATCTTTATTCAATAACATTATGGTTTCTAGGATCCTTCCTTCCTTTCTTCTCGTGTGGGTACCTTTTGGATTTAAAAGCTTTAGCTGTTGGTTTAATTACTGGGTGATGCTCGGTGGTTTTAGGACAGTCTGCATGGCATTGGTACTAGGGCTTGTAGGCACCATGTTTCACTGTCGTAAGTATCTATGTCACCTTTGTAGAGTTTGATCACGTGCCACACCAGAAAGCAGCTCGGCCAGGAGGCCTTCAGTCCAGCCCTTTATTGGGTAAGCTGTTTTTACGGTCACTGAGGCGGAAACAGTTATGGATTTTTTTTATATATATCTCTTACAGTTTTATATACCACTTACCGTCGATATTCTAGTGTTTTTGTGTGCATAGCTTTTGTCTCCTTTTATGACCGACACCAAAACCTTATGGGAACCGTTTGTTGTTTTTTGCCATAACCACCCGCTATATAGCCTTTTAAACTCTTGGTGATTTTCCACAGGAAGGAACACTGGGGCAGTGGGGCAATCTGTTTAGCCTGTCCTAAAAGGATCTTAGCCTGCTCAAAAGCCTCTTGCCTTTTTTTGTCTCAACCCTATAAAACACTCTTTATCAAGCTGTACAGAGGATGGACAGCTTAGGGGAGATGGGTTGCCAATCTGCCAATATCTCAAGAGTTCCCAGAATGCACTCAGCTTCTTTACATTTGCAGGCATAAGCTGTTGTTGATCGATATTTTGATCAATAACTTTGTCAGGTGTACTATACATCTTATCTGATGCCATCACAATACTTTTATAGCTATGTTGGGCTCTTGCACCTTGTGCAAACTAACGTCCTATCCTTGTTCCTTTAGATCAGTGGTTCTCAACCTGTGGGTTAGGACCTCTTTGGGAGTCAGACAACCCTTTCACAGGGTTTGCCTAAGACCATTTGTATATCAGATATTTATATTACGGTTTATAGCAGAAGTAAAATTACAGTTATGAAGTAGCAACAAAAATAACTTTATGGTTGGGGGAATCTCCTCAACACGAGGAAGTATACAAAAGGGTCACAGCACTAGAGAGGCTGAGAACCACTGCTCCGAGCCACTATGTCTCCATATCCTGGAGCTCTTTCATGGAGCCTCCCCTCATTTGTCTGCACCCGATGAACTCAGTGGGCCTGGCTTAATCTGTTCAGACCTACTCAGGGCCAAAGGCGAGAGTAGCCCTGCTCTCCTCTGCTGTACGCGCTGGTTCCCTGGGTCAGAGTGGCCCTGGGTTGGCACGTGGATATAGCAGTAGCTGTTGCCTCTCCATTCAGCACAGCAGGGCTGGGCACACCATTCCCACCCTTAGCACAGCCTTTTGCTGTAGGGAAAAGTGCCCTCCTTACTCTGGGAGGATAATTACCCACCTCTGGGGCTTGGTCATCTTCACCTGTGTTGTTCTATCAGGCGTTTTCTGAGAACTGCTCCTTGGCCTTGAAGCTCCATCAGCTCCTGAGCACACAATTCGGTTTCTTATTAATTTTTTTCCTTAGTAATTCCAGCTTGACACAAATCTCATTACACTTGTTTTTGAGTAACAGACTTTGAATAACAGACAGACTTTTTCCTCTGTCAGTCATTTATTTATTTGTTCATCCATCTGTCTATTCATTTATCTATCTATCTATCTATCATCTATCTATCTATCTATCATCTATCTATCTATCTATCTATATCTATCTATCTATCATCTATCTATCTATCATCTATCTATCTATATATCATCTATCTATCATCTATCTATCTATCTATCTATCATCTGTCTATCTATCTATCATCTATCTATCTATCTATCTATCTATCTATCAATCTATCTATCTATCATCTATCTATCTATCTATCATCTATCTATCTATCTATCATCTATCTATCTATCTATCTATCTATCTATCTATCTATCATCTATCTATCTATCTATCTATCATCTATCATCTATCTATCTATCATCTATCTATCTATCTATCTATCTATCTATCTATCATCTATCTATCTATCTATCATCTATCTATCTATCTATCATCTATCTATCTATCTATCTATCATCTATCTATCTATCTATCATCTATCTATCATCTATCTATCTATCTATCTATCTATCTATCTATCTATCATCTATCTATCTATCTATCTATCATCTATCTATCTATCTATCATCTATCTATCTATCTATCTATCTATCATCTATCTATCTATCTATCTATCTATCAATCTATCTATCTATCATCTATCTATCTATCTATCATCTATCTATCTATCTATCTATCATCTATCTATCTATCTATCATCTATCTATCTATCTATCATCTATCTATCTATCTATCTATCTATCATCTATCTATCTATCTATCTATCTATCTATCTATCATCTATCTATCTATCTATCTATCTATCATCTATCTATCTATCTATCTATCTATCTATCTATCTATCTATCTACTTTATTTTCTCTTTCGGGTTGTTATCTCACCTTACAGACTCTCTTCTTTACATGTTGGTCTAAGTCCCTGAGATCTGACAAAGTCTTCCTACTTTATAAAGATCTTGTTCCACCAAAGGGCTCAGCAAAACCACTAATGTTCTATACCAACTTCGAGATTCCTGTGTTTTGTTTTTTGTTTTCTCTGTAGCCTTGGTTGTCCTGGAACTCACTCTGTAGACCAGGCTGTCTCTGACCTCACAGAGATCCACCTGCCTCTACTTTCTGAGTGCTGGGATTAAAGTCACGCACCACTCCCCACCCCCACCCAAGCTTCAACCTTTTCTTTGTCTGTGAACACAGTTCTATCTTGCCCAGTGAACTGGGCACAACTTCTCTTATTTCTACTTCCCCTAATAATATTTGCCTCTCCTCTATTGTCCCGTTCCTGATATTTGAGAGGAGTTCAGACGATGATAACCAATTGTTCTTATAGCTTTGAAAAGCCGGTCCATCAAGGACTGACTTCCCTCATACCATCGCAAATCATGCAGCCTTTGCCGTAAGCAGGGATGGGAACTTACATTACTCAGTTTTCCTGCCTCCGCAGCAGCCAGTCTGATCCCATCCACTCCCATGTCCCACGGCCTCACGAGCCACGCTGAGACACGCTCTTTCATTGCTTGCTTAAATGTCTTCCCTAATTCTAGTAGTTCAAGTGTCGAGTATTTTATGATCATCCTAGTTTTGTATTGGACTATTGCTAATGCAATGTACATCGAATTACAGATTATTTATTTATTTATCTATTTTTGGCTTTTCAAGACAAGGTTTCTCTGTTGTAACTCTGGCTGTCCTGGAACTCACTCCGTAGACCAAGCTGACCTCCAACTCACAGAGATCCACCTGCCTCTGCCTCCTGCGTGCTGGGATTAAATGTGTGTGCCACCACTACCCAGCTTATGTAATTTTTTTTTTTTTTTACTAAAGGTTGGACTTGAGTGGTATCTTTTTTCATTTTTACCATTTCTCTCTTTATCTCTTATTTTTCTAACTTAGTTGCCAAATCAGAGGCCAACATGGAGGATGTTAGCTGAATCTCCCTTTTAACTGTAGTAGTAAGGCTGCTGATGGGGCAGCTCAGCATGAGAGACAAGGAGGCATATTCATAGGCTCAAACCCTGCCAGACCTCAGCAGAGGGAACAACCATCATGGCCAGTGCCATGCTCCGCAGTGGAACCCCGAGCATCTGCGCTCAGGTGTTTTATTGATTCAGAACTCCTTGGATGTTCTATTGATACCATGTGCAGATCATAAGCAATTAACCACCCCCCCACAGAAATCCAACACCTGCAGACAATACAAAACGCCAAGACCTAGGATAGCCCCTCAACTAACAGCGCATAAAACAATTTCAAACATAGCTAATAATAAACTTCCACAACATTTAACTGTTTTCAGGGTACCTCCATATCTGTGCTGTGGACTCCACTCCACAAGTAGCCATGCCACCCCGTATCACATAGATGGAAACTGCCATCCTGATACTCCCAATCCTGATGGCTCAGCCTTAGAAGCATGGCTCACTACCCATAGCAAGAATCATTGCAACTGCTGTCAAAGCATCTTGATGCTAACACATAGCATACACACTAACACATAGCGTACAGGTAGGACAATTCTGTTGGAATTTCCTCCTTATGATTGATTGCTTGTCCAACCCTGGCTATAGCAGAGAGTAGGAATGCTATTTGTTTGTTCCGAGCACATAGCTTCCCACAACAAAATGAGGTTTCTTATTAATACAGGAAAGAAAGGGACATGAGTATTGGATCACTGGGCATAAAGGAATTTTAGACAGGGTAGATTTAGCAGAGCTAATATGAGGAAAGACTGATTCATAAGCATACTGGCACTCAGAACCAGGAGAGGTTCAGAGAGCTCCAGCCAGCAATGAGGGCGGCAGTATTTACCGATGGGAAAAGGAAGTAATATACAGAAACAACTTCTTGGCAACAACTCTCTGCTTATCTCATTTGGATGTGGTGTTATTAGTTGCCAGCCTGTGACCTGCTGAAGTGTGGCCATTGTGATTGTCTCAAACTGAGCTATTTGTTGCAAGAATATATTCTTGTTAGGTTGCACTTTGTTTGCATACTAAATTAAGTTGCAGTTTGCTGCAAGGAATTCAAAAGTATGGAGGCAAACTCAGGTCAAATTTAGTGTAAGTGAATTCTACCACATGATAGAAAGCCTCCATCTGTGGGGCTTAAGCCTGCAAAGGTTTATTTTCTTTTGTATTGGAAGTCTGGAGGTAAGCAGTTTAGAGCTGTAGTGTGTGTCTACGACAGGCGAGCCAGGGCCTCACCTGCCTCTGTCTTCTGTCCCTATCTTTTCTGTCCCATCGTGCTTAGCCTGGGTTGTCATCTCATGATCAAGATAGCTGCTCCATCTGCAGCAGTTACTTTTGTATTCCAGGATTCAGTCTCTAGATCCTACAAGGGCAAAAGACAGGCAGAACACCTCCCTTTCAGAAACACTCCTGGGAGCTCCCATCTGTCAACTTTCCCTGTATACCCAGAACTCTGCATGTGTCAGTTGGCCAATCCTGGTTGCAGAATTTCTGTAGAAAGCAGGCAATGCCATTTTCTTCACGAAGTATATAGCTTCTCACACCAACATGAAGTTTCTTGTTAATCTACAAAAGAAAGAGACACGGGTATTCATAGCTGTGCGTGATGAGGCTTTTTATATAGGCACCACGGAGCGAGTTCTTTTGCAAAGCGGTCCCTGGAATTGAGACCCCTCATCCCTCTTGTCTATTCTTATTCTTGCTGCCTGCTCGGATTCTCTAAATGGGGAGGGGGTATAGGCTAACCCTCCCTGATGCTCTCCTCCACAGTCAGTGCCACCAAGACAAACTGACCTCCTGTCTGTTCTTGGCAGCCTGGAGGAAAACCATGTCTGTGACGAAGGGGTGCGTTCTCTCGCAGAAGGACTGAAGAGAAATTCAAGTTTGAAAATCTTGAAGTAAGTACCCAGTGATGGCACAATAATGCCTTGCCCAGGAAGGGGTTTTAGGGTCTGAGGTCAGGCTCTGGCCAGCTCTGGAACCTTACTGAGGTGTCTGGTCAGGAAAGCTTGCCTCAGTCCTGGCAGATGGGGATGCCAGTGCTCATTGCTTACCTGGCATCTGGTGGTTCTGGGAAACACCGCAGGAAGAAGGGTTTAGTGTGGCAGGAAGGGACGGTGACCAAAGAGGGTGGATCTGGGGTCAGTTATCACTGAGATTAGAACTCCAGGAGTTGGCAGAACATGCCTGACACCTACTCAGCCCAAGAGGGGAGCAGCAGGATAGGTGTGCTCAAGTTCGTGCCCTCTGTAAGAGGTGTGTCTGTGGGTTGTCAGTTCTCCCGTACCTCTGGCTTACTCCCACTTTCTCCCACTTGGCTGAGCTTGCTCCAAGGTGCTAGAGAGCAGCAGATCAACTCTGAGAATTGCAAATGCAAGTTGAGGGATCACGGATAGGCAGGCTGCTGAATGTATCTGCCATGTGTGACTTATGCATGTCCTCCTTTCTTCAGAGGCCATTGCTGCTCAGGTAGAAGGGTTGTCTGGATAGTCATCTTCAGTGGTGTCTCCTGGTGTGTTATGTGAGCGTTTCATGTTCACATGTGCGTTCATCCATAGATCAGGTGTTTGCACACTCACCTATGGATTCATATAGGAAGCGTTCCTGCCCCAACTCTGTGTCAGGTGGAAAGGGCAGAACAGGCTCTCAGTCTCTGTCTTCTCATATTCTCATGGGGGAGACAGAAGGCAAGCAAAAGGATCATTTCCGGTTGAGAGGGGGACATGCAGGGGGAGGTGTGGTTGCTGTAAACTGGACAAGGCCTCTCTAAGAACGTGGTGTTTGAATTCAAACTAGAAAGACTCCGTCACACTCAAGTCCTGGAGACAGCAAGTTGGAGCACTTGAGGACTCTTGGTACATCATCGGTGGGGATGGGGTGGCAAGTTTGTCCTTCCTCATTGCCACACTCTGCCTCACTTGATGCTAAAGGAGGCCAGATAATGGTAGAGGGGCCGTGTCCTGTGTCCAGTTGGCAGACTGATTAGTTAGCATCCTGAATAGTAATAACTATACCATCCTCATAATACCTATTTCCTCATAATATCTGTATCTCTCTCTCTACTCTCTCTATATTTCCATATCTATATCTATATCTAATCTATCTATACTTGGAAATAAACAGGAGGAGGGAAGAAGGAGAGGGAGACAGAAGGAGATAGAGAGAGAGCTCCCACCTTTCTTTTCCTGGTGTCTTCTCTGCCAAGCATCGGTTGGAGTCCAGGCATCACAAGGTCTCTCCTTGGACAGATGCCTTGGTTGCCTCAAGTGTAAAGGGATAGTAATTCGCCTCCTCCTGGGTTCTGAACATGCAATGGCATAATGTAGGCAGAGAGCTGGCACACAGGAAAAGCTCAGCACACACTGGCGTTGCTCTTAGCATTTCCTTGATGGCAGATGTGCAACAGATGCGCCAGTGCTGGGAAGGGGGCAGATGGGACAGTAGTTTCTAGAAGGCAAAGCTATGAGCAGAAGTTTCCATCATGGGTGGTCAGCTCCCGTCTCATCCTCTGCCTCTAACCTGTCGTCCCTGTGAGTCACTGTTTGTGAATTGTTCCTTATCAATGTGCCAAGAACCCTTGCTATGCTGTTTTCTGTTCAGTTCTTATTCTCCGTGAGGCAGGTACTTCTTTATTCAGACAAATTTGCTGAGCGTTGAACAGCAAATGGTAGAGGTTGGATCTGAACCCTTGGAAGCCTGGCACTGAGCTGTGGGTCCTTAGCCCTATGCTCTTTCCAATGTGTGGCTAGTTTGGTGAGTGGAAGTGGGGCTCTCTTCACAGAAACATTGAGCCCTGTGGATGATCCCACTGGGCTTTTCCAGCAGCCTTCCCGGAACCAGACAGTCTCCGCAGAAACCGAGTATTATCGTAGCTCATCTACTTCTCTTTCAGGCTGTCCAACAATGGTATCACCTACCAGGGTGCAGAAGCCCTCCTGCAGGCCCTTGGCAAGAACAGTAGCATTCTAGAAGTTTGGTAAGATCCCTGGGGAGACTTCTTTGCCTCTCTGAGCGTTGGTTTTCATATCTGTAAAATGGGATGAGAGGAGAGAGGATTGGTGGAATTTTGAAGATCAATTTTGACCATCGTTTGGTATTATTCTGCACACAATAGATTCAGATCTCTGGCTGTAAAGGAAGCCTGTGTCTCTAGGCAGGGGCCAGTTCTGCTCAAAATCAGCAGGAGTAGTGAATGTGGTGGTACATACCTGTAATCCCAGTGCTTGAGAAGTTGAGACAGGAAGATTTTGAGTTCTTGGTCAACCTGGGTTATAGAGTGAAAACTTGTCTCAGAAAGAAAGAAAGAGAAAGAGAGATAGAGAGAGGGAGAGAGAGAGAGAGAGAGAGAGAGAGAGAGAGAGAGAGAGAGAGAGAGAAGCCGGGGGGAGGGAGAAAGGAAGGAAGGAAGAAAAAAAGAAAGAAGAAAGACAAAAATGAAAGTGTAAAATCAGGAATATTTATTCTGAAACTTGGGTGTTCTAAGCAGCAAAGTAAGAATAGGGGTGTGGTTAGATAATTAAAACAAGGGCTCCACCCCACCCTCTGGCCATGACATCTGCTCCCACAGATTGAGAATGCTATGTGAGACCTTCTGTACCTTTGAATTCTGGAGATTACACAGAGGGGGGACTGCAGTGTGGCGTGGCTACATCTGTATCATTAAAAACCAAATCCTACTGGGCAGTGGTGGCACACGCCTTTAATCCCAGCAGTAGGAGGCAGAAGCAGGCAGACCTCTGTGAGTTCGAGGCTAACCTGCTCTACAGAGTGAATTCCAGGACAAGCCTTTAGTGTTTGAAAAAGGCATCCAGATACAACTTGATTTAGGCTCCTTATTTCTCATGTAGCCCCGGCTTAACACGTAATTGTGAAAGTTACTACTGTGTATGTTTCAGGCATTGGCCTAGATACCAATATTTTCAAGCTGAGAGATTCCCTGTAAGGTTCTATATTTCAGATCTAGTACGGTGGCTATGCCTGTAAACCTAATACTTGGGAGGGCTGAGGCAGGATTGTGAGTTCCAGGCAAGTCTGGGCAAGATCCTATCTCAGAACAAAACAAGCACATTTTTCAGTATTTTCTCAAAAGTGCTATCAGCTCTGGGGCCCGGTTTTCTCTATCCCCCTGCTTGCCCACCCCCACCCCCACCTCAGACGGACTTTCACATAGCCCAGTCTGGCTTCAAACTCACTGTGTAGCCAAGGATAAAATTATTTCACCTCCACTTCCCAAGTGCTGGGATTATAGGTGTGCACCACCATGTCTGGCTTGGAGCCCCATTCTTGCTGCCAGACATTTAACCCGAGGAGAGGAAAATTTGGCCCTTCTTAGGCAGCAGACTCTTAGAGACGGCTGCAGACCCCAATGCCTATTGCCTAGAACGGGTCCTGTTGGCGCTTGTATTTCATACAGTAGCGAACAGGTCTCAAATAGTAAAATTAAAACAAAATAGTAAAATTCAAACAAATAGTAAAACAGTAAAATTAAAGCTGCTGAAATCGTCTGCCCTGGAGACATTTTGCTTCCTGTGTGATCGTGAAGTCTCTGCTTGTGAGGTCAGGGAGTCTAGCACTTGAGAAAGCATTTTTTGTTTTGTTTTTATTGTTGTTATTGTTTTGTTTTGTTTTCTTAATCATCACACAGGCCTAAGAACTGTCACATCTTGTCCTTAAGGAGTAGACCAGCCTCAGGCTGACACTCCAGGGCTCTGATGCTCCTTGCTGCTTGTTGATGAAGTAATATGGGCACAGACTTTGCTCACTTCGTAACAGATGTGATTATTGCCTGAAAAAGAGTAGCTGGCCTTGGAGAGTCTGAGGCTGGCATGGTCTAGTATTGTGAACTGTGTCCAGCCATGGAACCTTGCTCATACTGTGAAGTGGTCTAGACTGCCCAAGATGGCTGATGATAAAAACAGAACCCCTTCCATCTGGTGAACCTGAGGTTAGGACTGAGCATCAGGCCCCCTCCCCTAGCTCTCCCCTTTCCCCCCCAGGCATGCGTTTTAGGGTGGCGACTATCCTTCCAAGCCTTCACTCAGACCTCACTTCCTTTCATCCCTGCAGGCTCCGAGGGAACATGTTCTCTCTGGAGGAAATTGAAACACTCAGCTCCAGTGACACCAGACTCCTGCTATGATGTCTTAGCTTGTGAATGAGCCATATGGGCTTGGACTCCGGAGGCTGAACAACAGCAGTCAGTATCTCTCTTCTACTCAGGGCTGGATCTCCCCTCTCCCCCTGGGAGCACTATAGTCACCTTCTGCTAGCAGAAAAAGGCACCCCAATGCCCTCCAGGATTAACTTTTCCCAAGGATGCATGATGGTTTGTCTTGGTTGTTAACTGAACTGGCTTAAGAGATATGTAGGACTAGAGGACCACATTTCTGTGGGGTGTTTCGTGCAGAACAGTGACTGAGAGGGGAAAGGCCCTCACTGAATGTGAGTGGCATTATCCACTGGGCGCCCCATGAGAGGAAGCTGGAGGAGGAAGATAGCATACACATGCTAGCATGAGCTGCTCTTCCTCCTGAGTGAGGACATCTATGGCTGCCGTTGTCGCCTTTGGACAGCATACTCCAGCTTCTTCGGCTCTTCAACATGGACTCATCATCAGGGACATTTTAGGGAGCTTCCAGGCCTTGACCTTGATGGAACTGCTGAGGTGTCCAGCTTCTTGGGCTGGGCAGCTACCAGATTCTCTGCCTCGCTAGATGGCAGTCCGGATGGTGTAAGTGAATCTGAAATTCCCTTTCCTCTTCCCTCCCTCCCTCCCTCCCCCCTCCTTTTCTCTCTCTCCCTTTCCTCCTCCTTCCCTCCCTCCCTCCTCCATCCTTTTCTCTTTCTCCCTCCTTCCCTTCCCCTCCCTCCCTCTGTGTTCATTGTGATTCCCTTCCCTCCCTCTGTCCCTAGTTCCCCCCAACCCCCCTTTGCTGGGTCTGTTCCCCAGAAGAACCCTGGCTAATGTACCCGCTTTCACTCTCTTGTTCTTTTCTAGACTCCAAGCATGGAATGCCACAAGAGGATCTCTCTGTCAGTATGTGGCTGACCTCTAGCTGGAGGGCCAGGGTTCTGACGGGGCTCAGTGGGACTCAAGATCAACTCAGGGCCTGTTGGTGCGGAGACCTAGATTCACATGCAAGACATATCCCTCCTCTTCCTTCTCTTGGAGAGGAATATTCAGGAAGCAGCTCGTGGCCATGTCTGGTCCCCCCACTCATCCTATCCAACAGGGTCTCAACCCAGACAGCTAACATAATACTTCACTCTACTCTCCTTTTTAAAACACAAACAACAGCCATTTGCCTCCAGGATGTTCTAGATTTACAAGAAAAATACGAGCACACTCCAGCTGGGATCACACATGGACTTTGGTTTCCAGTAACATCAATTACTCTATAGCTGAGCCTTTGGGATCAGTTCTTCCCCCAGCTGCTGCTCTTTAGAATTAATCTGGGCCAGAATTTCAAACAATCCCACCAGGCTGCAAGTTCGTGCCTGTGAACTGAACTCTGACAACAGACTTCTGAAACATATTCATAAAAGACAGTTCCGTTTTATTTGTGACAAAATGCTCTATCACATAGAGTCAGGGGCTGGAAGTTCGCAGGGGGACAAAACCAGCCCTTTTTTTTCTAAGCAAGGTCTTTTTGTATTTTTCAAAATGTCACCTTTGTAATTTGTAAATTACACAAATGTTACCACATTCTATATCATTATGTGAGAAAATGGGTTAATATTTATAAACTGTATTGTTTTATTTTAAGTTGGTACTTTTATAGAAAATGTGGTCATGAACTTTCTGCTATAAATAATCACAGAGGTGAAAACTATTGACTTACAAAAGCTGTGTTCATTGTGATGAAACATTTAAAAATATCCCCCAAACTTGTGAAAGTTTTAAAGTGCCATGTTCTACATGGGGGGAGGGGGGACGACGATGTTTTCTACCGGATGATTTGTTGCTTAATGTGGAAAGTAATTCTTAGAAATAGCTGCCAATCAAAACACATTTGGCTTCAACTTAGCAGAGTCTAACCCAGCGTGAAATTGGAAGCTGTTCTAGAGCCTCTTAGGGCCCATGGGGACAGCCCTCCGGGCCTTAGTCAGTTCTCTCCCAGTGGCTGTAGGAGGAAGGTGAAGAAGGCAGGTATGTGGCTTTCCCCAGCAGGTGGCCTCCTGCACTGGCCTGACTGCTGTGAGCACCCGCACAGGTGACTGCTGGCTGTGGTGGAGTCCTGCTTCCTTAGAGGTCTTCTGTGTGTCTGGCTTGCTAAACCGTGGGGCATCTCCCTGTTTGTGTATGAATGTATCCATGGGCTCTCTTTGATCCTGGGGCTCTGCCGTGCCTGGACAGTGTTGATGCAGATGATCAGTGGGAAGGAGGGATGGGCCACCTTCTCTAAGGAGGGAACATGGTGACTGTAGCACAGTACCATGTTGGATGGGAAGCTCATCTTCAGTGATAATTTATGAACTAGTTATGGCAGAACAATTGGGGAATGAACAAAACTGCCATTGTCCTTGTCCTCAAAGCACCAGGGTGAGGACAGAGGGAAAGGCAGGTGGAAAGCAAGTCCATTAAAAGTGCGTGGATAAAATAATACTCTTCTATTAAAGTTCTAGGGAGGAAATTGTTATAGCTCGGAATTGAATGTTCCTCAGAGGCCCATATGCTGATTGCTTGGTGCCTGGGCTTTTGATGCTGTGGGAGGTAAAACTTGGAGGAAGTGGGGCCTGATGGAGAGCAATGAGGTCACTGGGGGTTGTTGGGGAAGTTTAATTTTAGTTATGTTTGAAATTTATGCACTGTTGGGTGAGGGGCTGTCTAGGGCATTCTGTACTGTTTGCAGGTGTTGGATTTATGTGGGGGATGTTTAATTGCTTATGATCTGCACATGGTATCAGTAGAACACCTGAGGAGTTTGGAGTGAATAAAAACACCTGAGCTCAGATGCTTGGGGTTCCACTGTGGATTAAGTATGGCCCTGGCCAGGATGGTGGTTCCCTCTGCTGAGGTCTGGCAGGGTTTGCATGTATGAAGATGCCTTGTCTTCTTTGGTGAGCTGCCGCAGGGGTGTACAACTACAGGAGATCATGACCTTTAAAGGGATATCAGGACCTCTGACCCTTTCTGATCTGTCTTGCTTCTTGTCTACCGTGAACAAATTCCACTGTCATGTTTCTGCTGTGACACACTGTACTGCCACAGGTCCATGGCAACGAGGCCAAGAGACTATGGACAGAAACCTCTCAAACTGTGAGCCTAAATAAACCTTTCCTCCTTATTTGTTCTTCGCCTCAGGTACTCATTACTTCTTCAAAGGACAACTGAGTTACTTAGAAATAAACAGAACTAGGTCCAGGGAGCTTTCTTCTGATGAGTTAGGAAAGCTGTGTCTTCATGGAAAGGAGCTGACCAGGCCAGCTGTGAATGGGCAGGGAATCTTTTAGTGCCATGGAGCCAGCTGCGCAAAGCCTCCTTCAGAAAAGTTCCTTGAATGTGTAGCAAGCTAAGCAAAACTCCCCAAAGACAGAAGATTCTAGTTCCTAGGACCCTATGTAGCAGAAGGGACTTTGTAGATTTTCTTGGAATGGGTTTGGTGATGACCATGGATTATATGGTTGGCCCTACACAAGTCACATCCTTATAAGGGAGAGGCAGAGTGACAAAGGAGAAGGCACCATGACAACTGAAGGAGATGTCATGCTTCTGGCCTTAAAGGTAGAAAAGGGGCAAAAGAATTGATAACTGCAGGTCAGGAATCTGGGGATGACAGGAGCCAGATCACCCCCAGAGCCGTGGAGGGAGACCAGGCCACCTTGAACTTACAGGTGATAGAATAATTTACGTCACTTTCAGATCTGTGTTTGTGATGGTTTGCTACAACGTAGGAAATGAGTGCATGTGGCTTGCTGGCTTGCTGTGAGCCAAGGTGAGGCTGTCACTAGAAGGGTTGCAAAGGTCAGTTGGGCCAGTTCTTGATAAGAATTTGGTCTCAATCTTGGAATAAAGGCAAGTATTGTGGCACAGCCCTGTAATCCCAGCATTTAGCACTTGAGGCCAACCTGGGCTATGTGATGAGAATCTATATAAAAAAACCTAAATAAATAAAATAAAGCAGATCAAGCTGGAATGTTCTAACTAGGGAAGATATGATCAATATTTTTTGTAACAACAAACTTTCTTCCTGGGTCGGGGTATGACCCAAATGTATGGGGCAGGGTGAGGAAGTGGGAAGGTAGCTGAGGAAATGGTGCAGCCTGTGGTAGGTGCAGCCTGCCACAGCAGGGTAGTGGTGAAGGAGAGAGCTAGGAGGTTGGACTCCAGGGACCCTTGGAGGTTGATTCCCCAGGGGCTTACAGATAGATAGGAGGAGAGAGAGTCCAGGGAAAGGGAAGAATCTAGAATGGCAGATTTTGTCCTGAGCACCAGGGGACTGGGAACAACAGATAGAAGATAAGCTCGCAATGGAAAGACTTCTGTTTTGGATTTGTCATGGTCAGATTTGTTATGCCTAAAAGAAGTCAAGTTATACTGTGGAAGTTTGGAGCCAGGAGAGGGCACCGCCAGGGAGAATGGGGTTGGTGTCCTCAGCATCAAAATGAAGAGCTCTTAGAACCGGATGGCATAATCCAGGGAGAGATTAGAAAGAAATGAGAGGTCAAAGCCAAATGTGCCGGGGCACACTAGTAATCCCAGCACTTGAGAGGTAGAACCAAAACAATTAGGGTCATCCTTGGCTACATACTGAGTTGAGGTCAACTGAACTACGTGAGACTCCCATCTCAAGAAACAACAAAAACAAAACAAAGAAAAGGAAACCAGCAACAAACAAAAAGAAATAAGATATTACAAAGATCCGGACAAGATGGCTCCCAGACCTTGGTAGGAAATTTCTGGCAAGAGTTTAGAGTTGAAGAACTTTCCAGATTTTCAAAAGGCCAGCAGACAACACTGAAAGGACTCTTGGCTCTGAGCAGGTAGCCAGTGAACTTGAGTTCTTAGTCTTCTTTGGCTGAGAAGTTATTGGGAGAGTGTGTCCGCTCATAGCCCTTGGCTTAGCCTGGCTCTCGCAGATTTCCCATGCGGCCAAAGGCACCTAATTCTGTGTGTGGAACAAAAGTATCAGAGCAGGAGACTTTTCTAGATTTTAGTTTAGGAGTATTTTCAGATTTTAGTTATATTCATCAAGATTCTGGGAGAAAGGGGTCATTGAGTATTTCCCTGACCCCTGCCTCAACCTCCTCCCCAGTCAGGAAACAAGATACTGAGTTGAATATGTGGCGTAGAGATATGATCGGAAAGCTGTGTGGTTCAATAGGAAAAGCACTTGCCTAGCATGCATACAGTCCAGAGCTGAGTCTCTAATTCAGAGAAGAAGAAAAGTGAACAGTGGGACTGTGTCTGAAGTGGGCTGAGTCAAGCCCAGTTTTGAAGCTTTACTTCAACAATGTATCATCAGTGTATCTCTTTCCACTCAGTTTGCCCAGTGTGATGGGTTAAGCTCCAGCTGTGTTCATGTGAGAAGGATATACAGCCTCGGGTTTGGGATAGTGGCGACAGGTCATCTGGGACACGGAACTGGGCTGAGCAACTTCCTGTTTGAGACTTACATCTAAACAGATTACAGCTGTGTAGATTGGCAACCCAAGCTCTTTAGCTGAGCTCTCTTGAGATGTTTGGCTTCAAATTTAATTGCAATCCCCAACAACCCACTGTCCAGTCCTCTAAGTACAGCTCTCTGCTGTCATACATCCTGGCAACTTTTCTAAGAGCACTGCATTTGTCCAAAAAATTTGAATGACTACCTTCTTTTATTTTTCCTTCCCCTCTTCCAAATTTCTCTTTCCCCTTTGTCTTTTCAAGCTTCTTTTTCCCCTAATAATTTTTTGACATTTTTCTGTGATGCCCAGGCTGGTTTTGAACTTGAGATCTTTCTGCCTAAGCCTTCCCACTGCTGGAAGTGTCTGGGTCACTCACTAACTTCTTCCTTGGCATCTTCCGTTCCATGCCCCCTATATCCACCGTTTCTTCCTCACAGCTTCCATTCCCAGGAAACAAGAGGCCCCTTGACTGTAGCAGTCTTGTTTTGCTGATCGTCTTGCTTCTGCCCCCGGGGCCTACAGATTGAGTCTAGTAGAATCAACACAAGATTAGCCACTGCTCTGCTCTGAGCCTTCTGCAACTTTTCATCCAGTGCAGAGTAAAGTCAAGTAAAGTCCTGTTGGCCTGGAGCATCCTGTGTCTGTTCTGGAGTCCCTTTGTCCCTGACACCTTATCCTCTACAATACTCCTTTGCCCAGGACTTCTTCACTGCTTCCAGACCTGCACACATGCCCGATCATTCTTATGGTGCCCTGGTTTCCTGGGGTATGTTTGTGCCTATGTCCTTAGGGCTTTTCTCCCTCCTTGAGGGAGTCCTTCCTGGACAGTCTGCCCATGTCTACTCTTTTTGCCTCACGGTCTTCTCAGTGTGGATTCCTTGTGTGTGCATTTCCCTCTTCCTTCTTGATAGAGTTTAGATCTTGAATGTCCCTCAGAGTCCCATGTTTTGAAGACCTGATTGCTTTGGCACTATTGGGTGGTGGTGGGACCTTTAAGAGTTGGAGCCTAAAAGGAGGTCTCCCGGCCATTTGGGGGATGTGCCACCGAGGGAGATATTGGGCTCTGACTCATCCTCTTGTCTTTTTTGCTTCCCAACTACCATAAGGTAAGCACTTGACACCCTGTGATAGTTTGATGCCACGGGCTCAAAGCAACCGGGAAACCTCTGAGCCCAGAGAGACTCTTCTTCTTGTAACTCTTCCTTTCAAGTTAATTTTCTCAGGTGTGTTGTCACAGCCACAGAAGGCTGACATACTTTCCCTGGAATGTCAGCTACTTGACAGCAGAGGCCAAGCTCACTACAGTTCCCCCAATCTAGAAGGGTACACAGCACATAGTAGGCACTCAATATTTTTTTTTTAACTAAGTGATAAGCTCACTATATTTAACGGGATCTGAAACCAAAGCTGGCATAGATGGGAAGAATGACTCTTCTTCTCCGTGGAACCTCTAGAGCTTCCTTCCCAAGGGAAGATGGCTATACTAGACATGAGACCATGCTTAGTGTGTGCACTGCCAAATGGGTTCCAGATGTGGCACACATGTGTCAGTGAAGGGCACTAAGCCTCCTCTGTGTGCTTTAGAATCGCCCACAGAAATCACTCATCGCTGATAACAGTACTGATAATAGCTCAAAGAGGGGAGCAGGGGCTCAGCTGGATTAGCTTAAAGATGATTAAAGTAATCCTTTTTATCTCATTGAAAAGGGCTTTTAGGTGGTCAGAGTAAAAGCTTCCAGATAGAGTGCTCAGGTGTGCCAGGAATCCCCGCCCCAGAGACAAGTACATCCGTGATAGAGAATGCTCGGCTCTCCATCTATGATCAAGACACCATGTTGGGCTTCTATGGAGAAAGCCACAGTACCCTACCCTCATCCGCAGGGATACCTGGTCTAGGAGCTTCTTGGCTCAGAGCTCATTCTGGCTTAGAGCCATGTTCATCGAATTGGTGGAAACACAGACTGGAAACATGGAGGCTGAAGGCAAGACTGAAAGCCACCATTCACTGTGATGGGGAGGGGGAGAGGACTGCAGTGGGTTGGGGACACCAGACATCTGCTTTGGGCTGTGTTAAATACAGATGTGGAGTGAGCAGAGAAGTATGAGACAAACCCAGGACTTAGTGAGGCCTGGGGTAGTCCCCGGGAGGCATAGAGCAGGGTCTATGTCATGGTCATACCAGCACTACTGAGAAACGTTTCCTTCAGTCCCCACTGGTGTGTCTGTTATAGCTTCCACCTGACTTCCTGGATTTACAGTGTCTGGAAAGGGCTGCTTTCAATTGAGTGGTTGGGGGGTCCTGTACTTGCAGTAAGAGAACTGGGCAAGATAGCTTAGAATCTCTTTCATGACCTTTGAGAAGTCCCATTGCTCTAGGGCTGGGGACCATGCTGGCCCTGGTGCAGTGGGCCATGCTGTCAGTGCTTTACCCTTCTCAGTTCCTTCAAGACGTCACACACTTTCTGTTCCCTTTGGGATGCTCCCCCAGCTCTCGCTGACACTCATCATTGCTCTCTTATTTTGCAGGAGCCGTTTCAGGCTGTCTCCGAGTGCGCCCGCCCCTCCCTTCTCAGAGCTCTTCTTAGACTGTTCTTATCCTAACTGTAACTGAGCTGTCAGCGGTGACAGCAGCAGGCTACTCCGCTTTCTCTGCTGGGGATGCTTGGAGCATCCTGGAATGTGTGACATTACTCTTGTCCACTGATACATTTTCCTGGTAGCTGCCCAGAAACTCAACTTAACCTGCATGGACCTAAGGCCAGGTTGGGTGGGACAGGCTGAGGGTAAGGAGACAACAGGTGACCAGTGGGGTCTGGAGTCATCTGAAAAGACTGCTGGTAGAGTTTGGACTTGGCCGGACCCTACATGAAGGGAAGACTGGGGAGGGATGATAATAAGCACTCCAGTCAGAGAAACCATTTCAACACAGATGGTGAAAGGGCTTCTGTGTGACTGAGGGAAGCTATTTTCCCTCCCTGGACCTTAATCTCCCTTCTGTCAAACGAGAAGCTGGAAGATGAAGAACTGCAAATAATATATAGCGCGATGACAGTGTTCTCCTGCTTCTGACCATGGCACATACCTCTAGAGCTTGAACATACAGCTTTGAGCATCGTGAGCTCAGTTCTAGGCAGCCAATGCCGACTGACTGGGGCTGGCGACTGAGAAGAGCCCATGTGCAAGGCTCAGCTTAGCCGATGATCTTAGATGCAGTCAGACCCTGACCCTGATTCAGTGAGCATGTGACACAGGAGGCTAAGTGAGGTGTGTGGCCACTGCTGATGAAGCAGAGCACTTAGCCATACCAGATGCTACCATCAGAAGGACATCAAGATGCCTCAGCCATGAGTGACAGATCCACAAGGAACATGAGAGAGGGGGTTTGAGGAGAGAGAACAGAATGGGGAGGGAGGACTGTGGCATGCTGGAGAAAATAAGAGTGCCTGTCTCACTAAAAGATTCCCAAAGCCAACTTCCTCAGCTCCTTCCTCTTCCTTATTGGATGGGGTCAAGCAAAACCAGTTTTCAGGCTGAAACGTTCTCCCACACAGCCAGGTGGGATCTTCGAGTCCTGCCAGTGTCATGGGAGAATCCAGATCTATAGGGGAATGTTGTTGCCTAAGGTCGCTATTGATTCCTATCACGTTGCTTCTTGCTAAAGCTCAGGAAGCTGGGAACAGGATATGTGTATACCAGTGAAAGACAGGAGAGGATTGAGGGTCAGGGTTTCAAAAGAGGTTTCATCATGAGTGATTTCGGCAGGGAGAGGAGTGGTGAGTTTATAATGTTAGTCATCACCCATGTGTTTTTCTGCTTTTATGTCTCACTGGTTTCAATTCTCTGAATTTTCAGAAACAGTCCACGTTCCACTGGGGAAATTTGTGTCATGATTAAACACACACACACACACACCTCCTTCTTTCTCAGTATTAATCACCTTCTCCCATAATTAGTAGTTAAAATGTCAAAGGAGAAAGAATTAATTAAGAGGGCTATCCAGTGAAACAAGGCCTGTGCTGCCAGGCTCTGGGGCTGACTATAAAAAGAGCTTCCTTAAATATTTTGAGTACTTTTGGGAATCAGAAGCCTCTTTTCTAATTGAAAGATCCTTAACTATATCCCAAATTCTGGCTGGTGGCCAGGGGTGAAGCCCTGGGTAAGGAGGAGGGTGGAAAATTCTTTATTCTTTGGAGACGCTCTCCAACCTGGGATAGGTAGCCACAGTGGTTCAAAAACAGCAGGTGTCCCAGACCCCGTCTGAGAGCAGGAAGAGCTTCAACTTTCACTGAGATCTTTCTGTTAAGATACACCATGTAGCATTTCACAATAATCAGGTAATACAGGTAGGTGGCACTAATGCCTCCATTCTACAGATGAGGAAATTGAGGCTCAGCATGGTTGGGAGTTCCCCATGTCACATGGAGAGTAATTGAGAAAGAAAACATTGACTCTTAGGTGTGATTCTAAGCTTTGCTCTTTCACGGAATCCTGAAAAACTATTCTCAGCTCTCCTCTGGATCTCTTCGCGTCCCAGTTTTGACAGCTAAGGCAAGAGCCAAGACCGGCACAAGAGAGGTGGAGCTGGGATCATAGAGCCCCGCCCATGTGTAGTTTTAGCCAATGGTGACGTGGCACTCGCAGCCTTTCGTCCAATCAGCCATCGCTCTTCGCTCCCATCCTTTCTCCTCTGCCCCGCCCCTTCTCTTTCCCTTTGGCTCCACCGAGCTTGACCGAGCGGAAAGTCCCTTCAGCCGGCGCCATGCCGGCAGCCATTGGAGGAAGGTCTGCTACAGGAAGACCCAATCAGAGCTCGCGTATGAACGAATCTCTGGATACGATTGGCTAGTGCGAGGTCTGCCTCTCCGTCCCCGCTCCTCCCTCCCCGCGGGCGGTTCGGAGGCGGGGCAGGTGGGGGCGGGCCCAGGTAGCAGGTTCGGCTGCGCGGGGGCCCGCGCGCCTGAGGTAAATACTGGGGTGGTGGGTGTGGGGCGCCGGCCCGGCCGGGTAGGCCGGCTCTGAAGCCGGGCCGGGACGCTGAGCTGCGGTCGAGAAGGGTGAGTGAGCGCGGCCGAGAGGCTGAGGTCAGGTCGCCGGCGTTCCTGCCTTGCCTCAGGCGCCCCGAGACGCGGAGGCGACCGTCGGGCCTCACAACCCGCCCGTTAGCTTGCCCCGGGCCTCCGAGCCTCCGAGCCTCTGACGTCTGCCATAGCTGCCCACCCCTAGCCTCCGGGAGGGTTCCTGAGTCGCGGGACTCCCGGGTCAGAGGGCTCGGGTAGGAGCAGCGCAAGACTCAGTCTCCCATTTTGGCCCGCTGTCGTTGACAAATGGGGAAACTGAGGCCAACACTCGGGCTGGCTCCCAACGGCTACAGGAGGCACGGAGAGCCCCGGGTTAATGGTACCTCACGCCTGTTGGTTTTGGGAGGTGTTGGTGGTTCTGCTCCCGGAAGAGCAGTCTAGCCTCGCTAATGGCGTGTTCTGTTTTTTCTTTCAGTTTCCCTGGTCAAGGGGGAGGGGGATGGTTTTGCACAGTTGTGTAGTTGAAAGGTGTGCCCTGCTGAGACAGGCACCTCTCTTCCCTTTATTATCGCGGTCAGCCTTGGAGGAGAATCGCGAAGTCGTGAAGGAAGATCACGGTCTTGAGCTGAGTTAGCTGGGTCAGCTGCCGGGTTATTCATGTCCTTGGCATCTTTTTCTAGTCCACCCCTTGGCATTTGCATGTTTTAGGAGTTTGTCATCTTCTAGCCACGAAGCCTTGTGATTTCCCAACCCTCATCATCCTCACCATGTTTCTCTGATTTTACCTAGAAAGTTGTCTCTTAAGAGGAGCATTCATTCATACCTTGCTTTCGAGTTGGGGCTAATTAGGGAGTCTTAATAAGATTGTTCATTTTTGTAATCATTGGCTCCAGAGAAGAATGCAGGCCTCTAGAGGCGTGCATTCAAGCATCAGTCTCCTGCACACCCCCTCATACCTCTAGTTGGTTGAATGGCCCCAAGAATTTAGCCTGCTGCTCCCCACTGGGTAGTGGGTGGATTTGCACTAGAACAGTATTAAGAGAAAACGATTTGCTGGAAAGTCTTAGTGGAGCTCTTGTAATTTGAATGTTGACAATACTCAGAACATTCTCTGATGTTCTGCTTCAAAATTTTAAGTTATTCTATCAAAGAAAACCATGTTTGGAGTGGTAACTTTTGAGGTGAGCTGATAAGATCAGGAACTTGTTATATAAAATAACAGGTCAAACAGCAGATACTTAAACGGTGCTAAGTGATTTAAGGAAGTCTTTAATATATGAAGAAAGAGGGCAGTAATTACCCTGTTCATCAAACTATACTATGAGTTTGTTCCTGGTTTGTATACTATGATTTAAAATTTCTTGGTTTATTTTTTTTAACATGTTATAGGCTCTAGGAAGCCAGCTTCAAATGAAGCTCAGAACAACTTGGTTTCATAATTATGACATTTTTCCCTTACTTGTTTCTACTTACATGTGTAGCAGCATAGTGTAAAATCGATTGTGATTTTTTTTTAATCCAGAGAATTAATATTTTAGGCAAAAGTCATGTTTCCTGTTTCTTGAATCTTATTTTTAACCCAGGAGAAACTTTTAATCACTTAGATAGGACAAGGAAATAGTGTTTTGGCCTTCACTGTTATCACCTAAGCTAATCAATTTCTGGCCTAGGCTCTGGGAAGACAAGGAGTGGGGAAGTCCTGGTTTTAGAGCACAGTGGCTAGGTCTAACTCACAAGAGACAGTATTATTTCTGCCTTCCTGATGTGACTGCAGATGCAAGAGCCAGACTTTTTTTTTTTTTTTAACCTTGTAAGCCCCACTTGTTTTAGAGACTATATCCTTGTGTCACAAGTTAATCTGTGGAGGAAATTAAAATAGCCCCTGTCTTGAAATCTCTGTATTTCTATTGACTCTTTAGTCATGTGACGACTTGTTCTTGTAGTGACTTTTTTTTTTTTTTTTTTCTGGCTTAAAGTAATAGTCATTCTAGTTGTCCTGAAGAATTGGAAAAAGATACTCTATTCCTGAGTATCCATGCCAGCCTGCTTACCTCTTTACCATTTGTATTTGGGCAGTATTTAGTATTGTAATTTCTATGCTGATTTAGAAAGCTTCCTGTGGTTTTTTAGAAACAAGAGGCTACCTCAGAAGATTCCAGAAGTTCTTGAATTACACCTATCTTTGTGAGGTTCTTAGGGATGGTACACCTTGATCACTTGAGCATCAAGATGGCCTAGAATCTAGAAAAGCTAACAGTTGATATTTTTATGTAGCCAATGACCATTTGTACTGTGTTTTTTAGAACTTGGTAATTCTGATCTTTAATATTTGTTGTTGGACTTCTATTTTGATCATATTTTCATTTCATTCACAGGAAATTGGTCAACATGTATGTTTTTCAACCCTCATTTAGTTTGATTTTTATCTTAATATAATGAAACTCTCCTTTACTCAGCATTCAGGCTATCAACAAGCTCAGATAACCAGATATGATATCAAATCTCTGTGATTCGTCTCTAGTATCCTCAAAAGAAAGGCCTCTGTTCATCCTAGTTTCAGGCTGAACAATTTGAGGCTACACTGCTGTGTTCCATCTCTTTGATACTCTTCTTTCAGTACTTCAGTAATTATCCAAATATTCATGAGCACTGTTACCCAGTCTGGCATAAAATAATGTTTAGATGAGTTGTTCATGGTGTGCTCACCTTCACCGTGATTCCATTTGTCAAGTAATGAGAAAACACAATTGAAATTTTCTCTGTTCACACTAACCACCTCCTCTTCACTGTGAACTTGGCGGGACATTTTCCCCTTGTGCTGTATTTCAGCAGTCATGACCTGTACTTAAAACAGAAGCTGGGTGGGTGAAAAGCAGTCATCACACCTTGCAGTCTGTAGTTTTCAGTGTCTAACCCTGATGGCATCCATCAGATCTTGACCTGGAAAGAACTCACAGTGTGATTTTGACTTTTTTTTTTTTTTTTTTTTGAGTCTTGAGTCAGTTTTTATTGCATGGGGTTATAAGACTTTGTTTAACTACTGTGCAGATCCCAGTGGAATGAGAATGTTGGAGTTCTATTCGTTACTACAGTGGGAGCAAAGATGTGTTAGCACAGTGCTGTTGCAATGCTCATATTTTGAGATGATCAATGATCATTTGGTTTGTCATCAGGTGTATGTCTAGAAAGAGCCACAAAGTTCTACATTCAACTTTTTCTTTTGTAATAAATGAAATTAATTTTAAGATGTTTCAAACCTATTATTATTAATATATTCCTTCTGAAAGAGGAAACATCACATGTGTTTCTTATATTTGGATAATATCTTTAAAAAGTATTTTATAATGTTTGCTTTGACTATTCTAGTTGTCTGCTGTGACCTATCCTGAGTTACTGAGTATAAACTCAGGTTCCCTTGTACAACAAGTTGGCAGACTTCATCATTCCCTCTTTCCTAGTTCACTTTTAAAACGGTGCTTGAAAACTTCCGTTTATTGCCATGAACCTTTTTACAAACCAAGCAGTTGTATCATTTTTTAAAAAAACCGTGGAGTACCTCCTTTAATGAGGTAATTGCAAAAGGCAATTTTGTCATAAAATTCATTTAAAGTATAATGTCCTGAAACATTATATACAGTTATTTGTTTTGCTTTGATAATGTATTAACACTGCTTTTATTTTAATTGTGGCATTAGTTTTTAAATTAGAGAACAATAGCTATTAAATGTTTTTGACCAAAAATTTTGAAATGGATTTTAAAGAGACCCTAAACAATAGCTCACTGCTTTTTGACGAATTTGACCTGTGAGAGCAGTCTCAACAATATCTTTGTAAGAAGACCTTATGCACCTTATTCTTCAAAACCCTTCTAGAATTTGTCTATTCCTCTTTGTTCTTTGTTGCTTTGCTTTTTCAGTACACAAACAGCTCATCACGTCACTTCTTAGAATGTATTAGAAACAGTAAATTGGAAAGCAAGAAGGCTGTAAAAAAGAGTCAAAGGCAGACTGCAGGAAACCACAGAAAATGGCTGATTGCAAGAAGGACATATAAGTATAGACTGTGATTTATAGGAAGCAGACAAGAGAGCCAGAGGACAGGATGGAAAGCTTTTTAATAAAGTAACAAACAGCCTTTTATATTGAGACTCACTAATAATAATAATAATTTCTAATGACAACTTAGTGATCTAGAAAAAAGTATTTTTCTTGCTTGAAAAATGATGACATATTAGTAGCATTTTAGTAAAAAGCCAAAAACACTTTATCTTTGTGCCTCAGAGGCACAGAGCCACATAAGAGGTTGAGAAGCTTCTAGGGTGCCCTTTTGAGGGATTTTGTTTATGTGGGGCTAAGATTGAGGTGTCCACAGGTGTATTACATAAGTGGCAGATATAAATTGATTCCATTTCTGTTGAAGTAGACAGTGCCCTCAAGTGGAATTAAAGAGCACATAACAAAGAGAAGCAGAAAGAGGAGAAGCTCATGCTGTCATTGCCTCCAACCTCACCAAATGTTGCGCAGATGATTTAAGTGATGGTGGTTTGGAGGAGTGCCAACCTTAGCCTGTCTTGGGTAACATGTGTCTCTCATTTGGGCTTCCAGAGGGTCAGACTTGTGAAAATGTTACTGTGCTGAAGTACTTCACCTAACAGTGTGTTTTAAGAGAAATGTTATTCTGTGTGTGAAATTGTCAGGTTGCTTTATCGTTGAGTCAAATAGTACAGTTTGAAACTTTAGTTTTAAGTGTATTTGATTTGAATTGCTGGAATAAAATGGATGCATTTTATTTTATAGCTTTATTAATTGGTGCCTTTAGCCACAGGTCTAGAGATGGATACCTCTGTCTCAAAGAAGGATGACCCAGTACTGTATTTGGGAACCAAATAGCCATGTTTTTATGACAGAGATTACATAGAAACTATTCTTTTCACAAAGATAATTTAATAGTGAAGCCCTTGATGTAAATGAATGAAATTGTGTTTTATAAAATTAAATTTGTTACCCCCATGCCATTGGTTTATTATTATAAAAATAGTTACCCCCTATGCCATTGGTATTTGAACTGGTTTATAATACCTGGCATGGATTCCCTCTATCAGAACAGGCCTCAAATGCAATAAAACATGGTTGGTTGATCGCATCACACTCATGCCACTAGTGAGCATGTGTTGCCTGCTGGTTTAGTATTGTGGTTCACAGGGTTCACAGCTGGGTAAGACCACTGATGCCCTGCCCTGCCCAGCAGCCTGCATAGTACCTTTCAGCACCGTGAAAGCTAGTCAGCGGGGAGGAAGCATCCAGCCTAGCTCTGACTTGGTTTCTCTATATCTTACAGCTAAGGACTGTGGTATCTTTAGCAATATAATCTTATAATCTAGTTCTGGTGGGCAACCAAGAGGACCGGTTAGACTCTGTATTATCTTGGGGGCCTTTGGAACCTCCCTGACTGATAATTCATAAGGAGGTATTCCCACATCTGGCACTGGGATTATTGTTTAATAACCATGACTTCCAGGACCAGCATTATCTAGCCAAGAAGGATATCTCCCTCTTAACTCCAGTTTTCTTTTAACTTTTATTTTTAAATTTGCTTACAAAATAGTAGATTTTGGACTGGCAAGATGGCTTAGCAGGTAAAGGTACATGCTGCCAAGCTTGATAACCCGAGTTCAATTCCCAGAGCCTACATAGTGGACAGAGAGAACCAATTCCTACATGTTATCCTTACCCCTTTACATGTGAATTCTGGTATTCATGTGTAATAAGAGTGGACAACTATGCCTTGCTCCTGATTTTAAGTGGGATTGCTTCAAGTTTTTCTCCATTTAGCATGATGTTGGCTATGGGCTTGCTATATACAGCATTTGAAATTGTTTTGTTTAAATCATCAGTTAAATAGGCTTTGAAATGAGGCTACAGAATTGTGAAATTATTTTTTGTGATAGTTTTAAATGAAAAATTGAAGCTGGAAAATAATCACTTTTATATTCTTTCCTTTAATACATAGTTAAAATTGTGGTATAAAACCCACAACTTATAGATATAAACATCTATAATTAGTATTACTGTACTATAGTCATATATCATTATTACATAGTCCAAATTTTGATGCTCCCAACCATGTTCACATATTCTTTATACACTCATGATATATAATATTTAATACTTGTGTTATAATAAATTAAATAGTAGTTATAATTAATATAGTTAACATCCCCCTGTCTAAGTGCAAAATGTACAAAATTAAGAAAATGAAATTGAGAGGCTGAAGATATGGGTCAGCAGTTAAGTATGTACTGTTCTTCCAGAGGACCCAAATTCAGTTCCCTGCACCCATGGTGGGTGGCTCACAACTGCCTATAACTCCAGCTCCAGAGGATTCATCTCCCCTCTTCTGGCCTCCTGGAGTACCTACACACATGTACCATACAATCACACAGATACAACATATGTACATGTAAATAAAAATGAAATGCATAAAAATAAAATTGAGTCTATTTTGATAATGTGCCATTATCAAAATAGAACATATAGATAAATTGTGGATGAAGTTTCAGAGTGTAATATTGTCATATTTTTACTAGTAAAAGATGTTCAATACTGTAATGTGTAACTTTAAGTTACATGTTTAGAAATAGTAGACCTCCTAATTTATAAGATTTTGTGGTTTTTTTTCAAATACTCTGTCTTATCCATTAAGGTTGGACAGAAATGCTACTTTGTAAGTTTAAAAAAAAAATCTGTAAAGTCTATAAATGAAGATAGCCTTAAAGTTTTAGATTCTGATTTTGTAGTTTTACAGCAGTTGTTACTGTTACTATCTATGAACTCTTTGTTACTGGATTTCTTAAAAATGCAGTTCCAGTGGCACAGTCATATGTGTCTTTTAGCTCTTTGAGCTGTTTATATGTGTGTATATAGTGAAATGAGATTTCAAATTTTTAGCTTTAAGGTCCTTTCGAATGGAGTCTAAAATTTGTTTTGCTTGTTTGCCAGGCACTTTGAATTGCTGTCTTTTTACAGCATGGACACCAGGTTGCTAAAAATTTGCTTTGGGACTTCCAGTGAGTTCAGTTTTTTGGATTTTATGACAGCTTTACTAGTGGTTCCTTTTTGTGAGTTGATATTCTGAAGTTACCGTCACAATGAGTTCAGGCTTGTGGAGCCAAGAGAAAGTTACTTCACCCTTCTGGGAGGAACGGATTTTTTATCTGCTTCTTCAGGAATGCAGTGTAACAGACAAACAGACACAGAAGCTCCTGAAAGTCCCCAAAGGGAGTATAGGACAGTACATCCAAGACCGTTCTGTGGGGCATTCAAGAGTTCCTTCTTCAAAAGGCAAGAAAAATCAGATTGGATTAAAAATCTTAGAGCAACCACATGCAGTTCTCTTTGTTGACGAAAAAGATGTTGTAGAAATAAGTGAGAAATATACAGAGTTACTCTTGGCAATTACCAACTGTGAGGAGAGGCTCAGCCTATTTAGAAACAGAATCCGACTAAGTAAAGGCCTCCAGGTAGATGTGGGCAGCCCTGTGAGAGTACAGCTGCGATCTGGGGAAGAGAAATTTCCAGGAGTCGTACGCTTCAGAGGACCTCTGTTAGCAGAAAGGACGGTGTCGGGGATTTTCTTTGGAGTAGAATTGCTGGTAAGTTTGATAAGACATTTTAATAAGTGTGTGTGTGTATGTGTGTTCGTGCGCACATGTGCACGCATACAAGCACATAATATTTTCTCCCTTAACATGCAGTGTATTTTTTATATTTATAGTTCTTAGGATTTATGTTTTTTGTTTGTTTGCTTTTGGTATAGTCCTCAGGATGGACTCTGGGTCCTCTGCCACTGAGCTGTATCTCAGCCCCAAAATTTACTTAATGATAAACTGAGAGGATATACAGACAATTCTTGAAAATATTTAAAAATTATCTCATGTAGGAATACACAAGTCGTTAGTCTGGACTTTCATATCTTAGAAGTTTTAAATTACTTACATCTAAAGTTAATTCTACCGATTGTAATTAATCACTTCAAAAATTGTGAAATACCTTGTGAAATCATCTATAGGGTTCTCAGTTCTTAATGTATGCTATTACATATAACATTTAGAGGAAAGATATTTGAAATATGTTGCAGATTTTGATTTGCTTATACTTATCCCTGCTATATATAAACTGTCTTGGAACTAATTTCTGTTGGTAATATACCTAAGACTTCTGTGAATGTTTCCAAGCTGGATATTGGTTCTCAGGAATGCCACATTCTGACATTTTTGTGAGTAGAATTTCATGCTTTATTTTCTTTTTGATTTTATTTTTTCAAACTGTGAGATAATTAAGTTTTGACAGCCAGGTATGGTATATACTAGCAGGGTTGCCAGGCTACTTAACTAGTTTATATCAAGTGCTCCTAATTTGTTCCTCATTTGTGAAGTACTTATAGACTATGTAACTTGGAGTTTTTCTAGGGTATACTGATACAGGGTTTAATACAGTGGATGGCATAAAGTTTATTCTCAGTAAATGAAGCTAATGGTGCTTTTCACTTAAGGTAGAATAGGTCTGCTCATGACAAAAGTCATGGCAGAATCATGTTGTAAATTTCAGTCCAACTCTTCCACAAAAGAATTATGATTTGAAATTGTGTGGTAATTTCACCAACAAATACGGCTTCTTTATTTTTTTAAACACCCTAACCCAAGAACAGCTTCTAATCATGATATTTCTTATTAAGTGTGTAATTTAGAGTTTTTTCCCCCAAAGGAATTGCCCTAAAATCCATAAAATGGATGGATCCTTTTTTAATGAATAATCTCTCTCTCCCTCTCTCCTTCTCTCCCCCACCCCTTTAAAAATCTCTCTTAAAACTAGGAAGAAGGTCGTGGTCAAGGTTTCACTGATGGAGTATATCAAGGGAAGCAGCTTTTTCAGTGTGATGAAGATTGTGGCGTGTTTGTTGCATTGGACAAGTTGGAGCTCATAGAAGATGATGACAGTGTACTGGAAAGTGATTTTGCAGGCCCAGGGGATACAATGCAGGTTGAACCTCCCCCTTTGGAAATAAACTCCAGAGTTTCTTTGAAAGTTGGAGAAAGTATAGAATCTGGAACAGTAATATTCTGTGATGTTTTGCCAGGAAAAGAGAGCCTAGGATATTTTGTTGGTGTGGACATGGTAAGGAAACTTTGGATTGTATTATTGTGAATATATATATATATATATTAGTTCCAATCCCAATTTAGGCATAAATAGAATACCTTGTATACTTAAAGTGGGCTAATTACAGTACTTTAGAGAAGACATTCCTGTTTACCTTTGGTACAGAAACATTGAATTAGGACATGTGAGCAGATATAGAATGCATTTACTATATCTTTTTCCAGTTTAATTCTCTGAGATAATGCTCTCAGTTTTAAAATTCCCATTATTATAACTGACTAATAGACAAAAACAAACACCAAACCAAAGCAAACCAATAAACTGATGCTTCCCCTGATCAGGCTCAAACACATTGAATGATACTGCATTTTCCTTTAATTGAAAAAGATTTTTGGTACATTTTTGTGTATAGTTGGTAAAGTTTTACTGATTTTTCTGATGAAAATGAATGTAAAAAGTCATTAATAGAACATGCCCAGGAAAAGAATCACACTGCTTTTGAGTAGACAGAGTATTCCACAGAATTTGCACTGTTTAAAAACTGTTCTTATTGTGGTAAAGTATGTATAATATAAGAAAGTGTCCACCTTAACCATAGTTGAAGTCACAATTCAGTGACATTTGGTATATTCTCATTATGCCCTCTCCACTGTCTGTCTGCAGAACTTTTTCATCACCCCATGCTGAGTTCTGTTCCTATTAAATAAATTCTGCCCAATTTGCCCCATGCCTGTTAACTCCAGTCTAGGAATTTGCCTGCTCTAGGTACCTTAGAAGTGAGGTCATATGGTATCACCTCCTTTGTGCCACTCATTTTTATTACTGAATAATCATATTTGTTAATAGTGGATATACTCCAATGAACATATTGAATACCTGTGGCATTAAGAGAATGAGAAGAAAGAGGTTGAGAACATTTTTATTTTAGATTGAAAATATGGACGAAAGTTCATTATGGATAAAGGAGATTCCTTCACAATTATTAACACAAGGGTGTATTAGGAGAGGATATGAGCAGTGGACTCACACAATGGGATATTTTTAGTAATCATTTTATCTATTCAGAAATATTCTAAAGAGATGGTAGATCATGAATGTTCTAGTATGTTTCTGGTTCCCTTGTGCTAATAAATTGTGTTACTCATTAGGTACAAAATAAGAATTTGCCAGACTCTTACTATGTGAAATTAGAGTCAGAGTAAGACCTGTGGGCCCCTCAGAATTGATAATAGTTAAGTACTGCTATTCTTTGAGCCCTGGTCAGTTGACTCCATGGGGTTTGTTCTCCTGGTGTCCTTGACCCCTCTGGTTCCCGTAGACCCTCCTCCCTCTCTTCCATGGATTTCCCAAGCTTCACATGATATTTGGCCCTGGGCCTCTGCATCTGCTCTGATCAACTGCTGGAGGAAACCTCTTTGATGAAGATTACGCTAGTTGATCTATGAGGATAGCAGAATCATCTCTGGGCTCTCCAGTCTCCAGTTCCTGGCTAGCCCTGCAGTATGGGCATGGACTCCCTCCTTTGGCATGGGATTCTGACCAGCATTCTTAGGGACTCAGAGACTGAAGCAGAAGACACAGAGCCTGCATGTATTCCCCCCCTCCCCCACATATATCATATGGTTGTCTGGCTTGGTGTTCTTGTAGAACTCCTAAAAGTTGGAGTGTGTTAGGGGGTCTCTGACCCTTGGGATCCTTTTTCTTCTGCTGGGTTGCCTTGTCTAGCCTTGATGTAAGGGCTCGTGCCCAACCTTGTTCCATCTTGTATACCCACAAGTAAGGAAATAATTCTGAAATAACTACTATTCTGTTTACAGAGAGGCATATAATAATTCAGATGAGCAGAGTACCCAGGGAATGTAAATGTGTGATTAACATTTTAGGGGTAGATTTCTGGGCAAAATAATGCATTGCTAATAATTTTTTCTTATGCAAACAATGTCTCTTTGAACATCAGCTGGTGTTATTATTGCAAATTTAAGTATTAAAACAACTTTTGACTCATTAGTTTCCTGTGTGTTTGCTGTAACTTACTATTTTTTTTTAATTGCAAAACCTTGGTACTTTAACAACTATTTCTAGTATAGTCTTCTTTTAGGCAAAATAGTTAAAAATTTTCAATGTAAAATATTTTAGAGGATCCTTTTGTAAAAAATGTAGATGTTCATATTTGCATTTTTTTGAAGAGGGTTTAAAGTTTACTTTTTTATGGCATTTCTAGGATAACCCTATTGGCAACTGGGATGGAAGGTTTGATGGAGTACAGCTTTGTAGTTTTGCAAGTGTTGAAAGTACCATTCTCCTGCACATCAATGATATCATCCCAGGTATGGCTACTTTACATAGTCAGAAGACAGTTTCTAATGTGTGGGTTTTTTTTTTTTTATGAGAATGCAAATATGTATTTCAAGATCGATCTTTTGAAATTGGGTTTTATATTGTAGAATTGTCACTAAATAGAATACCTTTATTTTCCTCCAAACAAAAGCAATAAAGGTTATTTCTAAAAGTATGTAAGTACAGAGTGAAGTTTATACATTATCTCTTACATTGTCTTCTCCTCAACATTCTGATAGAGAAATAAATCCTTTATTAAAATTGAAAGGTTCAAAAATATAAAAATTGCTTCCCGTTGGAGTAAGAGTTGAAACTAGAAGCCTTTAAAGAAAAATTGGTTATCTCATCTAAACTCTACAGTGGATTCAGGATTCTTGTTAAGTGATGGCTGAAGTTCTTTCTGTTTTAAGATGGTATTATGATAGATCATGCTTTATGACTATAGTCAGAAACATTACATAGTTTTATTAAATATTATTCATATATTTATTGATTATATATTTTATTATCTATATTATTTAAAAAGTAATAAGGTCATATCAGTGGGTAAAGACATTTGCCATATACATATACATGTACATATACATGTGTGTATACATGTATAGATATGCATTACACACATATGTATATATATATGCATATATATGTACATGTATGTATATACACACATATATGTCTATACATGTTGATTGATTGATTACTGGGGATGGAACCCAGAGGTTTATACATGCAGTACAAGTGGTGCAGTGGTAAAGCACTTTACCACTGAGCTACAGCACAATCTCTGAACTTAAAAACAAACAAATGAAAAAAACACCACCACCAACGAAAACCTCCACAAAACTTAAGAACCTTTTTTTTTTTTTTTAACCTCAATTAAGTGTCTTCCTTGGCTGCTATGAGGTAATTGACAGATTCCTAGTGGTAGCAACACTAGCCCCTGCTGTTAGAATTCCCAGTGATAGGCTAGAGCAGTAAAGCCAGCAGATGCATTCAGAGATGTTGTTGAATGTTTGCAACTATGACAAGAATGTCCAGAAGCCCGCAGGTAGACTACAGCCAAGAATATGCCAGGCCTAGAATTAGATGGTTTGTGCTCTTTATATTCTGAACAGATTTATAAGATAGGTCTTAATGAATTTTTGGCTGATTAAAAATGTAAAACAGAACAAACAAAAAAAAAATAACAAAGAAACTATGGCTCATATCAGACTTAGATGGTCTATGATGAAAGTAAATGGCCAAACCAAAGTTTAGGTCTAAATCTGTCTGATTATCAGTCCCCCAACAAACCCCATGTCCTGTGAGCACTCTTTCATTGCGAAGATCTAGATAGAAAGCCATATTTCTTAGTGTCACATACTAGGGGGTATTGTTTCCATGGAGATATATTTTGTCTCTGTTTCTATAAAAGATAGTTTTACTGTAGCAAGGATTGTAAATGAGCAGCAAACTATTTTTTTTCCTTTAAGTGTTTTTCCATTATTGGTAATGTTGACACAAAATACTTTTGAGTTTCTTTCTGTAGCTTATTTTAGATCTTAAATTTCTTGTTTCATAGAAATGGTAAATGAAGGCTCCTGGCCTGTATTCTGCTATTCCTGTCTCCCTGATGGTGTAAAGTCATAAATACTTGTTTTACAGTTTGAACATGCTTTCCACACAGCTCTTAGTTTTCTAGCAAGAGGTGTGAGATTCATGTGACAGCTTTATTTTAATTTTGCTCTAAAAAGTCTGACATTATTTCTTTTGATTTCTTTTAAGATATATTATTAATTTTTTGAGAATTTCATACATATGTATAGTATATTTTGATTGTAATACGCCCCAATCCCCCACTCTCAGTTCATTGTCCAACCTTTTGGAAACAAATGGTTTATATTCAGGGGAAATCATATATGTGTTCATATTTTATTTAGTGGTATTTACTTTTTCATGCCTGTTTTGTAGATAGCACAGTTTAGGATGTTTGTGAATTGAAATACTTTTTTAATATTTCAATGAGTGCTTACTGCTTAAAAAGCAGCACTATAAAGTACCATTCATTCAGATAGTAGCAAGCCCTTACATAGATTTCTTTAGATGTGGATATTGCAGGAAGCAAAGCAGATAAGAATTCATGGGATTGGGAATGTAGCTCCATGGTAGAACATTCATCTAACATGAACAAAGCTGTAAGTTCAAGTCCCAGCACTGAACAAAAATAATAATTAGGGCCATCAAGATGGTTCAGCGGGTAAAGGCACTTGCCCTCAGCCTGATTCCTGGAACTCACATGGTAGGAGAGAGCAACTCCTGCTGATTGTCCTCTGACTTCCACATGAATACTATGGAACATAGACACACACACACACACATACATACACACACACACACACACACACACACACACTAAATTAACTAATCAAATTTTAGAAATAACTCTTATATGGAGCTTTCATTTTAATGAATGGAATAGAAAGTAATGAGTAGAGTGTATGGCCAGTTAGATGGTAATGCGGCTGGAGAATGGTAAAACAAGGGGATAGGGAGGACGGGCGCTGGCTGTCACATTCATGTGTAGTTCCAGCATAACTCTCCAAGAGACATTTGAGCAGCCCACACAAGAAATTATTTGACCTCAAATTTCAGTAGAACTGAGTTGAGAGACCTGTCCTAAATAAGTTTGGAGAACTATGCTCAATTTGTAATGTGAACTTACTTGCTGGATGACTGAGAAGAAATCCTTGTAATTTTTTGTTTCATTATTTATGAATTATGAATTATCCAATTCTGGATAATACTGCTTCTCTATAGTCATATTCCTTCAGTGAAATTTCACTTCAGTTAACAAATATGTTTGGGTGTTTCCTTTTTTAAGAATTTTTTTTCAGGAGCTGTCCAATGGTGCTTTGAAACCTTAAAACTTGTAACATATTTGAGTGAATGTAACTATCATTTTTAACTGTCTTAATTGCATTGCTTTGAGTTCTACATAAGATGAATGAAGTACATTGTATAAAGTTTTGGAATTGGGGAAATCATTAGGATAGTATTACCATTACAGAAGGAAGAAGATTCCTGAGCTGGGAAGCTCACATGTGCAGACTTGGGTGTGCTTTTTTTAGTCTTCTGTAGAATAAAGATTTGAAATGTTCTACCCTCCCCCAACAATATAGCTGTAGTTCTCTCTTTATGTATGTATGTATGTGAAAAGAATATATAGATATATTCCACCACTAAACTTGTTTGAAATGTAAATTATCTTAGATTATGCAGTAGCACATAAGAAATGGAAAGGAGAGAAGAAAGAAGCTACTGTTTTTATTTTCCCTGTGTTGGAATTGGGGTGTAACCTTACAAGGAATTGTTTTTTAAGCAGTACTTACCGTAAGGACATTTCAATTATATTTTTTTTAAATATAGATCAGAATTATGTAGAGTTAAATTAATTAATTTAATTTAATTTAATGTATAATTAAAACAACACAACAACTACAACAACAACAACAACATGAGTTTTATGACTTGGGAGCTCTTTATCAGGGACCTTTAAGATCCCTGGCTGTCGTTGCTGGTTTAGAGCAGTGATGAGAAAGGAAAATTTTCTCTTTCAGAGCTATTGATATTCATAAACCTTGAATAGCAGATAATTAAGAATGATACTGCTTTTATACACATGAATTATACTTATTTGCCAACAAAATGAAGCTTGCAAATAGACTTTTAAAAAGTTGTTTAGATGAAAATTAGTTTTTTGAATAAGCCTTCATCTATATTTTATATCATCAACATTCTTTTCTTGAGGGAGAAAAAGCATGGCAGTGTTTCCTTTAGCTCCTTAATTAATTAATTTATTTTTCTTGCCCAATTACCTCCATTTGTGGGACAAAATTAACATTTCCAGCATACAAGAAAGATTCTTTTTGGAGCAGCTGAACTTGGAGCAGCTGAACTTTTTGGAGCAGCAGTGAGCTTTGGGGAGAATTCTCCCCAATGAACTGTTTCCTACTGTTGGTGTCTGGAGACCTTTACTTCAGCCTACTGTAAAATGGCCCTCTTTGCACTGCTGTTTCTGATGTCCCAAAGCATTAACACATCTGATATGATAGCCCATCCAAGTTTGTGATGAAGCATATCAATTTGTGACACCCCTAAAGTAATGCATTTCTACTTGTTGAGTTCTGACTCTGTCTTTTAATTATAAGCTTAGACTATGCAGTGTATTCATATTCACAAACATTTTAAAAGGAAGGAAGTTGTTTAATAGGAACCTTATCTCCTGAGCTGATCCTAAGCTCATAATTTACTTTTGTATTCTTGATCAGTTTTTTTTTTTGTGTTGCATGTCTTCATACATAGTTCATGATCCTTTAAAAAAAAAGGTAGTAGTTTTGTAATATAATTGGTACATAGTCATAGAACGGTACATCTCAATCCTCATCAGAAAAGCTTCTTTCTTCAAAAGATGACAATCAACACAGAGACTCTCAATTGGTCAAGGTCAAAGAATAAGAGACTATGGAGTTATTAGCTTTAAGTGGGAACATACATATTATGCCCCTCCCACCAAGGCTCAGGGAACTTTGCAGAAGAGAGGGCAGAAAGATTGTAAGAGCCAAAGGTAGAGGTTGACTTCAAGAAAATGGAATTTTCTGGATACAACAGGCAGTTGTATATATAATCTCACAGGAATTGTGATGGCGTGCTCAAGACCTGTACAGCCTCAAGCCAGACAAAATCCCAGCATGGAAGGAGGGAGTAGTGGGTATGAAATGCCACCACTAGCTGAAACACTGTTGGCATTTGGTAGCTGCTAGGGAGGGAGCATCTGCAACCACCAGTCTGTTCTTTGTTTCGCTAAGTTTGCCATTTCAGGAAAGTTGTATGTTAGTGGGATTGTATAGGACATAGCTTTGGGGGATTGGCTTTTTTTTTTTTTTTTTTGCTTTTATCTCAGCATAGTTCTCTGGAGATTTATCCATGTTGTATCAGTGGTCTTTTCCTTTTAATTGCTAAGATAGTCCTTGTTTTTGGTATACTGTTCATTTAATGTGTGCCTATTGAAGTACCTTTAAGTGACCATGAACTACATTGCTCATTATGAGTAATGCTTTAATGCACATTGTATGCTGGGATTTGAATGAGTGAAATTTTCATTCTTCTGACAGAAAATATGTAGAAAATGTATAGTTTTCCTCTGTTGCAGATCATATGTATTTCCATCGTAAGCTTCTTAGAACTTTTTATTTTTATTAGTGAGTATTAATTATATATAATCATAGTTTTAATTATATTTTCATACATGTACATAATACATTTCAACCATAATTACCCTCTTATCATTTTTTAACCCTTCTCCTGCTAATCCTCCTCTTCCTAACTAGTCCTGCTTTAATGTCTTTTCTTTTTCTGTGTGTGACTTCATGAGTTTCATTAGGGTTGTTAAGGAGCATGTGTGCCTTACCTGTGGCAACACTATTGGGAAAGACTGCCTCTACCTCTCATGTCAACCATTAACTATGTATAAAGCCTTAGGGAGGGTGGGACCCCATGAGTCCCTTCATCTTCCATGACAGGTGCAATCTCATGCATATCTTGTGCAAAGGTGTCATAGCTCTTATAAATTCAAGAGTGCAGCAGCCTGGAAGTCAACATTCTATATGCTTCTCTACTTTATCCAGCTCTTACATTCCGTCCACCCCTTTTTCTCCAATGTTCCCTGACCCTTGGAAAGGATGATATAGATGTATCATTTGTGGCTGCACAGCCAGAAACCATTTATTCCCAGTATTTTGACCACTACAAACGGAAGCTTCTCTGAAAACTGACAGCAACACTATTCTGTGGGCACAAACATAAGTTATGTAGAAGGAAATTTATGAATCACATGATATCCATTTAACAAAACAACAGCAGTAGTTTCTGCACTAGGTCTTATGACCTCCTTATTCGTGGGCTTTTGATTGATTTTATAGTATGAGATATGAGTTCCTTCCTGGAGAGTAGGCCCCAAACCTAATCAGGAAACTGTTGGTTACCTCCGTAATAGGCTTGCTACTGTTGTGCTAGTGAGCTCATCTTGCCTGGTCAGACAGTGTTGTTGCACACAGAATAAATAGCTGAATAAAACTGTTGATGATAGTTCTATCCTAGCAGCCCACATTACATTTTCTGCACTATGAGGACTAGCTAGCAGAGAGGAAGGTCCCAGCCCAGTTTCAGCTTGATTTCTGTATGCACTATGACAAGGTTTGTGATATCATCAGCCATAAGGTCTTACCATCTAGTTCTGGTGAGCAACTAATAGGAATGGCAATTGCCTGTGTTATTTTGGGAACTGCAGGAGCCTTCTTGACCAGCAACTCAAAGGGAAGTAGCTCATGTTCTTAGAACCAGGATTTTCATTTAATAGCCTGTGGCTTCTAGGAGGAACTTGATCAACCCATATAGGGTACCACTATTCTTCACAGTAAACTTTTGAAGAAACTGCTACATTGTTTTACAGAGTGGCTGTTTGGTGTCACATGACCACTGGAAATAAATAAATGATTCAGTCTTTCCACATCCTTACCTGTGTAGCTGCTTTTCATGTTAGCTATTCTGAGAAATGTGTGATGATAGTTCATTGTAGTTTTGTGTCCTCGATAGGTCATGGTGTTGAACATCTTTTCATATGTTTATATTCTTCAATAACATATATTTTTATCTGTTTTGGCCAGGTTCTAGTTGAGTTATTTGCTTTTTTATTGTTGAGTTAGGTGAATTTAAAAAATATATTCTAGATGCTAACCCTTTGTTGAATATGATTTACAACTATTTTCTCCCAGTCTTTACCTGTCCTCTCATCCTCTTCATATGGTACACTTTGGGGATTAAGCCCAACAACTTTTATTTAGTTCTATACTTGGAAGTTTTTCTTAGTTTTAAAACATGAAATATAATTCATATACCAGTACCTTTACTTCATTAAAACACAATTCATCAGTGTTAAATGCAGCTTTTCTCTAGACCCTAGGAACTATGAATCTGCTTCCTATTTCACTTAGTTGGCCTATTCTGTAACTTCTTCTATATAGGCAGGACTTTTGGTCATAGAGACAGTTAGAGCCCACAGGAAGAATGGTTTGAAGTGCCAGAGGTCAGCAGGCAACTATGGTCCCATACAGATACAATTATTATATATAGTTATCTAAAATATTTATTCTGGTTAGTCATCTAATCTTACAGAGATTTTTAGATAAGTACTATGCATAGCATGCCTGGCATCTGGTTTTATGATACCCTTATTTCTTTGTACATGTTAAGTTCTCATTTGGGTCTGAATTGTGCTCCATGACTGATGATGTTGAGCAATACATCATTTAAACAACCCCTCTCAATTTAATGAGCTGTTCAAATTTATGCACATTTTGTTTGGTTTGAATAACCTGTTTACTCTTTTATTGTTATTATTTTCAGCCCAAGAATCTCCAAAAGACTTTTTCTTACAGAACCAACACGAGTAATGACTAAGTTCCTGCTTTTATCACTTTGAATGCAGTTCTGCTGTGTGTATACTGTGTGTACTTGAGGTCTGTTTTCTTTTGCTCAACACAGTGTTCATGTTTTTGTGTGTAGCAGTAGTTTGCTCCATTTTATTGCTGTAGTACATTGTGTTATTAGACCACATTTTTTAGTGAATTCTACAAATAATCCCTCAGAAGTTTTTGTTTTCTTGTGGTGCAGGGGCTGAACCCAGGGCTGTGAGTATGCTAGGCAAGTGCTTTATTATGGACCTATATCTCCAGGCACACTTTTCTGTACTTCAATTAGTTTATCTGTTCTATAGAATAGATTGTTTTAAGCCTTTAGTTATTATGAATAGGGTTACTGTGCATATTTTGGTGTGCTATTATTTCCTTGAATATCTTTAATAATGATAGCTTTAATCTCATAAAATTGTCTGTTAAGTTTATTCTTCACTCTGTTCACTACATCATATTTACCTTTTCCTATGTAGGTAGGCTCTTCAAATTTAAACCATTAGGCCGAATTGGCTTTATGATCCAAGTGATTTTGGATTATATTATATTTGACAAAGTATTAGGAAATATTTGTCATATATGTCATTGTTTAGAGTGAAGTAGATGTGCTGTGCTACCCTTTACTGCATGGAATCCTGTTGGGATGTCCTAGTCCTCAAAGTTGATATTTGAGCCTATCCCCCAAAGTCTTTGGTGGAGGTTAGCTGCAGTTTTCATATTTCTAGGACTTGGAGCATCACCTCCAGCATCACCAGCAGAGCTGGCATCTTGTCTCATTTATTTGGACCTAGTTTGCTTGGATGTCTTAACAGCTTACAAAGGGAGGGCCTCTGGCTGCATTTGTTACAATGACTCAACCTGTGTAATATGCACATATTGTGCTATCCATGTGGCTGGTGTTCTCTTCTCAAATGGAGTTCTGTACACTTAGTTACAATTGACAGTGGGCATTAGTTGTCTTTAGTCAGCTTATACACTGTAATTTGGAACCTTTCTCCAGTGACAAAGAGTTATTTTTCCTACAAAAACTGTCATGGATGGCATTTATAGATATCTGAATGGTAATGTCATAAAAGCATTTTTAGTATTTCTTTCATTATTTTATTTATATCATTTGTTAGAATTATGGTTAGTATAATTTTTAATTGAAATGATATATTTTGAGATGCTAAGATACATAGTTTAATATATATATCCCTCCTCCTCCAACCATGGAAAAAAGATATCAAGCATTATTTACACATAATTAATTCAGTATGTCTCTCTCTTTTATTTTAATGCCCTTTTCTTTGTTTAAAATATAAAAATTTTCCTATTTTTCCTTTCTGTCCTCAAAACTCCACTGTGGGTGATACGTTTTTGCTGATAACAGCTTTATCAGGTACGGCTCCTCAGCGTCGTGTTGCACTTCATGGATGTGCTGTTGAACTTCCCAAGGGGAACCCTTTCACCTTGGCTCTTCTATGTTTATTTGATCAGTGTTTATGAGTGTCATATGAATGTTTCCAAGATTTAAGGTTTAGTAAGACTTCTGAACTTAAAAGAAGTTTGCCAGTTTTTTTGTATCTGTACTTTGAAGTGAAACTTAAGAGTGCTTTTTTTCAAAAAAGAAAATTACTGTTGTGTTTCTCTGGCTTTCTACATTATTGATCTCTGTGTAATTTTCTGTTTACATTTGTTTGTATACACATCTATGTTATTCTTAATGTGTGTGTTTAAAAATGGAAGCATATTTACTACTGAGTACATTCTTAACTCTAATTTGTCTCCTATCTAGGGTTTTATAAAGCTGTGTTCTGTGAAATACATTAATCTGAGATATTCACTAGAGTGGCACAAAAAATGTTTTATCAAATAAGTTTAGTATATCATATCATTGAGAGATTCTCCAGACATATTAGCATGTAAAAATTCTGGTTTTTGCAGTAAATAAATTGTCCATCTTTATTTATCTCAGCACCTTTCATAAATGCTTGAGTGTAAAGCACTTTTTAATGTGTAGGGTTGTGCTAGGCATGCTGATCTTGAAAATGCAACAAGAACTATAAATAAGGTTTTCTTTATAGCTTTTTAAAACAGCAGATGCAATTGCATCTGACTGACTTTTCAAAAGTTAAAGCATTTGGATGAATTTAGTATATTTTCTTGTAGATGTTACATTTTTTTAAGTATAGTGTTGGTGTTTTTTTCCCTTGAGAAATTACTTTTCAGTATTTTTGAGTCTTTAAAGATAATCTGTAAGACTATAGAAACTATGATTTTTTTTTGTCGGAAAGGATTACTTTGTTTATGCTATTGCCACTTATTGTTAAACTATTTCTCTTCCATATAAATTTATATTTGTATTTAAAAAGTATGTTTTCTATTTTAGATAGCGTGACACCGGAAAGGAGGCCTCCCAAACTTGCCTTTATATCAAGAGGTGTTGGTGACAAAGGTTCATCTAGTCATAATAAACCAAAGGTTACAGGTATGGATGCCATTCTTGGTAGTTCACATGATATCTGATTTTCCCAGATGTTAAATAAGCTATATGTTATTATATATGTATACATATATACACACACACACACACATATAATTTGTTCAAAGATTTTGTGTAAACTAAAATTTTATGTACATGATTGTAAATGAGGGTACAGTAAAGAAGCCATTAAAATGGCTGCCCCATGAGTTGTGTGTGTGTGTGGGGGGGAGGGTTATTGTGGATAAGAAAATGAGAACATCAGAGGCATCTGGAAGAGTCCAGAGCAAGGAGAAAAAGAAGCAAACTGGACATGACCAGGGAGGGTTATCTGCAAGAGAAGTGAGAATAGTGGGGGCATGGGGAAAAAAGCTTTGCTTTTGAAGAGAGAACAATTGGGAATCCCAGAGGAGGGCAGCCTGTGAACTGCAGCTTCTGGGGAGCTACATAGGGGAGTAGGAATGGCGGAAGTGAAAAGGGCCAGGAGCCTAGTGTGGACTTTGACATGCATAACAAATCCTGTGACTAGGGACTGAAGGAGCCTGGAGGCCAACATGGACTTTGATATACAACCACAGGTATATGAGAAGGAAAGTGGCCCTTTCTGGCAGACAGAAACCTATTTTCACAGGTTCCTGAGAAATGCTGACAGTAGGCTTTTATCTACCCACCAGAAATCTTCCTATAGTTCAGCTTGAACTGAGCCTAGACTGTCATTTCTGGACATAATGCACTGCCATTTTGTGTTTGGGGAGTTGGAGTTTCCTTTGTACCTGACAATGATGTTGCTAAAAACAAAAATTTCCCATCCTTTCCCCCCCTTTTTTATCCAATGAGAAGCTTCCTGTAAGAGATTGTGTCTTTTTGTCATCCACAATAATTGGTTTAGGAACTCCATATTTGTAGTATTGTCTGTGTGGTGCATATAGTTTTGAATAGAAATTATATAAAGTATAATGGATGTATAATGTTGTATAGGATAAATTATGCTGGAGATGTATGACACAAATTGAATTCTCAAATGCTAAGTAAAACTTTTATTTCTTAAGAAACTTCCACACAATATATGTTGAGTTCACATGAGTGTTTTTGTTAGCTACCACATACTTCACCAACTTATAGGGTGATCATTAAATAAGCTCAACAGCTCATTTAAAAGATGATATCAATTTTTTGTTAACTTAGGAGAAGTATAAGCTCCATGATGGCTCCATGGTATGGTTAAAGGGAAGTTTTTTATTGTAGATATGAGAAAGCAAACAGCCAGAGGCATCTGAAAGAGTCCAGAACAGAAAGAAGTAGACTGGTGAGAAGCAGGAGCAGAGCAGAGAGAGGGAGAAGGGGGGAGATAGATAGACAGGTCTTACAGAGAGAGAGAGAGAAGAAGAAGAAGAGGAGGAGGAGGACGAGGAGGAGGAGAGGGAGGGAGAGAGGGAGAGAGAGAGAACAAAATAGCAGGTTATAAGGAGAATGAGTAGCTGGGGGTAGGGAAGCCTGTGAGCTGGAGGGAGTTAAGGGTAGGTGTGGAGGTGAGAGGAACTAGGGTGTCAGCATGGGCTTTGTACTTGTACTTGTGATACTGAGGGAGCCTAGAGGCCAGTGTGAACTTTGGTATGCTGATAGATACCAAAGATAGGCATTTGTCCCTTCTGCCAGTGGTAAAGAAAATGGCTACTTTTGGAAGATGGGAACTGGCTTCAAAAGTTCCTGAGGAATGCTGGCTTTTATCTAATCACTAGAAATCTTCCTATGGTCCAGGACTGCCTTTTGGAGTTTGAGGAATTGTAGTTTCCTTTGGACCTGACACTGGAGACCTGGAGATGGGGAGATTCCTGAGGCCTGCTAGCTATTACTAACCAGCCAGCCTACCTATTTTAATTGGCAAATTTCAGGCCAATGGGAGACTCTCTTCAAAAGAAAACAACAAACAAAAAACCAACAAGATGATGGCTCTTGAGGACTAACACACACACACACACACATGAACCTTCTCATACAAATACCTACATGTCATATACACAGAAAAGATACAATAAGATCACTACTCTCAAATATAAAAAGCTATAGATTTCTTGTTTGGGGATGAAGGTCTTGATAAATTTTCTATGCTGGCTTTAAGCTGCTAGACTCTGATGATAGTCCTCCTGTTTAGCTTTCTGAGCTGGCTACAGGTGTACCACATGAAGTATGAGTTAAGCTATGAAATGCAGAGCTTTTTACTTTAAATTGAAAAACAATTGGCTTCAGTATGGGTTGTGGAATTCCTACTGATCAGCAATGAGGTGTGTCTTTGTAGTTAATACTGAGACCTGGAAGTGTTTGTATCCTTTTGTGAAGCAAGTATAATTTTTTCTTATTTAACTATCATGCTATAAACCTATGAGGTATGTGAAAGCTAACAGAAAAAGAGTTGTGTGATCTCTACATGTATCATAAGGAAATTTCTGGAAGAGAAATTTTTTACTTAGTGTTTTGAAATTTAACTTGTATTACATCTAGTTATTAAGACTTACATGATTAATCTCCCATATAATGTCCTATAATAAATCTAATGTGTGAGAGATCATGCTGCTGCTGCTTCATTTTTTTCAGACATGAGGAAATTTTATTAATAAAATTCTAAGATGTTTAAATAGTAAATCTATTTTTTAAATTATTTCTTTTGTAATGTTGGGAATCAAAGTCAACAGAACAGTATACATGGCTAGGCAAGTACGTCACCACTCAGGTATAGCTTCAGACACTGAAGTTACTTTTTTTTTTTTTTTTTTTTTTTTTTTTGGTGCTAGGATCAAACCTAGCACCTTACACAAACTAAATACGACTTTATACAAATTAAACCAGGGCTCTACTACTGAACCACACACCCATTTTAAACCTGAAAAATATTTTAACTTAATTTGTTAATCATTTTGAATATAGCATTTGAAGACTACAAAGGGAAATTAATTAATGGGATGCATTCTGAGAGGTACATCATTAGGCAGTTGTGTTTTTCTGTGACCATCATAGCATGCACTTACACAGACCTTGGTGATAGAACCTTGTGCATATCTAGGCTGTGTAACATTGCATGTGTGCTGTTTTGTTGACTGAAATGTCCTTATATGGTATGACTGTAATAGGTTAAATTTGTGAGCTAGTAGTTTCATCAAATGAAACCAGAGGAGGTGATTTTGACATTGAGAAATAGACTACATTCAATGATTTCTTTTCTTTTTTCCCTTTTTCTTTTCTCTTTTTCTTTTTTCAGGGTTTCTCTGTGTAGACCTGGCTGTCCTGGCTGTTCTGGAACTTGCTCTGTAGTCCAGGCTGGCCTCAAACTCAGAGATTTTCTTTCCTATGCTTCCTGAGTGCTGGGATTAAAGGCATGCATCACCACAGCCCAGTGGTGTGGAATGATTTCTTAGAGCTTTAATATTGAAAGTGAGCAGGCTTTAACTTGTTCCTGCTCTATTGCTATATTGACTAATAGCCGAACTTTTAAAGCTGAAGGCAACAATACAATGAATTGTTTTATATGTCTGTTAGTTGTGTGAGCAGTTGACACACTGTATGCATATTAATTTATTTAATCCCAGTACTTGGGAGACAGAGTCAGGCAGGTCTCTGTGATTTGGAGGCCAGCCTGGTCTACAGAGCAAGTTCCAGGACAGCCAGAGTTTCAACAGAGAAACCCTGTCTTGAAAAACATAATAATAATAATAATAATAATAATATTTTTTTTTATTATTATTATTATTATTATTATTATTATTAGTTTAAAAATCCCTTTTATACCATATTGGCTTTTTTTAAAAAAGGGACTTTTCTTGTTCCACAGGATCTACCTCAGACCCTGGAAGTAGAAACAGATCTGAAATATTTTATACACTAAATGGCTCATCTGTTGACTCACAACAATCCAAATCAAAAAATCCATGGTACATTGATGAAGGTAATTATAATTTTAGAGCTCTTTCTAGTGATCCTCTCTATTTAATGTGTAAGGGAAAATGGCTTTTTCATCAGTATTTGTAATTTTTGGGAATGATGAATAGACCATTGCTAATATGCTAATATTGCTGAACTAAAATATTAAACAGTTTGAATTACACTGCTGTTAGGGTTGGTAATGCATTTGAAATGTGTTAGTGATCTGTTCTTATCTCTTAACTCATCTGTTTAGGATCAAAATTTTCTAGAAATGAAGTGACTCATTTAAAGACTTTCCTATTTTACTTCCTTTAAAACACTCTACTGTCCTTTATTTCTTAGTCTTAATTTTCCTCTCATTTATTCATTTTCTTCATCTGTTCAGCAAATAGTTATTGAGACATTCTCAGGTTACTCTGACAAAGGATAAAATAGACATAGCCTGTACCCTGGTTGAAATTGTAGTCAAATTGTTAAGATAGAAATTCATCAGGCACAAATATGTGGAATTGCAGTGGTGATGAGTGCTATGAGGTGCTAGAGAGCTCACAGGGCAGTCCACATTCACCAGGGGTCTTAGAGCTGTGATAAAACACTAACCCAAAGCAACTTGGGACAGAAAGGGTTTATTTCATCTTAGACTTCCAGGTGATATTTCATCACTGAGGGAAGTCAGGGCAGGAACTCAAGGCAGTAACCTGGAGGTAGGAACTGAAGCAGAGGCCACGGAGGAATGCTGCTTACTGTCTTGCTTCTCGTGGCTTGCTCAGTCTGCTTTCTTATACAACCCAGGTCCACCTGCTCAGTGGTGGGCCACAGTGGGCTTGGCCCTCCAACACTGATCATTTTTAATCAAGAAAATGCTGTACAGACTTACCTACATGATGGAATCATTTTCACAGTTGAGGCTCTTCTTCCCAAATAACTCTGCCTGTGTCAAGGTGACAAAAACTAACTAAGGACACCAGGGAAATGGTGCAGTGAAAGAGGACTATTCTACACTAGGCCATAAAAACAGCATATATAAGGACCTCTGAAAAAATGGAGCCTAGTAGACTAGAGAGATCCAAAGGAGGAAGGGGAACAGCTAGCAGGACCAGGGCACACATATCCTAGTTATACCCCTGTGAGAGAAAATGGAGAGCCACTGAAAAAATTTTAGCAGAGAGTGGCAGAACCAAGTTTGCCTTTTGGAAACTGCATTCTGGTATAGAACAGACAGTAGACTGAAGTGAATGTAATAAGGACACCACTGAAGGCTGTTACTGAGCCTAGTACCTGATTTTAATATCTGAGGTAAGACTTGGGGAGAGAGATAGAAGTGAACTGATATAAAAGGAAATTGAGAGTTGAACTGAAAGGAGTTACAGATAGATTAAGTGTACATACCAGTGGCGACCCTTGGTTTTTTTGGATCATGGACCACTTAGATAGCAGGAAGTAAGTAGTGAATTTGATTTTGAATATGCTTCATTAAAGGGACTCTTTAAACTTCCTAGAGGTGAATCATTAAATAGGCAGTTGGATGTATAGGGTTAGAGCACAGAAGAAGGGTAAGAGCTATAGAAATATATTTGTGGGTTGTCTTCAAACGGACTGACTAAAGTTATTTGAATAACAATGTGGGGAAGGGATTGAAATGTTGAGGGACTCAATGGTGGGATGGAGGACAATAAGTTGTTAATGGAGTCTTAAGGGAAAGTGACAATGGGTCTTTAGGGGAAAACCAAGAGACCATCTGGTCAAGAGTGCATTGAGTAAGTGGACAGCAGACTTGCATTCTCTGAGAGGGCACATGAAGTGAAGCCCTCATCTGATGTAGCCTCTGGAAGTCATTGGTGACCCCAATTAGTTCTGTCATGGGAAGAATTCATTAGAGGCTCCATTGGGGTATGCTGAGGATGTGGAATGAAGCAATGGAGATACTACAAAAAGCTTGGGTTTTATCCTTGTGTTGTGTGTGTGTGTGTCTGTCTGTCTGTCTACCCTTTAGTGCATATGGTCTATTGCCTGGAAATTCTTCTAGTTCTTCCAGTTTAATGGTCTGGCTGACTGCTGTTCAGCTCTTAAACTGAAGCTTCTTAGTTTGTCTAGTAGCCTTCCCTGTTCTCACTCACTCTGTTTGGTTAGGTTAAATGTCCTTGAAGTGGTTTTGGTTACTTGCCTATCTTTTCTGTAAATTCCTTGTGCTTCTACAGTGCTTGATATTTAGTAGATTTATTAAACTAAATGAAAAAATGAATTTGTAGTATCATAATTCTCTATCATGACTACTTATCACATGGATTCAGTTATAGGCTAACTAATTTTACACACAGTAAAAATCTGCAGTTCTATAACATGGGTTTCATATATACTTATACAGAAAGTGACTTGAGTGAGTATTCTCCACATCTGATTCCTGCACTGGGTGGGGTTTTGGAAACATAGGCAGTATGACCTGCTTTCCTCATGAACTCATCCTTGCCACATAGCAGAACATGTGTCTAAATAGTTTTAGAAGGGCCTATCTCCTAATGGGTTACTTTTGTTAGGACTTGATCTGTACTACCAATTCTTAGTTCTCTAAGTTCTGGAGAGAGCCTGGCAGGACTTTGGCCTCTCCAAATACTTTCAGTCTCTGGATGTGCATGAGGGCCCATCCAGGAAGACTGTGAAGAAGCCTGATCATGCCTTGTCATTCCAAGCAGCTTCACAAATGCTTTCCAAGGTGCTGATTGATTTCTAAAAAAAGGGAACCATTGGAAATAGAGGCTTTCCTAATCTAGACAATGCTAATTCTTTCAATTTATGCTGTAATTTCATCTTTTATTAATACAAATTCTGTATTGTCCTAGTGTCTTAGTTATTGTTCCATTGCAGAGAAGAGACACCATGACCAAGGCCACTCTTATAAAAGAAAACATTTAATTGGGGGCTTGCTTATAGTTTTAGAGAGTTAGCCCATGATCATCATGGTGGGGAACAGACAGTCATGGCACTGGAACAGTAGCTGAGAGCTTTACATCCTGATCTGCAGGCAGCAGACAGAGAAAAAGACACTGGGTCTGGCATGGGCTTTTGAAACCTATGCCACAACTGTCTGTCTCTTACAGGTTTGTATATTTAACATCTAATTGTTCTCTCTCTTCCTTGAAATCATAAAGAACATTCTTCTATTTGTATTCTAGATATGTATAGTTTGCAAGTCATATTTTTTTATGCTACTTGAAACTGATTTTTGCAGAGTATGAGTAGGAATCTAGTTAATTGGGTTGCTGTTGTTGTTTGTCTTTGTTTTGTCATGCTGGGAACTGAACATAGGACCTCACACATGCCTGGCCAGCACTACTATATTCCTAGTTTCAGCTTAATTTTTAAAGATTGTGTGTGTGTGTGTGTACTAGGAACCGAACCCAGATTTTCTAAAAGAGTGGTAAGCAATCTTAACTGCTTAAGCAGTTCTGTAGCCCCTAATGTTTTAAAACATTTTATTATTGATTATCACAAGAGTATTAAAAGATCGTTCTTTCCCACTGAGAAGCAGTGTGTGCCTGCCAGCTGCATTAGTCACTTAAACAATTTTTGGCTGTCGTCTTTACTATTAAGTGTGCTTTCTTGAGTTATTTTCTTAGTGTTTATTTTGACTTACGGTTTTTTATTCTTTTTTCTCTTTCATTAATTTTTGTTCTCTGTTTGTTCTGTCTTCCTTATATACCAAGTTATATGTGAGTTAGTTAATACCTAGCTTTTTGTTTTTTTCAAAAATAAGCTGTCAATAATTTTCTTTTATAAACATTACTTATCAGTGTTCCACATATATTCATTATTCTTCAATTTCTTTTCTTTTTTTTCCTTTATTTTTAAAGCTTATATTATTTTTTCTTTGATCCATGAGTTTTTTAGAATTTCTTAATTTTTTGTATCTGTTCATACTAATTTCTAACTTAATCATATTATGGGCAAAGATTATAACCTATGTGATACTGACCAGACATAGATGAACAATTGGGTGCCAGATTACTGAAACAGAGAAGTTTGGAGGTAAAGAAGAGAACAAGAACATTATTCAGAGCCATAGGTCATGTGGTCGGTTAGACTAATCCTTTATATTGTTTTTAGAGATATAAGCATATTTAAGGTTCTTGAACAACTTTTTCTAATTAAGAACAATTTTTCATAGTTGCAGAAGACCCTGCAAAGTCACTTACAGAGCTGCCTCCAGAGTTTGGACATTCATCACCTCCACCACAACCTCCTTCCTTGAACTCCTTATCCAGCGAGAACAGATTTCACTCTCTACCCTTCAGCCTGACAAAGATGCCCAATACTAATGGTAGCATTGCTCACAGCCCACTTTCACTGTCAGTGCAGTCTGTGATGGGGGAGCTGAACAGCACACCCGTCCAGGACAGCCCACCCTTGCCCATCTCTTCTGGAAATGCACATGGTCTAGAGGTGGGCTCACTGGCTGAAGTGAAAGAGAACCCCCCATTCTATGGGGTTATCCGTTGGATTGGCCAGCCACCAGGGCTCAGTGACGTGCTAGCTGGACTGGAACTGGTAATTTAATTTAGCCTGAAATCTAAAACTCTTTTCTGCGTGAGGTTTTGCCTAGGTTTTCCTCTATTAGATAATTTCTTGGAAAATCATTTGTAAAAAAAAAAAAAGTCAATAGTAGAGAAAATTTTTCTTACCATGTTGCCTAGCTTCAGCCTTTGCTCAAGCTTCTGGCTCACTTATTCCTCATGATGCTCTGTAATCAAGGAGTAGATTGTTTTTTTAAGTTAAATTGTTAGCTTACTTAAACAGAACACAGCAAAGAAAGCAATTCTGTTAACAGCTTTTCCTCTTGTTCCTCAGCCTTCTCCCATCAAGGTCAGTTCAGGGATGTGATTTAAAATTAATCATGTTTGGAGGTCTTAGAGGGAAAGGTTTTTCCCTTTGGGGATCAGAGAAGCATATTGTGTGATATTTCATAATCAGGAGGGGGAACTTGAATAAACTTAACAATTACCTAAATATGGTTTTTGTTTTGTTCGTTTGGTTTCTTGCTGTTGAGGGACTAGATAAACTAATTTACTTCTTCCAGTACCTTGGTTTTAATACTCTGAAATGGCTCAAGGAAAGTCAGTAAACCAGAGAAGTTCTAACTGCATATTTTGAAAGAATGTGCGTCAAGTGCTTCCTGTTGGGCTAGAGAATTATTTTCTTAAACCACTAGCTGAGGGCCGAAGCACCAGTTAGTCCCTTTTCTTTGTTGCTGTTCTATTCAGTACAGATTTGAAGAAGGAATTCAGAAAAAGTGTAAACTCCATAGCTCTTCCCTGCTCCTTTTGCGAGGTGCTGTGTAACGCATTCTGAAACCTTTCTTTTTCAGGAAGATGAATGCGCAGGCTGTACGGATGGAACTTTCAGGGGCACGCGCTATTTCACCTGTGCCCTGAAGAAGGCGCTGTTTGTGAAACTGAAGAGCTGCAGACCAGACTCTAGGTTTGCGTCCTTGCAGCCTGTTTCCAATCAGATTGAAAGGTGTAACTCCTTAGGTACTTGGATATTTTTTATTTATGCATCTGGAATGACTACTTCATGTTACCTTTTAGTATCTGAGATGGCAGTGTTTAAATGATTTTCTTGCTAATGTTCATCAAGTTTCTAAGTTGGTAAAGATTGTTCCTTGGTGCCTAAGAAAATTATCCTAAGAGGATATGTATTGAAAAAGCATTAGTCAGGAAAAGTGATTAGGATCTAGAGAGTAAAATAATGGTTTGTTTTTCTCTTTTCTTCTATTGATTATAGATGTTAAGTTTTTGGCAATATGGGTGGTAGCATTAACTTTCCCCTCACCATCTTATTAAGTATCTCATTCAGGATATGCTATGAAGAAATATGATACAGTCTGCAGACACAGTCAGTTTGACAGATGGAGGACAGCTCTTCTCTCCACTTGTCATCAACTTGCTGATGCTGGCCTTTCCCAGAATAGTGAGAGTCAAGCAGGGACAAATAGGGAAACCATCTTTGTGAAAAACATTTTTCTTAATGTTGAAGAGTACTTTGGAAATTTTGTTTTCTTTTCACACTTGAAAATGTTTCACACTTGAAACATTTTGGACAAGTAACAAAATATTTATTTGACAGTTGCTTAATTGACTCAGTTTTCTAAATTCTATATGGAGGAAGTGATATTGAAACTAAATAATAGCATTTTTATAAGTCCAGATAAATAGCTGTTAACTAAGGGTTGAAAAAATTTGCACAGATGTCAAAATATATTTTATATGATGACATGTACATATAAACATGTATATGAATACACACTATCATAGTTTTAAAGAATTCTTTTCATTTTTATCTTTTTAGCATTTGGAGGCTACTTAAGTGAAGTAGTCGAAGAAAATACTCCGCCAAAAATGGAAAAAGAAGGTTTAGAAATAATGATTGGAAAAAAGAAAGGCATCCAGGGTCATTACAATTCTTGTTACTTAGACTCAACTTTATTCTGGTAAGTTTATACTTGCTGCAGTAGGTGTAGATAGTGCTTTATGTGGGGAAGGGGACAGGTATATATGTGTATATGTGAAAGGAGGCTTCAGCTGCCTTGAAACTGACTGGGAGTTAAAGAAGATCACAAGATTTGGTCCTTGGCAGCTAAAGAATTTCATATCCTATTCCTAGATCCAGAAAAGCTAATATAAAAGCACTGCAGTGAACATGAGTAGAAGCAGTGATTCCTGTGAGCAGATGCCCTGCGGGCACCCTCTCTAATGTAGCATGATTGCACGTGTGCCCAGTAACTTGAGTAAAGTACTGGGATATTAGCATTGTGTGCTGCCTGCATTTTAATTTATTGAAATGATGATAAAAATTGTTTATATTAATTTTTTTAGGGCTGAAGAGATGGCTCAGTGTTTTAGAACACTGGCTATGCTTCCAAAGGACCCACATTCAATTCCCAGCACCTACATGGCAGCTCACAATATAGTTATAGACATATAACTCCAGTTCCAGGTGATCTGACACCCTCACAGCAGTGAATTTAATAAAGTTCAATTAAAAAAATATTTTTCACGGAATCACTGTTGGACCTTCCTTTGTGTAGTTTTCTCTAAAATGGAGCAAGTTAATATAACAAGGATCATTAGGATCTGAAAATTGCACCAAGAATCTGTTGCCTTGAGGGTTGTGCACTGCCAGTTAAACTAAGTGGATCTGTCAGCTCTGTAAGCTGTGTCACAGGAGTTAAGAAGTTAGCATGGATGTTAGAATTTTAAAAGTAGAGAACAGAATAAAGGTAGTGGGCTTTTTTGTTGGTGGGATACTTTTGATTAAACAAACAAACCTAATCACATTGCTATTCTATTTCTTAGATTTCCTTATAAAAAACTCTTTTTTAGCCAAATTTTATTTTTTTTCATACCAGCAACTTTCTGTTGCTAGTCATTCACAAGTTATTGTAAAGAAACACATGTCTTATGTTATCAGATATGTGTTTGTCCTGACTAGTGCTCTCCAACTTTCTCCCCATGTTGTCTGTCTGTGTGACTGATTTCCATGCCCCTCTTGACTTATATAAGCAAGTTTCTTTCATTACATTCCCTGGTGGGTTTTTGCACTCCACATACCTGGTACAGTCTTGGTGTTTGTGGTCTGGACCTGCAGGGTCTCTGGGTGCTAATGCCTGAACACGGGCCTGTGCTGTCTGACCCATGAATTCTTATGCCTTTGGTTCCCTTACACGTTCTTCCTTTTCCTCTTCTGACTCCTTTAAGACTCTTTCTCAAATATTGATATGTTTAAAGCATGAGGGAAAATGTTCTTTTTGTTTTGCAGCTTATTTGCTTTTAGTTCTGCCCTGGACACTGTGTTACTTAGACCCAAAGAAAAGAATGATGTGGAGTATTATAGTGAAACTCAAGAGCTACTAAGGACAGAGATAGTTAATCCTCTGAGAATGTAAGTAGAATACTGTGCTTGTCTTTAGTTGGTGCTTTGTTTACTGTTTCCTTGTGTAGTAATTAATTTATGCTCTGAGCTCATATAGTGAAAAAAATGAGTAGAAATTAGTTCTCATGAAATGCTGACTTTTTAAAAGCTTTAATCTTCTGCTTCTGTTTATTTTGTCTTTGAGTGTGTAGAACATAGTACATTCTGTGAAATGATGTGAGCCATTTGTTAGTAATAACACTCTGTACTTAAACAGATGAGGTGTATTATAGGTACATGGTGTTTTATTTGTTTAAAAGAATATATTTAGGTCTTCCTCTATTTGTTTACTAAGGTGAGTTGTAAATAAATAAAAGACCATGTGGGAAGACTTTGATACATGATGGTAATGTGTGATAATATCACAAGATGTTTAAGTGATGATGAGTTAGGTCACTCAATGATCATCAAACAAATAGGTCAGGAATGTAGAAAACACACTCTGCAGCTTAAAGTCCAATTATGATCAATTTAAATTTTGTGATACACTTTTCTTAACAATGAAAATAAAAATTAATATATTTAAGAAATAACAAAATATGAAAATATGATGAGTATTCCAAATGACCTACTATTTCATATAAATAAGAAAGTAAATTAAAAGAGAATAAATTTCTCTATTTAGATACTTGTTTTTCTTAAATTATCTTACCCTTAAGATAATTGTCTGCTTTCTCTGGGTGGTGGTGCACCCTCTTAATCCCAGTACTTGGGAGGCAGAGGCAGGTAAATCTCTGTTAATTTGAGGCTAGTCTGGTTTATAGAATGAATTCCAAGACAGCCAGTTACAACAGAGAAACCCTGTCTTGAAACACCAAAAAAAAAAAAAAAAGAAAGAAGGAAAAAAAAAGAAAAAAGATAACTATGTGCTTTGATTTTCACATTAATTATTTTGTCTTTTGAAAATTTTAAACTTTCAGAGTTTTCTTTTTCTATGTAAATGACACTAAAACAGTACAGGTCAAATCTCAACTACAAGATATATTATCACAGCCTTTTTTAAAAAAAACAAAAAACAAAAAAAACTGTAAGTCTTTCAGTAAACATTCTTTGCATACTATTGTCTAGCCAGTCCATAATCATAGTTATCATACTCATCAGCAAGAAACTAGTCAGATGGCCTGTGAGATCAGGCTGCATCTTGCCTGGCATGGTGGTATACACCTGTAATCCTAGCACTTGATAGTGCAAGAGGCTAAGGCAAGATCAGTTGAGCTCAGAAATTTGAGATGTATTTCCTGTGTCTGCAGACTCCAAACCTGTTGTTTGGACAGAGGTTTTGCTTTCTTTATTGCAAACTTCTATAGGCACAGACCCTGAGTATTTGTTTGTTTTAAGTTGTAACTTCTTTTGCATTCTCAGTGGCTGAGACATTATATTATTACATAAGGGGTAGGTGTTTAGTGTATACTGATTGCAAAGAGTTAATGAGTCAGTGTATAGTCACTCTAAAAAGCAGGTACATGGCTAGTGATTAGCTGGCTCTGACTTGCCCTTTTAAGCCCATGGTGTCCTATAGTCAAACAAAGAGAATATCATAATTATGTTGACTGCTTTGATTGCAGACTTTAGATTTTAAATATCTTATCAATTCCCTTTTCTGTGTCTTTTATCCTGCATATTTAAAGGACTTTCTAAAATTTGGATATCTTTTCTTTTTTTTTATAAAATAAGTGTTTTAATAAAATAAGCAAATGATATTTAAAAACCATTCACCAAGGCTTTTAAAATATTTTAAAATAGTATTAGTACATGATGGCTATTTTTAAGGTGTTTAATAGTATCTGGTCACAATTCTGAGTCTCGATCGTTCACTTTTCAAAGTTCAGTAAAAAGCCTACAATTGTATTCTTAAAAATAATTGCCTAGTCTACTGATTTGTTTAACATGTTAAATTTGTATGAGAAGTTTTTTATTATTAAGATGTGTCATAAAATTCATTGTATCATTGTCAGTTAATTCATTTTTATCAACATAGATACGGATATGTGTGTGCCACAAAAATTATGAAACTGAGGAAAATACTTGAAAAAGTTGAGGCTGCATCAGGATTTACCTCTGAAGAAAAAGGTGACCCTCTTAATTTATAGAATATGCATTGAAAATAATTTTGAAAGAATATTATTTAACAATATGCTAAATTATTTCCAGAAATATGTCTGTTTAGTTTAGAGAGTTAATCTTAAATGAGAATTATTTGAAAGGGCTAGGGATATAATTTAGTGAAAGAGTATGCAAAAGGCCCTGGGTTTGATTCCCAGCACTGCAAAAATAAATGAAAATAATTTTCTATGTAGCATGAAGTTTTATCCTGATTTTGTAGATGATTCTTCTCTTCTAGAAGTGAGTGTGATATGACATAAAGAACTCTTTTAAGAAGCTAGCTGGCTCTACAGTAGATGACTAAGAAAAGCGCTTTCCTCACCACCAGCAATGGTATCTGGAGTTGCTTCTCTTTCTGTGGTGAGCGTGTCCTGAGCTCTCATGGTTTCCCACTGTGTTCCATGTTAAAGGAGCTCTGGAACAGCTAGCCAGCGCTCCCATCCACTCACAACAGAAGAATTTACTTTGAGTTTGTTAATAGTGTACTATAGCCAGCTGTAACATTTATACACATGACAATTATTTAAGTAGAATTAAAAATAGGGCCTATTTCTGGTATTATTCTTCTGAACCTCCCCACAAAAAAGACATAAAAATGATTTCACTGTGTGTGAATGAGTATATTCTATTAAATGAGATAATGTGACAACAAAATGAAAAAGAAATGTTTTATTATAACCTTTAAATAAAGTTTTCCCTTGTCAGAAAAACTTGAAAAAACTAAAATTTTAATTGAAATATATTGAATGAATGAAATTAAGTTCAGTGTAGAAATGTGTCTATCACAAATAATAGAATGGTTTTTAAATTTTGCCTGTGATTTACTTAATTTTTTAAATTTTCTCCTAGATCCTGAAGAATTTCTAAATATCCTGTTTCATGATATTTTAAGGGTTGAACCATTGTTGAAAATAAGGTAACTCTCAAGCTGTCTAGAAGCACTGGGGAAGTAGACCGCTTTTTCTACTGCATCACAGTAGGAATGAAGTCCTTAACTGTCACTTTGTCAGTGTCATCTGAGTGTTGCTAAGGGGTGCAAGTACAGATGTGGGTTTCACTAGCCGCTATCCTCTCTGTGAGCTACATTTAACTTGCAGAGCACAAGGAGAACGTGTTCTTTTAATTAGCCCTAATGACAAATTTGCCTACAATTTATTTACTTCTGAAATTGAATATGAATATTTTTAGAAGGTCAGATAATGAACTTGAGAATTTTTTTTTTTCTTTTGAGACAGGGTTTCTCTGTCCTGGCTGTCCTGGAACTCACTCTGTAGACCATGCTGGTCTACATGCTGGTCCAGAAGAGATCCTCCTGCCTCTCACTGCTGGGATTAAAGGCTTATGCCACCACCTCCTGGTTAAGAATCTTATTCCAACTGAATTTAAAAACAAACAAACAAAAAACAAAACAAAACAAAACACAAAAACATTGTTTTTTGACTTCCCATCACTTACAGAATGAAGTTAGCCTTACATTAACTCTAGTTCTCAGTTTAGTAACTTAATCTCTTCCTTCTGCCTGAGTTTACTATGGTACAGTTCTTAGTGAGACATTCTAAATATCTGAGTTTCCTAGGTCATTTGAGTGGTCACAGTCTGAATGGGGGACTCCTCTCAATTTCAGTCTTGGTTTCTCTGTTGAAAATCTTAGGAGTGTGCTATGTATTTTCTTAATAGCCCAACACTGATGAATTCGCTTACCTCTGTGTCTAAGTGATGCAGTTTGAACCAATGTTAAACTGATTTGTGGGAGCAAAGAAAGTACCACAGTTAAAGTTTAGTACTGTTTGGGAGTTTCTAACAAATGAAAAGACATGATGCATAAGCATTGGGTATACATACTAGAAAATCCTAGAGAACTGTCTCCAAAGAATTAACAAAAGAATTTATAATCTAGTTATGTAAAAAGTAATCATGGAAAAATCAGTAACATTTTTGTATTTCCTTCAAGCATATAGAAAAGGGGACAGTTTATGTTTCAGGGAAGAAAAATAAGAAGCAATCAATTTTTTAAGGTTGACTGAGCTAAAAAGTAGATTTGATTAGTGAAAAAAAGATTACATAATTAAAGATGTTAATTTTTTTTACAGAATGATTTATTGACAGACTTTTAACCTTTTGTCTTTTTTTAAAACTCACAAAAATGATTTTAGAGTTTTCTATAAAATGAAGTGGGTAGAAATATTAGAGGGTTCTTATTTTAAAAAAGAATTCTATTATAATTTATGAAGGTAAAGCAATAGACATTAAAATAGTATATAATTAGAAGTATCAGTCAGACTTGAATAGAAAGCTCAGTAGTGTTGAAAAAAATATGATATAGGGCATCTGGAGGGCAGTTCAGGAAGAAAGGTCAGTTTTGTTTTCATCTTTAATTTTTTAATTTATTTTGCCTTGAGACGGGTCCTACTATATCTCCCTGGCTGGCCTATAACTTGTTACGTAGACCAGGCTGGCCTCAAACTCAGAGATCCAACTGCCTCTGCCTTTTGAGTGCTAGTATTAAAGGCGTGTGCCATCACACCCAGTCTCCTTTAATTTTTTTTTTTTTTAAAGCAGAACAAATATAGATTGATTAAGGGAACATGAGAAAGAAAGAACTGAGAGAGGGAGAAACTTCAAGAAAGGAATAACCTATTTTTTTTAGCCTTTCAGCAAAATTAACTGAAGGTGCTTAAAAAAGTTGTTTTTAATATTTTCCCTTCTAGCCTAGCCATACCCAAATGATATAAAAACTTCCCAGGATTAATATAGATTGATTACTGTAGTGGTTATCAGAAGTAAGGCAAAGTCAGGCACTGCTCAGAGTGTGAAGGCCTTTGTGGAGTTGGGAAAGGCATCTAGGCAGTTCTTAACCCCTAAGGAACACTTAGCCCTGCCCCCAGCAACCTGCTCATGTTTCCATCAACTATTATTTCCTAAAGATTGTATGTAAGATGGTATTTTGAGTTCCTTGTGTTCCCTCAAGTGCCATTCTTCTCTTTATGAGGGAGGTTGACTGAGCCAATAGGAAGTTGATTGCCCTTATAATGAGAAATAAATAAAAACAGTCCAAAGTGGTATAGGATATTTTTAAATGGTCAAAAAGACACAAGAAAGACTAAGACTGGTGGAGGATAAAAGTAGGTTTGATTAACAAAATCAGATAAGCATTCAAAGCAGAGTTTTAAAAATAAAAAATATGTATGAGTAGGGAGAGGAGACTCACTAGAGGCAGTGAGCACAATGGGGGAGGGGCTTGCCTATTGGGAGCTAGAGCTGCGAAGGTGCCAGAGGGGAGCCAGGTGTGAAGAGCTGGAAAACCAGAAAGAGGGGATGGGCCATGGAAAGTAGATAGTAGCCGGGTGGTAATGGCATATGCCTTCAATCCCAGCACTTGGGAAACAGGCAGGTGGATCTTGGAGTTTGAGGCTACCCTGGTCTACAGAGTGAGTTCTGGAACAGCTAGGGTTACAAAGAGAAATCCTGTCTTGAAAAAAAAAAAAAACGTAGATTGTAACCAAGTTCCTGAAGGCAGTGCTAGACAGAACAGGGGAAGGGTATGTGAACTTTTTATAATTTTGATACTTAATTCTAAGAATAAGAATGTGTAGAATTCCCGAAGAACCAGGACTAAATTATCACTCAGAAACATGTTACAAGATACACTTAAAAGGTGAGACAGACAGAACTTAGACAAAAGGAGTAGGGTGTAAGAAGGAAGAGTCAAGAAATTGGTAAATTTAGGTAAATTAAACTTTACAATTTAAAAGGCAGTGATAATTGCACATGCAACATTAGAGATAGTCCAAACTTAAAGGATGGTGATTGGAGGCAGGAAATAGGTAGAAGGGCATTAGTAATCAAGAAGCAAATTTGGGGAATTTAGATTGTGTGTTTGAAGCATGGTTTGGATTCTTTTTCTTTTTTCCTTTCTTTTCATCCTTTCTTTTTTTAAGGAAGGAGGAGTTTCTTTCTCTCAGAGTTCTGGGGTACAGTCCATCAGGGTGATGTCATGGTGGCCGGAGTGTCACAACTGGTGTCACACTGCATCTGCAGTCAGGCAGCAGATGGAGAAGAGTGCTGGTACTCAGAGCACTTTCTCCTTTTTATTCAGTCTGGGCCCAAGCTCATAAAATGGTGCTCTCCGCATTTAGGGTGGGTCTTCTCACCTCAACCCATTCTGGAAACTCTTCTACAGATGTGCTCAGAAGTTTATCTTGTAGATGATTCTAGATCCTGTCAAGTTGACAGTATACCACAAGTCCACTTTTTGTCAACTTAATACCTAAACATACCATTTAAATATAATTTTATTTTTTAATTGTATGTGAGATTACAGTGCCCACAGCAGCCAAAAGAGGGTGTCAGGTCTCCTGAAGTAGGAGTTACAGACAGTTGCAAACCACCTGATGTGGGTGCTGGAAACTGAGCTCTCTGGTCCTCTTTAAGAGCAGTATGCTATCTTAACTGCTGAGCTGTTTCTAGAGAACTGTCTCCAAACATACTACTTTTGGTTCTGAGTCTTAGTTTTTGTTTGTTTGTTTGTTTTATGTTTTTGTTTTTGTTTAAATGACTGGGCTCTCTCTCCAGCCCCAAACAATTTTAAAGCTATTACTTTCTACTCCTCATCCCCATAGCTCTTGGCCTTCTTTAATGCAGAATACATTCATTCTAACTTCAGGAGTCTTTATAATCTTTAATAGTTCCAACACTGTTCAAAAATATAGTCTTTTCTGAGACTTGAACAGTCTTTTAGCCATGAGCCCCTGAAAAATCAATAAACAAGTTTTATATTTCCAACTTACAGTTAGAGGGCAGAGCAAGAAAAGGTCAGACCAAAGCAAGACTGACACTAGTAATATAAACACCAAGGCAGGGCTACCCAAGCTCCTTGTAGCCCAGTGATGACATCACATGCTCACCATGTTCACCATGGAGCTACAGGATTTGGGTATTCTTAGATGGATAAATAAATATAGGACTTCAGGGCCTACCTATTATGGTTTGCACCACAAAGGCAGATACACCCAAATCATGCTAATCCACAAGTGTTTTTCTATTCCTATTTTTATAATGTAGATGCCCATTTTTTAAAAGTTACCAAATTTGTATTCTTGTGCCTTTGGATTGTCCCTAGTGGAGAATACAAGAATACAACCAAATTAGCATGGTTTGGTACAGTTTCACAACTTTGTTACAATTCTGTAGGTTTTCAGACTTCTAAAACTCTAGCAGTGAGGTTATTTAATCTTCTTAAGTCATTTTCTAAAATTTTCATAAACTCCATATTGTATGTTGAGTGTATTTCCCCTTGTACTTCCATCTTGCTTTTTTCATGTCTCCTTCCTGTTGGTTCCTTTGTTCCCTAGATAGCTTCACTCCTACTTTCATGTCATATACACATAAATGCTTTTTATGTTTATATAAATCTAGGAGACATAAATAACAGAAAATATACATTATTTCTCTTTATAGGACTGATTTAACTTTTAAAATATTATTTCCAGTTGCATCGATTTTTCTATGACTGACATACTTTGTTGTTCTTTATTGTTGAGAAAAACTCCACTGTGTGTGTTATTTCTGGGAGTGTGTTCTGACTGGCTGTTGTCCTCCCAGGCTTCTGCTCCAGTATCAAGGCACTAAGTACCTTCTTCCTCCTCTCTCTTGGCTTTTTTGCTGTGCTTCTTTTCTTTTTTACTAAATTTATTTTCTCTCTTATATAGTATGTCCCAACCCCATCCTCCTCTCCCGCCGTTCCTCTCAGCTACCCTCCTTCCTGCTACCTCTCCTCTCCTCCAGATCCCCTCCCCCTGCTTTCCCTCGTAACAGAATAGGCCTCTAAGGGTTATCATTAGAACAGGGCATACCAACATGGAAAAAGGCTGGGCTTGAACCCCTACATCAAGGCTGGATAAGGGATTCCAGCAGGAGACAAAGGGTCCCAAGGGCAGAAGGGTAGAAGGGTCAGAGACACCCCCCACTCCAACTTTTAGGTGTTCTACAAGAACACCAAGCCAGATGACAATAAGATATATATAGGGGCCCCTGCAGATTCTGTGTCTGTTGCTTCAGTCATTGTGAGTCCTAAGAGTCCTGGTCAGACTCTGCGACTTGTTCTGCTGGTGTCCTCAGCCCCTCCGTTCAAGCAATCCCTCTTCATGCTCTTCATCAGCATTCCCTGTTCTCTACCTGATGTTTGGTCCTGGGCCTCTGCGTCTGCTCCCTCAGCTGCTGGAGGGAGCCTCTCTGATGACAATTAGGTTAGGCACCTAGATACCCCATCAACTGAAGAATGGATAAAAAAAAATGTGATACATATACACAGTTGGGGTATTACTCAGCTGTTAAAAAAAAAAAAAAAAAAGACATCATGAAATTTGCAAACAAACGGATGGAAGTAGAAAAAATTAGCCTGAACGAGGTAACTTAGACCCAGAAAGACAAACATGGCATGTACTCACTTATAAGTGGATATTAGCTCTTAAGTAAAGGATACGTATACAACAGTCCACAGACCCAGAGAGACTATACAGCAAGGAAAGACCCAATGGAGACACAGGGATTTCTCAGGGAAGAGGAAATAGAACAGATGTTACAGGTAGGCTGGTAGAGGACAGGAATGGAAACAGGGATATGGTAGGGGGAGAGGGATAGAGGGAGAGAATATGGGAAGGGATGACTAGAATTGGACTATTAGAGGGTGATCTGGAAATCTGATACAATGGAAACTCCCTGGAATCTATGATGGTGACCCTAGCACAGACTCCTAGTAATGGGGAACAGGGAGCCTGAATAGACTATCTCTTGTAACCAGGCAAGACTTGCCAGCGATGGGGCTAGGACACCAACCCAGCCATAAAATCTTCAACCTATAACCTAACATGCCTTCAGGATCTGCTGGGGCAGTGGAAGGGCAGAACCCCACACCAAGGGAGCGAGCCCATGCCTGACACTGCAGAGCTGGCCAGGAACCAGAGACTGGATAGCCCAGAGTTGATTTCTAATGATACTCTGCTATGCTCATAGATTGGTTCCTAGCCCATTCTCTGTGTTTCTAACTCATGCTCCTGTTAGTTGCCATGCCTCCCTCCTGACCATCCTTGCTTTTTCTGTGTTATTTCTTACCTCCATTTTTTTTTTCCAATTTTCTGTGCTATTTTTTAGCTGTTTTTTTTTTCTATGACTTTTTGGCTTTTGTCATCATCAACAACCAATTAAAATATTGTCCTAGAATAACTTCCAGTTCTTGGATTATAATCTGTTCTTATTAGCTTTGAGTTCTCAAGAATGCTTTACTTTGTTACCAGATTTTAAGTTTTATAAATTTAGGACAGAATTTGCTTGGGGAAGCTGAAGATTACTATAGGCTGGCCTCTGAATTATTGAGGTTTTGTTATAAAAAATATGCTAATATTTTTCTCTAAAACTCTTGAAATCTAGATCTGCATTTAAACAATCTGTTTCTAAACACTCTGCTAAAGAAAGATAAATAGTAAACTTAAAAGATTTTTTAAAAAATCTTCTTAAATAGTAGAGTTAGTTTTAAGGATTAAGAAGGGAGATGGTGGACACAAGTGTTTCAACATGGTGTTTGTAGACATTTACCTGGTATTTGTCAGGTCAGTGGGTGACCATCTAAAGAGCACCTGGTAACTGAAAGACTAGAGGACAGTTGTTTGGGTCCCTGAGCTTCACTTTGCTCTGCTCTGACTTACTAGGAAATTATCCTTTCTTACCTTACTTCTTAGGGCCTTTATTTTAGGGAGTAAAAAAGTTTGATCTAGGTCTAAGAGTCTGTCATTGAGACATTTAAACATATGTTGTAACCATTAAAAGCAGCTTGCTGCCTTCTAGATTTGGAGGGAGAGATGGAACTGATTATTGTTCACATAGTGTTTCTTGACTGAAGCTGTATTCTACGTTTTTCTTGTGATCACAAAGAAAACTTTTGAATAATTAATGAATAAAGCAGAAGAAATAATTGATGAGGTCTTCTGCATAAATGCATTTAATTATCTCATCCAAATCATTGTCTTTCACCTGGCATTTGGATTGTCCAGAGCCGCACCTCAGCATCATGGTGTTGTATTCTCAGGTCCTGCCACACAGCTTCATATTCTGATTCAAGTCTTTAATAGATAGCTTATGTGCATTTCTTTTTGCATGCTCCTAGATCAGCAGGTCAAAAAGTTCAAGACTGTAACTTCTATCAAATATTTATGGAAAAAAATGAGAAAGTTGGAGTTCCTACAATTCAGCAGTTACTAGAATGGTCTTTTATCAACAGCAATCTGAAATTTGCTGAGGTTAGTGATTCTAACTGGGTTTTTATTGTTGCTTCTTTTGTTTCTATAGGTTTGTTAAAGAATGTGATAGAAAGTTTCTTTTACCCTAGGAATGTCTTTATGATTTTCACAGTGCATGCACTGGTCTCTTTTTGTCATGTTTATCTCTGAGTGCTGGTTTTAGTTACTTCTTTAGTTCTTCTACTTAGCATCCCCAAAAAGGTCTGACAAGGAAGTCTGGAAATGCTGCAGCTTGCTGCTGTTCTGCATCCACATCACACGTTCGCGTGTGGGCTCTGTTCCATGGGCCAGCAGCACTGGAGTGAAACCACTGCTGAGTTGACAGCCATGACTATTTCAGTTTCATAGGGAAACTTTTTGTTTGTGTACACACACACACACACACACACACACACACACACACACACACACCCCAGTTCAGAGGACAGGACTCAAAGCTTTGGGCATGCTAGGTAAGCACTGTACTGAGCTGAGTCCCAAGCCCCTTGGGACTTTTATTTCTAAAACTATGTCTTTTTTTTTTTTTTTTTTTTAAGGCACCATCATGCTTGATTATCCAGATGCCTCGATTTGGAAAAGACTTTAAACTATTTAAAAAAATTTTTCCTTCCCTGGAATTAAATATAACAGATTTACTTGAAGACAGTAAGTATATAATTCTCCCGGCCTCTTTTTTTTTTTTTTTTTTTTGAGTAGTTGGCCTGGGCTTTTCAGTAATTATGAATATAGTTCTTCTGACAGGCAATTCAGTACCTGAAGAGCTTGGACATATTAAACCAATAATTTGAGTGCTAAGAATTCTGAAAAAAGATAGAAGTCAAAATAAACATTTTAAATACAAAATTACTTACAGTATGACCAAGAAATTAGCCAGGTGGGGTGACGGCACCCACCTTTAATTACAGTACTAAGGAGACAGAGGCAGATGGATCTCTGTGAGTTCAAGGCCAACCCCAGTCTACAGAGTGAGTTCCTGGACAGCCAGAGTTATGACAGAGAAATCCTGTCTCAAAAAAACAAAACAAAACAAACACAAAAATAAAAACAACAACAACAAAAAGAAATTGAGACAAGTTAATAAAAGGAAAGTGCTTAATGAGTACATACCCATGCCCCAGAAGCTGTGGGTTTGAGGAGAATGCGTTTGTAAGCAGCGGTGTGCGGTGGTAAGTGGAAGGGAAAGCGCTTCTCGATGAGAGGTGCTTGAGATGCACACAGTTATGTGAGTGTTAGGACACAGATGCATTAGAGAAAGCTCGTAATACTGGAAGTGGCCGTCTCTTGCTGACTAAGACCATCTGTGCTAGCAGTTTTCTTTATACTTTCTCTATATCTTTGGACATGTTGTGACCAGAGGAACATTATAGGTTATCAATAATGGTTATTTGAAAAAAAAATCCTTAAAAATACTACAAAATACAAGGAATTCCAAAGGAAATTTTAAGAGGCTCAGAGAGGGCTAGGCCTTTTTCTCCCTCCATCCCCCGCCCCACTGAGCATTCTTCTTCTGAAAGTATAGCTTTTATTATTAATGACAATACCTTTTTTAAAGACATCTTCCTTCCTTTTGTGCACATGGTAGCTCCCAGGCAGTGCCGCATCTGTGGAGGACTCGCCATGTACGAGTGTCGAGAGTGCTATGACGACCCAGACATCTCAGCAGGGAAGATCAAGCAGTTCTGTAAGACCTGCAGCACTCAGGTAATCCTCCCTGCAGATGTGCCCTGCAGCATCAGCTACTGGTGGTCCAGTAGGTTTCAGGGTTTAAAGCTGTTACAAATCAAAGTGCACTTTAAATAGTCACAATACATGTTATTGCTCATGTCTCTTTTGCTGACCTGTGTGTGTGTGTGTGTGTGTGTGAAAGTGTGAAATACTTGACTGTGTGTTTAAGAGATGTGGTTAGAGTCTGCTCCCTTAAAACATGGCATCGACTCATGTGACATTTTCTTCACTGTCCATCCATTTTAGGTTCACCTTCATCCCAGGAGGTTGAACCATACCTACCACCCAGTGTCACTCCCCAAAGACTTACCTGACTGGGATTGGAGGCATGGCTGCATCCCCTGTCAGAAGATGGAGTTATTTGCTGTTCTCTGCATAGAAACAAGCCACTATGTTGCTTTTGTGAAGTATGGGAAGGATGACTCTGCCTGGCTCTTCTTTGACAGCATGGCTGATCGAGATGGTATTTAAAACTTTTCTTTTGTATTCAGCATCCTTTTAGTTTGGGATGTGATGTTTCCTAGGGAGAGCACTTGTTTGGAGTAATATTATATTTTGTGAATAAATCCTTTAAGGACTATCATGGTGTTACAGACTTTAATCTTCAAAATGTATTAGTAATTCTACTACCCAAACTAAGGAACAGTAATGTTGTGACAATTTGGCACACAGATTTGTTAAAGAACTCTATCCACCAGCACTGGGGAGGTGGAGGGTTGTGAATTAGAAACCAGTTTGTGTTACACAGTGAAAACCTGTTTCAGTATGCCCTGCCTCAAAAGAAAAAAATAAAGAATCCTAAAAGTCTTCTTTTAGAGCTGATTTTACCATCTACTTCCTTTCATTTTTGTGTACTTTAGTAGCCATTTATTGAGCACCCAGATAACAAGCTCTGTGGGAATACTTTGGTCATGGAAATCGTGCCTGTTTTTCTGTTGTCTAAGCAAAAGTTTAAGGTAGAGAAGGTTGCATAGTTTTTGTTTAACTTAGTCTTCCTGATCTCATACATTCCATTTCAGGAAGAAACCTTTACCCAATGAGCTGTTTTTAGGAAGCTTAGTCATTACTTAGTACATGCTTAAATGCCAGATCTCAAGCATCTTTGGTAGTAAGGCACTTGTCACAGTACCCCTCCCCCATACCCCATTTTCTCTACAGCTATTCTCCCAAGCCCTAATCCACAAGATTGTCTGGTGTGACTCTCTAATAACCAGAGGCACCTAATAACCAGTGGCAGCTTCTTGACCAGAGGCACAACCTGTAGACCAAGGGTTCTCCATCTCTTCTCAGCTCTCAGATGCCTAAGGATACAGTATGCACGTGCACACACACACATGCACACGTACATGTGCTCTACCCAGTTAGCATTAGCAGTATGACATTTGGGAGAGCAAAAACAAACAGGCTTTCTAGAATCCAGTCATCAGAGCACATGCACAGTTTGATGATCAATATATATACAAACTATGTTAGAGGTGTGCAAGTATATTCTTAGAACTTAGGGAAACTTTGCAGTGTGCATTTTACTAGATTTTCTCAAAACTGAACATTCTTGTAGAAAAGACTGTCAGGCTGCTCATGTCTGGGAGGGACATGCAAGAGTGAAGAGCCAAGGCTGTGTGTGCCCACACACAGATAGCAGCCTGCAAATTAAGACTGTGGCTTTTCCTAAATATGTGTCTTTTTACCCTTTCAGAAGCCAAGAAAGGAAATGTAAAGAAACTGGAAGTCAAACAAATTTTTTTTTTTTTTTTTTGATTCAGAGAGTCAGTCTTCACAAAATTTTAGGGTAGTAAGAATGTTCTGATGGTGGCACACAGTTTTAATCCCAGCACATGGGAACCAGAGGCAGGCAGATCTCTGAGTTTGAGGTCAGCGTGGTCCACACAGTGAGTTTCAGGACAGCTAGAGCTACAACAGAGAAAGCCTGTCCCCAGATTTTTTTTTTTTTTTTTTTGTTCTGGTGAGACAGGATGCCAAGAGGACTTAGAAGTTCGCTTCCCTAAATAGAGCTCTTCTTTCTCTCTTAGGTGGTCAGAATGGCTTCAACATTCCACAAGTGACACCCTGCCCAGAAGTGGGAGAGTACTTGAAGATGTCTCTGGAGGACCTACACTCTTTGGACTCCAGAAGAATTCAAGGCTGTGCACGCAGACTTCTTTGTGATGCGTACATGTGCATGTACCAGAGTCCAACCATGAGCTTGTACAAATAACCAGGTCATCTGAAATGGGCAGAGACCAAGCACAAAGCTTAGTGCTGTGTTTTCCTCAGCTGGCGGTTCTGTCCGGCACCCATTGCCGGCAATGGGTGTCTTTTGTGATGATGGCCCTTCAGCAAAGGATTCCTGTGTCTCCAAACAATCGCTTTTGTGTTCCTAAAATATTTAATAAGAAGCATTTTGCACTCTAGGAAGTATGTTTGTGTTGGTTTTTTAAGAAGTCTAAATGAAGTTATTAATACCTGAAACTTTAAGTTAACTGCATTGATGATATGATATTTTTGGAAGCATACAATTTAAATTGTGACATTTAAAACCTCTTTTAGTCCATTGAGAATGTAAATAAATATTTCTTCTTATGGACCAAGGATATGAAATCATTTTTCTTTTGTAGCTAATGATTGCCTTGAGGAAGAAATAATGGTTTTATTAAGAGTCTGCCTTTGCTCCAGTTGTTGAAGGTGTGCTGAGTTTGTTAATTTTTTCCTATATAGTGCTGATTTCCTGCATGTCTGTATTTTGCTGAGTTTCTGTGGTCCTGCAGCAGTGGTCAGAACATGCTGAAATTCCTTTCATGGTGTTACTTTCTATTTGTTCTGGTTTTGCGATAAATGAGTGACTGTCATAAAATGTCCATTTTTGATGTCATCTTCTTGGAGGATTAGGGTACATAGCAATTGAAGCATCTCAGTCACAGTAACAACTGTTACCTAGCAGGTTTTCTATAGGGGCTCTTAAGTATTTATGAACAAGGCACAGTGATTTACGAAATAAAAGAAATGATAAGTAAAAAATATATTCTTATACAGATGCACAGCCCATGAGGAAATAAAGTTGGCTTAGAGACATTACTAACATTTCCCTGAAAAGATGTATATGATATTTAAAACTCTCATTTCAAATAAATTATTTTATTTTTAATTTAAGTGAACCTCTCTTAATTTAAATAAGACCGTGACTTTGTTTGATCAGAGAGTCTTATATTCACTGATGTCAGCTTTGTTTGACTTGAGGTAACGACAACTGCATCAGTGTGTGGCTGGAATGCTGGGGACAGCTTCAGCCTCCTGGGTGAAGAAGTAGAAAACGATGTCGTCTTAGGACTGCTCATAGTGCGCATAGACCATGATGGATGCTCTACCAAGTGTACAAGCCAGCACTGTTGAGTGTATGTTGTCTGTTGTTTTGTGGTATGGCTGTCTCTCTGGAGTAATGTCTCAACCTTACAGAAAGACAAAGTGTTATATGTGTAGCATATGGCTTTATAAAATATTTAATGTCAAAGAGAGTCTTTATAAATCTTTCTGTTATTTTTAAAGGCACTTTACTTCTTGGTTTTATTACTCCATTTTGCTAGACTGTATTAACTTTAAAAATCATAAGGTACAAAAGCTCTTGCATTTTGTAGTCTTTGCACTTTTGCAATGGAAAAGTACATACATTCTGCACACGATTTTGTATAGCTGAGTGCCTAGGCTGGGTGATCAGGCCAGACTAGATGGATAACCTCCAGCTATGGGCTGGCCTTACCCCATCACCTTGGGATAGGTGAGAATGGTGAGCGGGATGGGGTGGGGGGTCGTCAGAGCTTGTGGACTCTGACCCAGAGTCCAGTCACCCTATAGTAAGTATGTATTGAATGAGTCTGTTAGTGTAACTTTGAAAGGTTTAGTAGGAATGATCAGGAATCTGTATATAGGCAAGAATAGTTTAGCAGTGAGGGATGAGAATTGTAGAAATGGAGGCAAAATCCATGCCAAGAGAGACCAGCTATTTGGCTTTCAGAGGCCTCAAAGCTTGTTTGGCAGTGGTTCCAAAGTTAGGGTGGCACTTTGTGAGTGAGCAGGACCTTGTCCACAGGCGATCCCTAGCAGGATTTTCTCAAAGTAGCACCCTGTGTCCTTTAGCAGTCCTGGGTGTGTGCACACAGTGAGTGCCCACTTTCAAGGGCTGAGGAGGCCAGAGGACCACAGGCCAGTGGGAGCTTTTCCCCATGCCCCCTTGTCCTTCTGGATAGTCCCTCCTCATTGCTTGTTCTAGCAGAGCCTGGTTTGCCGAGGGGGCATAGGGCTGGACTGCGTGGTGCAGATAGTTGGTGTGCCTGTTGATTAATTTTTAATCTTGGGGTTTCTTTACTGTTTTCCTGTTGCCTTTTAAAATATTTTGATTATCGTTTTCTTATCAAGATGACAGCGTAGTAGGTTCATCTTACAACATGGTTTATGATCCTTAGCTACAATTAGAAAATATAAGAATTCATATTTCTCTTACTTTGAAATAAATCTGTATATATGTTGGAAAGTCGGGGCATGGACTGAGGGACAGGGGAGGGGGCTAGGCATATTTTAATACATAAGCTAATGTCCAGTCCCTCACTGCCAGCTTCATAGAGAGTCCAACTCAGTTCACAAAATAATGTTTTGTAAGATGGGGGAAATGCACTGGAAAACAGAAACAGGTATCTGTATAGTGCGGCTGTTGGTAGTTGCTTTGCGTTTTTTCCTCAGAGTAGCTTAGAGTTTTTATTATATGTTTGTCAAATGCTTAGGTAAATGGCCAGTCTCATCTCTGATTCATTTCTTTTTTTCTACATACCCTTTTTTTTGAGCACAGAGAAGGACAAAGGATTGACTCTCATGGAGCTCGTCTACCCTCTGGTTGTCTGGGTTTGGCAGTTTCATAAATCCAGGAGTAGCAGCCCTCTTGGCTAGGTTTTAATAAGCCACTAGAAATTTTGCATTTGTTTGCATTATCCTACTCTGAGACAAGAGTGCAAACTACAGTATTTAGCCTTCGTGAGTAACTGCCAACCAGTATTTATGGGACATTTATTAGGTGGTAGGATATGGCATGGGTTCTGTGAGGCCTGGTGCCTATTCTCATGTACAGCTCATGGCCCAGCTTCAACACCAGAGCATCTGTTGATGGCTCCTTATCCTAGGTGTGGGTGACAGGCCTGTCTGGGGTCCACTTTGGGAGACAATGTAGTGTAACAGGGAAGTAAAGGACTAAGGGACAAAAGCCCTGGATCCTTTCCTGTCACTTGCTCTGAAGCCCAGACAACACCTTGACTTCCTGAGCTTTAGTTTCTTGCTCTGTGTGATGAGGGGATTGGATTGTGCAGTTGGATAGGAGAAAATGATACAAATTGTCAAGGTCCCAGGCCATGCCTAATAAATCTGATATCCTGCTGGAGCTAGGAAATTTCAACTCAGAAGCTCATCAACAGAACCCGGAGACCAGCAGGTTTGGAATCATAAAGCTGGAAGGCTTCAAAGACCCCTTCTCCTTCTGTTTTCATGGGATCAAACGATGCTATTATCCATAGCAGTTATTCTATATAAGTGTGAAGAAGTGGGCATTGGCTATGTGTTTATCTGTGTTTACATATGAACTTATATAAATATAAATGCATTTGGTATGTGTACCTCAACCCTCTATTCCTATGGTACTTACTTGGTACTTCCTTCTACCCTATTTCTGTAGAAATAGAGGCTCTGGGAGCCAAAGAAATAGACAAAATTCTCATGTTGAAGGGGAATCAATTTATTTCTCTCTACTATTTAGTAATGAAAAACTTTAAATTAATGGGGAGAGATTTGTTCCCCACCCCATGACAGGTCATCAGCCCTTCTTAGAGTAGGTAGTCATGAGGCCTGTGATTTAAAATGAGACTGCCTTCCTTGGGCTTGGTGCTTCCAGAACCATCCCCAGTTCTCCATCAGTGAAACAATCCTTTAGTTCCCTAATGAGTGTGTGGAGAAGAGGATGTTACAGTGGAAACTAGTGAGCAGAAGGGTTGGAGAGGCAATGAGCCGTTCCTCACAGCAGAAGACAGGCCTCACGTGAAGACAAGCTTCGGTGGCTCTGGGCATTGGCTCTGTCGTCAAAAATGTCATTGTGGCTTCTTGTCAGGGAATTAATCTTGCTTCTGTGTGAGCTTCTGTCTGTTGTCTTACTGGGTAGGGGACTTGGTGGAGTTGTCGGGGGAGACATGCATTGTCTTACTCTAAATCTTAGAGTTGCTAAGGGTTTCTCTTTGGTCCAGATGCAGTGACAGAGCAGAGCTGGCCAGTAGTGAACAGTGGGGAAGTGGGGGATAGCCTTTTCTGGTGGCCTAAAATGGCAATGCTTGTGCTTAAGAGTACCACAGGGTCCTGATCTCTGTCCTGGCAGTGCTGACAGTTTTGTCTCATCATATTTTAGTTCTCTTTTTCTTCCGAACAGATTTGAGGGAGAAGGGCTATTGATGGATTATCCTTTCAGGCACAGCAGGCCTCAGCACAGTCCTCTTGTGCTTTTAAATACTGTTGACTTTCACTAGTTATTTATTCTAAAGAGATTATATTGGAGACACAACTGTCTTTGGTTTCATATTATGAAATGGCTTTGTGCTGTGGAATGTTAACTCTGGAAAGTTGCCCTCATACCGGAAACATTCATTTAAAAAAATCCCATTGGCACTCCCTAGGGGGGTGTGGTTATTATCAGCCTGACCCAAAGGAGGACGTTTTGTATTCTGTTTCCTTTTCTAGTATCTTGTTCAACCTTTTTGCCTGAAGAACAAACTTTTGTTTATGAAAACATGAATAGCATCACATAAAACAGTCCCTTACTATCAGAATGCTCCAATTTAGCCTTAATTTTGTTAAACTTAGAGATGGATGGAGTGCTGCTGTGGAAAGAAATGTACCATGTACTATTTCTGTATCATTAAAATGCGGTTTTTATGGTTCATTCTCCTTGATTTCTTTAGGGGAGGGTCTCTGGGTTGGGGGGGAATATAGGAGTTGGTTCTTTACAATGTCTCAAAGGGCAAGGCATGATTCCCCTGGGAAATGCTGCCTACAGTTGTCTTCATCAAGCTTCCAGGCCTGCCCTGCATCTAGGACAATGGTTCTCAGCCTTCCTCATGCTGCGACCCTTTAATACAGTTCTTCATGTTGTGGTGACCCCTAACCATGAAATTATTTTTGTTGCTGCTGCATAAGTATAATTTTGTAACTGTTATGAATCATAATGTAAATATCTGATATACAGATGGTCTTAGGCAACCCCTGTAAAAGGGTCACTTGATCCCCAAAGGGGTCGTGATCTACAGGTTGAGAATTGCTAATCTAGGGAGTGTTTCATTGTGTAGTCATTAGGCTCTGGGCCATAGCGTGGCATCTACCCTCATTGGTGCTGGACATGACTCATCAGCACCAGTCTCTAAGCCTCCAGTCACAGGTTGCTCTTCCCCAGATGCCATTTCACCCAGATATGCAGCCCAGGGCTGTTCACAGAGGGTGTGTGCTGGGCCTAAAAAGCTGCCAAGGACGTGGCTGCTTGTCTGTAATGTCCAGAGAATAATTGCATGACATCTTAGGGACTGAAGTTTTACCCCAGGCTTCTTTTAGGTAACAAAGTACATGACAAATCCTCCTTCCCTGGAAGCTAAGTCGCTTATACAGGAAGGGGCATTAGAATGATCTGAGATAGATTGCTTTTCCAGTACATCCAGGTTTCTGTTTAAAGAAACCCCACAGGTGACTGGACATGCCGAGACAATGTGGGCTGTTCTGCAGCTCTACCTTTTCTTGTTAGATTCCAAGGTCAGTGTACATTTTCATAGATCCCATTCTTGGTTTGGGGTATATTGATGTGAGAGGGTCAGCATGTGCATTGCCCATCTGTGGATCTGGACAGTCAAGTGAAAACCAGTCTTTGTTGAAGAGACCTGACCTAGCAGCCAGGGAGACTCTGGTCCCATCCTTGGGCTCTAGTTGTGCTCCCTGACAGGATCTGAAGGATGGATACACTGCCCACAGTGGGGGTTCTCCGCCCTGGCTGCAGGTCAGGTGTACACGGGGACATTTTCATGGTGCTCATGCTGTATGTAGCCCCACTGGAGTTTCTGAAGATGGACCAGTGTAGTAGGACGCTTTGCCAACAAGTTTTTTGTACTGTGCAGCCTTCCTTATGGTTACATGCTACTTGGACTTTTGGGAACAGCTTGGGGGGAATATTTAAGAGTGTGTCTGTTGGAAAGTCAGTCGGACAGTCAGCTCCAGAGGATGAGGATGGGAAAGAAAGCAGACAGTTGCTAGGAAAGCAGTTAATGGGATAGAAGATTTAGAAGTTAGTCCAGTTCTCCAGGTTTAGACAGACATCCAGGAAGCGCAGAAAAGAAATCTTTCTTTTCCTTTATAATCTTTTAGAGCTAGGGGATTTAAAAAGTTACAAGTTAGGAATTTGTCTCAGTAGCAGCCAGGAAAGAGGAACTGGGAGTGGGGGTGGGAGATTGGGGTAGGAGGGAGCCGAGTTCCATTAAGAGTGTGAAAAAGTAACAGTTACAATTGGCCTCCACACAAAGAAGGCTTAAGAGCTCAAACAACATCAGAAAACAGCTATATTAAAAAAACAAAAACAAACAAACAAAAAAACCATTTACAGGCCAGAGGTGGGTATATGTCAGGGTTCTTTCCACGAGTCCAGTGTGCAGCCAAGTAGGAACCACTAATAAACAGAGTTCTCCGAGGTAAGCAATCCACACACCACCCCTAATGGGAACCTTCTGCTCTAGTGGAAGATCGGAATACGGATACAAGCTCCAGAGGGGAAGTAAAAAAATCTATGGAAAAGTTACTGGTGCAGCTTTTCCAGAAAGATCCTTGGATGTAAGACAGACGTGTGTTGGATGTAGGAGAAACAGTTTAGAAGCAGGATGGAGGAAGGTCTGAATAAAGAATACCAATATGGGGCTGGGGAGATAGCCATGTGGTTAAGAACACTGGTTGCTCTTCCACAGGATCTGAGTTCAGTCCCAGCATCATCATGATGGCTCACAGTCATCTGCAACTCCAGTCCCAGGAGGATCTGATACCCTCTTCTGGACCTCCACAGGTACTGGATACATCGTGGTATATAGATGTTCATGTGGGCAAAATACTCATACACATAGAAATAAAGATTAAAGAGATTTTTAAAAAGAATGGCCATGTGGGCACCATGAAGGTGCTATTTGTTTTGTCTAGGAAAAAGTGTGTGTGAACTCCAGATGTTGTTTCAGATGTCATTCAAAAGAATAGCCCAGGGCCAGAGAGATGGTTCAGTGGTTAAGAGCACTGGCTGCTCTCCTAGAGGTCCTGAGTTCAGTTCTCAGCAACCACATGGGTGACTCACAACCATCTATAATGGAATTTGATGGCCTCTTCTGGCATGCAGATGTACATGCAGATAGAACACTCATAAATAAATAAATAAATAAATAAATAAATAAATAAATAAGGAAAGAAAGAAAGAAAGAAAGAAAGAAAGAATAGCTCACTAGGTTAACTAGGGAAGGAGTCTCTGGGAAGGACAGTTGGGGACAGTTTCTTGCCTGCCTGTCTTTATCTGTTGGTGAACAGCAGGTCTAGGTGAGTTGCCAGTGGTGGGGGACTGCTCTATGCTCTACAGTGCTCAGTTTTGATGGAGAGGGGTGTTTTGGGGGCCTGATTACAGCAAGGAGGTGAGTGAACTGGCCTGGATATTATAGCAACTGGGTAATTTCTCTTAGCAAAAGGCAAAATCACAAAGGAAAATCACAAAAAAACTCACAAAGCACAATTAAAATCTGCAAGGATTTTATCTGTCAACAGTACCACTTTTCAAGACTTTATGCCACCTGGTGGGCTCTGTGTGATGGCCGGTTGGTCTTACCAACCTGTGGAATAAATGCGGTCAGGCCTTGGACCTATACCCATAGCTTGCTTCTCAGCTCTGTGTTCCCCCGGCTACAGAGGGTCAAGGCTGCTCAGGGAGTTGTCATGGGTGAGAAACATTGTATTATAAACAGACGTTCTGCTACAGAGCAGGCAGACTCAGTAAGTCTCAGGAGTCCCCTTGGAGAAACATGAGGAGGGGTCTTAAAGGCAGTGGCTGAGGGGCTAGGAGGATGGGAAGGGTGGGGGTAGAGTTTGGGGGACATGGGGAGCAACCCTGATGGTTCCCTTTGCTTATTTTATGACATAAAATATTTTATGCCATGGGCACTGCAAGCTATCAAAGTACCAGCTAGGCAGACGGAATTGGAAAGATGCGCAGAAGGACTCCTTACAAAAGCGCGGAGCATGTCCACTCTAAACGCTAGGGTCTAGAGCAGGGCTCTGCACACTGCTTGGGGACCAAGCCTAGCCCAACCGTTTTCCCAAGTGACATTTTAGTGGAACAGTCACACCCACCCATCTATGATGCAACAGCAGAGTTTAGAGCAGTGACAGAAAACGTAAGGCCTGCACAGCCCAGAATATTTTCTCTCTGGCCTCTTGCTGAGAAAGTCTGCCCACTGCTATCACAGATGTGGTAAAACGGATATGCAATTGGGAAGGACTGAGTTTCTAGAGGCTGTTTTTGTTGCAAATGTAATTGATTGTGGTTTTTTTTGAGACAGGGTCTCATGCTATAGGCTGGGGTGACTTTGAACTTGTCATAGCTCTTGGCGTTCTGAGTGCTTGGATTACAGGTGTGATAACTTTCATAATGGATCCATTTAAGACCTAGCTCATTTCCTTCCATCCCTGAAGATTTAACTACTGCTTCTCAGGAGCCCCTTGGGGGTGTTCTTGCTTGCCACAGCCTCCTCAAATGCCCCTGTGGGCACCCTTCCTTTCCTGTGTTTTTCACCCTCCTGCTTCATTCACTCTGACCTGGTGTTTGCTGTGGTCTCCTAACTAGCAGCAGGACTTTCTCTGATTCTTTCTTCTTCTCAGCACTTTGACCAGTGCCTGACAGCAGGTGTGCAAACATTTTTGCTGGGGAAAGGAACTGTTAGCCTCTTCTGTGTGTAAGCCATCCTATTCACCATTGTGGAAGCAGCCAGTCCTTTTGTGAGAGTACAAGAGGTCCCAGTCTCTAGTTGCCCCGTGACACATCTTGGAGACATCTCAGAGCTTTTCCAGAAGGCTTTTAGTAAACGTTGAATGAAGTCATGTTTGTAAACTGCTTATCATAGTGCCTGGTGCTCAGAAACCCCTAACTAAATGGTAGCTACCAATAGCAACAGCAGAAGCAGTATGGTGGAAATAGAATCATGAACTTGAGGGATAGGTTTGCAAGACTAATTAACCACACCCTTCTGCCTCCAGTCTGCAAAGGCAAGTCTTCATTAGAACTTTCTAAGACTCAGAAATTCTCAAGCATCTTGTCCTGAGTGAAGCAGCGCCATCTTGTGGGTACTTTGGGTTATGACAAAGTACCTGGTCGCTCCCAAGTAGTCAGACTGCGGAAGGCCGCAGGTGATGTTGAAAGCAAACGGTCTTCGGGGCTACGTGACACATTACGAATGGCATGCAGGAGGGCGTAAGTTCCCTCCTGTGTGACTTAAGGACATATGGTTGCTGTTGGCCATTTCTGCCGTTACTGTCCTCTTTCTTGATCGGCTCTGCCCTAGTTCGGACTCCAGCCTGAGTTTTCAGGAGCCTCTAAAGCCACATTTAAAATGAATTAGCGCCACCTGCTGGGAGAACACAGTAAGGTTGCTTGTGGAGTCCTAGCACAGATCTGTAGACTGAAACTTGCTTTTTGCGAAGAAAGTTGGAAAAGAGTAGGTCCTGATGTCATATCTTCATTGATGTGCATGTCTTGGCTTAAACCTAAGGCCACCAGTTTCACTAATGCCCCCACTATTTATTTCATCGGAGTCTGGCGTGATCTGTCGGTCACCTGCTTCTGAATGAGGGAAGGCAGGTGTGGAAGTCCCAGGCAGAGCAGAGCAGTCCTGCAGGGCGTTTTGCACCGGCTCCTTCTCCTTGCCAGGTGTGCTGTGTGCTAATTCCTGCCAGGGTGGAGGTTTTATCTTTCCGGAAACCTGGAGTTTATGTCTGGAAAAAAAACACCAACTTGCTGTTTTCTGTGCAGGCAGCCCTTGCGGTCACAGTCCGCAGTCCCTTCCCATGCACGTGACCCCGGGGCCAGGCCTGGCGTGTCACCGGAATTCCCGTAGGTTACTGCTGCTGCTGTCCCTGTGTGGGACCGCCATGGGCTGCCCAGCTTCAGCCAGCCCTCGCCCACTCCTGCTCTGCTTGTGGGTGGGGAAGGGTAGTGTGCAGCACCATTCCTGGGCCCTGAGCAGGGATCACCACAAACAAATCACAGGGCTTTGCTGGAAAGATCCTATGATTGATCTCACTGCCATCCTCACAGCCTCTCTCAGAGCGTCAGGATACACCTCCCAGGGGGACTGGGCCCTGCTCTGCACTGTCCTGTGGAGTTCTGGCATTTGAGGTTTCCATCAGTGAACTCCGGGTATCAGATTGGTAGTCTGGAGTCTGATTCTCCTCGGCTGCTGGCTTTTCTTGTTTGGATTCTTCCTCAGCTCCCTGCTTCTGGGTAATTGATCATAAACTAAGAGTCACGGTCCAAAAGCATCCATGTTCTGCAAGCTCTGTAGTCAGCACGTGTACTGCTGGGAACACCTTTGGGGGAATTAGCTGTTGCATATCTGCCCCCACGGTAAGCTGGAAGACCTGGCAGTGTTGTTTATAATAGGGACAACTTGAGAAGCTTCTATGTGCAGGATCCTGATACAACATGGTAGAAGTAGACTCTGGAATGTCGTGGAGTAGCTGATGATTCCTCTGGATCCTGTGTGTATTTGTGTGCGTGTGTGTGTGTGTGTGTGTGTGTTATATGTGCATGCGTGTGTGTGTGTTATATGTGCATGCGTGTGTGTGTGTATATGTGCGTGTGTGTATGTGTGTGTGTATATGTGCGTGTGTGTATGTGTGTGTGTATGTGTGTAGTGTATATGTGCGTGTGTGTATATTTGTGTGTGCGTGTGTGTGTACATGTGCGTGTGTGTATATTTGTGTGTGCGTGTGTGTGTACATGTGCGTGTGTGCATGTGTGTGTATGCGTGAATGTGTGTGTGTATGTGTATATGTGTGTGTGTGTATTTGTGTGCGTGAATGTGTGTATGTGTCTGTACGTGTATTTGTGTGTGTGTGTGTGCATGCGTGTGTGTGTATGTGTGTGCGCATGTGTGTGTATGCGTGAATGTGTGTGTGTATGTGTATATGTGTGTGTGTGTATTTGTGTGCGTGAATGTGTGTATGTGTCTGTACGTGTATTTGTGTGTGTGTGTGTGCATGCGTGTGTGTGTATGTGTGTGCGTGTATGTGCGTGTGTATGTGTGGCTCAGAGTTGACCCTTGATCTTTTCTCAGTCGATCTCTATTTCTGAGTCAGGTTCTCTCACTGAACCTGGAGATAGTAGATTTAGCTGATCAGCAGGCCGCAAAGATCCTCCAGTCTTAGCCTCCCCAGCGCTGGGATACAGGGGTGCACCTCCACCTCAGCTCTTCAGCGCTGGGTTACAGGGGTGCACCTCCACACTCAGCTCTTCAGCGCTGGGTTACAGGGGTGCACCTCCACACTCAGCTCTTCAGCGCTGGGTTACAGGGGTGCACCTCCACCTCAGCTCTTCAGCACTGGGTTACAGGGGTGCACCTCCACCTCAGCTCTTCAGCGCTGGGTTACAGGGGTGCACCTCCACCTCAGCTCTTTGTTTTCACTTTTGTTGTTGTTTTAACTTGTTTTTATACAGGGATACATGTCATGCGCTTTACTGACTGACCCACCTCCCCAACTTGTAGGTTGTCATTTTGAGGGAAGCAAGCCAAGATTCATAAAATATTAGGCAAAAGAAATGGATTATAAAAGCTCACATAACACAGTGAGATTCTTTCTGCTTATAAGAAGACTCTGGCATGTGTGTGTTCAGTGCACAACAGGCACTGAACTGCTACAGAGCTCTTGTTGGCTGTGGATAACATGAGTTTGCTCTTCTCTCATCTGAATTGGAGCTAGCAATTGGCTGACCAGCAGGAGCGCAGGAAGTGTAGCTGGGCCTGTCAGAAGGAGGAAATGTTAGGCACCTTATGAGCTATAGAGTTCCATGGTGCTCTCGGTGTGGGGAGTGTGCCTGGGAATTCTGGAGGTCACTGGGATGGCAAAGATCTGGGCACATTTCCCTTGGCTTTGCAATGAGCCCTTCTGGCCTCTCTGGGAAGAAGAGACCTGTGTCTGTGGAAAACAGCAGGATGGAGGGTGGGTATGGCCTCACGGAGAAGTGAACTGCCATTGGCCTCATGTGTGTGGTGCCAGGACCCTGGGGGTGCTGTCACCAGGACTAGAAACACCAGTAGACCATAAGGGCCGTTCTGTAGCTACATTATTTGGGAGACTTGGGAAGAGAGACTGGAGGCCTTCCTTCCTTTTCCCAGCCTCTAGTGTTGAGGGTTCCGGAGAGAAGAATGATGGGGGCAGAGGGTACCCAGAAGGAGCAGAACAAGCCTGGGACACACTGTGGACAGAGGAGGTGCCGAGACACAGTGGGCTGGCAAAGGACACCTGGGAAAAGGGACAAGGAAGGACCAAATGGGTGGACACACTCAAGATTCAAGGTTACACGTTTTTAAAGATGCTAAGGATGGAGAAGCTAGGACAGAAGCAGACAGAGGAGAAGCCTGGCAGATGAGAAAGAAGACTGTGTGTGTCCTGGGCCTCGGTTTCTCTACAGGGAGAACATCAATTTCTGGCTCAAGTTCTCTTATGAAAACATCATTCCCATTTCCCAGATTGGGAAACAGAGGCATCGATAGAGTCACAGGACTTAAACTTGGGAGCCCCTGGCTCTAAAGGCTTGACCTTGACTCTAAAATAGGAGAGAAGTCCGTTATCATGATGGTTCTCTGAGGTCCCACCCATAGAAAGCCCATGGAAGGGGGGCCCTTGGAGTGGCTGTCCAGCTCTGGGGCCATGGGGTCTTACAAGCGGTTTCCTTTCTTCTTTGTTAATGTTATGCCACTGACCAGAGCAGGTCTTCCATGTGGGGCGTCAAGGTTTTTCTTTTATAAAGGGTTGTGGGTGTGGGCTTTGTATCTAAGCTTTCAAGCCTTTGTAACTGCTACTTTTTCACTGGCATTTTGACTCTGCCCTTCTGTTCCTGGCTGAAAGATTTTTAACTTGCAACTTTTTAAAATCTCAGTTAGCTCAAAGGGTTAAGAAGGAAAGGAAAAAGAAAAGAAATGAAAGAGAAACCTTTGCAGCCCTTTCTGGCTGTCTTAATCTGTCTAAGCCTGGGGAACTGAGCTAGCTCTAAACTCCTTCATCCCAGTGATGTTATAAACTCCAGCTATCTCAGTGATTTCTGCCTGCTTTCCTATCGTCAGCTTCTAGGGTTCACTTCTCCCCTGACACCATCCCAAATTGGTGCTCATTCCACCCCTGTCTCGACTGCAACTGCCTTCCAACTGTCACTGTCTCTCTTATATAACTCCTGCCAAGCTGTTCCCAGAAGTCCAAGCGGCATGTGACCATAAGAGCTCTACCTTTATACAGTGGGGGCTTCTGCAGTCAGGTCACACAGTACCCCAGGAACATCTTCCAGCATGAGTCCAGGCTCCCTTTGTTCCTGCAGACAAGTGACAACCCCTGCACACCACATCCATCATTGTAGCTCCTGTCGTCCCCCCTCCCCCCACCTCATGACATTGTGTGGCATGCCTGTGGCACGCTTAAGTGGAGTCTGTGGTTGTCACTGGGCTGGGTCACATTCTACCACATGCTCTCCTTCCTTGCTGGCAGGGTTCTGTTGACTAGGCACAGCCTCCCCTGGAAATAAGCACACCCAGGACCTCAGGTGAGGGAGAGGCAGGGCTGGACCAGAAGGTATCAGGTGATCCCCATGTGCCCTGGAACTTGGTTTTCAGAGAAGCCCAGCATTTCTGTGAGGCTCTGGCTCCAGCGCTCCTCAGTGGAGGCAGGACTTCTTCCTGGAATGCATGCTGGGTGTTGCCTGAGTGACAGAGGTAGGCTGGCCACAGGCTAACAGTGGGCTTTAAAAGCAGGCCTCCTAGATTGCAGCTCCTAAGTGTCACATGCCCACGAGGGCCAGGCTGATACCTTAGCCAAGGGACAGAGTTAGTACAGCTAAAGAGGGCAAGCAGGAGGGTCCGTCTGCTCTGCTTTTCCTGAATACTATTTTCCAGAGTAAGCGCGAGTTCCCCATGTGTAAAAAGTTCTGACAAGCATTTTCGCTTAAACTCTGGATGGACCAGAGATTTGTGATCTCCACGCACTCTCTGCTACTCTGAGAGGCCACATCTTCTGTCTGGGCCCAGACTGGTGGCAGCAGGGTGGAGAAATCTAGACCCGAGCAGGTTAGAGTCTGCCTGTGTGTCACCCCTTTGGCTTGCCAGCTGTTGTGTCGCTGGCTTTCTTTGTGGGCTGACTGGGGGCCAGCATAGCGTATGCATTTTTGATCAGGTTGCATTTTGAATGAATTAACTGTCATGAATAACAGAGCAAAGGGCACCAGCATTGTCTTTAACTATAACTGCTCCAATTAATTATGGTTTAATTAGCATACATCGAGAGCAGCCCTGAAAATAATACTTCATGGGTTACAGAAGCCCTGGCAGCTGGAACATGAAGTGTGATCCGGTCTAGGGGAGAGATAGTTATTAATAAATTACTCCCATTGTCAGAGACCCTTATTTATACAAATTAGCAGGGGATACATAATCAACTTTAACTGTATAATTTATAATAATTGATTTCATTTTGACTGACCACTAGTCGCTTACCAAATACCCTTGGAAGAAAAATCGCCCTATTAGGGTAAGTTTAATCCTAAACATAGCTAATGAATCCTATTACTTTAAGGTCATATTTGAAGCTTTTGTTAATTGTCAGAACCATTTTAAATTGATTAGAGTTAAATTAAATCAATGTAATGTTTAGAAAAACAATATTTCTAATGGATGAGGCCAGGCTGACCTCGAATAAACATATTTATCAACCGATTCTTGGTGACGAGAGAGGGAGCAGCTGGGCCCATAACTCACATTTGTCTATAATATGGGAAATGTCACCAGGCAATTAGTTATGTCAGGTAATGAATAGGGAGCATGGGGACTCCCCTCTGGCAGCTGGGCTAGATGGGACTGCATGTCCTGGACAGTGGCAAGTGTCACCTGTGGGTGACTTCCCTGACCCTCCAGCCTCAGCCCAGCAGTTCCCTCTGCTCACCTGGACCACCAGTGACTCTACCTCTTCCCTTTGTTCCCCAGATCTGGCACCCACTATTCCTCTAGGTCAGGATGCTGGCCACTTCACACCTCTCACTAGACTTCTCTGGCCTTGGTTGGCACAGGAGAGCCATCCCAAGCCCTCATTCCAGTGGTCTCCAAAAAAGGACTCTTGGCACAAGGACTCTTGGCTTCAAAGCTCTGAGACAATTTAATGGTTACCAGATCCCACACCTGGTTGTGGCTTTCACTGCAGCACGCCTACCAATTTCACCTGGTGATGGGTCTCAGAGCCTGTGTTGAGACAGGAGACTCCAGAAGAATGCAGGAGTGAATGGCAGTGGGTTGATATATGGTACTCCCCATGACTTTGGTTGGAAGGAGACCACCACCTCCCACCCTCTGTTCACTTACCAAAGGCCAAGTGTATCACATGCATTCAGCTAGCCTTCTGCAATCTCCCAAGAAGTGGCCCTCAGTGTTGCCATCTTTGAAGGGAAGTGATTCACCCAGGATATCTTGACTGAATTGTGATGGAGCCAGGAACCAAACTCTGGTCTGAGAGAATCCAGATCCCTTTCTATGGTCTTCATCTGGTCAGCAGGGCTTCCTGCAGGAGTCAGCGTAGCGGTCTCTAAGAAAGAACTGGTTTCCCACAGAGGTCTTGGTGGTGGCTCTCAGCTTCTTCTCCTGAGAACAAGACCCGGGTGGGAGAGCAGAGGTAGAGGAGAGAAAAGAGATAGCTCCCTTCAGAGATCTTCTGTTTCTCCCTCTGGCTTCTTTGCCCAGGATGGCTAGTGGCCAGACAGTATGCATTGCATGCTCCATACATCCTTCCTGTTTGCAGCTCAGTGGGAAAGCTATCCTGGTAACAGTTGATTTCATATGTCAACCTTAGTGGGTCAGTGAGTGTCCAGATTCAACACTGGTTACAGGGGGCTGTATACGGCTGCGGTGTGATAAGATCCCATCTGAACTGTGGACTCAGCAGGGTTGAGCCCCCTCCAGCCCCACCCCTAACCTCCAGTGTTGGCCCGCACTACTCAGTCCTTTAGAGGTCTGAAGAGAATCAAAGATGGAAGAAAGAGGAATTTACCTCCTTCCCTGATGCACTGCTGATGCTGAGTGTGACTCAGTTTGCTGTTGCTGATGGCTCACTAAGAAGCTTAAGTGGAGGAATTATTTACTTCAGTCTTATGCTCTCAGGGTGTCCATCTACCTTGGAGGAGGAGGGGGTGTGGTGGGGTGCAGCAGCTCATGTCACGGTGGGCATGACTCAGACTGAAGGGCATACAGGAAGGGGTCGGGGGGGGACACAGCTCTGAAAATGCCTCACCCCCACTTCTAAGTAGGTCCCACCCACATCTTCTCACCAACCCCACTAATGCCCTCATACCAGGGGTGAACCCACTCATTCGGTCAGACACCTCGTGTTCTAATTGTCTCTAGAGGTGTCCTCCCAGACACCCCGAAGTGTGTTCCACTAATGCTTTAGTCATTTCTCAATCCATTCAAGGTGAGAATAGGAATTAGAAGTGCCAGACAGGACATCCCATTTCATCCTCTCTTGCATTGAACTGACATTTACATCACAGGCCCTTGTGGTTCTCAGGCCTTCAGTCCAAGCTGAACTTCATCGCTGGGTCTTCTGGGCAGATGGCAACTGTGCCAAAGCCTTATGGCCAATCTTCCTGTTTATCCCCTCAGTTATATGTCTGTCTGTCTGTCCTTCTTTGCTATCCATCCGTCTATCATCTATCATCTATCTATCTATCTATCTATCTATCTATCTATCTATCTATCTATCATCTATCTGTCTCATTGGTTCTATTTCTGTGGAGATCCTAGTGGTTAAAACAATCTTTTATATAAAATTGGCACCTCTAGCTTTTCTCAGAAAACTAGAAGAGTTGGCAGGTTAGAGCCTGCTTTCTGGAAGAGCAGTTGAGCAGCAGAGAATCCCAACAAGCCTGAGCTCTGCCATCCCTCACAGTAACTAAAGGCTGCTTTGTGCCTAGGTGCCAGAGATTTTAGGTGGGGGTTTAGGGACAAAGCAATGGTCTCTAGCCCCGGACCTCAGGAGTCAGAAAAGCTCCATTGTTGTCATCAAAGCAAAGGGGGTCAGCTGGTGAGGAGGAGGAGGAGGAGGAGGAGGAGGAGGAGGAGGAGCAGGAGCAGCAGCAGCAGCAGCAGCACTCTTTGTCCCTCAGTCATCCCAAATGGCTGGGCCTTTGCATCTCCTCATTTGTCTCATTCACTGGATTCTCTGTATATGGTGATAAATTATATCATCTAGAAAATGACAGGTCAACATGTCTCACCTTTGAGGAGGCCCCAGGCCTGCACATGGGGTTGCTTGAGTGGAAAATGGATTTCCCCAGAGTGATCAAAAAATGTCTTTCTTTAAGAGTGGAGACCCATAAGTCCCATGCGTCTCAGAAGTCAGGTCTTCCCTGTTCCTCAGGGCAGCAGCGATGACTCAAGGCTTGAGTACCTGCTTGGCAGTCCTGAGCACTGGGAGGCCACAGTTTGGATGCCAGGACCCACACAATAGGCTGTAATCCCAGCACTGAGTGGGGTGGAGGGGGCAAGGATTGCCAGGGCTTGCTGGCTGCCAGCCAAGCTGAAACTACAAATGGGCTCAGCAAGAGACTCTGCCTCAAAGGAATAAGGCAGAGATGGCAGAAGACACTAGACACCCTCTTCTTGTTACCGCATACATATTAGAATGTACATATGCACATTCACACTACACTCAAGCACGTGCACACACACACACACACACACACACACACACACACACACACATGATGCAAATAACAGGAAGGCTGTGTGAGGTGGAATGGGAGAACACAGCAAAGTCTCCCAGAAGTGTGGTTCTTGTCCTCTTTGCAGCCTCCCTCCAAGACCTGGGCCCCTCTTCTGCTAAGCCTTCTCCGGACTGGCTGTCCATCAGTTTCAGACCCTACAGTGGCTGAGGGCCAAGAGCCCTCACCAGAGAACACAAAGGAAGGCAGCTACGGTGGGAGGCTTGGAGGTGTGGAGCAGTGTGGAGAGCTGTGCCAGGCACCAGCAAAACGAGAGACTGGGAGGCAGGCGGGAAGGTGCTGGAGCCTGGAAGGCAGGCTCTGGAAAAGAGGTGGCTGTCCAGGCTGAGTGGGAAGTTGAACCAAGAGCTCAGGGGGCTCCTGTAGAGTGCCTTACTGAGACTCTTCTAACCCCAGCATTTGTCTACAAGTAAGAACTGTCTCAGCCAGAGACCCGAAATGCAGGGTTGCTCCAGGGCCTCATATGAGGGGGTTGGGTACTGTACCACTGAGCTACACCCCAAGCCTTCAAATTCATCTTTTTAAAGGCTGAGTGGTCAAGATGCATCTGAAGTGAGCTGAGCACAGGGCCAAGGTTTCTGACCATCTTTTCTAGTTTTCAAAATTCTCTTGTCCATACCTATTTCCACAACAAAATTTTGATCAAATTATAACCACCTCTTCCTATGTGGGTCTTCAGTTTTATTTACTATGGTCAGTTACCCACGAACAACTGTGGTCTGAAAGTTCCAGAAATAAACAATTCATAAGTTATGGGCAACTGTCATTGTAGCAGCTTGCTGTAACCATTCTATATTTTATTCATAATTCTTGTGAGTCTCACACTGAGCATAGTTTAAAATTAAAATATAATAGATGTATATTCACAACAGCCAAATGTGGAGTCAGCCTAAATGTCTATCAGCAGACAAAAGGTAAAGAAAATGGAACCTATATATGCATGGAATTGTATTCAGCTGTAAAGAAGACTGAACTGTCATTTGCAGGAAATCGGATGCAATTGGAGATCATTATGTTAAGTAAAACAAACCAGACTTAAATGGGGCAGAGTGAACTTGTGAGAGAGATCATAACTTGTCAATCATTATGATTGACAGATTATAGAAATGATTATAGAAATGAATCTGGAAACTAGGAATACATTTAGCGCATGCATCCCAGGGCTCTGTGGGGTCTGGTTAGAAGGGAGATTCAGACTAGTTGGCTTGAAGGAATGTGTGAGGTTCCCTGAGGATTCAGGGGCTTGAGCACCAAGTCGACCATGCAACCATTGGGCAATTCCACAGTGGGGAGGGAGGACTTGGTTTAATGTAACAGGAACATTGATTGGCATCATGGTGAGGCTTGCCCGGTGGTGATGAAGTCATCGAAAGGGGTTAATGTCCTCACTGGAGTGCTAGTGACACAGGAGCACAGCCTCATGAGGTGAGCTTTCTAGTGGCTGCCTGCCTTTTGCATGCGCATGCATGGGCTTTCTTTCCGCTTTTTGCATGCACGTGCATGGGTCTTCCCCTTCCTGCACGTTGCAGTAACCTCACCAGTTGCTGCCTCTATGATCTTGGATTTTCCAGCCTCAAGAAATTTGGGCATGAATGAACATTTTTTTCCCCCTAAGTGCTCCAGTCTGTGGACTTTTCATACAGCCACAGAAAGGAGCTAACTAAGGCAGAGGACTCATGCATGGAGCTGACTTCTGTGTTCCTACCCTTTTTGCATTTATTGCTTTCAGGTTTGGTCTCAGAAGCACATGGAATACATCACTAAGTGAGCGTTAGTAACTTCATGAGAATAGGTCGGCTCAGATTCCGGCATGTAGGCAAAGCTTCTCAAACATCTCACATCTGCCAGGTTTGTCGAGGCACAGTGCAAACACAGTAAATGTCGAGCAGCTCCACGCGGGGCTGCAGCTAGGAGGAAGTGGGTTTGCTTCATCCAGCTGAAGTCCTGGTTGGGCACCATTCCAGGCCATAGAAACGTCCACACTTTTTTCAGTGCTGGGGATAGAACTCATAGCCTCTCTCTACAGGCTAGAAAAGTGCTCTGCCACCACAAGCAGCACTCCCAAGCCCTGGCTCAGTGTTTCGATGATATTCACAGTCATGCAACAGCCCTAACCCAAGAGGTGGAGTGTTTCCTACAGGCAAGCTACGTCTTCAGCTCTTTTCTGTCAGTTTCCTCTCCACACCACCCATTCTGGGAAGGCACTGATCCGATTCCTGTTCTTAGGAAACTTGGTATTTCCTTGTTAAAATCGAGTCTGTTTTCTTCTACTTACCCAAGTGCTTTTGAGGGTTATTTGCGTCGACCACCAGTGCATTCTTTCTTATTGCCGAGAGGTAGTGTAGGACACCCACACAGAGGTTGATGGACTAGCGATTGTCTCTAGTGTGGCTCAATGTGAGTAACGCAGCCACCGCCTTTGGGTGTAAACTTTGTGTGGATGGGTGTTTTCATCTCTCTGGAGTTAAATACCCATGGAACCGCTGGGTCGTGAGCTAACTTACTCAGAGCTTTGCTGAAGATTGGCTCAGAGTTTTCCAAGAGGGCTCCAGTGTGCCCCTTGGATCGCCCTGTATTTTAAATACATCTTTCTAGCATGTGTAATAGTGTATGGCGGTTTTAATTAACATGTTGGAATAGCTAATTATTTCAAATGCCATTTCATATATTTCTTTGCTGTTCATTATCGGTATCAGAGCTGTTTAGATTTTTTTCTTCATTTTTTTTGGCACGTGTCAATGTATGTGGTATTTGTGTATGTATGTTCCCATGTGCGTCCAGGTGCATGTGCACACGTGTGTGCATGTATGTGTGGGAAGGCCTGGGGCTCACGTAGGGAATCTTCCTCAGCTGCTTTCCACATTACTCAGTGACACAGGTGTCTCAGTTGAACCCAGAGTTCACTGATAGAGCTAATGAGCTAGCCAGCTTGCTCCCCTGAAGACTAAAGAATGACAGGCAGGGTACCATACTCATGCACCATTTGCTGGGGAGCTGGGGTGATCAACCCACCGAGCCGTCTCCCCAGCCCTTTTTGTTAAAATGTTTAAGTTAGGTTCTTGGTCTTAAGTGTGTTGTAAGCAAGCTCACATCTTTATTTACTATTTCTCAGTGTTGCTTTTCTGGAACCGGAAATCAAACCCAGGGCTTCGCTCATGTTAAGCAAGCACTCAGTCATTGGCATACACCCCTGACCCTTCTCTCGATATATTTTTTAAAATTGCATTTATTTATTTATTTGGGGGGAGGAGCATGTCATGGTGCATGTGTGGAGGTCAGAGAACAACTTGTAGAAAGAAGCCTATTCCCTATTCAGCACGTGGGTCCTGGGAAATTGAACTCAGGTCATCAAACTTGGTGGCAAGTGTCTTTCCCTTCTGAGCCATCTTGCCAGTCCTCAATATATTTTTTACTATTGCTCAACCAACAACCTTAGATACTTTTTCTAATGTCTCCCCACACCAGGGAGACACACGCGCACGCATACACGCACTTATTCATCCTGTTTCTCTAGAGAAGCCTGACTAATTCACTCCCCAGTCATGTCTGTAGATTCAGTGTAAGACCAGTCAAAATTTCATGCAAATTTTTGTGGAAATTTTCAATTTATGTTCTAAATTTACATGGAAAATGAAGGATCTAAAATAAAACAGGAAGCCGAAGGACTGATACTAATTTGAGACTCATAAGATATGTACCATTGCCTAGATGTCATGGCACTTACACAATGATGGTCGGAATAGAACCAAGGAACAAAAGTTCTAAAAATAGACCTGCATCTACATAATCAATTGGTTTTTGACAAGTGCCACAAGCAGAATGGAGGCATGGTACTGCTTTCAAGGATAGAAAATTGGGATCTTAGTTCAGGAGAAAAGAAATTTTGCCCTTATTTTGTACTAACACACACACACACACACAAGCAAGTTGAAATGGATCATAGATTTCAACGTAAGAACTAAAAGTATTTTTCAATCTAGAAGAGGAAAGAAAAAACAATGTCTTTGTGCTCACTTTCGACCAATGTGTGTGTGTGTGTGTGTGCGCGTGCGCACGCGTGTGCCGCATTGGCTCGTGAGATCACAGAGGCTGACAGTCACACTGGCAGTGTGATCTATCTGGTAGGCTCAGGGCTCAGGAAAGCCATTGCTGGTCAAGCTAAGGCCAGTGCCCCAGAGAGCTGCCTTTCTCTAGGGAAGGCTGGCTTGCTGTTCTAGTCAGGCCTCTGCTGATTGGACAAGACCTCCCGGCACGCAGAGGCCTGTGTGCTTATTCAGAGCTCACTGAGACATGGAATGGAGGGCCATGATTTCTCTGCATTCATCCGGGCTTGACTTTTTTTTTTCTTTCAACAGTGTTTTTTAGTTTTCAGCACACAAATTCCTCATAAAAGATATTAGATCCATCTATAACTGCTTTTTGAAGCTATCATACATGTTTTTGTAAAGTTTTTACTTATTCATCACTGGCGGGGGATGGTGTCTTAGGTTTCTATTGCTGTGGAGAGACACCACGACCACAGCAACTCTTATCAAAGGAAACATCTAATTGGTGCTGGCTTACAGTCTCCGAGGTTTAGTCCATTGTCATCACGGAGGGAAGCGTGCATGGCAGTATGCGGGCAGACATGGTGCTGGAGAAGCAGCTGAGAGTTCTGTATCCAGATCCGAAGGAAGCAGGAAGAGAGTATCACACTAGGCCTGGCTTGGACATCTGAAACCTCAAGCCCACCCCTCAGTGAAGCACTTCCTCCAACAGGGCCACACCTATTCCAAGAAGTCCACACCTCCTAATAGTGCCACTTCCTATGGGGATGGTTTTCATTCAAACCCCACAGGCAGTATTTTGACACGGGGTCTCCTATAGTCTATTCTGACCTCACTATCTTACTGAGGATGACCTTGAACTCAGATCCTCTGCCACTACCTCTCCAGCCCTGAGGTACGGGCCACCTTACCTAGATAAAATTGTGATTTTCAATTTTTCATTTATAATTTTTTGTATGTTATTCTTGAGCCCTATTTAATGTTAAAGTAACACGTTAGTCTAGTAGCTTTCTACCAGCTATATTGGAGTTGTAAAAAGAGAAGTATACCATCACATTGGACAAGAAATGACTTTACTTCTTTTTTTCAGCATATGTGACTTTATTCCTTTTGCCAGCCTCATGGCACTGGTGAGGACTGTTGCGTTCTGCTTAGTGAAGTGAGAGTTATTCACAGCTGCCTTGGCACTATACCTACCAGTGGCTACCCACTAAAGAAAATGTCTCTTCCACCCCATCATCATTACCTTTGTACAAGCCCTCAGGGAGGGGTGGGGTGTCCTGACCTCCTCCCCATCCCCTTCCGTGACAGGGTATTGACAGGCCCAATTTGTGTGTTGCTTAGAGTCTGGAAGTTTCTCTGTAGGCTTTGGTTCCCACCAAGTTTTCAGCTCCCTGTATGTTGTGCAAACTGGATCTGAAGCTTCTTTCCTGCAGTCTTCCAGTGTTCTATTTGTTAAATTTCGGTCAGTAATCCTGGTAACCTTTGGCATGAGTCTTTCAAGAGTGTGTTTCATGGGGTCTCAGGCTGCTGAGCCACCATGGAAGAATGAAGTCTTTTTGAAAAATGTTGTATTGTTTCTGTTGTGTTGGTTGCCAGTGCTGAGCATTTAGAGATGAAGGGAGGGCCTCTCTGGTTTCTCCTTCTGCTGCTGCTACCTTAATGTGGGTTTCATTCTAGTAGTTTAGAGTGTCCATTGCTTTTCAGATGGTTGAGTTTTGGCTTTCCCCTAGAGACCCTGAGACTCTAGAAGATCATGCTCAAGTATTTACTGTCAATCTTGAAAGTCTCTTGTATCTTTGTCTGCTCTGTTTTTATGGTGCTGGGTGCATTCTAGGTGAGCTGCTGCACCCCCAGCCCAGCTCTATATATGTTGTAACTCTGGCTGTCCTGGAACTCACTCTGGAGACCAGGCTGGCCTCAGTCTCTCAGAGATCTGCCTGCCTCTGCCTCCCAAGTGCTGGGATAAAAGGCATATACCACCATCACCTGGTTCTATATAGTTTTCTATCAGTGCAAGTTTATCTTTAAAGTGAGTTCAAAGTTCATGGTCTCTTCTCTACAGGAGTACAGGCTTCTCCCTGAGCTTTCAGCAGAACTCACCAGAGAAGCTATCTGGGCTGAAGGCACATTTATAGGAAAGTTTGAAGCTATGAATCAAATTTCTTTCGTGGTTATGTGGAAAGTTATCTATTTTATCACATAAGCATTAGTAGTTTGTATCTTTTAAGACGTTTTAAAACTTTATCCTGGCCATCAAGTTTAATGGCACAATACTTAATGTTTGCTTTTAAATTTTCGCACAAGTATGCATTGTATATAAAGGCCATCCACCTACCTCGTTAGTGTTACCTATCCAACATTTTAATTTCTGTAAGGTCTGTAGTTGTGTCTCTACTTTCATCATCACTACTGGTGATATGTGTTTTCTCTTTTTTTCCCCTTGATTCTTTCACCCAGAAGTTTATTGGTTATGATGGTCTTTCCAAAGAACCAGTTCTTTGTGTCCTTGGGTTTCTTTTTCTTCTTCTTCCTTTTTATTGTTGTTTCATTGATTTCCGTCCTAATCTATTATTTCCCTTCACCTCTGCACTTATTTATTTACCATCTTGTTTCTAATTTATTGAGGGATAACCAGAAATAATTAATTTAAGCCCTTTCGTTGCTGACCCAGTGCCATGGGGTCTGTTGAGTCACAGGCCACACTACAGATCTGACTGCGCAGCTTGGCCCTGCTCTAGAGCCCTTTCTTGCCTTGAGCCTCTTGAGATCATCATCTCTCCACAAGGCTTCTGGAGGGGCAGGAGCAGGTTTCCAGGTGTGGGCACAAGCATCTTCCACTCCAAACAGGTCTGCCTCATATAGGGCTCCTTCCCTGGGGTGAGTTATACAGTATGATGATGTGTTATCTTTTGGAGAAGCTTTTTCATTGCTCCATATTACATTGCTGGTGTGTGCCCCTGAATCTTGAAACATCCACTTTTTGGGGTACATACAACTTACCAAGGCTTCCAGAAGGCATGTTCCTTCTTGCTTATGTGACCCAGTTAACAAAATGGCGTCAATATAGTGAATCGAAGTCAGGTGTTTTGGGAAATGTTCGGATAGTTGATGTCAATTTGGACTGACTCACTATTATCCACTGCACGTAATCACAATCTTTGACTTTTTATTTATGGTTCGGGTGTACTTGAATGTAAAAACAAGACCATAGTGGTTCAATGAGAATGACTCCCAAGGCTCATCTATTTGCTTTGTCATCGGGGAGTGGTACTACATGAGAAGGATTAGGAGGTGTGGCCTTGTTGGAGAAAGGATGTCACTCGGGTGGGCTTTGAGGTTTCAAAAGCCCGAGCCAGGTCCAGTGTTGCTCTCTTCGTGCTGCCTGCGGAAGCAAATGTAGAACTCTCAGCTACTTCTCCAGCACCATGTCTGCCTGCAAGTCCCAATTAAGCTCTTTTATGAGTTGCTATGGTCAGGATGTCTCTTCACAACATTGAAACACTGACCAAGACAATGACCTTACTTGGAATGACACCATTGAAGACACAATTGTGTCAAAGCCACCTTGGATTAGGGTGGGCCCTAATATCTCCTCAGAAAAGAAGTGGACACCCACTGTGGGGAAGGACTTGTGAAAATGGAGGTAGAGACTGGAATAAGTCTGTCAGCCAAAAAAGGTGAAGGGTTCTGCTGTCATTAGAAGCCAGAAGAGGCAAGAGAATCTAGAAGGAGCACGGTCTGCCAGTGCCTTTGCCTCATACTCTCCACTTCCAGAACTATAAAGAATAAATTTCTGTTGTTGTAAACAAAGACACCTATGGGAATTTGTTATTGTCATGTCAAGAAACTGACACGGTGTGGAAAAGGACACACTTACCAGACTAGTCCCAAAGCCACACACTGATAGTTGGCTCTGGTAAATATACTGTTGGCTGTGGTTAGTGTTTGTCAACTTGACACAAGCCAGAGTCATTTGAGGAGAAGGAGCCTCAGATGAGGAAATGCTCCCATCAGATTGGTCTGTGGGTAAGCCTGTAGGGCATTTTCTCGGTTGAGGATTGATGGGCCCAGCTCACTGTGGGCAGTGCCACCCTTGGGCAGGTGGTCCTGGGTGGTATAGGAAAGCAGCTGAGCGCAGCAGCGTTCCATGGATTCCGCTTCGGTTCCTGCTTTGAGTTCCTGCCCTTGCTTCCCTTCTTGATGGAATGGTGAGCTGAGACCTGAAGCAACCCTTTCCTTCCCAAGCTGGTTTTAATCAGTGTTCAATCACAGCAACAGAAAGGTGGCCCAGGTGGAAGTCTCAGCAACTGCAGGGCTACTGCGTGGCGCTCTCATAAATCCTACATTCTAGCCACACAGCTTCCTCTGAATCCCATCCCGCTTGTCTCTTTGCCTGATGCACTCAGCTGAGGTCCTGACAGACGGTCTGACAGGAGAGGCAACACAATTCAGAGCTAGTGTGATTCGGGCTAACTTCTGTGTGAGGGGTAGGTGGGTCTGCGTTCTTAGGTCTATAGTTGTCGTACAGGGCTTTAACAGCGACGGTGAGGGGTTTTCTCAGAAACGTTTCTGATAGTTCTAAAGTACCAGCCCACTGGTGGTCTTTGGTCTTCAAGACAGATGTGTCCCCTCTCTTCTGTGGCCCAGAGTCCCTGACTCGAAAGTGTCTGTAGGCAAGCATATGTATTTTAGTTTGAACTGAGCATGTGCGGTTTTAATTTGGACTTTGAGTTTTGTCATGAAAAGAACTTTTTAAAATTGAAATCACAAGATTGGTTGCTGTTAAAGATAATATAAATTCGTCACAAAACAGGCTGTAGGAAGCTGCGATGGGGGGAAGAACTCGGTCACGTAGTAAATTCTAAAACAAAGGAGGCCAGTGACCTGAAGCTGCGCCGACAGAAGCTGGCCGACAGCGGGCAACGTCTTATAGTGACCTCTGGAGGAGCAGCCGGCGCTCTCGGCCCCCGAGCCATCTCTCCAGCCCAAGAGTTTAAAAAGCTCTTGACGCATTTGTGTCCTGAATTTTATTTTGCATGATTTTAAAACGTCACATCTTTCCAATGCACACGTGCAGCGTTCTCTTCTACCGTCTTCCCAGATTTGCCTTCCAGGTTCAGCTTCTTTACCCATCATCGTGTTTGCGTCCGTGGTCTGGGGCGGGGAGCTGCCGTTCTCTTTCCTCTGAATTTAAGGCCACAGGTTGTGTCTGCTTCTCTGGGTTGCTCAGCCTCAGCCAATCAGCTCCGTGCTCCTTTAAACACTTCATCATCTGTCCTGATATCTGCCGCATCATAGGCACGAGTGATTCTGTTTCTTTTCTTTTTTTTCTTTTTGGCTATTCTCATACATTTTCTCTTTCAAGTGAATTTTAGCATCAGCCTGTCCAGTTACACACACACACACACACACACACACACACACACACACACACACACACACACGGCATGAAGGGGTAGTGACTGGGGTGGCGCTGGATTTATAGCTTAATTCAAGGGCATCTGACATCTTTACTATATGGAGTGTTTCCATCCAGGTCCGTGGCTACACCTTTCATTTATTCGGGCCTTCCTTTATGTCCCTCAGTAAAGTTTTACGATTTTCTTCACATAGGTCCTGAACATTTCTCCGTCGGTTTATTCTTAGGTATTTTATGTATTTGGTTGTCGTTTTCACTGTGAACGAGCCTGGAGCATTTCTGGAGTTGAACTTGCATCATGACACCATCTTTAGCCTGACATGAATAAAATCATGTCTCCAGCTCTCACTTTTCCTGAGTTGTGACTCCCCTTCCTTCCCTGCAGTGAGCTGGTGGGTAACATCAACAGCAGAAAATGGGGTTCGCTTTCTCTAGGGTCCAGTCCTTGGGGTTTGGCCTGAGGTTTAATGCTACCCTAGGCTACAGTTTGGGCACAGGGGTAGGTGTCAGCTCCATCGGTTCCGGTGAAAACCGATATGCACGTGTTCCTGATTTCTAATTGCTAATTGCTCTATCCACCCCCCAACCCCCACTCCAGGGCTGCGTTAGATGTCACCACTCCCTCAGAAGCTGTGGTTGTGGCTTCCTTCTGTTCTGCCAACCCAATCCCGTGTGCTTCCTATCTTCCAGAAACCATGAACAAAGTAAGTCTTTGGTTACCCAGTGTAGTTCTGCACCCATTTTTTTTTTTTTTTCCTTTACAAACATGGCTTGAGCAGCGCTGATGGATGGGCGTGTCTCAGTTTTCAAAACAGAAAACTGATCCAATCAGCTTTCCTCTTAATTCTTGGGTATGGGCTACGTTTCTATGGCGACGCAGGGGCCAGGGAGGGAGAAGTGGGAGGTGTAGGTGACAACTGAGTCACTGTAGGCCTTGAGGAGCATGAGAGGTTAGGTTCAAGGTCAAGAGGCAGTTCTGGCTTCGGAAGGACAGGAGAGGTCAAAGGCAGGCATATGTGGGGGTTCTCACAGGCTTGGCTGTGGACGGTAACCGTGCCCCCCGGCTCTCAGCTCCTTCTGTGCTGCGGTAGGGCTCTCTGGAGGCGTGGCTCATAGGACATCACCTACAGGAGGGTCAGAGGGGAGGCTGTGACTGTGGAAATCATGAAGGCTACCTGCATACTGACACCCAGATTTCTGGGTCACTGACCCGGGGCTGGGGTGCTTTAAGCAGTGCAAATGTCATAACGGGGGGAATGCTGGGAATGGGGGGACCACACTGTTGTGCATCTGGTTGGGGTGCTTCCAGTCACTTTACCCCTTCCTAGTTATGGAAAACCACTGTCGAGTTAAAATCTAGGCACAGGGAGATTGTCTTGGGGAGTGCGTTGACCTCTGGGTAAGTTATGAAGCCACTTCTGTCACTTTGGGGCCCTTCCCCCACAGAGTCTCGGCATTCTCTTAGTGCCCATCTCTCTCTCTTCCTCACACAGATGAGGTCTGGGTAGCAGCCGTCCACATAGGTTAGAGCAGTCTCTCAGATGCTTGAGTCTGGAAGGGCGAGGTAGCTTTCCTACCGCTGTTTTAGACTTTCCTCTGTCCCCAGGACATCCAGCTTCCGTGTGGAAACGTCTTGGAGCCAATTCCCCCATTGGGCCAGCTGAGTTCGCTCTACCACACGCAGAAGAGCATGTTCCTTGTCAGTTGCGTGTCTGGCATTTTCTGAGGGGAATGTGTAGCTTCACCCAGTGGGTGAGCTAGGCAACCACAGCCTCCACTTATCCCCGAGGGTTGGAGGGGCCGGTTGGAGTGTTCAGGCATGGCCTGAGGTTCTCACCTCGGCAGGTGAGACGTCTACTTTGCGGTTCAAAACCTTACCTGCAGGAACTTCTGTGTGCCAGCCCAAAATTCCAGAACTTATTGGCCCGATGGTCCCTGGGTATGGCTGGCCCGGTCTGTGCTCTGCTCCTAGAAAAGCTGGGGCTGTTCAAATAGAAGTCGGTATGTTCAGCAAGAGGGACAGTGCTTCATCTGTAGTTCCTGCTGCTGGGGCTGCATCTGCAGTTTGTTCGCACCCCTCTCATCCATGGTGGGATGCTTCAGAGGGTCCCAAGTAGAAAAAGACTCAGGAGAGTCTGGTGCTGGAGGGGGCCATGATGGGGAGCATCAATATGTGACTCATCCCCCATTCCCCAACCCAATTTTTCCCCTCTTTTCCTTTTATTTAATTTTTCCCCAGAAAACTGTGTGATTTTATATGCTTTTCTCTGCATGTATTAAACAAATTGCACAGCTGAATAGCTGTTCTTAAAACCTGGACATTCACCAAAAAGAAGTTTGCCAGCACAGACAATTAAGCTTTCTTCTTTGAACAATGGTGTGACTGACTGGCACATTTGAAATGCGAGCGTGTTTTTTTCTTCCACTGTTCATCCTTCAAGCTGATAAACAGCAACAATGGGAAACAGCTGGGACAGGAAAACATTTGAGTTTGTATTTTCAAAGCAAGCGAAAGAAACCCGTCAGTGCGGGCCAGATCCCGTCTTCCGCCTGAGGGCCAGCCGGCATTTGGGGAGGGAAAAAATACTATACATATTTCTAATCAAACATTACATATTTATTAATGTGCAGCTGGTGCATTGTATTCCGAGGGTTGCTAGGGGGGTCTTTCCCCCACCCCCCACGCCACCCGCCTTGTTCCTCTAACGTGTCTTGTCTGGCAGGCTGGCATTGTTCTGTAACTGACATTACTTTATAAGAATCCAGAGCTGGGCACATTTAATACGAGTCATTGAGACAGTTGCTCTCTGAGAGCTTGCGTGACGTAGGTACCATTTGAGCCTTGGTTTTTGTTCTGGGAGCTGATGGGTTGGCAGCGGAGGTGTCTTTGGGCAGGTGTACTCAGGACACCGCATATGGGGGAGCCCCCAGTACCTTCATGCCAACCTCCATTTGGCATATTGGGCCCTTTCTTGAAAGGTCACAGCTCTTGCCCTACTGGCTGTGCTCTTTCTCAACATGGGAACAGATTTATTTTGATGTTTATTGAGATTAAACTTGCCATGTACTTCGTCAGCACGAGGGTCGGCTCTGTTCATTAGGTGGGGAGGCCCACCTTGTCAAGTTCCATCGGGCGCTGGCACGAGTGATCACTTTATCATCATTTGTCAGCAGCCTGACGGGTTTTACTCAGCTCTGACTCCTCCCGGGCCTGCTGTCATAACTTCCTTGGTTTTATGGCAGCAGCTGATTTCCCTTTGGTGATTGTCAAATGAATCTACTTTGCCTTAATATTGCTAATACGCTAAACATAAAAGACCCAGGAAGAGACAAAACCGAGAAACGCCAGATATGTAGTGCTCCTGTCACAATGCATGCCTCTCTGGAAACCATCCTCCCTGTCCATCTTGGAAAATCCACTTACACTGAGCAAGGGAGGGATGGGTCTCTCAGAGCTTTGAAAAACCCCAGTTGAGACTTTAGCTAGTCCTATGCACCCCCTGACCACCCCAAAAAAATTAGCATAAGAGCTTAGAGATGGTGGGGTGAAAGGAAGATCTGGATGTTGAAACCATAGTGTGACCATCTTTCCCACTTTGGACCTCAGTTTCCCATGGTTTTTGTTTTGTTTTTGTTTTTGTTTTTTTTGGAGGAGCCAGCAATACTGGCTCACATTTGGGGCATCAGCAGAGATGGCCGAGAGGACTGGGCAGTGACTGCAGCTCTCTAGAGGGCTCACACCTCTGCTTGCATAGGGCAGCCACCACTCATGGGCAGCCAAATAAGAAAGCAGAGTTCTGAATTTTTATGTCAACAGTTTTAAGTTCTACAATTGCCATTGAATTAAAAAAAAAACAAAACCTCATTTTGTTGGTACAATAAAAAGTCTGTTTGTTTTGTCATTATGAATGATGGGTATTAATACAGCCGACATGCTTGAGCGTTTCACATGGGTCCCATAGTTAGGACATGGCTATAAGCTAGGCCTGGTTCTGCCCTGTTTCATCAGCAAGGGGGTGGAAGTAGAGAGAGAAACTTACCTAAGGCTCTTTAGTGTTCAGCTGATCAGGTAATTGACACCCAAGAGCCTAGAGATCTGCTGACAGGGGAGACCTTGGCCTTTATGGAAATAAGGTTTGTGTTTGAAGACAGTTCTCCTAGAAAAGGCCAAAACATTTCGGTGTTCTGTCTAGAAATAAATTGTAGAGGAATAGCCCTATGTGAAAGCTAAGGTTTACATTCCAGGGGCTACATTCAGAGACCTGTGTGGTCTGGATGGAATGTAGACACATACCTTTAGTCCCAGTACTCAGAAGGCAGTGGTAAGCCATGCCTTTAATCCCTAGAAAAAACGGTGGAAACAGACACAGGAAGCAGAACTGAGAAGAAGTCAATATCACACAGGAAGTGACATCTGAGATGAGTCAGAGTGAATGGCAGACAAAGTGACTAATCAGAGGAGGAGTTAGCAGAGTAAGGACATGCCCAACTCTCACAAGAAAAAGCGGGCTCTCAGCTCAGTTAAAGAGAGTTAGATTAGAGTCAGTCAGTGGAGGAGCTGTTACAGGGTCAACTGAAGTAGTCAGCTGAAGAGAGTTAAAGAGTCAGTTAACAGAAGCAGACAGAAGAGTCAGAATTCAGAAGGAGCTACTCAGAGTGGCTCAGTCAGCAGTAGGTCTTAGAAGGCTAAGGCTGAAGCCTTCTAAGTCCAGACTAGCAGTTTAAATGTTCTAGACTGTACAAAGGCTGAAGCCTTCCAGTTCAAGGATTAGACTGTAAAGAGGCTGAAATGCTCTAGGGTTCAAGGGCTCAGGATGAGAACTGGTGATTGGATAAGAATCAAAAGCCTCTGCCCTGAACCAACACCCACATCTACATCAACAACTACAATAAATGTGTGCTACTCTTGAAAAATACACCCGATTTCTGGAATTTCCCCACGTCTGTCACCCTGTCTCCCTGCCTTCCAAACCTATAAGTCTTCTTTAGGCAATGAGAGGATAATTGAGGGCAGAAGTAAGGGGGAAGAGATGGGGTCTCTCCTGCAATTCACAGCAGCTTTTCTGGAAGCCTTATTTCTGTCTTAGGCTTTCTGGCTCAGTTCTCCTGCTCAGCCCTTTAGATTCTTTAACACATTTACCCAAAGCTGATTAGCTCTTTAATAAGCATTGAATTCATGGTGAGCTAAACAGTCCAACATAGGGCGTTTTGAAGAAAGATTTGTTTCTCTCTTCATTTCTCTTTGGCCATGACTGTGTTTCTGTTATTGCTGTCTTTTTTTTTTTTTTTTTGGTACATGTTCTCCCAAACCAACACTCATACGAGGTTTGACAGATGTCACTCAATACATGTACACTCAATACATACACAAAGATGGAATGCTTTCATGTGGCTCGTGTGTTACGAATACACTTATTTGTGGGTCTGTTTACATTGTACACACACATGGTTTGGGCTGCACATGGTTCAACATGCATGTGTGTACACAAATCATGAGATTCAGACATTCCTGTAGGGTTGGGATTCATGGCTGCATCACCAAATGCTCCTGGAACTTCCCAGGCTGAGTATGACGTGAAGAACGGAGCCAGGATCTGCAACTGCCTCAGTGGCTGGCTAACATACCAGGATGCTCACTGGTTAACAACTCTATCCCTGAGGACCCTTTAGCTGTGTGTGTGCGAGTCCATCAGTGAGAAACTGACCCAGGCTTGCAGGAGAGCAGAGGAGGGGAGACGGTTCCCTGCTTTGGGGCTGAGGTCAGCTGCACAGCCAGCCCTGAGGATGTGAGTATACCTGCCAGCAAAACCGTGGATGCTGCTAGCTCTGTGTGGGCCACATTTCTATGTGAAGAAGAGCCTCTTCCTCTGCAGCTGACCAGGGCAATGTACCTTCTGCAGTATCAGGAACAAGAGCCCTGATCCAGAGGCATCTAAAGGCTGCTTTCTTGGAGATGAGGGGACTCCCATCTCCCTGGTGGAAGCCCTGGTACTTCCGTCTTATAGAATGAGGGCACTTAACTTTCCTTCACATGTGTATTTCATTCTGGGGATGCTTTGTGGACCAAGGAGGCAGGTCCTATTGGATAGGGCAGCTGGCAGAAGGGTCCTGCCTCTCCAACTCTCTGCAGGGGGAAGTGAAAGGAGGGGCCAGTGAGGAGGGGGGAGCAATGGGGATCATGGGAATAATAACAACACGTGTCCACAGTATAATCCCAACGCTTATTCTACAGACAAGCCCTCAGCTGGGGGCTTTTCGTAGTTTCTCCACCTGAAATTGACCAAGAGTTGCTATCTTTAAAATCCAGGTCCGTTTCCCAGATGACAGCCCTTGAGGTGCAAAGAAGTGATTGTGATGATTAGTTTTAAGGCTTGGGCTACAGCATCCTAAAACCCCCTTTGTCCTCAGAAGGCGCCCACTTTCGGAACTTCCGGCTCCACACCTGGAGCCTACTTTCCGGAATCGGCTTCTCCTCAATCTCCAGGTTCTTAAGGCCGGTGGAAGAGGAGACTCCGGTGAGTGGGTGACCAGCCTATTGCTCTCACACACACACCCCCCCCAGCCCCCAGAGCCAGAGCTGTTCCTCTGGGGCTCAGGGAGGGAAAGTCTAGACTTTCAGGGAAGAAGAAATTGGACATTGGCCTGAGCCCACTGTCCCCGCTCAAGGTCATCAGCACAGCTGCAGGTCTGCAGGGCGGGATGCAGAAGCTGCCAGCAGATAAGGGTCTTCAGTGGCTGCAGATGTACCTGCGCTATCACAGCTTCCTTAAGCCAGGATGAATATGTAAATCTCTCCCACAGCCTCCTGGATTACAGGAGCCGGGACTGCCTCCTCCGCAGCAATTCCGAGGGTAAAATTGATTAATATTTGTTTTCAAAATGACATGCGGTGATGTATGAGCCCTTTTACAACTTAAATTAATACTTTAAAGAGATGAATGGTCTCTACAGAGGGTGTTAAAGTTCAAGCCCAGGGAATTTGCATATTTATATTACAGCCGACTGATAGTAATTGTGAGGCCAGTCTGTAATGCTCTTCGTTTGTCATTTTCAGAGGGCTTTGCTTCTGCCAGGGACCTCATTAAGTCCCCAAGACTCAGCCCTTCCTGATGGCGGGACCTGAGCCTGTGAACAGGGTGGACGCGGATTTGCCTCTTGGTCCCCAGGAGACGGAGACCTACTTGGGAATGGGCCCCTATTTGGTGGGGGCAGATGCCTTTGGTCTGCAGACCTTTTCGATACCTCCAGGACCCGCAAGGCTTCCTAGTATTTGCGGGGTCAGCCTTCCAGCTAGAAGTATCATTGTAACTCTTTTCTTTGAGCGGTGTCACTGGAAGTAGTTTCAGAGAAGAGGAGAAAGACAGCAAAGCATCCATTGTTAAACTGTGACTGTTAGGGCAACTGAGGTGCGGTCCTATAGGAACACCCGGGGCCACACTGTAAGAAACACTTGGGGACTGACTACCCTAGGTGAGGGTGTTTTGTCTTCACTTCTGTGTGTCATTGGCTGAGGGCTGCCTCTGGGTGGCAATTCCCAGCACCCTGAGACTGAGAATCCCATTGAGCTCCAGGGCCCATCCCAAAATAGCTGAGTGTGTGTGTATGGGGCAGGGGTGGGGTGGGGTGGTGGGGTGGTGGTGGAGCTAGCCAATGCTCCCATGTACGGATGGATACGGAGGAAGACAGTTTTTATTGGTAGATTAGCTTTGCTTTTTTATAGACTAAAAGCAGAATTTCTAGGGCCGAAGGTATGACTCAGTGGTTAAGATCACTTGTTCTTGCAGAAGAGCTGTGTTCAGTTCCCACATGGCAGCTCTCAACTGTCCATAACCCCAGTTCTAGGGTATCTGATGCTCTCCTCTGACCTCTGCTGGTGTCAGGCGTGCATGTGGTGTACAGATATATGTGCTAGCAAAACACTTAAATACATTTAAAAGATACAAATTAAAAAGCAGAATTTATTTCTCACGTGCACTCTGCTCCCACAGCCCCTGCTTGCAGACATGCACACACAGATAATACACCCATTTTGGTTTTGTAGATTAGTTCCAAAATTCCCACCCCCCCCAGCTCCCTGCTGCTCCTCGTCTGCTACAGGGCAACGTGACTCAGTTTCTCATGGAGAGCTGCAGTCCGTCAGTACCTTACTTCTTGAATTTGTGGGTTACCTTGGCCAGACTCTGCCTCTGTCCTGGAATTTTCTGTCTGCCATGAGGAAAAACCTAGATTAGCTTGCTGGAGGAGGAGAGGCAGTGGACAGCCAGCAGAGGGGTTCTGGCCAAGGTCCTGAGAGGAAGCCAGGTGAGAACGGGAAGCCATCAGCATCTGTAAAATAGGTAATTAATGAATGACTTTTACTGCCCTAGGCCATTGTAAATGAGCCAATGTAAGCAAGCCCCCAATTAAATGCTTTCTCTTTTATAAGTTGACTTGTTATGGCATTTTGTCATGACAATAGAAAAGTAACCAAGATGAGGCCACATGTCCATGTATCCACCCTGAGCCATCCCAGACCCCTCTAGGATGATGAACTGAGAAGGGATTGAAAAACAAAGGGCAACCTGATCTTACCCTGACCTGGAAAGAGGCCTGGAGGCAGTGTGCTGTGGTTGTTCTATCTGCAGAAGGTGGGGATGCTTCCTGCTCAAGGGACTGGAGCAGTTCACTCATGGAGAGTGGGGTATCACTGGAGGGCGGGTGAGGTAGGGCTTCAATAATCACTCTTAGGGATTCAAAGAGAAGAATGACAGCCCCATGTCTGAAAAGCTGGCAGGAAGCAGGAGGGAAAGGCAGGACGAAACAGAACCCTATATCCAAGGCAGTTTTGCAGAAGAGGCTATGACAGGTGACCCCCTCAACACATTCTTAGGGCAATTTGGACAGGATATGGCAGTTCATAAAGGGAAGTCCAATGGGCTGGGACTGTTTATGTAACCAGCTGAGTGGTAGACCTCTCTGGCCCTCACAGTCAGGAGCAGGACAGAAAGCAGGTGGCATGTTCTGAAATGAAATTTGTCTGGGAAGGGAGTTTTGAGGCTATGTGAAGCAGCAGGAATTGAACACTGTAGTTGTATGCTGCTGTGCTGGCTCACCAAGAAGACAAGGAGGCATTTCATATGTCGAAACTCTGCCAGACCTCAGCAGAGGGAACCATCATCAGGGCCAATGCCAGATTTGACAGTGGAACCCAGAGCAGCTGAGCTCAGGTGTTTTTATTTTTTCAGAACTCCCGAGGTAATCTGCTGACAGCACATGCAGATCATTAGCAATTAAACAACCACCACAAAAATCCAACACCTGAAAACAATACAAAATTCCTTAGACAGCCTGTCACCCAACAGTACATAAAACAATTACTTTATATATAACTAAAAATAAACTTCTGCAACAATTCCCCTTTTCTGTATTAAAAAAAAATTGCATTATCTTTACAATACAATTTAACCCTACACCAGCAAAACTATCTACAGAAGGAATAATCACAAGGGTTGCTAATGCACAGGACCAAATGAAACCAAACATCTATCAAGCTTTCACAATGTCTTTGGACAGCAGAAAAACATTATTAATGTCCAACTATCTGGAATTCACTCACAATCTTCTGGGCTCCTCCAAAGGGCTTGGATCAGTTCTCTGTCTCTGCCCTTGGCAGCACATAGCTTGTCCTCCAGGCTCTGGCTGGCTATACTCCATTGCTGCTGTTCTTGGTGGCCATCCCATGGTACTGGCATCTTCAGAACACTGGGGTCCTTTGCTGCAACCGGGCTGCAGTTTCACCAATAGCCTCCCCTGGGCTCTCCTCATGGTTCCAAGCCTCAACTTTTTTGCATGACTCCTTTATTCTGGGCCTTCAACTACTACCAAGGCTACACCCTTCACCAATGGCCTCTCCTGACCTCTCACAGTGCCAAGCCTCAGCAGCTCTCCATGATCTCTTCATGCCTTCAAAACCAAAACCACCTAAATTGCTCCTGGGTGACTCTTACAGTACCAAGTTCGTCTACCAGTATGAGATACAACCTCACCCACTTCTGGAAGACAGCTTCTATGTGCTGACCCTGAGGAAACACTTTCAAGATTTTAATATAGAGTCTGGTTTGCAGGAAAAATAACTTGTCACCTTGTCTGCAGGAAGGATTTCCTCATGGGATGGAGTTCTCATCACCATCATCCGTGCCTGGACCACTTGTCGCTTAGTCAGGTTTGCAGGGAAAAAAAACAAAAACAAAAACAAAACTGTTCAGCTTAACTAAATGACTTTTTGGCTCTAAGCTATGGCTTCCACAACAGCAGGGGGTCCTGGGCTGGTGGGAAGAATCTCCAGTGGAAACAGTCTGGCAGTTTGGTGTTCTTTTTTACCACTGCTATAGGTAAACATGCATCCTTCCTCATAGCCCTCAAACACAACATCGTGAGCTTCACACACATACGACACAACTATCAGAAAACTCAGTTTGTGAAACAGTACACTATCACCAACAGTGGGAGGGAGAGTCAGATCCATGATCAGGAAAAGCAGTAAAAACCTTGCTTTTTCCTGCTCCCTGCTGAATTCTTTATCTCGAAGGACCTTCATTCTGTGGCATTCACTTCAGAACCCTTTTCCTCACTTATTTATTAATTTCACAGCCTTTTCTCTTCATAGAGGCTTCTTTCTTTCTCTCTTTCCTCTTCCTTTGGAAGACTTCTACTCATTATTTTTGCAAATATATAATCTCTGTCCTCTAGGAGCTAGCTGCCCTGAGCATACTTTACTGGAGACTGTGAGGTCTGGAGTTCTTTCTTGTTCTTCCTTATCTCCACATTGGATTAGCTTGTGTGGTGTCCTGCCCCTTGTTGGTGTGTCCTGCCCTATTTGTAGTAATACACTGCTGCTGTGTGGGCTCAGGAGAAAGGAGGCATTTTTCACAGGTGCAATTCCTGCCAGACCTCAGCAGAGGGAACCACCATTATAGCAGGGCCATCTCAACTGCCAGTGGAACCCTGAGCATCTGAGCTCAGGTGGTTTTATTTTTTCAGAACTCCTCAGGTGTTCTACTGATCGCACATGTAAATCATTAGCAATTAAACATCCCCCACAGAAATCCAACACCTGCAAATAATACAAAATGCCCTAGACAGCACCTCACCCAATAGTGCATAAAACAATTGTTTCAGGTATAACTAAAAATAAACTTCTGCAACAGACCTAGCAGCACCGGTCTTGACTGGCCCACACCCATGTTCTTGCTCTGCAGGGGTGTGTCACTTGTCAATGTGACTCACAGGTTTCTGAGAGGAGGAAGCACAAGGCCCTTTACCCACAAACTTGAAAGAACAGAACTTCTGCTTCCCGGTTAGGACAACTGTCACAGACAGAGATGCTGTCTCATCTTGTGACAATAGCCACACTCGGCCATGTGTCTCAGAAAGGCCCGTGTGGTTGTTACCTTAATTAAATAAGCGAGTTCACATAATATACATGTATAGTGCCAGCAGTGGTGTTCCTGATAGGTATTAATGCAGTTTGCTAAATATTTATGTCTTCCTGCTTGGAAGATTGATGATTGAATGTTGTCTCTGCTTCCCCATAGCCCTTCTGTGGAGGGATAGGTGGAGAAGATAACTATTGAAACTGCCCCCCCAAAAAAACCTTATTTGCAGAAACTATAGTGTCATTTCCTAACTGGGTTATTAGTAAGATGTCCTACCCTCAGCTGTCCTTTCTGGCCTGTGACCTGCAACTTCTCAGGTAGTAGCTGCTTTCTGTGCTTGGGTCTTTACCTAACCAATAAGCAGAATCTCTTCCTCCCCTTCTTCCCACGCCAGTCTGCAGAACTGTGATGAGCAAAAAAGCACACCTGGGTTGTTTTAAGGCACCCGAGAGTGGGGGTAGTTATTGCAGCAGCACCTGGTCCATCCTGCCTGACGAGGCGCTATGCGAATATAAAGCATCACCAGTATTGCCTTTCGCGTATCATTTCTTACGTCCCTCTCACCCAGAGACTTGTATGTGAATGTTTCTGGGGATCAAACCCAGGGTCCTGCAGGTGCTAAGCACACCCTTCCATTGAACTATGCCCAGCCTGCACCCAAAGCCCATCTCTGGTGTACAGGTGATCTGTTCAGGCTCAGCCCCCTTTCCCTCCCTCCCTCCCTTATGTGTTTGTGAGTGTAGGTGTGCAGGTGCATACGCCTGTGTCCTCATGTTGGGTGCCTTCCCGTATTGCTCTTTACTTTAGTCCCTTGAGATAGTCATTCCTCGAATCTGGAACTCGTTGTCTTTTGGCTCGGCTGCTGATGGCCAGCAGACCCCAGATATCTTCCTATCTCCTGGGTACAGGTTTGCAGGAGCAGGACACACCTGATGTTTCATATGAGTCTGAAGACCCAAACTCAGGTCCTAAAGCATAGCACTCTCACCTGCTTTCTCCAGCGTGGGCTCTGCGTCTTTTGTCACTGTAACCCGGAGGGGCGGGGGAGTGTCTCAGATCTGGGACAGCTACAGAGTTGATGCTGGCTCAGTCAATGACTGTTTAATGCCACTGGAGAAATCCGAGTTATGAGTGTCCTTAAGTGGTTTGCATTTGATTTCAGCATTTGTAGTCACACAAACAGTATTGTAGCAACAACCATAAAAATAGAGGCGGAAAGGAAAAAAAAAAAAAACCGAGCTAATTAGGCTCCCTCTAAAATGAAGGCTGTGTCCATGCTTTCTGCGTCTGTCTTCATGAGAGGGGGCTTTGCATGCAGCTTTCAGACAATGCTTTATATTATTTTCTCCTCTTAAAAATGCTCTCAAGAGGATCCCTTCCTATTGAATATATGAGGCCTTTGCTGTAGAGGCTTCCCAGTTCATGGCCTCATGGTGCCAAGCATTTAGACATTTGGACATGCTTTGCTATTTTGGTTAAAACGGTCACAGGCATTTCGTTCATGGGATTGCCCCTCTTACCCTTTCCCCTTGCAGGAGGGAAGGTGCTCAGACTCTCAGATGCCCCAGTAAGAACACAGCTTTCTGACCTATTTGTCACCCTTCTCCCACCCTCTGGGTACAATGACGAGAACACCACTGTGGTGGTTTGAATGAGATGACCCTGTAAGTCTCAGGCATTCAAGTACTCGGTCACCAGTTGGTTGTTGTTTGGGGGTGAATTAGGAGGTACACATAGGAAAGTATGTCATTGGGGATGGCAGGCTTTGAGGTTTCAAAAGACTCATGCCATTTTGAGCTAGCTTTCTCTGCTTCCTGTTTGTGGTTCCAGATGTGTGAGCGCTCAGCTGCTGCTCCAGCTGCCTGCCACCTGCCTCCGCTTCGCTATCATAGACTCTAAGCCTCTGGAACCATATGCCCCAAATAAACCCTTCCACCTATAAACAGCTTTGGTTATGGTGTGATATCACAGCAATAGAAAAGTAACTAGTATAGCCATGTAAATGATAGCTTCAGACGCTGTCTTAACTAGGGTTTCTATTGTTGGGATAAACACTACGGCCGAAAGCAACTTGGAGAGAACAGGATTTACTTTGCTTACTCTTCCATATTACAGCCCATCATCGAAGGAAGTCCGGACAGGAATTCAAACAGGGCAGGAACTCAAGGCAAGAACTGAAGCAGAGGTCACGGAAGGATGCTGCTTACTGACTTGCTCTCATGGCTTGCCCAGTGTGCTCTTTTATAGCACCCAGGCCACAAGCCCAGGGATGGCACCACACACAATGGTCTAGCCCAGTGCATATCAATCAAGAAAATGCCCTGATGGCTTGCTCACAGGAAATGGAGGCATTTTCTCAATTAAGATTCCTTATTCTTAGATATTCTTAGATATGTCTAGGTTTGTGTCAAGGTGACAGAATACAACCAACACAGTCACTAAATGACTTTGCTGCAGTGAGTCCTGCCATGCTAACCTGGGCCTGAAGTTGTCTCTGTCGCTTGTGTTCCTTTGGGTGGGAGCTCTGTGTCCTGCCTAGGAGCCGTTGCAGAAGCAGCCTTGTGATTCGCTTTTCCTTGTTCTTCTCTGACGTGATGGGGACCTGATGTTTATTCCGTTCAGTTCCTTTCACCTGCTGCCTTGCTCCCTGAGCTGCTTGCTGGGGCACCCTGTTGGGGAGACACAGGCTTCACAACTTTCCATGAGAGTGTTCCTATCTGGATAAATGGATACTAAGCACCCAGGACAAGTGTACTGGGACTCTGGAATCCAAGCTGCTCCCTCCCTAGCTGGGTGATACAGGAGGCCTTTGTGCATCTTGGTTCAGTGGCCTTTGCCATTTGCTTCGTAGGAAGAGGATGCACAAGCTCCCCTGTAAGTTTGGAGCAAGGCATACTTCAGAGAGGCTGTCTGTGTCCATCACACAAGTGTGAGCACCCTGAGCTTAGGGCCCATGTCTCTTCGGCTGTGTCACTGGCACCCAGTGCAAGGCCTGGCCTAGAGTGCATGCTTGAGGACTACTAAATAAATCACAGGTGGATAAGACTGGGTGTCCAGAAAGAGTGTCCTCCCCCTCTCCCCCATGAAGCCTTGCCAGGAGGAGCCTGTGGAAGGGAGAAGGAAGATGAGGAGAGAAAGCGATGCTTGGAGGGCGGGGTCTGTTCAACTTACTCTCTATCTGTGTGTGTATGTATGTATATGTGTATATATATATATATATATATATATATATATATATATATATATAAATATATATCTTTGTTTTAGTCCATTTGGAGTTGTATAGAAGGAATTCATTCATTCATTCATTCAGTGGATTTTAATTGGGTGCCTTATATGGACCTAGCTTTGTGCTAGGCACAGATTTCAGCCCACTCACAGCTACAGTTCTAGTGTGGAGGAGACAAGACTCAAATTGGCTTTTCGTGTGTTTCGTGTTAAGTGTGGAAGTGGAATGGGTACCAGTGTGTCAGGCATGCCAGTCTTGTTTGTGCACTGCGCCATGAGGACCTGTCTCCCAGGTCAGAACCCTCAGACCTACCCTCTTGTGAAGTGCTGCAGAGGTTTTAGAGTCAGGATGTTCTGAAGCTAGCCACAGCCCCGCAGAGCCTGTTTCCAGTGGTGATCCGTAGTCACGGATGCAGCAGCAAACACACTCAGCATCCTCTGGCCTTGCTTGGCAGGGTTTGTTTTAGCAACTTGGCAACTCCATTTGCCTCCTGGTGGGCATCTCCAGGTCCCTCCTGTCACCATGCACAAGTGGACGAGAGTTTATGGTTTCTCTTCACTAGACAATACACTTCTGGAAGACAGTGTCAATTCAAATAGCATAACCCTGACATACGTCCCAGGCCACCCCATTAGAGCAAGAACACCCATCTCCCAAGCCTTCTTGGCAGACATTACAATTATTTTTTTTTAACCAGTCTGAGAGACAAAAATGATATATTCCATTATTATTGCAATTTGCACGGCCTAATTTTAAATGTTGTTTTTTTTATGTTTATTGATGTTTTCAACTGGTTCTTCTGCAGACATGTTTAGTCATGTTCTTAGCTCAACTTAACAGCAAAACTTCTGTACTCATTGTGTGGATTTTCCTGGGGAGATGTGAGCAAACGTATGTGTACCCCCAGTAGGGCTCTGGCAAGAGACCAAAGAAATGAGTCCACCTAGGCCCAGGAGTATAGGTGAAGGCTGACTTACAGGAGCATGGATGACCCAAAAGTAGATGCTGCTGGGAAAGCCGACCCCAGTGTGAGTGGGGACCCAGGGAAGTTCAGTCCCCGGAGCTCCCTGCACTGAGAGAGGGCAGTTCTGCTGGAGAGCATCCTCCCATCCCCTCCGCCGCACCAGCAACTATGTACTGTTTCGGCTTTGTAACTTTCTAACTTTCTCAGACCTGGTGGGTTTTATTCCTAAGCCTTGAAAATTCCTTAGCTTCCTGAGACTCTGGACCTCCTTTCTCAGCCCAGGAGAGAATGTTTCAAGCAGAAGGAGGTGGCTAGCTATACAGCTGTGTGTCTAGCAATGCTGCTGTATTGCTTCCTCAGGTCTTCCTATTGTTTGCTAGAGTCTGTTGCTAGAATGTGGATTTATCTTGTCCTGATTCACCAGCTCACTCTATAAAGTAGATTTTTATTTAATAATGATGATAATGATAATGATAATAATAATAATAATAATAATAATAGCCTGGTACAGAGAGCTTAAGTAACAACCCCAAGCAGGTCAAGCAGGTGCATGGCAGAGTTGGTTCAATGCTCACTTCTGTGCAGGACAGCGCATGCTTAGAACCACCGGGTGTTTAGTGAGAGGAGAAAGGTGGGGTCTGCTCAGATTAAGAAATCCACTTGCACCACGCATGAGCCTGTTGATAGGGAGAGGAACACAGGGCTACTCAGTATGGGTGCATGGATTCGTCGGGAAGGGCCACCCTGACAGAGGACACAAATACTGCCTGCAACAAGGGGCTCTGCTAATCCAAGGCACTTGCCCCAGACTTAGGGTAGAGGTGGGCAGTCCTCTCTTTCCACCGTCCACCTCTCGGCCCCTGCAACCCCAGCTTGGAGTCTGGTAGAAATGGAATGGCTCAGAATTTGTTCTTCTGTTCCTGGCTTATTTAACGTATGCGTCTCAGGCTGTGTTCTTCTTAAAGGCTGAGTAATATTCAGTTATGTAGCTCGGCTCCATTTTAAAAGTCTATTCAGCGGCCACAGACGCTAGAGTGGCTCCACCTTGTGGCTACCGTGCTTACTGCGACTGCGCACATGGTCCCCACTTTCCGTTCTTTGGGGTTTGGACCCAGATGTAGAATTGTTGCATGGGTGTGGTAAATATGATGTTTAATAGTTCTGAAACCCACACAGCGTGTCTCACACCAGCTAATAAAGCGTTTCCCAGCAACGACAAAGGCTCTGACTTCACACTTGCTATGTTCTAATACTAGCCATTGTAGTGAGTGTGGCGTGGTATGTGTCAGTGTGATGGCGTAGGTTTTTAAGGTTTCTGTTATGTATTGTAGGACTCGGTGCGACGTGACAAGACGTGGTAAAATGTTGAGATTAGGCCACTGGATCATCCCAGCTAAAGGTCTAGACCCTGAGGAACTGCTGCTCCAAGCCCTTCTGTTATGCGCTTCGGCGGAACCACAGGTCTAAGGACTGCGGTGAGGAGAATGGGGTGGGCGTTGCCCTGCACGGGCGCAGGCTCCCCCACTGCTCAGGCACGCATCTCCTGGGTGTTGCTGACTGTGCTGAGCCTTAGCTTCGGCTGCTACTGGAGCGTATATGTGATTCGTTCCTGTGGGGCTTCTTTGCAGCTGGCTTCCACGGAAGAGAAGTCGCAGAACATCCTTCTCTTGGTGAGCTCTGAGGGCGGCTGTGTGGAGCAGACCCCAACAACTCTTCCAGCTGATGAGGGGAGAAGCTGGGCACTCCTGAAGCCCAGAGGACTGAAAATGTTCTGGAAGATCCAATCCGCCACCCCTGCCAGAAGGTGGCAGTGGCGACAATGACGCCATTGGTGGGACTCCTTGCTAAACATGGCTCTGCATGTCCCATCTGTTCATATCACCTGTGCTGACGTGACAGGTGCTCAAGCAGAGCATGCAGCTAGGAGGGGCACAGCCAGGCTTGGGGGACAGATCTCCGAAGAAGCAGACATGATGAGAACAAGAGCAGAGAGGTCAGGGGGCGTGAGCATGCTGGGGGGCTACCCGGTCCGGCTAAGCCCCGCTGGCAGCCCCACACACTTAAGTCAGGCTTTGGCGGTGGCCTGGGTCTGTGAGAGAGGTGGTAGGTGCGGTGTCCTATGAGTAGGCCTGGCTGAATGGAAGGCCTAGTGGGCAGGGGAGGTGCTCCAGATGAAATAGTGGGTACCAGAAGAAATGGTGGGGGCCATGAAGTTATGGGGTAGATAATGTTCTGCTGGGGCATTGGGTAGCCATGGCAGGCATAAGGACAGGGCTCTGTTCTGGAGAGGCAGCTTCAAGGTAATAGGTAGCCGAGGTTGAACCCTGGCAGGTCTAAAGATACAATTTCAAACCAGGCTTATGTCTCTTTCCATGCTCTCTGATCCACAGGGTCCGGAAAACCCACAGTCTGATTGAGATGTGACTCCCTTACCTGTGGGTGAGTTTTATCTTGGCCTCTGTTCCCTATACCCTGTGCTCTCTGTCTTTGACCCTTACACTGGCTGGCTCTAATCTTCTAACTTCAGTCCACATGCCAGGAGTTGTCAAATCCTCTGAACTGGCACCCAGTGGCCCATCCATGGCTAAACTCTCTCCCAGCTTAAGAACATGGCTCAGGAAGTGGCTTTCATTTACATATTCCTGGTGGGCTTCATCTTTTTCTTGGGGACTGTTTTTTCTACAACATGCATGGGATGTTTGATTATCTGAAGGCTTGGCCCCATGTTCAGGGCAGACCACATGACCCCAGAAGGTTAATCAAGAAGCCCGTAGCTGCCTGGCAGCAGTGGTTGGTCAGAAGTACACATGTGAATTCTGTGGAGGCTAGAGAGAAGAACATTCAAACCTCTGAAATCAGGTTTGAATGTGAACTGTCCCCCAAAGGTTCGTGTGTCTGGGCACTTGGACCCCAGATGGTGGCACTGTTTGGGAAGGTTGTGGAAGTATTAGGAGGTACAGCTTCTGTGAAAGAGGTGGGTGACTCAGGGTGAGAGCCTTGACACTTTGTAGTCTGGTCCCTCTTGCCATCTGCTTTAGCTTTCTGCCTCTGGGCATAATATGACGGACCAGCTTGTTCTGACTCTCCTGGCTTCTCCATTGTGATAAACTGCACCCCCAGACCTGTAAGCCAAAAGCAGTCCTTCATCAATCTAGTAACTTCTTGCCGGCTATTTGTTCACACCAACAGGAAAAGTAGCCTGTGCAAAGACCACAGACACCATTCTTCAGGTGCTGTGCACAGGCTGCCTGCCTGGGATGGATGGGATGGATGCTAGCCAGAGAACAACAGGAGTCACTACTGGAGCATCTGTATCCATCCATACCTGACGGTGGTGCAGGACTCCCATTTAAATGAGATAATCAACTCTCTTTGCATTGGGCCAGTATCAGCCCAGAGTCCTGATGGCTGTGGGTCACATTTGGTGCCTCTCCACCCACTGTCTGTGGTCTCTGGGCCCCACCCTTTTCTAATCCAGCACTTTCCCATGTCCTGATTCTTCACTTGGGTGTGAGCTTTTCATTTTCTTCCTTCTGGTGACTGCAGAGTACAAGGCAGGACCTAGGGAAAGAGTTGGCAGAAGGGTGTCATGCAAAGCCAGGGAGCCTGAGGACCAAGGACCCAACTGAAGCACCCCAAGAGTGAGCCTGGTCCCCACTGGCCTGCTTATTTTAAAGGAAAGAAAATAGACACAGAGAAATTGAGTGATTTGTTCAAGCCACACAGGAAGCAGCTGAGCTGAATCTGAGTCCTTTGTAAACTCTGTCATCAAGAAGCTTACTCACAAAGCCTCGCCTGTCAGGAGAGAAGGGCTAGCTGCGACAAAGGGTTTGGTCCAAGAGAAGGGAGACTAGGTTCCTGTTCTGCAGTAGTGTAGTGTTTATGGGGTACTGCACAAGTGTGAATGTGCCTACACCCGACACGCTCACTCCCACCCAGCCTGTCTCAGTCCTCATCCTGACCCATTTTTGCTGAGGTCAGATAAGGGGTGACTAAAACCATTCTGGGTGATGGGGTTGGTGCATTAGATGCTTGGTCCGGCGCATAAACGAAGGCGCTTTAATAAAATGTTTTATAAAATGAAGATCTCTATATGGCTCCCACTGCAGCCCAGGGCTGCTCCCCAGAGACTGTGGGTTCACTTTACCCCACCATCTCCTAACCATCCCCCTCTCTCAGTAATGTGCGTCTGCTGCCAGGACTTCCCAATTCATCACTTTGGGGTAGTGGCTGTTAGCTTTTTGCTGTGATCAATGGGGACTTAGCTCTGGCTCCTACCCTCCCATCTGTCTCTACTAGGGTTTTCCAGGGCTTCTGTGGGTTGCTGCTCTAACTCTGAGGTTGCTAGAAGCATCTCCCACAGCTCTGAGCCCTTTTAAAGAAGATACAGTTTTCTAGTACTTTTCCTTGCCCATAGCTCCACGAGTCTCCCCAGGGACCAGCCCGTTACCATGGTCACAAGGCTCAGGAAGCTCCTATTGCACCACTGTTCCTTCTCTGATGTTCTGTACCTACCCAAGGGTCTGCCATGCCCTGCAATACCCATCCATAACTTTTTTTTTCCTTCCACAGCATTTCACTGTATAGCTCATGGTGTTCTCCAACTCACGAAGATCCTTCTGCCTCAGCCTCCTGTGGCTTTTCTATCCCATGGCTTCTGAAGTTCCAGGGGCCAGCTGTTTCTGAGGTCCCTGTCTCCTGCCTTCCCCCCCTCCCCACCACCATTTGCAAGTAGAAATGGCTTGTGGCTTCTGGTCTACCCTTATGATAACAACTGTCTTCACTGTGTTATTGGAAAAAGAGGCAAATAATCAGGGAATGGTGGTACAGGCCTGTCTGTGATCCCAGTACTTAGGAGGTAGAGGCGGGATGATCAGGAGCTCAAAGCCATCTTTAGTTGGAGAATAGCCTGAGTTCTATGCAACCCTGTCTCAAAACAAAACAGCAAAACAAACAGAGGGGGGTGCAGCACAAGCAGAACCAAAACACACCCACAGCAAATGTCAACAGCTGAGATCCAGGCAGCCTGGCAGTCTGCAGACACTTGGCTCCTTCCCCTATACCTTGAAAGTCTGAACAATGAAGCCTTTTGTGGGCTGGTCTCTTCTGCTGGGCCCTCTGAGTCACTGCATATTTTTGTGTGTGCAGTCACAAATGGTGTGACTCATTCTCCCCCTTGGGGCATTTGGGGACTTGTTCTGTTTTACTTACAATTGCAGGGGAGGAAAAAAAAATCAGATATTACAGAGGTGACAAAAAATACAAAGTCATATATAATCCACCTCTGCATGTCCCAGGCTGGTGGGAAGAGTGAAGGTCTGAAGTCATTGCCAAGGGCTCCTGAGCTGGGGGCTGGGGGTTGGGGGCTGGGGCCTGAGGTCTGGGGACCCAGGTTGGGCCAAGCTTGACCCATTTTTGCTAAAGTCAAGTAAGGGGGAAATTAAACTTCTAAGAAATCCATCAAAGGCAGAGGTAGCAGCCTTCTTACCCAACCCCAAGAGTCCTCCAGGCCAGGAAGAGTCCTCCCTGCTGGGCTCCCAGGAAGAGTCCTCCAGGCCAGGAAGAGTCCTCCTTGGTGGAGCTGTTCCCTCAGGGTTCTCCAGCTAGACTACCATGGTGACCAGAAAGAGGTATGCATGAAGTTTCTCTTTACTCACATGGACTATGGCTTTCAGCCTGCTGTCCTCCCAGAGCCCAGTCTCCAGGAGTTTGGGGATAACTGGGCTGATAATAATGGAGAAGCCGAGTCATAGCTGAAAGGCTCCAGAGAGGTTACTTACATGTTATGAGGCCAGTCCCTAGACAGAAGTGGGGCATCTCCTTCCCTCACCGGGGTGTCCCCACGGCTCTGCAGCCTCAGGGTCACTTACCTTGTCACTTTGACACCGTGGGCCCAGGGCTCTGCAGCTGTGGCCTTGACCTAGTTGATTAGCAGAGATCCATTCAGCCCAGATTCTGTGCCTTTCGGAGCAGCGTCCTCTGGTACTTCTGGGCCTTCGAGGCCAGGATCCTGGCTCCAAGCTTACAGGGCACCGGGGTTGTGGGGAAGGGGTGTGTGCGGGCGTGGCCAGGTACTGAGGCCTCATGGAATTGCATTCGGGGCACGTGTCTCCTCTCGGAGCTGCGGGGCCTGTCTCTTTCTATTAGTTTAACAAGCCCTGGTATTAATGAGATTGCTCTATAATTGAACCTTTTCACGGGTCCCTCGGTAATGAAATTATGCTAATTTGCATTCAGCTCCACCAGGCATCCATCACGCGGGATCAGCCGGGAGCGGCCGGTGAGGCGGCGTGAATGCACCGCTAATTATCACCGAAATGAACAAACCCGGCAGGATTATGATTTCATCTTCTGCCCTTCTCACCACTGGCTCCGCCCCGACTACATTTGTCTTTTCACGCGTATGGTTGTTGATGGGGTGGGTGCAGGAGGCTGCTGCCATTGGCTGAGTGGCAGCAGGGCCTGGCACTTCTGCAGGCACCTGCAGGTGGGGTGCTTGCTCCTGGTGCTACTGCTGCTGCTGGCCACGTTGAGTGGGCAGCGTGGGAGCCCACTACCTGCCTCTGAACCTGCAGGCGTGTGTGTGTGTGTGTGTGTGTGTGTGTGTGTGTGTGTGGTGTGGGGAAGAGCTGGGGGACACGTTGGAGGGTTTTCAGATACATACTCCTCACTAATGTGTGTGGTTGGGTGTCAGGGTGTGAACGTGTGTGTGTGTGTGTGTGTGTGTGTGTCCCTGCTAGGTGACTACAAACTCTGCCTACTTGTGTGGGGAGTGTGTGTGCTCACTCACTCTGTGGGCTGAGGGTGGTGCTGTGTGTCTAATGAGCATCTGAATCTGTCTGCGTGGCTCTGAGCCCACATGGCTGCCTATTGGGTACTTCAGCAGTTTTCTGTAACTCTGGCAGAGTGTAGGAGGTAGCCAGTGTACCTGCACCTCTAGTTGAGTGTGATTGTGTGTGTGATGTTTGGGGTTTATGGCTTTACCACTGTCTGACGTGCTGAAATGCAGAGGTCTGTATCAGTGTGAGTGACTGTCTAAGCGCCCACATCATCAGTGTTAATATGTGTGGTAATGTTTGTGCCTGCCTCTGGCCGTCTGCTAGGGAGTATTCTACTGCCCTGGCTACCCAGTGGCTTGTGAATGGTGCCTTGTGATAGCTGCCATATTCAGGGACCTGCTATGAAGCTGTATGAAGGGTTACCACAACTCGGGGCGGGGGGAGCGGAACTAGAAGGCTCCCTTTTCCCATTGCTGGATCCTCAAGGAGTCTCCCCAGCTTGTGGTGAGCTAAGAATAGTTGAGACTACTTTTCTGGCCAGATCTGCAAGATGAGGGCTTGGAAAGTAGTCATTTGACTTAGTAAAATATTATAGTAAAATATTCCACGCTAAGCTGAGCTCAGTGGGTCACAGCGCCTTACCTGCAATGACATTTGTTGGTACCCTCTATACCAGGCTTTCAGGATGCTTAGGGACTAGTGGGGGTGTGTGGTGGAACAGGGCCTGAGACGTCCTCTCAGTGTCCATGGGAACAATGATGCTAATGAGGACGCGCCACCCATGTCACTGGCCAGACACAGACTTTGAATAGCATGCTCTCCTCCTCTGGCTTCTGTTTCCCCAGCTATGGACCAGGAGTGTGAGAGACACTGGCCAGCGTGCTTTCTGCGATGCCTGTACAGTGCGTGGGATGCCAGGGTTCTAAGAGCTGCCTGTCGGCGAGGCTGAGTAGAGCGATGACGGATAAGAAGTCTTGTGTTTTGCACACACACACACTTTTCTGAGTGTCTGTTTCACTGTGTGAGACGCATGTAATCATCTATGTTGTGACATGTTTGTGTTGAGGTGAAAATGGAGTCAATAATGTGTAAACGTGCACTGGCTGGCTGGGTGAGAAAGTAGTGTATGTACATGCTCTAAAATTAATTCCCTAATCGCAAATATAAAGGAATCGAGCAGTTTACACGTCATATCCACTGCTTCTTTTAAGTTCCATACAGCAGACTGCAGCCTCCCAAAGTGCTTGCTGGCTTTAGCCACACAGAGTCCATGGTGGCAGCTGGTGCCTGGGCACAGTTCTGAAGTAACGCTTGCTCGTGGTTCATTTTCATAAACGAGGCTGATAGAAGTGAGACAACTTAAATATATGTTAACATTTTGCCCATTTTCAGCGGTGTGAGGGCTTCGTGTTGAGCTGAGTAATGGTTTTGAATACTGGGAAGACATTTTCTGGGACTTTCTGTGCTTAACAATGGAACGGCTTCTTGCCACACACGTAGATTTAAGATGCCCTGTTAACATCCTTCACTCCGTGTTTTGTTTTTCAAGTCCAGACAATCAACAAAACGATAAATCAAATCCTTGTTCGTGATGCTGTCTGACTTCTGTGGTGTATACTCCTGTGATGGCTGATTTTAAACTAAGAACATGGCCCCCGTGAAGCTCCGGCCCGGCAGAGACAGACGGCAGCGCATGCCACGGCGTGAGCGCACGGTGATAGGACTTCCTTGGCGGGTTGGCGGGTTCACGGTTCAGATGCTAAGTCTCCAGCTTTGCGGTGTTATCTTAAAGGTTGTGGGCCCTTTAAGAGGTGGGGTCTGGCTGATGGACATAGCTCCTAGGAGCTGGCCTCAGAAGGGTACATCTGTCCCTGGTTCCACCCACCCTTTCTCTGCTCTCTATCTGCAACTATGTGAGGCTTCTCTGCCATGCATTCCTACCACCATGGATGAAGCCGCCACTATCCATCCCCAGTGGTGATGGATCAACCCCCCTGGACTGTGAACCGAAATAAAACAAACCCTTCTTCTGTCCAGTGTTTTGTCTCAGGGATGAGAAGAGTAGTTAATGCACTGTTCTGACCACAAAGATAGTCTAGGCTAGTAGTAATGAGGATGCAGGTGACAAAATATATAATTAGGAAGTGATGAGCTATGGGGATTATTGTTTCTTTTATATATATATATATATATATATATATATATATATATATATATAATATATATATATATTATATATATTTATATAGTTTTTTTTTTTTTCCGAGACAGGGTTTCTCTGTTGTAACTCTGACTGTCCTGGAACTCACTCTGTAGACCAGGCTGGCCTCCACTCACAGAGTCACCTGCCTCTGCCTCCTGAGTGCTGGGATTAAATGTGTGTACCACCACTGCCCAACATAATTTAAATTTTAGTAGAGAGAAACTAAGAACTCACTCGTGTTTTCTTGATAAACTTAACTGGTTCTTGCAGCTGGATGAGCTATCTCAAGTGCACGGACTAAGTCAGATAAAATAATGCAGTACCTGGTATGCCTTGGACACTCAATATAAAGTAGTAAACATTCTTGTTCACTCTTGCTGGTGGTGGTAAAACTAATTCTGTAGGGTTAACAAGACCACTTCTGACCCACTGGCCCGCGCACTTACTTTTCTTTGTGAAACAGTTCATAATCCTTTCATCATTTCCCATGAGTCTGAGCAGGTGGAATGTATAACAGCATTTTGAGTGCTGTCTGTTTTGGAAACTGATCAGGTTCTGGAATATCCTTACTCGGGGTGGTAAGCTTCCACCTTGCGCGTGGGAGGGGGTTGACAAACATTTTCAAAACACTAAGGTAAAATGTCAAACACTGGTACAAATCTCAAACTTGCAATTTGATGAGTTTTAACAAGTGTCTCCCTAACTCCCTACTTGAAGGTAGGTGGAGAGTTCCCTGATACTCTTCCAGTTCACCCCCGGCATGTACCACGAGTGGTCAGTGTCCTATTATTATCTATCAATGCAGAGCCATTTACCTCTTTTAAACTTCATATAAATGAAACCAGGCATGTGTAGTGTCGTGTGTTTGGCATCCTTTGCTGCCATGATTGCAAGGCCCACTGTAGTTGAACACTACTGTGGGAGCTCAGCAAATATAACAAGGAAACATTTTCATAGACCCAAACCCTACCAGACCTCAGCAGAGGGAACCACTGTCCAGGCCAGTGCCAGACTCCACAGTAGAACCTCGAGTGTCTCAGCTCAGGTGTTTTTATTCTTTCAGAACACCTCAGGTGTTCTACTGATAGCACCCGCAGATCATTAGCAATTAAACAACCCCCACAGAAATCCAACACCTGCAAACAATTCAGAATGCCCATAGACTTAGGATAGTCCCTTCACCCAACAGTGCATAAAACAATTTCAAACATAACTAAATATAAACTTCCCCAACAATCCATATATACTACGGACTGGTGGTTTAGTCATTTTATTTGTGGGTATGTCATAATTTGCTTATGACTCTCTTGTTTATGGACATGTGAGAGGTTTCTGCTTGAGGCTATTATAATCCCTAGGAGCACAAGTGTGTAGAGGCTTGCAGCTCGGTCCATGTGGCACTGGTCTCTCGTAGGCACTTTGACTGCACACACCTATCTAGAACACTGGTGCTGCTGGATAAAAGGACATTACAGGTTTATAGAAGGAACTAGAAGAAACCTCCTGTAGCAGTATGCTGCTGTGGTGGCACATCATGAGAGACACCTGAGGGCATGCTCATAGGTGCCAGACCTCAGCAGAGGGAACCACCACCATGGCAAGCACCGTACTTGACAGTGGAACCCTGAGCATCCCAGCTTAGGTGTTGTTATTGATACAGAACTCCTTAGGTGTTCTATTGATAACAGTACATATCCTGAGCAATCAATCACCCCACCCTGCCCCATAAATCCAACACCTGCAGACAATACAAAATGCCAAGACCTTGGCAGTCCCTCACCCAACAGTGCACAAAACAACAAAACTTAACCAAAAATAAACTTCTACAACAACCTCCCTGTAGAAGAGCTTTGCTTGGGGAGATGCAGCATCTGTGGTCCAACAGTCATGTGGGCTCTGAAGGGGAAGAGGAAGCCTTGTAGTCTGGAGAGGATCTTCCTCAGGAGATACCTCAAGAGCTAGGTATCATAGCTTGTTATAATTCAAACGTTTTTAGCTCTGTTGTGTGTGTGTGTGTGTGTGTGTGCACGCGCGCGCACAGTGCACGCCATATACTAGACTGAGATAATAAACTTCAATGTAAAAGTTAAATTATACAAACATAGAAAAATATCACATAGGTGTGCGCGCGCGAACACACACACACACACACACACACACACACACACACACACACACGCATGTGTTCACAAGCAGGCTGAGCTTGCAGCTCCAGTGGGCAGGGAAACTTCAAGGCTTTAGCAGACTTGTTGATCAATGTTCTGTCTAGAGAAATCGGCAGGGGTTTGCAGCTTGTCTGGGGAAGGAGTCAGCTAGGGGATCTGTAATCTAACATATTAATTTACAATCCCACTAACAAGAGGTTTCTGCCAATGTTTGACTATGCCTTTTTAATGTCAGCTAGTATGATGGGGCCATACAGCCGTTTCCCTTGTGGTTTGAATTTGTGGTTTTAAAGTTTAATTGGTCTGCAGATCAGTGCTGTTGAGCTCCTTTTTTTTGTGTGCAGATTGTGTGCAGGCAGATCATGTATGTTGCATTGTGGTGTTGATAAAAATCTTTGTGCCTGCTGTTTATTGGGTTGTTTGTATCTTTATTATTGAATTGTTGATAATGTTCTTCATATCACAATTATGAGTTCTTTATCAAGAGTAGGGTTTACAGTATCTCCCTCTAGTCTGTGAGTAATGATGTTTTTTGAGGACCAGATTTCAACATTTTGATATAGTCCCCCCTCCCTTCCTCTCCTCCTCCTTTCCCCCTTCTGTCCTTCCTTCCCTTCTTTCTTTTCTTATGAATCTTGTCTAATAAATTGTTACCAGCCCCAAGTAGAGATCTCCTCCTACATGTTGGTGGAGCTTTGAATGAGACTGTCCCCAATAGGATCATGTGTTTGAATTCTTGGTCCCCAGTAGGTGGAATTGTTTGGAGAGGTTTCAGAGGTGTGGCCTTGCTGAAAGAAGTGTATCACTCGGGGCTGGCTTTGAGGTTTCACATCCTCAAGCTGTTCCCAGTATACTTTCTCTGATGCATACTTACGGTTGGTGATGGGAACTGCTGGGCCAGCCCCCACACCTGCCCCCGCCTGCTGCACCCTCTTTCTTCTGTAAATTGCTTTCTTTGCTTAAGGTCTTCTACTTCAGAGATAGAAAAGCAACTAAGATGATGTTCTTCTACGTTTGTGTAATTTAACTTTTACGCTGAAGTCGATGATCTATCTCAGTCTAGTCTACGGCGTGAGACGGAGGGTGAGGTTCCCTCTCAGATACGCATTTCTTATCACAGAATTCTGTATTGGCAGAGTTGGCCATATTGCCGTGAGAATCAAGTTACGATAGGTGCTTGAGTCGTTCCCTGGCCTCTGTTGTTTTCTACCGTCAGTTTGCCTGTGATTTTCGTAAGTATACTGGTTTCATTAGTAAATACTGAAATCAGCAGCGTGAGTCCCCCAGGGTTTTTCTTCCTCCCTCGAGATGGCTTTGACTATGTAAAGTCCTTTGAGTAGGTGTGGTGGCACACACAGGCAGTCCTTGTGCTGGGAGCTGAGGCAGGAATATATGCCAGGGCTAGCTTGGGCTACAGAGACCCTGTCTGGAAAAAATAAAACCAACCCACAGCTCCAATGTAAAAAGTCCTTTGCATTTATATATACATTTTTGAATCAACATGTACATTTATACAAAAAATAAATTTTCTGACTGAAATTATGTTTTCTTTCTTTCTCTCTCTCTCCCTCTCTCTCGCTCTCTCTCTCCTTCTTTCTTTCTTTCTTTTTTTTTTTTTTTGAGACAGGGTTGGTTTCTCTGTTGTAACTGTAGCTATCCTGGAACTCACTCTGTAGACCAGGCTGGCCTCGAACTCACAGAGATCCTCCTGCCTCTGCCTCCTGAGTGCTGGGATGAAGGGCGTGTGCCACCGCTGCCCCGCTGTGTTTGATCTTTATATTAATTGGGAGAGAACTTACACTTTGGAAGTATTGAATTTCTGATCCGTACACATCTATCTTTTTGTATTAAATCCTATTTTCATTCCAAAAATTTGTAGTTTTCAATATATGGGCTGTGTTTTTGTTGAATTTATTTCTAATAATGTTGTATAAGATGAAATGATTAAAATTTTTATTTTGTAATTATACTACTTTTGGTAAAAGTATAAACTTAGAAATATGTTGTTTTATAACTATCACATACTTATGAAATATTCGTATGAAATATTTGTTTTTCTACTTACAGAATAGAAGCTTTATCTAAAAACTTATTTTAAGTCCACATGTAAAGACATAAATGTATCTTATACATAGCTGTAAAAATATGATTAGTTTTTACACTTGATCTTATATCATGCAACCTTACTCAATTTACGAATTAATTTAAATAGCACTTTTGGTGGATTTGATAGGGTTTTTCTAGGTAGGAAAAACATTGACTTCAGTCATGCTGCTGAAATGGAGCATTATAGACTGGGTGTTTCAGACGTTAGATATTATGGCTCACAGTTCTCGAGGCTGTGAGGTCCAAGGTCAAGGTACCAGCTAGTTTGGACCTCAGCGAGGGCATCTTTCTGGCTTGTGGTGGCTGCTTCTCGTGTCCTCTCACATGAAGAAAACAACAAACACCTGCAAACATCTGGTGCGTCTATTCTTTGAACAAGGGCACCGTCATAGTTAAGCTTCTACATCTGTGACAAACACCATAAACAAAAGCAACTCGGAGGATATCAGAGTCCATCACAGAGGGAAGTCAGGGAAGTCAGGGTAGGAACTCAAGTCAGGAGCTGATGCGGAGGCTATGGAGGAATGTTGCTTATTGGCCTGTTCTGCATGGCTTGCTCAGCCTGCTTTCTTATAGCACACAGGACCACCTGCCTAGGGATGGCACCACCCACAGTGGGCTGGACCTTCCTACATCAATCATTAGTTAAGAAAATGCTTCAAGGCCTCGCCAATCTTGTGGAGGCATTTTTCAATTTGAAGTTCCCTCTTTTCAGCTAATCCTAGCTTGGGTCCAGTTAACAAAATCTGGGACAGGTTCTGACCTCGACATGGGGGCTCCACCCACATCACCCCATCCAAACCTAATCACCTCATATAGCTTCACCTTCTAATATTATCACACTAAAGTTTAAGGTTCCGATGCATGAATCTTGGGGGAAGGCGTAAACACAACAGTCATGTAAACTGTATATAAATGCAATTTCTTCTTTCTAGTATTTATGTCTTCCTATTCTGTTTCTTACCTTATTGCACTAATAAATGGCTCTAATATGATGTTAGGTAGACATGTTGACAGCAGACATACTTGCCTTATCAATCACGGAGAAAATATTAAATAATTGGTCTTACATACAATATGCTTGTCATTTTTCTTGTCTTGGTTTTTAGAGACAGGGTTTCTCTGTTGTAACTCTGGCTGTCCTGGATCTCACTCTATAGACCAGGCCGGCCTTGAATTTACAGAGATCCTCCTGCCTCTACCTCCCGGGTGCTGGGATGAAAGAGGTGTGCCACCACTGCCTGGCTTTGTTGTCATTTTTTTTTAAAAAAAGGTTCCCTTTATTCTGAAAAGTTCTCTTGTGCTTCTACTCTGCTGCACATTTTTAAATGGCGGTTAAATTTGTCAAATGCTTTTTATGAACCTATGAAGATGATTATAACTTACTCCTCAGTTTGCTAATGTAGTCAATTACATTGTTTGCCTTTCAAATATTAAATCAATTGCGCACACAGAGATAGGTCCCACTTTGCTGACATACATTGTCCTTTTGTACATTGCTAGATTATATGTGTTAGCACTTTGTAAGTTATTTCGGCATTTATGTGCATGAGGGAGTTAATGTGCATGTTATACAGTTTTCTTTAGCTATGAGGTCTAGAGGTTTCAGTGGCTCCTCCCACCTTCCCCCCACCCCCATCATACTGGGGGTTGAACCTAGGACCTAAAGCATGCTAGGCTCCGGTCTTTGTGACATCTGTGTGTGTGTGTGTGTGTGTGTGTGTGTGTGTGTTAAATGACACATGACACATGGTTCACTATTTTGGATGTTTTGAGGAACAGTTTAGCAGCAATTGGTACAGACAGTGTCCAGCCACCACTGTTGGCCGATTCTAGAATATTTCATTACCTCCAAACCCCTATTGTTTTCTGCCTCCCTTCCCTGGAAACCAGTGCCCTTCTGTGTCTATGAACTTCATAACACTTGGCTTTCTAGATTTTACACAGAAGTTAATTGCACAAGATGTGACTTCTGCACCTGCCTTCTCCCATTTAGCACAGTATCTGGAGCGTCCACCCATCCGGTAGCATGCACAGAGCTTCATTCCTTTTTAAGACTGAACAACACTGCCTGCATATATAAATCATATTTCGTGTACCCTTCGTTATTTTGTGACAGTTTGACAGTCATTCCTTCATAGACGTCACAAACAGTACTGCTGTGAACATTTGTGTACAAGCCTTTGCTTGCTGGGTGTCTTGCTCACTGTTCTATTGCTGTGAAGAGACACCATGACCAAGACAACTCTTATGAAAAGAAAACATTTAATTGGGAGCTTGCTTATATTTTCAGAGGTTTAGTCCATTATCATCATGGCCGTCATGATGCTGGAGACATAGTTGAGAGCTATATCCTGATCTAGGCAGAGAGGGAGACACTGGGTCTCGTGCGGTCTTTTGAACCTCCCCTCCTCCTCATGACATACTTCCTCTAAAAGGACCACATCCCCTAATCCTTTTCAAATAGTGCCACTCCCTGATGAATAAGCATTCATGTATATGAGCCCACGGGGAGGGGGCGTTCTTATCCAAGTCACCACACTGGGACACCTACTTTAAGTTTTCCTGAGTATTTGCCTGAGTGAAGTTGCTCAGTCATAGGCTAATCCAGGTTTAGCTTGCTGAAAAACTGTTTCCCAAAGTAGACCACCACTGCTGTTCCCACCAGCATGCACGCAGGGCTCCAGCTTCGGCATGTCTTCACCGACATGTCGTATCTGTTATGCTATGTGCTAGGGGTTGAGGGTTTGATTTGTGTTTTCTTTATGACAAGTGCTGTTATATAGTACTTCATGTGCCTGATGCGAGTTTTGTGTATTTGTCTACCTTCTGATTGAATTATTTGTCCTCTGATCATTTCATCATAACAGACACTAGATTCCCAAATCTAGTGTAACCGACATATTATTTGCAAATGTTTTCTTAGATTTTTCAGAATTTTTGCTCACTCTCTTGATAGTGCTTTCAATGAAATTAACTATTCTTTTTTTTTTTTCTCTCTCTTCTGTTGCTTGCACTTGTGGTATCGGATCTAAGAAGTGACTGTTAAGGTCAAGGCCTTGAGTATTTACCTCTGTGTTTTTTCCTAAGAATTTTGCTATTTGGTTTCCCTTATTTAAGTCTTTGGCCCATTTTGAGTTAGTTTATAAATAGAGTGTGAAGCAAGGGTCCTGCTTTAATCTTCGCATGTGGGTGTGTCCCAAGGTTTCCGTGAAAAGACTATCTTCTCCCACTGAAGATATCGGTACCTTTGCGGGGTCAATTGAACACAGATGTGTGGGTTTGTTTCAATATTTTTGTGTGAATGTGTATACATGTGTGTTCATGTTCATTCATGCGTGGGTACATATGTAAGCACATATGTGGGTGCACAAGTGTATGTGTTTGTGAGGAGGTGCAGGAACAACCTTGGGTGTCTAAAACTTCTCAAATGGATAGGCTGGCTGACTGGCAAGATGCAGGGATCAGCCTGTCTCTGCTTCTACAGCACTGGGGCTGTCACTGATCACAGCCCTGGGGGCTGTAACTGGTCACAGCACTGGGGTTGTCATTAACCACAGCACTGGGGCTGTAACTGACCACAGATAGCCCTGGGGATGTCACTGACCATAGCCCTGGGGATGTCACTGACTTGTAAAGAGGCTTTTTTTTTTTGACACAGGTTCTGGAATTGAACTTAGGTCCTTGCGCTTGCAAAGTGAGAGCTTTATCAACTGAACCATCTCCCCAGACCCCCCCTGTTTTTGATTACAAAGAATTTATGGTTCTATTCTATTGATCCATATGCTTGCTCTGCAGAAGTATCTACTGCTGTTTTCATTTCTGTGGCTGCCTACTGAAACTGGGAGACTGAGCATTCCAAAGTTACTTTTATTTTTCAGAGATTGTTTTGGTCATTTGGGGTTTCTTGCAGTTTTCTACAATTTTTTTTTAATTCACTGTGTGTGTGTGTGTGTGTGTGTGTGTGTGTGTGTGTGTGTAAGAGGCCATTGAAATATTGACTGAATCAGCAGGTTACTTTAGATAATTACATGGTGATATTGTCTTTCATCTTACACAAGATGGCTTCCCACTTATTTAAGACCTTTCTTATTTTCAGCCATGACTTGTAGTTGGCTTTGTTACAAAATATTTTATTCTTTTCATGCTATTATAAATGGGCTTAGTTCTTATTTTTATTTTCTGATTGTTCATTTGGTGTACAGAAATACCATGTTTTGTGTGTTGATCTTTTTTTTTCTTAACCACAATGTTGCTGAATTTTTATTTTTTAGATTTATTTTAAATTGTGTGTGTGTGTGTGTGTGTATGTTCATGTGGGTATGTGCACGTGAGTGCAGGTGTTGTAGAGGCCAGAGGATGGTGCGGTGCATTCCAGGCAGTTGTGAGCTGACCAGTGTGGGTGCTGGGAGCCTAACTTGGCCCCTTAGCAAGAGTCGCACTTGATCTTTACCACCAAGCCATCTCTCCAACACTGTTGCCTAATTTAAAAAAAAAATTTTTTTTCATGGCTTCATTAGAACTTTTCTGTATAAGATGATGCCATTTATAAATAGATATTTTTACTCTTTCTCCTCAATGTTGATGGTTTTAGGCACTCCTCTTAATGGCTCTGAAAGGCCTATTTTGGGGTTAACAGAAGTGGTGAATGTGAGATCCTTTTCTTGCCTGGGGTCTGCTGAGAAAAACTCTCAGCCACCACGGACTCAGACATCATGCTGCCATGCCACAGCTGATGTCCTTGTGTGCCTTTGGATAGGTGGAGAGCTCTTCTTACTTTTTGTATTGTTTGCAGATGGATTTCTATGGGGATTGTTTAATTGCTAATGATCTGCATGTGCTATTGGTAGAATGCCTGAGTTCTGAAAGAATAAAAACACCTGAGCTCAGATGCTCAGGGTTGTGATTTCTTTGACTAGCTTTAGCAGAGTAAAAAAGGAAATGTAACTTCCATTTCCAATGTGCCCAAGAGGCATGCTGCAAAATACCAGGGCAAATTCTTTGATAGAATTTTGGTTCTGGGCGATATTTGTTGGTTTGTTTTGGCCAATGACAATTTCTTGACTTTTCATGGTTCTGTTAAGATCTCTATTTGTCTATCAATCATCTGTATCTATCTATCAACTATCTATCTATCTTTCATCTATCTATCTATCTATCTATCTATCTATCTATCTATCTATCATCTATCTATTAACTATCTATCTATCATCTATCTATCTATCATCTATCTATTAACTATCTATCATCTATCTATCTATCTATCATCTATCTATCTATCTATCATCTATCTATCTATCTATCATCTATCTATCTATCATCTATCTATTAACTATCTATCATCTATCTATCTATCTATCTATCTATCTATCTATCTATCTATTATCTATCTATCATGTATCTGTTTATTTTTAGTCTGCTCAGTTAATTGCAGACTGCTAGGTGTTTGTCCCTTTGTCTGGGTTACTTTCTTGGCACAGTTTTTCTTTTTATGTATTTTAACTCACTTTCCCTGGGGAGTCATCAGTGATGTTCACATTTCATTTTTATCTTAGCTCATGTCCTTTTATTATTCTATCTGTCAGTCTAAGGTTTTTCACTTTTGTTTTATTTTCTGAGAATCAACTTTTGGTTTTTCAATTCTCTATTGTTTCCCTAAGCTCTCTTTTATTCACCTTGTTCTGTTCTTAGAGGGACTTCCTTTTGGTGACATCTCTACACCTATTTTCTCCTCCTTTCTACCTCCAGTTATCAGGTAAAGATGGTAGTTTCGGATCTCCATTTTGTTCAGCCCTGGCATCATTCACATGTATAAGTGTCCCTTGAGACTGCTTCACTGTATCTCACAAATTTTGATATACTGTCCCACGTGATTGTACAATTTAAGTTGTAAAATCAATGATTCCATGTGGTTAAGGATACTTATGACTTTGATCTTGTTCGTATTGATTTTGATCTTCTTTTAATGGTTGTTGTGGCTGAATCTTTGCTTAGCTCCATGGATGGACCTGACTGGGGAGGCAAGGGAATGAAGAAAAGATAGACAGATGGACACTCAGAAACAGATAAGGCTGGGTTACCTAGGTTCTCTGATGGAGAAAACCCAGCACCCTGGGACACTCAATGTGTTTATTATGTACAGTTGAACAGAGAGGAGGGGTTATTGCATAAAGCTGAACAAGGAGGTGGGGGTTATGGTATATAGTTGGATCAAGGAGACAGGTCTAGTTAATCTTGGTAGGAACAATCTCTGAAGGGCAGTAATCTTCAGACTGGAAATTGGGGGACAGAGGCTATGCTGGAAATTTTCTGCACACACTGCCAACATTCACACTTGGACCATAGGAGTCTTTGTCATTTCTTTGAATATCACCCTGAAGTTTGCTGTTTCCCCACAGGTCTGAGGCTCTGGAGTCCTTGCTGTGTGCATGTCAATAGCACACATTCATCCCGGATTTCACTCACTCAGGCCTTTGTCCAGGCCATACATTGTAACAGTTTTTTTTTTTTTTAAGGTGTATTGCTGTTTTCTGCCATTTGGGTCTGGGCTCTCAATCCTTCTCTGTTTGGGGGTCAAAAGGTAAATGTTTTCTTAAAAGGTAACTCTTTTCTTAAAAGCTGTAACCATTTCTAAATGCTGTGTCTAAGCTTGAAGCCTTTTGTAACTGTTGCTTTTTCACTGGTAACTTGACTCCACCCCTCTGTTCCCTTTCCCAGCTGTTAGCTGTTACTGAGAAAGATTCCTAATGGAACTGTCTTTTCCGAGCCTTGTTTCTGCCTGCTTTCTCTATAGTCAGCTTCTGAAGCTCACTGTCTTCCCTGCCACCACCCAACCAACTCTGGTGCTCACTCTTTCCCTGACACCACCCAATTGTCTTTTTCCAACTGTCATACTTTCTTAAATACCTCCCCCCAAGCGGTTCCCAGAAGTCCAGGTGGCATGTAACCATAAGGAAAGTTGCACGGTACAAAAAGTTTCTTGGCAAAACGTTCCCCTACAGTACATGTTGCAGTAGTTGTGTTTCTTTTGTAAGAACAGAATTGACCTTGGTTGTCTGATTCACAATCTCAGTATGTTCTCTTTTTTTTGTAGTATTTAGAACATTTACATTTAGTGTAATTATTGACATAGCTGGTTTAAATCTGTCATTTGAATTTTTCTGTTTGATCCACCATTTCTTCCTTCTGCCTTTCTTTTCTGCTTTACTTTGGATATTTAAAAAATTTAGAGAGCTAGAACACTTCCATTTAGTTTCCCAATTTTTTGTGGTCTTTCATATATATTATTTCTGCAAGTGTAAGAATCTTGGGAAGACAATGTTATTATCTTTGCTTTAAATGATTTGTTTTTTATTAGCAGAACTGAAAAGAAAGAAAAAGTGGTCTTTTATCTCAAAAACGCTGTTACCATTTCCAGTGTATTCATCCTTTTAAACATATTTGAATTTTCATGTTTTAATTACTCTTTCACAGAATTTTTCAATGAATTTATTTTTTATGTCTTTGAGGAGTAAGACTGCTGACAACAAATTATTTGAGCCTTTCTTTATCTGAAATTACATCTATTTTGTTCTTTCTAATAAGCCAGGGTCTTGCTGTGTCCTGAAATCTGAAGGTTGGCCTTGAACTCTCAATTCTCCTCTCTTAGCCTCCCACTCCCTCTTATTTTTCTATACACAGCTCTGGATATGCAATTGTTCTAGACACAACTCTGGTTTAGAGCTCCCTCCTCTACCTCAATTTTTAGACATCAGTATTCCCCTGGATGCTCTATTGTTTTCTCTGACTGCTTTATAGACCTGTATTTCACCTTTTTAAAAGTTAGCACATGGCTGTGAATACATAGGTGTCATGGTTTTGGGTTTTTAATGCTGATTACATTTATTGTTTGAGTAGGCTGAGCTGTGCTGGTTGGCTTTCCTCAGCTTGACACAAACCTAGACATATTTGGAAAATGAAACCTCAGTTGAGAACATGCCTCCATGGCTGGTGGTCACTGGGCAGTTTGGTGTTAAGATGATGTAGGGGAGGGGAGAGCAACTGACGTCTAATTAGCCTTCATTTGAATCTCCACGCAGCAATTACGACTTCTGAGCAGCGGGCGTTGTTATTGAGGGTCGCCTGTGAGGCGCGTCTAATTATTATAATCACTGCGCGCCTAATGATGCTAATGGGGCGCAGTGTGGCTGCGTGCCCCGGTCAGCAGCAGGCCGCAGAGGGTGGGGAAGGAAGCTGCTAGGAGGAACAGGCTGTGGCAATGTCCTTCATTTAATACCCACCAGGCACTGCACACAGGTCATCTCACCTGCGGCCCTCCCAACAATCCCCTAAAGTGATTCCATCGTACTGCCTCTCACGAAGTCTTGTGCTGTAGATGAGTGTGCTAGGACCAAGAGAGGACCACTTGGCCAAGGAGGCCCAGCTGAGATGCTGCAGAGCTGAGATTAGCAATCAAGCAGCTTGACACTCTCTTTACAGACTCTCTCTCTTCCTTTCTCCCTCTTCCCTTCTTTCCTGACCAATACTTATCAACTAGCATATGTCAGGCACAGGCCACTGATGGTCACATTCTGATTGGGGGAAGGGACATACACACACACACACACACACACACACACACACACACTTATAGAGGGCTCACTATGGACCAAACACTTTACTGAGTCCATTTAAATTTACATATAATATGATCCGTGGCAAGATTTCTTGCAGGATGAGGAGCTGGATAGCAGAGGGGTGAGTGAGAAAAGCATCTGTTATAAGAACAGGTAGATGTTTTCCTCTCATTAAGGATGAGCAGATTTGACTGTAGCCAGAGGAGGAGCTTGTAGGACCTTCCGGGAACTGTTGTAGGAATTAGTGCCCTGCTGGTGCGCTAACCTGGGCAGGAACCTATAAAGAATGTTCAAAAGATGGTGAAGAGGCCAGAGAGGTGGGGCAGGTGAACAGGGAGAGAGTGTTGCGAGGGAGGGCCAGAGCCGTGGCTGGAGCAGCTTCTTGAAGGTTTTATCATGGCAGTTTCTTGGTTCTTTATTCCAACTGTGTTGGGAAGCCTTAGGAGGGCTTGGGTAAGACATTGTCTGAGCAGATTGTGCCCCATTTCTCCAATTATGTGGCCCAGATGCTGGTTTCTGCAGACACCATCAGGGCCCTGACTGAGGGCTGCTTCCTACAAAGCCCTATGAGTCTGCCAGGGGTAACCTGTGCCACCTGGATCCCTCTCCCTCCACCGCAGGAGAACACTACATTATGTCTCACCAGAGTGCCCAGTAGAACAAGCTGCTACCCAGTGTCTGCTCAGTGCTCTGCCCCCTGAGAGATGCACTGCCTTGATTGGCAGTTCTCTGGAGAGGGGTTCTGATAGGTTCACCTTGGCCCAGGGGACTCCTCCCCTTCTGCAAAGCTAGGCGTTGAGCCTAATTAGTAACAGACTCCTCCCCAATGTAGGTGTGGCTCCTGCTCAGTGGGGACCCTGCCTGGTCTCTATAGGTCCTCCCGGTTCATGGTGGTTTTTGAATTTACCACCCAGTACTTAACTGTGTCTAGTAGAATGGGTGCTTAGCAGAAGTATAACTCAGATAACCTCAGAGCCTGTCCACTCCCACACCTGCAAGATGGATGGTGTGGTCAACCGCCTGGTTTTCTATCCTCTTCTAATCTGCACATGAGAACAACAAACTCTTCTCCTGCACTTGGCAGGAGAAGGCATCTCATCGGGAATTCAGATAACAGGAGGCTGGTATCCTGAGGGTCTAGGAAGAGTCAGTGCACATCCTGTCACCTATCATCCTGGACCAGGGGCTGTCCTCCACACTGTCACCCCTGTCCAATGTCAGGAGCATTTACTTTCATTCAAAATAGCTCACTTTCAAAATAGCTCACTCCTATTTTGTCACTGGGACTGGAGCTCAGTGGTGGAACCTTAGCCTAGCCTGTGCAAGTCCCTGGGTTCCAGCCCCAGAATTACAAAGTCTCTCTTTCTCCCCCCTCCCTCTCTTTCTCCTTGTCATTTTTATATCAAATTTTTGGTTTTGTTTTGAAATACTAGGTTTTGCAAGACTGGGCTTGCCTTTTTTAGCTTATATGTTGACGAAGTCATTCCCCGTTGGAGGGACAATTGCACTTCCATTTTGCACAGGCCCCACCATTGCTGCCTGCTCTGCTCTGGACTTTGCCTAGGGCCTGTAGAGGCACAGGAATCTGTGACATCCGAGGAAAGGTGACCTGCGGCTGCAGGGAGCAAGGCCAGGTTTCCCCAGGCAGGGCTCAGGGGCTGCGGGTGAGCCTCCTCCCTGCAGCTACTTCCCAGGCCGCCCGCTGTGGAGGCATCCCAGCAGGGGAGACCGAGGCAGGGCACCCGTGGGGACGCTTCGAGGAAATAGAAAATATTTTCCCAGGCAAAGTCAACACTGCTATTTGTTTTAGTTGCTTAAATTATATGTGTTATTTATTTTTTAAGTGGTCTGTCATTATTGGTGAATGGGGAAGGCACCGGCCTCACAATGCAACCAAAATTTTCGATATGTGCTATGTAGTTATTAACAAATGAGCTTCTCATCTTTGCAAAAGGCTCTGTGCATGAAGCCCCGGAGCTTGTGTCTTCTTATTGGCTAATTACAGTCATGAGGAGGGCGTGGCCTGTGTGGTGGGGAGCAGACTGGGGGGGGGGCTGCTGCACCCTGCCTCTTCCGTCCATCCATGTTAATATGGTCATTCACTGTAGGAGCTTTGGCAGTGTGTGTGACCAGCCTGTTCAAGGCGCCCTGCACTGCACCTTGTGTGCGTGTGAAAATGTCACATCACAGCCTGTTGCTTTGTACAACTCAAACATATGACAATATATTCCAGGATTGGGTCCTCCTTGGGAAGCACTGTTTCGGATTCTGAGAAAGAGAAAATGAATGTGGAGCCTGAAGCCCCCACTTCCAAGGTGTTTGCGCTATACCACGGTTGAGTGGTCTGTGTAGGTCAGCGCAACCCTCCCGACTGCCCTAGGAAGCTATGTTAGCCCCATTCCATAGATGTGGAAGCTGAGACACTGAGGCACACAGTAGATATAGGCTTCCAGTAAGTATGAAAAGGCTCTTGCTTTGAAAGAAAAGTGGGGGCAGAGCTCCAAGATCAAGCAAGACCTGGAAGAGGTCAGCTGTGGACCCGGTGACCAGAAAAATCCTTACAGAGGAGGCGGTGGAATACACCACAGGGAGGTCCTAGGAAGAGAACAGCATGTGCCAAGGCCATGAGGTAGAAATGAGCTTGGTAGGGAGGTGAGAAGGGATGGGGAAGGAGGTAAGGAGGGGCTAGGGAGGGAGGTTTTGCTGCAGAAACCTGATTGCATTGTGACCCCAGTGCATCCCAATGGGCCCTCAGATGATCCTTGGCTGGTGGGGGATGGGTGCAGGTATCCAGCCTGTGTGTGGGTGTCTGGCCAAAGAAGTGTTTGATTGGAGGCTGGGTTTCTCAAAACAGGGGCGAGGCCACCGTCCCTTGCTTCCTACTCTGCTTCTCTGGCACCTTTGACACACATACAGATACCAGAAGCTATGGCGTGAAAGGGCCCCACAGGATCCTGGGCTGAACTCTTGGTCTCCATCCGGTGGCACTACTTTCGGAGGTGGGAGAAAGGTTAGGGTGGGGCCAGGCTGGAGGAAACAGGACACCGAGAGCATGCCTTTGAGGATTATCCCAGCCCCCAGCCCCCGGCCCCCTCCTCTCCCTTGGCTTCCTGTCCTCAATGAAGTAAATATGGCCTCTTCCTCCATAGGCTTCTGCCACTAAAGCATTCTGCCAGAGCACACACAGCCACATCTCCATGCCGTGACTCTTCTGAAACCAAGAGCGGAAATACTCTTCCTCCCCTGCAGCATCCCCTTGGACCTGTGGTCACAAAGAAGACAAGATAAGCCAGGGAGCAGAGCCTGCCATGCCTTTGTAATGACGAGCGCTTGGGTGTGGAGCCCTAGGGTTCCAGTGCAAAGAGGAATCACAGAACGCAGAGCCCAGGCCTCCTGGGGAAAGGTGAAAGATAGCGTTCTCTTCCTGTCAAGGTCAGGGTCTGTTCAGAGGGCTCCTGGTGTCAGGGGTCTGTATGTGAGACAGCTCAGGTTAGGGAGACCAGGCTAGGGGGACTCCTTGTCTTGGAGCCTGCGTGATGTGTGGTGACATTTTTGGTCTGGAGCTGAAGATGGGAAGAGGGTACTTAAAGCTGAAGTCGCCTCCTGCACGGATGTCTCTGGAGGGGCAGGGACTCTGAAAGCAGAACTCTGGCCCTGGGACATATGAGTCAGGGAGATTTTAGTTCAACACAGTGAAGGATTTTGTAATGGTGGAGCTGTCTGACAGCTAGAGATGGAGGCTTAAGCACCAGGCAGAGTAGACAAGCCTCAGAGCGAGGATGGAATGAGTTAATTCATGGAAAACACTCAGAAGCCTGCCTGCTGAAGCCATTGAATGTACCTGTGCTCACTATGTTCTTAGCACTCCTGCTGGAAGGACTCAGCCAGTCCAGGTACCACCCTGGCTGGGGTGATAGAGCTGACTCCAGTGTTGTAGAACAGTTTCATCCCTGGAGCACTGGTTCCACCTGCCTGCCATTGGCTTAGGATGAAGTGGCAGTATCTCTAGTCCTGGGTCTCACAGTCCACTGTCATGGCAGAGTGTGTGTGTGTGTGTGTGTGTGTGTGTTTTCTCTGTTGGTTGAATACCACCACGTCACTCTGAGTTCTTTCAACTCTGGGAAAGGATGTGCTATGCAAGTTGGTAATATGGCTTGTATTGGATCAAAATCTCCCTGAGAAACACAATCACAGACTCCAGAACATGTCTTACTCCATGAACAAGGCCAGAAGCCAGCTGAGCTTCACGCTTGGGCTGGTTCTGCTTGCTGAGAGCTTTTGGTGATGATGTGACCAGATGCTGAGGACATTAGTAAAGCATGTTGTTGGGTGTGCCCGAGGGGGCATTTCAGAAAGCTGTCCTGATGAATGGCTCACACTACGGATGGAATTAAGACTTGAACAGGTTATTGGGAGAGGCCGATGGTGGATGCTGAAGGTGGTAAGAGTATGTAAGTCACGAAGGTCTCTTGTTGAAGGGCGTGTCTGGCTCTGGCCCCCTCCTGCCTGTTTGCTTCCTGCCACATGACCTGCTCCCTTGCGTCTTCCTGGCCTAGTTCTCCGCCTCCACATCACCCAGAAACCATGGCCCATGACTCCAGCTGAGTGTTGAGTGAAGTCTCTGAACCTGTGTGTGAGTCAAGATGGTTTCTCTGTTGTAACTCTGGCTGTCCTGGAACTCGCTCTGTAGACCAGGCTGGCCTAGAACTCACAGAGATCCATTTGCTTCTGCCTCCGGAGTGCTGGGATTAAAGGTGTGCATCACCACACCCGGGAATCCTCCCTTCTTTAGGCTACTTTTCTCAGACATTTGTAAAAGTGGTGGTGGGGTCTGCACCAGCCACCATGGCAGGGGAGGCCTGATGATGAAAGAGGAGGAGGAGGAAGAAGGCATCAGAAGGATATCAGCCATTACTTCTGTCATGTCTCCCTCCCTGGGACACCCACAGCTTGAGAGGCAGCCATCACATACCCTGCCCTGTATCCCAGCTCATCCCTGTGGCATCATGGGAGCTAAGGACTGTCATCTTCAGTCTGTTTACAGAAAAATGAGGCATATAGAGCTGATGCTCCAGGGTCAGGGCTACAGTGCAGCAGGGGGGTGGAGCCAGGTCAGGTGACCCCGCCTCGGCCAGCCAGCTACTGCCAGAGCATTTGGTCCACTGAGCAGAGGGCAGAATGGGCTACATGCTTGGTGTCAGAGTGAGACAGAGAGGGAGCTGTCCTTTCCTTCCCCCAAGGTCAGACTGATATGTCCTTGGTGATTCCCCTTTCTCAGTGCCGGGCCACGAAGCAGTGATAACCACTCCATTTCAGCTGAGATCACTTGTTTTTTCCCCCATTCTCAACTGGGCTCTCCCTTGAGACCCTGGTGTTAATGAAATCAAACAAAATGAAAATGGGTAAATTATTGCAAAGCTCCGAACACCTCCGAGGGCCATGGCTCACTAGTTTCCAATAGCCTCTCATTTGGGAGGCTGCGGTGGAAGCCGAAGCAATTCAGTCCCATGGGTGAGGCAGTGGAAGGAAGGGACAAAAGAGACAAGATATTGCAATCAGGAGGTCACCGACCCAGGCTTTTGTATAATTATGGAATTTCATTTCGGGCCAACTGGACTGATGCCGGGGCTTGTTGGCAAATCAGTGGTGAAAAAATAAAGCAATTTTTTAGCATCCTCAGAAGAGTCACTGGTCCCACTTGGGTGTCAGCAGCAGACTGGGAAGAGGGACAGGTGGGAAGAGCAGCGCAGGCTAGAAGCAGCTGGTCCTGTTCATCCACATGGCAGAAATGATTTTTATCTGGGATCTGGGAGAGTGTGTCCCACACTGGCCAGAGGGCATTAGCCTGGTCTTCCTGGGGATGTCTCCAAAATTGAAAGTGCTGAGACAAGAATGTGGTCCACCTTGCCCTCTTCCAGGGTGGTTTTTCCCCAGGAGGCGGGGGATTCCCTTTTCCCAAATAGCAGTCAGACCAGCCCGCACTCACCACCTGGCTTCCCTTTGGTCCCTTAGCTCCTCCTGTTTTGTTTTTTTCCTTGTCCCCTTGTGAAATACTGAGAAAAGCATCCATCTCTTGAGAGTATTAACAACTCTGTCTGTCACAGAAGAGAGAAGACCCTGAATATCAAAGGGAGATTCAATACTTCTTGCTATTGTTTTTGGCCAAGCTTTCATGATGAACAAATATTGCTTTTAATTTTTCACAAATAGACTTAAAAATAGATTTTGTTCTTCATGACATCTTCATGTTTCATTTTTAGCTGCATAATTTTTTTGGCATTTTTTTTCAGATTTTCCTATTTAAAAATTTTTCAGGAAAGTATTCCTAGTTTTATGGTAAAGAAACAAACAAAATCCAGAATTAATGGGCCAGTTACATATTTTCTAAAACAGATAGAAATTATCTGCTATCATTTAAAAAATCTCTATTGCATTTTCTCAAGTGTCACTGAAATTCAGTGGCAAAGGGAGTTTACATGACCTGTATCCGGTGGCCCACATTCCCAGCCATCATGGGTTTCCCACATGAGACTAGGACATGGCCTCCAGTGTGTGCTATTGCTGGAGGACTGGTTCATGCCCCGCTGCCAGCAGCCTGTCCTCTGATCGTACACTTGGCTGGTGGGGCAATTCTAATTCCCATCTTCTTCCTGATCAGTTCTAATACAAATCATGCCAGAAATTGTGGGCCAACTCCATCTACAGCTAAGTGGGTGAACCCTCTGGGAGAACATTGACTTTGCTGAGCAAGGATCATAAGGAGAGCCACTCTGTATCTCAGAGAGTGGGAATTTAGCTTGTGAAAACAGCTGTTCTGAAGGCAGAGGCCAATTATCATGGAGGGAAGGCTCTAATTGTCTTCCCTATAGTTCTTGGAATGGCAGGGGACATGCTACTACCCCGGATATCCTTAGGGAAGCCCTGTGTTGGTCATAGGCAGGAGGAACACAAGGAGAGCCTAGCCCAGAGCCTTCCTTAGGGTCTCCATGGGGAGAGCAAGGCATGCAGTGAGAACATGCATAGATATCTGAAGCTGATGATTTTCTAGTTCGGATTAGTCTAGCGACTTTGGATGAGAAGCTCACCTAGCATTTGGGGAGAAGACCAGTGGAAGGGGAGAGCTTGATGAGATATTCAGGGTTGGCTGGCTTGCGGGTGGAAAGCATGAACATGTTCTCTCTGGTCTCTAGAGGTTGGCTAGTCTTGGAGGGGAATGTCTGTATCTCATCAGAAAGCATGGACACACAGCCCCAGCATCAATCAGAATGTATGCTGGGGACATAGCTCAATAGTAGAGCATTTACCTAGGAGGTATAAGGCCCTGGGTTTGATCCCAACCCTACTCTGGTTGGTCAAGTTTCTGGATGTGAGCTGTGTCCTCTCTGCCTGACATCAAGGGGCTTCACTGTGGCTCTGTGGTTGTTTGAATAAGAATGGCCCCATAAACTCATATATTTAAATACTTAGTAGCCAGGAAGTGGAGCTGTTGGAAAGGATCAGAAAGATTAAGAGGTGTGGCCTTATTAGGGTGGGTGTGGCTTTGTTGGAGGGAGGTATGTCTGCGGGGGAGGGTGGGCTTTGAGGTTTCAAAAGGCCAAGCCAGACCCAGAATGTCTCTCTTCCTGTTGTCTGGGGATCTGGATATAAAGCTCCCAGCTACTTCTTCAGCACCATGTCTGCTTATGAGCCACCATGCTCTTTGATGTGATGATAATGGACTAAGCCTTTGACACTGTAAGCAAACCCTCTCTATTAGAGTTGCCCTGGCCATGGTGCCTTTTGCCCAGCAACAGAATAGTAAGACAGGCTCTTTTTCCTTGCAGGACACCACAGATCTTGCAGATAATACCTACAAAGAGTCCTAAGATGGCCTTGGCTTGTATTTGGCCCAGAGGAAACTCCTGCCTCCTTGTTACCCTGGGCCTGGGTAGGATGAGCTGCCTTCTGCTGCCCTATCTCCACTCCTTGAGATAGAGGGTGGCCCAGCTTGCCTCTCTCAGTTTGTCTAGGGCAGAGAGAGCCCTGAACCTGTGTGTAAACATACACTGTTGCAGGAGCATATCTAGCCTGTAAAACACCCCAGGGCTTTCTACAGTTCCTACCTGTGGCTTGCTTCCTGAGGATTTCCTTGATGCTAATGGTTTAGCATCCCAGTGTCAGAGGAGTTGACACCACTGGGAGGAGCTCTCGGCCAGAGATAGACAGAAACTGATGGGTCAACCACCAACACCCTTGCTCATAGGTAGGGTATGATGTCCATAGGAACTCCCATCTGAGATGGTGTCCTGCAGTTCCTCTGGAGAGTATTCAAGACCTTAGAGCCTGCCCTATGGTAGGTTCAGCTCAGGAACTTAAAAGGCTCCAAATATCGGTTTGTAACTGACACACGGACAGTGAGACATAGCAATCCCACTTCCAGACATGTACCAGACAGCAGTGTAGCACCACCAGACGCACGTACAGGAGTGTCTACAATGCAGTGTCGTCCCAATAAGATGACCATGGTGTGATTACACAGTGGATTACTACATGGCAATGAAAACAGGCGGATGCCATATGACGATGTCGGTGGCGCTCACAAGCACGAAGTGGGATCAAATAATTCGGCAGATGCAGAGGAGTCCATGCTGCGAGGCTCAATTTGCATCACATTCAAAACCAGGTAGAGTTGCTCAGTGATGCAGAAGCCAAGATAGTACTTAACCTTGCAGGAGGGGAAGTCGTAACTGGGAAATAGCGAGAGGGAGCTTCTAGAAAGCTGGTCACATTCCGTGTCTCAGTCTGGATGATGGCTGTGTTCGCACCATGAGAATGAATGCATTGGGACCCTTGGGGTTTGCATATCTTATTATACACAACAGGCTTCAATTTCTTTATAAATACACCAACACCATTTCAGTATAAACCTGCTGGGGGAAGTGGGGAGAGGGAAGGGATCGAGTTGTGAGGGGCTGCGTGAATTAGCGAGCATGAGCTGGTGGGAGTCCGAGAGGAGCCCTGGGATAAGGTTTCTGGAGTGTCTGGTCAGGGGAAACACAGTTTATGGCTGAGCAAGCAAGCATTCGTGGGGCACTCTCCCGGAACACCGGCCTTTGGCGAGGGCCTCCGCGGTCACTATGGAGGCTCTTAGACCCTTAAAGAGAGCTGGGGTCCACTCTAAGAGGAAGTAGAACTATTGTAGCAGATGGCAGAGGAAGGAAACTATGGACGAAGTTGGGGGTGGGGTGGGGGGAAGCAGTCATGAGGTCAGGAGACCCATGGAGGATGACGTTCTTAGTGAGAAACGAGAGGCTGGATGTTCACTAACACCGGGGACGAGTTGGTGAAGGGTGCCAAGCATTCCAAAGCTTTCGGGATTGTCTCTGCCTTGTGTGCAAGGGCTGCTGGGAATGGAGGTGGCAATGGAACGGGGCTCACTAGCACATCTGGGAATAAATCCGAAGCCAGCCGCACTGATCGTTATGGCTGGAAGATCGCATGTGGCTTGATTTGTGGGGAGGCACCAAGACGAGTAAGGGTGTCCTCGTGTGTCCCCGAGGCAGCTTTCATCAGGCGGCTAATCAGGCTTTCATGGAGGGACAACTCTGAACTTCCGCCTCCAGACAAGATGTAGCAGAAAGTTTCTGATTTTTCTCTTGGGTGGCATCTATCGGCTTCTGAGACTCTAAAGTAAACACAAAAAGGGTGGATGATGCCCAATAAGTGGAAATCAGATGCAGGGAACCTTGTACCTGCCCCGACTTCCTGCCACTGTACAGGAAGCGGGAAGTCCGATGGATGCTTGAGAGGGGAAAGCGGAGATAAGCATTGGGAGAGCACGCTAGCTCGTGGTAGGACGGTGTCCTGGATGGGCGAGAGATGCAGAGGAACCTCTGGAGCTGTCCTGAGGACTTCTTCAAGGGCACTGTGTGTTCCTGTATGGGGGAGCCTGCCTCCTGCTGTGGGGAGAACCATCTGAAAGGACTATAGAGAACAGAAGGCCTCTAGGGAACAGCCGTCTCCCCGGGAAGAGTGTTCATCCTAGGACACAGAGGAAAACCCTGGGTTCCTGGCTCCTGAGGGAGTATGCAGAAGGCTCTGGACCCAGTATGTGGTGAGACTGAAGGGATCGGCTGTAGATGGATGTGGCTCTACTCCTGCCTAGCAAATCACAAAAGCACCAGTAACTTAACAGCATCCAAAACAAAACTCAGGAAGGCCAAAGAGCCTACTACACAGGGAGGTTGATAGTTTGCTTGGGATGGGGAGATAGCTTAAGCTTGTACAGCATACGCTAAGCCCTCTGCCCAATCGCAGGAGCTCCCCATTCCCACTCCCCAGGTCTGCTTGACACTCAGGGAACCTTAGCAGACATAGATAAAATCCATGAAGGCAATCTTCACCGTGTGTGTGTGGGGTGGGGGGGTGGGGGGGAGATGAACCTGTCAAATGAAGCAGACCCAAGCAGACACAAGTTGGAACTGATAGGCAAGGTCCTTAAATAATTATTAGATTTATATTCTTCATATTTAAAGTGTTAAGCAACCATAAGGATATCATTTAAAGAATACAGAAATCTTGGATTCTACTCCCTGGACCCCATAGTCATGGTCATTTTGCTATATCATGATACAAACTACATTTAGTCCAGCTAAAAGTTCCCATGGTCTTTCATTGACTCAATGAAATTTAAAAGTCCAAAGTCTTTTCTGAGACGCAAGGCAATCTTTTCATTGTAACCTCCAGTAAAATCAAGAGACAAATCACATACTTCAAACACTTAATGGCACAGACCATACCAAAAGCAACGTTGTGAGGAAGTACTGGACCGAAGCCAGACCAAAGCTCAGCATCTCCTGTAACTCTGTGGAGTGTATAACTCTCAAAGGCCAACCTCTAGTAGGCTACTTCCTCCAGCCAGGCCCCGCCTCCTAAAGGCTCCACAGCTTTCAAAACAGCCCTACAAGCCAGGGCTTATCAAGTGCTTAATACAATAGACCGTGGGTGCATTTTAGAGTCAAAGTATAACATAGAGGAATACAGCTAGCTGTGAAAGCTTGCTTCTTTCTGAGAGGGAACGTATTTGCCACCGCCTTTGCCCTCAGGCATCGTCCACTCTAGCTTCTGTCTTTCAGTGTAGCTCACACTGGTGGCTCTATGCAGCATCTCCAGATCTTGACCTTGGGCTTGGGCTGTAGCACTGTTCTTGTCTGAGATCTCCAGCCTTTTGGACTGGGCTACCAGTCTTTGGCTCTCCAGCTTATGGAAGTCCATGGTGGGACTCTCATTGTGTGAGCCAAATTGGTGCATTCTCTTTCATAACGAAGTATATACCTCGGCTCTTCAGAGAGCCCCAGCTCCCCTTTCCTTTTCTCTCCTTTCTTATCAGGCTCCTCCTCCTGTTCCTTCCTTTGTAAACATTTTTTTTCCCCAATAAACTCTTGCCCACCCTCTCTTGGCTTAACATCTGCTTCTTGGGAGATCCGAACTGCCATACGTCTTCTGCCCATTGCCCTGCATACCCTCCCTTCTTGCCTTACCTCAGGTTTCTTTCATGCTTCTGGTTCCAATTAATGATCCTTTGTGTTTGGGTTATCTGTGTGTGGTCTGCGCCTTCCTTTGGACTCTAAGACTTGTTCAGATGGGGTACTGTGCAGGGTTCTTATAATGTTCACTGTTCTGCTGTGCCTAATATCTGGCACAGGACAGATCATCACAGACACTCACTAAATAAATGTTCCGGAAGCAGTGGAAAATTGAGGAAGCTGCAAACATCTGGAAACACCTCAAGAAAGCTCCGATGCCCCGCCTTTCAGAGCTGGTGACTGAAGACCTGGTGTTGCTTCCATGTGAATCCTTGAGACTCTCTATGGCTGTTTGGAACACATGCCAGGTTCCAGCATGAGGAGGCCAACCAGCAGGCTGGGGAGGGGTTGGGGGGAGACTAAACTCCCCTTGCAGCATCCCACCGGAAGCAGAATTGAGTGTGCTGTCCAGGGTGGAGCCGCCTCTTCCGGCAGCGGGTGCTTCAGCTGCTGTACCCGGAGTACGTCCCTGAAATGAATGCTGAGCAAAGTGTCTACAGTGAGGACCGCATCAAGTGATGTCCATAGCCAGCAGTGGTGGGGACCAGTTGGTGACGGGTGGCTTCTCTGAAGACGAAAGTCATTAGATTCCAACGGAAATCTAGGAGGCAGATCCCACTGGCAGGGAGATTTAACCTACCTTGCAGAGCCGAGCAAGCAATTGAAAGCATGATTGATAATAACTTGATTGCAGTAATTGTCGAGTGGAACTGGAAAACAGGTAGATCAGCAGGGAGCAGGCCGTGAGTCAATGGCATCTTTGGTGGGCCAAATTTTCTTACGAATATCCTCTGGACTTTTTTTTTTTAATTGTTGCTGCTGTTTGTCTTTTCCCAGGAGAATCCTGAAATCTCTGAGAGTAGGCAGTCCCAGAACCAGTATATCATGGAAGCACCCCCCAGCACACTACTAAGGAAACGCAGCTGAGGTTCCCCGCAACTGCAGATCTCGCCATATGGGGAATGGATATCTTGGATCCCAAGCAGAGAGTTGCTGATGTCCACAGCAGGGCAGACTTGCAGCGCTTGCCTGCTCCCTTGGGGGTTGTCCGGTGTACAGTGGGCGCTTCCTGAGGCAAATATTTCTAACCTTCTACCTGCCTAGTCGAGTTTGTTAGCACAGAGGGGTTGACCTCTCCTTGTTTCCTGACCCAATGTGACCAGCCGCCTCATGTTCCTGCTACCAAGATAGACAGTACTCTGGAGCTGTGAGCCCAAACAAACCCTCCTCAGAGCACAGTACAGATAGCAGTGCCAGCCTGTTAACACCGTGAAGGCAAGGGTGGATATGTTCTCAATGTCCTTTAGTCTCAAGTGGATAAGCACTGGGGTATATGTTACAGAATGAATCTCCAAAGGTCTCCAGCAGGTGGGCCTGAGCCCCGGCTGCCCACTTCAGGGACTGCCATGGACACGCCTGTGTCACCTGCTCTCCTTATGCTCACTGTAGAGTGTGATGATTAATCCTGATTGACAGCTTCACGTGATCTAGAATCACCCCGGAAACAGATCTTTGCACATATATGGGAGAGATTATGTAGGTTAGGAAAATGGGGTGGGAAGACCACCGTCAATGCAGGCAACACTATTCCACGGACAGGGACCCTGCTCTGAGTGAAAAGGAGAGAGCTACGTGAGCCCCATATTCATCTCCGTCCTCTTTGAGCTTCCTGACTGCAGATGCTATGTGCTCAGCTGCCTGAAGTGAAGCTCCTGCCTCTACAGTCCACCATGGGCTCTGGAACCATGAGCAAAAATAAACCTGTACTCATTAAGTTCGTTTGCCAGGCATTTTGTTATAGCAACGTGTAAAATAACTAACACAGTAAGTGCCCTTTCACTCAGACCTCTGCTGTTGTGAGGTTACTGTGAGTGTTTTCTGGGTCATTTTGCAGAATCTTAACTGATGGTTTCACTGGAGGCTGAGCCATCTGGAGAAATGTCGACCACTACACCAGGTTTCCCTGACCAACACCGTCCCTGTGGGAAGGCATAGAGATGGCATGTTGGCAAGTTTTTCATTGCTGTAACAAAATGCCTGAGAAAAACATCTAAAGAGAAGGAAGGTTTATTTGGCTCACCGTTTCATGGTATCCTAGTGGCAAGCAGAACAGTTCACCGCAGGGCAGCCACAATGCAGAGAGAGAACCCCCACTCTCAGGATTTCTTCTTCTCCTCCTTTATTCCATCCAGCCCCTACCCCGCAGCCTAGGGTGTCACCCATACTCAGGGGGAAGTCTTCCCTCTCAGTTGTCCCTCACAGATACACTCAAAAGAGGGCTTCACTGATCTTCTGGCCACTTCTCAATCCAGCCAGTTTGACAGCAAAGATCAAGAAGCAGAGGTATGGGAGTCACGCCAGGTTCCCAACACTGCTACCTGGAAGTGCCACACATCATAGTGGTCATCGGGGAGGCAACAGGGACTTGGTGTTGGTGGGGGAGAAGGCTCGGGTGTGGAGAGCAGGACTCTGCTAGCCTGTTACCTGGTGAATCTAAGCTATGATTGCTGCCTGTGCATTAACCTTGAGGATTTGAAATGTATAAAATTCACCTTAGTATTTTTAGGGTTCACCCCAGTATTTTGGGGGTGAGGGAGGGACACGAGTGAAACAAGCCAAGTTAAAGCAAGATTAGGCTGCTGGTGGAGATAGCTCAGAGGCAGAGTGCCTGACCAACACGCATGGGATTCAACCCCCAGCAGGGGCAAAAAAGCAAATCCTTTTACCTTGGACAGGAAGCAGGAAGCATTAGCAATACTTTGAGAGGATCTTAAAGGGGAAGGGGTCATGTTGGGGTTGCCTGGAGAGGCGGGAAGAGAGGATTGGGAGTAGATACATCATTCACATGTATTTAATTGGCAAAGAGTAAATGTAAGATTTAAAAGAAGTTCAGAGGCCCTGTAGTGTTCCTTTTTCCTTTTGGCAAGCAGCGGGAGAGGGGACTTTGTTTTAGGGAGGAACACCTCACACAAGCTGGAGGATGTTTGGCTGCCACGGTGGGGCTCACTGAGGGTGGGTGCTGGAGACAGGGCTGCACCTGCCATCCTGTAAGGGGTGGCTGTCACTTATCTGACCATCATCACATCATGTGGCCTGGTGGTGCTTGTTCTTTTGGGTTCTTCCGTCATGTGCTCCAGTTAACAGATCTAAAGCTGCTGAGAGGCCAAGGGACCACGTGTGCCGGAGGGGACTGTGCGTGCGGGTGTGGTTCGATGAGAAGTCTGCAGATGGCCTCCAATGATGGCTGCTCCACAGGTGCCCCCCCCCCCGCCCCCGTACAGGCTGTCTTCCTTTCAGTAAACCTTTTTCTAAGCTCCTGGTATCCGGTCTCCCATTTCTGGTTCTTCTCCTTCTCCTTCTCTTTCTCCCCCCCTCCTCCCTCTCTCTTTCCTTCCTCTTCCTCTTCTTCCTCCTCCTCCTCTTTCAAGATTCATTTATTTTTGTTGTCTATGTCTGAGTGTTTGCCTGCATGTATGTATGTGTATGTGCATATGTGTGTATGTGTGTAGGTATGTATGTGCATGACTGTGTCGGTGGAGGCTTGAGGAGGGCATCAGATCCCCTGGAACTAGAGTTACAGGCAGTTGTGAGCTGCCATGTGGGTGCTGGGAACTACCTGGGTCCTCTGAAAGAGCAGCATGTGCTCTTAATCATGGAGCCATCTCTCCAAGGGAGCTCGCTTTTCCTCAATTCATGCCTCAGCTGCTATTGGAATCCCCTGCATGTGGAGGGAGTTATGTGTAGTTGAACCTTGCTGTGACAGTTCACCAAGGAAGGTGCTTATACTTGCAAGCCCTGCCAGACCTTAGCAGAGGGAACCACCGTCCTGGCCAGCGCCATACTCAGTCAACAGTGGAGGGCCTGAGCGTCTCAGCTCAGGTGTTTTTATTCTTTCAACCCCTCAGGCGTTCTATTGATAGCACGTGCAGATCATAAGCAATTAACCACCCCCCCACAGAAATCCAACACCTGCAGACAATACAAAAGGCCAAGGCTTATGCATCCTTTTTTCCAACAGTGCACAAAAACAATTATTTTAAACACAGCAAAAAATAAACTTCCACAACAGTTATATCCCAGTGGCCTGAGTGGTCCTAAAAATGCTGATGCAGAAGGTTCAGGAGCTGAAGAAGGGGCTCCGGGCATGACTTGGGGAACTGTAGAGCCAACTTGAAGGAGATTGCCTGTGGCTGGTAGCCCTGTGGCTGGTATATGTGCCAAATACGTGATTAGGCTGGTGGAGGTGGAGGAGTGGCAAGGGACAATGGGTAGGTGGCTGCCGATTACCTTAAGATGCCTAACGGGGGAGGCAGCCTTTCTTCTTTGACTCAAAACTAACAAGAAGTGGGAAGGAGCATGCACAGCTTGTCCTTAAATATTTCCTCACTGAACTGGTCAAGACTGTGAATGATGGGTTTGCAGCTTAAGCTGGCTTAGGCAGTGAAGGGAGCTTGCTCTACCCGAGTCCAGGGTGTGCAGACATCAGAAAGGCTGGTTGGGTGCTCAGCTTCAGTGCTACTCCTTTCCATGTCTCAGTTCTGTTTCTCTCCGGGGGCCGTCTCCAGCGTCGGCAGGTTCTCTTCCTGAGGCATCGACATGGTGGTGATGACGCAGAACTTACGTCTTTACCATTTTCATCATCCCTTTAAGAACAGCTCTCACGGAACTGCCAGAAATGAGTCCTCCCCCAGGCAAGTTCTGCATCCAGAGAACGGCATGTGTGGCTGGGTGGGCTTAGAGCACGTAGAGCACGTACTGGCCTCTGGAGCAGGAGGGAGGAGTTAACTCCACCGAGTTCCATGGATTGAGAATGGAGAAGGATGGCTTTGGAAAGAAAGGACAATGAATGTCATTTCCAGAAGGCAGGGCGAGTGCCATGGGAGTCACAGGACCCACCATGGCCACAGCAAGAGTGAAGTGAATTACTGAGAACCTGGAAAGGGCCAGTGCTCACCTCTAACCTGGTCTCCGCATCTCACAGAAGGATAGCATTTTAAGTTGGCTTGTGTACCTGCGTCTTCTACACTTTTAAGTGTCTTGAGCTTTTCTATGAACACCATGATGTATGCTTGATGTCTGGCTTGGTTTTCTTGTATATAGCATAATAAGTAGATATTACATAATTACAAGTTATTGGCATTCTTGGTTTCCTTTGTATCTACGATGCTGGAAATGGAAGCTCATGCATTCTCAGCAAGCAACCTACCAATGAGCTATGCCCAGCCCCAGAAGCTTTTTCTTTTTTTCTTTTTTAAAGGAACCAGCTTGACCTTGAAGTTGTGATCCTTTGCCTCAGTTACCTGAGTGCAGAGATTATAGGTCTTCTCCAACATGTCTGACCCCATGTCATTCTTAGTGAAAGTGGTGACCTTTCAGGTCACAGCTGGGGCTGCACAATTGCTTGTTAGGGACACCTGGAGAAATCCTGTCCTGGTGAGGAAGGAGCTGAGGCCTTCTGAGGACCGGTGATGGTGGTGGTTCCCTTTCTCTGGTCACTATGCAGGGCGTGCCAGGAGGACTCCTCCAGGCAAACTGGGTGATGGCTGCTGTTGTACCTGCCTGCTCTGTCTTCCTGCTGGGGTGCCCGGCTTTGTAGCACCCGGCATAAGGAAATCCTCTGCAGGAGCTGCCTCCTGAGGAGCCTCCCAGACTCTGTTCCTTTTTCATCAGACAGGGACTCTGAGTTCGCAGCAGGTTTTGCTTATCCCCATTTCAGTAAGGGGCCGCAGTTTGGAATGGAGACTTTTAGCCTAAACTCAGAGGCAGATCTTTCACAGTCTTGTGATTTGAGAAGAATTTATGGGTGAAATGTCTTGATTCGTGGAATTTGACAAGGCTAACCCATCTCCTCTGGTTTCAGAGGTCCCACAAATTTTTGCTTGCCAAGTGGCTTGTAATTTTAAGGGGACAAAAATCAATCCCAAAAGAACAACCGGTCCAATAATGACTAATAGGGTTCATTATGTGAGTTAATTCTGATTATGTGCCTGGAATGCAGTGTTAAGATGGATCCTGAGGCTGCGTCTGGTTTAGGGAAAATTAGAAACAGGATCGATTTGTAATGTCTGCCACAATCTCGGGATCCTCAAATGATGCTGTTCTTGCCAAGGTTTGGTATTTGTGGTGGTTCAAACTTTTTTCCTTGACACTCCCCCGCCCCAGTCAGTGCTGACATCTCTGATTTAATAATCTCTGGATGTTTCATCCAGCCATTCCTGTAACTAACAGGAACTGAGGTAACAGTGGCAGGAATATAGAATACCAATTGTCAAACAGCCCCAGGGTCCCTTCAGGGCCCTAGGACCTGCATCTCTCCAGATCACCACCAGGTCACACTCATTCTGCCCTGCGCTGACCTCCCTTCCTGGTGGTGTTCTTTAACTTGACTCCAATTTTACTTAGACTGCGTTACTTTCCACGGATTCTCCCAGGGCTGGGGTGCAGTTTGGAGGTAGAGTGCCCGCCTAGCACACCCAAGGCTCTCAGTTCAATCCCAGAAATTTTAGGAAAAACATCCAATCAGTCGGAGGACTCTGCTTGAGTTACTATAAAAAGAAACAAGTCTTTGTTCCTCCACTAAACTGGAGGCTGGAGGAAGGCTGTGCAGCCACGAGCAGAAAGAGCTGGAGAGCACATTCAGAATTTAAAACCAGACAGCCAGGCAGGCAACCTGCATGAGTTAGGGATTGGATTGTCTGAGGCAATAATGGAATGAAGAAAAGGACAGACACACAAACACGTGTCTAGAAAAGCTGGGATAGGTGGGCCTTGCGCTGCGATGGAGATGCAACAGGCAACTCAGGGTATTTATGTCAAGGAGGCAGGTTTATGGTATACAGCTGAATAAGAAAGTGGGTTTATGGCATACAGCTGAGCAATAGGGCAGGTTTAGGTAATCTAGGTGGGAGGTCTCTATAGCAGAGCAGTCTCAGGCTGCAGACACTCAGGGGAAGGAAGCAGTAGTCAATAGCTTTCCATGCACAGTGTCAGTATCTACACATGGATCGGGGAAAGGCTTTGCCATTTCCCTGAGCCCGACTTGGGGAAGGCTTTGCCATTCCCATGGTCTGAGGTTTTGGGGTCCTTGGCATGGCTATATGTCAACAATACACATCACTCAGAACTTCATCTGCTCCCCCACAAGATGGTGTAAGAGGTAACTAGACGTGTCTCTTGCAGCCCTGGTAGCAGGGATGACACCAAGTGTTGGCTCAGCAGGCCGTGTTGATGGCAGGTGCGGGGGGGGGGGTGTCCCATGAGCACAGGAAGTCCCATCCCGTGGTTAGTCTGGGGCTGTCTGAGTGCTGACAGGTGCAGTGTGGTCTTAGGGAGAAATGTGAGACGAATTTACCTGTGGTGGCTTGGATATAAAGTGTCCCTCAAAAGGCTTATCATACTTCTATTTAAAGCTTGGTCCCTACCTGGGAGCACCATTGAGAGGTGACTGGATCATGGGACACTAACTTCACCAGTAAATTAAAATACTGACGGCTTATAGTGCCTGGGCTGTCAGGAGATGGCTCCAGGTGAAGGAAGTAGGTTACTGGGGGTGGGGCGGGGCATGTCTTTGAAGGGTGTTTGGGGACCCTGGACTCCTACCTCTCAACTTTTGAAGTTATGTTAGGCATTTAGTGACAGCAGAGAAGAGCTGACCGCTACATAATTCTATCCTATGTGGTAGAGTTTATATGTCTGTGCCACAGAGTAGAACGGGTCTTAGTGGGTTTCTAGCACTTAAAGAGCTGGAACCTTCAGGACTTAAAGAGGATCTCCATGATGCTGCCCAGCGTAAGGGGTGGCAGCTGGACTAACTGACCATCTCCCTTCTGCAGAGCCCACTCACACCGGTTCAGAGAAAATACAGAACCCTTCTTGATTCAACCCTCTCCCCCCACCCCCGCCCCACTGCATGCCTGCCATGGCATGGGGGTAGGGAGGCTGAGAGATGCAGGAAGATTCAAACTCACAACTCACAAGCACACAAGCCAGGCTCCCAGGCAGCTGCTCTGTTCCTAACTGCTGTCATTCCTGTCTGTCAGAGTATATACTAGAGGAACAGGGCTCAAACAAGGCCAGTGCAGCCAAGGCTATTGATGGCATTCTAGGTGTGTCTGATCTGGTTTGCAGGTGGTTCTCTGAGGACTGAGGGGCTCACACTGTCCCTGTGAGCACTGTGGAGCTCTATACCGTAGCCTGACTTGGGTCACAGGTTCAGTAATGCTGAATGACTCCCCAACTTTTGAGAGCTGTGCAAGGGACAGGTGTACATCCCAAAGTTGCCATCTGTCTGCATGGTCCATTTCCTTTTCCAGAACCTCTTTCTTTCCAGCAGCCTATCAAGATGGGCACTAGAGTGGCTTTGTCTTGAGTCTGCAGTTAACCAGCCTGCGAGTTTGGGCTGGTCTGTTTTTTTTTTCTGCCTGGGCCTCAGTTTCCCATTGGTAGAGTACATTAGCTCATTGCCTGTGGACTCAGGAGTCCATAGGTTGGAGAGGTAACCTGGAGTAGAGAGAGCAGGACTGGGCTGGACGGTGTGAGGAGACCTGTGCTGTCTTCAGGGCCAGCTGTGCTCAGTCACAGCCAGATGCCACCATGGGAATGCAGGACTGCTGTGGCTTGTACTTTTGAAGTGTTAAAAGAGGAATTGTAGTTTTTGATGTAAAATCCCCTCATTAAAATTTTTTGGCAGCTAATTTAAAAATTCTGCTAATAGGACCTTGATTTGAGACTCAGACCCTACAGTTCTTCAAGTCTGAGGTCTTGGGGTTTGTTCTTGGGGCTGTGGCTCTCACTTTGGCCTGCAGATCCCAACTCCCTCCTGGAACACTGGCATCCCAAACCATCCTGCTGAATTCAGATGTGGTGTCACGTGACTTACTTTGGCCAGAAGAATGGGAGATGAAGACTGTGCCACAGGCAAACAGAAGCGCGCTGAGCTAGCAGTAGTGGAAATGCCCCTGTGCTCTCTCGATGCCACCAGACTAGTGTTCCAGATGCCAGCTGTTCTGTCCATCTGGTTCCCGGGGAACGGCTAGGCAGCCCCACAGAACGAGAAGAAACGAGAGTGCACGTGCTTGTTACAGCTGCATCACTTGTCCGATGCTGACCCTCGATGATGTGGCCTTTTATCCAGTCACTGAGCCAGCCTGCCGGAGCTTCGTGACTACAGAACAGCAGAGCAGATGACAGAGGAAGCCTCTGGTTCGGTTTGTTTGGTTCTGGGTCGTGGCTCCATTGTGTAGCACAGGACTCAGCGGGATACAGTAAGTGATCAATACATATTTGTAGGCACATCAGGTATGAGAGAGGGGCTTAGGCACCTGAGCAGGTGGCCCCCAGGTCCAAGGGAAGTGAGAATCTCTGTTCCTTTTAGGTGCAGCTTGGCCAGGTCCTTGCCAGTCTTTATTTGGCTTTAAATGTCTCCCAGAGTGCTGAGACAAAAGAACCCTGATGGAAGTCTGTGCTCTTAACCCACAGGCGAGAGGGAAACCAGAGAGGGCCTTGTGCGGATTCTAAGGCAAGTGCCAATTTTGGCACTCTTCGCACTCAACATGCTGAGAAACTGGGGCAGGTCCTCTGGGCCTTCCAGCTCCTGTGTCCTTGTGCTGACCTCCACCCGTTCACTCCTGCGCTCCCTTCGGAGACACTGTCGCACGTGTGTGTCACTTCATGGTGATTCATGCCGGGCTGTTTTATACTTAGTCCTTTTCCTTTGTGCTGGGCGACGTCTGTAATCATACTAAGCCTATAGACTCTGGGTATCATCCTCAGGTCCTCCGCTTCCTGGTTTTGCCGCATTTGACTTCAGTCCTGCCAGTGTAACTTCAGAAGCATGTCCCTACTTTCTGTCTGTCCCACGGTACCGACGCTGGACCCAGGGCACTGCAGTCCCTATCATTAAGCTTGCTGGCCTCTCTCTGCTTCTCAGACTCACCAGCTCCTGCTGTGTGGTTTTGCACAAGCCTCTGCCAGGTGCGTCTTCACCCAGATCTTCTGCTGGTCCTTGTCATGATTTAGTGTCAGTTTGAGTGTCGCCCTCCCCTTGACCGCACTGTCTGAAGTAGATTCCAAGTCTCAGGCTCCTTGCTTCATTTACTCCCTCATTGCTACTACCTGCAAATAGACCCCTTGCTCATTGTCAAGGCTAATCGTCTGCCACTGGGATAGGGTTTCTCAGCATCAGCCTGGCTCACATTTTGGGGGTAGAGAATTCTGTGTTGTGGGGGACTGTCTCGTGTCTTTCAAGATGGTTATCAGATTCCCTGATCTACATCACAAGGTGCCTGCAGTACATCCTTCCTGGTCATGAGCACCAAAGATGTCCCCCCTGCAGGCGTGTGGACAAACTTACCCTTGACATTGAGAGCCCTTACTGGGGAGTGTGAGGCTCTTAATGGGAGAGCACTGAGCATCTAGTGCCTCAGTGGCCTTCTCTAAGTACCAGAAAGGGAGACAGATTTGCATGGCGTCCAAAATAATCTCCGTGTCTGCAGGACCTGGAGTCACATCTTGGAAATGCACTGAGTCAGGTGTAAGGTTGCATCCGGCTTAAAGGAGTGTGGGATTCTCCCCAGTGAGGGTCTCTTCGGGGAGCCTGTGGACCTTGAGAGGGGAGACTGTAAGCACCCTGACAGGCTATCAGCTTTTAATGCAAAACTGGGGAAAAGTTTGCAGCCACACCACGCACAGGCTGAAGGAGATAAATCACAGTTACTTGCAGCTGGCTGACAGCAGTTTAAGCTGCTACAATCACCAGGCTCCGAGGGGGAAGCTCCTTTTATCTTACTAAATGCAAAAAGTAGAGCTGAAATTGGCAATATCTCGGCCCTCTCAGCGGCCGGGCTTTTTACATAAATATCAGCAAGCGGTAAGTAAATTCTGTTGACGAAATGTAATAAAACAAAGACTGTTTCGAATATGACCATTCCCCGATGCATTCCGAGGCCTCGTCCCACTCACTCACGGCTCGCTGCTGAGATTATAAGGTTCGCTTTTATCTGTCAGAAATCAATATTTCAAACATCGGATAAAAGAGGAAATTGAACTGGGAATAGGCTGAAGTGCTGTAAAAAAACTACAAAGCACAATTATCAAAAAGCACTTAAAGTGCTTAATAGGACATACATATAAAAATGCTCAAATTAATGTCAGGGAGCCATAATGAGAACTTTTCCTATGCTTTTTCCTCCCTCACAGTGTAATTTGAAGGCTGGCCAGTCCATCAATATGGTTTTCAATTTCTACGATGCCCCGAGGACTCTGAGCTCTGCATCTGTTAGAAATGAACCATTACATATGATTGGTTAATATTTCAGTTTATTGAAGATACATTATTTTGTATGGAGTGTTTAAGCTGTTGAGGTTTTAACCATTACAAACAGTTATGACAAAAATAGATCTTGGAGTAAACAGCCTCCACAGCCATGCTTTTAATAAGCACAGCCATAACTAGGAAATTGGACTTCCAGGACCTGGGAGATGGAGGGCGGGAAGCTGCAGGAGAGTGGGCCGAGGTAGGAAGCCCCTCCCCAATTCTTCTCTACACCAGAGCATGTTGGAAAATTGAGGTTGGAGTCTTTTTTCTTTGGTGACAGAGTCTTTCTCTATTGCCCAGGCTGGCTTTATCCTTGAACTTCTGGGCTCTAGTGAGCTACCTGTCTCACACCCTCTGGCAGCCAGGTTTACATGTATATGATGTATGATGAGCGCTCTCTCTCCCCCTCTCCATTCCCCCTCCTCATTCCTCTCCCTTAGAGCTCCCTCTCCCTCTTTCTCTCTCTCTCTCTGTTGTACTAGGGTCTATGTATACTGGGCAAAGGTATCACCCCTGAACTATATCCTTAGCTCCCCCCCCTTTTTTTTCCTTTAAAACAACCAAAAATGCTTTTGATTTTGAGACATGATCTTACTAAGTTGCCCTTATTGGTCTTGAACTTGTAATCCTCCTGTCTCAATCTCCAGAGTAACTATAATTACAGGCTTCTGCCACCAAACCTATCTCTTTCAAAAACAAACAAACAAACAAAAAAAACCCCACACAAACTCTGTCACAATATCCTTTTAAAATATTTAAATTTGATTGATTTAGTTGTGTGTGTATCTATGTGAGTGTATGTTCACCTGTGTGTGCATGCATGCCTGTGTACATGTACACATACCTGTGTGTGTATGGAGGCCAGAAAAGAGAATGTTGGGTCCCTCATGGAGTTACAGACACTGTGGGACACTAGGATTGTTATGTGGGTGCAGGGATCCAAACCCCAGTCCTCATGATTGTGCAGCAAGAACTCTTAACCACTGAGTCACCTCTCTAGACCCTTTGGTTTATTCTTCTTCTTCTTGTTGTTTTTCCTCCACTTGAGAGAATCTTTATTTCCCCAAGAGTGATCACAAAAACACTCCCTCCTCCTCCTTCCTTATTGAAGTGCTGGGAATTAAACCCAAGCTCTATAAATTCTAGTCAAGCCTCTACCAAGTGTTGCCCCCAGCCCTTATATTTTCCCCCTTCTAGGTAATAATTGCTTGTCTGGAGCTCTAAATTGGGAATCAGCAGCATTTCCCTGAAGAGCCAGACAGTGAATGTTACAGAATCTGCAGAGGCGAGTTGCTAAGACCTGCCAAAAACATTTGAACCCTTCTTAGCTGGTGGCTGCTGGAAACCTATGCACCACTTGTACCTCCTCCTGCTGGCAGAAGGCATACACACACCTTTCCTAACAGCGTGTTTTGAGGTTTGTGGAGGCTGAGAATAAAATCCACAGCCCCTGGATTTTCTGAGCTAATGACAGGCCAAGGCCCCAAGGCTCCATGCTCCATGACTGTCCTGCTGGGCACTCCAACCCCAGGTCCCTTTGCCCCTTCCGTCTTTTGTCTGTGACCTGCATATGCTCCTCCCACTTGAATGCGCTCCCCATCTGCTGGAACTTTCCTTGGTTAAAATGACTCTTCTGGAAACATCACTACACACATGCATGTGTGTGTGCGTGTGCGCGTGCACACACACACACACACACACACACACACACACACAGCCTCTCTCCAGCCTCCAGATGCCCCGCTCTCAGCTTTCTGGGGCTTGTTTCCTCGTGTGTTCTCCATGTACTTCCCCACGAGAGCCCCTGATCTGCCTACCTCAGTGTGCTCAACAGCAAGAGCAAAATAGATCTTAGCGTGGCTTCAACCTCCCAGTGGCCTCAAGGCTGTTTCACAGGCTCAGAGCACATGTTTGGGATGAGAGTGAGTGGGGAAATAAAACCACCAATGGAATGCTTTCAGCTCTCTGGGGAAGCTGGTCCTACCATCAAAAGATTTTTTTTCCCCCATCCTGGACTCTATGTCTCCCCACTAAAGAAGATAACCTTCATTTTGCTTACAAGTTCCTTTAGCCCGGGCTACACTCTTTCCTTACTCTCTTCCACTTCATTCACAGCTGCTGAACACAACGATTGTTCTGGGTCGTTCCTTCCTGGCCAGGTCTCCACCCTTGGTCTACACACAGCTGAGTAAAACTGTGAGTTTTCAACTGCAGAGTACCGTGTTCCAGGTCTGCTAAAATGCCATGATCAAGACAACGTGGGCATGAGAGCGGGTTTGTTTCAGCTTAAAACTCTTAGGTCACACATTATCACTGTGTGAAACAAGGGCAGGAAGTCAAGGTGGGAACGTGGACGCAGGAACTTCCACAAAAGCCATGGAGGAGTACTGCTCACTGGCTTGTTTTCCTTTTCTTTTCTTTTTTATTTTTTTCTGTGCATTGTTCTTGTGTCTGTGTGAGGGTGTCAGATCCCCTGGAACCAGAGTTATAGACAGGTGTGAGCTGCCACGTGGGTGCTGGAAATTGAACCCAGGTCTTCTGGAAGAGCAGCCAGTGCTCTTAACTGGTGTTTCCTTATACAGCCCAGGACCACTTGCCCAGGCATAGCATCACCCACAATTGTCTGGGCTCTTCCACATCAATCTTTCGTCAAGAAAATGCCCCCAAAGGCTTGCCCACAGGACAATTTCCTCAACTGGGCCTTTTTCAATGGAGGCATTTTTCTCAATTGAGTCTCCCTCCTCTCAGATGACTCTAGCTTGTGTCAAATTGACAGAAAACTAGTCATCACAATTGACCCCTTGTCCACTGGAAACACAAACACATATCACTGTCTAACTGTAACCTTTCCTTTCCCTTTTATCCCCAAGATGTCATGTTCACATCATGATATAAAACTTAATATAATTAAAAGTCCCACGGTCTTTAAAAAGGTCAAATAAGTTCCATCTCTTTAAAAGAATCAAAGACTCTTTAAAATATACAAATAAACTCCAAAGATTCTTTAATGCTCCAAAATCTCTCTAAAATTCTAAGGTTTCTCTAAAAATATCCAAGGTTTCTTAACTAAAAATTAAAATATAAAATAAGTTCTACACTTCTTATTTCAAAAAGGAAGAGTCAGGGCACAGTTATAATCACATCAAAGCAAAACCCAAACCCAACAGTGTAAAACACTCAGAGATGAGTCTGGGACCTACTTGTGAGACCCTGGGCTCAGGAGGCCTAGCATCTTTGCTTCTTTGGCTTTACCATCTACAGCACATGCAGCTTGTTCTGTGGGCTTGGGCTACCTCCACTCTACACCTGCTGCTGTCCTTGGTAGTTGTCCCATAGTACTGGGATATCCAATATGCCGGGGTCTTCCCTGCAACTGAGGCTGCGCCTTTACCAGTATCCTCTGCTGGGCTCTCTTCAGGGACTCTGACCCTGCCACATGGTGCCAAGCCTTAACTTCTCTCCATGACCCCTTCAATCTTGGGGCTTCAACTGACCTCTCACTGTGCCAAGCCTCAGCTGATTGCCATGATCCCTGCATGCCTTTAAAACCAGTACCACCTGAGAAGTTCTTACACATTGCCAAGTTCAGCCGCCAGCACAAGGTATGAGTGGACCACAATTCCTGCGTGCTGACTCTGAGGAAACACTTCCCAGAAGATTCCACTGCAACAATGCTGGTCTCTCTTTAAACTGATTCTGCAGCCCCAGCTAACTAGTATGAAGTGTCCCAGTAAAGCAAACGTTTCTCTCCAGTGGTTCTCATCTCTTCTTAGTTATAGCTGATTCTTCAGGCCCAAGTGACCAGAACCACAGAGTCTTGATTTAAAATATCAAACAGCCATCCATGATAACCTTACTTCTTTCTGAAGCCAGGCCTCTGTCATCTGCACTGCTCTCAGTAATCATGTCTTCTAAGTCACTAGCACAGCCTACTGAGCTCTGAGCACTCAATAGCTTTTCAAGCCTCAAGTTTGATGGCCACCACCATCCTTCCAAAACCACGTGGTCAGGTCTGTCACAGCAATGCCCTATGCCCTGATACAGGTGTCTGTCATGAAACACCATGAGCAAAGGAAATTTGGGAAAGGAAATGTTTATTTCAGCTTATAACTCTCAGTTCACACTCTATCACTGAGCAGTCAAGGTAGGAACTCAAAGAAGATACCTGGAAGCAGGAACTGAAGCAGAAGCCATGGAAGGCTGCTGCTCACTGACTTTTTGCTTCTCCTGGATTGTTTAGTCCGTTTTCTTATTGTCTTAGTTGCTGTCCGATTGCTGTGATGAAACACCATGACAAAGTCAATTTTTTTAAAAAGTGCTTAATTTGGCTTACAGTTTCAGAGGTTAGAATCCATGATGGCAGGAGCAAAGGGCCTGTTGAGAAGTCCCCTCTTAATCTACAGCCACAAGGCAGAGAGAGGGAATCACAGGAGTCTTTTGAAACCTCCAGACCCACCCCTAGTGACACACCTACTCCAACAAGGCCACACCTTCTAATCCTTCTCAAACAGTTCTACCAACTGGAGGCCAAGTATTCAATCATATGGGCCTATGGAGGCCATGTATTCAATCATATGGGCCTATGGAGGCCATGTATTCAATCATATGGGCCTATGGAGGCCATTCTCATTCAAACTATCACATTTATATACCTCAGGACCACCCGTACAAATGTGGCAACACCCACAATAAGCTGGGTCCTTCCTCATCAATCGTTAATCAAGAAAATGCCCACAGGCCAATCATACGGAAGCAGTGTCTCAGTTGAAGTTTCCTCCTCTCGGATGACTCTAGCTTGTGTCAAGTTAACAAAGAAAAAACCAGTACTAAAGTCTAAACATCATATGCTCATGGTTAAACCAATCATTGAGAAAAGGACGAGATTATGAAACATGGGCAGTGGATTGAATCTATGCCCATGGAATTGGGTCCCCTTCCTTGCACTGTAGATGTTCAACTCTGAAGAGAGTGATTTGTCAAAGACTACACTGGGAGAGGTGTGATCGGAACTCAAGTCACCGTGGACATCCAGGGTTGAGTTGGGGTTTGGGAGTTGGGCAGGAGGGACAGCTTCCAGAGGAAGAGCTTCCAGTGTCAGCACAGAAACCAAGTGGGGGTGGGGGTGTTGAGAAGGGGGAACCTGGGTTCAGGCAGAAAGGGATAGGATACAACTTTGAGTCAGAACAAGGTTGAGAATGTTCCCGGGAGCCAGGGCATCATGGCTTGTCCTCCATGTGGGTGGCCTCCTGAGCTCTGTGCTCATCCCAGAAAAGAGCCAGTGCGCTGGAGACGCCTAGGGAGAGTGTGGTTCAAAGTCACTGTGCCCCACCTCGGGGAGCGAGGAGGAGAGACTGGCCCAGGGAGACCAGTGAATCATGCTTTTCAAAGCTGTAAAGTGCCTCTCGGTGTGGAGAGGGTGAGAGAAAGGAGATGTCTGCTCCCCACAAAGGAGGCGCATTACTCTAAGTAGAGGATTTTGTAATTATATTCATTTGAAATAACGGAGCGTTTTCACCTATTAAGGGAGTCGGAAAGGAGGTGCTGGGAGAGAGGCAGCCCCTTCCCAGGGCCGCTCCCATTGTTCATGCAGAGAAGGGGGGCTGCGGTATAGATTAGCCTCTTCTGTGGAAGGAGGCGGCAAGCGGAGGGGCATGCTTGCCTGGGTCACGGTGCCCTGGCAGCTTCCTGCAACAGGTCAGGTGCTTAGAGGAAAGGGATGGTGGGGTCCCATGGGGGAACTTGGGGCAGGACTGTCCTGGGGCCCATCCTGCGGTCATGGGCATGCCCTCTGACTAGTCACCAGTCACTGTGGCTATTGGGCCCTTGAAATTTGGGGAGGGTGCGCAAGGAACTGAAATTGTCATTATGTTTCACTTCAGTTCATTTAAATTCCAATGCTGCTGGCTACCTGTGACTAGTAAGACTTGAGGGGACCCGCTCCTTCAGGGGCACGGACTCTCGAGGCTGCTGTCTGGCTAGGTAATATCGAATGTGCAAGGTTACTAGGTAACTACCAGGGGTTCCCTTTTTCTTGTGACACACTGACCTCTTGGCCCAGCTTTGGCCTGCCCATCATTTGAGGCCATCGGATAAGCGGTAGCCCTGGTTCTCTGTCCAGTGGTCGCCTCAGGACTGGGGACACCACAAGAGAGGAGGCAGCTCACAGGTGAGCAGACAGAAGTTCTGTGTGGGCCAGTCTGAACAAAAGGACACTACGTGACCTTTGACACAGTCCACTTTCTGTGTCTTTCCGACGAGGAACAAGGGCGTCAGGGTGCGTCAGAGACCCGAGCAATGAAAGCAGGAAACTGAGGGCTCGCACCCCATTTTCTTCCCAGTCAAGATTATTATTCAAAGATCAAGAGCTGAGCCTCGTCACATCTCTGGAGCTGTGGTTTCCTTAGTGACCCCAGAAACCAGAAGGACTACGGTGTATGGCTTAGGTGTGAGGAGCAGGTGCCTGGCTCTGAACCAGCACGGGTAAGGATAAGCAAGGACTGCTGATTCACAGCCTCCTTTCTCCTGCAGAGAAAACTAAGGGCCCTTCCTCAAGCTTGCCCCTTGGGGTGACAACACTTTAAGGAGAACAAAACTGAACACGGCTCTGACTTGAGCACCCGTAATCTGTGGGACCCTCTGAGCCTTAGTCTCTTCCTCTGAAAATTGGGACTGTGGCTCCCTCACAAACAGGATGTAAAACAAAGCATGTGAGAGCAGCTGGCGTAGCCGGTGCTCGGTAAACGTCAGACGACACGACTTACGGGGGCCCGCCTGCAGAGGTGCTTTGTGTTTCTAGCTGCTTTCCCACGTGTGGAACTTCTTTTAGAACTTATTTTTTATTGTGTGTATGTGTCATGGGGGGCAGGGGGCACATGTGTATAGGTACTTGATTGCGGTGGCCAGCAGGGTATGTTAGATCCCTGAGTCTGGAGTTGTCATTTGATATGGGGGCCGGAACCTGAGCTGGGGTCCCCTGCAAGAGCAGTGAGTGCTCTTAACCATTGAGCCATCTCTCCAGTCCCTAGACTCTCTTCTTAATGTTTTAAGATTTCCCTCCAAGTGACTCTTGGAGGACAGATTCCCACATCCACTGGAGTGACCGATCCTTTCCTGTCCCCATACAGGAGCAAAGGTGTGTGACCTAATCCTGACCCCTGCATTTGGATTGGAGCCAAGATGAAAGGGAGCAGAGGCTGACTTTCCTGACAGTGCCCGTGACCTAGGCTGGTACTGGACATTAGCAGCACAGACAGTCACACTGCTCCGCTGTGCCACAGGCGAGCATCTTCCAAGTTTGTTGCAACCCTGGCCCTCTGTGGGAGTCTGAACTGTAACTACGTATTCTCAAAAGTCCCTACTGCTTGAGGCAGCTGGCCAAAGTTCTGCTTCTTGTATCTAGGGTGCTAGGGGACAACTTTTCTTCAAGGCTCTCGCCAAGCAGCCTTGTCCAGCCATGAGAGTCCTCACACAGGACAGTTTGCCACCCAGCTCCCGCAGTTCCCAGGATACAAAACATGCCAGCATCATTTAGACGCACGCAGACATTCATCAGTGAGCCCACCCTTTGTGGCATTAGTCCTCCCCAAAAGCCTGGTTCTCTCATCGCCATCGACACCCATTTATTAAAGCATAAAGTATGTTGTTCACAACAATAGCTGATCTCCGTAGAGATGCAGGATCTCATGACGCCTATGGAAGTGAGATGGGAGAAGCCTGGTCATCCATGACAAGCCACTGGCGACTGGCAAGCTGCTAAAAGAAGAAACGATTGTCGGAGGGCGATGGGCTAAGTGGTTCAATATTTGATGTTCAATAATTGGATCAAAATCTTTAAATGTCAAAAGAGACAGAAATGACTCTGGGAAACCGATGCAGGTTTTGAGTAGTTTTGTCCAAATCATAGGCTCACTGCTGTGTGTGAGACTCTCCCATGAGCGGAAAGAGAAGCATTACTGTTAAAATACTTGGGACTGAAAATAAAAACAGCAATAAATCAGTACTTGGGTTTTCTTCTAAGAATGAACACCATCTTGTTTCTTCTTGTTGCATTTTGTTCTCTAACACCTGCGACGGTGTCATTTTTAAGTGTTTTGGTTTCAGTTTCAAGATAAGACTCATTCAAACGGTTCACCCACTAACAATAAAGAAATGCCAGAGGTTGCAGCCCTGGCCAGAGGCGGTCCTGGGAGGAGTGTGTCTGTGCCCAGCCTCACAGCGCTCTGACCAGAACACGCCCCACTCAGCACACCTGTTGATGGCTCCCCCGGTCACTCAGGAACTCCTTGCTCTGTGGAATCTTCCTCAACAGCAGGACCCCTTGGGCTGGCCACCCTGCTCATCCCAACACAAGATCCCACCTCTGCAGCAACCTCTTCCACCCAACGTCCAGCTGTGCCTGGCAGGAACCCCAAGCCTCTGCATCCAGTCTGCCCTCCATCGCAGGTGGGAACCTGGGAACCGGGCAGAATGGCCACAGCTGCTCAGCAGCTCTGCGCCGCCCGGGGACTCTGGTCACCACGGCTGCTGTAATTGCTTTTTCCTCTAGTCTCCTTCTCAGGCTCTCCGCATGCTGATGGTGCAGGTCTGGTCTCCACTGGATTGCAGTGGTATTTTTTTAGTGTCCCAACCAGTGTGTCCGGTTGACTGAGACATTTCGGGGAAGAAGCAGGTGCATTTACTTTTCAAGTATTATTTTACTAATCAATTGAAAAATTACCTTCATGAATGACAGAAGTGCAGAGCTGTGGAGCATTTCATTAACGGGCGCAAACATTAATTACGGATCCAGCCCGACCTTGCACACACGGAAATTATGGGACTGATCTATTTTCTCTGTGCTTAATTGCAGCCAGTGACTAGTTCTTTAAATCATTATCTATAGGCCTCCAGTGAGAAGAAGATTTATGGGGTGGTACCCCGAGGCCTTGCTGGAGCCTATGCTGTTTTGTGGGGGAGATGGCCACATCAGAGGACCCTCAGGCATATGAAGAAGGGGACATTTTTTTTCAAACTGTATTTCTAGCAACCATTCTGAGTTGGTGTCTCAGAAGCAGACCTGATTGCTGCTTCCTCAGGTCAGTTACAGAAACTTGCCTGAATGCTGTCACAGTGCTGAGACCCAGAATGACTGTGTGGTAAATGGCGCCCCCTGTGGTTGTGCAATGCAACCTGTATGGCTGTGCACAAAGGCCTTGCATGGATATCTATTGAGTCAGATCTGTGCTGTCTCTTTCTGTTGATTTCTGCCATGGCTCTAGTCCCGGGTCTTGTTTAGTTGACCCACTGATGGGCAAAGGTCCTTGGCATATGGCCATTCAGGTCTTATCCTGGCTTGCATGCCCTGCTTTCTAAGGCCATGGCTCAGACTGCATAGCTCCCGGGGCTATGTACACTTGCTTCTTCTGGGTCACTGTGACTCCTGGCCAAGGATGCTTTCTTTGGAAGTATGCAGACCCCACACCAGGCACACTGAGCACTGACACAGGCAGGACATTCCAAGGGAGAAAACATAGTAAGGGACAGTGAGGATGCAGGAGTCTTTCCCTAGCCTTTGGATGGGCTGCAGCTTCTGGACCACAGCCAACCTCAGCTCTGTAAGCTAGGCACTGGGGTACTTGTCATCCGAAAGGGGGGAGAAATAAATGGGAACCCCTACAGGGCACTCACATAGCCCTATTTCTCTAAATACAGAAGTAGGCAGCTGGCAGTCCTCTCTGTCCTCTCTGCCTGGGATCTGTGGACCACTTGGACTCTTCGAGAGGGTCCAGAGCCCAGAGCTGCAGGAAGTTGTGGGGTGGGGGTTCAGACACTGGCTCTACTTGTCTCAATCTGGGCATTTGCAGCTGCCTCTATGGAGAACTGAGGGGAAAGGAGGCAAGAATGTCAGGGCCCTTCTCTGTGTAGGTGATGGGAGCACAGCCCCACTATATCAGAAAGCCTTTCTGCATCCTGATTCCCATTTGGGGCCAGCTCAGACCCTCCATCATCCAGGTGCTGTGAAGGGTTAGGGACCCTCCATTCCTATCAGGCCCTAGGGTCACTGGTTCTGTGATGAGTCCCTCAGTCACTTGTGGAAATTCCCTGGTTTGAGGCATTTTCCCCAACAATGACAGATCTAAAGTCACCTGGGCAGGGGCTCAAAGTTACAATATCCGAAGTACTGTGACAACAAGATTGCCAGGTTCCAGGTGATCTACAGAAACCTGCAACATTTTGGTGCAGGTGTGTCTCCCTGGAGGGAAGGAAGATGGGGAGATGGTGCCAAATTGGATAGGCTACTGCCACTCAAGGTCACAGGGCCGGCTGCCTTCTCATGGGCTCCAGTTTCCCCCTGTCACTCAATATCAGTGAATGAAAATGAGAGCATAGAGAGAGTTCAACACTAGGACTCTTCACAAGGGCATGGGTAGGGCGTAGGGACCACATCTGGGGTAGATTCATCTATAGGCTCAGAAACAGCATGCTAAAGCTGAGCAGTGGTGGCACATGTCTTTAATCCTAGCATTCAGGAGTCAGAGGCAGATGAATCTCCATGAGTTTGAGGCCAGACTGGTCTACAGATTCAGTTCCAGGACAGCCAGAGTTACAACAGAGAAAGAGAGAAAGAAAGAAAGAAAGAAAGAAAGAAAGAAAGAAAGAAAGAAAGAAAGAAAGAAAGAAGAAAGAGAGGAGGGAGTGGAAAGAAGGAAGGAAGGGCATGCTATAAATTCTAGGCTGGTCTGGTTAGCGAAGGAGACTATTACCAGACCCTAGAGCCAAAAGGCCATACAGAGGGCTGGTCACAGGATCCCCAGAGACCAAGGCTATGTGGCAGTGGAGTTAGTCTGTGGCACTCTGGGGGACAGATCAGCTGATGTCACTCACTGGTTGAACCTATCCAGAAGCCAGATGGTACAGGCTCCTGGATCTGTAGTTAAGGCATCTCCATAGGGCTCAGAGCAATTGGGAGCAGCCTACAGAAGCCAGCCACACGGAGCACTGGTGTGACGCAGCCTACATATCTCTCTGGCTCTTGTCCCATCTGCTACCACAGGACCTCTTGTTCTTTTAGAACCTCATCCTCTCTGGGTATTTTAGAGAGCCTTATATGTGATCACAAACCAGTGATGCTGGAGCACCTCCACCAATGTCCTGGGCCTCGTAGGGCAGAGCTTCACGGAGGTCACCGGAATGGTGCTGGGAAAGCCTCCCACCCCAGGGTGCTCCTGCCCTAGGAGTCCCTGTGTCCTCAACCTCTGGGTCCTTCAAAGTATTACCTGCAGCTCACAGGACTCTGGGGTCAGTTCCCAAGACTGTCCCAGGAGACACGTGAGGGCCACACCGGCCCTGCCCCCCCCAGCATTCAGGGATTTCCCTTGACACTTTGTGACTCCTCCCTGATCAAGATCCTCATTATTGGACCCCAGGACCAGGTCTGGGGAGACCCCTCAGTTTTACAACCCCAGAGACTCCTGCTGCTGTCCATATTCCAGATCCATCTGAATTCCACTGTGGCTTCCAGAGAGGTCTTCAATATATTCAGACCTGTCACGTGACCCTGGTCTTTGAAGTACAGAATTCCGTTGTGTCCTAGCTGCGTGGCCCAGAAAAGTGCTTCTCCAGGACTCAGTTTCTCCATCTTAGAGTGGAAACAACAGTTTCCACCACTGTTGGGTCATGTCAAGTCCTGAGCACAATCTCTTCTCTTGAATGTTGCATTTTGCCCAACATTGGAAGCTGTCAGACAGCAGAATCATTTTTTTGTAGATCCAATCTATGTTTGAAGCTCCTTCTCATGACTGGGAAGCACAGCCTGTTTCCACTATAGGAATGAAAAATGGCATATGTTCATGTTCTCAGCCTCCTTTGAAGTGTGGTCACATGACCCAGGCTCCACCAATCAGACATATTCCATCAATAAGACATAAGATACATTCTACCCATAAGTCATGAGACACGGGCCCCCTTTGAATCTCAGGTTCTTCCCTGAATCGCTCATAACAGCCAGGGAGGTGGCTGAGTGGATTGGCTGGCCTGAGACACATGACTGTGCTCTCTGGAAGTGGGTGGTTTCTGCCATTCCGAAGGCCTCCTGAATGGGAAGAGAGAGAGGCTTACCAAAGAGACATGTGGGTGCCTTTCCAGAACATGCAATGGAGCAAGCAATCAACACCTCCCAGACACAAACATTTATGATGTGGGGTGTGAGAGATTCTGGGGACTTGGGTCTGGTCTGATAACAGAGCACGAGTTAACAGCTGGGAGATGGTTCCACCCTTAGGACTCCACATAGAACAGCCTTGAGCTTAGTGGGCTCAAGATGAGCCCGTCTCCCTCTCACCCCAACATCAGGGCATCAGAAAGCCGACATCATCAGCTCTGACAGTTTTTCACATATGATCCAGAATAACCTTTCCCTTCTCTGGGCCTTGATTTCCCATTCTGTAGTCAGTAGCTGGTGTGACCAGATGGTACTTAAGAGTCCTCCCAGCTCTTACGTGCTTAGGTCTGGCAAACCTGAGAAAAGCCTGTGTCGTCTCTGCACAGACAGGCAAATTGGACGAACACTTGCTTAATTCTGGGAATTGTTGCTAATCTTTGCTTTATTTTTGTAGCATAATTCAATTCGGCAATTCAATTCGACAAACATTTATTGAATGTTTATCAGAGTGAGGCTAAGCCCAGCATTTGGAGACTTTGCTTTTATGTTTACAAAAGTCCGTTCCTTGCTATCGTCCCGTGGGTCCCAGCTGTATAGGTGGGAAGGGAAGGGAGGCAAGTGGAGTCCATTTCACAGATGAAGACACTGAGTACCCTCCATGCAATGTCAAGTCCCCCCAAAGAGCATTTGGTAGGGCATCTCCCAGTCATAGCTGTCATTGTCCATTTATGTGTGTGGTAATTTGGTTAGCACCTGCCTTTCCCATTTGGTGCTTGCTCCCACTGGGGAAGATTAAGGTCATTTCGGGACCTAGCATAGCACTTGGCACTAAGTATGTCCTTAGAAGAGGCTTGTTGAATGAATATATGAGTCAATGAGGAAGAATAAAGGAGGGAGGGATGAGAGAAGAATGAAGAGGGAGTTGAAAGATCTATTTCCAGTGCTCTGCAGCACCAGTGCTCTCCAGACCCTTTCCTTCCTGGGATCAATTTTCTTCTCTGTGAAGCGGAGGGAACTGCCGGATAGTTAGTGGTTTCCTAGCAGGCTGTGCACCACAGTCATGCCTGGTGACAGACAATATGGCTGCACTAGTGGCAGCCTGGATTCTCTCTTTGGAAATGCTGAGGGTAATAGCCAGTCGCCTATATTTTAGCAGGTTCCCCGGGGATTCTGCTACATTGAGGCCTTGAGACTTCTATTCAAATAAACCTCTGACATCGTAGAGTTTCCAAATGATGTCCAAACCAAGTCTACTGGAGCACTTCCCCTGTCCTAGACCCCATCCACCATGCCAGCATCAGCACCACGGAGATGGGGCCAACCTGATTTGTCCCCGAAGCTCCTCTGCTTCATTCTGCTCCAGCAAGCACCAGGTAATTTGTGTCAGCGTTGATTATCATCTCTAGCCTTTTCCTCATCTTGGCTTTTGGGAGACAAGCTTCTGAATTGCACCTTTGGATGATAGCTCTCCCATGCTGTGCAAATGACACAGGAGGCGTACCCACACCAGTCGGGCCCTGCCACCTTCGCAGGGAGCCACACACTAATCAGCGTATGGTGGAGCCTAGCTATTTCCTCAGCTGGATAGAGACAATGGGTTCCTTAGCTGGTGGGAAGCGCAGCCCCACAAAGGGCAATGTCTGCCAAACTCAAAGTCTCCCACTCAGGACAAACTAGCAGAGCTGGGGGTAGATGCCCCATCTGGAAACAGCAGCTGCCCTTTAGAGGCCCTGCTTCTTGGAGGGTGTGTGTGTGTATGAGGGGTGGTCAGAAAGAACCCAGTGCAGAGCATCCTGCAAACTTTACTCGTCCATAGAATGTCATCCTGCACATTACCTGCCTCTGTCATATGATACAGTTGAGTGCAAAGGGGAAAAATGGAAATGTAATTGAGCAGGCTACACATCACGTTGGCTATAGCCCAGTTGGATTGATGGGCAGCTCCTCCCATCCTTACTCTTAAACCAGTGAAGTTTGCAACTCCAAGGACAAAGGACGGGTCTAGACACCATTTATCTGATTCCCCTGAACATTACCAGGTAATACTGAATACGTGATTAAGACAAGACCCTTGGCCACAATAAATGGCGGAGGTGGTCCCGGCAGCTGGGCATCCTTCCTGCCAGTGGCCGTGGTTCAAAGTTGTGCTACATTCAGCATCTGCAAAGCAAGCACCCAGGTACTCGAGGACAATTGACTTTGGGTGGAGTGGGACGCAGGCATTCTCAGAACTCAGATGGAAAACATAAAGTAGTTAATATTAAATAAAGAGATTGGGCAACGCTTTCTTCCCTCTTCGGTTTTACAGTTCCTGCTATGCCCTTGACTGGGGCCTGTTTTGCTTGTGATTAATGAGTGACTCACCTTGAGCTGATTTCTGCTTATTTCATAACACATTATGAATTTGAAGAGGTCACATTGGACTCGGCACCTGAAGGGACTGCTGGGAGCCTGGCGAGGAAGTGCCGGCGACATAGAAGCCATCCCTGGGCAGCCGATGTTAGGGAAGCACCCTACCACACAGCACATTTCCTACACAAGGTCTCCAGGTTCAAAATCCCCCAGAGCCCCTTGAGCACCCTCTACTGACACAAGGTCTTAGAAAAGTGACCAGCCATGCCCAGTAGCACACACAACTGGGTCATATTTCAATTGGAATCCCTCATCTTCTTTCTCTGTGTTCCAAGTTCCTTCCCATCAGTGGCCTCATTTTGTTGCCTGGTTAATGTCTTTTCTCTAAGGCAGTGACTCTCAACCTTCTAATGCTTCCACAGTTCCTCATGTTGTGGTGACCCCCAACCATAAGATTATTTTCATTGCTACCTCATAACTGTAATTTTGTACTGTTATAAATTTTAATGAAAATATTTGATATGCAGGGTGGTCTTAGGTGACTCCTGTGAAAGGGTCATTTGACCCCCCCCCAAGGGGTCACAACCCACAGATTGAGAACCTCTGCTCTAAGATCTCTCAAACTCTTCCTGCACATTTCCAGAGTTGAAAAAAGATGGACAAATGATGATGGTCTGGGGTGCAGAGAAAACTCTGTGTTGCTGTGGTCTCTTACTCTGTCACCGCGATGGAGCCTCACTCCTTTCTTGGGGTCCAGATTCCATCAGGAGGAGAACTGAAGGGCCTGAGAAGCTGAGTCTGATCAAGTATTCTGCGTGTGGCACAGGGCTGAAGGCAGAATTAGCTGAAGCAGTCTTCTCCAGGCGAGATCACAGGCCAGTAGCATGCTGGAGGTACACCACAGCAGTCACCCACATGGGTTACCTCTCTGGTTCTGCATGAGATCTTGGCTTAGCATTTCTGTATCCCCTAGTCTGCCACCTTGTGGTTCTAGGAAGGGTTATGGAGGAGGAGGAAGAGGAGGAGAAGGAGGGGAGAAGAGGAAGAGGAGGAGGAGGAAGAGGAGGAGGAGGAGGAGGAGGAGGAGGAGGAGGTGGAGGAGAAGAGTACACTGAATGGTGCCCTTTCCATTAGAACATAGGTCTGGGTTCCTGGAAGAGGGTCCCCTGGCTTTCCAACTCCCTCTATGGCAGTAAGAACCCCCCTTGTCTGTGATATCTGGCCCATCAAACTACAGAGGCTCTTATCAGAATGTGGGTATCTTGCTCATCTCCTGCCAAGCTGCTCTGAAGTAGTAATAGCCAGGAGATATGACAAAATCCGTATAGAGCATAAACTCAAGATGACGTACAGCCATCTCACCTCTACAATTGGGCCTCCTGATTGTCATCCTTAGGCGAGGGGTCTAGCATGGGCATGCGATGAGTCCTGGAGAAGCCGAGAAGTAGCATCAGAGCACTGCCTGCCACCCCACTCCATATATAGGAATGTTTGATTTCACACTCACCTCAGGGGAATATACACGCTCCCTATGCTCCCGAGGTTTTGGAGACCAGAAGCATCCATCTCCTTAGCACTGGAGGGATGGAATTGGATGAGCAGAGCCTGGGGAGAGGTAAGGGTAGCCCTGTGCCAGTGCTAGCCCGGGTGGATGAACAGTTCAGCTTCCTAGAGCTGGGAGGTGGCCACAAAGTCACTTGGATCCTGAGGCTCTGATTGATAACTGCCAAACACACCCTTGTTCCCTAAATCTCCTGCAGACTGTCTCTCTGATCATTGAGGCAAGGCTGTAGGGCTCTGGGGGGGTTATTTTTCCATTGGGAAGGGGTTCTTCAGAATCCTATGACTGTTATCCCTGGAGCCAGGCTGACAACTGTGTGTTCTGTGTCAGTTTCTAGAGCTGCCGTAGCTAAGTGCCCCATCTGATCGGCCGCGAACAACAGGGTCTATTCTTCCAACGCGCTGTAGGCTGGTGACTCCTGCAAGGACAGGCTTCCTGCTCTCTCCCAGATCCAGATGTTTCCCGCTCACAGCTACTCTGCTTCCAGTTCTGTCACCACACAGCTTCTGCCTTTACATCAGTCACATTTTCTTATCAGGGCACCCTCACTCTGAACTAAGGGCTCACCTCAAGTCAATATAACCCCAAGGGTCTTCATCTTTTTTCATGTGGATCCCCTGTTATTTGCCCACTTATGAACATGTATTTGTAACCTCAAGATCAGTACACATTGTCATTTGTAAGTGTACAAAGAACAGCAGGAGCTTTGAAATAGCCAGCGTGCACATTCCTAGCTAAAGTCAAGCAAGGTGGTGCTCTGCCTTCCCGCTTCAGTGCTGGCCCACGGGTCCTTTGCAGCTCAATTGGTGCTGCGTTTGGTTGTGCTATCCCACTTTGTTCTTCTGGCTGATGTTTGGGCTGTGCGCAATGGCTCCAGGTGCAGAGCTGAAGCGCTATCAAATGTCCGTGAGTATATGACTGCTGTGCATCGTGGAGAAAACATCAAGTAGTCTTGGTGCCCAAGCTCAAGTCCAGACCCTCACCAAAGGGGCATTTATCTCTGTACTTTATGCCTATTGTTGCACAGGGTTGCATTGCAGGATGATTAAGTAAGAAAATATGAAGAATGTGTTGGCATCACAATGAGTTTGCAATAAAGGTTAAGTCAAAGCAGTGAAAGCATATTCTTTTTAAAGGCGATTTTTATCTCTATGTATGTGTGCGTGCGTGCAGGCATATGTGTGTATGTGAGTGCAGTACGTGAAGAGGTCAGAAAGAGTGTTGGATCCCCTGTGGCTGGAGCAGGTGGTTGTGAACCACCCAACATGGGTGCCCAGTTCTCTGCAAGAGCAGCGAGAGCTCTTAACGGCTGAGCCATTTCTCCGGCCCCAGGCAGCATGTTAAGGTTTAAGATGTGAAATGTCTTGCACGGGCTTCTGTGCATGGACCCTGGCTGGTGGCATTGTTTCTGGAGGTTGTGGGGCCTTTGGATCTGTGCTCGAGCCAGCAGCAGTGGATCGCTGGGGAAGGGCCTTCAAGGTGACGTTCTTGGCTTCCCAAGATGTACATAAACCAGCTCAGTAACACCTACTGGAGATAGAGCCTCCACCATCGCAGATGGAGACGCCTCAGTTGCCCTCCCTGCCAAACTAAATGGATGCCCCTAAAACCGGGAGTCCAAGTAAAGCCTTCCTTTCTCAAGTTGTCTCCATCGGGTCTTCTGTCACCACAAAGAGCTAAGTAGCTGACGCAAGCTTTCTGTTTAAATTGCTGCACTTCTCTTAATGTGGTTCTTCTAAGAATCCTACAAGATATGGATTGGAAAGATGGCTCAGGAGTTAAGAGCATTTGTTGCATTTGCGGAGGACCTGGGTTTGGTTCTCAGCACCTGCATAGTGGTTCACAACTCTCTGTGACTCCAATTCCAGGGCTTCTGGTGATCTCTTCTGACCTCTGCAGCCACCAGGCACGCACATGGGACCCACACATATATGCAGACAAAACACTCAGACACATAAAAATCCAAAATAAATAATCTTAAGTGATAGGATGACACTGCTTACTCCCCGGATTTCAATTCTCTGGATTCACTTCCTGAAACTAAGAAGAATTTTTAAAAATCCCCTCTAGAGGACTCAGAAGGGATTGCAACTAGTTTGTAACCATCTGTTCCTGACAAGATACCTTTGATTCCCACTTTCTGCCCAATTTTAGTAAGAATTAGCTTTGTAATAGGTAATAATAATAATGTAATAATACCTCCTTAGAGATGAATTAGTGTTCAATGAAGAATCTTTAAGGGCAGCAGCGAGGGGCAGCTGACAGTGAGAGAGAAGGCTGGGGAAGCTTCAAGGAGAAGACGAAGTGCCTGAAGGCTCACTGTGGACCCTTCATCGAAGTGCATCCAGCACACACTAGTCTGTAAACACAAAGACGGCACTACATGGTCACTTCATAATGCTTTTGGGAAGAGTAGAAACATTGAGGCCAACTCACCTGGCTAGGACCCAGCTCTGTGGGTCCTTCACCAGCATCTATGATTCTCCTTGTACATAGCGGTGTCTGTGAGGCAGAACTGAGGGGCTAGAGACGATGGTGCATATAAAGCTCCACCACAAGTCCTGGCATGAGGATTTCACAGTTGATGTGTCATAATTTCTAGAGCAGTTTGCACATGCTCTCTTACTTGCTCCTTTTAATAACCTTTCATCCATTCATTCAGCCTTCTCCATTCATCGAGCCTTTCATCTGTCCTTATCCATCCACCATTCTTATCCATCCATCCATTCATCCATCCTACCCATCAAAGCAACTATCCATGCATTCATCCTTTTTCATCCATCCATCATCCAACCATCTATCCATCCATCCATCCATCTATCCATCCACTCACCCTCCTGTCTATCCATCCATCCATTCATCCACCCATCCATCCATTCTCTCAAATCAAATATCAGTGCATTCATCCTTTTCTGTCTATCCATCTATCCTGTGATTGACCTTGGGTAGTCATAAGAGCTTAGTGACAGCTTGGAGACACAGACTAAAGACAAGAGATGAAGTAATCAAATAGCTATGTATAAAAGCAGGTTTGTGATGCAAGCAAACAGAAAGCAGTGAAAGAACCATCAGAAAGCCTGTGAGTGGTCAGCTTCAGCTGTCAACTTGATACTAACCTAGAGTCACCCGGGAAGAAGGAACCTCAATTGAAAAATTGACTTGATCAGATTGGCCCATTGTTGGGGAAGTTTACTTAGTTATGTTTTAAATGTTCTTATGCACTGTTGGGCAAGGAGCTGCCTGGCTTTTGGCATTCTGTATGTTTGCAGATGTTGGTTTTATGTGGGGGAATGTTGATTGGTAACGATCTGCAAGTGGTATCAGTAGAACACTGCAGGAGTTCTGAAAGAATAAAAACACCTGAGCTGAGATGCTCAGGGTACCACTGTGAGTATGTCACTGGCCATGATGATAGTTCCCTCTGCTGATTTCTGGTAGGGTTTGCAGTTATGAAATATGCCTTCTTGTCTTCTTTGGTGAGCCCACACAGTGGTGTACAATTACAGCCCATGGCCTGTGAGGCATTTTCTTTTATTTTTCTTTTCTTTTTCATTCTTTATACATTGGTATTTTGCCTGTGTGTATGTCTGTGTGAGGGTGTCAAATCCCCTAGAATGGGAGTTACAGACAGTTATGAGCTGCCATGTGGGTGCTGGGAATTGAACCCAGGCCCCCTGGAAGATCAGCAATTGCTCTTAACAGCTGAACTATCTCTCTAATCCTGAGGCATTTTCTTAACTGTTCATTTTTGGATGTCTCATGGTGAGCAGCTATCCCTAGGAAGGTGGACATAGGACATAGGCTGCATAAGAAAGCAGGCTAGACAAACCAGAGGGAGCAAGCAAGAAAGCAGCATCCCTCCATGGCCTCTGCTTCAGTTCCTGCCTCCAGGTTCCTGCCTTGAGTTCCTGCCCTGGCTCCTCTCAATGTGGACTGGAACCTAGAGCTGAAGTAAACCCTTTCCTCCCTGAGTTGTTTTTGGTTGTGGTGTTTATCATGGCAACAGAAAGCAAATTAGAACAAAGACCTAGGGAGAGTATAATCAGAGATGGCCAGACTTCTGATCAAGAAGGAGTACCTATGGGTGGGTTAGCAATATAGACATCTCAGACAAGGGGAAGTTACCTAAGGGCCTACAGTAAGCAGCTTGGACCTTCTAGCCATGCCTGTCCACCCATTTGGAATTGCTAGAATTTGGAAGATTTTGCCTTCCCTTGTATCTGAAGGGTTTCAATATGAGTTCAAGGTTACAGGCCAGGAAATGGCCACTCAATAGTTGACCCCTGACCATATCCCAGAAGGCCAGCCTGCTCCCTAGCTGAGCTACTGCCAGGAGCCTAGGAGTGACCAACGATGGCTTCAAGATATCTTGTGTAAGACTCTAAAAGATGTCCATTGCCTTGTTCAGAAAAAGATGGATTTTGGCACCAAGTCTGGAATGTTTCCTGAGGGGAATGAGCACCTCCTCCCTAGCTAGGTCCAGAATGGGATACTTGCTTGTCAATTAGTCTCTTTTCATATGTGAGCAACCGAGACCAAGAGAGTAAAGACACTTGGCCCAGCCGTGTGGAAGGTTTAGGATGGGGTCTGCCTGGTTCTTGGGTATTTCGCCCACAAAAGTTGGTGTACTGGAAGCTTGGTCCTCAGGGTAGTCATACTGGGAGGAGGTGGAACCTTTAAGAAGCGGGTCTGGTGGAAAGCAGTTAGATCATTAGCAATTCTGTCCTTAGGAGGGGTTCGCACAGTTAGTTCTCTGGAGAGAGCGCTGATGTAAAAGAGCGAGACCGATCTCCCTGTTCTCTGGATTCTTACCTCAGTATGTACTTCTGCTGCAGTACCACGAGGCCTTCCGAAGAGGCCAGACCAAGGGGACTGCCCACTGTGGGACTATCAGCTCCTAAACTGTAAGCTAAATGAAGCCCTTTACTGAATCGTGACTTAACCTGAGGTACTTTTTAATAGCAATGGAAAACTGAGTAGTACAGGATCTGGCCACAGCCTCTGGGCTACCCTCCCAGCATTAGTCTCCCCACCAGGCAAGCCACAGCTCACCTGCCCTGTTCACAGGAATTCTAGAAGGCCAGCCTGTCTGTATCCCCACCCAGTGCAGCTTTGCCACACACTCCTGTGTTGGGTTTCTGAGTCTGACCAGCCAGGACATGTTGGTGTTAGTGTTACAAAGTCTATACTCATGTCTTGCCAACTGCCTGTCGACCTTTGGTGTTTCTAGCCATCTTGTGGTTCCTGACCTCCCACCAAATTTGTCCAGAACAATTTGTACTTCAGCCATTAATCTGTAACCAAGCATTCCCTACTGATTTGGGAAATACAGCCAAACCATCTGTCCGTGTAAAGCCCTAACAGTAAAGCCACATATAACTACATTGATTTCTCAGCCAAAGTGTGGATACCAGCTACATATAGTGGCTTCCCTGAGATCCTGGTCCTTCGAAACCAAGGAGCCGGTGGGGACAAAGATGCAGAGAAGAAACCAATAATATACGCATTAACTCAGCCAGGTAGTCCTGGGATCAGGATTACTAAGCGTCATGTGCCTCCAACGGGCCTGACTAAGTTCTTAGAGAGCAGGGATGGCTTTATGTGTGGCCTGGTGGCACTTCCATAGGCTTGTCAGACTGTGGTCTGACGACTGTCCTGTGTCAGTGGCTGCCCGCAGCACCTCACCATGGGTTCAGGCCCCACCTCCTTCTTCCCTGAGAGGTGGCTCACCTTCTAGAGGGCGCAAGAAAGAAGGTTGTGGCATGACCTCTCTGCAGGCACAGATTGGACGGTACTGGGTCAAGGGTGAGTGTGACAGTTAAGACAGTCCTGCACCAAGCCAAACACTGGGCTGCAGGATGGGTCTGCTCACTACGGGACATGGAACTGTCCTGTGGAGAGCACTCCCACAGCTGGTCAGAGCTCTTGAACTGGGCTTCTGGTGCCTCAGTTTCCCTAGCTATGAAGTGGGACTGTGGCACTTACTGCTTATGGCACCTGTGAGGCTGAAATGACACAAAGCTCTCTAGGAATATACTACATTGGAAGCAAAACCCGGTGAAGATTGTCAGAGAGGAGGGGCAGATTCTCCAACCACCCAGCAGATGGGTTCCTTAGCTCTTTGTTATGAAAGAAAACCTGACAAACATAAGGGAGGCTTTACTCCAGCTCACAGTTCAGGGGGGATAGTTCATCATGCCAGGGGTGGCGTGGAGGTTTGTAGCTGTCACGGCAGGAGCACAAGGTAACTGGTGGTCCTAGGACACCAAGCTGAAAGCTGAACAGGCCTAGAAGCCTCACCCCTCATCACTGGGATTGACTCTAGGTCCTCTAGCAAGACTCCACGTCCAAAATGTTCCACAACCTCCCAAAATAGTGCCATCAGATAGAGAGCTAGTTGTCAAACACATGGGTGTTAGTGGTGGTGGTGGTGGTGGTGGCTTCATGTTCAAATCATAACACCTGGCCCTCAGCCTTGGCCTTGAAAGAGCAATGGATGAGGCCTAGTAGAGATGGATGGGGAGGGCTGCCTGGCCTTGTGGCTGAGATCATGACCCTTGAGCCACGGAAATACCCGGGAGGCACACAGAGTCTGAATCTATAGCTGTGGCTGTCCACTCCTGGTCTGATGTATTGCATGACAGTCCCAAGCCCATGACCATAATGACTCCTTGCCCAAGTGTATTGACAGCTATCCTGTGTCCCCATGGCCTCTGGGAGCGACCCCATGGATCCTTTAAAAGAGTCAGTATCCCACCCCAAACACTTTTGTCTCAGAGGGAGCTTGCTTAAGGATGCTGCCAGGAATGTCAGGGGCTAACCTCAGCTAATGGAGACAGCCATCCGTGGACAAACAGTCCAGATTCCCTGTGTTCCAAGGGAGTGCACCCCAAGTGCTTTCACAGTTCCAGAGTTGACCGTGTGGTTAAGCCCAGAGGGCCTGGCCTTACCAGCTCACTGACAAGCCATGCCTTCATTGTTCTTGTGGCTTGCCTCGCTTATATTCTTTAGGTGCCCCCCCTCACAAGCTACCTTGTCCTACTGGGTCAACATTTTGAGGAACCTAACAGGAGAGTGACCCACAATGCCGGTTCCGGGTGTCTAGGTCCCAGTGTCCCTTCAGTCTACATCTCCACTCAGGACTCCTCGAGAGCCGTCCTATGAACTGCCAGCTGGGTCAGAGACAGGGTGCCATGCCAGCTTCCCTCTGAAGAGACCCACCTCTGAGCATCAGCTCATAGCCCCATGTACACGAAACAAGTCCAGTTAGTGACTGGCTGAGTCCCCAGGCTTGGCGCCCGTGAGCTCCCAGGTTGTCTACACACGTGCAGGCCCAGGCTGTATCTTCCACCCTCTTCTCAGGACAGGAGGCACAATCACCGGAAGTCAGACCTGCCATAGCTCTTCCCTCCCATGTGCAGGCTGCGATGGTTAGTCTTGGCTGGGAACTTGACTGCATTTGGAATCACCTAAAGTTTAAGCTTCTGTGCACACTTGCGAGAGAGCTTCTTGACCAAACTGTTTGAAGTAAGAAGAACCACCCTAAGTCTGGGATGCACCCTCTGGTGCCCGCTTAGACACAAGGACATGAAGAGGAGACTTTGATTCTGGTCTGCTTGCCCCATCTCCTGCTCTCGAGTTCATCTATTTGGTTGTTTGGCATTCCTTTATTGGTATGAAAGCCAACTTTATTGGGATTCCAGTGTAGACTGAAGACCAGCAGTTCTCCAGGAATTCCCCAGGCCTTTAGCACTAGAACGAGACAGCAGAGATGTCCAACCTTGGACTGAACAACTGCTGGATTCTCAGCTTTTCCAGCATGAGATAGCCATTGTTAGACTTCCTGGCCTCTATCCTGTAAACCAATCTAATAAACCTTGTGTGCATGCATGCATGCGTATGTGTGTGGTGTGTTCAGTCTATCAGTTCTGTTCCTTCAGAGAACCCTGACTGATGCATAGACATGCATCGTCTGAACTCTGAATTCCTTCCACAGCAGTACTGAGCATTACAGAGCACATGGGCTCCTTCAGCCCGGCATCTCCTCACACCCACTTCCCACAGGGCTCATGGTATTCACAGAAGGTTTGACTCTGAAGGGCTTTGCAGAGAAAGCCATGTTCACAGCTCTGCAGCTGCTTTTCAAGTCTGTCCTCACGGGCAGCATGGCCTGTGGGAGCCCTCCTTCCTCTTTGAAACACCATGATCTGGATTGTGGGTTGAGAGGCACAGTGTTCTAACATTGGTAAAACATACCCCTGCGTATCAGTGTGGGCGTTTCCTAGGGCTCTGACCTAACCGATGACTTAATCCATTAGTGGTTCAAAATGTGAGTAGACCTTTGGGAGGTGATCCTCACGAGGAAGGTGGGGACCACTTGGAGGAAGTGGCTCCCTCAGGCTTGTCTTCCAGGCTATGTCTTGTCCTGGCTCCTTGTTTTGGACCACCCCTGCATGGCTGCCCAGGGTAGACAGCTCTGCTACTTCGCATCTTCCTGCCCGAGCAAGAAACCTGTGGAAAACATGGGCAAAAGAAGAAGTTCCTTAGGTTGCTCACATTGGGTACTCAGTCACAGTAAGAATGACGATGATTGACAAGATGTGCTTGTAACACTGATATCTCCGTGAACCGGGGATGAGTGGACAAGTACCAGGAGAGATGGGCAGGGACTGGGAGACAGGTCAAGTAGACACGTGGGTTTCCTGCCCTGGTAGACCTTGTAGGCCAAGGAGACACGAGTAAGACAATTCCACAGAGTAGTGGTTGGATGCTGTGAAGAAAACAAACCAGGGTAGTGTGAGAACCTGAGAGGTGAGGGGAAGGGCACTTTGAATATCTAAGGTGGGACAGGGCCATCTTCCTCGGGCTCAGGCTGTGCAGAACTCTCGAGCAGGGTTCCAGGGCAAAGGCTGGGCAGAGCAGGACAGGGGTCTGGAGTCTGGAGTAGGGCTCCTGACAAGAAATTGGGTCAGGGAGGGCAGCTGGCAAGGTAGGGGCTGCAGAGTTCCAGCTCAGAGGAGGGCATCTATCCCTGGGGGGAGGGGAACAGAGTTAGGAAGAGAATGGCTGGCTCTAGTATTCTCTTTCTTTTAAAGATCTATTTGTAAATTATGTGCATGCATGTGTATCTCTGTGTGGGTTTATGCACATGCGTGCAGGTGTGAGGAGGTCGGAAAAGGACATCAGCTCCCCTGAAGCTGGAACTAGAGGCAGTGGTGAGCTGCCTGCTGTGGGCGCTGGGAACCAAACTTAGGACCCGTAGAAGAGCTGTGTGTGCTCTTAACCATTGAGCCATTCCTCTAGCTCCCTGACTTGTGATTTTTCTTTTCTTACTTTACTTAAAAATTAAGGTATAGCGAAGTCTAGTGGCCCAGGACTGTAATCTAGCTAGGCAGGAGTGTGAAACAGGTGATTCACAAAATCAAGGCCAGCTGGACTACAGAGTAAGTTCAAGGCCAGCTGAGAAGTGTAGTGAGGCCCTATCTTAAGTTTAATTTTTAAAAGGTGAGTGGGTGGTGGCAGCAGCTGAGTGGTGGGGTCGCTCCCATGTGTGTTCCGTTTTCAGTACCACAAAAAGGAAAAAATAAGATATAAAATATATTCAGGGATATGTGAATGCACACGTCTTAGTAGATAGACATCTTGAAGAATAATCACACATGTGAACACTACTACTCTTGGGTCAACATATAGACATTTCCAACATCTATGTGCTCAAGTGTCTAACTGCTCCCTTTGGCTGTACAGAGGAGAAGCATCACAGGGGCTGAAACCTGAGTAGGAGACCACTTAGGGATGGCTGGTCTTGAATATGGTAGCATCAGGGAAGAAGAGGAGTGGCTGGTTTGAGAGACTTTCGAATAGAGCCAGTGGGAGCTGCCGTTGGATACACAAAGATGGGTGAGATTGATAGGTTAAAGAATTCTGTAAGGTTTGGGCTTCAAAACTGGGTGGGCTGCTTATTGTGGCCAGAATGTGAATTAGCACAGCCCTTAGAGAACAGAGTACAGAGGGTCCTGAGCAGGCAGGATGACCTTTACCGCCACTCCTAGATTTGCACTGAATGGACAGAACTCAGTATGTTGTAGAGAATTCACTATAGTGAAGACACAAGCCAAGCCCAAGAGTCCACTTACAAGTGAATGGATTAAGAAAAAGTGGTCCATGTACACAACAGAATATTATTCAGACTTAAAAGGAGATGTTCTCCTTTGCAATACCAGAACCTGGAGGACATTAAGTTAAGTGAAATAAACCACTTGACTATGGAATCTGAAAAAGTCAAACTCAGAAACAAATAACAGGGTTGGTGGTTGTCAGAGGCTGGGGCGTAAGGATGTTTGGGGAATTCTGGCCAAAGGATACAAAGTTTCAGTTAGACTAGAGAAGTTCAAGGAGTCTCTTGTAGGGTGTGACAATTAGTTAATGACAAGGTAGTTTGTATCTGCAAATGGCTACACAGATAGATAATATGTTCTCAACAGGCAACCATGCATGGGCCCCTATATGCACATGTGCAGATTCTCTCCCTCCCTCTCTCCCTCTCTCACTCGCACCACACACACCTCACACACACACACACACACACACACACACACACACACACATACACGAGTCATATGTCATATAGCTCCACTCAACTCTTGCGTGGTGTGTGTCTATATCCAAATACCACGTATTATGCCACAAATATGTATAAGTTTTACTTGTCAGTTTAAAAACTAATAAAGTAGAAAATAGTCCCTCAAAAAATAAAAACAGAACAAGGTAACAAGGTGGATTGTGGGGCAGTGTGGCAGAGGAGGCAAGGAGTGTTGGAGACAGGTGAGGTCATAGGTGGATGACCCACGCTGAGCCCAGGAAGCATAGCCTCCCTCTCCCTGCCCCATCCTCAGGGAAGAACCCCAGGAGAGTGGAATGTGACACAACACTGCCCCCAGGCAGTCTGGGTGCCAGAGGGGTAGGGAGGAATGACTTTGGCTGGGGGCTGTTTCCCTTCCAGCTGCTCCTTGGAAAGTCCAGGTCAGGGGAAGGGGAGGTAGCTGAGCAGTGGGAGGTGATGCCTGTCCCTCAGTCAGGAGCCATCTGCTCAGCAATCCCCTCTGTCAGAGGAGGCAAGGAAAAATGACCAGTGGCTGCCCTGCCACACAGCCAGGGAGAGGGGTCCCAAGACCTGTGAGGTAATCCCTCTGATGATGTATGGCCCAAGAAGAGTTGGGTTAATGATCTTCAGCAGGACCCAGGAGTAAACCCCAGTAATTTCATAATATAGCGTGTGATGGATTAAGGCGTGTTAATACCAGGAGTATACATTAAGGGAAATGATCTTGCTGGCATACTAAATGGCAAAATAAAAGCACTTTTAGAAACTTCCATGATTAATTGGTCTGCCCTTTTAGTTCTGTATCATGATAAAGTAAAGCTGCTTCTCCCGGTCACCTCCCAGGCAATCCCTCTAAAGCTCTTCAGCCTTCTGAGGGGCTGCTGGGATGCTGCCCTGGGGCTAGAACCATAGCCTGGAATGTAATCGCACATGTCCTCGTGGGTTCCAGGCATTAGTGTCATCAGTGTGTCCCTCAACAGGGCCTCCCAAGCACCCGCCCTCAGGAAATCGCTGGAGCAACAACATGGGATTCAGCAGAGATCACAGAATCACTTGAGACAGCGATACAGATGTAGCCCTAGGAACACCGGTGTTAGGGGAGGTAGTCGAGCTCTCTGGTTAGGGCCTTGGCCCATTTACTTACTAGCTATTGGATCTTGGGGTAAATTATAGGCTGTCTTTACGCCCCAGTTTCTTTTTAATGCTGAAGATGATGAGAAACCTCTCTGCGAGGTTATAGGGTTACAAGGAGATTTGCTTAACAAGGACTCACAGGACAGAGGGCATCTACCCTGTGGGATGGGTGGAGAAAGAAAGAAACACACTGTTTGCCTTAAAAATATGGAAGATGGGATGAGTGTGCAATCATACAGGTACACACACACGCACACGCACGCATGCACACACATGCCACCAGCTCCCTACCTCCATCCCTTTGGGAGGAAATGGCTATTCAGAGATGATAGAAGATTCTAGAACTGGAACTAGGACCAGAGCCCAGACCTCCCTTATTGACTGGGTCACAGATAAGCTACCACCCCTACTCTTCCTCCACACACCAGGTTTGGAGAGAAATCGCAAAGACAAAGCAAGAGTGCACTTTGTAGCCTGCGATGGAAAGAACACCGGCCAGGTGGGACTTCTTCTAGCACTCTCTTCTGTTACAGGAGCTTGAGGGAAGTTCTTTTCCTGAGCAGTGGCTGGTGGCCGCAGGAAGCAGAGGGCTCTGGTCAATTCCACCTTCCTGAGCTCTCAGACTCCTTGACCAGCATCTGCAGGTGCTTTCCTTTAGATGACCTCATCTGCTATGACGAAGGTGGGTGCCAGGTGTCCCGGACACCACCCTGTGCCCCTGTGATAACTACTTGCTTCACACAGGATTCTTTAGCCTCCTCCCTACCCACTCACCCAAGCCACACTTCCTGGGTAGCGCGCCTGCCTGGACCAGCTGCAACAAAGCAAAATAACAGTAGGATTGAGTCTGGTTCCCGTGGAGCCTAAACTTGAGGGGCAGTCAAGAGAAATGGGTCATTCACTTCAGGATTTACCAGCAGAAGATGGGAACATACTTCCACTCCCTGGGAATACTCAGGGAAAGGCTAAGCTCATGGAACTCTCAGGGCTGAACAAGCAGAGTCAACGCAGGGTACTGACCTTAGTACGTGAGAACAGAGGCACCCACACACACGCCACGTTCATAGGAAGTGGCTCAGGCTCAGTCCCAGGCAGTGGAGGCTGTGGGGAATATGGTCCCAATGAGGCCAGGTCATTGGGAATTGGATGTTTTTCTTGAAATGCCCTGCTTTTAAAATATTAAAAAAATACTTCAAAAGAAGTTTTCACACCACGAAGGTGACATGAAATCCACCCGTTAAGTCAAATCTGGCCCACAGCCTAGCAGTCAGCCATGTCTGGTACAGAACATCTCTGTTTATTCTGGTTGCCAGCTGAGGACCACAGCCTGGGGTGACACTCTGCACTGTGTCCAGTGGATCCCCGGAGAAGACCTCATTTGGTGCTCAAGATAGCTTTGGGAGAAGATGGCCACCAGCAGACCCTCGGTGAGCATGATCTAAAGCAGACATCGGCACAAAGAGGATGCTGGGGATTGATTTGCTGTTCCCATTTCCACGAAGCCTCTCAGTGTGCTGACAAGGAGAGGTGATTATGGAGAGACCCAAAATATCCATCTCCCTTCCAGTGTGTCTGTACTGATGGGCAGATAAATGAAAGAGGGAGGAAGGAAGAGAGGGAGGAAAGGAGGGAGAGAGAAAGGAAGGGAGAAAAGGAAGGAGGGAGGGAGGAAGAAAGGAAGAGAGGGAGGGAAAGAGAGAGGGAGAGAGGAAGAAAGGAAGGGAGAAGAAAGGGAGGGAGGAAAGGAGAGAGGGGGAAAGGAGAGAGGAAAGAAGGAAGGGAGGGGGAAGAGGAAGGAAGGGAGGGAGGGGGAGAGAGAGAGGAATAGAGGCTACTGTGGGGGCCTCTACCTCTGAAAGCAGATTGGATTCCCTAAAGCCCTGCAACTGTGCGATGGGCAGAGAAGAAAAGGAACCACCATCCCAAATGTGCTTCCCTTGAAAAATATGGAAGATGGGCAGATGTACAATCCGACAAATATAGCAGTTGAAGAGTATGAAGTTCTGGTCTAAAATTACATTTAATTATTGTTACATCTTAGACTTTGTAGGAAATAACAGCGCAGAAGTGTGACTTTCAAATTAGCATTTGAAAGTGTCTGTGAGGTAGGTGAGGGTTTTAACAAACCTTGGGGTTTTGAGCCTAAAATTATATGACATTTATTTGCAACCACAAAATTAGGTTAATCAGTTACCGTTCACCCCTTGCTCTGAGAGAGGAAGGGCTTACATTTGCCAGTGTGTGGATCTGCCAGCCTCCTTGATTATTTTAAAGGACAGAGAGAGAGAGAGAGAGAGAGAGAGAGGGAGAGAGAGATGCATTTCTCCCTTTTTTCCTTGTTCTGACCAATTGCTGGTGACAAGACTCAACAGAAAACGTAAAATATGAAGGAAGTGTCATTCCGCCCCGTTACAGGACAACGCCGCTGATGCTTCCTCAGCCCCTTAATTCATTTCTTATAGTTTTTCTTGTCACATCTACTTGTTTTATAGCTTACTAACTTGCAAGTTATAGTTGTAATTTATGGTCAGAATTGAGTGGTAGCAAATCAAGGAATATTCCATTGATTACCCTAAATTGTCTAATCTCCTGTATGTTTTTAGAACTTGATTGGGTGGTATTTACTGATTGCCTTCATCTAATTTAAAAATCAATCAATAGCAACAATGAGTGCTGGGGGATAAATTGAGTCTAATGCAGACTAACCACGCAAATATCCATCGGCGCCTCGCAGTTCCATCTACAGGCAGATGTAACACAGAAACCCAAACAGCCTGGGGCTGGGAGACCAGGAGAGGGCTCTGAAAGTCCCCTTGCCATCTCACGCCTCTCCCGTCGTCTACTTAGGGTGATTGCCCTCTGCTAATGTGAACGTATTTCACCACAATAAAGCTGTAGCAGAGGAGATAAAAACTGGATCTGACTGGGTCTCAAGGCTCGGCAGCCCTTCTTCTTCCCCCACACCCTCTGAGGATATTAAAGGGGATTAGCATAACTCCAGCTTTTCCTTGTTAACTGCCTGCCCCCTATCCAGAGAGAAGCATCCACACACTCCTGCCCGAAACACATCTTTGACATGGGGACAGGGGATCTGTCTTTATTTTCAGCCTATCTGGGCATGTGCTGTAGCCAGTTCTGGGGCAGGCACTTGAGTCGGCCATATCAGTACTTAACCTGGAGCTGGTTCCATCACAAAGATGGAGACTGAAGCTTTGCTGAGTTCCATGATTAGTGTAGAGTTGGGCTAGAGAAGAGGGAAGGCTGGACCTGCCGGCTGCCTCCACAGCCCCATCCTAAGCCAGAACATCCTGGAGAAAGCAAAGGAAGCCAAGTCCAATCTCGTAAGAAGCTCACATCTGCTTGCTAGTTGATCCCACACGTAATTCTCAGTAAGACAAAGCAGGACCAAAGAGTGTGTAACCAACTCCCCTGTGAACGCGGGCTACGAACAGTTAAGGGAGCAAAGAGAATACATTTTCACTTAGTGAGTGAAAGATTAGAAATACCATGCTAACGTTTTATTGTGCATGGGGAGGTATGTTGTGGAAGTTTATTTTTAGCTATGTTTGAAATTGTCTCATGCACTGTTGGGTGAGGGGCTAGCCTAGGCCTTGGCGTTTGGTATTGTCTGCAGGTGTTGGATTTCTGTGGGGGATGTTTGATTGCTTATGATCTGCACCTGAGGAGTGCTGAATCAATAAAACACCTGAGCTCAGACACTCGGGGTTCGACTGTCAAGGATGGCACTTGCCATGATGGTGGTTCCCTCTGCTGAGGTCTGGCAGGGCTTGCAGTAGTGAATATGCCTCCTTGTCCTGTTTGGTGAGCAGCCACAGTAGGTATACGACTACAGAGGTAGTCTTCATTATAGTTTGCCTGTAGGCAGAGACCTGCTATGCAGTTCTGGATAGACTTGATCTTCCTAGTGTCCTGCCTCAGCTTTCCAAGTGCTGGCATTACAGGAATACACTAATACACTGGGCTCATATTAGGAGTATGTGGTGATGGTGCTGATGGTGTATGTGTTTGCACATGTGCACATGTGTTTGTGGGTATGCATACATGTGCGCACTATGTGTGGAGGCCAGGGTTTAACGGTGTGTGTCTTTCTCGATTGCTTTTTTACCTTGTTTATCTATATTGCGTGTGCTGTATTGCGTGTTCGTGTGGGTGGCACTCAGGCACATGTGTTGATCTGATACAGAGGCTGACTTTGGGTGTCTTCCTCAATCACTCTCCACCTTATTTTGGGTCAGGGTCTCTCACAGAACCTGAAACTCATCAGTTTTACTAGGCTAGTTGACCAGTTAGCTCCAGGTTCCCTGGTTCTGCCTCCCCCGTGCCAGGGTTACAGACGGGGACTTCCTATGCTTGGCTTTTCACATGGATGCTGGGGATCCAAACTCAGGTCCTTGTGCTTGTGTGGCAAGCGCTTCCCTGACTGAGCCAACTTCCCAGCTTCCTTCCACCTTATATTTCAATTTTTTAAAACAGTTGTTTATGTGTGTAGGTGTCTGTGTGCATGTATGCGCATACATGTGTTTGTGTGGGGGCTGTCTATGTCAAGGCCAGAAGAGGACACGTGATCCCTCTCTTGCTGAACCTGGTGGTCACTGATTTGACTACACTGGTTGCTCAGAATCTTCCTTCTGGTCTCCACCTCCCCAGCGTTGTGATGATAGGGTACACTGCCCCACCCCCACACCTGGGCTTCTGCAGAGGTTTCTGGGATCTGAACTCAGATCCTCACACTCGTGTGGTAAGCACTTTACTAACTGAGCCATCTCCCTAGCCCCTTGTATTAGGAGCTTTAGACTCTCTAGTAATGAGTGGGCCCTAAGAAGAACATTCAGACTGCCCAACGCGGGTAGTTGAAGGAAACCCTGGCCGTGTTTCTTTGTATCAATATGTGGCGCAGCTGCTCACTGGATCCTTTTTGAAACCTAGGACCGCTGGCTTCTTTTGCAAGGCTCCTTGGTGTAGAGGAGTGCCTGGGAGCCTGGTGTGCTTGTGCTGTTCTGATGCCAGCCCTGGACTCCAGAGGAGGCTCCTCGTGTGCTACGACTCCCTGTACGGAGCTCTGAAGGTGGGAACTTGTCATGCTTCTTACCTGCCCAGTTCTTCATCGAGAGTCACCACCTGGCATCCCCGGAAGGCTTTATAAATGCCCCTCAGCAGGACTGTGATCCCTACTTTGTTCTCGGAGATAGTCGATCCATCTTTCCAAATTAATGAATTACTCAGTATTTCCTTACCACAGGGCTGTTATAGACCAGGGACAGCTAACCAAGCCTCTCTTGGGCCCTGGGTGGCAGGGGCTGAGCATTTGAAGCTCATTCTTTCCTTGGTGCTTTGCACATGCTGTCCCCTTTCTGCACTGCACATCTACGCTGTCCAGTCACATACTGTGATGATCACAGTATCTTTACAAGTAAACTGTCACATCTTAGCAGGGTGCAGAACAAAGCCCATATTGCTCAAATTCTCTTGCAACTAAGTGTGACCAGCTAAATGTAGCACGTGAGGCAGAGGTGTGCAAGTACTTGACAGAATCTTTTTTAAAAGATCTGGGATATCACATAAAATATGCATGAAGTACTGTAGCAGCTTTGTTCATAACGACCTAAAACTGGAAGCCAAACAGAGTGAGTGCCACTCAGAGCCACTCAGAGACAGTGTGTCTCTAGTCTTCTCCCAACAGCCCATAACCCCTGTCTAGTCGTGAGAAAAGCATTAGACATATTCCAGTTGAGGGACGTTCTGCAAAACATCTGCCCAGCCCTCCTGCCAAGCATCTCATAGGATCCCAGAGCGGAAGAATGACAATAGGCAGAAACCAAGAAATCTAAGAAAGCATGAGCTTCGGTTAACTATTATTATATTATTACATATTATTATTATATATTATATTATTATAACCTAAGATGTTAATAATAGGGGAAACTGGGCTGCAGATACTATGGCAACTCTCCATACTATCATTACAATTTAAACATAAATTTTAAAATAAAAGTGTTTATTTAATTTGTTTATTTATCTATCTATTTATTTATTTTTTAAGAAATTTGAGAATTGGCTTGTGCCCCTGTCCCAATCTCTCGTGCCTTCCTTTATGTCACTTCTCAGACTGTTGATCCCTTGGCTGCCATGTTGAGAAGTGATGGCAAAGCTGCCCCCATGACCCTAAGGATGGGGAGCTGGGAGCTGGAAGGAAATCGGGTCCCCGAGGACTTCATACAGCTGAGCAACTACACCAGGCCTGACTGGCCAACTTCCCGGCTTTTATGTTGAAGAGAGATAAAGTCTGATCGTGTTGAAATCTTGTTATTTTAGGCCTTTGTTTCTCACAGCCAGATCTAGTCTTCACAGTCACTGTTGTTTGCTTTTTTTCTCCTCTAAGACATGAGTCCCTTGGGTGAGATGTCAGCTGCTTCGTGGGGATGGGGCTCAGAGCCTCCGGCTTCTTCTTCCCGAGCAGCCAGGGATGTTCTTTGTTAAGCTGTGTGGAGAGCATGCTGTTGGTATCGGTATTACAGACATTCAGTTTCTAGTGACTCCAGAGCCCATAGGAATTTCTCCTTCACAGACAATCTGAGAGCTGAGGTGGCCACAGGTGGGGAAACTGAGGCCTCAAGAGATGAACGGGACCTGATTGTTCCTGCGGTGGCAGAAGTCCTTACCTCTGGACATTGTTACGTTCCCACTGTCCCAGCAGTTTCTGGATTGGTCCTGACAGCCCGAGGGACCCTCAGAGTTGAGGAAAAGTAGGAGCAGGTGTGGCCAAGTGGTCAGGTGTCTACTCTCATGCCCAGGTGGAACTGCATTTGTCCCTGTCATATGTTGAAATTCTTATTTTATTTTACTTACTTTTTAATGTTTAACATGCTGAACTATACCCTAGCCCTATTCAGATTCACTTGTCAAAAGGAGGGTCTTTTAAAAAAGCAATAAGCACATGTAAGCCGCAATGCATCTAGCTCATTGCACTGGTATCTGATGTCAATGTTAACAGTACTCACTTGAGCATCTGCCCTGGGCTGAGCCCTCTGACTGTATTTTTATTCAATGCTCATCACAGATAGGTGAGGGAGATGTCGCCTCATGTCTCACATGATGAAACAAAGTTCAAGGAAATGAAGAACCATGCCAGAGGCAACACCTAGGGTTGTCTGTCCTAACTATTTGGCCACACTGCTCCCTCTGTGTTGAACAGGTAGGAGGCAAGAGACCCTGCAAGCAGGTTGTAAGCATTGTGATTCTATGCAGGTACCAGTCACCTTCAGTGCCCTCCAGGGACCTCCTGTAACCAAAGGGGCAGGTATCAAATGGTCTCTAAGGAAACACCACCAATTAGAGACCAAAGACACAAGACACCAGCTCACAGGGACCCTTGGAGCCTTCCTGAGCCAGCCACAGTTCCAGGGTCCGTCCACTGGGGGGCGTTGCCATCTGCTTAGCAGTGGAAGCCCATCGGAAACCATGCTCTTGCTGTTACAGTCTCATCAATGGCATGGACACTGCAGAGTGGAGGGTCGTCCATTACCAGGACATCTGTCTCTCTGTCTTTGAGGGGCATGCTCATCACTTACACAAACTCACCTCCAAGACATTGGGGCAGGCAGCATTTAAAAAAAAAATTGCAAGGAGGCCATTACCATCATTAGCCCACCTGAGAGAGAGCACAGGATGATGGAAGAGGTCCGCGCCGTCCACCAGCCTCCTCTGCGGCGGGTCATTAGTTAAAGGGGATGGGGGTGGGGCGGGGTGCCAGGTCCGGACCACAGTGCTCCCTTTGGAAAAAAGGAGCCGGAGACAAATGATTCGAGTCTGGATTCCATATACACCGGAGATTGCTTATCGATCCCCATCAGAATATGCGGCTGGCCCCGGGGATGGCTGGGATTTTCTCAGGGAGTTAATAACGTGGCGGCCGAGCTGTCTTGTCCAATTCACTGAAGCCAGGCCTCTAATCAGCACAGAGTTTCTTATTTTGAGAATTCTTGCCACTTGTGCGCGCTGCGCCCCTTCCACTCTGCTGGTCCCATCCAGTGATTGAAATGACAACCCACAGATGGGAAGGCTAATCAAATTGTTTATTATCGACCTAAATCAATACGTATAGATTGTCGAGACATTACTGTCATGCCGCCAAAAAGTCATACTAATAATTCCCTGCCTGCAGACGGAATATAACCACCATCTCTCCAACCTGAATTACATCTGAATTTAGGGGAATAAAACAATTAAAACGGGGAGGGGTTTCCAGTGAGGGGGGGGTGGGTGGGTGGGGGTAGGTGGGGCCCTGGGTGGGGACACATACTGACACAATGGCGCTGCGTTCGGTACAGAGGTTGAAATGCCACTTTGAGCTGCTTATATATGGGTCCTAAGCTAGGGAGAGAAAATCCTCTGGAACTGTAAGAAGGAGCCATGTGAGGGTGTGCTCCGCAGGGAAGGGTGAGGACTTGGAAAAATAGGTGGTATGGAGCTTGGGGTGGGGGCAGAGATTTTGGCAGCCCAGATCAAGCTCTTTGCTACCTCAGAGGGTATCCTGGTGAGACATCCTTTCTTCCTAGACTCGATGAGCAGATATGATTCCTCCTTCCCAAAGGACAGGTTGGATGTGAAGAGGAGGAGGGTCTCACTGTCTGAAAGACACAGTGGCTACGGGCACCTCCATTGCAGCTGCTGCTTTAGAACCAGAAAACACCTGGGCCAAAGCAAGTCTCATCAGGAATTAGAAAAAACAACGGTGTGAGTCAGCTTTCCTTGACCATAACAAGCAATGGAGTTGAGCGGCTTATAAAGGAAAAGAGTTTTGCTTATGATCAGTTTCAGAGGTTCTGGTCCATGACTGGTGGGTCTGCTGCTTTGGGTAAGGCAGAACTTGTGAAGGAGCATGTTGTGGGGGAAAGATTCTCTTGTCTTGTGGCCAAGGAGTGATAGAGAGAAAAGAGACTTTTAAGGGCATGCTCCAGATAACCTAAAGACCTCCCAGGAAGCCTGATTTTCCAAATGTTCCATCTCCTTCCTATAGCGCTGTTGGGGACCCCTGCAAGCTTTAAGGTCTGTAGTCAGGGACGATCACCAGGAGAGGAAAAATGAAACTTGGGAGCCATCTTCCCGGGCACTGGGTCATGATCTCTAGGGATTGACCTTGTACTTTATTTTCTTCACACATTTAAACATAGTAGAACTTGTGACCTGTGACCTGTGACCTTTACAATAAGAATGAATTCTATTGGCTGATAAACAGAGCTCAGGGCTAGGGCTTAGAGGAGGATCTTTGATGAGCATACGAATAGATTCTATTGGTACAGGACCCAAAGTATGTGGGGTCTCTTTCCTAGGGAAGTGTTCTATTTACTTGAGAGACAAAACTGAGGATACTGAGGAATTCAGAAAGACTGGCTCACAGAATAGCAAAAGGATCACTAGGTTGTGACTGCTTTTCACTCTGGCATTCCAGGTGACTAGATGTTATTTATTTTTTTCCATTGAAGAAAATAGGTCCATGTGATTGGCAATCCTGGTTTCTCAAGTACTTTTTCTAAGCTGTGCTTCCTCCATAGAGCCAGCTAGGAATTGAACTTTCAATACATGACCCGTTGGAGACATTTAACATCCAAACCACAGTAGGTCTTCACTGGTTAGATATGTTAGAAAATGTTCCTGATCTGGACAGACACAAGGCTGAGGTTGCCTGACTTAGCCAAACAGGCTTCATGGGTTGCAACACCTCTCACATGGGACATGATACCTTTGTGAACATCATACAAAGGAGTATACAAAGCTTGTAAGGAGAATCTGCAGGCTCTGGAGGGAGCTTGTTAAGTCCTCATCGTAACCTCATGTGACCTACTGCAGATGGAGAAACAGAGGCTCCATGAAGCTGGGTAATTTTCCCAAGGTCTTGGTCATAATGAACAGAGCTGGAATCTCAGCTTTGTGCCTGGTGTCTTGGCCAGGATGCATGGCATCAAGGCTGGCTGAGGAAGAGCTCGCCACAGAGGCAATGGTGTGGTTCTGCCCTGCAGCTGTAGCCCTTGACTCCACACTCTCCTCCCAACCCTAGCTGGCTCCACATGCTGAGCAGGTGCCGATACTCGCACCAGATGTTTAGTTATGGCATCACTGCTCACTGAGCATTTCTGGTTTTTCTATGTGACATGATAATTGTCCCCCAAGGAAGTCCTTCCTGGGGCTACTAGGAGAGCAGGAGATGAGATGAAGCCTGAGCTTCTGCAAGCCAGGGTCAGAAGAGGATCTCTCTCAGCAGCTAGCATCTCGGGGGCCTAGCTTCTGCCTGCTGTGGGAAAAGTGTCAGCTCCGGGGGCCAGACCCAGGGCTGGCGTCTCCAGCAGGTCCCTGCAGACCCAGATGTCGCCAACATGCAGGACACTTTGGAATGCTTCTCTGAGCAGCCAGTGTGTTATCTGAGTGGGGACCGATGTCATCAGTTCTCCGGCCACCATCTAAACTGTACCATAGGGATCAGGACAGAAGCTGCATGCCATTGATAGCTCTTCCACGGGACCCTCCTAACCAGAGCCATTATATGTTGCCGCATTGAACGCTCAATGTCCTCTCTTATCTTACACTGGACGTGCCCATATTTTGTCTCTGTCCCAGGAACAACCTTTTGTGGAGGATGCGTAAGTTGGCGGGTGGCAACATAGAGAAAGCCCCGTCACTGGGGCAACCGTGTCACTGTGTGGTGGGGGATGTCTGTCTGTCCTTTTCTGTGCCTTAGCTGCCATATGAGTTGGCAGGCTGAAGTTGACAGGGCACATACCCTGGCTGGCATCCCTTACCACGTTCTGTGGGTACACCAGGCTGTGCCACACACCATCTGCTGTCTTCGGCATGAGTGGAATGCCTCCACGGCAGAGACACAGCAGATTTCCTTACTAGCCCTCAGCCCCGGACCAGGCTCTTTGTTTTTATTGGTCATTTTTTCAGTGCTGGGGGTTGGACTTGGAGCCTTGTGCATCACCATTGACCTGTGCCTGCATCTTCGTATCCCAAGAAGCAGAAGTGGACTTCCAGTTTATACTGCCTGGCTGGAACAGATGCCATTTGCTGAGAACTCACCATTCACAAGCATGCATGCCCTCAATGAGACATGGAAACTCACCTCTCCACTGCTTGGAGTGTACCCCGTGCTGTGCAAAGCAGTAGGAGGCCATTTCAGACTCCAGGGGCTTGAGCTGTGTAACCCAGCCTTTCAGGTTCAAGTGGGCTCCAAATTTGGCAAACACATTCCCCCTGTCCATAGAGAGAAAAAAAATAAAACCCACTAGCAAAAAAATACATTACACTGGGCATTATATTTCTGTGACAGAAATAACTCATTTTCATGACACACTATAATAATAGCAAATTATGGCACACAATGAATCCATTCTCATTAAAGTCTGTGTGGAGAAAAGCAAAGAATACAAAATGTATACAATTGTTTAAAGGAAAAAATGCGGTGTAATATAAAAGATACTCTAATCACTATTTCTAATTACAAAGAAGAGAAAATCACTAAAAATTTTTTACAGCATCTAATTACAAAAAAAAACCCCTCTGATAAAATAACTGTATATAATTAATAACTGAGCACTTTAAATGACTGTGGTACCTCAAAACTGCTCCTCTTCCAGTCAAACACTGTTGAGCAGCAATGGCTATTAACCCTCAAACATTTGTTTGGCTGCAATTAGTGAGGCTCCTCCCCATCAGGTGTTCTGCTGGCCCGGTTGGCACCAGATGATGTCATTGTATCCTACGCAACTTGGTTAGGCGTGGTTATCCTTTAGCCTTGGGGAGGCTGAAGGATATTGTGAGTTAACCTCTAGGGAGCATAGAATGTGGCCAACCTGCAAGAAAGCCACCTACATCTATCACCCCATTTTCATTATAAAGCTGTCTGTTCTAGCTAGGGGAAAACATCTCAGGCACACGTGACTCAGCTCAGCCAAGAAGACTAGGAGTCAGCACTTGCATCTTCAACCTCAGCTTCCGAGATTAGGAACTCATTCAACAGACGTGATCACCCAGAGCTCCCATTGCACGTGTGCTGGTGGGCAGCACTGTCCAGCTCCCTGAGAAGTCTGGCTACTCTGTACCACTGTAGAAAATGTCCCTCTGTCCTTAGTAGCCAGTATGTGGCTGTGGGATGGGGTGGAGCAGGGGACGGGAACAGGAAAACTAACGAGGGAACCAAAATGGCCACCTGGGCAGAAGCCAGGTAACTGGGATGAGAGCAGGGAGATAGAAGCCTGGGGGTTGGGGGAGATGTGGGGTACCCTGCACAGGCGAGATCCCAAAGACTTGGCAACATCTTACAGGATTGGGTCTGTTCTAAGAACTCCTGCTCCGTGTGGGCAGCAGGATGTTAACCGATGTAACAGCAGGACTGTTAGCCGAATGTGGACTCCAGAGGAGCCGGGCTTGAGGCTGGAAGCAGGGGGTTGTACTGAGTTTGAAGGCTCTGCCTACATGTGTTGCTCCACTTGGAAGTCTAAAAGCCAGCTCGGTGGTTTCCAGTGAGACACTGGCTTAGTTCCATGTTTTGAGATTAGTCATACTATGTTGTCTTGGCTAGCTTGGTATTCACTATGTAACCAGTGAGACTTCGGACCCACAGCAATCCTCCTGCCTCAGCTTCCTGAGTGCTGGGACTACAAGTGTGTGCCAGCACACTTAGCTTGAAATGAAATTCTGAGGTCATTGCTCCCTAGCCCACCATGACCCTGCCTTAGATCATTTGGCCACTGTGTCAGTAAATAGGCACATGATTCTACTAGATTCTACTAGATATTTAGGTTAAAAAGAAATGAAGTGGCACTAACAAGTATGTGTCACCTTCACAGAGAGCGTTCAATCCATCAGCATTTTTCATCTCTCTTTCCTTCATATTGCATCAAGGATGTAGCCACCACCTTGCTCCCCTGCCTATCAGGGACTAAGTACACCCTGCGAGTATGACAGCTTCTTGGTGAGTTCCAGCTTCTACTTCAAGCTTCTGGGGTCTTGTAGGTGGAATATTTTACAATATAAATCAAATAATATAATGTCACGTGACCCTGTTTAAATCTCTTCCCAGATTTTTGTGAGACTCGTTTTAATGACTTAAACTGTTTCCTTCCAAAATATGTGTGGAAGTCCTACCCCCAGCCACCCACGATATGACCTGATTTGGAATTGGAGTCATTCAACGTAAGTTGCTAAGATGATGTCACACTGAGGTAGAGTGTGCCTTAACCAATGTGGTGGCCGCTTAGCACAACTGAGAGAAACTAGGCAGCCACAAAAGCAGAGCCTGGAGAAACCTAACCTCGGGCCGAGGTTTGGTGGCCCCACCAGGAAGTGGTATCGCAGTGTGGACAGCTGACCCACTGCGTCTTCTAGGTCCTAAGACCAAGGCGGTGAGTTTCTGTTGTTTGAAGCCGCCATGTTCATGGTACTTTGTTCAGCCTTAGAAGCCTTAGAAGACAGACAGGACAGAATCATCCAGAAGTTCTCTCCATGGTTCATAAGACCCTGCGGCCCTTTCCCGCTCATCTGAGCATAGCCCTGTCACCTCCCCTGTCTGGAACACCTGCTCTGGATAAAGCATTCCTACCTGGCCATTGTTCTCCTTCCGAGGACAGTTGTCCCCAGCTGTCTTCAGGCCCAGCTTTTGCTCCTCTCCTCCAATTCTGCCCTAATGCCAGTTAGAGGATCCTTCCACCATGCTGCCTGAACTGCCACAGTCCTGTCAATTCCGGTGCCTCTTGTGACTTTCCACAGCAACGATTGCTTCATAGCCACTATCAAAACTATATCTTTAAAACATTGCTCAAAACTCATCTTCTGCAGTACACTGTAAGCTCCTGCACACAGTGGGCTTTGGCTGTCTACACATGGCCTATGTGGTGATTACCCTACTGTATCAGTTGCTTTTCAATTGCTGTGATGAAACACCAGGACAGAGGCAACTCACAGAGGAGTGGTTCTCAACCTTCCTAATGCTGCGGCCCTTTAATACAATTGCTCATATCCTGGTGACCCCCAACCATAAAATTATTTTTGTTGCTACTTCGTGAGTATAGTTTTGCTACTCTTATGATTGTAATGTAAACATCTGATATGCAGGTGGTCTTAGGCAACCCCTGTGAAAGGGTCATTTGACCCTCGAAGGGGTCGTGACCCACAGGTTGTGAACCATGGTGAAGGGGTTAATTTGAGCTTATGGTTCCAGAGGGTTACAGTCCATGATGGCAGAGCATTGGTATGGAAGCTGGTGTGACATCTGGACCAGAGAGCTGAGAGCTTACATCCTGAATCATAAGCAGGAAGCAGAGAGAGCGAACTGGGAGTGGAGCAAAGCCCCCAGTGACGTACTTCCTCCAGCAAGGCTACATGCCCTAAACCTAGCCAAACAGATAAACAGTTCCACACACCGGAGGCTATGGGGGACATCCCATTTAATCTATCATACCCCAAAATACTGGGGACGCTATATATTGTCCCATATAACCCTCACAATGTGTTTGTGATAGGAGCAAAAGCTAACAACCGTGATGGCGTCATTCCAGGTCAGGAGCTCTAAATGTAGACCTTAACCCCACAACAGCCTTATTGATGCCCCATTTCATAGGTGAGAAAACTGAAGACAGAGTCATTGAGGACCTTGCCCAAGACTACATAGCTACTAGTAAATGGTAGAGTCAGAGTTTGGGTGGAGCCAGCTGAAAATGATGCTTAGTCTTTTGCCACAACCTGCTGCTTAGTCTGAGCAAGTGGGGCTTGGCTCATATGTCACAGCAGACCCACGCTACTGCGACCCCCGCGCCACCTTCCCTTTAACCCCAATAAAATAAACGAGCATACATGCAGCATTGGTGACTCTAAAGGAGTTCTGACGTCTGAGCAGAGCATCAGGGATGGAGGTGGCCAGCCTCAGACTGGCTGCAGCTCCTTAACCATATTATGAGGCAGGAAACCCTGACCCTTCAATCCTCCAGCAAATTCTTTCCTTCCTCTTCTCTCAATTCCAGGCTCATCCATGTTAAAAGCAAAGTCTAAGCCAGGCCTGGTGACACAGGTCTGTAATCTCAGCACTTGGGAGGTTAGGCAAGAGGAACTGACTAGGGAGATGAAGGCCAGCCTGGGCTACTCAGCAAGCCCCTGTCAAAGATAAAGGAGCAAATTATTTTTTTTTTTTGGCTTCTGATTTGGCACCATCATCCCCAACCTGAAAGCCGTCACCTGGCAAGGTGTGCCCCAGACCCTTTGACTTTTGTAGCCCACTGCCCCGGCCCATTGTCCACCTCCTCCAGACCTCCCAGCCGAAGGATGACCTCACCGCCCTCCCAGACTTGTGTATCTGCAAGATGATCCTGCTGCTTGCTCACTGCTTGGTGACAAAATATTGTTTTACAGGAGATAAACATCTCGTAAGACAATATTTGGAAAGTTATTATCTCAATGTCTCTGGTTGAGGACATGGAATGATATCACTCACAGCCAGATCTGGGGGCGCCTGGGGACAAGACACACGAGGTATCGAGGCCTTGATCTTCTAATGATTTGTCACAATTGCTCCCCCATGCCGGGCTGATAAGGATACAGAATTCAAGACAGAGCCCAGGACACTGAGCAGTGCAGGTGTGGGGACCCAGAAAAGGGGAGTCTCAGCAAGGGAGCTTGGGTATTCAGATCTTGGGGGAGTAATGAATTTGTTCCGAAGACTGTTAACATCGGTACTGCCCAATGCTGATTGTGAGTGACAGCTCTCTGAACCCCAAGTCCAGAGAAGGTCTGGCAGGGGTTCTGAGATCTTCCTTCTCGCCTCACTCATGAGCCAAATCACTCCTCGGGCACTGATGACCACTGGCCCTGTCTGAGTCATACATTGTGTTTGACTCGAGGGCCCAATTCCTCTAACTTGGCTCTGGAAGCCTTCCAGTTGGGGAATTCTTCACTGTAGGACCAGCCAGATTGTTGGAGAACACCTGAGCAGTTCCCTGGCCTCTGTTCACTAGATGTCACACGCACCTTCCCATTTCCTCTAGTTGTGACAACCCAGATTGTTTCCAGATGTTACGGATTGCCCTTTAGCACAGCGGGGCTAAAGTGGACACAATACCACAACTATATTGCTATAGAATGGCCAAGCGTCTTCACAGTGAGCTTAAGGAGCGACTATCCCCTACTTCTCTGAACAATGTGTGCTGAGCATCAGAGAGCTTGAGTGAACTTCCCAGGTCACACAGAAGCCATACAGGGAAGCCCAGCCCAACCTTGCTGTGGCCCTGAGTATCCCACCCTCTCTCGCCAGCTCGCCTGCAGTCCACCTGCTCTGGGACGCCTGCAGTTCCACTGAGAAACGTGACCCCTTACCACCACAGCTGTCATGAAACCACAGTCATGACGTGAGGGGAAAGCCCAACCCAAGACATTTTCTAGACTCTTCCATCTGCCTTCAGGTGATGAGAATTCCTAGTTCAGTGTTTCACAACCCTACCTCCAGTCCTCGCTGCCCCTGTCCAGGAAGGATTTAAATCCCAGAGAAGGGAAATGGTCACCAAGTGCCTAGGAGCCAAAGGATGCAGCTTGGCCAACAAAGAAATAAAGTAGAAACTAAGAAAAGTCTTTTAGTTGCAGAAATATTCTTTATACTCAAGAATGTTCCAGTGACTAGAATTGCCCAGGTGCCCTCGGGAGAGCAGAGATGAAGTCCCATGAGGGCTATCACCCTTTTCCTCTAGCTTCTTTCTGAGGATGCGGGGACCCAGCCCCCTCCAACCTGGAAGTTCACAGAGGGAGCTGAGGATGCGTTCACCCCATGCCTCTAGCATGCATTCCACTGTCTCTGCAGACCTACTGTATTCCTGTTGTCATCCCACGACCCATGGAAAGGAACACCGGGTGTCTGTGGTGAGTTAGAGGTTGCATTCTTGCCTTAGGAAATAAAGGAGTGCTCAAAGGAAAGGCTTCAGGGCCAGGGTCAGAGAAGCTCTCGGAGTGCTGGGAGGTACTAAGTGGCAACTATCTGGGGTGGGATGTAGAGATGGTAGACCAGGGTGGGCTCACAGTCTCTCTTCAGGGCCCCCACAGCACACACTGAATGTTAGAGTGTGTGCTTCACTTGTGGATAAGGCCATGCTGCTTCAAGGATGTTTGAAAGCTATTGTCTTAAAGGATAGTGTCTGGAGAGTCTGGTTTATAAAAAGTCTGGTGTATAAGAAGGAATAATGAAGAGATGTGGATGGTTATATCGATGATACAACTCTCGGAGAAGTAAAGCCATACAGTGGGTGAGAAGGGACATGGCGGGCTCTTGAGATGAGGATGGTACTTTCTCCCTTGAGCTCAGTGCCATCATACAGATGTGCTTTTGTAATTCCCCAAGTCATAGTCGGGGCTGGAGCAACAGTACTCCATAGACTGCAGAGGTTAAATCAGCACTCATCACGCACAGTTCTGGGGGCTTGAGACCCAATGTCCAAATGCCAGACATTTGGTGTCACCTGAGGCTCTTCTTCCTGGTTCACAGATAGCCGCTGCTGTGGTCTCAGTGTACCTGTGCCTCAAAATTCCTGTTGAAAGCTCGTTGCCCAGGTGATGCTATTATGTTGGGATGTAGTTAGGCCACGAAGGGTCTCAGTTTATGGAGGGGACAGTGTCCTTGTGAAAGAGGCCCAGGGAGTGTATTTGCTCCGTCTACCTGAGAGTGTACTGAGAATGTCTATGTGAGAGTCTAGAAGGTTCCATCTATGGGAAGTGAGCCCTCCTCAGACTACTGGCCTGTGTATCGTCCATCTTAGACTTCTCAAACTCCATACATGTGAGCTATAGGCTGCCCTTGTCTATACATTACACAGATTAACTTACTTGGTTATAGCAGCCCAAATGGACTCAGGCAACCATTTTGCTATTCACAACAAAGAGAGAATGATAGCGCCTGGTACTTCCTCTTTGTATGAGTGTTAATTTCACCATGAGCATACCAGCACCTCTTCAACTGTAGTCACTTCCTCAAGATTCCACCATTATTTTATTTACTCACTCTGTGTGTGTGTGTGTGTGTGTGTGTGTGATACACATGTATGTGTAGGTACATGAGCCCGTGTGTGGGCAGGCCATAGGTCAATCGTATCCTCAGTTCATGTTTCTCAGTGTTGTCTACCTTGTCTTTGCGATAGGATCTTTCACTGGGACCCGAGACTTGCCAATTAGCGCTAGGCTGGCTAGGCAGGGATCCTCAAGGATCCACCTGACTCTGCCTCTTACACTGGGATTACAGTGTATGCCACCACTCGCGGATTTTTAAATGGGTTCTTGGGATCAAATCCAAGTCCTCAAGCTTGCATATGTAGCACTTTAGCCCTGAGATCTCTCCCCAGCTCTCTCTAAGTCCCATGATGTTGACAACTACATTTAGTTCATAGCAGCTTGCTAACTATGGCTGGTGGGTCAAATGTGGCCTGCTACCTGTTTGTGCCGATAAAGTTTTATTTGAACATAGCCATTCTAATCCATTTACATGTGATCCGTGCTGGCCTTATGCTGAAAAGGCCAATCCACGTGGCTCCAACAGTGATGATATAGCCTGCAGTCTCAAGTCTTTCCTTCCAAAAAGAATGCTAGACCCTGGGATGTCTATGATGAATATCCGTGATACTAGACTATTCCTGTGCATAAAAATAAAATGTAAAAGACAGCATTGTCTCTGTCGAACAAAACAAATAGAGTCTGCTGTGTGTCCGTGCCCTCTGAAGGGAGAGAAAGGTAAGAAAAGGCCACATAGCTGGGAAAGTAGAGAGATCCCCTCGCCAGCTTTGTAAAAGGACTGAGCATCTGCTGGAGGCGGGGACTCTGACCAGCAGAGATGCAGAGCGGAGATCCACAGATTGCGGCTCTGCCTGCAAGATGTGCAGGAAGCCTCAGGGTTGCAGCTCTCCTGAGTCTTCACCCGTGTTAGGGTGGCCTTTGGTGACACAGCTGTCTTTGAGTCATTCCTGATGCTGTAATAACCCGCATCCACACTCCTGTTAACAATCCCAATAAAAGCTTATTGGTTCACTAAGTTGGACTTTGGTGCAATTATTACTTATTCTATTGTAGGTTCCCTCTCTGGGCTGAACAGATGTGTGTGTTATGTCTCCCCAGGAAAAGTCTGGCACACAAAGAAGTCTTGCTGTGTGTGTAAAAATGATCGACAAATGATTTACAAGTCAGGCAAATTCATCTGCTCAGATCCACAAAAGAGAACTCACCAGAACTAGGTCTTTGGATCCTTCATCTAATGCTTTCTTCGAAGCTGCATGTCACCCTGAACGTCTTGGAGACCCTCGGGATAACAATAGGCTCTCACGGCTGATGGAGACTCATTTCCTGTCCCTCAGCTCCGGTTAGGGTTGAAATGCAAGGGCCTTCAGGAAGGATGGGATGGGAGGGAGCTAGGGGCTCATCATAACGGAGGACACAGCTTGAGAAGCTTGAGACCCTGGGAATGCTTCCCAGGTCAGGCTGACCTAGGTTAGCCATTGGGAAGAAGAGCACCACTGCTCACAAACTCAGGCGCCCTGGGAAGAGGGCATTCTGGGGCTTATTGTTCTCTGTTAAACCAAGTTGGAGACAGACAAGTCTTTCTGGGAGTCTCTTAGCTGGTCTGGTGGCAGTGGAGCCCTATGGTGGTTGTGTGTGTGTGTGTGTGTGTGTACTAATGGAAATTCCCTGTTCCCTGGGTCACCACATTGGGGCATGGTGGCATCATCCTCGGCTTTCCCACGGAACAGTGAGAATTGAGCCTTAGAGTGCTAGATACATCCCTTAAAGTTGGCACTGGAATTGGGCTCCTGCCATGGAACCAGAATGGTGGAATGTATCAAGAAAGGTGCTTTGTTCCTGTGAAGAAAATGAGGATTGTGTGAGAGCCGCTCTCCAAGTGGTAGACCCTGCAGTGAGCCGCTCCCCCTCGAAGGCTAGATGACCTGTTCCTATGTCTTCAGGAGCAACACCTTCAAGTTGTCACCCAGTAGGAACCCAAGAAATTCTGCTGAGGAGATAACCTCAACAAGCTGACCCTAAGTTAGTTGGATGCCTCCCTAGAGTGTTCTAGACCTTGGGAAGGTCAAGGAGGTGGATGTCTGCTCCTATCTGCCAAGTGAAGGGGAAGAGAAAAATGACATTCATTGTATGTAAAGTACCAGGAAGAAGAGGTGGGAAGAAAGCTGGGTAGCTTTCCAAAGCTGGGGCTCCTTCAGGCTTAACCACAAAACAGATCCATGAGCAGAAATCCCTACACATAAAGCCTCCCATCAATTCTCACTGCTCCCCAGTTACCTTGCTGCCTCTCTGCCCAGCATACATCCCTGGAGCATGCTCAGAGTTCATGCAGGCATTCCGAGAATACCCAGAACCCAGAGGAAAGGGAAGTCAGCAAGAAGCTAGGGTGGGAAGAATCCTGGTTTCGGCTGGAATGAAGAAGACCCATCTCCCACCCATAGCAATGGTATAAGTTGCCTACTCCAAAGCAGAAAATTTTGTTTATTTTGAACACTTCTCTTGAAGAGAAAGATGTATAATACAACAAGATAGCAGAGGATATCTCATGGATATGAGAAAATTGTGAAAAATATCACACAGGCATACACACGCACACATACTGTGCACACGTGTATACCACACACTCATACACACACACTATACACACATGTGCATACCACACACTCATACACACACACACACACTCATACACACACACACACACACTCATACACACACACAGATGTGCACACACCAGCACAAATTTGGGATATAAATAGGCCAGGAAGAGGAAAGGAATCTAAGAATCTGTCAGAATTTCTGACCCCTTCAAGTGATTTTCTCGGCAGTGAAGTTCAACCAATGCCAGTAAATAGTCTTTTACATCGGAGTTCCCAGAGGACACCCTGCGCAAAGAACCTGATGGGTGTGAGGGTTCCTAATTGCAGCCCCCACACCCTCTCCTCTTCCGTATCCTGCAGCTTCTGGTTGTGGAAGAGCACGTTTGCACACTGTTGCCTATTTTGCTGGAGACCTGCCCCTGAACTGGATCTTAGCTCCCGGTAACAGCCCATGCCTGTGGCTCAGAGATCCTTTATAAGCCTATTTTAGGGATTTGATTATTGCCTGACTAATAATAGGGACTCGTTTTGTCAAAGAACAGACAGGAGGATGTAGTGTAAATCGCAGCGTATAATTGCTCCGTGACTGCCATTGAAAACTCCTAGTTACTGGAGTAAGAGAGTGTCTTTCTTAGGTGCAAGAAGCTATTTTTTCATGTAATAATAATTAGTCTGTGATAAAGCAAGCAGAGAAACCCACCCAGAGAACAAAGTTAAAAAAAAAAAAAAAACCAGAGAGAGCAAGAGAGAATGAGTGGGGAAAGAAAGCACGAGAGAGAATGATGGTGGTTCTGAAATACCTGTTGGAGTGGCAGCCTGGTGGAAGCAGCTCAGCAAGGGCCTGGAAAGACCCTTAGACGGTGCAAGGCCAGAGACTGGAGCTTGGGCAGGGGTGAGGGCCACCAAGGATCAGCACACAAAGCCCTTGAGCAGTGAGCCCTTGTCCCATCAAGAGAGCTCAGAGGAGTTTCAGTATTCCTCCAGATTCCTCCCAGCACACACACACACACAAGCCTGAGAGCCTCCAGACAGAACCATTGGGGTCAAAGTCACTGGACTTTCAGGGTAGCTTTCTACTTCTGGTGACAGAGCAGTGACAGTTTGGAGAAAATCCTAGAGAGAGAGAGGGAGGGAGAGAGGGGGAGATGCACAGGCACACAGACATACATGGAGACAGACAGACAGACAGACACACAGACATAAACATACACAGACACAGACTCACACAGAGAGAGAGAGAGACAGTCACACACACACACACACACACACACACACACACACACACACACACACCCCTTAGGTCTTAGCTGAAGGACTGTCATTTCTAAATCTCCACTGGATTTGCTCATTTGCTCACTGTGAAGGTTAGAACCCAGTATTCTTTGAGATTTTTTGCAATCTACCCAGGAACAAGGATTTGTCCCCACTCCCACCTATTCCTGGAGCCTGGAATTCTGACCATTCTAATGATGGTGATTTCTGAAGTGTGTATAGATGCTCCTCTGCCTGGGAGCTGTCCATATATGCTTTGTTCTGAGCTCCTAGAAATTGCCTCCTCATTTGTGTCCCTGTCCATACAGAGGGAGGACCATCGTGTAAAGCCTTTCTCAGACCTGCAGTGTTTAAGTTCTTGGCATGTATGCATTCATTTTTTCCTGCTCAACAGCCACAATCTAGGAGCTGTCATGAGGGTGTGTCTGCAGGGTGGACAGACCTGGTACTGTTTACAGCAGTTAATACTGCAAGAAATACATTTCTGATGTTTTAAGGTTGGCTAGATACAATTCCATACTTTGAGAAGTCCCTTAGAGGTCAAACAAAACACATCTGGGCTCATGGCAGATGGCAGTGGATCTAGGTCCAGTATGCACTCCTGTGTTCACACCTGTGATGGCTCTCAGCACCCGGTGAGTATGGAAAAGGTGACAGAGTTGTACTGAGCAAGCAATGACCTGGGCCTGGTGTTCCTGGGGACATCCTGCCATTCCTTTCCTTTTGTCAGGCTTAGAAGGGAACAGAACTAGGACCTGAGCATCTGACTCCAGCCTGACTCTGTCCCGTAGTTGGCTTTTGCTTTGCATCTTCTGTGTATTTTTGTTACTCGTCCTCAGAGTCAGGGAGAGAGGAGGCCAAGGTCTTTCCTCAAGGTCCTGGGATCCTGAAGAAGACCATGGCAGGTGTGAGATGGAGGCTGCCAAGCAACAGGGGTAACCATGGCATTGCTTCCAGCTGGGACCATCTGTGTTCTCCCCAGAGCTGACTATGCCTCCTCTGGTCTCCTTTGGAGACCTCCAGGCACTGGGCACCGTAGATGTGGGTTCCTGCATGCAAAGTGTCTGTGTATTGACTTGGGGCCACATGAGCCCAGGGAGGCTCTCAGCAGATCATGGCTAGTCTAATGAGAGGGAGCAAGGCAAACCAGGCCAGGGGAGCTTTCTTGCTCACCATGTGTCCCTAGGCTACCCAGAGAGGGGCTACTTAGCCTGTCATGGCCAACCTCAGAGGAGCTGGGATGTAGCTTGGAAAGCACTTCCTCTGGACCCAGTGAGATGCCAGCAGGCTGTCATGTGTGAAAAGCCTTGTTCTCTGAACTCTGCAGCCCCTTTCCTGGTTCTCACTCTAGGAGTCTTTGTCCCAGTGTCCCCGAGCTGTAAGATGCTGAAGTGGTCCAGGTAGGGAACGTCCAAGTTGGGGTAACTATTGCTGTGATGAAACACCATGACCAAAAGCAAGTTGGGGGATGAAAGGGTTTGTCTGGCTTACACTTCCACAGCACTGTTCATCATGGAAGGAAGCAAGGACAGGAACTCAAGCAGGGCTGGGACTTGGAGGCAGGGGCTGAAGCAGAGGCCATGGAGGGGTCCTCCTTACTAACTTGCTCTTCATGGCTTGCTCAGCCTGCTTTCTTATAGAACCTGGGACTACTTGCCCAGGGATGGCACCACCCACAGTGGGCTGGGCCTACTCTCATCAATCACTAATTAAGAAAATGCCTTACAGCTAGATCTCACGGAGGTATTTTCTCAATTGAGGTTTCCTCCTTTCACGACTCTAGCTTGTGTCAAGTTGTCACAAAACTAGCCAGCACAGGGAACCTGAGGTGAGAGTCCCTGTCTCCTTGCTTCTCCTGGGTCTTCACTGGAGAGGCTTCTTGCCCACTGAAGGAAACATGCATGGAATGCTTACTCAGGCATGAGTGCCAAGGAAGGAAGGCTAGCCACACCAGATTTGGGGCAGCAAGCAACGGAAAGGGGGACCCAGACTTGAATCTCAGTGATGGCAGAGACTATGTGACCTTGAGTAAGCCACGGAGTTGTTTCCATTCTGGGTTATCTGCCAGTCACCCATCATCTATCTATCCATACTCTGCCTACCTATAGGTAGGCCCAGTCACCATTAATCTGACTTCCATTCATATACATACTCAAACACTGTCCATCCCTCCATCCGCCCGCCATCCATCCACCTCCATCTTTCACCCTCCCATTTATCACCCATCACCCGCACTCCATTCATCACGCATCCACCGCCCGGCCCTCCATACTCCATCTATCTATCCCCTATTCAACATCCATCCGTCTTCCATTTATTCACTTATCAATCCATTGTCTACCCACCCATCATCTCTCTTCAGTTCAGCCTTTACCCATCATCCACGCACCTATCTTTCACTTGTTCATCCATTATCTATCCATTGTGTGTCCTCCATCTATCCACCCTCCATCCACCCATCCTCCATCTCTCCATCCATCCATCATCTATGGTCCATCCATCCTCCACTCATCTTTCATCCACCATCATCCGTCTGTTCAGCCATCATCCACACATACACAAATTGTGGATCATCCATCATCAATACTTCATCCATCCACCTATCACCCAGCCACCCATCCATCTATAATCCAAGCACCCACCCTTCATCTACCATCCATCCATCATTCGTCCATCCACCCTCCGTCTGTCATCCACCTGCCCATCCATCATCCAGCCATACATCAATTGCCAATCATCCATCATCTATACTCCATCCATCCTCTCCCCCACCACCCATCCATCCTATGTACCTAAACAAAGTGACTTTTATGCCAGGCTGCATTAGTGGAGCAAAAACAGGAGTTCTGATCTTAGAAACCTTTTCTCTAGCAGAAGAGTTATTACGTATTCAACAGGAGTCAAAAGCAAGGTCACCCGAGGTCAGGGCGATCATAACCGAGTAGAGAGCAGTCCAATCAGGAAAGTTTCAAGCAGGACACTGGAGGGCGTCAGAGAAGAGGTGGTCTTCCTGATGGGCCGTGGTTAAGTGAGGACCTTAAAGAAGAGAGGTTTCAACTCTATCTTGGGCTGCTGAGGTCAAGCCCACGTCCTAGGCTGGAGGACAGTGAGAAGTTTCATTTGCAGAGAGCGAGTCCCTGAGGCAGACTCAGCTTCTTCTCCAGCCAGCACCTCTGCTGCCATCTTTTCTGGAGATGAGGCTTGGCATGTCTGTCTCACCAAGCAGCCCCAGTACCATGGACACCTTGTAAACTCTTTTAGAAATGGGGTAGAGCTGAGAGAAGAAGGCACGGAGCAGGAGTTCAGCTCATGCCACTTTGTTATTAGCTTACAGCTAACAAGTGTCCCCTTGCAAAGTGCCAACCTGAAGACGTTCATGGAGTGGCCCCACGCATGGAGGGCCAAGCCCCGCTCTGCCTGGCAAAGGCGCTTTCTGCTGCTCTGGCGTGGCCATAAATAACCCAGCCACCTCTAATTTGGCCTCCGATACCCTGACCAGCCGTGATTCATTCACAGACCGAAACAGGCATCTCTAATTTGCTAACCAATCACTGCAATTCTGGCCTCGCCAACCAATAATTCTGCCATCTCTAATTTGCCAATAAATAATTCTGCAGCTTCAAATTTACTAACCAATAATGTGACCAATTTGCTGACCAATGGTTGTGTCAAGGCATAATGGTGCCCCCAGCACATGGTAATTTGCTAAGCAGTATTCGGCCCTTTCCCCCTTCAGCAATAAAGAACTTCAGTGATGTTGGAATTCCAAATACATGGCTTTGCTTGGGAGGATGCTGCAGGCTGTGGGGCTGCAAAGGGCCTTCCCCAAAGCTGGTTCTCATTTTCCTCCACACCCTTCCAGACACACACTCCTTATCTCGGAGGTGACAGAGGTCTCCACTGTGAATATTTTGTAGAATGCGAAATTGAGACTCAGAGAGAGAAAGTGACTACCTAAAGTCACACAGCAAGGTGCATACTGAGCTGAAGCCCAGGTCTCTGGGATGCTAAGCCAGAAGGTAAGTTTCATTGTCTGTGGAAGGTGAGTTCCTTAGTTAGCCAAGAGTCTGCTGTGTTGACTCTGACTGCTGGCTGCCTTGTCTGTTCTCAGCCCAAATCCGCTGGTTCCAGAGATGGGAGGGCAGAGACCTTGTTGACTCTACAACCTAGGGGGTCTAAGAGCTGATCAAGAAGAACCACAGAGAGATTTTGTTCCAATTCCAGCCCAGGAAATGCAGGCTTTCAGCAGAAATCAGTAGCCAAGTCCCACATCCCTTGAAGGAGTTGCACCCACACTTCCCAGAAAGAGGAAGGAACCGGAAGGAAAGCAGAGGCCTCTCCCCAGCAGGTCCTGGGTACAAAGGCTCGGTGGTCCCAGGAGAAGACAGGAGAAGGCTGACTACTTCTGAAATCCGGGAGAGCCACTTATGGGCTATACATGTGGCCCTCCCCCCAGCTCAAAAGTGAGTCTAAGCCGGCCCTCCAGCTCATAACCTGACTGTCTCTAACCCTTCATCTCTAACCTCTCTTGGAGTCTTGTTATGCTCCTGGCTCTAAGCTAAGGCCAATGAAAAGCAACTCTGCTGTGACACTGAGGGAGGATTCCTATGACGATGTCAGCACTGCCTGGAGCCTCTCTACAGACAGAGTTGACTCTCTTTTTGGAGGAGGGAGTCTGTCCTGAGGGAGGTGATCTAGCTCAGGAATCAGGCTCTGCCCCTAAAAGTCACATCCCCTAAAATCCTGACACCCCCAGGCCCAAGTCTTCCTCCAGTGTGATGCCGTATCTGCCACATGGCAAAAGGGTCCAGGTAGGGAAAGGACCCGGAGGGAGAAGGAGCCCGGAGGAAGCAGAAGAGGGAACAACATGATGGAGGGTGGGGAGCAGCTCAGGACCAGCCCAGAGCCTTGTGCCATGCAAGGCTGCCTTGGGCTCACATCTTATTCCCTTAGTTTGGGAACCTACTCTCTCCACCCCTCAAAAGCCAGAGAGGAAAAAGTAGACCACCTGGGCTGACCAGGCCCTGGTTTGACCATAGGGAGGATGTCTTTGAGGGCAGATCAGTAGATTGCAATGGATTCTGTTGTAAGTTATACTCATTGCTTGTATCCAATTGCTAACCCACCCCCCCAGTGGACTTTGAAAACTGAAGAGCTAGTTTGGATTTTGTCCTGGTCTAGTGACAGATCTCAGCTCAAGTGTCACCTAGCCTGGGCAGGGTGGATAGGATGCCCATTCTGCTTCTTCTGATGCTGGCACTCGGCCCTTGCAAGCTGCCTTTGGCTTGGAATCTACATTCCTCATACACCAGGGACTCCTTGAGAATGGTGTATGTAATCTGCTGGTTGATGGTGAATGCGTTTCTAAGGCCAGCATGTGAGGCCTTGGGCTCACAGCTCAGCGGGCATCAGTCAGTTGGATGGATGGGGGTGACCTCTGCCTAGCTTAGGAATCTGTCTGTCTTTTAGAGGTTCTCTCAGCAAGTGAGGGCGAAAGATCCCCTCAAAGCCATGCCCATGGCAAAGGGTGGGGTTGAGTACTTTGCTAAGAGAAGGCAGGGGTGTGGGGTAGATGCATTGGGCAGGAGTCTGGGGTGGGAAGAGGGGACCGATGCAAGGCTACCTTTGATGTTTTCCCTGGGGCCCTCTGGCCAGCTTAATAATGTACACAGCCAAGCAGTCGCTAGAGGATGAGAAGAGGGAAGCAAGAGTCCATCCGTTTCCATCTCCTTAGTCAAGGACATGCCTTCCAGGCTAAGCACATGGGAGTGCCACACATTCCAGGAGACAGGGCTGGCAGAGCTTTGGTGGGCAGGGATTGAGACCAACCGAGCATAGGGCCAGGTAAGGCATGGTCACGTGATACATGGCTGGGTGAACACAGCCTGCCCAGTATGGAGAGGTAGGAAATGAGGTTGTGTGGCTTTAGCGTAGCACACAGTAGCATGAGACACCAGATCCCTCTGCTTCTGATAGAAGGGCAGCTGGGGGTTACCCTCAGTCCCAGAAAGGATGCGGAAGTTCCCACCAATGACTTCCTGCACAAATCTACTGCACAGGGTACCACAATGAAAAGGTCATACCCATAATGCAGGATTAAAGATGGCTGGGGGGCCAGTGCCTTCCTGCTCTCTTTGTCCTTATTACAGGAGCATATTCAGGCTCCTCATACCCCTTACCAACTCTGACCTCATGCACCTGGGTCTTGGCCCTGAACCCTCAACAGAAAACTTGAGAGAGTCCATTTTACTTGGTGAATGGTCTGGGAGATTCCAAGACTTGGGACTCTGCTTCTTGGAACTTTGGGCACATGGAGTAAGAAGCAGGACACTGGCCCCATCATCCTAACCTTCTCAACCCACCAACCTCACTGTGTTAGTCTAAATGTGTGGTTCCTGAAGTGTGCCCTGAGCCAACAACAGGGTGTCCCCCCCAGGGGGTTATAAGTACAAACTCTTGGCCTCTGACTATGACTTCAAGCATTACAGACTCAGAAAGCCACAATCCCACCCCCTCGCTTGGTCCCAAACTCATTGCCGTTCACAATCTGCAGTGACCTGATCATGGTTGAGTGCAGGAGCCCTGGGGATCCCCAGGCCTATCTCCCACTGCAGACAGCTTCTCTTCTGCAGAGGTGTAGGTGGATATGCAGCAGCCAGTCAGCCTGGCTTGAAGAGGACAACCTCTGAAAGGCATGCCCCACCCCATGCTACCACCTCCACACAAAGCCCAGTCTCAGCCGCTGTGGACAAGAGGAGACTGAGTCCAACTCAGCCTGTACATCTTACTTGTCCAAGAATCCCATACTTCTGCTCTGGGACAGAAAACTGTGGGGAATTGTGGGTCATCTCTGCCTTGCTACCCCACTGTGTCATCAACTGGGGCCTCTTAAATGGCTACACCTCTACTATCAAGATATCTTCACGGTACATTCTGTTCCCCCAAGCACTTTGTAAAGTGCCGGCACACAGTAGGCACGCAGTGACCACCTGTTAAAGGAGTGGATGTAGGGACAGGCTCAGCAGGACCTCTTCTCTCTCATCTTTGCTGGGCCAGCTCCACTTGGCTAGGCAGTCCCCCTGGCCCACCACTGCAGAGTTGCTAGCCAAGCTTAGAAAAATCCACACGAACCCTTGACTTCCCTCTCTTCTCTTTGGTGGAGTGCTGGGTTTGGTAGGGGCTCCTGGTGTCCCCAAAGCATAGGCTGGGGCGAGCAAGGCAGATCTATCTGAGCTCCAGAAAGGGGGAGGGGGCAAACAGACAGGCAGAGGAGAGAAAAGAAGAGAAAGAAAAATTGTCCTGTGCCAAGGATGGTCAAATGCGTTATTAGGGTGTCCAGGAAATTATGGCTTCTGTCCATTAGTTCTTTCAGGGTTAATATTGATGCAGATATTATTTCTATCCACGGCCCCATTTGTTTGAAATATTATGACGGGGAGTAGCTGCGTCGTGAATCAACTCGGTTGATGGAGGAGTTAGCTGTGCCACGGGGGCAGCCTGCCGCCCCTCCCCAGCGCCAGCATGAAATATTGCTGAGATGGTTCCTTAAAGTGAGCACTCTATCATCATTTGTGTGCGGCCCCCGCTAGGCCCGCCTCCCCGGCTTCCCGTTGGGCGCGAGGAGCTGTCATAACTCAATCAGGCGGCTAATGCCTCTCACAGCACTGTGGCCCAGCTGCTGGCCAAGCAGCCTGCTGACAGCTGGGGGTCCCGCCAGCCCACCACTGGCCACATGCAGGGCAGAGGTATTTTTGGAGGTGGAAATGGGAGCCTGTTTCCATGTGTCACTTACCATTCTCCAAACACCATCTGTCATCTCCCATTTGCAAGTGGGGCACGCTGCTTTCTGGGCCCGAAGGCCCCAGCTTCCCGCTCATTCCACCACCATGAGCCCATCAAAAAACGGAACTGGGGTACAGAGCAGGGGAGGGTGGTCTCTGGTTCCTGCTCCCTACCAGCTTGGCCGCAGCATCGTCTGTCACCCAGTAAAAGTCATATCAGTACCTTGTTTGTGGAGCCTTCCCAGAACCCAGAAAACGCAAGCAGGCTCAGGGCTAGGGGCTAGCTAACTTTTCTGAGGTGAGCTGTTCAGTGTGTGGAGCTTCTCGGTCTCTTGCTGCACTGGTCTCTGCTGGTGAGTGTGCAGCCTGGGCGGTGGGAGCAAGGACTGTGGGCTGGACCTGGCTCTGTCCTGTCTGCTTTATGCTGTCTCCTCTTTGCCTCAATTGCTGGTATTGTTCAATGTCATCTTTCAAGCTCCCCATGCCACCCAATAAACCCTTAACTTTAAAGTTAAGCCCGGCTCAGGCACCCCTCAGCTTAAACCCTGCTGGCTGCTTCTTTGTAGCTTGAGTCACATATTTTTAAAAAAAAATTTTTTCTTTTTTTGCTTCATTGTGTTGTTTAGAATCTTGTGCACCAGAGACCTGCAGCTTGAATGTCAGCTCTGAGAGATATGGAAGAGACCCAAGTGGATCCCTTGTATGCTGGCACCGAGCCCACATCCTAAGAATGGGTCATCCCCAGGCAAGCATGCATAAAAGTCCCATTTTTCAGATGAGGAGACCAGGGTTAGAAAGCTCTGGAGCTGTCCAAGGTCTCCCAGAAGGCGAAGTGCTCCATCTTCCCCTTGAATCCTTGCCCTGCCGTGGTTGTGCTCACTGATCTCTTTGCATGTAGCATTTGCTGAGTTCCCGTTCTCAGCCAAGAAGGCAGCCTGGGCTCTGGTCCTGCAGGGATGCCCTGCATGGATCAGGAAGCTGGCAGAGTTGAGGGATTGCTCGTGTGCCATCTGAGCATGGACCCCTCTTTTCAAATCCGTGTCCTTTCTAGGATGGCACTTCTGTTATTCAGCCTTTATGCACACAACTGAGAACCAGAGCTGGAGATCTGGGGTCACCTGAGTGGAGATTCTGTGTTTGCTCCTCACCAGCATCTGTCTCCATGAACACAACTGGGGGACACTTAGGGTTCTAGACTGGCCACTGAGATCAACAGAAGATGCTCACAAGTACTTCCTCCCACTCCTGTAGCCCCATCTCCACCCAACCCCCCCCCCAGCTGTTTCCCACCACAGATTTCATGCCTGCACGATTCCCTCACTCGGAACATCTTTGCACCCACAAGCAAAGGTTAAAAGAGGAAGGGGCCTCTCTGGCATTTTGCAAGGTGTTATGGGGGCTGATTGGCAAGAGAATATAAAGTTGATTTTGACTGAGTGCCTCAAGGAACAATGCCACCTGCCCAATATGCTGTGGGTCTCAGGCTCTCTGGGCACCCTGGCTGCAGTCTCTCAGACATCCTATGCTCCCATCCTCTCTGCCTCTCTTCTGGGTTTCATGATGCAGATCATTGCTGGCCTCAACATCTTAATCTTCCTCTCCCAGCCTCCCAAGTGCTGGAATCACAGGGATATGTCACCATGCCCACCATGCATTCCTTTTCCCTCCGTGCATACCCATGCCATATTGGCTTTGCTTCTCTCGAGAACTCTGACTAATACAGAGACCACCAGCAAGGCCAACTATTCAATTCCTTCACTTCGTAGAGGAGGCAAACTAGGCACAGAGAGAGCAGACAATTTAGTTCCCGTCTTGCAGGGTCAACATGCCCTCTGGTGAGTCTCTTGGCTGAGGAGGGACTGAGGGTCCTGTGCATTCCCACACCCGCAGGTCATGTGGAAGGCAGAGATCACACGTGTTCCTCACTAGAGGTGGGTGATTGGGGAAGCAGAAATCAAAAATTCGGTGTGAAAATACAGAAATCTAGCTGCAGAGCCAATTTTCCATCACACTTAGCAACTCCATTTGATGTGATAGTTTGCTAATAAAACATGAGCATTACGGTAACATAATATTTTAAGTATCCATTAACTAATACGTAAATATAATGGAGTCTTATGGAAATATACTTAAGCTGTCACCAACACCCCTAATGTAATATGCATGACTTTCAGGCTATTTATAGTTCCTCGGGTTTGCTCTCTCCAGCGACTTCATTGGCTCAATCACAGGAGATCTTGTTTTCTCTCCCTGCCCCTTTCTCTGCAGGGTGCCTGGCCTGCACCCACTTGCTCCGCAGCCCATGAGTGCTTGCGTGTGTCAGGCATGGTGCTGGGTGCTGGGACAGGTGGAGCAGGTACAGCTTGGAGGTATGAAGTCTCTGAACTGGCAGACACAGGTCACGTGGGTGACAAGAAATGACCAAGAGAAATTGCTGGGGATTGTGAGGAGCAGGCCAGGGAGGCTTCTCAGAGGGAGAGTAGGAGCTGCCAGGCTAACACAGGATAAAAGGAGGGAATTTGGGAGTGGTGTTGGGGGAGGTAGACGATGCTAGGGACCATAGACTTAGCCTAATACAGGCAACAGCAGGGAAACTGCTAAGAGGGCAGACACTGCCTCACGGACTTCGGGGGACTGAGCATGGCGGTATGGGAGACAGGCGTGGACAGAGGCGGGCCTGTGGGAGGCTGAAGGGCAGTGGAAAGGCTAATATTAGTACCAAGGTTGAGCAGGGGACTTCCTTTTTCTGTGATCCTCATCTTGAACACAAGGGATGGTCAAGGGCTTCAGGAGTTACAACAAGAAGTTCCCCTGTAGATTTGGGTCCAATCCTCAACTTTCTCTAACTCAATCAGAGGACAACCTCCCTGTGGCCCCCTAACCCCTTATCCATGGGCCTGGAGGTGGCAAGGCTCTAAGGACCTTTGAGGTCAGGCCTTCATTGGCCATGGTAGGCCACACCCACAACAGCTCTGGGGTGGGAAAAGCTCCGAGCGCAGTGCAATGATCCACAAGGGGACATCATGGACGGGCTTCGATGAGGCTGGGCCCTTTTGTTAGCAGTGAACCAGAAATGGGTGTGAGCACAGGGTTTCCCCAGGCTGTGCAGGAGTAGGAGTGAGGCGGAGCGAGTCAGCAAACACACTTGCAGATGACCCGGGAGTCACAGAAATTGTGACTGTGCTGGCAAAGTGCTGTCCTTAGACTTGTCCCACTGAGACTCACAGGGCACTGGGGGAAAGGTAGGTTAAGTTCAACAGTCACTGGGGGAGGGTGACTTCCATTGGAAACTGCTGTTCTGAACCCTCCGGTTTCCCAAAAACGTGACAGAGGTTTTGAAAAAACTTGCAAACGAAATGGCCCAGATAGCAGCAGCAGGTAGAACGAGGGACCTGGTGGAAGGAACAGTTAAACCCCTGGGTACAAGCCACCAGAGCGCCCCACCCCAAATGAAAAGCCCTGGTCTCCAGCGACTGTTCAAACTTATTGAATACACTGTTCAGCAATGGTAGAGAGAACCAGTAGGCCTCAGGCACAGTCAAGCCACCTGTGACTTTGACAGAACACTAGCATCTCCCTGGCTGGGATGTTTCCGCTCTTTACTTTTGGCTGAAGGGGACTCTGGCCTTCTGTAGAATCTTCTCCTTGACAAGCCATTCTGCTTAGGCCAGGTTCTTACTGTTACTAGCTATTGAGACTGGGTTGGGGATGTCTGTCACTGTAGCATGCTCACACATATTCTGACTGATGCAGACAGATGAAAAGAAGGCAGATTTGGTAATGATAGTCATCGAGTAAGCACTAGTGGAAAACAGGCGGGACAGGAGAACTCGAGTCTCTAGCATCTGAGGAGCAAGCTCCAGCTTTGTCCCAGCTGTTTGGGATGTGCTACGAGTTGATCTAGAAAGTGGGGAGACAATCTTGTTGGCTGCACAGACCCATTCATGCTGCGGTTTGAGTGTGTGCCCTAGAGTGACAGTATCAGGAGGTGGAACTGTGAAGTGGCGGTTAGGTTACTAGGTCCCTGCCCTAAACTTCGTTCCTGGTGTTGGTAGGTGGCTCCAAGCTGGGGTTTAGAGGACAGAGGGCCTGGACGTGCAGCTTTCCAGCCGTGTCATCTGAGGCAAGTGTCTTAGCCTCCCTGAGCCTCAGCTTCAGCATGTTACAGGGCATTGGGGTAATACCCATAGAGAGGATTAATAAGAAGGGTCGTGAAGAATAGTGGGCGTATACCCTGTGATGTAATCTAAGACTTGATTGCAGAGCACATCGTTGCAGGGCACACCACTGGCATACGTTGCATTCGGAGGAAGCTACCTGGAGATTTCCAGTGCAATATCTCAACAAAAGCACAAGGCAGCCCTTGCTCGGCTGAGTCTACCGCTGCTTTGGAAGTCCTTGAGGATATTCCCTGCTCTCTGGCAGGTCTTCCTGCCTTCGGTTCATTCCTGGTGCATGACAGACAAATCCATTCAGAATGTGTCCCCGTAAGTCAAAGCCATACACCTTTATCTCCTTGCAATAGCTTTTGGTCGTGGGTCCATGGCAGGCTTTATGAAAAAAAAAAAAGATTCCATTTGGTCATTCCTGCAGCTGGAGGATGCTGCCTCGGCACCTGCAGCTGGCTGGCTCTTCTCTGTGTGTGGAAGGTTTACATTTTGATGCTGAATAGTTGGTGGAGCTGTGTGAGAGGGATGGCAGCCACCCTCAGGGGACACTGTGATGCAGCAGCGTGGGACATGGGGACAACAGAGATGGCACCTGTATCCTGAGAGCCCCTTAGATGACGGTTGGCGGCATGGCCATCTGTGAGATGGGTCCAATTCTAGAATGTGAAAGTGAAGGAGCCACCTTATGCCCGATGACAAGATCAATGAGGACACGGTTGAGTTTATGACCCCCTAGGCAGGTGTCATGTGTGTGGTGGGACAGGAGACAGGCAGAGTGAGCCAGAGCCTGGGCAATGGCTTGGCTGGGGGCAAGGGGAGTCAGAGAGGAAGGATTTCCAGTGAAGGGTGGAAGTTTAATTCTGCTATCTGCAGAGTAGGCCGCAGACCACTGTCGCCAGAGTGGGTTTGTACAAAGGTGTTTGTTCTCCTTTCCTTCTCTCTCATTCCCTCTCCTCCCCTCCCTTTTTCCTCCCCTTCTTCCCAGGCTGTGGTACAGCAAGAGGTCCTCACCCCCTGTGACTCCTGAGGGGCTTCCCAGCTCTTGGAACTATGAGCTTAATAAATTTCTGTTACTTATAAATTGCCAGCCTGGGTATTTTGGTAGAGCAACCAAAAAAAAAAAAAAAAAGACTAAGACACTTGTTGATGCAAGACATGGTGGGTAGGGCTCAGAGTTTCTGCCTGCTCAACCAAGCACCCATGTACACCATTCACAGTCTATACACATGCTGCAATGCATGTGTGTGTCCTTAGACGCAACTGTAGTATGTGCACATGCATGCTTCTGCCACTAACACATTGAACAATCATGTATACATTCTGTTGCATGACTATACACATGAATGTATACCTGGAGACATCCACTTGCAGGGACAGAGAGAGAGAGAGAGAAGAGAACATACCAGGCATGCTCACTCACATCTTCCAGCAGCTGTCCTTTGTGTGTGACTGCACACATGGGCATAGCTCTGCAGATACTCACACTTTCAAAAGTAGGAACAATAAGTCCTTCCCTGTATCCATGCCTGGCAATCTCTTCTCTCCCCCTGTACTGATGACTTGAGGCTAGACCATAGAATCCAATCTGGCCAGTAGGACAGCGACCCACATAATACAAGAAGAGACTGAGAAATGTTTATACATTGCTGTGCTTCAAGCCCTAATATCACCATAAGAATGAGCCCTGACTTGCTTTCTAGAGAACAAGACCATGTGGTTGCTATTCCTTGTCTCGTGTCAACTGCCAGCACCAGACATATGAGCAGTGCCACTGCAACCACTTTTTGAGCAGAGCCACCAGCTGCCACAGACATATAAGCAGGCCCAGCGATGGATCAGAAGTCCTCCTCAACCAAACCAAAGAATTAAGGGAAATGATAAATGTGGGTTGTTTCAAGCTACTGTTTGAAGTTGACTTGCTCTACAACACAGACTAACAGATGCAACATTGATGTACATAGTACACATCACACACACTTATCTATATATAAAAGCACAGAAGAATAAGCTCTCCCACGCTTTGACACGTGTGAGAGAGCGCGCACGTGTGCGTGCGTGCGCACACACACACACACACACACACACCTATGCACAAACAGCACACATCCGAATGTACATTCACAGTATCTCACAGAGATGGCTTAGGTCAAGACTCTGAACAAGCAAGTGGTCATTAGCTAAGACCTTCAAATCCCTGGTACCCAATTTGAGAAAGGGAAGCAGGGATCTGGAATAGTTGCAGCCTAGTACAGCCAGGGCCTGTGGACCTCTTGTAGACCTGTTGTTAAGCAAGGAGTGGTAGAATCTCTAGGTCTGTAGGTATCCAGAACTTCCCAGCAGCTCAGATACTAACTCAAGCCCTTCTTGGTGAGCCCCTGATCCTGCTACTCTATTCTCCCTTCATCTACAGCTGTGAAGCCTGGACAAGTGGCACATGGGAATGCTGTTCAAGGGCCATTCCTTGCTCCTCACTCAGAAGTCTTCTTATCTGTCCTTTCATTGGGCCCTCACTGGAGCTGTCATCCCTGGTGGAGAGGCCAGTTCCTGGGCTGAGGATGAATCCCAAGTAGCTACTGTACTGGGTAAGGCCTTGGGTCACCTGAACCCAAAGCATCTCCCCATCCTGCTGGGCCACGTGTACACCTCTTCTTCGCACCAGTCTGTCTCTGCACCTGCTGTCACTAGGACCACAAATGGCCTTCTAACATCCTACTCCCAAACAGCTGTTCACGGCTGTTCACAGCCTGGCTCAGAAGCCAGCCCTTGCTCCCAAGGCTCTCGTAGTAGATCTGCTCATGCTGCAGTGACAGCTTCCCCAGATATGCCCCAGCTCACCCATGCGATGGTTCTGTTCTTGGAATGTCTATGCATCTCTTGTCATTCACATTTGTCTGAGGCAGCAGGTCAGACAGGAGCAGGACTTTGAGAGACTGTGCCCTGCTGTCCTGAGCAGAGAAGCCTGGCGAGGACCACTAGACATCTGAAAACACCACTCGTGGTCCTGCCTCAGCCATTCTCTGGTTGTCAAGGCAAATTTAAAGCGTCCCCCAAGATGCCAAATGCCCACGACAAGGAGAGGGTTCAAAGCCAGTGCCAGGTGACATTTTAACATTGACCTCCGGCTGTTGTTTTGCTGCTGGGGAGGCAGAGTGCACCATCCCCAGGGCTGGAAGGCATAAGCAGGGTAGAATTTGAGCACCCAAGTCTGACACTTGGGTGCCTAAGGCACGATAGTTAGAGGGGACTGTGCTACAAAGTATCCTTCACCAGGACCCCACAGAGCGGGAGACATGCTATAGGATGCTTTCTGTATTGTCTGGAGGCCCTGCATCTTGCCTGCTGGGCAGATGTTCAGTTCCCATTTAATAGTGGAGGAAGCTGGGGCAGTTCAACAAGCAGGTGACTGGGCTGGGGCAACTTGCCAGCAGCTAGGCTTTGAAATCAGGATGTTCCGGCCCTGTAGCCTGATGCCTGAAATTACATTTATGACAGATGCCCTGATACAGGGGCCTTCACTTGCTATTGACTGTGTCGTGGCCTCTGGGAGTGACTGGGCTCAGACTACACAGTTCTGCTCTGTGTATCTCTGAAGATGCTACTGGATGGTGGGGGTGGGGCTGGAGATGTCTGAAGTCAGCTAAGATGGTACCTGGTTCCTGAGGTGACTCCTCTTCCATCCTTTCTTCTCCCCTTCCCTCCTCTACCCTTTCCATCCCTCTCCCCCTTCCCTTATCTTCCCTCTCCTCTCCTTCCCTTTCCTCTCTTCTTATCCTTCTCTTCCCTGCTTATCATTTTCTCTTCCCTTTTTCAGTATGATCTCTCCAGTGCGGTAGCTTCAGTGAAGCTTGATCTCTCTCATGTCATCACTAGGCTGCAAAGGCTCACGTCCCATCAAACACCCCAAAGAAATCTCCAAATTGCTTATTTCCCTGCACCCCCACCCCCAAGAGCTCACAGCACAAGAGAGATCTAGGGAAGAAAGGAGATTTCCAAGAGCCACTCCGTATCAGAAATAGACTAGACTTGCAAATGTGTGGCCAGGCTGTGAGCTCCATGCTCAGTAGTGCCCAGGGATTGGCCAAAGACCAGAGGGAAGAAGGAAGCCATGGCCCAGATGAGTGACATGGGGTTAAAAGGCCTTCCCCGTGACGCAGATGCACTGACCCCTGGAAAGCAGCTCAGGGCATAGTGGCCAGAACTGGGAAGGACACGCTATTGGTAGCCGTACCAGCCCAGCGGTTCGCCAAGCGCCAGGCTGGCCGCGGCCCCTCCCTTGGCAGCACTGGCGCCACTGAGGCCTGACAGTCCGCTGGTCTCCATGCAGACCCTGGGTCCGAGGGAGGAGGGGAAGGCAAGGAGACATTGCTGTGGTTTTGCGGCCAAAGAGGGGACATACTTAGGATATTTAGGGGATGCACAGGGAACAGGCTCCACTCCCTGCAGCTCTGGCTGCCAACACTCAGCCACTGGAACATGCCATTTGAGAAATGTCTTCATTTTCTCCCAGGCATTGGCTGGCCAGGTTCCCGCCACACTCGTTGAGAGTAGAAGCAGGAGGGGGCATAGGAGGGAAGGTTGGGGTCACAGACTGGAGCGAAGGACTGGAAAACGAACTCCTAAGAGCTCTTTGAGAAAGAAAACACAAGGGCCTGCCAAATCCATCCTCTGCATGGTCCATCAAATGGACACGGCCCCCAGATCCTCCTGCATCCCACAGGAAGTCACATTCTACCCTGGACCATGGCCCAGTGAGGGCACACCACACACCAGGGGTCCAGCACGCAACCACTTTAAGTAGTGTGCCCCAAGGACACCAGCCTGAGAGCAGAGGCAAGCTGGCACCCCTCCTGACAACACTAAGCCAGTCTTTATTTTTATACAGCGTGGCTTACAGTCCCAGCCGCTGTGAGTCTCACCCTCTCCTGCTTATTTTGAATTTTCAAACAACTTGATTTACTGCCCGAAAGCCTTTGACTGGATCCACAGACTCAGGACCTCAGAAATACCAGGGCTGGGAAAGCACACGAGGGCCGCCTTTGTCAAAAGGCCTCGTTGTCTTGATGGAGAGACTAGGGCTCCGAGTGGTACCATCGAGGAGCACAGGCATCCACAATGAAACAGAGACTCATACAAAGACAGGATGGCTTTGGTAGAGATGGTTGGCACAGGCACCAGGAGGTCCCCCTTCTGTCCCTTGAGATACACTTTCTTGGGATGGTTAAGGGTCCGCATACAGCCTTCCAGTCTGTGGGGTGGGAAAGTACCTGCCCATCACCCTCTGAGAATAAGGAGCAAGACGTCATCTGTAATGCCTGGTGACAGAAGGCACTCAGCAAACAGACATCTTTCCTGGGTACCAGGTGCCTGCTGTCAGTGGTTACTGGTTTTTAATAAATTAAAGAACCTGGCATTTCAAAGAAGGCCAAGCTCCATTCAGCTTCGTCATTAGGACCGTGACAGTTTTATGGAGACAGGTGGGAAAAATCTCCTGCGTGGGGACGGTCTCCTCTTCTAGAGAGGGCCCAAAGGGCCTCAATGAGGAGGTGTGTCAGATGCCAGCCTTGCCCGGTCCCTGGGTTGTCATCCGATCAGGTGGATTCGGTGGTGGACTGTTCTGCCGGGCATCGGAAAGTAGAGCCCTGGCTCCTAGCGTGGAACGGGAGATTTACCTGAGAGATACCCCAGTTTGGCCTGATACGGATCGGCTGGCATTTCTCGGGTCTGAAAGAGTGGCAACCGAATCCTGTGCCTGCCTGACCCAGCCCCCGCACCAACACTAGATCCATTTCTAGTTTCCCTTTCTTCTGTAAACAGTGGCGCTCAGGCAGGACTGCCGGATGGCCTGCTGGCCCACCCCGGACCCCTGATTGTCTGTGGCAGATAAGGTAGCTTGAGTGTGCGCCATCCTGGTTTTCATTCACACCGCGCTCCTGGCACTTTAATAATGAAAAGAGAGGGAGAAAGGGAAAGGGTGGCGGTGAAGGAAGAGCTGGTGATGGGGGCAGGCTCGGGTTCTGGGCAAACAGCTGCTTCGTGTTTAGAGCTTGGGCCTCGGCTGGTTTTTCAGTCAAGCCACAGGCCACAGTGAGCCCTTCTCCAGCCTGCCAACCAGTGCCCACAGATGCCCAAATTTAGAAGCTAGCAACTGTGCCCAGCTGGGCTTTTTCTTAGGAACTTAGGTAATGTGTACCCGGGTCACAAAGATGGACACCCTCACTTCTTCACCGGCATTTCTAGTTCTGCCGCCGCTGCTGCTGCTGCTGCTAGAGGCAGTGGTGTAGGCGGGAGCGGTGGGGCGGCAGCTGGTGGTGGGATCTGCCCTTTATCACCATCTTCTCCGAAGCGCATGCAGTTCCTATCCCAAAACCCAAGTCTGTTTGGCACCTCCTGTATGGGGTTTGCCTGCGCATGCCTGCTCTGCACTGAAGGTCCTCCCTGAGAACCTCTGTTGCAAGCCCAGGGCATCTGTGTGCCTGCTTGTCTCCATGAGAGGGCATCATGGCATGATCCCAGAGATACCCCCAATCCTGCTATACAGGGAGAGACCGGAAGGAAAGAGAGGAAGAAAAAAGGGGCCCCAGAGGAAAGAAGAAAACCAAGCCAAGGCCAGGACCTATCAAATCACAGCCCTGTGTTCACGGTGGAGGGGAGTCTGCTCTGGGGACACAGCTGGACACAGGACACCCCTCCTGTCTGTCCTCAAGGGGCTCATCCTCTTGACACATGGGTGCTGTGGGACAGAAAGGGAAACTCACTTTGATGATCTTCCTGTAAATCCAGAGAAGGAAAATGGTCAAGCAGCTGGAGGTGGGCGTGGGGGGTGGGGAGAATGGCTCATTGTTGTGTGACCTTGGGAAGCTGCCTAACATCTCTGCTCTTGGTTTCCTTGTGTATAAAGTGTGATGCTAACACTCTCCTACTTCCCTGAGTAAACTAAGCAAAATGAGTGAGTTAGCACCATGACAAGGGCTTGCAGGGTTATGTTATTAACCATTCAATACCAACTCACAACTTCACTTGTTCTTGTCTTCTCTGATACCCAAGAATATGGCAGAGGAGGCTGAAGGCGTGAAACAGAGAGGCCATGGTAAGGCTGAATGGCTCAGTCAGTGCTGCCGAGGAAGGGAAGGGGGAAGAGGGCTGTAGGAAATAGAATGAGCTGGACTTCTGGGTTTCTTATTCCAGCTCTACTCCTTACAAGCTGGACAACCTTTGTCTGGCTATTTAACCTCACTGAGCCTTACTTCTTTCATCTGTAAAATGGGATGACTCAGATACTACCTTTGTAGCGTAACTGTGGAGATTAGAGGAGTTAATCTGGAGCCTCTGGTAGAGTGACTGTTCCCACAAGGTAGGACTGTGTAAATTAGCTGTTCTCAAGTTCAGCTAGACCCTCCAGTGGAGATATCGATTGATGCAGGGGAAGAAGAAGGCCGTCCAGGCTGGTAGGCTGCGTGGCAGTGCGGTAGTCAGGGGAGGAGGGAATCAGAGTAATGACCAGGGCAGGTTACTTAGGAAAAAAGGGCTTGGTATTAGGGACTCATAGGAGAGTTGGGATGAAGGAAGCTGGGGCCAGATCAAATGGGCACTGTATGCCAGTCCAGGAACCTGGTTTGGTTTCATCTAGGTAAAAATTCAGGGCCAGCTTGGAAGTGCTGAGATTGGAGATGGTAAGAATTTGTGTCATCTCTTTCTGTTCCTGTATCCATGGCAGACATCACTAATCAATTTTGGTCATCTTTCCCTCCAAGGTCAGACACACCCTGGAAACCATTCTCTACCCTGTGCTCCAGGTAGTTCTCATCAATGAGTCAGAGCCTGAAAGGAGCAGGAGCCTGGCCAGCTCTTCCTGGCTTGGGCTGGGATGGCCTAGGATGTGAGGCAAGAGACAAGGGCTCATGACTGGAAGATGGAGAAAGAGTAGGATGCTGGAGAGGCCTCGGGGCTTAGCAGCTGAGATGCTTTGGGAAGCGGTCGAAACCAGGAAATACAGGGCATGAGAGTATGGGGGTGAGGCCAGGAGGCCCAGGGGTGCAAACAGTGGGGCATGTGTGTGACACCCGAGAGGGAACACTTAATCCCCACTTGGAGATATGCGTCTGGCACTCTGGCGGAAGCTGGAACTGAGGACAGGGATTTGGAAGCCGGCCACAGGGGTGTGACAATTGACACTGATGGGACAGACAATCTCAAAGAGAGAGGTGAGGGCCATGGATCAGAAAACCGAGGCCAAGTTTAAACAAACACGGATGATTGAATATCAAATACTAGGAGCTAGCCCAGCAGAGGCACTAGGAAGGATCCGAGGGGTAGGACCCAAAAGTCCTCAAGGGAGAAGTGGTACAGTTGCCTTAGCCATGGTGGAACCTGGACTTGAGCGTTTCTTTATACTAGGCTCAAAGCCACCTATGACCTGTGAACTCAGGGACCAGACTTCAGAAAGCCCAGTTCCCATCGTATCAGAGAAACGAAAGCTCTTGCTGTCCGCATTAAATGCCCATGTATAATCTGTAAGACCCCACACGAAATGAGTTGGCTTACAGTGAGTGGCTGACGTAATGCCTCGACTTGCAGACATTCAAAACCGCATTGATTCTAGTTTTGTGAGATCTTTTTAATATTTTGGAGCCAATTTGTTTTTAGTTCTAGATATTTTCACAGCCGCCCCCCCAAGCAGCATATTACAAATTTGCCTGCACTGCCAAATGTTTTAAACAGTTTAGCTTGGGTTTAAGAGCTGCACTGGGGGTTTGTGAGCAGGGGAAAGGAGAGTAGACAGAGGCCTGACCAGGGCCATCCCAAGTTGTGAGGTATCTTCCTGCATCAAATGTTCCTGCCCTGCTGGCTCACTGTGACCCAACACCTGCCTGGCCATCGGTGGCCATCAGATGTAACATCTTAGCTCTTAGAGACCCAGGTTAGCACTGGTTGGTCAGGATGGGCACTACCCATGCATTGGAGTGGGCGGGACATTGTCAGTGCCTGGTTCTGGCTCTCTAGTTTCTGGAGGGGTTGAGTACCTTGTGTCTCTAGAGAAGGGATTGGGACAAGCAAGAAGGCAAGGGGACCCTTGTGAGCCACTGTGCTCCAAAGAATGCAGTGTTTTTCAGCGTTTCTTCTACACAACTCTGCCTGTGTACGCTCAGGTACCAGGTGGGTACCTGGTTTCTTGCTTTCTGGAAATGATGATCACTCTGTTTCTGCTCTAAGAAGGACATTTCTAGGTCCGCCATCCCCACTGGCATCCAGTAAGAGTAGTATGGAGAGCTCAAGGGTCTTGGGGACATTCACCCACCCATCCGTCCTTCTGCAGCTGAACCCATATCTGCCCACCCAAGGATCTTCCTGTCCTCCCCGGAGCTTGTCCAGAGGGCCAAGTCACAAAGTGTGAGCACTTTTTAAGCACTGCAATTTGATGCAATTATTTGAGAGTAAACAATCTGCTGTATCAATTAAACATTATTCAGCTTGTACTCCTTCTGATGCAGCTAGCGATCTGCTCTGCAGCTCTCCACTGAGGGAATGATAGGGGCACCAGGCCTGGCTGGCTGAGTGGCTCCCTGCCTTGCGGGGCAAAGAGCTTCCTGCAGGTTCCCACTGAAGCCAAGAGGAGTAAGAGGGAAGGAAGGAGGCACCAGCCACATCTCAGGGCAGCTTCTTGGCCTCGTAGGCACCCCCTTGCTTCTTCCCTTCACTCTTGCAAACACTTCAGCCCTTCAAACCTTCCACATCAGAACAAGAGCGTGCGGTCGGGGCTGGAAGAGAATAGTCCTTATGGGATATCCTGCCTCAGAGGTTTTTATTTCATTATGCTCGAACTAAAGGCCCTCTGTCATTTTTCCATCCATATGTATCTTATGGAAATGTAATCCATGTGCTTCCCCTTCGTTTACACTCGATTCCTCAAAATATTATTCCTGAGAGCTGTTTGATGTCCAGAGACCGCTGCCAGCAGTTGGGACCTCACTGCGTAGGGGTGTGTCATCTGAGAAATAATTTTGGCACCTCCACTAGTGATCATAAAGGGAAAGTAGAGATGTCTTCCCTCTCTCCCCACGTTGTGTATCCAGGTGTGTGTGTGTGTGTGTGTGTGTGTGTGTGTGTGTGTGTGTGCAAGAGTGTACTTAATGGTGTCATACAGAGATGGTGCCAGAGTCTGCACATGGCTGATTGCCTCAGTGAGCTGAGTGAACAAATTCCCACCTCTCGCCTTCCCCACTCACTCTCCACATCCGTTATCTGTCTCTCTAGTAACTCTGGGAAGTAAAAATTAAGTAGAAGACCTATTCCCACTTACCAGACAGAAATACTGAGGTTTGCTTTTGGATTTATCAGCCCATACCCCGTGCTCAAGCTCTCATCAAGACCCCTGCATACATGCTTTTAAAACTTGAGCTAAACGCAGAGCAGCAGAAATTCAAACTCCTAAAACCCTCCGGAGAATGCATTTATTCATTGCACAAACACTTGCTGGTTATTTAGGTTGAGCCAGACACCTTGATAGACGCCAGGGATAAAATGGTGATCATAGCAGGCACAGGCCTGCTGGGATTTTAAGGACAATTAAATCACAACAAAATGCCTGGCGTGGCTGGGGGCAGGCGTGCGGGCCAGGTGGCAGAGGAAATGTAGCAACCGTGTACAGTCAGATGCCCTTTGTCATACAGAGATCACTGAGAATTTTGCCCACATTAAAAATGTTTTCTTTTCCCCTTTGAGTTCGCCTGGGCGTCCCTGAGCGCTCTCTTCTAGCAGACGGACACCTGGCCTGCTGCCTGGCACTCACTGAATACCTAGCATGGGCCAAGCAATGTCCTAGACCGATACAACACAAACAGTAAGAATAGTGTAAATTTTTCTATTAGCTACACAATAAATAGCAGAAGGAAAAAAAAAAGGGTGAAATCTTTCATTTTACCTAGCACAGTACACCCAAAATGTCATTTTAATCATATTCAATGTCATTTTAATCATATTCTTTCAGTATCAATATAAAAAATTATCAAGGTGATTTTGTTTGTTTTTGTTTGTCTTGAGGCAGGGTCTCACTATTTAGCCCAAACTGATCTCAAACTTTCGATCCTTCTGCTTCAGTCTCCCAGGTGCTGGGACTGAAGGAGCACAAAACCATGACTGGCTTTAATGAGCTATTTTACACTCCTTTTTGATCTGACATCTGCTGGATACCGAGGCCCTCGTGACACACCTTAATTGGACTGGCAGCATTCCCAATGCTACACAGCCACATGCGGCCGGGGACTCCCATTTTTGGCAGCACAGCTCTACATACCTGACGTACGTTTTCCCTCTTCACCCTACAGAGGCCCTAGGGGAACTCCACCGATGATCCATGCTGCAGGATGACAAGCCCAAGAAAGGAGAAGTATGTCGCCAAGGTCCACGGCCTCTGAGGCTTGCACCTGGTGTTGTAACCTGGGTCTGTCTGACTACGCCTTGGCTCTGCTTTTCTTACTGGGTGTCCTCTAGGCCCCTCTGTGTCTGCCTGGCTGTGCCAGTCCTCATCGTGCCTGAAGCGCTGCCTCCTGGAGACCACTGGAAAGACATGTTATGCACATGCTGAGGGGCTGTGCTCAGGCAGGCTTCCTGTGGGGGAACCCTTTAGGATTGTAGCCACTCTCCTGCCAGGGCCATTATACTTGGAAAGCATGGCTGTGTCGTCTTCTCCTTTGAAATAACAATGGCCGTTTTCAAGAGGTAAAGCAAAAGCAACAAAGTTCAGTAGGACATTGAGAAAGATAAGAAAGATCACCACTCAGCAGATGCCAACTGTAGCATTTAAGTCACTTTGACACCATTAGGAAGGAAGACGCAGCATTATTTTATATGTTTCTAGAAAGAAAAACACTGCCAATTAATTGGAAGTTGGCATTGATTGTGTTGGATGTGAACAAACAGGCTTTTAGAATCGATGAAATATACTAAGTGCGGCATAGACAAAAGGCTAGACGCTACGTGCTGCGTCTATGGGCTTCACAGAATACCGAGGCAAGTTGCCTCATTTGATACACAATGAGACAGAGAGATTTAACTAAGTGGCCATACAGCTTCTCCTGATAGCACTAAGAGGGGGGAAGAATACTGTAGTCCTGAGATTTGCCACTGGAGCTTTTTCTCCTCTACCAAGCGCATATGTTTGCATATCATATTCCAGTCAGTATAGGATAGTGTATGGCGCTGTAACAAACAGCACCAAGATTCTGAAACATAAACCAAACAACATAAACCTTGTTTAAACCACATGCCTTCTGAATCCAGTCCAGTCCCCAGGCATCTAAAATAATCAGTTGTCGCCATCATGCCGCCAATCGCAGTTCTAGAAGAGGAAAACATAGTCCAAGAAGACCCCATCTCACTCCTTCCCTTCTCCCCCGCTTAGAGTAGCAATTAAGTAGCCAAGAAATGATGTGTGTCACTTTCTCTAATAATTCATTGGCTAGTATTGGTCACATGATCCCACTCACACATAAGGTGTAGGAAACACAGTTCTGTCTGAAACCCAGGGGAGTGAAAACCAGCAATGTTTGGTGAAAGTGCTAATAAATACCAATATACTCAAAAGCTCATGGTAGGTAGCGTTTGTCAGAAGTATAAATGGGGAAATGAACTGAGTAGACACTTTTGCAAAGGAGGAACAAACGTTGATGAATGTATGAACAGACATTCAACATCTTTAGCCATGAGAGGAATGTAGATCCGAACTACATTGAAATTCCATCTCACCCCAACCAGGGCGGCGATCCTGAGCTCAGGGGTGAGGTGGAAAGGGTCTTTATACAATGCCGGTGGGAAGGTGAATTAGTTCAGTTACTATGGAAATCATCGTGGAGGGGTCTCGAATAGCTGAAAATCGAGCTGCTATATGCCGGATCCAGGCTGAGGGATTCCGAGCTGATGGGCCACTGAGAAAGCTGCGAGTCCATGTTTACGGCAGCCCTCGTCACATAGCCAGGGCATAGAAACCGCCTCGGTGCCCCGCCCCGATGAGCGAATGGAGAAATGTGCTTCATGTACACAGTGGAGTTTTACTTGACCATGAAGAATGAAATCACGTTGCTTACAGGGAGATGGATCACCATGTTAAGTAAAATAAGGCAGACTGAGAAAGAATACCGTGTTTTCGTTCATATTGGAATCTAGATCGTAAAAATCCAATCCGTAAACGGTGACAGAAAAGAAACCAGAACACTATTCGGGAAAAGGAAAGGAACCAGAGGACGGGGGTGGGGGGTGGGGGGCGGAGATAAAGAGGGCAATTGTGGATATAATAATCAAACATATCCTATGAGTGCATGGAAATGTCGCCATGAAACCCATTATTTTGCATAACTCATATGCAATAATAAAAATAGCTCATCAGAAATTCTCCATTTTAAGGGTTCAGCGGGGCTTTGACAGGTGACTTCCTGTACCTCAGCTTCTCACCCCAGGGTCCACATGTGCAGGGACAGAGGACATGCAGCTGTTCATGTCATGCTTTGGGACAGCTCCGAGCCTCTGCTTTGTGGGGTTGGGACCTGCTGCGCTTCCCCACCCCCCGCCCCAACTCCGGGTCAGCTCTGCCTATCAGGAATTGATAAGGTGATGGAAAAAGTGAGCCTGTGGCTACAGACTGGAACAGAGGCCTGGGGACCGGGAGCTGGGAATTTTCCTAACATCACAGGAAAAGTCTGCCTTGCATCTCACAGTGCCCCTCCTCGGCCCCAGGTCCAGGAGCTCGTGTGAATTTTCCATACGCTGACTTGAACACATAGAAACGGATGAATGAATTTAAATAAGCGATGACCATTAAGACATTGGTCACTCTTCCCTGACCACAAATCAAAGACCCAGTGGGTCCTGGATGGCAGAGGGGGAGCCTTCATTTTCTTTGCATGCACATCATCTTCCCTTGCTTCCTGCCTGGCTAGGGTTCAGCCCTTGGGGTACCCTGCCTTGCCCGGGACCACTCAGGTATAAGACTTGGATATGCAGCAAAGCAGTGCTAACTCATTCATCGTTGCTGTCGGAGATTTTTGGAGAAAAAGCAGCAACAATATGAAAATGAAGATTGTGGTGAAACTGAAACGTACACGAACGAGTCCTTTGAATGGGACCTTAAAGAAGGGAGGAAGAATGGTCTCCAGGCCACTTCCCCCAGAACCATGGTGAGAGGCTTTTTCCCACTCTGCTCTGGCTTGAGAATGGAAGGTTGCCATGTGCTTCTTGAGTCTCAACAGCTCAAGGTCAGCAACTTGACCACACATTGTCCCCTCCCCGCCCCCATGCTGGAGCAGTGCCAGGCTCAGCAAATATTTGCTTTGGCCCTCTGGAGACCAAGCTACTTACAAATGGTGGAAACACAATGGAGCCATGTTTATTGTGTGACCTGATGGAGGCTGTTCACGACCCACGAGGGACTTATGAACCTGGAGGAGACGCGCGCTCTGTGTTCCTGGGCAGTTTCAGCCCCACCGCCTGCCCTGTTGGGGCCTTTGGACAGCTGATTCTGTTTGTCCAAGTGTAGGCCCTTCCTCTTGCTTCAAACTAGAGGCCTGGTCCTCCCTACACCCTTGTGTCCCCTGCATGTGTGTTTCTCTCTTGTGGCCAGGTTGTGACTCTCTCTTCTCCTCCTCCAGCTCCTCTACTGGCCAACTCCTCTGGGCCTTCAGCTCTCAGCTGACACCCACAGAGAAAGCCAAGAGCTGCTCTTTGCTCTCAGTTTCCAGATAGATGTCCCAGGCACTGTGCTCATCCCTCCTAATAAGATGCTGAGTTCCAGGGCACAGGAGGCAGGGACTCTTTCTGCACAGCCCACCCCCACACCATCTCCCCACTTCTAGGATCTCAGGCTCCAACACAGAGCCTGATAAATGGTCAGATAATTGGTTGGGAAGATGGCTGAGTTAATGGATACACAGGTGAATGGGCCGTACTGCCTCCATTAGACAGACATCTTCAGGGTACCAGGTCTTCCTCATGTTCCTCACCGTCATCCTCTGTTCTCTTCTTCACCCTCCTCCTGTTGTGGCTGTTATCATAGTCTTCCTCTTTATCCTCTCCATTTGTCAGCGCATTGTTTCTCCTGTTGTTGCCATCTTCGTCCATCTTCTGTCTTCTATGTAGACAGGTAGTGAGCTGGTTTGTTTGAAAATGACCCCCATTGGCTCATATGGAGTGGCAGTATAAGGAGGTGTGACCTTGTTGGAGTAGGTGTGGCCTTATATTGGAGACAATGTGTCACTTGGGGAGAGCTTTGAGGTGTCAGAAGCTCAAGACAGACCCAGTGGCTCACTCTCTCTTGCTGCTGCCTCCGGATCCAGATGTAGAACCCTCGGTTCCTTCTCCAGCACCACATTTGCCTGCCTGCCGCCATGCTTCCTGCCATGACAATAATGGACTAAACCTCTGAACTGTAAGCCCCAATTATACAACTCCTTTATAAGAGTTGTCATGGTCGTGGTATCTCTTCAGACAATAAAACCCTAAGACAGGTGCATACAACATCCCTCTGCCCTTAACAAATGTGACTCGCCCATCAGCTAGGTTGAGCATCTGCTCCACTCCATGCTCACACCACAGCCAGGAGTTAGCCACGGAGTCAAGAGGGCTGAATTCATTCTACACAATACCTGTGTCATCTTTGATGAACAACTGCTCAAAGACCTTTCTGGTCTCCTTTTCCTTGTATCTAAAATGTGAAGATTAACAATATCAGTCTACAGGGATTAGTAGGGGCTCATGGAGAAACGTGTGTGAAGTGTTTCCACCATGTCTGACACATTATAAATAACATGTAGTAGCTTCAATGACAGGAATGGCTGGATAGCCAGGCCCCACTTCTGGTCCTGATGCAGAGATGTGATACGGTTGCTCATTCAAATCACTCAGTCATTCACCATGCAAACTAGCCTCTCCTGGGCCTTGTGCTGGGCCCAGTGGTCTTAGAGACGCAGAAGAAAAGGAAATGTGTATTAGGTGACCCTTCTGAGCAAGAGTGTTTGAAGAAATTTCTCATGAGTCTGGAAATGGGAAAGGCTAGATTGTTGTGTAGGCAGTATGGTGGTTGGTGTGTGACAAAGGCCTTTGTCTCTAAAGGAATATAGCTTATCTACAGTGAATTATGCTCTTCCAGTCTTGGATACTTCCTGGGAGCTGTCAATCTGATTTTCAGATGGAGCCTTGGCCAGGGCAATGAATTGCAGTCTTCCACCCAAGCTCCCTCTGGATAGATCAAGGTTTTCCAGGCTGAGCCAAAAAGCTCCTCCCCTGCTCCTTTCTGGGAAGTCACCACCACCCCTGAAGCAGGTCAAGAGTGAACTTGCTATACCCTGTGTCCCCTTGTACCTCCTGATGCACAGAGACACATTTCTGAACCTGGGGATCTCTCCAGAGGCAATCAGCCGCTTAAAGCCATTAAGAGAACTTGTTGTTGCTGTTGTTTTATTGGGGGGAGGGAAGAGTCTTGTTATATAGCCCAAGCTGTCCTCAAACTCACCATCCTCCTGCCTCAACCTCCAAAATGGTGAGACTCACAGGCATGTGCCACCAAGCCCAGCTTAAATGAGAATTTTAGTGAGCTGTGGTCTCTCCGGGGAGATGCTGGGGGCGGTAGGGTGAGGAGAAATACTTGCATAATTTATCCCCAAAACAGGAACTGGTTAGTAAATGTGATCTCTATTGAATATAATAAAAAGACGGAACACCCACTTGACACTCAGAGGCAAGCAACATGGCCAAGCACACAAATAGCACTGCTAGTTCTCGGCCAGCTGCAGGAGAGGAGCCCTAGCCTTCCTCCCTTAGACAAAGGCTGGCTCCATCGGATTTCTCTGCCTGAAGGTCCCTGGGCACTTGTACCATCAGTAACTCTTCACAGAGCTTTCAGTCCTAACAAATAATTAGCTAAAATTGAACCAGGGATCTCTTACATGTATGTCATAGGTCTGATATGAATAATGAGGCAGAAGGTTAACGGTGGGTCACAGACAGCTCCCCATCTTCCAGCTTATTTATTCAGCGAAATGAGAAATTGATCACATTATTGCGGATAGGGGGAGCCTGATTCATCGCAATCAGCCCGGAATTGGCAGTTTTGACTGTAGGCAATTTGGAGACATTACTTATGCCTGAATAGGCCAGGAAGGTCATTTATAGCTTGTTAACACCTTTCCAACCTCCTCCTCCCTCTTCGTTTTGTAACCAGGCCAGATTCAAAATCACAGAGTTGAGAGTGGCACTTGATACGAAATTAAAGGCCGGGTGAGCGGCGTCCCGGAGGCACGTGCGTCCAAATACAGCTTGTTTCTCCACCATAGACTACCTGGATAAGACCAGCCAAGCCTCTCAGGAGGGGAGTGGGGGCAGAGGGTCTCATGCTAGACTCTGGAGATATTCCTAGGCTTCAGCCTAGCTCCGAACATGCAGGTAAAACCTAATAAATGTGGCATGAAGGGCGACTGCAAAGAAATTCCTGATGACTGTACCCGACCAGCACCCCATGAGCACAAGACTTTCTTGGACAGCAGTGGTCTACAGTGGCCATGTACGTTGTTATAAAAAGAACACCAGGGACTGAGACACTTGTAAAAAATGTGCAAGTTGGTTTGGCTTACAATTCTAGAGACTCACATGTCTAAGAGCACGGGGCCAACATCGGGTTCTGCTGTATCATCTCACTGGGGATCATCTGTGAGATCGAGAGAGAGAGAGAGAGAGAGAGAGAGAGAGAGAAAGAGAGAATATGCCAGAGAGAACAGGAGCCTCAAGACCTTTTATATGTGGTACCAACAGCTGTAGAGCCTTGGCTCTCATCTAACCATTGTTTAGTAGGCTCCATCTTTTCCTGCTGCTGTACTGAAAATTAAATTAATCAATGGTTCTTCTTTTTTTCTTCTTTTCTCCTTCCTCCTTTCTCCTCTTCCGCCTCCTTCTTCTTTTTGATGGTCTTATATAGCCCAGATTGGCCTTGTAGTCGAGGAAGACCTTAAACTTGTGACCTCCCTGCCTCTTCCATCACGAGGTGCTGTGGATTGAACCCCAGATTTCGTAGATGCCACACAAGCCCTCTACTGACTCAGCTACCCTCACAGACTGGGGATTACATTTCTACCACTTGCTTTTGTTTGGGGACACGTTCAAACCCTAGCAAGAGACCTGGCTGTGAGTTGGACTGTAGAGTGGTATTATGGAGGGTCTTTGAAAAATGGACTCTGAGCCCAGATTCCTAGGCAGCTCCCTCATCTGTGCAGTAGGGACCATGACAGAATCTGCCCTAGGTGGCACACAAGAACATAGGGACACTTAGAAATAATGCCTGGAGCATTCTTTTCTTTAATTCTGATTGCCATTTGTGTGTGGTACATAGACCCGTCCGTATGGAGGCCAAAGGATGACGTTGGGTGATCTCCTTCATCGCTCTTCACCTTACTCCTTTGAGGCAAGGTCTCTCCCTGAACCCGGAGTTCTGGTTTTTGATTAGGCTAGAAGCTATCAAGCCCCAGTGATCCTCCTATCTGCCCCTTCTACCTCCTACCCACTTCTGCCAGGTAGTGAAGATATAAGCATTCGAGACCACCCATGCCCAGCTTCTTATGTGAGCGCAGGGATCTGAACTCAGGTCCTTATGGTCGTCCAGTAATCACTCTTACCCACTGAGCAACCTCCATAGCCCTATCCCTGGGTCGTTCTACATGTTCTACATACAACAACCACCACCATAATCATCACCATCATCACCATCATCATCATCATCATCACCATCACCATCACATCATCATCATCATCATCATCACCATCACCATCACCATCACCATCACCATCACCATCACCATCATCACCATCACCATCATCATCATCATCATCATCATCATCATTGTATCACTCTTATGATCAGGATGCCTCAAAGACATCTTTGGCAGACCCAGGAGAACTTCTTTATAACACAACACAAAACAAAACCCTAGAGAAGAAAAAAAATCATGATGTGTTGATAATCAACGGTTGCATACCTAACCAATCAGACCCTCATGACTTCGGACAGCAGCCACTCGTTCTCGTGGTTCGACTATGCTTGGCTGGGAGGTCCTTCTGCTGGTCTTGACTGATGTCTCTTGTGCATTTGTAGCCAGATTATAGCTAAGGTTAGGGTCTATGTGCAAGCTCTTCTGGGACACGAGGACAGTTGGATCCCTGTCTACTATCCCAAGTAGTTTCAAAGAAAGCTTGTCTGCACAGGGGCTAGCCTGGCAGCAAGCGGCAGCAGGTCACTCAAGTGGTTTAGTATCTCTGAGGCTCTGACGCCGGTACCTGTATGCAGAGGGATAGCTGATGGCTGATGCCTGTCACATTGTCATTCTATCTATCCATCTATCTATCTATCTATTATCTACCTATTTATCATCTATATATTTCTCTCTCACACACACACCCCCCGCCTCTCTGGTGGATGGCTGCTGCATCAACTCCAGGGCTTTGCAGATGCTAGGCAGGGGTCTACCACTGACTTCATCCCCAGTCCTATTCCCATCCTTAATACCATTAAGTACGGGCTTCCCTTCACCAGGGAGCACTCAAGAGCACCAGGTGCAGTTGGGCTTAAGTTTGCACCTTGGAGTTCCTTTGACAACCTTTGCACACAGGTGTGGTTTCCCGTTGGGTCTCATCTTTAATGTCCTCTGTGTGCTTATCTTCATGGAATCCCAGAGGCTCACTTCTCCCACAAGTTCAATTTCAGATGTCTTTAAGCCAGAGCCAGCTCTGCTGTAAGTAACAGATCTAAGGACCCACAAGCCAATGCTGGGCCTTGGACAGATGACAGACTGTGAGGGAGGGACAGTGGGGGTTGAGAGTGTTGGTGGTCTCTGCTCTCTTCCCACCTCTCACCACCAGCAGCCACACACACACACACACACACACGTACACACTCACAGGATCTTACTCCTCTTCTCAGCCCCTTTTTCCACCCCACCCCCGGCCTTAGAATAAACCAAACTCTTTCATTCTGGAGCCTGGAAGATTCTATAATGAGTTGAGCCTCTTAACAGTCTATTTTAATAAAACTCGGCTCTCTGGCTGTATAGAGACCATAAACCATGCAGGTTCCAGCAATAATATGTTTAGTAACCCTGCTTGATAAAGTGGAGATGTTTGCATGTTTCGAATTATGAGCGATTTAAAGTAGGAAACCAGCAAACCGGCTCTTGGGTTATGAAGCTTGACATTGTTAAGCCTTAAGAGAGCACGCACTTCAAAGTCTCCTGGCTTGAAATACGTCCTGTGCGCGGCTCCCAAGAACCAGCTGGTATGAGCCGCGGCGCCGGAGCGGGCAGCCAATGCACAATGCCGTTTGGCTGACGGAGTGTCAACCCTTAGGAAATGGGAAGGATTTTTGTTCAGGAAAACGTCACCCAGGGAAAGCCCTGCTGCGCCCCCTCTCCCAGCACCTGCCCCTTGAGACACAGACAGTCCTGAGGAGCTTGTGAACTTGACTGATTATAGATCATGATTTAGCATTGCCAAAGAGTTCAAACGGATGCCTAGTATTTGGGGAAGATCTGAGCTGCTGTTGGCAGCTGGGACCTGCTTGAGACCTTACAGCGACTCTATCCCAACTCCTCTGCCCTGAGTTGTTTTATAGTAGACTTTGTGCCATTTTTCATTTGAACAAACGGGCTCTGCTTAACTTGCTCTAGCCTGGCTGGCTTCCTCCTGTCCTTAAAATCCAAGAGGCCTGTGTCTGCTTCAGAAAATCCCCCTCACACTTGCTATTTTCTCTGCTTTGAGTGTGTGTGTCTGTGGACACACCCCACCAGCAGCGAGACCGACACCGACGCCCCTGCCTTGTCACTTAGGTTTCAGCCCAAGTTACAAGCCAAGAAAGCCCTCTCCTGTTCTCCGCAGGACCCCGTTTTTATTGTCGTCTCTTTGGCTTTTCCCTTGGAGTATTCACTGTTATCTCCTAATTATTTTTGCTTATTTATCCTCTTGTTTGTTGACTGTCGATCTTTTGTAATAGTACGTTGACTTCGTGAGAGCAGGGAGCGTGTTACTCTTGCTCACCACTGGGTGGCAGATAGTATGTGCTCAATAAATGCTTGTTGGGTTGGATTGGCGGGGTAGGTGGATGAATGGACGAGGTGAATTGGTAGGTGGGTGGATGGGTGGGCGGATAGATGAGAGGATGGATAGACTCGAGTCAGCATGAATGGTAGGTTGGTTGGATGGAGAGATGAGGATTCTTCAAAGTCCAAGGCTAAGAATATGGGGACAAGCTGTTAGGAAAGGATGAGCTTGGTTCAAAACAGTAAACACGCTCTTTGGTAGCATAAGAGGTCACTGCAATCACAAAGGTACACGTGCTTACACAGTCACTTTATGGGGGAGGGGCTGCTAGCATTCAAACTGAGCCCACGTGCCTTTCTTTCCACATTATATTTCCTTCCATTTATTTTCCCATGGTCCATGGTGGGAGATACAATTTCTATACCTTAAAAAAACATAATTGCACCCACTCTGGATTCTCCATTCCCAGGTGGCACCCCCAGTCCCACAGGAACAAAGACCAGCCTGTTCTTGGCTAGACAGCTGATCCAGGCACCGCTACTGTGTGGTATGTGACCCTGCCCGGCTGGCTGAATTCTCTAGCTGATAAGAGCACTCCTCTCATTGCTGGTGGGGAGCAGGCAAATTAGAGAGAGGAGACCTCCCTGTGATTCAGTCTGTCTCTGCCCCCAGGGCAGACACCCTCATCCTCCACAGAGTCTCCTCTTTCCTCACTCAACCCAGTGTGTATCTGAACCAGCCAGGGGTATCCAGGCTGCCCGCTTTCCCTGAGTATCACTTGACCACTGAACTTGGCCAGGTAAAACTAAAGACATCTCCATGGGGAGGGAGCAGACAGAACAGAACCTGAAGCCTACAACGCATGGCCTCTGGGTGGCTGAGGCCAGAGGACCGCTGTGGAGGACAAGGGCACCTTGGGCTACCATCTGAGACTCTGTCTCAAAAACCCCCAAACCAAAAATGAATGAATGAAGGAATGAATGAATAGTACAGTAGCAGGGTGGGCCAAGGCCATGGACACGCCTCCTCAGGGCTCTGCTCTAGCTACTGTGGCTTTTTAATAAACAGTTTCATCAAGTTGCCCCTAATTTGACCCAGCAAGACCCCTGGATCTGGAGAGGACTTTTCAGGGCCAGTGTGAACTTTGCACAGCTGTCTTCTTCTTGTTTCTGGGGGCTTCGGCACTGTGTAAACAGCCTCTGTCCTGAGTTGTTCATCACAGCACAATGGGGGCTAGGGTGCTCAGGGCTGGAATAAAGACACCTGCACTGACCCCCGTGAAGAAAAATGAGGGCAGCGGTGCACGGGGTGACATTTGGCTGCAGAGTATCTCTGCTATCAGTTCAACAGAGAGCGTGATGATTGCAGTGAAGCTTAACAAAGAAAACGCCATCGGGCATTTAGTAAACCCAAGTCAGCAGGACCGATGTGAAATTTATCATGTTGGGAATAGCATGTTCGTTTGCGCGTGACAAACGTGGGTGTGAGAGCTATGCCGGCAGAAGCTGAGGAAGACAAACACGTTGCAGTCCTTCCTCCCGAAGTTAGTGTTCAGCGCCCCTGCGCGGGGGTCTTCAGAGCCCAGAGACGCTGAAAGTCTGTGGCAGTGCCCTGTGTGGCAGAGCTGGGGCTCTGAAGCTCACTATGCTTAGGGAAGAAGAAGGCAGGATTCAGAAAGAGTGACAGCTACTGAAAACCCACAGAAAGGACCTCTAGGATGCTGATGTGAGCTTGTCCCCAGGAGAACACGGCGTCCTGGACAGCCGAAATGCTGGCCAGAGCTCCTAGCTAGCCAAGGGGCTGCTTGTTCGGAGTAAGCAGTTGTAAGCTGGCCCCACAGCTGCAGGCCAGCCCAGGTTATGTTTACACAGAGGGACAAAGCAGCTTCCAAGCTCAGCCCGTAGGTGAGTTGATCACCCGTGTGGGCCACGCAACCTGACTGGGGTGTCATGAGCAATGCTTCTGGAAAAGCACAAGGGACTGGGCATCCTTGCCATCCCTGCTTGCCCACAGACTCCTTTTTAATGAACCTGGCTCACGCGCGGCGGTCCTCAGCCCTCCTAATGCTGTGACCCTTGAATACGGTTCCTTGTGTTGTGTCGATCCCCCCAACCATAAAATTATCTTCATTGCTGCTTCAAAACTGTAATTTCGCTACTGTTATGAATTGTAATATCAATAGCCAACACAGAGATCGTCTGGCAACCCCTCTGAAAAAGTCATGTGACCCTCAAAGGGATCATGACCCACAGATTGAGAACTGCTGCTTACATGGGTTTGCTTTGGAAGAACAATTTTCGAGGAACTGCAGTGATGGCTCAGTGGTTAAAGAGCTTGCTGTGTAAGTGAGGGGCCGGAACTGAGATCCTCAGGACCACGGAGATGCTGGGTGGGCGTGGCAGCTCATGTGTACATACGGCCAGACATACATGTATGCCCACAACACATGTGAACACGCATCACCCCCCCCACACACACATGCGCACACACACATACACAGATACATGGAAAATGGAAAAATCAAAAATAAAAGAAAGAAAGGGAAGAACCATGCCCAGGGAAGACCAAAGCTGCTCTCTTCTCGTCATGACCTTGCTCTTCCAAGTCTCTCAGCCGCTCTAGGCACAAGGTGATTATCGGTGTTTAAGTCTTTATCACATTTCAGGAAGCTATCTGGACAGGAGGTAGAAGCAAACAGAGCTCTGTGAGTTCAAGACCAGCCTGGACTACATAATAAGTTCCAGGCTAGCCAGTGCTACATAGTGAGATCCTGTCTTGAATTAAAAAGAAAACATGAGCATCTTCAGGTACCTGCCTTCCGGGGACTGGTGCTGGAACTGTTGGCTCAGCAGGGCTGCTTCTGCACTTGCCATCTTGGACCTGGTGTCCCTTCATTCTCTCCTCCTAGGCTCCAAGGGTACCTCACTGGTTTTCTCTTGGTCTTTCTTCTTCTAATCCCCCACATCTTGACCAGCCTTGATGTTTCTTTCTGAGCGCAGGGCAGTATGAAACAGTCAGTGGGGAAGTTTTGTTTACTGAGCACGAACCGAGGGCATAATGGAAAATCAAGCATAGTCCCCGACCACTTTCTGCCTAGTGCAAAGCACTAAGTGGGCAGCCAGGAACAACACAGGAGGTGCAAGGCAATGAGTGGGCAAGGCAGGGTGGGCTCAGGTCCACCCGCAGGGCAGGGGAAGCACTGGTCCATAGGTGTGAGGCTGGGTGCTCCCTGCAGGAGGCTTCTCCTTGAGAGTCACATGGGGGAAATAGGAGTTATTTGGGCATAAAGGGCTAAATGAGAGCCAGATGGGAACTGTTTCACAGCTACATGAATGGCAAGGAGGGGAGGGACAGCCCCTCCATCAGAATTTACAGAATCACCTGCAATTGTCACGCTAAGATGTCCAGGGAGAGTTACGCTCTGGGTGACCTCCCAGGCAAGGCAGTGAGGGAGGAGCAATACTGGCTGGCGCTGACCAGGTCCAGGGTAAGGCGAGCCAGGGGCCCTAGGAGTTAAAATACTGCAGGTTCACAATATGGCCACAAATTCTGCATCATTCCAAGGCAGTCTATGTCCTTTCTCTTTGAAAATGAGATGTTCCTGTGATCTGTTTTAACCACAAAATTCAGAGGGAGGTGTCCTGGGACTCGTAAGAACAGAGTTTGATTAAGATCATTACGCTTTCTTCCTCTTAGAGCACAGTGGCTGTTCACAGAAGCCTGAGCCCAGTGGAGAAGTATTTCCATGATCATGGAAGTCAGTCCAGGTGCTCAGGTCAACAGCCGCAAAAGGATATCCAACCCACAGCCAGCATCAACTGCCACATATGTGGGAGAGTCATACTGGTTATTCCAACAGTAGTGAATCCCAGAGGACTATAGCTCCAGCTAAAGAACTACGCAGCTGAGCCCAGACACCCCACCAAACCCTCAGTCATGATAATGGCTGTCATTCTGAGGCAGCAAGTTCAAGATGGTGGGTAACTGAGATGCCATTCAAAAGCTCAGACCTCCGAGACCAAGGCAAAGGTCAGTCACCCGGCTTTAGCCAGCTTCTCCACATGAGCACATGTTGATAACAGCTTCGGGTATTTCAGATGTCACTTCCCTAAGAGATTCTGACAGAATCTTCCCTGACAGGTTCTGACAGAACCTGTTGTTTGAGATCCTTGGAAAGGGACAGAAACAAAAGAAATAGGAAGTGAACTCTTGCCATCAAGAGGTTTGCTGTAAGAAAAGACAAAAGTCCCTTACTGGACAATAGTAACCACCATTTTCTCTGTCCCTTGCCAGCCTAAGAGTGTTCCACAAAAGTATACATTTTGTCCCCACCTGTCCCAAGCTGAAACTAATCCACAAGGAAGAGAGAATTCATGTCTAGGATGGGTCATTCCAGAGCCTGGGTTCCAAACCATCCCTTAGAACCACCAGCCACCTTTGAGCTAGAACCGGGACTGCAGATCTTTGTGGGGATGCTGGGTAGACATATGCACCTCTTTGAGTTTCTTTCCCTATACAAGGGGATCTAGGCCATTGCAAAGATGATGATATACGGAACTGAAACTTTTCAGATAGGCCTCTGCTGTCTTCCTCTCTCCCACACTGGAGAAAACTGTCCACATAGGATATTTGAACTTACCAGATCCATCATGGCAGTAGCTCATCTCAGATTGGATCATCAGGCAGGTGTCCACCTGAAGAGACTTTGCACTGAAGCCAAGCTCAACTATGTTGTCTGAAGCAAGGACTTACTTGCAAGCTAGTAAGTACTTTAGGCAAGTGATTCTTGCCCGCTGCCCAGTTCTGCTCTTGCAGAACCAAGACAGCAATGGACAATATTCAAATGAGTGACTGTGGCTGCGCTCTGTTAAAACTTTATTTACAAGACAAGAGACAGGTCCGAATCAGCCTTTGGACTCTAATGTGCTGAGCTGGGAGGTAGGCTTTAGGAGCGCACTGCTGCAGGAGCCTGTAGGCAGGAGATTGCCCAGGGAGGAGGATTGTGAGGTTGTTGTTGCTGTTGTTTGGTTGCTTGTTTGTTTTTTATTAGCAGCGAAAAGGTCTGCCAAAGTATTCCTCTGGTTTTGGGTACCCAGCACGCTATGAGCCTGGATTGATGTCAGACTTTCAGCTCCGATATTTGCAATTACAAAAGTGGTTTTGAAAAATATGCTGACTCATTTTATACAAAAATCAAACAACACTCAGGGTGGTGGCGCTGTGCCTGTCCACGGCGACGCTTCTGTCTCCTTGGGAACTCATCCTCCTTAGCAGAACACCGACTTTTTTGAAAATATGCGGAGAGGATGCTCCATGGTCCATCTGCTTGGGAAAGTGTACGTGGTCTTCTTGGAGACTTTCAGTGGCCGACCATGTATCAGGAGACTGCGAAATCCTGGAGCACAAACCCTGTTAATTTTGATTAACTCTGAGTTTTACACACTCACTTGGCCACAAAAACTTAATAGCTCATAGGTTAAAACACAGGGTCTGGATCCAATAGAGTAAGAACAATGCTACTTAATCCCTGGGCTTGGTGTGGAGAGCACAGGAGGAGCCTGTGAGTGTGAGCCAGGCAGGGCCTCTACCCTAACTCCCAGTACAGGGTACAGCCACTAAGCTCAGCACAGCCAGGAAATGCTGCTTAAGAGATATAGCGATAGCTCAATGTGTCTCCTTCTTTTAATTTTCAGAGAGACTAGCTCCATATCTTACAGTGTCAGAAATAGCCCGGCTGTACTTTCAGAATCATTTTTCTCCTTAAGAATTGCAACCATGAGGGTGGTGGCCCATGTTAGAGTCATGGGAAGCCATGGGGACATCTCCTGTGACACATCAGGGCCTTGGGGAACTTTCCAGCAGGATGAGCAGGTGGCTATCTGGGCCCTGGAGAAGGCCTGCATGGAAACAGTGGCCTGCAAGGGCCTGTGGATGCTGGTGGTCTCACCCTCCCCCAGGCAAGACCCTTTCAAACCCCCTCCCACAAAGGCCAGAGGCCCCCAATATTGACCCATGCTTTAAGCCCTTCCTTCTTCAAAGGAAGAAGATTAGGAGGCAGACTCAGAACCCGCTCCCCAGAGAGAATCATTTGTCCAGAAGTTGATATTATTGATGGGAGTGGAAGCTGCGAGGAGCATGTAATTTCTTTAATAAAAGTCAGGTTACGGCTGGCCGGGGCTCCAGAGTTTTCCTGCTTCCTACCAAGCATCCCTGGGGCCAGCGGCCTGCTATGATCCCACCAATGTTTGATCAGCTATGCGCCTTCTCCAGGGCAGCTCAGGCAACGAGAAAGGCTTCTCTCTCTGGCTGTCTCCAGAGTTTTTGTTTCCTTCAGAATTCATTATGAGCGACATAATTACATCTCTCTTTTTCCCTGACTGAGCTCACACCTTACAAATGGCGATTCGCCACTGAGTATGGATGGAGACTGCCTGCACGGTCCCCCATCCTAGACTCCCCAATTGGGCCATCCCTCCCCAGCTTGTCTGGTTTGAGGCACTGACAAAGTTCTGCAACTCATGAAATGGGAAGACATTTGAAGAAGCAGAAGACTGAGTTTCAGGGAGCAGTTAAGTCCCTGAGATGGGAACTTCTGAGGGAAGGCGTACCGCCAGTGAGGTATTACCAGGAAATAGTGTTGATGTTGTCCCCGAGCTTAGAACTCTCATTTCCTTAGGATCACGATACTCCCTGGCTTAAGAGCAAGAGTTAGAGCGTTGTATAGTGGCGCATGTCTGTAATCCCAGCTCTTGGGAGGCTGAGGCAGGAAGTCTAAGGCTCTGAGGCCAGATTGGGCTATAGAGTGGGACCTTGTCTGGAAACAAAACAGAAAAACAACAATAAAATCATCCAAGATCTATAACGCTTTGTCGGAGGGCTGCTTCCTATTGAAAGTGAAAACAACAAAAAGGGGAGATTTTCTAGATAACAAATTGTTAACACTAGTAGAAAAAATTTAATATCAGAGACAGACACCAGGGAACTTATTTGTTCATTCATTCATTCGTTCACTCATTCATTCACTTATTCTTTTCATTGTGTTTCTCCCTGTGCTGGGCTCTACTCTGGTAATTACAGGGGATAAGCAACGATAGCTTACATCTATCAAGGGCATCTTATGTGACAGTACTAACTCATTTTGTCCCATCAGCTTTCGTTTTAATTATTTTACAGAAGAGGAAAATGAAACTCAGGAAGGCTCCATGACTACCCAAGGTCAACAGAGCTGAAATACTGGCTTTCCGTGGTAGCATTCTGATAACGAGCTCTGAGGTTGGGCTTAAGTACCACACTTGCAAGGTCTTTTTCCTCAAGGAGTTCTCATTTGTCTAGCAGCGGGGACAACATGACATGGAGACACACTAAACAGACAAGGTGGTTTCGATCATCAATAAGAGCTCTGGGATACCTTGAGCACAGTGGTGCGAAAGGCAGGTTCAAGGGAGAAACTACCTGAAGGTCCTCCTTTTCCAAGTCCTTCTGTGGCTCATTTTATCATGCTGTTAACATGTAGCACTTAGCATCACACACAACCCCTGTTCTCCCCATACAGGCAGGGCTAGAGCACTGGGTATGAACAGAGTCATCCTGTGGGGGACACCTAGATTCTCCAGCAAACACTTCCAAAGACTAGGAAACACTGAGGCCCTCCACTAGAGGCTTGGTTCCGCTCCTCCCAAAGGGAGGTGGCATTTAGAGTGACTGGCATTTAGAGGGTAAAGGGTAGGGCCCCTAGGGACACCCTGCAATTCGTGAGGCTGCATCACAACAAAGAATTATCCCACCCAAACTATCAAGTATAAGAATCTTCACACTAAAGAGAAAGGTGGATGGATGGATGGACAGATGGGTGGATGGATGGATGGCAGATAGGTGACAGATGCAGGAATAGAGAGACAGATACATAACAGATCCTGATAGATGGGCAGAGAGACCGATGATAGGTAGACTGATGATAGAGGAAGTGGATGAACAGCTGGATAGATGAGTAAGTGGACAGATAGACTTGTAATCACCCCCATTGTCTGGTGACTTTCTGTACTCCCAAAACCCTTGCAACGTTTATGGAGACCAGAGCTTTCAACAATCTTCTATAAAATTTTCCATCAAAAAACTCTAACATAACAAGCAAGGCCAGAAAGACTCTCTGGCTTGGGATGGGGTACCACACCCATCCCGGAGAGGAAGCCTCACCGTGAGACATGTGGCGAGAGAGACAAGGCCTCCATCCCCATTTGCGTAAAATTGATAATCCAAACCATCTCTCCGTAGGGGTCTTCTACGGTTGAAGCAATGCTCTCTTTCATCCCTGCCAAGAGCAGGGAAGTCATGTTTCCCCGCTCAGGATGCTGTTTCATCTGCTAGACCAGCCTGTGAGCTAAGCCAAGTTTCATTAAAAATTATTGGTCTTATAACTTTTTTTTTTTTTTTTTTGCTTTAAAGGGTCCATATGGAACCAATATCATGATCAGATTGTAGCCACACAAAGCCAGTGGGCATCTGACCTGCTGCTGCTTCCTGCTGAATTCAAGGTAAAGAGCTCATTTGTATCCCCCGAGTGTTAAGTGAATATCTCAGCAAAGAAACCTCCACGTAAAGGGACTGAAGACATGGCATCACCCTCGTGGTCCACATCCAGAAATCCCCCCTGTTCTCTCTGTGGGGTCCGACTCCTGGCACTCCTGGGCAGTCCCGTGATCCACCTCCAAGGGAGCTTCCACACCTTCCAAGGTGGTGGCCGTCCGCAGATCTTCTCTGACTAAGACTATGGGGGGTGCATCAGAACATCAGCAAAAGTGTAAATAAAGTCTAATCTCACGCAGCCTTTGTGCACGCATTCTAACAGCCCCCACCCTCTGATAGGTTGTATTTCATTGACTTGGAAGAAACACTGCATTATCTGGGCAAACAGCACAGATGTTGCCTAATGAATGTTGCTGTTTATGCTTTGTATTAAGCTCATGAAGCATAAAACCTACTATTGATTTAGGCAACGGGACGGATTTTGAGTGTCTGCTGCTAGAGGCACCTCCACATCACATAATCAATGTCTCTTCCTTCCTCCTCCCTCTTCTCTCCCCCAGCAAATGTACGAGTTGTTACTCTCCCACGTCCCTCCCACCATCTTTTATCCTACCTTAAGTGAGAAGCAGTGGCCTGCTGGGGTGCTGCAGGAAGGCAGGCCCATGGCGAAGGAACCATAAGCACACGGTGCACATTCCCCACAGTGCAGAGCACCTTGGAGTGACTGTGTGAGAAGAAAGGAGGCGGGGAGGGAGGGAGAGAGCCATACTGAGACAGGAAAATATGAAGTCCTGTCGGGTTTGGTATAGACCCATTTGTGGAATATTGAGGTTTAGGGTGCAAACAGCCCTGGGGTTGTTTCCTCTGATCGGTGATAGCCGCTAAGGTGACCAGTCCAGAACGTCATCACTGTAAAGAAATGGCACCAAGGAATTCCATCCCCTAATCTATGCAGGCTGCGGGAGGCTGTGGAGGCTGTGGAGGCTGTGGAGGCTGTGAGAGTTTTGTGTCTTACTTATGACATGCTTGCAGTCCCCGCGGAGGCCAGAAGGGGGCACTGGATTCCCTTGGAACTGGAGTTAGAGATGGTTGCTACCACGCAGGAGATGGGAAATGAACCCGCGTCCTCTAGAATAGTTGACAGTGCTCTTAACACCTGTGCCATCTCTCTAGCCTCATCGTGATATATTTTCTAGATTCCATAAATGTTTTATTCCTTTCAGGACAGGGGAAGAAAGACTGTGTTCCAATAGGCCACACTTCTGAGAAAATTCTAGAATTTCAAAATCTAAACCCTTTTTTAATGGCCTGGGGGGGTCAGGAAGTCAGAGCTGAGAGGCAGCCAATTTCCAATCAGGCACTGGGCATCCTGTGGGGAAGACCTCAGACAGACAGGGTGCCTCAGACGCCTCCCGTTGCTTTCTAGGAAGTAAATAAATAGATAAATAAATAAATAAATAGATAAATAAATAATAAATAAATAAAACTCCAGGTGGCTGATGAGCAAAAGAAAGAATTCAGATACAAGGAGAGGGAGCGTGAAGGAAACATTGCTGAGCAGAAAACCCAAAACCTTAAAGCTAATTTCTTATAATTGCAGTTATCCTATAATACAAGTGTCAAAAAATAATTCTGGAAAGAGATTAGACACAATGTAAAAATATATTAATTATAATATTCTGATTTTAAAAATCCAGATGGGGCTGGAAAAGGAATTGATGATAATGCTGGTAATTACAGCTTCCATTTTTAGAAGTTACTGTGTATTAGGCACAAAAATAATGCCATATAAATATTGGTTTTCATATATCTTTGTGTGTATCTCTGATACTAATTCCTTAAAGCAAGTTCTTAGAAGGCGACGCTCACGGCGAGCACCTTAAACTCTGTGGGCACAGCAGCCTTCGAGCTGTCGGCACAAGTCCGAGTGTCCGCGTCCCCACGCTCTTGCCAACTCTTGTTTGCCAGTAACTGTCTAAACAACGCATTAGAAATACAGAGACTGGACACTTTTTTTTTTTTTTTTACAAACTAGAGCAAGTTGGAGACGGTTTGCTGCACCACTACCATCTTCACGGACTTAGGTCTCCATTCACTCCCTCAGGTCCCCACACACAACGGCAGGCTCTTCTGGGGTGCTTTTCATCGTCCACCGAAAGCTGTCGACGGCAGGATTTTGTGGCATATCAATAACAACGGTGGTTGCTTCCTTTGGAGATAGTGTCTGTGACAGTCGAGGGCCATTAAATCACTCAGCACGTGTCCCTATGATGGATGCCCCGAGCTCATAAAAATCATATTCACAAAGGGTATCAGAGATACCAGAAGCTTCTCACAGTAGAGAAGCCAGTGAGAGGGCATACACCGTCACCCATCGTCAGGCTGCTCGGAAGTTCGGGTCACAGTAAAATTTCTTTTCAAGAAGAGGAAGGTCGGTGCATCAGTCAGTCCATACCAGAGAAGCTTCTTCCTGCAGTAGATGGGAACTAACACAGAGACCCACATCGGGACTCTGCGCAGAGAGTGAGAGACTCTCCAGAGCCCTCAGCCCTGAGTGGACGTCTTCCCAGACCCTTCCCTCAAGGCTCAGGGACCTATGTGAAAGAGGAGGCAGAAAGATTATAAGAGCCAGAAGTGGGGATGACTGAAATGAATCCCTGTTTTTCAGACACAGCAGGGCAGATGCATGAACAAACACACAGAGACGGACATTTGCAAAACCTACACAAGCTCCACCAGATAGAAGTCCAGCAAGGGGTAAGCGGGGAGAGACATGAAGGCTCACATCTAGCCAAGAAGCTGTGTGAAACTGATAGCTCAGGGAGAGGGGAAATGAGTTTCCTTCACTGAGTTGCACTGGGCATCTCAACCACGTTAGGGAAGGCCCTATGCTCAGGAGTAGTTGGCCAACAATTGGACTAAAAACAATTTTTTTTGGTTGCTTGTTTTGTTTTTTGAGATAGAGTTTCTCTGTTGTAACTCTGGCTATCCTGGAACTCACTCTGTAGACCAGGCTGGCCTGGAACTCACAGAGATCTGCCTGCCTCTGCCTCCCTGAGTGCTGGGATTAAAAACATGTGCCACCACTGCCCTGCTGGACTCAATTTTTAAAAATTTATTATTTTTATTTTATTTACCTGCTTGTGTGTCTGTATAAGGGTATCAGATCCCCTGAAACAGGAGTTACAGACAGTTGTAAGTCACCAAGTGGATGCTGGGAATTGAACCTGGGTCCTCTGGAAGAGCAGCCAGTGCTTTTAACCACTGAACTATCTCTTTGAAAAACTCCAATTTTTTAAAAGAGGGAGAAAAAAAAACCCCACAAAATTGTGAGGTGGAGGGTGATCTGGGAGGAGTTAGGGGAGAGGAAAGAATATGATCAAAATATATTTTATGAAATTCTCAAGGAATAAATAAAAATATGTTAAAAGGGAGGGGGGATCTAGAGGGTACCATGCAAGCTTCCAAAGGAGGAAGGCGACCCACAGTCCTACCTAGCTACGGTGCATATGAACCACATCCATGACAAGCAGGGCACAATAACCCTACAGGTGTGGTAGAGGCACAGATACCTTGGTGGAAACCAACTGCTCTCTAATCAGACTGAAGACCCACTTAACAAGAGGGTTACCATGGTACAGCGCTGGTGGAGTCATGGTGACAGAGGAGAACCTACAACTACTAATTTACTAAACCAGCATAACCCCTAACAACAATCTATAAACATGTGTCCTTATACCCACAGGTGAGTGTAGTCTTCACCTCTCATCAAGGAAACTCCTCTTTGCCATAGACAGAGACCATCACCAAACACCACAACCAATAGAAATGCGATGTTGTGAAGCCCAATGCCAATGGATACACCTATAAAACACTCCTACGCTTCCCATCCCTTTTGGACAAGGAAGCAGAAAGATTATATGTGCCAGAGGACTGGGGAGTTTTCTATGAGATTGTGTCTCCAGTAGCCCCTCACCCAATGGTACATAAAGCAATTTCAAATAGAACTAAAAATAAACTTCCCCAATATTTCCCCTTTTCTGTATAAGCCAATCAAAAACTTACTTTTTATCTCTAGAACAAAATTTAACACTACACCAGCAAAACCATTTACAAGAGAAACAATCACGAGTTGCTAATGCCCAGGACCAAATGAAACCAAACATCTATCAAGCTTTTCACAATGTCTTCAGACAGCAGAAAAACATCATCAATGTCCAATTATCTGGAATTCACTCACGATCTTCTGGGCTCCTCCAAAGGGCTTGGATCTCTGGCTCTGCCTCGGCAGCACACAGCTTGTCCTCTAGCCTCTGGCTGGCTTCACTCTACTGCTGCTGCTGTTCTTGGTGGTCGTCCCATGGTACTGGCATCTTCAGAACTGCTGGGGTCCCTTGCTGCAACTGGGCTGCACCTTCACCAATGGCTTCTCCTGGGCTTTTTTCATGGTGCCATCCCTCAACTTCTCTGTATGACCCCTTCAATCTGGGCCTTCAACTGTTACTTTGGCTGCACCTTCACTAATAGCCTCTCCTGGCCTCTTATAGTGCCAAGCCTCAACTGCTTTCCAAAGACCCCTTCATGCCTTCAAAACCAGCACCAGCTGGGTGACACTTAACAGTACCAAGTTCAGCTGCCAGCACGAGACACAACCTCACAGTTCTGGAAGACAGTTTCTGTGTGCTGACCCTGAAGAAACACTTACCAGATTTTAAGATAGAGTCTGGTTTGCTGAAAAAATAACTCATAACTTTGTCTGCAGGAAGGGTTCCCACATGGGATGGAGTTTACATTACCACAGCAGATATGTCTTATCAGGACCTCTTATAGACAGGCTTGCAGAAAGAAAAAAAAAAAAAAACCAAACAAAACGAAACAAAACTGTTAATTTAACTAAGCAGCTTTTTAGTTCTAAGCCGTGGCTTTCACAAACAGGGGGTCCTGGGCCAATGGGAAGAATCTCCTGTTGAAACACTCTGAAGGTTTGGCATTCTCTGTCACCACCACTATGGGGAAACATACACCCTTCTTCATAGACCTCAAGCACAAGACCCACTTGGGCTTCATACACACAAAAAGCCATTGGAAAACTCAGTTTGTGAAATGGCACACTACCACCAGCAGCTGGAGGGAGCGTCGGCTCCATGATCAGGAAAAGCAGTAAGAACCTTGCTTTTTCCTGCTCCCAGCTGAATTCTTTATCTCTAAGGGCCTCCATTCTGTGGTTCTCACCTCAGAGATTTTTTTTCTCATTTATTTATTAATTTCACAGCCTTTTCTCTTCATAGAGGCTTATTTCCCTTTCTCTCTCTCCTCTTCCTTCAGGATCCTTCAATTAATACCTTAATCTCTGTCCTCTGGTAGCTTCCCTGAGCGTACTTTACTGGACTCTGAGGTCTGGAGTTTCTTTCTCTTCTTCCTTGTCTCCACATTGGATTAGCATGACTTCGGACCCCACGTTGCAGGTGTCACTTGTGGTTGTACACCTACCGTGTCACTCACCGAGGAAGACATGGAGGCATTTTCATAGCCTCAAACCCTGCCAGAGAGAACCACCATCAGGGCAAGTGCCATCCTTGACAGTGGAACCACGAGTGTCTGAGCTCAGGTGTTTAATTGATTCAGAACCCTTCAGGTAGTCTACTGATAGCACCTGCAGATCATTAGCAATTAAACAACCCGCACGGAAATGCAACACCTGCAAACAATACAGAATATCCGAGACTTAGGATAGCCCCTCACCCAACAGTGTATAAAACAATTTCAAACGTAACTAAAAAATAAACTTCCCCAACATCCAGCACTTTGAGGATTCTGATCAGGGCCCTGTACTCTCCTTCCATATTCGCTTCATGTACCACCACCATCCTGGCAATGAACTTCAGCTACTTTGCCATCACCTGTGCTTGTCTCTGCTCTGCAGGAACGGGGTGGGGTCTCGGGGACTCTTAATGCACGAGGAAGCAGACGTTGTAGTGTAAGTAAACTGGAAGTTCCGATGTCTTCCTAATAACCAGACAGTGGACATGCTGTCAAGGTTTGTTGAGTGAAAGAATGAGCCATCCAGTGAATGAATAAAAGAGGGTTCTTTCCCTGGCTGTTGCACTCTTCTGGGCTTCTTATTTGTCAGTTCCTCCAGGCCTGAGCCCTGCCCGAAGCCTGGAGCCTGGGTTTTTTTTTCTGCAATCAGGTGCCCTGTGACCTCAAGAAAGCCCCCTGCCTCTTCTGATCTGTCACAGTGGGGACTGCCAGGTTCCTGCTCCACCCAAGCTCCGGCCCAGCTCTGTCTCCGCTGGGCCAGCCTTGACATCTCCCATGCTCCTTCCTCCGGGGGTTGAAAACCATGCTGAGGGAACTTCCTGGCCAGAGCCGCAGCCTGTGGGACCTGTTCCCCGTCAGCTAGGCTGATGCTGTCCTGCAGGCACCCACGATCTGTGGATCCCCTCATCCCAGTAGACCTGATCCTTCAAAGGGAACCTCAACTTTCAGAAATTATAAACTGATCCACACACTGAATTGGCCCCAAGGAGCAGAGCTGATATCTTCTCCACAACACCCCAACATCAGGACGACCGCTTCTGAGCTGACTGATTGGCGACCACGAATCCCCAGGGCTGTTTCCAGGGTAATCGGCACTGGAGGCATGGCTGCCCTACGCTCAGTTTCAGAGAGACTTTGCACGTCTTGCCCTATCAAACAACGGACCACGGAAGCGTAACCTCTTCCCAGAGCAGATACGCATTTGCAAGGCAGCGAAACGACATAATTACAGACATAACAACTAAAAATAGGCTCCGAGCCTGCACGGGCAGCCTGAGCGTGGCACCCGAGCCCAGCACTGCCACGTGTGGTCGCATTAATGGGGCTGTGGCTTTGTCCCAGGTGGCAGCTGGGGTGACTCGAGGGACAGAAGCCTCGAACCACAGAAAGCACTGACATATCCTGATGCTCAGTGCCTGTCTAAGCACTGTTGTCTTCCCTTGAGGACAAGACAGAGACCGGGAAGCTGACGCCCCATAGCTCAGGGGCGACTACAGCTAACCATGATTGTGGCTTTCCAGACAGCTAGGATGGAGGCTGGTGGAGGTCTGAGAGGGTAGATACGCTAGTTACCTCTCCATGACTGCACAGTGTGCTCAAGGATATTTTCCTGCCCCGTAAATACGCACACTAAATTGTGCATCAATCAGAGATTTAAAAAAAATTTTTTTAAAGACGTCATCAAACATCTATGATTGTGATAGGATCGCCTTGATGTATTATTGTAACTACCCAGTTACGTTTGCGTAATCGGAGCGGCTGTGCTTAAAACACACGGCCTCCCTCACACAGCCAGCAGCTGTGTGGGACTCTCAGTGGTTGTCCTCCCTACAGGGCTTCTTGTTCAAAAGGGCTGGGTGGATTGTGTGTCTCCCAGGGTCTCGCCTCCAGAGTGGCATGGCGTGGCGTCCCCGGCATGGCAGCCAGGAGGTCAGTCTCTAGCCAGCCATGAGGAGACAGATTCCCTGTCTTGGTAAGAGAAGCGATGAAATTCTGTGGCCACAAGAGGGGTGTGCTATATATTATTTAATTTATCTTGTTTAATTTTCAGAAGAACTCCAGAAGAAAGGGATTGCTACTTGTACTTTACAGACACAGAAAAGCCAAGACTCAGAGAGGTTAAACAACTTTTCCAAAGACAAACAGCTGGAGGGTGCCCCCAAAATCAAGACTGACATCAAAGCCAATTTTCTCCCCCTCCATAGCAGTCTTTCCACGTGATTTACTAATTCCACCATTTCCTCCTGGCTTCCCATCATGGCTGTCCAGAGAGGGAATGAGAGAACCTTCTGGAACACCTCCAGGGCGCTCGGAGTTGACCATTATCTTTAATTATTTCATAACTTCTTCCGCAGCTGCCTCAGCTCTGTTTCAAGCAGGCCGGAGGCACATAGCTTAGGGACAGGCAGATGTCTGTTAAGTCTCAAACTGATGGCTGAGATACCTATTTAACTTATCAAAGTGAGCCTGGCCACCAGGTTTTCCCAGCATCCCTCAGTCTCTACCTGTTACAGGGTCATTCCCCATCCCCTACAGCCCAGGGGGCTGGACTGCTCTTCCTTACACAATCCAGCCATTTTGGTCTCTCTCTCTCTCTCTTTCTCTCTTTCTCTCTCTCTCTCCTGGCCTTCTGATCTTCAGGTTCTCCTCTCTCCTCTTTTCTCCCTCCCTCCCCACTCTCCTTACATGGCCAGGCAGCTCAGACTGATCAAGTCTACCCGGGACTCTCCCAGAAGTCTCTACCTCTGGCTATGTTCTCCTTTTATCTGCAATTTTATCCACAATAAACTTTCTCCCCCATCATACTTAGGAGTAGTCACGTCCTTTCCTTTTTATTTCCCTTTCATTCAATGTCCAGGCTTGGCAAGCCTTGGGTCAGTGCTGCGTGGACGAGGAGCCAGTGCCCTGCCTGCTGCCCGGTGTGTGCCAGGCACTGCCGAAGGCCTGACAGGGGAGAAGCCCACAGCCCCTCACCGGAACCTCGTGAACCTCATGAAGCAGCTGGCTTTTGCTCTGGGGAAACTGAACTAGGTCAGTAAGTGGCAGGGCTGGTTCTCAGACCCAGGGCCCTGGGCTCCAGGGTTGACGCTCTATCTGAGTCACTGGCCACACACACACACACACCCCACCCCCTGCCCAGTGGAGGAGTCCCTGGTCCAGACAAGGGAAGCTTCTAGCAGCTGACTCATCACAGGCCCCCTCCCTCCTATGGGAGCTCTCACACCCTGACCCTGACTCTCTACAGTCTCTACAGAGTCAGGCTCTACAGACTCTGAGCCCAGGGGACAGGTTTAGGCACATCTTGGTTTTTTCCTGGAAGCTCCACAGTAGAGAAGGGGAAGGAGGGCCTGCCTTCCGATCCTGGGCAGTACTACAGAACATCCGTCCCCTAACTCGGGCATCTTGAGGCATTGTGGTATCCTCCCAAGGAAGACTAAAATATAGTCTCATCTGAGTGGTGGTGGTGCAGGTCTTTAATCCCAGCACTCGGGAGGCAGAGGCAGGGGGATCTCTGTGAGTTCAAGGCCAGCCTGGTCTACGGAGTGAGTTCCAGAATAGCAAGAGTTAAAACAGGGAAACCCTGTCTCAAAAAAGCAAGACCAAACTACAAAAAAAAAAAAAAAAAAAAAGAGTAAAATAGTCTCAGAGTCTAAGAATTTCTCTAAGATGTCTGCTCTGGAGAGTTTACCATCAGGTAGGCCCAAACGAGAGTCATCTGGGAAGAGGAACTCTCAACTGAGAAAGTACTTCAGCAAGATTTGCCTCTAGGCAAGTCTGTATGGCATTTTCTTAATTAGTGATTGATGAGGAAGGCCCCAGTCCTCTGAGGGCGTGCTGCCTCTGGGCTGGCGGTCCTGGGCTGTATAAGGAAGCAAATGAAGCAAGCCGCGAGGAGCAAGCCAGTAAGCAGTGTTCCTGCCTTGAGCCCCTGCCCTGACTCCCTTAATGAAGGACCGATAAGGAAGTATGTGTGAATGAATCTTTTCCTTCCCAAGTTGCTGCTTGGTCATCATGGTGTCTTTTTACAGCAATAGGAACCCCAAATAAGACACTGACTGAAGCTGGGAGTGCTCTACTTCCTGGGCGCACAGAGGACTTGCCATAGGAGATGGCAGATGAAGAGTGACATCACATGGCTGGCCAGGACTGGGTCCCAGGACTGGGTCCCAAAGCGCAGACTTAACAGTCAGACAAACCCTTTCTTCCACACCACCCAGGTCACACGCTTGCATAGCCTTGTTTCAAAACACATGCAGCCAGGAGGTGGTGGTGCACGCCTTTGATCCCAGGACTCAGGAGGCAGAGGCAGGCAGATCTCTGTGAGTTTGAGGCCAGCCTGGTCTGCAGAGTAAGTTCCAGGACAGGCAGAGTTACAACAGAGAAACCCTGTCTCAAAAAAACAAAACAAAACAAAAAACAAAAAAACCCAAAACAAAACAAAAGCAAAAAACACACATGCAAAGCAGGGTATGGTGGAACACGCCTGTGATCCCAGTGTCCAGGAGGGTCTTGGGAGTCTTTAAGCCAGCCTGGACCCTATCTCAAAATAATATGAATATATATATTTTTTCTTTTTTTCCTTAAAAAGGGGAGCCAACATCTAGCAAGCCCAAGTCTTAAAGTTCTCTAGTGCCCCACCAGCAGATGAGTGTGAGGTGGATGATGGGTTCTTTGACTGGAGGGCTCCCCTAATGTCCAGATGCAGGGGGCAAAAATGAGGAAGCTAGGGTGGGGGTGGGAATGAGGGTGGAGGGGAGACAGGAAAGACAGTCTGACAGGAGCCTGCTTGTTCATCCCAGCATGCCTCTCTCCCTCCGTGGCAGGGAGAGCATGGGGGAGCCCACACTCACTGACTCCAGTGCACAAGAAGTGCATCTTACTTCTTTATTGCATGTTTTGTTTTGTTTTACTTGTTCGTTTGTTCATTTTGTTTTGCTGTTCTGGAATTCACTCTGTAGACCAGGCTGGCCTTGAACTCACAGAGATCCCCCTGCCTCTGCCTCCTGAGTACTCAGATCAAAGGTGTGTGCCGCCATGACCCTGCTCTACAGTCACCATTTTTAAGTGCACTGTTCTGGTAGCTAGGCAACCATCACCACTGTCATCTCCAGCTGTGTGTGTGTGTGTGTGTGTGTGTGTGTGTGTGTGTGTGTGTGTGTGTGTGTGTTCATGTGTGTGCACCTAGCTGTGGGTGTGTGGCGGTCAGAGGACAACCTCAAGTGTTGCTCCTTGGGCATCATTCACCTTTTTATTGAGGCAGGGCTTCTCACTGGTCTGAAACCTGTCATGTAGGCTAGACTACCTGGCCAGGGAGCCCAAGGGATCCCACCTGTCTCAGTCTCCCTAGTACTGTGATTCCAAATGTGAGTCTCCGCACTTGGCTCTCTTTACCGAGGTTCTGGGGACCAAACTCAGCTTCCTACACTCACAAAGAAAGCCCTTTACTGATGGAATGGATCCCTGTCCCCCAGAACCTTGGGAAATTGAAACTCTATCACTATGATACAACAGCCCATTCTTTCTCCTCCAGTCCCAGGCAACCACTGTTCTGCCTCCTATCTGGAGGTGCTTGACCACTCTAGGTATCTCATGTAAGTGAGTTCCTAGAATATTTCTCCTGCTGTGATTGTTTTGCTTATTTTAGCATGCTGTCTTTGAAGTCTATGCAAGTAGCAGCACGCAGCAGAATTTCCTTCTTTAAAAGGCTGCATAATATTCCATCACATGGGTATTCCCTGGGGCGGTCCCTGTCTTTTCACTGTTGTGATGCTGCTACAGTCATAGCTTGATTTTGGTTATGTATGTATGTATGTTCACTCGAGTCTCTTATTCTTCTTATAAAACCACCGATGCCATCGTATGGGCCCTACATTTAAGGCCTCATCTAATTCCTACTACCTCCCACAGGTCCACCCCCAAACACCCGAGCTTGGGGAACCCCTGCCATTTGTTTCCAACATGTGAACTTTGCAGGACCAAGTCAAACACACGAAGTCAAACTGCTTTGTGTTCCAAGGACAGAGAGAGAGAAGAAGAAGCCAAGCAAGCCACGCCCCTGTCCTGCAGACCAGGGGGCTCGGCTCGAACCTCTTCTGTTCCCTAAATGTGTGAATGGGAGCAGCACACACAGTTTGCTTTCCTTGGGGCCTAAGTTCCAGATGTTCTTCCTTAGGGTCTGGACTTCCTGAAAGCCTAGCCTTACAGTGGGTGCATGGCCCTGAACCCTAAGGAGCCCTAGCCCCAATCATCCCCTGGTGATCCAGGCCAAGGGGATCTGTCTCTGTGTTTGCTCCCCTTAGCTCTCCAGCCTCATGGTGTTGAGTGAGGCTGGCTAACTTCCCGCAAATGCAGGAGGTAAAATGGGAGCATGCTTCCAAAAATACTGCACGGATCCTGAAGTGCTCTGAAGACATAAGACATTAGAATCCTCAGGACAAAATCTGCCCGGAGATGCTGAAGACTTTCTAGTCCAGCTTTCTAGACTTGACAGCAGAGCAGGGCCTGCCTGCCTGGGAGGCAGCCGTTGACACCATGGTGATGAGATCAAAGGCTGGAGCCATACTTGTACACGGGTCATGGGACAGATGACACCCTCACCCTGAGGAGGGCCTGCCGCCTCCATCCCCAAAACTGGTGTGGGGAGGGAACTCGTGACTCTGCCTCTTGGCATCTACTAGGAAGGGAATCTGAGCCCGAGTGACATGTCATTTGATCAAGGCCTGATTTTTCCATTTCAGCCATTAAATAGAATTTTGCTTTAAAATGATTAATAAGTTTGAATCCATATAGCAAGTTATACATTAACAATCGTGGGCCCCATAGACAAGAACAAAAGAAACTTCAATACCACACTCCATTTATCAAACCTCTAATAAGAATGGCATTACTTATGCACCTTTGCCTTCCAACCCTGAACAATAGGCCACTTCCTAGGACTTTGTGAGACCTAACAACAACCCCCCAAAATGAATATGTTCACCTGCAAGGAAAGCTATTACCCTGCACTTACAATGGCCCACTGAGCCACAAGGAGGAAATCTTTTTAAAAATTCCCTTTGGGGTTGCAGTGACCAGGCAGGGCAATCATTAGCACCAAGCCTCAAGGGAAACATCCAGATGATGCTCTTGCAACTGGGTAAGCCTGTGATTGTTCCAAAAACAACACCCTGAAATAGATGGGCCTGTGTGCCAGGAAACACTGCTCCTCCGAGGGTAATGTCCTCTGCAGTGTGCCGGCTGGGTGAGTGATTTACATGCTGGCCCCACAGGTATTATGGGCTGCCTTCACATAGCTGTGGCTCCACAGTCTGGGCCTCACATGTGTCCCACCAATCTGAGGCTGGCTCTGCCTTCCATGGCCATTTTACACAGACTGTGGGCTCTTTCACTCAGCTGTTATCCTTTCCCGAAGTCTCCCCCCGAAGTGCACCTTATATGTCTCCAAGGCTCACTCAGCTCTTTCCTCTCTGCTCAAGACATTTTTCCATCTCACTCAGCATTTCCAGCAGCTGGGGTCCAGGCCAGCAGCAGCTCCTGACCTCTGGTGCCCGGGTGGGTACCCAGACTCTGAGAATAGCTCCTCTCTCTCACCCGAGGGCCCCTTTCTCTGGGGAATGGAGCGCTTTGCGTCAGACCACAGCACAGGTAGGCTTCTGCTGGGGAAGACACAGTGCTTTGGGAAAGAGCAACTGTCCCCACCTGAGGCTCTGCCAGGCCTGAGTATGTGACATTGAAGATGAGGTCCCTTCTAGAAGACTGGGATGGCCAAACACCAAACAAAACAAAACAAAGAGTAAGCGTTCAATCACCATGATGAATTGTTAACTGCACTAAAGACAAAACAAAACTAAAAACAGGGCCGCGGGGTAAAAAGACGAGGGGGTGTAGGCAGCAGAGCGGGACACGGGAAGCAGCGCTCCCGCTTAACTATGTAGTTCCTTTATTAGAGTAGCAATGGGTTTCCTCTGGACAGAAATGACCACGAACAGGTAGTACATTCGGCACAGTTCTGGAAAGTTCCCTGACGTGGGAGTGAGCACGCGGGGCTAGGGTAGGTGTCAAGCATCACCTCACAGTGAACCACCATGTGCCGTCCCCCCATGAATATCCAGAGTGCTCCTAGAGAGGGGACACCCAGGAGATCTGGGGAGCAGTGCTGAGTGCTGCCTGGGGTCCTCCTCCCTGCTCCCCGGAAGCTCATTCCCAGAAGCCATAACCCTAGCACCTCAGATCGAAACCTCACTTGGAGACAGTCCGACTTGGAGGTGTCCGACTGGCTCCGTGTCTCAGCCGATGGGCGATTACCCTTTAGTCTGGATCTCTGAGGGGCCAGAGGAGGCTAGGCATAAGATAAGGTGACATGCTGATGAGGTCTGAAGAGGAGACTTCTTTAAAATATGACACAACACCTACTTTGCTTTGTTTGTTTATTCTGTTTTTCAAAACAACGCTGATACTGATACTTATCTCTGCAATAGGCTATTGTCTCCTGAGCGTGGTTGACAGGGTGCCCCACCCATCCCTGCAAGTTTCTTGAGGTGGTAACCACACTTCAGAGTCTTCTAAGGCTTTGAGCAGAGCACGTCCCCTCACCCGATGGCCCTCTTTGCCAAGACTCTTTCGTGTCTGACTTTGGCTATTGAAGGATGCTGGGAAAGAAGACACCCTGCTTCTGACTGGGCCAGGCCTCTTCCTTCTCTCCCTGAGCTATGAAGCCATTCCCTTGCTATCTGAAGACCAGCTGCATCACCAGTTGGCCCAAAACCAGCTCTTTGTCAGGCTAAAGGGAGTTGTGGCCATTGTGGTCTCTTAAAGGTCTTTGAGATCTATTGACCTATCTTGGTGTGAGTAGAAGTGAGCCTCCAAGGCCTCACTTCTATGCACCCCCCTCACCTCAGACTCCAGACAGCCTCCTGCAGGGACACTGAGATCAGAAAGAGCAGGAATGAAGACAAACTCCAGTCCATCCTAGCTCTAGCTCATGGGGGAGTTCTAGCTTGCTCTTGGCCTCTGCACCTCGTGTACACCTTCCCTTCCCACATACTGCCCATGGTGGAGAACCATACAGAGTTTGATGGCCACACACATGTGAGCTCACAGCCCTGTGACACCCCTGTATGCCTCGGTGGCTACTCCACTCTGACTGGTGTGCTCCCACAGGGGACCCTGCTAGACTACTTTCACAGTGAGCTTCCTTTATCGACCCCCTTCCCACTCCCACCCCATGGATTTGCTTTAAATTCAGAAGATTTTAACTTCAGCAAAATGATTCCTTTGAACGCTATTGACAAATTGAACCCCTGACACTATTGACGCTACATTTCCATTGAGCTACAGAAACAGGGGGAGTGCTTCTGCTGTAAGCAGACATCTCCAGCTTCCAGATGAGTCTAGAACATCCACACCTGAATATCACTTCCTACAGAAGGACACTGATGCTCTGGGCAGCACAAAGCAGTGGCATCTTCCATGAGCTGTCACTCTGGTACGTCCCAGAACATTGCAGAGAAAAGCAGGCTGGGAGGAGCGCCCCTCCATTCTTCAGTGGAGGCGCCTGAGGTTTGGGGACACTGGAGGTTGTATCCAAGTTCCCCTACCTCGAGAATCTGAGTTTATAAACTTGTGAGCTTAAGAGCCCAATATAGACTCTTCCGCTATGTTTAGCACACAGTTTCTTTTGTTTTTGTTTTGCTGTTGCTTGTTTGCTTGTTTTGTAGGGAAGTAGGGTTAGCTTCCGATGTTTAAAAATTAGAAAACTTGGCCTCTCCAACCAACAAGAAAAAAAAAATCCGAGTTTGCTGTTTGGTAGTTGCCCTGATTTACTTTCTATTGTCATGTAAAAACCATGACCAAAAGCTACTTGGAGTAAGAGCTTGGCTCACAGACCTCAGATCACAGTCCACTGAGGGACACCAAGGCGGGAACTCCGGGCAGGACTGTGGAGGCAGGGGCTGAAGCAGAGACCTCAGTGGGGTGCTGAGACTGGCTTCTTCTCCTGGCTTGCTCAGTCTGCTTCCTTATACCACCAAGGACCACCTGCCCAGAGGTGGCACCGCCCACAGTGGGCTGAGCCCTCCCATATTAATTATTGATCAAGAAAATGCTCCCACAGATTTGCCTACAGGCACTCTATCTAATGAAGACATTTTCTCAATTGAGGTTCCTGCTCCCAGGTAACTAGCTTGTGTCAAGTTGATTTAAAAAAAAAAAAAAAAAAAAAAAAAAGCAACTAACAATGACAGTATTAAGCACTGAAAGTGAATGGAGATTGTTTGTCCCCATGGTCTCATCTCCCATTTTTTTTTAAGTTTCCTTCCTCCCTCCCTCCTTCTCTTCCTTCCTTCCTTCCTTCCTTCCTTCCTTCCTTCCTTCCTACCTTCCTTCCTTCCTTCCTTCCTTCCTTCCTTCCTTCCTTCCTTCCTTCCTTCTTTCCTTCCTTCCTTCCTTCCTTCCCTATAGCCCAGGCTGGCCTTGTACTCTCAATCCTCCTGCTGTATCCTCCCAAATGCTAGGATTAAAAGTATGTGTCATCACTCCCTGCCTCTTTCTTCTATATGCTTTCTGCTGGCCTCTCTGGCTGAGACCCTTTGAAGTCGGTAGACTGTAGATTCAACACCTACCCAGCTGATTCACACATCTCCCCTCTCCCAGGGGACCATGACATAGCTCTGAACAGACATGGTTTCAGTGTTCTGAGAAATGTTTATTGAATACCTCTTATGTATAACTCGGAGAGGAGCAGTGATCTAAAGAGATGTGTATATATGTGAACAAGATATGTACCTGAACACCTGTGTGTGTATGCATGCGTGTGTGCCTGTGTGTATGTGTGTGTGCTTGTGTGTACACAATTTGAAGGGACCATCAACTGAAATACTGAAGTAACACATGTGAACTTTCAGTAAGTCTTGCAAACATCAGACCTGAGTGCTTGTCTACATATTCTGTTCACTTGTCTCAGAAAGTGGAGCATGTGTCTCTTTGCTTGAAGCCTTCCCTGCTGGGCTCCTCACCAGCAGCAATGAATCCTCTAAACAAACCACACAAGCTCTTGGGATGATTAGCTCAGGGGAAGCTGGGTGTAGCAGAACACAGCAGGCTAGGAGCTGGGACCAGCCATGGTAGGACTGAAGAGAGACTTTCCCATAAAGCCAGGCAGGTCCAGGGCAGATGAGGGAAGGCCAAATTGGTCCCCTCTGGAAAGCTCCTCCTGACAGATTTTCAGGGAAGCCCAACATTAATAGCTGAGTTCTGGAAAGTTCTGCTGTGTGATGACAAGCTTTCTAATTGGATGAAGGAACAAATCTAGAATTTTCCGTCTTCTTCTGGCCCTGTGGCTGTCAGAAAAAAGCTGATCTGTGGTCAATGAGACCCATACCAGTATTGGATGGAGGGCTTGGAAATAGCCTTTTGTCCCAGCCATCCCTCCATAAAGCAGCACATTGGATTCAGGAGCTATGATGCCCCATTACCAGCTGGTGCACACCACACTGTGATAGCCTTTGTCTAGAGCTGTTGCCCTTGCTCAGTACCCACACCATCATTCTGTGACAGTGTTCAGTAATGTTTCTTCCATGGGTTAATAACAGTGACCCCTTATGGTAGACTTGCCCAAGGTGGGCATTTTTAAATGTATTAGTTCCATTGGCTCCTCACAACAATCCCCGCCTAATTTATAGATGAAGAAACCAAGACAAAAAAGGTAGTCCTCCATGAAGCTGGAATTCAAGTTCACCAGTCCAGCCCCAGCCCGTACATTCGGCGCACTCTGCTGTTCCACCCGTTTCAAACTGAGGCTTGTCTATCTGTTTGGGGTCTTAGAAGCCCAGACAAGAAACTGAGTCAGAGCATGTTGAATAGCCATGGTGCTGTTAGCGGTTCCACTTCTGGCATCAAAGGCTGGCTGCTTTTTTTCTAGGGAACATCACTGAAGTTCAAGCACTGACTTGTTCATTGGGAAAAAAAAAAATCGACCGACAGCTACAGGAGCTCATCAGATGGTTGCAGGATTCAGGAGACTGTCGCAAGATGCTCAGAGAGTGTGCGTCCCGTGGGAACCCCCTTGTACATCTACCCATTAGCATGGGCTGCAAAGTTAATGTTCTAAGGATTACCATTTGTAAGGACAAACTATAAAGTGCTCCATGTCTACTGACAACAGACGAGTCCACAATGGACGCCACACAGCCACGAGAGCAAAAGGACTGCACCCAGGCACAGCCACTGGGTGACCCCCTTAAGCAAGAAGCCAGGCACAGAAGAGTGCTACAACTCCACAGACATCAAGGCTACAACTAACCCTTTTCTTTAAGTCCATGTCCCAGTAAGTCTTGCTGCTGCTAATGAGCGACTCACAGTAAGTTCTTGCTGTATCTTTAGAGTTTGCCAGTCTTTGTCTTAGTTAGAGTTACAATTGCTATGATGAAGAATATGACCAAAAGCAAGCTGGGGAGGAAAGGGTTTATTTTTGGCTTATATTTTGGCTTATATTTCCGAATTGTAGTTCATCTCTGAAGGAAGCCAGGACAGGAACTCCAATGGGTCAGGAACGTGGACGCAGGAGCTGATGCAGAGGCCATGAAGGGGTGCTGCTTACTGGCTTGCTCATCATGGCTTGCTCAGCCTGCTTTCTTATAGAGCCCAAGACTACCAGCCCAGGGATAGAAGCACCTATGATAGGCTGGGTGGGCTCTCCTTCCCCAATCACTAATTAAGAAAATGCCTTACAGCCAGGCCTTACAAAGGCAGTTTCTCAATTGAGATCCCATCCCTTCAGGACTCAAGCCTGTGTCAAGCTGGCATAAAACTAGCCTGCACAGATGGCATTCTTCTTTTGTCTCCTCCCAGGCTGTGCTCCCTTTGGGATGCCATTTAGTCTCCCCTGAGCCTCAGTGTTATATAAACATGCTGTTGAAGAAGAGGATTCCAGGTAGAAAGAGCAGCAAATACGAAGCCTTGGATGAATGATAAAAATGTGTCCTACGTAGTTAAAAATATCAGCAAAACGCCGGGTAACGGTGGCACATGCCCTAAATTCCAGCCCTTAAGAGGAAGAGGAGGTGAATCTCTGTGAGTTCAAGGCCAGCCTGGTCTACAGAGTGAGTTCCAGGACAGCCAGAGTTACAACAGAGAAACCCTACCTCAGAAAGCAAACAAACAAAAGCAAACAAAAATAAAAATATCAGCAAAAGCCAGGCATGGTGCTACATGCCAACATTACTAGCTATGAGAGGTTAGGGTAGGAAGATGACTTAAGACCAGGAGTTTGGGGCCAGCCTGGGCTACATAGCAAGATGCCTTCTCAAAAGACATAAATTTAAATTTAAACAAAAATTTAGAATGCCAGTTAGAAAATAACCACAAAGGCCTGATATACCACAGGCAAGGTGAAATTTTATTATAAGAACAAAGGTCAGGGAAGGTAGAATCAAAAGCCAGGTAGGAGACAGGACATTTGTCTCATGGGAGGTGATGGTTTTAGTCTAGAGAGAAAACAGCTGAGTGGGAAAGGGGGTGTGATGCGATGCATTTTACCAACAAAGAATGACAGTTTGCAATCAATGTTAGAAAAAATAGATTAATTTAGGGACACATCTGTGGATACGTTTATGTGACTCCTTAGAAAGAGCAAATCAGTGCTCTAAGAGTGGACTTTGGGAGGATCAGGAGTATAGAAACATAGGGTAGAGCCAGCTCCTAGAAAGTCCTGTTTGCCTGTTTAATCTTTAAGGGAGTGATGTTAAGATTGGTGGTCCAGAAAGGATTCGGGGATACCCTGACAAGATGGGAAGAGACCACCAGAACACCAGGAAGCACAGCTTCCAGACCTGGTGAGAAGTGCAGGTCTCTTCACAGTCGGGGCCCAAGGGCACAGAGCCTCTGTCCAAGATGGACAAAGTGGACAGAAGTCTTAAAGACACACTTATACACACACACACACACACACACACACACACGCACGCAAACACACGCAAACACACACATAGCTCCCAAGGAGCCTCGTACTGCCAGCCGCAGCCGCGGGAAGCCGCTCTGACAGCCTGCCCGATCTGTTCTCGCTGAGAATGTTTCCCAATATAATTTACAAATTTCAGTTGGAAATGCATTAGCAGTTGAGCAGTGAGGAACTTCTACCGGGTAAATAGGAAAACTAAATTAAAACCCCAGCTTCGAACACGATCGAACAGCACACACAGCCCCTGCAGTCTTCCGTAACCTTTTCAAGTCCGAAGAGCTCTTTTGTTTCGCCCAGTTTACCGGGCGCCTTCCGTTTGATTTGATTTCAGAAAGTTTTCAGACGGCAGCTGATGAGGTCGCACGCACAGCCATCTGTTTGCACGCCCATCCTCAAGGGGTCTCGGGAGAGAGGCAGGTGCTTTAAAATACGGCAAGTGTGTGTGAGAGAGAGGCGAAGAGCAGGAAGGGCAGACAAACGGGGATGAGACAGCACAGAAAGAGAAGAGTGCAAAGGGAGAGATGCCTAGGAAGAGACAATCACACAATGGCCAAGCCTTCTCCATGCCGCTGCCTCGAAGTCTGGACGGCTCAGGGCACTCCCCTGCCATGCATGAAGCGCTAGGTCTCACCCCAGCACCACAAAGAGTTCACAAGTGCATTGTAATCATGAGACATCTTCCTCAAGGCCCTCACGCTCTCCTGGTCCTGTGTCAGTCCGACTCTGCATCAGACACTTGTTCAGAGCCGCACACAATTTCCTCTTGAGCATTCCCTGGTCCTTCTCCTGAGACTTCCTTGCCTCTTCTTTGGCTCTGGATGTTGCAGATGGATGTCTTTTTTTCTCTGCTATTTCTTTGTCTTCTAGCTTCATTTCTAGAGCAAGCCTCCAGGTCTGTTTGATATCATGGGGTCGGTATGTGAGTCAGCCTTTACGTTCACGCAATGAATACCAGGGCCAGGGTTCAGTCTAATCCAGTCAGCCTACTTCGGGGCTATGGGCCTATGGCAAAGCAGAGATTCCGGGAGGCAGAAGTGTGTATTAGGTCAAAGCTACTCATCCTTTGGCAGCCAAGCAGCAGAGAAGGGACCTCTAATGAGCTACTGCCTCCCATGAGACTCTACCTTGCAAGGCTCCCTGTCTCCCAATGCTCTATTCAGACTCCAAATCTATCTATGATAGGTGTGTTGATGAAGGCAAAGTCTTCATCTAGATCTTCCCGATCTACTCATCTCCCAAAAGCTCCCTCTCGGAGCTAAGATTTCAATACGTAAACCTTTTTCAGGAGGAGAGTGTGCCATTTCCTACATAAGAACGATGGTTATGTCCTTTGGCAATTTAATTAAATTTTGTTTCTTTGTTTGTTTTCCAAGACAGGGTTTCTCTGTTGTAATCTGGCTGTCCTGGAACTCACTCTGCAGACCAGGCTGGCCTCAAATTCACAGAGATCGGGAGGCAGAGACAGAGCTCTGCCAACTTCTGCCTCCCGAGTGCTGAGATTAAAAGCATGTACCACCACCACCCGGCATAATTGATTAATTTTTTAGAGACAGGTCTCCTTCTGTATCCAAGAGTGAGCTTAAACTTGCTTTGTGGCCCAAGCTGGACTCAAACTCACAATCCTCTTGCCTCGGTCTCCCACGTGCTGAGATTATGAGTATGTGCTCCCGCTTCTGACTCCTTTGTAGGAATTTTGGACAGAGGATGTGCCCTGGACTTGTAATCCCAGTACTAGGGAGGAAGGGATTGGAGATCCCTAGGGCTCCCTGGTCAGCCAGCTAAGCCTACTTGGTGAACCCTAAGCCAATGAGAGACCCTGTCTCAAAAAAATAAGAGGGATTGAGGAAGTACATTTAAGACTGACCTCTGGCCTCTCTCTCTATGTACCTATGGCACATATGTGCATGCTCTCCACATACATGATAAGTGTGTGCAAACACACACACACAAATAAATCAATAAGATTTTAACTTCTGAGATAGAAGAGACAGAGAGAAAGCAAGGTGTCAAATAAAGACACAGGAATCAGTGTGACATAATAGATTAAAAGGCCATTTCTTTATTATTTACAGAACACCCTTAGAATATGGAAAAGACCGACAGACACAACAGCAGAGAGCAAGAGGATGGGACCAAGACTCTTAGCCGGTGACATAGGAAAAGAAGCTCACGCCTCCCCAGAATTAAAGAAAATTAAACACAGTTATTTTTTTTTTTAACAGATTGATAAAAGTTTTAAATTTTTTCCATTTGGAACCCTTAGATCTAGTTAGTCCCTGAGATGTGTCTACGTGAAGCAGTCGACCAGGGAGGAAGCCTACATCATGTTGGGATGGGTGAAGGGAGAAAGGATATGAATGGCTTGCCTGGTCCCTGGATGAAACACCACTGAGCCACTGGAAGGAGCTGGTTGAGGAGAACTAAGAGCATGCCAGACATCTTTTTTTAAGGCTGCTGAGAGGTACATGGCCATAGCTCTCCAAACCCTCAGTGAACCTGAGGACAGAAAACATGGCCTTTTGCTGCCAAAGCACAAGACCAAAGTATACAAGATGAAGACTTGGGACTTGGCAATGGAGCCACCAGAAGAGGAAGAGCTGGTGCCGTGAAGCTGAGAGAAGAGGGGTGTGCAGCCAGGGAACCCTCTGGGGCTGCTGCAGAAGGCCATATTCCTTCTGTTCTCACTGTGCACCACACCCAGTGAGGCATGTATGCGAGTTAGCATCTCGTACGGGATTCACCCAGTCTTGGTGAAAGAACTAATGCCTTCATGTCTGCTTCTGAGTGAGCACACAGACAGACCCTAAGAAGCTGATTAAAGAACTTTCCCAAGACCCCATGACAACAAGATGGAGAACCATCTGACCTGCTGCAGAGCGCCATCTCTGGAGCCCTCCGTGCTGGATGCTTTTGCCTTGAAACTGTGGTCCACGTTCCTGAGGCTCTGACTTGACACCCCCTGCTTCCATGTTCTGCGATTTGATTCTCTCCTAAGGCCTTCCTAAACCCCCTGGCCTCCTGGGGATTTGAATTCATCTTCTGACAAAGGCTCCACCTGACTATGGCCTCTTCTGGCCCACCTCCCATTGGTGTCTCCAAAAGTCCTTCCCTACCTACATAATCCCTTCCCATAGCCCCAAGTTTATGAACAGTGCCCAGTTTCTCTCCCTTCTGTGGTGCTTGCTTTTGCTGTCTGCACTGCACTGCGTGGGCCATTTACTCCTCTGCTTGTCATCTGTTGATTTTCTGATTCCTTCAACAAGGTGTAAGTTTCATAAGGTTTTGTCCTTATTGGGCATAACAAATGACAGACGGACACTGTTAAGAATTGAAAAGAACAGAACAGTTTTGCCAGTCACAGGACAATATGCATCCTGCAGGGTGTACACACTCCGATGCCAGGACCGGGTCCCAGGGATGAAGATGGAGTCACAGCATCTCCAGCCCTGCACCCACACTTTCTTGCATTCTTTGCATCCAGAAGCCCTGGGCAGCTAAGGAAGAAGTCACAGGAGTGGCATGTTCTCAGCCTCTCCGTGTGATTCTGGGAGGAGTCTCGCTAACTTCGCTTGGCAAGCTGAGAAAACAAGAAAGGAGTTATTATCTCCTATGAGATCCGAAGCCCAGTGGTCACCATGTGGTCATTGCTTATTAGGAGGAACCTACTGACATCACAGGGGAGCAGGAAGTGCTGACATGTTCGAGTCCAAGATGAAGGACGCTTCCAAGAACAGGGGCCCAGGCACGGAAGGGAGAAAGGGTTCTCATCTCCTAGTTAGTTTAGTCTGCAGTTGTGTGTTTGGGCCCTGCATGCTGCTGGTGGAGAAATGTCCTTACACATAAAACTAACACTAATGAACTTTATTCAGGTTCTATGGTTGGAGTTCCAGGAAATAACAAGGTGGAAACGAAAGAAATCCTGAGTCTCATTTCCCAGACTGCACGCTGCTTTTAACCTAGCTGAGAGCTGAATGTTATTCAAATATTACTCAATAATGTTCACTGGCACTTTCTAGCATTGAATATTTGCTAGAGGCAAATATTCTTTATAAAATCTTTGTAAAACTCTCTATAAATATTGTCAAATGTACTGTGTTTTTATTTATCCAGCAGTGGTTTAGGCATCTATTAAAATCCCTAGAAAGGATGGAGAATGTTAACGGTATTGTGAGAATGACTTCTGTTTTGGGACTTTAGTTTCTCATTCCTGGACCCCAGACATTAGCATCTGTTGAGAATTTGGAGAGTCCAGTGCCATCAAGGCGGTTACTGGTCACTCAACTAGAAGAGCTTAGCTTCTCAGCATGTGGCAAGTGACGTCACAGAAGTCAGACACAAGCATCCTGTGTCCTTCACCAGCAGGTAAGCCAGTTGCTACCAGAGGCTGGTGCTGGCATTCCTCCTTGCTGAGGACTTCTATGATGGTGTCAGTGATACTGCTCCTGACCAGTGGGCCTGTGTCTGTGTTGTCTCCACTTACCAGAATCTCCATGTCCCTATAAATACTGACTTCTCTGGGCTATAAACTTTCTGTCTGTAAGAAGAAGAAAGTAGAGGAACCAGTGATCTTTTCAAACATGATTCTCAATGAGACTTGAATCACAGTGCACCCTACAGTACCTGCAGTGTTAGCCGTGAGCTCACCAAATTCCTGGATACCATGCACCTAATTACCTCATCTGCATTGTGGTCTGTATTTCTATGTGGCATACTACAGAACTGATGAGGATCAAAAGGGTTTAGGAAATGTAGCCAAAGCCTGGTGTGAGCCCTGTGGTTTTAGGGACTACAGTTCAGGTGCTAGAAAGTCTAGCTCTGCCCATCCAACCTCCCTCCTCTTTGTTCCCACAGATGTCTTCTAGTGCCTTCCAGCTTAGGGGCACCTTTTTTGGTTTTTCCAAGACAGGGTTTCTCTGTGGTAACTCTGGCTGTCCTGGAGCTCACTCTGTAGACTAGGCTGGCCTCAAACTCACAGAGATCGGGAGGCAGAGACAGGTGGATCTCTACGAGGTGCCTCTAAGATGGAAGAGGCAAGGACTCTTGACATGGTAACTGTGACCAGTAGCAGAGAGATAGGCCCGGATCACACAACCATAAATGGCACAGGCAACTCTAGAAATCAAATCTTCCGAGTTTGGGGTGGGGATTTGTCTAAAGCACGTGAAAATATTTTGTGGAGAGTGAACAGGGAAATGTTCAGCATCAGTGTCTGTGCATCAATCTCCCAGTCTTGTACAAAGTAGGTGTCCACTGAAGGGCTGAACCGACTAGGTGACAACATCTTCTTTATGTTTAGAGAAAAAGTGGGAAAGTACCAGGGAACTCCCAGGAGCGGTTGCTGTTTGCCCCTCCACAGCTGATCCCAATCATTAGCCTTGGACTGGCACCCCACAAAAGCAGGTGGGCTGTGCCAGCAAGTCTTTGACGTGAGGCTTAGTGGCCCAGAAACTCAATGCAGAACACAGCAAGCAAGGTGGGATGTAAACTTTTTCCTCCTGAGCAGGAAGCACACGGTATCTTGTCTGGCACCATGGAATATCCCCAGGGCAGCTGACACTGCTTGGAGAGAGTCTTTCAGACCTGCAGTGCCCTTGATCCAGACATTCCAAGTCTAACAAGCCCCAGAAATTTGGATAGAAAGCTACACACAGGCTTGAGGTCCTCCCCAGAGAACTGGCTTTGGTACTTAGCTCTTGGAATGTTTTATATGTAGTGAATGCTGTAAGTGTGTGAGACAATACGGACGGTGTATCCTGAAGGGGAACAAAGATATCAAGAGGTCATGGGGATTGCTTAACAGCAAAACACGTGTTTAATGTGTGCAAGACCTGGGTTCAATCCTCAGCCCTCCCACCACTAAAAACGTAGATAATGTTATAAACACTCTATAGGTTCAGACATACCTTATGTGTGTATGTATTACATATAAAGTAGATAGAAATACGCATATTGAAATTTCAGAGCAGGTGTGTGTGTGTGTGTGTGTGTGTGTGTGTGTGTGTGTGTGATTGTGTAATGGGATTGAACTCAGCTCCTGGTATGTGCTAGACAAGCACTCTGCCACTGAGCCATGTCCCAACCTGTAATTATTTCTTTATTAGCAGTGAGATTACAACTGGTTTTTATGGTTTATCATTTGTATGTCTCCAGGTTTATAAATGAGCATATTCACTTCCAGGATGAAACCAATAAAACTGTGTTAATACGATGCTATGTAAGAATTCTTAACAGCCCTGAAGACTGCTCCTATGATGGCTTTAATATCAACACTAATAAGTATGGATAGTATTTACTGAGCACTTCCACGCAGCCGCTTTAGTCCTCTCGTCGCTTGCCGCCTAGCGTCCCCGGGAGCATTGTGTAAGGAATGTGTTATTCTGCCTTTTTAGAGATGGGGATCTAAAGATCTGAGGGTTGAGATCGAAACCTCTGCTCCCTCTGCTTCTTCTCTTGGGAGATGCAAAGGCAAACATAACCCATTTTTCCCTAGCACACAGACACAGGTATTCACACGTGGAGACATAAACATCTGGTTGTCTTCATATGTGGTGGGATGGTGGATTGACTTTAATGTCTCCTTATACATATCTATATTAATTTTCTCCTCTGCCCCCCCTTCTCTATATCTTTCTCTTTCTCCCTCTCTTTCTCTTTCCAGTACTGGGAATTGAACCTAGAGTCTTGAACATGCTAGGCATGTACTCTACTACTGAACCATACCACCAGCTCTTTTATCTCTTATTTTTCTGTCTTTTTAGTCTTAAGAAGGCAAAAGGATTTTTTAAATGGAAAGGAAAACTTGCCAGGGAGCCCATACTCTACGCACACCTGTTGGAAGCAAAGGGTAGGTGTGTTCTGACGCTTTGAGGTGATTCAGAGGAGCTGGAACACAGTTCCACAGACTCCCCACAGCAGGTTGGGCCTTTCTCTTTCTTGTTCCCCAGGGCAGTGCTTTGCCTCCTGGAGAAAGAGTTCAGTCCTTCTGGAATTCGTGTGGCAGAGTCCAGCTGCCCCTGAAAGTGGCAGGCCTGAGTAGGAGCCCTAAAGAAACTCCTGCAGCTTCTCTCAAGCACCCCAGGAATTTTTATGGCTTAGGAGACCTTGCAGGGTACAGGCTGAGGTGCATACCCCAGTTCCACCTGAAGCAAGGTTATAGATAAGACACTTCACAGCTCCTAAGCCCAGTTAGGCTGTCTACACAACATACATTCCGTTAGTACCTTCTCCTAGCGCTGGGGGCTGACACATAGTGAATGCTCTGTACAGTATTAATATGATTAGAGCCGACTGTCACTCAGATCGTCACAATCATGACAAAGTGAGCCATGAAACATTCTCTTAATAGTGTTTCCCCCACCTCTCCTCTCTCAGCTCCTTACCCCAGTTTGGACTTTCCAGACTCTGATCTTTTTCCTACCCCAGCGACAAAGCCTTGTTTCTTCTCCTGCGGGATAACCTTGCAGAGGACGGTTAGATTCTCATAGCAAAATCCACAGAATGAAGTGAGCAGCTGTGAATGTACCCGAGCGTTAAAGGATCACCCCACCTTTGCTTTTCTGGGAGTCCTTTGATGCCTACAGGACTGACAATGGTGGCTGTCTATGCTCTGGAACGTGGGTGCTCCTGATGGTGAGGACCTGGGTCCTGAGAGAAGGGTCCCCAGGGAGTGTGGAGCTCAAAGCCTCACCCACATTTCTTTTTGACCCTTCCCAAATGTTCTCTTGAAGGCTGTGGCTCACGACATCCAGGAGTCCTGAGTCAACTTGCTCCCGCGGCACACTCACCAATGGAAGCCTATAGCATCCTCTGGACTTGTGTCCGATACCCCGGCCACTTTATTATGCCCATAACCTCACTGTGGACCATATTTCCACAGTCTATGGATTTTAAAGGGCTGTTTGCTTTGGTTAAGCAAATGCTAGCCCAGCTGTACTATGGAGCGCAGCACCGTTGAGGCCAAGAAGGCGCTCTGCCTAGCACGCGGGGAACGTTTCTCGCCGGGAACGGTGGCAGAAGAGCAGAAAACAGGCCGTTCTTAGTCATCAGAGCAAACTTGGGAGCCGCTGGCTATAAATGCATTGTTAGCCCATCAAAATGACTAACTGGGATATGAAAGTCGGGAGATACTCAATTTCCAGCCTCGTGGTCTCACTGCCTGAGCAGCGTCCTCTGATGGTTTTATTTATGGTGCTGTCCCCTCCTGATTGAATAAATCATCACGGGTCTCACTGACCCACATCCCATCTCTTACTAACCATCCTCAATCTGTCTCTCTTGAGTCTAAATGCGAGTGCAGTAAAAAGCCACTGAGAATCCTTTAGGGTACTTCTCACCAATTAAAAGTGGCATATTAAATTTCTGAAAAACCTTCGTAATCTGCAGTATAAAATCACATTTTATGGTAGCAGATAATTTAGAATCCATAAGCTAATTAAATGCAATGAATGACAAGTGTATTCTCTAGATAAATGATAGATCAGCCACAGATAATGTACAAATCTAAAAGACTGGAACCTTTACAGAAAGATGGGGGAAAACTGAGTCAGAAATGTTGGTCCTTTTATATGAATTGACTAATTGGATTAACTGTATAATGGCATTGATTGCTGGCACCTTCCCTCCTCCAGATCTCCATGGAACTATGAGAACAGCCTCTTCTGCCGTGAAGGAGGTCACCATCTCTCGCTATTCTCTTATATACAGGGACACTCCTGGATGTGGACAGGATACAAGGTCTGTCTCTTCCTCACATCTCCAAACAAAGGGACCACAGCTACTGAGGAAGAGGGAAAAGGCTTCCAAATGAAGATATCAAAACCATCACCAAGAAAGTGCCCTTCATGGCCCAGAAGTGGTCACATCATGGTCCAATCATATGGCTCTTAATGATCACCTATCTTGCCATGGAGAAGGACTCAGAGACTGTGTAAGAATGAGCAAAATGACCTGCTAGAGATCTGTGGGACTAGGGGCACGTAGTGTTAGACTGACCGAATCCAGACTCTCAATTAAGAAGGGAGGAGGCTAGGGCTGAAGGGCAGGTCAAGCTCAAGGGAGAGCAATCCATAGCATGTGTAAGGCACAGGGTTCCAGAAAGAGAGGGAGGGACACCTAGGATGGAAGAACAGTTCAATAGAATCCATGAGGCTCTGAGTTCAGGTCTCGACACATGTACATATACATAAAGACAAAGGAGAGGGGAGAGAGAGAGGGAAGGAGGAGGAGGACTAAGGAGGAGTCAGAGACAAAGGAAGAAAAGGGGTTCCCCGAGATGAAAAGGGGGGGTCAGACCTGGGATAAGCATCTGAGCTTTGCCCACAACCACTCCTCTGAGCTCCCCAGCAGATCCCAAGGCAGTTTTCAAAGTCCTAAAAGACAAAGAGAGAAGCATAGTTTGTAGCACAGGAAGGAGCTGAGAGGACAACCATTCTCACTTCCAGGAAGAGTGGCATCTGAGCACAGCCAGTCAGTGGTGGCCTTGATGTTGCTTGAACAGCCAGATGTGCACAGGCAAAGCACAGCCGAGCCAGGGTGGTGTCAGAGGAACAGAGCAAGTGGGTTGATAAAAACACAGGGAAATCATCATGAGCCAGACAAACTGGAGTCATAGCTTCGCCTATTTTCTGGGCCCTTCATTCCCAACAAAGAAAGGATGGAAATAGCCTTACCTTTTCTGCTTATCAACCCCAAAAGCACCAAGCACATGGCAGGTAGTTAGACAGTATGGCACTGGGTGGACATTCTGCTTTGACCGAGGTAGTCAACTCCTGGCAGAAAGCTGCATGGGCAAATGTGTTCATGAGAATTCTCCGTCTGATGACAGGAGTAACCCAGACCACCTTCAACAACAACAAAAAGGGTGATGTATTGTTCATTACCCTAAAATGTCACAGTTAGATATGATTTCAGGCATGGTTGGATCCAGGAATTCCAAACTTTGTATTATTGGAGCTGGGATTTCTCCTCCAGGTTTGGATAATTTTTCCTTTTGTTGGCTCCATTTTCTGCCACGTGGGCCATAGCCTGGTAGCTATGGGTTTGAATCTTCTGAACTTCAAGTCCATCAGAATGAACAAGAACCTATTTCCAGTAATTCTATCAAATTTCCAGGTCTGAGTCTCACTCTGACTGGAATCCTGTGCCCATAACAGGGGCACCCAGCAGACCAGGGCAGCAGCAGCAGCAGCAGGTACACATGCTGACGTCTGGGGAAAGTCTACATTACAGCACAAAGGTTGGGTGCAGATTGAGGGGAAAGTAGAATTGGGGAGGGACCTGGGGAGGGTGTACCTGGAAACAGGCAGGGCCTATGGGTGTGAACCACAGCCTTGCTGTCTGAGGTCCGGGGACACTGAGAGGTTTACCTCAGAGGCCCATAGGCCTGGCTCAAAAACGTCATAGGACATGCCAGGCAGTGGTGGCACACACCTTTAATTCCAACACTCAGAAGGCAGAGGCAGGCGGATCTCTGTGAGTTCGAGGCTAGCCTGGTCTACAGAGTGAGTTCCAGGACAGCCAGAGTTAAAACAGAGAAACCCTGTCTTGGAAAAACAAACAAACAAACAAAAAAACATAGCTGGTCACATATATGACAGAACTGAGGTCCTTGTTCCTTGAGGAAGGAGCTAGTTTCCATTCCCAGCTTTTGGGAAAGCCGCTGGAGTGGAAACCTTACTTTCCTGGGGTACAGTTTGCTTTCATTATGCCTGACCAGTCTCAGTTCCAAAAGCCAGGGCTGTTGTCCTGCCTGTCCAGTGGTTCTGACCCAAGTCAGTGTCCTCCCCAGGACACACAGCACAGGCCCTGCCTTCCTCCTTGAAGCAGGGTGCTCCCACCCTTCTGAGGAGCTCAGTCCTGTTAATGAGCCGTCATGCTAGACTGGAGAGGCCACTGTTAACAGAGGCCAATGGAGCACCAGGGACACCCCAGCCAAAGTGCTTCTGTTTAATCCTCACGTCATCATATGCACCACCCCATCAAGCAGAAAAGGAAACTGAGACACAGAGCACATAGGCCAGGAAGCCAGGAAGGAGGTTTCTTCAGATTCAGAGAGTCTGCCCCCTGAGCACCTCTTAGCATCAGTCATAGCCACTGGCAAGAGAAGCAGTTTGGCCTGTCGGACAGAGAGGGGCTGGCCTCTGTATCCCCATGCTCCCCCAGCCCGACACCCAGACATCCTCCTAGGACTGCTTTTCTTGGCCCCTCATTTCTCATGCTGCTACTTTTTAGCCGTGTTACTGATGAGAAAACAGCCTAGTAAAATCAATGGTTTTAAATTATACCTTTATGTACCAAGGATTCAAAACAAGCTACAAAACAGAAATACTTTCCCGTGACAAAAAATCAATCTTGCTGATGCCACTGTTCCTCGGGCCAGCCTCCCTCCCCACCCCCACTCCCCTCTAGCTCAAGACTCTCTGCTCTTGCATCTGCCGCTTTGTGTCAACTTTCTACAGGTTTCTTGTTCAGGAGACTCGTTTTATCTAAAAGGTCAATTCTTCCAGCGGGGCACCAAGCAGAATTGAATATAATTATCCCAATCTCTAGCGTGTAGAATTCATGCTTGAATTCATTCAAAAAATAGCATGCAGTATAATTAACTGAGAGTCCGACCAAACCTATTGAGAAAGCCTCAGGTATCATACAGTTCCCCTTACAATAGAACATTTTCATTTAAGGACATTGTACGTATTAACCCAAGTCAGCATCCAATTACTCTGAATAAGTGAATTCTCTGTTCCAGGAATGTAATTTGAAAATGTTGTCATGCAATCTGAGGCAAAAGGTCCTTTTTCATTAATCTAACTCTCATTAAAGTGGAAGCCTGCAGGTTATTTCAAATCCATTAGTTTTAAATACAGGTGATTACAATCCTATTGCACATAAGACAACAGATGTGTCTATCAAGAAATATTGGGACGTTGCAAGGGATGGATGGGACTGGCCGGTGTCATGCTGCTGGGGAGAAGCGCTGGTGGTGGAGGAATGGGGAACTCTTGTCGAATCCCCCAGGGAGAGAAACGATAAGGCAGGCGGGTGTGTGCAGGAGGGGGCTCCACCCACCCTTCTCCCAAACTGCCTCCTGGCTGTATTTTCCACCCATTCAGATTCGGGAGTTCAAAGAACTAGAGATTCTTTCGTTCGGACTCTCACTGTGCCACCTTGCCTAGCATGCAGACCAGACAGGCCTCAAACTCACAGAAATCCACTTGCCTCCATCTCCCAGGTGTTGGGATTTAAAGGCACTCCATTCCACTCTATTTGTTTTTAGTTTTTGAGTCAAGTTGGCCTTGAACCTGTGATTCTTCTATATCAGTCTCTAGAGATTGAAGTTTAGCTGTCCTTGCACCCTGAATCTGGTTTTTTGTTGTTGTTGTTGTTGTTGTTGTTGTTGAGATAGGCTCTCTCTTTGTAGCTCTGGCTGGCCTTGAGGTTGCTATGTACACCAGGCTGGTTTCAAGTTCAGAGATCCACCTGCCCCTGCCTTCCAAGTGCTGGGATTAAAAGTGTGTACTATGACACCCCTGGCACTGAATCAGTTTTAATCCTACAAGAAGCTCGTGAGTCTATAGTCATACCACCCTGAATGGGCATAATCTTTGACGCTAAGCAGAACTAGACCTGGTAGGAGACCACCCATATAAATTAGGGCAAGTAGGCTTCCAGGCAGGCTGCCACATCACAAGTGCTCAGCTTCTGCGCTGTACCTAGCAACTCTGAGCACGGGCTATTTTGGTATTTGCAGCTGCTCTCAACATTTTAGTTATCTGTTCCTATCTGTACTCAATTCAGTGAATATTTCTAGAAGCTGGGATGCCACTCAGTGGAGGAGGACTTGCCTAGCAGTTCAGTGTCCTGGGTTTGGGTATAATTCCCAAAAACTGGAGCACATGGCGCCCGCTCACGAGATAGATAGATAGATAGATAGGGGGAGGGAAGGGGCATCTATGGTTCTCTGGTCACCTAGCTTAGCCTACTTGGAGAGCTCCAGGCCAGTGAGAAACCTTAGAAAACAAAAGTGGACTGCTCCTAAGGAATGACACCTAAAGCTGTCTGTCCTCGAGCCTCCAGTTACAGGTGCACACGCGCACCCACCCGTGCTTGTGAACTCACACACATGCACGCATACATAAAATAAATTTTAAAAGAAAGGAAAGGAAGAGGAAGAAGAAAGAAACAAGGAAAAAGGGGGGAAGGAAGGAAGGAAGGAAGGAAGGAAGCAAGAAAGAAAGTTTCTTACATACCTAGGAAATGGCGAGCCCTGGGCTAAGCCGTAGATCCCTTAAGCAGCTAGTGTTGCTGGGGAGAGGGGCGGGGGAGGGCATGACAGGAAGCCCTGGGAACCCAGGGGAAAGCTTCTTTACCTAACTAAACCCTGCAGTGGTTTCCCACTGGGCACAGGCCTATGTGCAAGCAGAAAGGCATCCCTGGGTCTGTGGCTTAGCTCTCTCTGCCTCTCCCTCTAGCATGAAGGTAGCCTCTCTGAGTACCTTACATATTCCAAATATTTAAAATTATGTTTAAAATGTTAAAAAATATTAAATATTCCAAATATTCTTCATGCCTCAGCGCCTTTGCAAGCCTGTCTGTGTTTTGGGTTTTCCCTCCTCCAGCCTCCAATGACTTTTTGCTCTTTCTGCTTTCGCCCTCCGCTCAAAGTCACGGCCTCACAGACATCTCCCTAAAGCAGAGCTACTTCCTGTTTGTTTCTTTGAAAGCCTCAGCCCGCTGGGATATTGTTTGTTCAGTTACGCTTTATCTCTACCCTTTTTAAATTATCAGTGACAGGAAGGAAAAGACTTGCCAATTGTATTTATCACACAATCCACTGTACCCTCCCAGAGCCTGGCATACAGGTGCTCAGTAAATACTAGGTGTATGAAAGAAGGAAAACATGAACGGATGAATCAGCGGGGTCCTGGAAGCTGAGACTTGCTTAGGCGCTGTCAGGTAGAGATAAGGAAGAGAAGGGACATTGTATCATTTTCAAATCAAACTGAAGCATCGAATTGGTGTCTCACTTACCCCTCTCCAGAGTGGGGTTGATTTCTGCCGCCATGTTTACCTTATTCTTCCGCAGCCAGGCAAAACCCAGGCTGAGCAGAAATGGTGTCTTTTGAGACAATGTGGCAGAGTTCTGGGGTGTGGCTCTCAGCTGACTCACAAAGACTGAATACAAGATAGACCCTAGCCACACCCACTTAGCTCTGCTGCCGCTTTGAGCATTCCCCACCCACTGCCCCCCTTGTTGGCTTTAAACTTGGGATCTTCCTGTCTCAGCCTCCAGCCCTTTCCTCTAAATAAGCTGTATCCTATAAACAACCACAGAGAAAGTATTTGGGGACTGTTTGTACAAAGCCCAGAGTTGAGTGTCTGTGAAACAGACATTATCAATCGCTATCAACCCTGGAGAAAACACATTCTCTTGAGGACAGAGATTGCGCACAGAGCAGTGGATCCATTGCAGGTTTTTTAAGATCTAACTCTTTCCATACCCCACAGAGACCTTCCAAGGTCAAGATCCTGGGGGACTGAGTCACTTCAGAGAAAGGAATTTGTTGATAAAGCTTATCTTGGGAGAGCGAAGACTCAAACTGGAACCGTCTTTGATGGTGACACGGTAATGGCTACCCAGACATGGCTACTCTCAGCAAAACCAGTGTAAATCACCTGGGTGCTCTTGGGAACTCACTACCGATCCCCTGGGACAAGAATTTATCAAGTGAGGATGGCTTTACTGGCCATCACAGAAATGTCTCAGGACACTTGGAGAAAGGAGCCTGCAACGGTAACTTTCCATCATTTCTACCCCAAACAACATCCGCTTTGAGGCAGCTCCAAGGAAGGGCCACTGCTTACCTGATGTTCTCTCTGAACAGTTCCCGTCCCTCTCTGCAGTGCACCAAAGGGCTCTGAAGTCAACCAGATCCTTCCAGTCAGTTCTCTAACCATTTCTAAGTTGCTGACATCCTCAAGCACAGTAAAAACAGCCTGAGCTGTGAACCGTGCTTGGTCAATCTGATCATATACAGCAATGCTCTTTATGCACCCATACTTTGAAGTTCATAGAGTACATCACAATCCTCCCCAAATCCTCACCTTAGACCAGTGAAGCCAGCGGTCGGAGGGCTCCGACCAGCCCACCTGTGCAATGAGAAAACTGAAGCAGATGATAATCACAAGCCACCCAGAGGAATGACCCAAACCTGCACCTGAAATCAGTTCCCCTCATGGTGAGAGTCTCCCAAGACACACCCAGGCTTGATTTTCTCATGGATTGTTCACCCAAACGGGCTTTGTTCTCTGAGACTCTCCCCCTCCTTCTTCTGGACAGTCATGTGACCCCCCCCTCCCCTGAGTGCTGAGCCCCACATCCTCCCTGCCCAGTCGGTTGTGCTTGAGTAATGTTCTCAGAGCAGCATTTGGCTGCTTTAAGAAGCACTGCAGGGATGAATGGGAAATGGCACCCCTGATTCTTCCACAGTCTCTTGACAGCTGGGTACCAAAAATCTCTGTGAGCTGCAAGCCCGAAGCTTCCTATCTCCACGTGTGACCAGGAGCTAGAGCTTGCCTTGGCTTGATCATCACCATAGTGAGCCCCTCTATTTAGAGATGGGTTCCCAGGCTACCGCAGGGGAGAAGACTCACAGAGAAGGACATCCACCAACCCTCCCCCTGGCCTCCTTCAGTTAAAACAGGAGGATGTCTGGCCCGAAGAGCTAGCCTAGACTGCTCTGATGGACGTCTTCTTGGCAAAAGGAAGCGTTAAGGAAAGGGACCAGAGACCTAGAGACCCACTGCTGTGTTCAGAACGGCCCCTTCCCCATAGGTGTTGGCATGTACTCTGTAGAGAGGTAGGACTTTCACTGGTGACTAGGTCATGGGCCACCGTGATGGGTAGATTAAGACCATTGTGGGGAAAGTAGGTTAACTAGTGGCAGAGCAGGGTTGTTAAGTCTACTTTCTTCTTGCCCACCCCACCCATGTCTCAAGTACTTGCTCTCCCATCAGGTTGCACCATAGCACAGAGGCCCTGGCCAGATGCCAGCACCGTGCTCTTGGATTTCCCAGCCTCCAGAAGCATGGGCTGAAAAAACTCCATCGTTCATAAATTGCCCAGTCTCTGGAATCCTGTTACAGCAGCAGAGCGCAAAGACATACTTCTAAAGTTCTTCTGAAATAGTGCCACCTTGGCGGCACTTAGGGTTCTGCCTACTCTAAGTACACATAAGGGAAAGCATTTAATTGGGCTTACGGTTCCAGAGCACGAGAGTCCGTTGGGACAGAGAGGAGACATGGCAGAAGGCACAGGTGAGCGCTCACATATTAAACAGCGAATCGGGAGGTAGGGAACACCAACTCAACTGGCAAGAGTCTTTTGGTTCTTCTAAGACCACCCGCAAGTGACACACTTCCTCCAGCAGGGACATACTTCCTAATCCTCCCCAAACAGCCAGCAACTGGAGACTAAATATTCAGGTGCCTGAGACCTGTGGGCAGGGGAGGCGTCTCATTCAAACCGCCATACACAAGCACCTGCAGTCTAAGCAACCTTGACTCTCTTGTCCTTTATCATACCTGCTCTGGGGTGTGTCTGGCTCACAAATCCCCAGCATCTGGGCACAGTAATGGTGAGAATTCTTAGCAGATGATTGCATCTTAGGTGTTTTAAATTTTCATTTTAATTTTTAAATTATGTTTATGTGTGTGCATGTGCGCGGGGCATGTGCACATGAGTATGGGTGCCCACAGAGGTCAGAAGAAGGTGAAAGATCTCCTGATGTTGAAGATCATCACAGGGCACCCCACCGCCATGCACATATGCATGCAGGCACATGTATGTACAGGTGCTCCCACACCCACACAGTGATGTTGACGGTGCTCAGTGCTCCGGGAGCACTGGTTTTCCACTCCAGCCCTTGTGCTGTTTTTCAACATTACCTTATTTAGTCTTCCCATAGGAAAACCAGCTCTGCCTCAACCCCCGTTTATACCTTACTGCCCCCCCCTTCCAGGAGTATACTTTGGATAGCCCTGGGGACCATCTGAGCTTCGGGGTTTCCTTTCCCTTGTTTCGGAAGTAGCCCCATGGCTCTTCTTTTGCGAGGGACATTTGGCTTTCTCGTCAGATACGCATTCTAGCTCGTGACCCTTCATTTTCTGTGTGTGTTTGAATGTCTGTCTTTGGGGGTTTGCTTACTTGTAGAAGCAAGATTCTTCTTTTCCTGTGAATTCTAGGGACTTTTCTAGAGGGTGTAGGTAGCACCAGTATGGAGGATATCATGCAAGCTAAAATTGCTTGCATTCATGTGTGAACACAAGCATTATGAGTTCAGAATTGTGTATTATGCATTCTGTATAATCACCTGTATTTATACGTAAGAAACAGCTGACATGATCCATGTTCCACCAACTGGGGAAGGACAGTCCTACCTCAGCCCCGAGGCCTCTGCTTTCTGGGTGTACATTCTGCGACAGCGTGAAAGCTTTCCTTTCAGCGTCGTCTCTTTCCCACAGTATCTCATGACATTTCTGAGGAAGTGGACTGTAATTCTCCTTGTTTACAACTGGGATACAGAGAGATTAAAAAAATTTACCCAATGGCATAGAGCTAGCAAAGGCAGCAGCACGTTCTACACGCAAGCCTGACCATTTGCAAAGTCTACAAAATCTTAATCTTTAAAAAGTTTACTTTTGATTTGGCTTTGGCCAAGAGAGGATGGGGAACCGGTTAGGTCTGGTCTCTCAGACTAGGAGACTGCTGGCTGTCCTCACCTGTCCTTTGCTCTGTTGCGCTGGGGACGGCAGGACAGTTGACCACTCTGGCTGCTTCCCAGATTCTTGTACCGACCGCTTTGTCTCCCAATGGGTTCGCGGAAGATGCTGGTGAGAGGTCAACACTACGAAAATGAAAACAGCCTCTCCTTTGTCTCTCTTGCCTTTCTATGTCTCCATCTCTGGGTCCTTCCCTGCTTCTTTGTCTCTCTGTCTGTCTTTGTCTCTTTCCCTGCTTCACCTCCCATCCCAGGATGTAGCCTTGGTCTGGGCTGATTCACCTCCCTGTGTTCACACCTTCCCTGGCAGGCTGCAGCGTTCTCCAGGTCCTAACCCACATCTTTCATCTGGCCCTCCACTAGAGGAGGCTGGGGCTTTCTGCAACTTCTGAGCTCTGATCTCCCCACTAACCCTTTGGACTTCCTGCCCTTTGCACCCGTGTGACCAGTCCTCTATATTAAATTCCTTTCTATAGAATACACAGACTAGACCTTGCTTTGCTGATCTAAGCCTGACTAGTATGGGAACGCACACACATGAACCGTAGCAGCATGCACTACAAAGGCGTAGAGCAGATCACACCCGCTGACCACACCTCCCCCTCTTCAGAGCAGGACTTGACAGCACCTGCGCAGCTAGATATGAGGGTATAATGAGCAGCATTCCATCCCCTGAAGCGTGGGCATGGCCACAGCTCTCGTGGCACCATCAACGCCCACTGCTTCTTCTCAAGCCGCAACAGGTAAAGAAAATGGGCACCGGTCTTGAATTACCATAGAACAAACACAGTGACTGGGGCTTGGGACTCCAAGAGGACACTCCCCTGTTTTGGCCTCTCACCCCTCCTCTACCTTCCATGTATATATACCTGGTCCTCTTTAGTGTGGCAAATGGCCAGAACAAGAGGACTTTAAGAGGCATTCCCAGCTGAGGGCTCCCTGGGTTACTGGCACTCAGTCCACATCCCCTGACTTCCCTCAGGCCTCTCCAGAGAAGCAGCATCCTTCTTTCTCACCAAGGGAGCCCCTGGAGACACCTGCGTCTGGACACGGAATGGACAAGGTATAAATGCAAACATTCTCAAGAGGGTCAACTCGGTGACAGCCTTGGTAGCCATGATGAACCCAGCAGGCAGGGTATCTGGAGAAGCAGAGCTAACAAGGCGCATACACACTCTAAGGATGGGGAGGTCCGAGGAGAGCCATCGGGCAGTAGAATCTCTTCAGCTGGTCAGGCCTTCCACCTGGAGCCTCATCACCATTAGGGGGTGCAGTCTGTTTCCCTTAGTCCACACGCTCACATGCCAATCTCACCCCAAATCACCTTTCCAGAAGCACACAGAATGATATTGCCCAAGTATCTGGGCACCTCGCAGCCCAGTCAGGCTGGCACATAAAATTAATTAGCATGTTAATGAAAGAGGTCACAGAGAACTTGAAGGTTAAGCCATAGCGATTATTCCTCTCATCTGAAGTCCCCAGAGCAGCAGGTTCACAGTCATAGACAGAACAGCAGCCAGGGCTGAAGGTGGGGAGCGTGGAAGGTGGTGTCCCGGGGACAGAGCTTCAGTTGGGAGTCATGATAAAATTCTGGGGCTTGACGGCTGTACAACAGCTGGAAGTTCTCAGTGCCCCTGAGCTATGTCCATGAAAACAGTAAGCTCCATGACATGTGCATTATCAAAACAATCTTCCAATTCTCAGAACTCGACAAAGATACTATGTATACATGGTTATTATTTTTAAGTGAATTAAAAAAAAAGTACTTCAGTGCTTGCTCAGGCAGCATACACACTAAAACTGAAACAATACAGAGACAGCCTGGTCCTTCTGCAATGATGACATACAAATTTTTAAAATTCATAAACGGTCTATATTGTTAAACAATACCCGAGCTGCTAATCGAAAGAAGTCTAAAGAAACAACACACAATCAGCAAGGTGGCAGGAATTAATACACTTCTCTCAATAATAACTGAATATCATGCTCTCAATTTCCCCCAAATAAAAAGATACACTCTTGCAGAGTGGACGCATACACAATGGAATAGTATGCAACTGTAAAGAAAAATGAAATTTTGCAGTCAAATGGATGGAATTGAAAAAAAAAAATCTGAGTGAGGTAACTCAGGTCCCAGTATTCTCTCTGCTCGAGGGTTCTGGTTTCAACTCTAGTTCAGTGTGTCGAACATAGAACACCACAGAAGCCAGGAAACCAGGAAGAGGGGAAAGGGTTGCTTTAAAGGGGGTAAGGTAACTATGAGTGGAACACTGTGGGTGGAAAGAATCATGCAGAGGGGGCAGGGTGAGGGGCTTGGGGAGATGAAGTTGTGGGATAACACACACACACCACACACACCACACACACACCACACACAAACACACACACTACACATACCACACACACCACATACACCACACACACACACACCACACACACACATATACACTATAAGGTAACCAGATGGAAAGCAAGATACATCCACTTGTGCGATCCTGCCCTGACTGTTGTCAGGAGTAACCAACTGGTCCCTGATTGGAGTCAAGGCCTACCACACAGGAAGGTGAGGACTGATATCTGGCACTATAAGACTGGCTAACAACTCAGATCTGGAGAAGTCAGTCAGCCCATTCCGAAACCATTATTTCTGATGATTGACTAAGCAAACCTTCTAAATGCCTTTGCCTCTTCCCGTAGACAAAGGCTGCCCTTGGGCCCAGCCCTAAACGAGTGGTTCATACCACCCCAACCTCCCTAAGAAGGAGGCCAGGAGTCTATAAGAGTCAGAAGATAGGCTGTGGCATTCTCTAGGTCCACACAACCTTTGCAGACACTAACAACAACTGTGGCTACCTGCCCTGAGCCAGATAAGACCCATTCTGTGATAGCCGGTGGGAGGGGGAAGGGCTCCGGGAGGCCTAACCTTGACCTCTGAATTTATGGATATTAACAGATTGGGAAGGGGAGAACCACTGTCTTTAGTTGAGTACCCTTAGCTGAGACCACCGGGCTCCAACACACAGCTCCAAACCCCTGGTCCCATGGATGGCGCCCTGGTTAATCTCAGCGGGCAACAAAGCAAAGCCAATAGACACGCATGTTAGAGAGATTTGTGGGGGGGGGAGGGGAGGGGGGAGGGGAGAGGGGGGGAGGGGAGGGAGGAGTGAGAATGTGTGGCATACGTGTACCAAACTGTAAAAGTAAAGATAAAATAAATAAATGAAATATTTTAATTTCAAAACAAATATAAGACAAATAAAACAAAAACAAGGATTGTTTTAGTTACTTTCTGTTGCCTCACAAATCACAGCAAAACTTTGTTGCTTAAAACAACCACCAATTCTTATTATTAATTACTTTTATTACTCTGCTGGCTTGAGGTGACGAATGCAGAGGCAGTCTTCCAAGATGGCTGCTGGTTCCCTCCTCATCCCCACCCCCACCCTGGCCAGGGATATGTGTGTGTTCTTTTTGTGTGTGTGTATGTGCATGTGTGTGTCTCTATGTGTGTGTGTACGTGTATGAGCGTGTGTGCATGTGTGTGTGTACATGTATGAGCGTGTGTGTGTGCATTTGTGTGTGCATGTGTGTGTGTCTCTGTGTGTGTGTGTACATGTATGAGCGTGTGTGTGTGCATGTGTGTGTGTACATGTGTGTATGAGCGTGTGTGTGCATGTGTGTATGAGCGTGTGTGTGTGCATTTGTGTGTGCATGTGTGTGTGTCTCTGTGTGTGTGTGTACATGTATGAGCGTGTGTGTGTGCATGTGTGTGTGTACATGTGTGTATGAGCGTGTGTGTGCATGTGTGTATGAGCGTGTGTGTGCATTTGTGTGTGCATGTGTGTGTGTCTCTGTGTGTATGTGTACATGTGTGTGTGTCTGTGTGTGTGTACAGCGTGTGTGTGTATGTGTACATGTGTGTATGAGCATGTGTGTGTGCGCATGTGTGTGTACATGTGTGTGTGTGCATGTGTGTGTGTATATGTGTGTATGAGAGTGTGTGTGTGCATGTGTGTGTGTCTCTGTGTGTGTGTGTGCATGTGTGTGTGTGTACATGTGTGTGTGTCTGTGTGTATGTGTGTGTAGGGTTCTTTGTACAGTCATGGTAGTTGGATCCCAGGAATGAGCATTATGATAGAGCAGGTAGACTCCACCAGCCCTCCTAAATCCAGCTACACCTGTCACTGAAGTCCATCTAGTTTTAAAGAAACCTGAAGCAGCAGGACCATAAGCTCCACCTGTCAAAGGAGGAATTGCACAGCCTGTAAAGCCATTTTCAACCCGCCTAAAGGGCTGAAAACTAAGTCGGGGTGGTGAGGGAATGAGGGACGCAGAGACGTTGGGATGGGGGTGCTGGTTGATCTAGTGCTGACTGGTCCCATCTCTGCTGAAGTGTCAAAGCACCCCACCACACACGGCTGGGCACTTTTCAAAGTCCTGGGTTAGAGTACATTTATCTAACGTTGAAACTGCTGAGACTCTCAACTTTCCTAGATGACTCAGAAGCCTGCAGCCTCCTGAGGGCCTCAGGCCACCGCCAGTGACATCCATTATCATTTCGCTGGTCCCACACCCCAAGGCTGGTCGACAGAATGCCAAAGAGATAAACCACTTTTACTGTAATTCACCCTCTGAAAAAATGGGATTTACCAAGCAAATTAAGAGGGCGAAGAAACTTACAGGGGTGACATTTAGCCTACTCAAGACACCAAACTTTTCAAGCACTTTAGAGGCGCGATTTACATACAATTACAGGAACGCCTCATTTATCTCCCCCTGCCAGGAGGAGCGGTTCATATGAGCGGATTTTCCAGATAATGGTAGCTTCCCCTAGAAGCACTGAGCCATTCAAACAGATGGGCAGAAATCTTCCACAAATGGATACACAGCATCTCTAGAGTCCAGACTCTCCATGGCCAACAGCCATAGCTCCAGAGCCAGTCTTCAGGGCAACTTGTCATATGCAGGTTGCTAAATGATGATCTGAAGTCACCAGTATCAGGTGACTGCATCATCTATCCAACATACATCCACTGACCACCTACTTCCTGCTCTCCCTGCACTGACATTTTTGCTGGTTAAAGATTTATTCATCTGTGGGTTTATGTGTGTGTGTGTGTGTGTGTGTGTGTGTGTGTATGAGTGCCTTGCCTAAATGCATATCTGTGCACCACACGTATGCAGCACCCACGGAGGCTAGAAAAGAGCATCGGGTACTCTGGAACTGGAATTACAGATGGCTATGAGCAGCCATGTGGATGCTGAGAATCTAACCCAAGTCCCCTACGAGAGCAGCCAGTGTAGGAGCACACACGTGTGAGTGTGTGCGCACATGCCTGTGAAGACACAAAGTTGTCAGCTGATGTTGGCTGCCTTCCTCCGTCATTTTCCACTTTATACACTGAGGCAGAGCCTCTCAATTAAACTCGGCTCACATTTTCCACTAGTCTAGATAGTCGACCTGTTTCTGCAGAGTTGCCTGTCTGCCTCCTATACGTCGATTATAGGCAGCTGCAAGCCCACCCAGGACTTTAACTCGGGTTATGAGGATCTGAACTCCATGTCTCAAACTATCAGGAGGTATCCACAGAATAATCTCTCCAAGCCAATCTGTGACATAGGGACACCTGTATCTTCTTTCATATGCACATCCTGGTAAAATGCCTCTTATGTGCGTATGTGCTGCTCAGATGTACACAGTGCTGAGCTGTGCAGTTTGCTGACTCTTACTTTTCCACTGAACTTCGTGCCTTTAAGATCCTGCTCTTTACCCTGCTTTGCCTCTGGATCCACAGCATTTTCTTTTCAGGTCGATTTCAGGATGGACGGTCAGAACCCTGTCTCAGACTCAGGGCTGCCCTGAGCACCCTGCACACCCAAAATAAAACCTCAGAGTGCATGCTTTCAGTCACACTAGATGGCAAGGTTACAATATAGGCACCAGAAGTTTGCAAGGAGTCTCCTAGGGCTGAAGAAATGGCTCAGCTGGCAAAGGCACTTGCTCCCAAGTCTGACAGCTGAGTTCCATCCCCAAGACTGACATGGTAGGAGAAGTGAACCCACCCTACAAGTTGTCCTCTGACCTCCACACCTGCACGGTGGGGCATGCCCCCAGTTGTGGCTCCCTCGAAGATCTAATGTCCTGTGCTTCGAAATTTCCTAAGCCAAACTCCAGAGGGACAATGTGACAGCATGCAACACACACACACACAAACACACACACACACACGCATGCATACACACACACCATGCACACATACATACACACACCCACACACACACATGCACACATGTACACACATACACACACATGCATGCACATACATACATACATACATACACACACACCCCTGCATGCACACACATACACACACACCAGGCACACACACACACATACACACACGTCCACATACATACATGCACGTATGTACACCCATACATGCACACACACATGCATGCATGTTCACACATACACAAACACACACACAAACACACACACACCAGGCACACACACACACACACATGCACACACTCAGGCTTTCACACACACACACTTTTATAAAATGAATGATTAAATACTTTTATTAAATAAGTAGATAATTTTTTTTAAAAAATGAAACAAAACAAAGCCAGCTCCATGGTGGGACTCATCAAGGCACTGCCGTGTGTTTGCCAACACTTGGTGTTTTCATCTTTTCTCTTTCCCAGGTTGGAGTGCAAAATGTGACTCACGGCTTTTCTGTTTGTTCAGCCAGGGGCTCAGAGTCCCATCATCCCCATGGTGTGGCAGCACTGTGGTTCGCACATTCATCGTCCTCTCCGTCTGTCACCTGTCGTTGATGGCCGGTGTTGACCCTCACCAAACCAAGGTTCTGGGTTTTGGTGTAGCAGGTGCATCCCAAACAGATCCCACCTGGGTCTCTTTTAGGCTTTCTCTCTGCTGATTGCTTTCCTACCATGCCCCGAAATCTCAAGGAAAACTGGTCTTTTCCTCCAGCCAGGCCCTTCTGTGTTTGTATTTCTATTTAGCATTCCTGGCTTCTTGTCATTTCCTGAGTGGGTCCTTGTGGCTCTCTCTCCCCCTGGCAGATGAAAAGGTAGAGTTTGGCTCTGATGCCTTTCCACTCCTGAGCAGGCAACATAGGACAGCAGACGGCTCAGCAGGTGCCTCTTAAACCGATTCACTTGTAGATGATACTACCATCTACAGCTGGAAGGGTTCCTAATCATGTTCTTAATCATCTATGGAAATGCACTGACACTAGCAAAAACTCCAGGGTCAAAGCCAGTGAGATTCTCCCTTTAGCCACAGGCAGAATTTGCTCACAGATCCAAGGTTCCAGACTCCTCGACGGTTCTCCATGGAGCTCTCTCATACACACGTGAGAAATGAAAATGGCGAATAGGGAAGATTCTGGCTCTTTGCTTCAAGGACTGAGGGTGTTTGGTTGCATCCTATCAGAGTGTACCTGTTCGTATTCCTGGTCACCCATCGCCACTGGGTAGCAAACCACCACAGAATGGTGCTTAAAGCAACGGCGGTGATGTATGACCTACCACCTCTTGAAAGCACGGGCAGATCACCGTGGGAAGCGGGCAGGTTTGTGTTGCAGGCATCTGTTACAGGAACTGGAATCCTCTCGGTGGCTTCTCCGCTCACACACCAGTGCTCACCAGCAGCACTAAAAGCTGGGGCTCCTGGGTACCTCTTTGTCTTGCTGGTCTCTGCAGTGCTATAGATTATAGCAACCGGCCTACAAAGCTCCTCAGGAATGCAGAGGTACAGGTTAAAAGAAGCTAGCCTCTGAAGTCTTTCACCATTGGGGCTGCAGAAAGTGCTGCCCAGGTTCAAGCAAATAGTCTATATTTTGACAATGAATGATACAATTTGGTAGAGTATGTGGGACCTGAAGTATAACCATGGGCCTTCTTGGAAGATGTAATTGCCCGTGCAAGTCCCAGAGGGATGGTGTGACAGTGCGAGCCTCAGAGACAATGTCTTATTCTGCTGACTTCAAATCTGTTTAGGGTTACTTTTATCTAACAAAATCCTTTTTTTTTTTTTTTTGAAACTTGAATTATGAAGCAGGTAACATTGAAGACAACAAAACCCACACCCCTTAGCCTTCTCTTTCAGCAATGAAGCTAGCTATACCCACCCCCAGGCTGGAACCTTGTCTGCTTTCATAATTGCCTAGCCTCAAGTAGGAACACAGGTTTCAGGATTGAGGTTTCCCTTTGGCTCCCCAGCTTATGCCTCTTCCCTCTCCCCTCCCATCGGATGGCAGGCAGCTGACTGATTGAATTTAGCAGAGATAGATTGGGGAAATCGCCCTCCTAGCAGGTGCTGAGAGTAATGGTACCCGAGAGGGCCAGGTAGGCAAAAAGGGAACAAACCCAGGCAATTTTCAGACACCTCCAGTGTCCATTGCTTTGTTCACTTAAATAAACAAATAACCCCCAGGCAATCAGCAGCCAGCAGCCAGCAACTGCAGGAATGATTTCCTTTCATTAGACTCAAAGACCAATCGATGCTCCTTAATCGCCAGCCACACGCCTAGCCTAGTCGGCACAAGCAAGTCTGCACTGCTCTCCTGCTCTCCAGGTGTCTACTTTGCAAGGCCTCGCCTGTCCTTGCAGAAATGCCAAAGGGGAAGACAAGAGATGGGACCCAGCCCTGGCCAACGGCTGTGGAAACTTCAACAAGAGGAAGCAGACGGATCAGCTGGCTGAAATGGAGGGGACGATGGGAAGAGGCTCTGTTTGCCCTGGTCAGCAGTGTAGATCATCAGGGTAACAGAGGAAGAGAGTGGCCAGACCCTAGCCTCTAGAGTCCATTCGTATCCTTCCAAGTGTCCAAAAGAAGCCACAGAAGGGATGGTTAGGCTTCATGTTGACCCTTAGGTCAGATGATCAGAAAGTAAACACCACACACAGGTGTCTGGAGCTCACTGTCGGGTGACCTGGCTGTGCTCTTCACTCCAGTTCTGGCTGACGTACACACTCGGAGAGGCTGTCTTGAGAGCATTTTAGGTTGCATTTTTCCCATGCATACTTGAGCCACTTTGGATTATGTGCTCAGGAGGCAAGCAGCTCAGCAACAGAGCAGTGGAGACCCTGGGACAGGGGGATATGTTTCCAGTTGTTCAAGCAGAACTTGCAAATAATACCATTTTATCTGCCACAGCCCGAGAGGCTGATGCTGTGTGATTCAGGAAGCCTCGGGACCATGCTGCTTTCCTACTGTCATCAAGGTTTGGGCCAAATTCAACATTGTATACATTTTATTTTCATTGAATTGACTCACTTTTAATAGGAAAAAAAAAGAATATAGTTGTTTTTAAAGAAAAAAGAAAAAGTTGTATCACTGCCTGATCTAGAAACCCAATATTGCAGGCCATAAATAGACTCTGCCTATAAAAATCAGCACAATTTGGGAGTTCATGGTAGATTAGACACAAACCTTTTAGTCTGCTCACTCTTGAAACCCTCATAAGGTGACAGTTAAAGGATAAAAACAAGAAGGCAGAAGCCCACAGAACCAAAAGGAACAGAGGAGACAGATAACAAATGACAGATGTCAAGAAAATTTGAGGGACTGGGAAAAATGGGTTCAGATAAATTGAAACCTAGATGTGGGAACACAGAAGCAAAGAGATGAGCTGGGGGGCCCTGGGAAGAGCGGTATTCAGGTAGGGCTGAACCCAGGAGCACAGCAGAAAGTCCTAGTTAGGATCTGTCAGCTCCTTAGCTTTCCCCTCCCACCACCAGGGACCCATCCTTCCCCGCCCCAGAAGAGGATGGGTTGTTTACTCAACAAGGGCATCAGTCCTTCCACCACGGGTGACATTTCATGATGTGTGAGCGTGCACGTGCGCGTGCGCACACATCACATACTGTTAAAGTTGAAAATGCAGCTAAGGGGCTTGTAAATCCATGGTGGCTTGTGACCTGAACATCACAGTCTTTGGGCAGTGAGAAGCTGGCCTAGTGGTCTAAAATATTGAGGCACAGGAGTCTTGAGGCACTGTGAATTTCGCTAGAACCAGACAAGGAAAGAAGGCATTGCATCGAGGAAATGAAAACACAGAACTATGAAAAAGAACACATAGGTTAAAACAAGCAAACAAACAACCCAACAACTTAAAAGACTGGAAAGGGAAGAAAAAAGATAAGAAAATGAGAGGTGGATGAAGAAGACCTGGGTTTTGTAGTTGTCAACTACAATCTTTGACCCTCAATTTAGGGAAAGGAAGGATAGAAAGAAATCTTCACAGCTTTTCAGGCAGCCTTGATACAGAATGAGAGAAAGGTAGAAATCTTCACAGTGTCTTTTAGGGTGTCCTAAGCTTGAAGAGGACTAGCTGACAGTGCGTCAGACTAGCGTCTCAGCTCACCGTCTGTAAACTCAATCTCTTCAAACTTCGTTCTTTTAAGTAAGAATCAACACATTAACGACGGACTAACCAACCAAAGAAGTACCACCAACACCCACCCAGGCTCTCGGGGCTTCTGAACTTTTATGCCCTAAGCCAAAAGTTCCCATAAACCCAGGAGGCACACAATCCCCAAAACAAGCTACAGGTGCCAGAATGACTGCACCCAACCAAATTATAGCCACCTGCATCCAGCATTCCAGTTCCAACTCATAATCCTGGGATAGGAACATAAACCTAAACATAAAAATGCCATTTTGCGTTTTTTAAAGACACCAAATAACAAAAACTTCTTTCAAGTGTTCTGCTACAGAGTTTGGTTCCCAGCATCCACATTGTGGCTCACAACCATCTGTAACTCCAGTTTCAATGATGTCTTCTTCTGGCCTCCTTGGGTATCAGACATGCATGTGGTACACATACATGCACGCAGGCAAAACAATCATATAAGATAACTCTATAAAATACCTAATAAGGGACTAAGTTAATTGTTTCAGGTTAGTTATCTTAATAAAAAACATCTTAAGAGGGGGATGGGGTGGCAGACAGAAGGAAATCAGCAAAGAAACAATAACAGTAAGTCCAGATACTAAAGACTTCGGCGCTCTGAATGAAGGGGCTCACTGAATGTATAATGGCAGCATGAATGACCAACCACAGCAAAGAACATCACCACGAATAAGAGAAAAGCCTAAAATCTGAAGATGAAACCAGAAGCAATAATGACGTCAACAAAAATCTAGTAGGTCCCATGTGTATAGAATTAATAGTGAGGCATGGAGCTTTCCCTTAGCCACACTGAAAGTCAAAAGAAGTTAGCCACTGCTTTTCAATTTGCAGAGGAAATTAGTCTCAACCTGAATTTTATACACAGCCAAACTATCAATCTAGTGGAACGGGATAATAACATCCTCTTGTTAAGTATGTAAGATGTCAAAACCTTGCCTTTCAAGGACCCTTACTCAAAAACATATCAGAGGATGTAAAACAAACGGGCAAATGGGAAAAGATGAAGACATGAAGCCCAGGATAGGAGCTCCTTCCCAGGACAACAGCAAAGGGAAGAGCCCACTGACAGCTGTGTTGGAGACTCGGGCAGCACTGAGGTTGGGTGGGGCAGTATGGGTGGCTCCAGGAGGGATGTCTCATGCAAAAATGGGACTGACAGATTAACTGACAGGTGTGGCCGGGTGTAAAATTGGATTGAAAGCTTTTGTGCAGAGCTACTGGGGGTTATGGGAAGAGTCACCCGGATGGTCAAAGAAAGCCAAGCAAAGAGAGTCAGGGATCAGTAAAGAATGACACTGTTAGATGCTACTCATGGAGGTCAAGAATAATGTTTTTCTCACTAATAAGAGAAAAAACAACAACGAACCACTGATGGGAAGACAGACACTGATGGGGGAGATGGAGGGTGGGCAGGAAGTTACAGCCTCTCACTTGTTCTTATTTAGAAAGAACAACATGAAGTTGTTTTAGAAATAATAACATGAAGTTGCCGTATATTAAAACCAAGAAACCGGAACCCAAGTATCACTGAAGGAATAATGTACACACATGCTACAATCTTTTACCCTCAATTTAGGGAAGGAGAAAGGAAAGATAGAAATCTTCACTGCTTTTACAAGCAGACTTAATACAGAAAGAGAGAAAGGTAGAAATCTTCACAGCCTCTCTTTAGGCCATCCTAAGCTCGAACTTCTCCAACCTTCATTCTCTTAGGAATTATCTCACTAACTAACAATAGCAACTCAATTAACCAACTACTAACCAACAATCACCCCGATCCTCCTCGGAGCTTCAGATCTTTTATGCCCTAAGCCCAAAGTTCCCATAAACCCATGCGGCATGCAATCCCGAAGACAAGCTATAGGTGCCAGAATGGCTGCTCCCAACCAAATTATAGCCACCTGCATCAAACATTCCAATTCCAACTCGTAAACAACTCTACCACAGCTGGGGTGGGAACACAAACCTCTAGTTCCTAGTCAATTAAACCAAAAAGCTTTTCTTAACATAAAAATTCCAAGTGTTCCTCTACAGAATAAGCCAGAAGAAACCGCTAAGGAACTGACAGTAACTGCTTCAGAAGCTGGCATTCTGGGGCTGGAGGGAGAGAAGAGACCTGCCGCCTCCACGTGCTCCAGATGTGACTTGTGTAATGTTCAGCTACATATTAACCAATGCTTATGTTGAATTTGATGAGATTTTTTTTTTAATGGATTGAAATGCAATCAACCTAAAACAAGACCATTGACTTTTCGCTACATATCGTTGCTTGTCCAGACCTCTGAGACTTGGCCTGTTCCGTTTCAGATTGAGAAAAGTGAGGGTATGCAACATCTTTTCGGCAGAAGGAAGGTAGAGATTTGTTGAGAACTGGAAGCATAGGTCAAGGGGAAATCCGTAAATGCAAGGACTTCCTCAGGATTGGCTGAGAGTCAAGATTCACTAGCTCAGGGTTTGCAGGAACAGCAAGGTGAGGATTTTGAGGGGATGAGTTCCCAGGAATCTTGGGGTGCATGCTTTGTGATGGTTCCCTGAAGAACTGGTGAGTCTTTGGGTAAGGTCCGGGAATGAGCCATCTGTGTACGTTATCTGTCCCTGCGCCACCTTGGCCCCCATTTGAGAAGAAAATGAGCATCATAAAAAAGTGTTATTAATAGCACTGTTGATTACACTCTGATAATTATTAGATTTAGAAACCTAAGGACATAAGCCTTCGATAGCCTTATTGTTTGTTAAATAAGAGAGGCAGAGAGAGAGAGAGAGAGAGAGAGAGAGAGAGAGAGGAGAAACTTTAACAAGTCTTTTATAAAAAACAAAGCAAAAACAGAAACACTGACTCTACATTTTTAACTCCACTGAAAAACACCAAACGCCATGCAATGAAAGACAGAGGCCACCATGGCTTCCCACACTTCCCACGCACCCCGGGTCTCCTCACTTTATCTATCCCATGAGACTGAAGAACAGGCTACCAGCCACACCGGGGCTCCTGCCCCTGCTTTCCCAGGAGCTGCCTGTCTGTGTTCGAACTTCTGCTCTTAAAGTCTTTGTGAGCTGGAGGGGGCTGTAGGAAGTGGGCAGTCTTTTTTTTTTTTCCCCCCTCAAAATTTCTTTCCTACTGAACTGAACCAAGTCATTTATTCTTCAGAATCAATCTACAATCTAAATTCTCCCACCTGTGACTTTAGAAGAAACCATCTTCCTCTCTTGTGTTCCCCAGAGCAAGCCTCCAAGGTCCCCACCCAGCCACCCCATCTTCCTTCCCTTCCAGACTACGTGGATCAGGATAAAAGCATGAGTCTGGGGGACTTGTAAACCAACTCTAACTATCAGCGAGGCAGGGAGATTTTTCAAACAGTCATAACTGCCAACTCTAGGCTCCTTTTTCCCCCGCAGTTTGAGTCTAGGTTAAGAGGCTAATAGGAGATGTTTCAAAAATTCAATCCACTGCAAAGACCAGAGGGAAGGGGTCTGGAGCAGCTCAGAGGCCCTCTGTCATTGCTTGAAATAGCAAAATGAATACAAAGCAAAACTTTTTTTTTTTTTTTTTTTTTTTTTTTTTTTGGAAACAGTGTCTCCTATGCCAGGCAGGTCTTATTCTCCTCCGATCTCCACCTTGGTGTGCTGAGATCACCGGTGCGCTGTGATTACCGGTGTGCAAACCATGGTTGGTTTTATGCTGTGCTGGAGATGAAACCCTTCCTGCACCTAAGCAAGTACTCTACCCACAGAGCTACATCCCCAGCCCTAAAGCCTTGATGGAAAAGCAATCATGTTTGCATTGGGAGGATGGACCAGGGAGGCAGAAGCAGTTGCTTCGGGTGGTGCTGCTACGCCTGGACTGGGGAGTGGTGGTGGTGACTCGCTCACCTCCTCACCACCACCACCACCACCCGCCCCCATTCCCAGAACAAGACCAGAGATTTGTTACTGCTGATGTGTGGCCTGTCCTGATGAAGGGGGCTTTTCATTAACAAAGTAGCGGGTGGTGTCATCTTCCCTTGGGTCGGAATCATTCACTATTTGCACAATGTGTTATTATTGTATTTTTAATTGAAATGTAAATTCTGGGAACACTCTGACCCAATTTACTCCCAGGGAAAAAAGGGCAAAATTCTCATTTTCAAGTCTCCAGAAAGGCAAGTTAGTGTTAGTAATGATTAAGCTCCTCTTCCTCCCCTGCAGCGGGTGGGGGCCGGATGAGACCTTCTTACCCAGGCACAATAGTAATGTTACCCCAACCTCTGGGTGCATTTGATCAGGAAGGTAGCCGACTTGCAGGGGAGGGGCGCTCACATACTTCCCCCAGCCATCGTTCTGGGGTTCACACCTGGGCCAGGGGAATGGCCAGGGTGTATAGATGCAGTTTCAGGTTTTAAATGACAGCGATGATTGATGCATGATTAAACGATTGATTTAGAGGGGAGATTATTGTTCCATTTATTTCACAGAAACTCTCTTTGTGAAAACAGAACCAAATGGAGACAGGGCGGCTCAGAGACTTAGACTGTCCACAAACATTACACGCTCGCACTCGGCTGGCTAGAGTTTCTAGAACTTTCTAGAGTTTCTAGAGCTCAGAGGGCAGTGAGTATCTGCAGCAGAGTTTCCCTGCATAGGGAGGGGAGAACCCACAGCTGACAATAGGCACCTGAGTGCCTACTAAGTGCCAGGTCTTGGAGATTGACAGAAAGGAAAACATGAAGTACTGATGTGTTCCTACCAAAGTTTTAGTGACTGCTCAAATGTTCACCTGCCAAGGGAGATGTTCCCAACCATCAAATCTATCTGAGACAACCCCAACTCGACTCACTCTCTGCTCTTGGTCCTTTTGATATTTTCCTCATGGTGTTAATTACTGCTGAAATGATCTTAATCATTGATTGGATAGTTCTACTCTCACTAGATGTAAGGGGGTCCCCAGGACCCTGCCCTCGACTGCTATGTTCTGCAGTGTATTCTCAGGTCACAAGCACCTGGCACCCCACAATGGTTAACAAATATTTCTTAACCAGAGGGTGCGCGTGCACAGGTGGTACAGAGTTCATCTGGCTCAGAAATTTCCCATGTCTCTGCCTGTGCCGTTGATTCCACACACCTACTGTGTGTCACGGGATGAAGAAACACAGGTTTGACCCAAGGACAGTAAGAGACAGAGCCCAGCCCTTTGCTGTAATGTTCTAGACCAGGGCTCTCAGTGAGAATGGTCCTTCCTTCCTGGAGTACCTGGAGATTGTTCTGGTTCTACAGTGGGGGGGGGGGGCTGCAGTTGCCATTCAAGAGACAGGGTTTAGCCAAGTACCTGACAACACACAGGATGCTCCCAGAGATTTAGTTATCCTGCTTTAAGTGTCCACAGTGCTAAGGATGGGACACAGATTCAGAGAGAATGGTATACAGAGTTCATTACAGAGCCAAAAACGGGGTGACAGGGACCCAAAACTCCAGCGTGGTTTAAGAAGTGGGTGAGGAGTCCAACAGGGTGGAACTCCAGTGTGGACAAGAGTGGGGTCTCCAGACCTGCCAGCACTGTCTCCCCCCTCCCCCCACATACACAGTTGTTCATCTGAGGTAGGCAAAGTCTGCTATGAATACCTTAGCCCACTTACTTAGCCCATTATCTTGTGAAAGGGAAGGAGACCCTTCATAAGATCACTGAGAAGCCTTTTGCTTCAGGAGGAGGACAGAGTCCCTGCTTAGTCCCTGGTTAGAGGGCCTCATTCTTCCCTCAGTGATAGAGGAAAAGTCCTGTGCTACTTCAATGGGGTCACACACACCAGCCAGAATGAACCTTCTCCAACTTAACATGGAACCGCCTCTTTGTTGAAAGAGAAGGAAGTAGGAGAGAGAAACACTCTCCCTGGCTTTGTCCTGCTATGCAAGGAAGTTCTTTGCGATTACTACAATAAAAATAAAAATATATTAAAACGAATACAAGTCAAGAGACGACGGGTGACACAAAGCAGCAGATGGGGACCCTGAGACTTTAAGCAGGCGACATGCCCAAACCAACCAAAGCCAGCCAAGCACTGTTCTCCGCTACTGGATGACCCTCAGGTCAGATCTTCCAGGCGGGGTGTGCGGGTTTTCTTTTTAAAGTAACTTGGCATTTCGTACCATCTTCTTATAGCACATGGAGGAGACACTTGAGGCAGGAGTGTGGTGGGGTGGGATAAGGCAAGAAAGATGTGTGGAAGATCTGGGTCTCCTCCCTCTCAGGCCCAGGGCTCTGATACTGTGTTCACAAGCCAGGAGCCAATGCCAAGCTAAAACTGCATCTGCCTGGAGGTAAGAGGACCGCTAGGCATGGGAGGAAAGACATCTCTGGGTCCCTTTTCAGGCTCACTTCCATTATCAGATGCCTGCATCCCATCCACATGGGTTAGGAGACAAGACCTTGTTTTCCTAGACACTAAAGACAAAGCAGAAGGCCCTGGAACTTTCACTACAGGGTAGAATTCATCTACTTGTGGATAAGCTAGCTGGTAACAGACCCTAGTCCCATGGGGATATGAAAATGGAGAGTCAGCCCTGCTATCCAGGAGCTCATAACCTAGCTGAAGCAGGGTACACCTATGTCAAATGTCCCCTTTGGTCCACGATTACAAAGCAACGTCTATGGAGAAGTCAGAGAGCCTGTCGGGGGAGCTGCCACCTATTCCTTAAAAGTCTTCCTGAAGGCCACACAGGATGTTCTGGGCCTGACCTGAGGAATATGGTGAGAACCAATTATGCTTCAGATTGAGATGAGCTTCTAACCCTATGAGGGGAAGAGCCTGGCCCAGCTTTCCAAGCATCTTCAGAGCGAAGACAACCCCCCATGGGCCACGAAGCACCTTCTCAAACCAGGACCTTCTAGTTTAGACCCGTGTCCCTCAAGACTGTGGCCTTTCCCATAAAAAGCGCTTCAAGAAATGAGACCACTCTCAACCCAGCCATAGATCAGAGGTGGGGAGTCGTCCTGGCTTCTTCCATCCCCCATCTGCTTGGCACCGCCAGCTATCCGCCATCCCTGCTTCTTATTATCTCTGTCCACCGTGAAGCCTGGGCTCAGGTTTCCGCCACCTCCTGCCTGATAGCCCTCTGTGTGTGCCAGTTTATCTCCAGCTTCCAGCCTCAATTCCTTCCAGTGTAGTCTCCCAAGAGGCGCTTTCTGGAGCGTTAGTCTGACCGTTAAAGCAGCTAACGGTTATTCTTGGCACTTACTGTGTGCCTGAATGTGAACGTGCCACATCCCCTTTTGACCTTTTGACCTTGCCCCTAACCTTTGGGGTGAGTACAACTTAAAAGATAAGGGCTTAGAAACTTAAGAAGGAGAGACTTCCCCTAACCAGTGTGAGCAGGCTCTTAATGAGATAGACGTCTTGAACCTCTGGTGCCTGTGGCCATAGTCTTAGCTACTATCTGTTACTGCTACCATGCTTACAATTTTTCCATAGATTCCCTAGCACCTTCTAGAGCAGCGGTTCTCAACCTGTGGGTCCGACTCCTCTGGGGGTCCAACGACTCTTTCACAAGGGTAGCCTGAGACCATCTGCACATCAGCTATTTACATTATGATTCACAAGAGTAGAGAAACTGCAGTTAAGAAATAGCAAGGAAAATAATTTTCTGGTTGGGGGGGTGTCATCACAACATGAAGAATTATATTAAGGGGTGGCAGCATCAGGAAGGTTGAGGACCGCTGTTCTAGATGGAAGTCAACCAATCTCACTTCCTAGAGCTCTCACCATCCATCTTCCCCCGCTGCCAGGCACCAACTAGTCTAAAGTAGCAGGAGTGACAAACCATGTTCCCAAAGAAGCAGGACATTGTGAAGATCAGCCTTCCTCCACCCACTTCTGTCACTGTTCTTCAAGGCTTAATGAAAACCCCGCCTTTTCCACATTTCTCCTGACAGGCGCGATGTCTGGGTGCCACCGTAGCCCGCTGGGTCTCTGTCGCCAGACTTACATGGCAATGAAATTGTCCTGATGCACTTGCTGAAAACTCACTGTGGGTTCTCCAGATGCAGGTCCTGTGACTTTTCTTTTGCTTGGCACTGGCTGACAGGTGGCAGGTCCCTAGTAACTGGCTGTGGAGTGGAATCACTGCTTTTTGGCTCATTGGTGGTGAGAATGTGTGTTCAACTGAAGGTCCAGAGACTGTTCTAAGGTGGGCAGAGCAAGTGGATAAGGGAGACAAGGTGGAAATACACAGGCGAATGACTTGTGCAATGGACTGGATCCTAGCTTCCAAGGTGTGGCTATTAGGAGATGGGACCTTTAGGGGTATTTGGTTAGATCATGAGAGTAGGACCTGGAATCAGTGTCCTTAAAAGTCACCCCAGAGAACCTCTTGGCCCCTTGCCACCATGTGACAACACAGCCAAAACAACAACTATCTGTGGGCCAGGAAATAAACCCTCACCAGTTACCAACCCTGCTGGTGTTTTAACCTTGGACTTCTAGCCTCCAGACCCAAGATCAATAAATTTCTGTTGGTGAGTCATGGGTCTACTGCACTTCATCACAGGACATGAAAAGACTAAAACAGTATCCCGAAAATATGACTAGCTAAGACATTCACTTGGAATCAGACTTGCTTTGGAAACTCTATGCCCCAAAGGCCGCAAAGAGACAGTGAAACCAAAGGCTTCCATATTTAAGCCTGGCACCCGAGACACGTTATCACAAGGTATGCAGCCATCATACAGAGTTCAGGGATGCAGGTAAGACTTGCGGTCACTGTGTGGCATCACGTTGCTTAGTATTTCCTATCTTTTGTAAGGCTTGGCATCCTAGTGCCCCCTCCAATAAGCAAAGATCTTCCTAGAAATTGCAAGGGTAGAATGAAAAGTTGGGCAGTTCTGTATGCAAGAAGTGGTGTCTGCTCACAAATCTATAGCCCAGGAATTAAACCCAATCTTCTAGCATGAGGACAAGGGGGTGGACACCTCATTTTCTTGCTGTGAGCTCAGGAATCATTGGGGACCCACCATCTTGGGCAGAAAGTGAGCTCAACACTGGGTAACCCAGGATTAAAGACTATCAATAGCTTGTGACAGGCACTTCCTGAGCAGCTCACCCTGGTCAAATAGCAGCAATCATTAAATATATGAGGTTCGCTCAATTTAATCTGTTCTTTTCATATAGATTGATTGGATCAGCAGAGTAACAGAGCCAGGAGACAATTGACATTTCTGCATTCTTTTCTGACAAGCTGGAGAGGGGAGGAGGCAGAGAGCTCTGTCCAGGAACTCATCCCAGCAGCACCCTGCACAGCTCCTACCTACAGAGGACTCAAAGCAGTGCAGGAGCTCAGGGGCCCCAGGCTGGGGACAGTCAAAGGCACAGGAGCCTAATGGATTGTACTGCCCATCTCTGAAACCTGACAGCAGTTCTAATGCAATCTCCTCTCCCCACCAAGGCTGGCTTGCTCCAATAACAAATGATATGGAGATGACCAGACAACTTGAAAGCCAACAGTTTGAGAAGTCCCTTCCACCCAGCTATCCAACAAATAACACAAGACTGTGGTGTCAGCCTGAAACAGACAATGAGCCTCTGGTGAGCTACAGAAAAGGTTCTGGGCTGGGCAGTATGGCTCATGCACATAGTCCCATCAGTTGATAAACTGAGACAGGAGGGGTGCTGATGCAGAGCTAAAGTCTGAGCTGCTGCTTCTTCTCCTTCTTCTCCTTCTTCTCCTTCTTCTCCTTCTTCTCCTTCTTCTTCTCCTTCTCCTTCTCCTTCTCCTTCTCCTCCTCTTCCTCCTCTTCCTCCTCCTCTTCTTTTTCTTTAAGAAAAGATTCTTGACCTAGAATATGTGAAGGAAGATGTAGGGTGGCAGAGTCTGCTGAGGAAGGCTTGAAACAGGTGCAGACCAGTTTGGGGGGAGTCCAAGACAACCTCTGTCACCTCTACATTGGGGATGCCTCACAGCTTTTTACCCACGACTTCTCTATGCTCACAATGCCTCACAGCGGGAAAGGACATGTTCCTGGATGCCCCGGGCCACTTCTGAAGGCTTATATTGTTACATGCAATATCCTGGCACATTACAGCATACTTAGAAGCTTTTGTTGTTGTTCTAAGAACATCCTAGTGCCCCCTCCAATTAGCAAAGACCTTCCTAGAAATTGCAAGGGTAGAATGAAAAGTTGGGTAGTTCTATATGCAAGAAGTGATGTCTGCTCACAAATCTATAGCCCAGGAATTAAACCCAGTCTTCTAGCATGAGGACAAGGTGGTGGACATCTCATTTTCTTGCTGTGAGCTCAGGAATCACTGGGGTCTCACCATCTTGGGCAGAAAGTGAGCTCAACACTGGGTAACCTGGGATACAGAGACATTCTCTAAGCCCTGAATCATACAGGGAGAAAATTATTCTGATTTTCAGTTTTCTTCGAATCCTGTGGAAATGAGCAGAAAGGCTCAGTTTGGTACAAATAAGTCCTTAACGCAGACACTTTCCCAAACTTATCCGTGTCTGTTTAACAAAGAAAGAGTAGACCTCATGGGGCAATGGTCTCTGGCTAGAATTTCAGAACTTCTTCATTTTCTCAGAGCTGACTTTCAGGCTTTCTTCTTTTTGTAGCAAAGAAAGGACAAATTCTATGTATGCAAATGATATAAGCTTTCTTTTGAGGGGAGCATGTATTTTGGGGGAGCATCATTTTTACTAAAAGAAATGCATTAACTTAGAAGCATAAAGTAGGTGTTCGAGGGCGAGAGTAGGTTGCTGCTCAGTGGTAGAGTATTTGCCTAGCATGCCCAGGGCCCTAGGTGATCCCAGCTTTTGGAAAGAAGTAACCTACTATGTAACTGGTCATTATACATTTTATGAGTTATTTGAAAATATCCGAGATAGATCGGCGGTGGTGGCGCACACCTTTAATCCCAGCATTTGGGAGGCAGAGGCAGGTGGGTCTCTGAGTTTAAGGCCAGCCTGGTATACAGAGTAAGTTCCAGAGTTCCAGGACAGCCAAGGCTACACAAAGAAGCCCTGTATCAAAAAATAAAAAAAAAATTTTTAAAGTTTTTTTTTAAAAAAAGAACATACCTGAGGTCTTGGAATCATGGTTGGGAACTGTGACTCTAGGATATCTCCTCTCTGATTTCACAGTCAGTTGTTTGATTGGATGATTCAAATGGAAAACTTCCCAGTGCAGGAAAATGATGAGCCTGAAGAAGGATTCGGAGACCTGTTGCCCTCTTTCTTGTTCTCAGCGTCCCGGTCTTTAAGATGGGTGGAAATTGGGTATCTCTTATAACTCTATGCCTCTGATGGTCTGACAGCCACGTCCTGAGCCCCAGTCTCAATGAACCCCAGGTCTCAAACACTCTCAGACTAATCCCAGTCTCTTCTCTTCCATCTCTCCTTGCCCCAGGCCCGGTCTCCTAGACTATCCTTGAAGCTGGATCTACAGATGTAGTACTGCTGAGACAACATTCCTGACCCGGGCGTATGAGAGCTGTGTCCGCGTGGGTCTGACTCCTCCATTATTATTGCCTCCCGCTGCCTCCCTCTCTTGCCCTCACCTCTTACCCCATCTGAACACTTCTGCTCACCCTTTAGGAATCCTCTCTCCCCTCATCACCTCTTCTGTGAAGCTTTTCTCCATCAGCTCACATCTTCAGGCAGAGACAGGCCTCACTCTGCTGAGCTTCTGGGCCACTGCGGTGTTTGCTTTTATTGAATGGCATCGTATATGAGTTCCTCCCACACAGGACTCCCAGCTTCTTGTGCCCACTGGTCGGCACAGGGACCAGCATGGACGAGGTTCTCAAGAAACACACAGCCAATGCATGAATGATCTCATGAACAATTTTCACTGTAATCAACCCCCCCCCACCCGCGCGCGCATGCTCTCTCTGGCTCTCTATCCTCTCCTCACTTCATGGTCTCAGGCTCTTCTCCTGCACTACCTTGTGAGGACGTGGAAATTTATCATCTAGTCTCATGCTGTTTGCGTCACTGTGACAAAATGCCCAAGACAGAGATGACAAGGGAGGAAAGATTTCTGTTGGTTCGTCATCTCAGTTCCAGTCCACCACGACAGGGAAGGTTGGGCACCACGGCTCTGTCTGCGAAACGTCAATCAGAGGCTGTTTATATCATGGCCAATCAGGAAGTAGAGTAGAAGAGGGTGCCAGAACCAGGGTTGGTGTAAGAAACCTTCAAAGCCCACCTCTAGTGACCTACTCCCACCAATTAGACTCCGCCTCCTAAAAGCTCCCCAGCCTCCCCAGATGGGGAACATGCTCTTCAGATTCAAACCAGAACAGCCTTCCTTCCAAAAGGCCCTAAACTTCTGCCTCGCACCTCTCCCAACTCTCTTCTGGGCAAACAACAGCTTTTTAAAGAGACTCATTCTTCAGGAGCACAAACGGAAGCACCTCAGAGGCCCTGGAACTCCCCCAGTTCTATTTTGTGCCTTCTCCAGTCAGGACCATTTCACTACAGATGTCTTCTGCTCCAGCCACAACGTGCCGCGCACCAGATACGGTTATATATGGAGGAAAGAAATGCCTATTTTAGTCTCAAGTGAAATCACATGATTTTGCTTAAGTTCAATTTTAAAACATGGAATATGACTGAACTTAATGTTAGTACTTAGGGAAAAAATGTTCACAGTAATTATAGATGAGGATACATATATGCAATTTATTTCAAATTTAGTAATACAAAAAAAAAAATTCTGGATCCAAATGTAACTATTTATAACTTGGCCAGGAGAACTCTGAGAATCCCAGTTATTTCCCCCAGAATAGGTTATTCTTCATGTATCTTATTTAAGCAATAATGCATGACAGCGTGTGAATTATGGCATATTAATTCTCACCTAGCGTGCTATTAGGCTAACGCTGACGGCCGAAGCTGTCAGTGCAACTAGGCATGAATTAATATCTAATAATTCCCCTGCTGAAATGTCTTATTGAGATTATTTTATTAGGAAAGGTTATTCCTTTAGAAATGTTTTTGTTCGCTAGTTGGGAAAGAGGTTCAGCCTGGGGAAGGCTTTACAGCTTCTTCTTCCAGCAGTCATTTCTGAAACTTCTGGCATCTCCAAAAACTATCTCTAGTGTCACACACCTTATCTTTGGGAAGCTGTCTGTGGAGCTCGGTGCAGTAGAGGCACTCAGGAGCAGGGAATGAGCCCCACCCCGCCCTTTGCCTTAGCCTGAGCCGTAGCAGTGCTTGCCTAGTGTGTCTAAAGCCCTGGGTTCCAGTCCTAGCACTGAGAGAAGAAAAACAGTAAGAGTAAATTCAGCCTTGTAGTCCTGAGCTCAGGACAGCCTGAGGCGAATGGGAAAAAAACCAAAATGCCAGCCACTCCTCCAGCCTCCGCAAGGATGCCACTGTGGCACATGATGGGAGCCAGCAAGATCTGGATCTGAGGGACAGGGTTCGAATCCTGATACCATCATTTACTAACAGCTCCATGGAGGCCCAAGTCATTTAGGCCCCTCTAGCCCATACTTCTTCTGGAGAACCATGTGGAACTTCAGGCAGCAGCCTGCCCCTCAGGCCTGGTGTGATACATGAGCTCCAATTATCTGCAGTTCTGCAATCTCCCCACCCAACTATTCCCCCATTGAAACTCACCCTCCCTCCCTCCTCCCCTCCTCCCCTCCTCTCTGTCCTCCTTTGTTGTAGATAGACTCTATAGCCTCTTGCATGTAAGGTAGGAACTCTACCTGTGAACAGCATCCCCACCCTGCTCTCTCACTTTCCATTTACACTGTAGTAGCATGAGGTCCCCACAGAAGCCAAAAAGGTACGTGCTCCAGGCTCTTAGACTTCCTGACAACTGAGTGCAATGAAGTAAAAACAAACCTCTACTTTGTTATACATCACCCTTTCTCGGGTATTCTGTGATAGCAAGAGGAGAGTGGATCTCCTCTGGGCATGCTCCTTCACTTGAATGCTTCAAGTTAGCCCTTTGTTTATTCGGCGGGCGATGAAACTGAGTGTCCAAAAGAATCTGTAGGAAGTAAATACAAGCACTTGGGAGTGTACTTCAGTGTGAATTTAATAGTTCAGAATATTAGTAGATCAAAGGATGGGTCTGTTCCTCTGAGCCACAAGCCTTATTTAGAAACTGCTGTGTGGCTTTGAGCAAGAGTCTTCACTTGTCCTGGCTTCAGCTTCCTTATCTGTCAGAAGAATTGCAGGTCATCTTGCTTGGGACCGTCCATATGGGGTGAATCTATAACATACGTAAATAAATCATGCCTAGTGGGGACTGGAGACTAATAGAGTCCTTAGCCATACTTCTCCAGGCCTACAGCAGTGGGCATCTCCAGTTGTGCTAATCACAGAATCTGAAAGCTGCCTAATCTGGCACAGCACCTCCCACTAAATCTGCATTGGGATGGCTGGCTGGCATGTCCACCATACACAGTTATCCACCGAGCCCACCCTGTGGAGCACATTTTCTGGTTTAAAACATATAGGGCTAGCTTCCTGCAACAAGCCAGGGATCGGTGGGAGTGTCTGATCTTTGGAGTCCAAGGAATCTTTCTACCCCATTCCACAGCTGGAAAGCCTCATAGGAGCCGAACGGGGCAGGGTGGGATGGGGAGGTGTCTCTGTGTCACAGGAACCAGACTCTCTAGTAGAGTAGTTCTCTGCCCACGAGTGGACAAATGCAGGGAGGTGCTGTTGCCCACACACGCGTTGCGCCTCTTCACTTTGGTCTTTGCAGTTTGCACAGCTATGATTGGCGTCTCAATGCACTCAACAGAGCTGCAAGGAGGAAAATGCCATGCTGAAGGCCAAGCCAAGCAGCAGTCATCCGTTGAGCACTGTTCAAAGGGCCATCTGCCTCCCCGTAGTGAGTTTCCCTGGAGCCTGTACCAGGCCCTGATGATCTCCAGCAAGTCCTTCAGGCCCTGTTGTCTGGAGACTCCATCTCAGTTCTGGATTTTCAGAGGACTTCCGGTTTAACTCAGAAGTTGCCAGTCTGTGTTTACTTTCCTTAGTAAACACTGAGGAATCCAAGGTCCTTTCTGGAAGTCTGGGGCCCCACAGGAGTCTGAGCTTGATGTATCCTTGTTCTGGATCCACCAGAAGCTGCCTTAAGTTATGACAAGGCTGAGCTCAGCCAGATACCTCTAAATGTCCTCTTAGCCCCAGTGAGACGGGGTTTGGTTGGGTTCCGGTCTTCATTTTAAATACCCACCTGTGCCTCAGACACATGCTCTCTGACACAGTCCAGAACTCAGACGTGGGTATAACTTGACTTGCAAAACAAATAAGGAGGCCAGGAATTGCTGTGTGGCAAAAGAGGTTACTGCCCATTTACCCTCAGTACAAGGCATTTTGCTGGTTAGCTGGCACAGTAGCCTTCCCTGGCACACCTGCTCAGAGCTTTCCGACTTGCTGTGTCGGAGGAGAATGAAGTGGGAAAACCCATTGTAGAGATAGGGTTGCTGAGGTCAGAGAATCGAACTTTATGGAAATGGCAGGACCATTATACTTCTGGAAATTTAGGAAATAGGAAGTTGGCCTGGCGCTTTTGCAATGTACACTCAGCTGAAACGTTTCTGATGAGCCAGAAGGTCCAAGAATCTCTGCTAGAGAATGCTGTCCACATCACTCAAAAGAAGGACCTCAAAAGAAGACAGACTTGGATGTTGATACATTTAGCACATGGGCATTGAAAAAGGCACTTTAAAAAAGTCCTTTTGAAATGTCTTTTTTTTTTTTTTTCCTGGTGGTGTTTTTGCTTTGTCCCCTCCCAAAGGGAAGTGGTTCAAAATTCACCAACTACTAGACTGCCCTCTCAGGAGGACATTGTGTAGAGACGGTTGGGCTTGGGTTTTGTCTTTGTCTCCAAATGGAGAATGTCAATGTCTTCTTACTCCCAGTCTGAAGGTACTGGGCTTCCCAGCCCCAGCCTCCTTGGTGGTGTGTGTCCCCTCCTGTAAACAGCTGGGCCCTCCTTGGCAGCTGCTGCCGATTAGTAAATTACAAGGTCAAGATTAAAAAAGAAATGACTAAAGAATAAAACCTTTAGTCAGGCAATTTGAAGTCAGGCTGGCACAATGAACACCTGTTGAGAAAGCCCATTATTAGGAGCTGGAGCTCTGGGTAGAAAAAGCACTGTGAATTCATTTTGATTGCCTCACAAAACTTTGAATAACAAATGATCTCGGGTGGGGGTGTCCGGGGACTTGCGCTTGGGGGAGGGGGGACAGATTTCGTTTCTAGCAAGGTAACATAAGCTCTGCTAGGACATTAAAATCTACCATTGACTGCCCTTGTCTGAATCCCCCTGTTTGAAACACATTGTGGATGCTAAGGTTACCGTGTATTGTAATTCTGGGGGAAAAAGCGTAACAGTTGATATCAAAATCTTTTAAAAGAAGTTGAGAAAGCATGAGGTCAGAGACTCATGACTCCCAGATTGTTAAATCATTTATTTATGTCTGTGTCTGTGTAAATGGAGATTGGAAGATATGTTATGTGTTTTTTATGCAGCCCATGTTTTATTTTTCAACCACACACCCCTAATACTTTTTTTTTTTGTAAGAGAGGCATAGTGTAATAGATTTGTTAAAAATGGATTCGCTTGCTGTTAGATGACCTTTGTACTTTGTAATGTCATCAGAAATGAGAAATAAAAGTTAGCCATTAGCCGTGCCGAGCGAGGTACTGTGGAATAGATGTGGGGGGTGGGGTGGTGGATGTGCTGAATATTAAGCAGTTTCATTCTTTCCTGAAAAGAAAGAGACTTCAACTAAAAGACATGGCGTCCTACCTGTCTGCCAGCCCCACGATTAAATCTAAAAGCAGGCATCCCATCTGTTTGCCCAAATGAAAAGTGTAATATTCTACTAACTACTTTCTATTACCACTCAACTTAAAGGTTTCTTGGGAAAATGATCCTCAGTTCATTTGAAGTTTGTCTGCCACACAAAAGGAAGCTCCAGAAAGCTTACTGCTCTTCGGCTAATAAGCAGCATTACCAGCTGACGCTGTGAGGTTTTCAACACCTGACAGTTAATATCACGGGGATGTTCATAGCGGCAGACTCCCATTTGTTGTGAGTCAGAAAAACCTAGAAATATCCCAAGTACAAGGGACGACTAAGAACATAAGCAAAATTAAATTAAAATGCTGTGAATTTCTGTCCCACCTCAGTTTAAATGGCTACCCTCATGAAAGTGACAAATGTTGAGGGCCATGGGATGGCATTGTGGATTGGTACAGCCACTAGGACATCAGTACAAAAGCTCCTTAAAAAACTTAGAACTGTCAGGTAACTCTGCTTCTCCACACCTGGAGGCAAACCTGGAAGAATCTAAGTCCATGTTCTATTGAGAGGCTTGGGCATACATGTTTGTTGCTACTTTATTCCCAACAGCCAAGTTATGGAATCAGCCGAGGAGCCCATTAACAGATGAAGCGACAAAGAAAGCGTGTTGAACACTAGAGAGATTTACTCAGCCATAAAAAACAAAACTATGTCATCTGCAAGAAAATGGATGGGAACACAGGTCACTGTGTTAAGTGAAGAAAGCCAGACTCACAGACTAGAATCATGTACTTTTTGGTCATATGCATAATCTATATTAAAACAAAACAAAACAAAACAAACAAACAAAACTCCCATTAAAGTAAAAATGTTGTTTGGGAAAAGGAAGAGGACTACTGTGGGGAAGAGGCAAAGTCCATGATGCACGTGTGTGGAGATGTCATAGTGAAACTCAATGTTTTTGTATAATGACTGTAAGCCAATAAAAAGTAATAAATTTAGAAAAGAATATAAGCAAAGTCTTGATATTTTTTTCTCTAGGATTTCTTTTTTCCCATGAGTGAGGAAGTTGAAAATTTCTGTGTTGGCTTATATGACAATATTTTCCTCACTTACATCACGTTTTACCAAATGAAGCAGATCTGGTTTGCAAACGAGTTGCAGCTTAACCTCCAAAGTGTGAGCAGCACGCACGCACACACCCCGCCCCGTTCTTCCAAGCCCACAAGGGGGTGAAAGTTTGGAGTCGGGTTGTTCCTCAGGCTTGCCTTTGTTTATACATAATCGAAACGATGGGGTAAACCAGCCAGGGCCAGCCTACCCAGCTTGTTTGCAAATGCTTTCCTCGTGAGCACCTGCTTGGAAAAAGAATTCCAATTTCGGTACGATTCGCAAAGTCTTTGGGGGTTCCTCAGCGATATTAGATAATTGAATATAGCTTTCTCTCATTGGAAAAAAAAAAGAAATCTCACACAGGCAACCACCCCCCCCCCCCCCGTCCCCAACTCCCAATTCCCTTAGCGCTCTAGTCAATTCTATGACAAAGTTAATCTGGAGCATGACTTATGGAGTCCCAGTGGGAGGTCACTGGGGCCGGTAAATATGTAAACAGGGCTTTTTCAGTTTCCGTTTCGCATGAATACAAAATAAACTGCGGCCCTCCGCACGCTGGAAAGTTCTTCCTTAAAGTTAATAAAATCTGTCAACTTCCATAAAGGCCCGAGAGGAAGGGGGTCCACAGGTGCAGCCGGTCGGCCGAGGCTGGGGAAGTCGGGGCAGCTAATACAAAGCCCTGGGCACCGCGCGCCTCTTCCCATCAATTCTCATCAAGCGTTATTAGTCATCTGCCGCCTCGGAGGTGCGTCCGCGCTCGCCCCGCAGAAGCGACAATGACATTTGGCCGCGCTGCAGGTGCGGCTGTGTGTGGCCGCGGCCGAGTGGGGCCGCCTTTGTGGCGTTCCGGTCCTTTGATCTGGGCACAAAGGGCGGCGGAGCTGCAGCCCCCTGCTTTCTGCGCGCCTCTCCGCCCGCGCGGGAGGGGGACGAGCCGGGAGGAGTGGCCGACGGAGAGAAGGGGCCTCGGGAGGGGCGGGGGGGGTGTGAATCCATAATATTTATTTCAACAATAGCTTCAAATCTTTTTAAACATCATAAGAACACGGCTCATTAAGCCCACAACAGCCTTGAAATTGTGTTATAAAACCGCAAAACAGAAATCAATACATTTGCTAGAAAGGAGGTAATGAAATATATTGAGTTGCCTGAGAAGTGGTTTGTATGAATCATAATATTATTATGTGCGCATCAATTCCATTCCAATACTTAAAGTTAACCAGCTAGCGAAGAGCACCCTGAACCCTCGTTAAACAAACTCTCCCTGTTACTCCCCAGGCCGGCGCATCCTGTGATAACGGAGGGAGGGGGGCAGGTCAATGCTGCCCACCCTGGGCTTCAGCTGCGCAGCTCTATTGCTTCCTAGCCTGATCAATACTGGCTCACAATGGCCAGGGGAAAGCCGGGGGCAGGCCCGGAGCTTCAGGCTGGAGCCTCCATCCCGAGCAATACCTCCACCAGCTTCCGTGAAGGCGGCTCTGGCCAGCTGCTCAGCCCCTCCCAACCAAGGCTGCAGTTTCTCTCCTGCGCACCCCTCTGGTCAGGAACTCCTGGAGTCTTGGCTTCCTCTACCCTATTAACACCCAATGCAAGGGGTGACTCCCAGTTTGTTGATTTGTTTGTTTGTTTCTCTTTACTCTCTGTTCCTTGCAGGAGGTGAATTCAAAGTTGATGTATTTTATCCGTTCTCCTTACTATTTCTCCCAAAGTAGAACCAGATTTTACAGTGTGGTGTACAGGAGACTGGAAATCATGGAGGGTAACTTGGGTTGTGGGACCTAAAGATTATGCAAAATGGGAGGAAATTCTCTGAATGAAAAACTATTTGCCTTTTCCAAACTCTTTTCTTTAAAGGTTTTAGGGCAGCTCCAGGGATGAAGGTCTGGGAGCTGGAGCCTCATACCTCCTGTGGGAATCTCACTCAATGGACAGCCGAAAGCCACAAAAATGTCCTGTATACAAGCCATTCCAGCCTGTCTCCACCCCTAAGAGTTGCCGTGGTGTCTGGTTCTCTTGTGTGAACTAATAAGGCCCCAGAGCTAGCAGGGTCACCCAGACATGAATCAGTGAAGGAGGAAGATCAGGAAGTGTTCAGGTCTGCATAGCCGGCCAGTCAGCCCAAGGGGGATTCTCTGGGGCCTTAAGATAGGGCTCCTCTTTGTCTACCCCTGGTTCCACCTGTGGCCTTTGCTCTGTGCATTTGGACTGGCTATTGAAAAAGGAAGAGCTGTGGAGTCCTGGGGTACCGGTCCCTTTATGGACACAGCCACATATAAATGTGTTTGCATGGACACACATACACATGAGCACATGCACACAGAGACAAACCGTCGTCCATGCATGGATGCACACACACAGCCAGGTCCAAGTTCTGGGACAGACTTGCCTCAGCAAACACAGCAAAGTACAGCTGGGAGGCCCAAACTGATGTCCTTTCCAAAGGGCATTTGATTCTGTTTGGGGATATTTTGGATCCCTATCACCTGGTTTCTAGAGGGCTAGGGATGGGGTGCTAGTAGTCATGCACAAGGTGGCCCCCTCCAACAGAACCCCGAACCCAAATGACAAAGGTGCTGAGAGGGGGAAGTCCAGGCTGATGCTGTACCCCACTGTTTCTTACCATAGCTCACAATGCTGTGGTTACTGTTTCAACCCCAGTAGCTTTGACATTCTTTCCAGAGAAGGGGTAAGCTTGCTGAGACCCTATGCTCCTCTTTCTCTCAGGGCTGGGTGACAAGCTTTGTAATCCAGGCTCTGTATCTAACTGCCTACAGCCACTATCCCCATATGTGGCTGTTGCTCCAGCCCTGGGCCCCTGAGCTAGGGACACTTGTGCACAGTCTTTTCCAGAGTCTGCCTTTACAAAGTCACTCTGACAGGACAATTAGTGTCCAGCTTGCTAGGGGCTGCTTGTGCCAGTGGCTGTGTAATGGGTTAGCATAGGAGTCTGACCTGGAGACTCATTTTCCAGTGCAGCATCTACCCACCCCTCCCCTTATTCTTTTTTCCCCACCTCCTTATTCCCCCTCCCCCCACCAGCCTGCTGTCTCGTGCCCCTCCCCCACTGCTTATCCCAGAATTGATCACTCCTGCCATCTTGCCTGCTTGTAGAGACAGGCTTTGCAGTGACCCCAGTTTCTGCTCTCCCTGGCTGAGAAAGAACAGTAGTCATCTGAGACAGCACGAACCCCCTATCTTTGCTTGGAGACCGAGTGCCATTCCTACCACACAATCCCAGTAGCACACAATTAGCTGACTGAGGCCAGCGCAGGCCACCCATTGACCAGGCAGATGGTCACCTGGCCCGTGAATGAGTCACCTTAGAGCCCAGAAACGGCTCTAATTTGGACTCAGAACACTAAGTAATAACCCCATATTTCTGCACGAGCTAAAACCCTACATCAAATGCTCGGTTGTTTTGAGGACAAAACTAGAAAGTAATTAGTTCTGTGCTTTTTCAGATTTTCTTTAAATAATTTATTTTGAAATTAATTGTTTTCACATCAGGCGTGCACCTGAGGAATTAAACGAGAAGAAAAACTTCGTGGTATAAAATTCTCCTCCACATTGTAGTGCAGAAATGCCTATAAAAAATTAGCCCCGATCATTTACTTTTGAAACTTCAGAGGAAGAAGTTCAGTGACAAGAGAAAAAAAAAAAATTGCCCAGGCCTAACATATTAAACTAACTTAAACAAAATAACTCAATCATCCTGTGAGTTAGGATTTGCCATAATTTGGTTTATGGAACCAATATTGAGTAAGAAAGTCAAAATGATTTCTTTCTCTGTAAATTTTTTGGGGTTTTGTTTATAAACGCAGAGATTCCATCATAAAATATATGAGTTTTCTTTAAACCAAGCATGCAAAACATTAGGAATTCCTCCAAAATGGCAAGCAATTTATTCTTGTTTACTATATTTATTGCCTCCAGGGTATCCATAAAGTCTGGGAACATCGGCAAATATAAACGATGTGATCAAGGACATCTTCTGTCATAAAAAGCAGCTATTAATATCTATATCCTCAGGCCTTGCGGACATCTTTGATTATCTCTGTCATGTAGACAGGGCCCGTGAAGATCCAGTTCACATTTCCCAGGTTATATTCAAATACACTGTCTAATTGAGAGTAAATATGTCTTCCTCTCCGTAATAATGAATTCCATTTGTGCAAACTTCTCTGGAGGGCAGAGCAACTTGAAAACGGATAGCCCAGAAGAGAGTTTCACAACGTGAGGCATGTTCAGTGTCTGAAGTGGTTTCCACGAACTGGGATTTCTTTAAAGCAAGACACACAATGATGAGTTAATGGTGAGGAAGACAAGGGTGGCCAGGCACAAGGTGCTCAGGCTGTGCTGTGCGGCAGATGTTCAGCTGCGGACTTCACAGGGTTCGTCTCAGCTGGAGCTCCTTCCTGTTCTGCCTGGATCAGGGGGTGTCTTTAGGCACACCAACGGAACACAGCCGATGTTCTTGTTTTGCTGGAGTTGAGTCTAGATCTCAACTCAACTATGAATGAGGCATGCTAGACCAGGAAGAATATAAAGAGACAAAAATCTTCAGGCTGCGTGACATTGATTAGAATGTTCTTTCTTTCTCAATTCCCTTTAGTGTCATGCAAAATTTTTGTAGGAGCAAACGTCCCAGAGTGAAATGCCTAGCGACTCCATTGTTAGGGAAGCTTTCTTAGTTTCCAAGACTCTAAACTCACATATCCTGTGGTCCGAAGATAAGAAAGTGTTCACCACAGCCTGGGCTGACCGGTCTATTGGGAGGGCTCCGAGACAACAAAATGACTTCAAAGGAATCTTTGTAGCCACTTCCAAAGTTCTGACTCAGCGCTGGGACATCTGGCTGGTGACTTACTCCTTGGGTGTTTGATATATTGTCATATGCTTTGTTTAGATTTCTAATTCTTGAGGGTAATGGTGATATCATCTTCATGTATTGCCATGGTATCTGAGGGACAGATAAATGTGCTTTAAGTATTTGTTGAATTAGTGATGATATTGATTGCATTAATAAGTCAGGACTTCCAGAGTTTGAATCAGTAGTCTATGCTGGGAAGCATGCTTGTCCCCGTTTTGAATGTAATCTCCTCAGCCTCTGGTCCTTGCCATGTACCCCGCTCTCATCTCCTGCACACCGAGCCACCTGAATCTGAACTTCAGCTGAAAGTGAGCAAATCTCATTTACCACACTGCCTAAGTTTAAAATAGCCTCCAGTTGGTGTACACGCACTCAAGCACACACGTGTTGGGAGGACCTAGGTCCCTGTAACTGCATGCTTGGGAGCACCTTTGTTTGCAGATGTGTGTGTCTGGCCAATAGGAGAAAGACTTGTCTTTCTACAACCCTGTAAATCTTGGAAATATTCAATATATATTTTCAGCAACCAAAGGAATCATTTTAACAGAAAATTGCAAAGAAAAGAGTATTTGGGTGACAAAAGTCGTGACTGTGAGCAGAAGAGAAAAAGTAGCTATCGCCTAAAAGAGAACGGACTTCCCATCCACCTCTGCAGTTCCTGCACTTACTTTACAGCCGACACAACCTCATTCAGGCCATAATTGCTTGTTTCAATTGTCCTCTTGTCTCTTCCTGGCTCTTTTCTGCCTTCTTCTACCCCCTCCTCTTCTTCCAAGCACGTGTCATTAACTGATGTGACTTGTTGGGGCCCAGATCTGCCTCTTGTCTCCTGGAGAGAGACGTGGAGAAGGAGGATGTCTTCTGCCCATTAAAACAGTCTCTCCTGACTGCTCCATACAGGTCTGAGGCTCAGAGTGGAGGCAGGTAAAATGGCGGCCCGGGAAAGGGGGAAGAGCTGCCTGTATTCAGAGGCACACACACACCTCAGGATGAGCCTGCTTCTGGCGTGGTGGAGTTTGACTGTCCTAACCCTGGCATCTCCTTGGGAAGGCTTCAGGTTTAATATTCTCAATATCTGAAGGACATTCCAAACATTTCCTAGTTATACTCTATTCACCATCAATCCAGGAAGGAACGTGAGTCTCTGAGGAGGGACGACAGACGTCCCTTCTGAGTTGGAGCGTGTGGTATCTAGATCTTCTGTGGTGAGGACGGAGTCATCACAGATTTTTCTCTACACTAATTGTCTCTGCAAAGGTCAGGCAAAGTATCACAAATCTAAACTCGGGGTAAAAGGGCATGTGTGGATTTCTCAACCAGAGGGAAGGGGGCTGTTTCTGTGACTGCTTATTAGGGCTGGGCTCCCAGTACCTTCAGGCACTGCAAAAGCTATCACAGAGTGAATCTCCTCTCCTTAAGAAAAGGTTGGGGATGGGGGATGGGAGTTGAGGGACAGGATTCCAAATACCCATAGTTAATCCAAACCTCTTTTGGAATTTAGAAACTCTAGCTCTGTAAGGACCATATTGCTTCTCTCCCTTAGGGTAAAAATGTTTTCTGGGTTCGGGTAATTTCCCAGGGTTTGCGACACCCACCCTGTGTCTCAGCGTTTACGGGAAACCATGGGTCTAATTGAAAGAGTCCAGACACGTGGAATTCCTCCCTGAAACGTAATTGTTAAAATACGACTTCAGGCTGAGGAGATGACTCCCTGGTAGAGGGCTTGGCTGGCACCCTCGCCTTGGTTCCTAGCACTGCAAAGCAAGCAAGCAGACTCACTCTATTACTTTCTGTTATTCTATTAGGTAGCTGACCACATAGGCACTGTGGAAGTAAACCAGCTGTTTTTCCAGATTCTAGTAGCAGGCATTCGAGCTCCCTGAGGTCTGATTGTGAGGCAGAATCCCAGGGCAAAGTCCTGCAGGCTAATGGCAGAATGCTAATTAGAGTTTTGAGTGGCTGTTGAATATTAACCTGGACACTGTCCTGGACAGTAAATTTCTGGCCCAGCACTGTTGACTTTTGGCTGGTCAGTCCCTTTTGATGCCTGTATCTTGGGAGGCTGGGACGTGTCCAGGCTCTACCTTGTACCTATGTTCTGTCCAGTCATGACAACCACAGATGTGTCTGGATGTCGCCAGTGTTTCTCATGGGGCCAATGTTAACTAGTTGAAAACTTGTTCTCATTAAGATAGTTCTGCTTCACTTGAAAGAGGGTTTGTGCGCAGGCGTGCCTTTCTGAACATAAAGAGAGAGAGAAAAAAACATATTTCCACCATGTAATGAAATGTTAAAACGTTTTTAATGACACTTTCTAGGCTATAGAATAGGCCCACCCTGTGACACAGGGCAAGGCACAAGAAAGTGCTTGCCATCTGTATTCTATGCAATGCCCACATCCGAAAACACTAAAAATGTCCCCAAAGGTAAGAGCACAAAAATTGAAGCCATAGTCACTTCCGGGTGACAAGATAATGTAGAATATACTTTCTACTTAAGCCTTTGTTTTTTTTTTTTTCAAACTATTTACTGCACGAATCTCGTATTGGACGGCACCAGGCTACACCAGGCTGGGAAGCCGCACACGCAGTCCTCTGCTCCGAGGCTGGTTTTCTTTCACACTGGAAGCAACCCCTTTTCTATTCCTGGGTCCATTCCACTCACTCAACAGTCACATCATCTGCTTCACTCCGGGGTGGCTGAGGTTCCAAGGTCAGAATTGTTTACTTACACTGTGCTCCTCAGCCTGAGCCCACATTCTCCCGCTCATCCCTGACCCCAACACTGTGCTGGGGGCTGGGAATTCAGTGACAGAGAAGGCAGGTAGAGTCCCTACCCTTAGGAGGAAGACGGTAAACCAATAAACAAATACAATAAACATATACAATGAGGCAAGACAATTCCAGGGTGAGAGAGTCAGGGAGGCAAAAAACCAGAGATGTTGAGGAGGACAGCCACTGAGAGGGAGTGCAGCTTCATCAGGCTGTGTGGTCATGGAAGGCCTCCCTAGGGAAGTAATATCTGAGCTGGTAGCAAAGAACAAGCAGAAGAGTGGAAACTGACAAAGTCTGGAGCTGCAACTTTGCAGGCAGAGGTGGGAGCAGTGAAGGGTGGGGCTGAGGTAGGGTGGAGGCAAGGGAGGAGGGTTGCCAAGAGGCAAGAGGCAGCACCTGGTCCCCTGTGTCTGGCTTGGGTCTGAGCACAGAGGTGGGAGAGGTAAATCAGACTCTGGGGCCAGGGCCCTGGAATCTGCCTTCAAGATGATTCTGAGATGCTAGAAAACTTGAGTGTCTGAAACCAGTGAGTGTCAGGAACCAGGCTCCTCTATCAGTGCCGAGCCTTTTCAAAGTGCAGCCGGAAGACCAGTCCCCAGCAGGAGTTCCAGGAAGCTTGTGAGAGATGCTGATCTCAGAAGACCTCATCAGGCCTTCTGAGCCAGACCTGTGTTTCAAAAGCGAAGTCTCAAGTGGTCTGAATGCGGGCAAAGTGTGAGCAGTGTTGGTTTCAACAAGTGCATTGCATATCACAAAGCAGTATGGACAGGAGCAAGGCATGCTGGGGCATACCTGTAATCCCCATACTTGGGAGGTAGGAGGATCTCAAGTTTAAGACCAGCCTAAGGTGCACAGTGAGACCCTGTCTCAAAAAACTAAATCCAAACCAAATATATAAGCTTAGAGAAGATGGATGATGTATGATTTTTAGTGACAAAAGATGAGTGAACAGCAAAATACCTGATGATACTACTATTTTTCTCCAGGAAAGAACTAGAATACAGAAGACAAGAATAGTTATGGTTGTGTTGGTGGCTCTTCTCTGTGGAGTGAATGAAGTACAGCCTTGGACCACCACCTTGGAATCTAAATGTGACATCACAAAGGTTCATTCATCTAGGGAGCAATAGGCATGGAATTATTTTTTTGCTGTTGTCTTTAGTTGTTTTGTTTTTTAAAGAAGGGAAAGTTCCTTATTAAAATAGGCATTTGGTTCATGCCTTTAATCCCAGCACTCAGAAGACAGAGGTAGACATATCTCTGAGTTTGAGGCCAGCTTGGTCTACAGAGGGAGTTCTAGGACAGCCAGGGTTCCATTGTGAGGACCCTCCCCCATTTCAAAAAAAAAAAGAAAGAAAAAGAAAAGAAAAGAAAGAAAGAAAGAAAAAGAATCGAACAAACAAAAGCAAGAAAGAAAGAAGAAAAGGAAAAAGTAATTCATAAATATTTACTATGCTGGGTTATTGCTCCATATTTTTAAAAACTATATGTATACCTTGGGGGCTGATGAGATAGCTCAGCAGGCATGTGATTGTGCCAAACCTGAGTCCCTACTTGGTGGAAGGAGAGAACTGGCTTCTGACCTCTGACCTCTCCACTCATACGCTCAAGCTCACTGGCTTTCACTCCTACAACAATAAATAAGTTTAAAATTCCCTCTCTCTTTCTTCCTCATGAATCTGGTGTCTCACTTTTTTTATGTACTAGCATTTGCTAATTTCAGGACAGATCCCGCCTCCTTTCTTCCAGTTCTCGGGGTGGGGGTGGGGTAGGGGAATTGGGGGGTGGGGGGGATTAGGGGTGGGGGGGTGGGAGGAATGGGGGTGGGGAGGCCACAGTGCTGTGTACCTTCTGTTTATTCAGAGGGTTTCCCTACTCAAATATTTCCTTCAGCTGACTGTGGCTTCTAACTACCTTGTCCTTTGAAGCTGATGAGCTGTTATTTCTAGCAGCCATCTCTAATCTTCAAATAAACATCCCCACCCACACTCCCTCCCTCAACCCCTTCCAGAGTGTCACAGAAAGATCAAGAATAAGAAAGAATTAGAAAAGGTCCCACCTCCACAACATTCTGCTGTGAAAGGATGTTAAATCTGGGTACAGTGGGTAGAGAACAGAAGCAGAGCGGACATCGCCAAGTTCACCGCAGATGGTCAAGTACACCGACCCACAGGCTTTCTGAGCTTTGTATCACTACGAGGAGGGGCGGAAAGGAATGGCTTGCTTTCTTTCCTTAGAGGGACAAGGGCTGCTGTGGTCATTTTCTGCCTGTAATGTTATGAGAGGTTTTCTGGAAGGATCCTAGTTCAGGACACGGCCTTTGATGGCGCAGTTTCTGGTGTCACGTGCAGCTAGCCCTACTCCATGCTTAAGGTGCAGAATGCTAGTGTCTCTACAACAGATGCGTTGTCAGATAGCAAGCATTGGGCTTGGCTGGAGCAGCAGCTCTTAGAAAAGCACCTTGGAGCCTAGGGGGCCACTCTGGCAACAAGGACTTACTTGGCTGTGGTCCCTGATGTTTTCCTGCACCCGAACAATGCCCAGGATAGGGGAGGTGCTGAATATTTGCCATTCCAGGCCTGAGAAGGCTTTCTTGAACTCCTTTCCCAGGTGTGGCCATATTCCAGTGTCCTTTGCATCTTTCTGGACTCTTCTCTGCATTCTTCAGGTTTACATGGTGACCTCCACTGTGCCGTGAGCACCAGGGGGCAATCCCGATGCTTGCCAAACTGCCAGGCATTTACAAAGTGCTTAATAGTTTACTAATTGTCTCAGTCTGTTTCCTGTTGCTATAGCAGAATTCCAGAGGCTAGTTATTTTACAAAGAAAAAGGGTTTATCTTGACTAGTGGCTATGTGGGCTTGGAAGGTGCCCACATCTGCCTGGGTGTCAAAGGAGGAACTTGTGTAGAAAGGGGAAGAGAGGTCAGGAAGCAAGAGAAAGCTAAGGAAGCCACACTATTTTATTACATATATTTTTTTAATGATACCTGCTCTTGGGTAGCTAACTCATTCTGGAGGGGACTGCGTCCATCCCCTCGTGTGGACAAATTCCCCAATACTCAAACGCTTCTCAAAGGTCTTGGCACCCTCAGGACCTCATTGGGACTATTATGGGTACTAAGGTCAACGTGAGTATATTGAGGAAGGGGTTGTGCATGCTACCACGAGGTGAAAAGGACAAATTTGTAGAGTCAGTTCTCCTTTCGCCTTTCTGTGTGTTCTGGGGCTTGAATTCAGGTGGCCAGAATTACACAACAAATGCCTTTAGCCACTGAGCCACCTCCCTAGCCAAACCCTGACTATAAAGAGTTCTCTGCCATTTACTCAAAAGCTTCAGACAGGTTTTAGAAAAGCACTAGCTCCCCGGGGCCTCAGTTTCTCCATCTGCTGTGAGGAATGGCTCTTCTATGTGCCCCATGCCCTCCAGCTGAGCCCAGGATGACCTCCACAGAAGGCCTGGTCTCAAGAGTCCTGGCTCTTTTTTGAAGGACTCCCGGGAGAACTTGTCTTCTTCAGGAAGCCAAGGTGCTGTCTGATTCCTCCCGAGGGGGCCCCCGCGCCACGGTGTCAGGCGAGCTATCTTGGCGAGGAACTGCAGGAGTCCCGTAGGAGTGAGAAGCACTTAACTCCCTCTGCCACCGGTTGTCTAGAAGTGGGAAGGAGACTACACACTCAGCTGGCCGAAAAATACACCCTGGAAACTAGAGCGTTGGAATGAGACCTTCGAGTTTTAAGTGCTGGCAAGACATTCACATTTGTTAGCCAGTCTACAGGAGCCAAGCGAAACACTCAGTACAGAGAAACGAGTGGCTGGAGTCTCCAGGCTGTGGCTGGTTCCCCGGGCACTTTTGTTGGAGCTCTGCACACTTGGCTTGTTCCAATGGTGGAATCTGCTGGAAGACTCTCAATGCTCCTCCCATGTGGGCTTCTCTTCTCAGGACCTCCTAGAGCCTCTCCTGGGCTACTGTGACAGACAACTGGTAATTGTGCCCAGGACCTTATTTAGAAATAGGGTCTTTACAGATATAATCAATGAAGTCTAGCTACTTCAGGTTACAGATGTAATCAAGATGAGGTCTGGCTCCTTCAGCACGGCAGACCCCCTCATGTGAGAAGCAGACACGAGGAGAGGACAAGGTGTGAAGAGATTCAAAGGCTTGCTTCGTAGAAGTTGTTGAAGCAGACGTTGGAAGCCATGTCTAGAAGCCCAGAAGTGCCCAGGCTTTCTGGCGACAGCAGAAGCTGAAACAGGCACAGAGTGAATTCTCCCCCAGAGAGGGTTAGGGTTAGGGCCAACATGATTTCAGACTTCGTGTCTCCAGCACTGCAAGACAGCCAGGTCTTCTCTGTTTCACCTACTGCCAGTCTCAGGTGGGCAAGCTCTGGGAGGACGTAGCTTGCCATCCCTGAAACACTTTGATGGTGCTCTACTGAGAGGCAGGGCCCGAAGAGAAGACGGGTGCTCTGCAATGAGGTCTTTGTCTCTAGAGTGGGCTGTTGGAGGATGTCTGTCACATCTGCTTCTGCAATGGCTGCCAACCTGCCCACTGTGGCCACACAGTCTTAGACTTCCAGCTTTGGGAACCACAAACTAAATGAGCGTGAAAAACCTCCAGTCTTACTGCGTCTCACTCTTTTGGCGGAGATCAAGTGTCAGTGTTGTACTGTGAGGGCTTGCCTCATACCCGACCTTTAAACATGTCAGTTTCAGATACTCTGTTGTAGCAACAGAAAACAGATCAAGACGGACACCCATCCTGCCGACACCTCAGGCCCTGTCGCCTCCCCATCACACATCATAGACAAGGGACCCGATCTCCCTCTCAGAATCCCCACACTTCCTAAATCTGAAAGACTCCTCTAAGCGCATCCTGATTTCCAGAAACGTTCACATCTAGCTTTGTGCGAACGGGGAAGTGTGGACCGCGGTGATTGTTTTTACACAGAGCGGAGACTCAGCAGCTGCTCATGCCTGCAGACGTGTTCTCCTCCCAGTGACAGCAACTTGTGATGACTGGATGGCTCGCAGCCTGAAAACACAGAAAGAGAAGAGCGTGCGAGTAGGTAAAACCCCACACACTTCTAGCTAGCTGGGAGGACCGTTTCCTATGGAATTTATTTCTAAATCTTAGTAAGGTCTTTGTGAGTGGGTAATAACTATCACATGCAAAAAGCATCCCTGAACCCAGAAGGAAGATGCTGGAACTTGGGGGGGAGGAGAAGGGGTCTGCCTGAGTAGTCCTGACTCATCTGGACCCCTTCAAGAGTGAACCGCCACACCCAGCTGAATCTCTACTCTTTCTGTCTCCAGTGTGAGTCACATTCGATTAGGAAGTTTCTTCCCCAGACAGGTGTTTAGAGAACAGATCACCGCTTGCCTGTGGGTCCAAGGAGGGTCATCCCCAGACATGGGAGCAAATAGGAGAAGCGAGTGTCAGACAAGGTCACTGACTTCAGGATGTAACTCAGAGCCTGAGGTCTGGCCGAGGAGAGAGAGGTAAGCAGGTTCCTAAGGGAAGAGGTGGGACAGAGTTCAGCCATTAAGACCACAATCTGTGTGCTCTGGGAGCCAGGAACTCTGGGTTCAAATCCTTATTGCTTAGCCAATGTGTGTCCTTAGGCATTAAACACAATCTCTCTTCGTCTCAGTCCCCCTTATCCATCATACACTTATCATGTGGGTGTTACAGAGATCAAAAGAGTTAATTCAAGTACAGCATCTAGCGTGGTGACACTTGGTGTTACTGGACACATCTTACAGAACCGAGGTGACTTACTGTCAAGGGTGCTGACAAGTCACTTCCAAGATCAACGGCATTACAACAGCTACCACAGCCACAATGGGTAGGCTGTGTGTCCCGTCTCATTAGGTGCCTGTGGCTGGTGGGGTTTGGCTGATCCAGGGTGGGCTTGGCTAGGGAAGGCTCTCCTCCAAGGATCTTTTTCCTTTCTAGGCCAGCTGGCGCGGTGACAACTAAGGCGTGAGATCACAAGTGGAAACATGTCGTGCACTGAGGCCCAGGCTTGGAATCAGCACACCACAGCATCTATCTATCTATCTATCTATCTGGCCAAAGGGAGCTCCTTGGTGAAACCAATGGGCAAGCAGCGAAGGGAAGGGGCAGAGAGCAAGAGAACTTGGGCTGACTACCATGGTGACTCTCTTAAGCTTTAGGAAGGGCTGTGCTGAGAATCCAGGTGAGGTTCTGTGTTCTGACTTGAGTCTTGAAGGTGACCTTGGCTTCTGCTCCCAGATTAGAAGTGTTGTTAAATCTAAGAAAGTCAGGCCCTGGACCTTAGACACACTTCTATCCAGTCAAACAAGTTCCTGGCTGGTCACTCTTAGTTCTGGCGATTAGTTCCTGGATGGATAGGGTGGTGCATACCTGAGAGCCTAGCATTCGGGAGGCCAATGCACAAATGTCGTCAGTTTGAGACCAGCCCGGGCTACAATGCAAGACCTTATTTCAGAAAAAAACCACCAGGGAGAGAAGAGCCACTGAAGAGACAGTTGCTGTGTTAGAATCTTATCTCCTGGAGTCCTCAGACAACCTTCCCATTGGAGCACTGATTTTTCTTTTCCAGTGCAAGCCAGGCAAGTACTCCACTACTGAGTCACCAGCCCAGCCCCACTGAGGAGCTGTTCCTAAAGGACTTTTCCCAGCATGCCTTCTGAGGACTTTCTGCTGTTAGGCTATGGTAAACCCCACACTGAGTACAGTGACTAAAGATGCTTAGAAATGGCAGGATTCGGGAGGGATGTTATCTTAGTTACCCAAGAGCTGGGCCCAATTACCAATGGGGGAGGGGTCTTAAAGGGACAGCGCAGCTTGCTGTGTAATTAAGCTTTCCCACTCACAGTTTTTGTTTCCTCTTTCACGTTCGTGTGTTTAAGGAGAAATCCTCTTGACAACAGAATGCTGTTAAAACCCTCCCAGTGGAAGCAGCCTGGGCAAGGAGAACCCGCACAGGGTGGCGGCACTGGGAGCCCAGCTGAGGGTCCCCTTCTCCTAAGCAGAGGCTAGAAAAGTCTGCCTAATGAATGAGTGACCGCCTGCAAGAGAATCTGGGGACCTGTAACATCTCCCTGTGCCTCAGTCATCATTCTGTCCAAACCAGTTCTAACTGCCAGCCCCTTATTCTAAGGGGTCAGCTAAAAATCAGACAGAAAACCTTTTTCTTTCTCCCCTGAGTGGGGTAGGGAGACTTTGTTGATGATCTTACAACTTTTGTTTTATTTGCTTTTTTCCCTCCCAACAGGGTCTCCCTATGTAACACAGGAATAACTTGTAACTAGTGATTCTCCTCTCTCAGTCTCCCAAGTTCTGGGATTGTAGGCATGCCCTAATGCTTTAAAACTGTTTATCTTTTAAATAGGGTCTCACTCAGTAGCTGGCCTGGAACTTACAGTGATCCTCTTGTCTCTGCCTTCTGAGTGTTCACAGGGGCATGCACTACTATGCCTGGCCCTCGAACTTTTTTGAGCTAACAACCACACTTACAGATGTGACCTGGGGCACACATGTGTGCACACTGACACAGCTGGGACCAGAGCTTCAGGAGATAGTGTCACATCCAAGCAGAATGCTGTCGGGGTCTGTGGCGCCTGATGTCAGCCTGCCCCAAATCACAACCCAGGTTGAGAAACCCTGGTCACTTCAAATGTGTGTGGTACCTCATAAGAAAGTAGGGGTGAGGTCTCAATAAAACCTTCCCAGACCCACAGACTTCACCCGTGTCTATAGTCAGTGGCAGCGGTATAGATGGAAATGAAGAAAGGATGCGGCTGAGCAACACAGCGGTGTGTGTGCAGGCTGTTTGATTCGGGGCATGTGATTGGCTTGAAACCTTCAGCAGTTTTCCAATTTCTCCTGTGAAGGATTACAAGACCACTGGGGAGAACTGAATCTTGTGTTTCCCATTCCTTTGGAAATAAAACCACTGAAGGTTTAAAAAATGGACTCAGCTAAATTATTGAATAAATACCCAGAGATGCCCCAATAGCAGCAGATTGTGATGGTGGCAGGAATCTGAAGGGCAGCAATGGTACATGATGACTGTCCAGCCTTGTACAGTGCAAGGTGGGGAAATCAAGCCACTCATCAGACCAATACCGAAGAATGCCCAGGCAGGATCTTAAACTAGGGGCACCTCCAGTTCTCCTGGTATTTCAGTTATTGCTTTTTTTCCTTTTATCTAACTTAAAAATACATTTATTTTTATTCTGTGTGCATTGGTATTTTGCCTTCATGTAAGCTTGTACGTTACTCCTAGAACTGGGGTTACAAACAGCAGTGAGCTGCCATGTAGGGGCTGGGAATTGAAAACAGGTCCTCTGGAAGAGCAGCCAGTGCTCTTAACAGCTAAGCCATCTCTCTAGCCCCAAGTCGCTGCTTTTTACACTTCAGTTTTGTCATCTGTCAAATGGATTTTGGGGACTCACACACAAGAAGCATGTGGAGGTGCTCTAAGTTTGGGATGCAGAAGCAGACCTGCAGGCCAGTCAGGTCAGTCTTCCTTTTCCTGTTGTGAGTATAAGGAATTGGGTGGCTGCAATTAGAATCTCACCCGTGTTCACAGCGGGCATCTAGGCCCCTACCAAAGGAAGCCATGATCGCATTCCGTGACTCCAGTCCCTTGTCTATGTCCCGACAGTCTGTGCTGTGTCAGGACTTAGCTGTGCTTCATGAGGCTGGTGAGGTCCACTCCGCATCTGACAGAGGAGAGACTTGTGTGTGGCTTCCAACTTTGTGATGTGTGCATCTTCAAAAGCCCTCCACAAAAACCTATGTAAAAGTCTGATCCTGGAATTGTCCCCTTTGTGGACAGTGGAAGGCCCCACACAGAAGAGCGCCTGTTCCTGGAGGTGTTTATAATGGCCCTTCACATTCAGCACCTCCGTGTCCTGATTCACAGAGTGCCCGGCCAAGCTGACACATAGTCCGTGAGTCTTTATTCAACTTGAGCTCAGATGGTTGCAGAAACCCAGGAGAAGCCAAATCATATGTTTAAACAGTTGAGAGGAAACCAGACTCAGCAAGGATCTAGGGCTAGGGATTTAGCCGGGGTGAATTTTCCTTCTCTGGGATTTCCTGTCCCTTTTCTGGATGTTTCTCTATCTACACCATGTTCCTTGGCATTTGGTTTAGAGACCATCAGCTCCGCGGTGAAAGAAAGCCTTACATAGCCTTGGACTGGGCTGTTAAAATATCAACCACTGCTGAATTGTGTGGATCCAAAGCTAGGCTTAGAGACATAAGCTCCCAGCCTCTGTCAATCTCATTTTACAGCGGAAAACGACCAAACTTTAAGACTAAGCTTAAAGGTGCTTCCACTTAGGGGGTAAGCCACAGGGACTGTTTGGGGGAGACAAAAAGAGATAGATCCTTAAGGAATGTGAAATAAGTGAACCCAAAAGAAAGCCTTCTGCAGTGTTCCTGGGCTGCAACTGAAAATTTAACCATTTTTTAAAATGTGAATTATCTGGCATTCTCAATTGCTCAGGATGGGGGCTGCAAGGAAGGGACAATGGGTTAGGATTAGATATTTACTCAGTGTTAAAAATTCCAGGAAGCTTGTGTTGATTTGGGCTTGCATTCTGTTACCCTTTAGCTCAAATCTAAATCTTTATCTTCCTATTACAATTGAGAGGACATTTTTTCTACGTAGTCATTTTTACAGTTGTAATTTTTATCCCTTTCATCGAGTAGAGCTGGTTAGATTGGCAGCTCTTAGCACTAAGATGAAAATATTGGGCGGTCCCAGTGGGTCCTGTTTTGTTTATTCTAACAGTGCAGTCTTTGATCTAAACATATTTCCTGGGGTCTGGACTAGATGACCTAATTCCTGTCTTATCCTTTTCCACGTTTCTGTGCATCTCAGATTGCTGCTCTACCGAGGGGACGAGGGGGCGCTTTGAAATCCACTTTACTTCCCCCCCCCCACTCTGTTACCCTCTCTGACATTTGTTTCATTTGGGGGTGGAGTGTGTACCTCCCAGCAAAGAACCCATGGCTTTGTTTTTCTAACAGGACTGCTAAGTTTTAACAGAGTGGGAGCTCCTTCCCTTTTTATTTTTTTCTTTTATACTTCTCTTCCTTGACATTCACAACATGCCAAAAACAATAAGCAAATAACCTACTGCTAGAAGTCCATGTTAACTGCAAATCATTTCGGACTTTCTGTTTGAACACTTTTAAAAAGCAAGGATATAACTTAAGAATGTTGTTGCCTCCTCCCCTTGCCCTAACAGCCGGTTATAAATCTGAACTGGGAAAAACCAAAGCCCCAAACTAGCTTCCGTTGATCTCCATTTGATCTGCGAGGCCCTTCCTTCATCTCCTAGCCCACCTCCTCACAGAAACCGCCCGCCCCCCAGCCCCCCACTCCACTGGAGGACCTTCACGTCGCTTCCACCAGCAAGGGCGATAACTTCTTTCCCTCCCCAGGTCAATCAACTGCTTTTCCAAGGCTGTTTTCCAGGAAGGGAGGCCCTTATTGGGGGAGGGGAGGAAGTAGGGCTGGGAAAGGAGTCCAGGGAATCATAAAAGGAATAAGGGGGAAAAAAACGCTGACATTCGGGGGTTAAACAACAGAAACATGTCCTAAACTTGGTAAATTTGGAGCCACTGGCACCGCTGAACTTATGTTTATCTTTACAATTCTCATTAAAAAAAAAAAAGTCATCAAAGTTGAGTATTTATAGTTCAAAAATTTTGTGAATTTAACTCTCCTTTCAGTCTGCAGCGAACCTTCTTAGTTCAGCCAACCTGGTTCCAAATCCTCAGGTCGTCCCTCAAGTTCCAAAAGGGAAGAAGAGGCTCAGTGACAGAGTAGGAGAGAAGAGGTGGGCAAGGCGTGCTCGCATCTTCTGCCGGGAACCCACCCACTTGCTGTACGAATGTCAATCTATTTCTCTGCGGCTGGGCTCAGCCCAGGCCAAGCGGTTTATCTCCGGACTGTGGGCGCTTTCTGGGTTTGGAATGGACGTAGAGAGGTAGTGATCGATACATCAGAATGATAGTCGATCGATACACAGATAGGTCGGGACAAAAGGCGGGAGGAGGGGCGTAGAGACACTGGGGTGGGGGTGGGCGATCTTATCATGGGAGCCTAGGGCGGCCTCCGAAAATGTGGCTGAACTCAAAGCTACTTTAACTGGAAGAGAGGTTCGAGAGATAGGAGAAAAGCACCCACCCCGGACCCCTCGCTGGAACGGCTTGGATCCCCCCGGGCAGCGTGCTGCCAGCCGGACCTGGGGACCTCGTGGGAAGCGGCCACCCGGAGCGCGGGCCCAGCTGCCGCACGCGGAGGCCAGGGGACCAGGGGGCGGTGGCAGAGTCGCTGGAACTGCCTGGTCCCTCGCGGTGGCCGCAGCCCGAGATCGCCCCGACGTCTCTGGACTGCGTGCGGGGGACCTGGAGCACGGCGCGCGGCCCCTCCTGGGACCTACAAGGAGACCTTCGCCTCTCTTGGGGACCAGATGCGCATCTGGTCCCTTCACCCGCTGCTCACTCCGGAGAAAAAAAGTCTCAGGCAGTGAGGCGGGAAAGGGCCTGGAGGGGAACCGGAACCAAGGCATTCTCACACTGTACCCCAACTCTGCCTGCTCCCTCTGCATTGGTGGCCCCATACATCAGGCCAGAGTACGGCTGGCTTTCCCGAATTCGCTGCTGGACGCTGTGGCTGAGTTGGCGCTTAAAGCACCCCCGTGGCTCTCTGGGCTTTGGAGTCTAGGGACAAATCTTGGGGAGGCCCCGCCTAGGAATGGCACAGGCCTGATGGCAGCTTCTGCCGGGTATCTGCCCGGGCTCTTCAGCCACACCTGAACAGTCAGGTTCAATGAGAGTCATCACCTCCCTGAGACAAAGAGTTCACTGACCCTGTGTAGACAACTTCTACCTGAAATTGTGCACAGAAGTAAAAGATGCCCTCAGAACAAAAGACAGAAAGGAAGAAGACTCAGGTGAACTTGGATGATGAAATGTTTCAAGTTGCCCCTACAGATATCTGTATAATATAGACTTTTTGCCTTTAAATATGCATGTGCTTTTACATGCCTAAAAGACTAATTAAATAAAGAACACGTTGACCTCCTAGGTTGAGGCCCAGTTTCTGAATCAGATTATACAACCCTGCTGCACATCGGTTTCTCCAGCAAGGCAGATCACAGCTGCCTGCAAAAAACTGTACTCTTTAAGTCTACAGATCCTGCCTGAGGGAACTTACCTGTCAGGGTGAGGTCTCTAATCACAACTTAGTTTCGCCCCCTCTTTTGCGAGGTGGAGTGGGAGAAAAGTGGAAGCTAATATATATTCCCAAACAAGAAATGGATATTGGGGAAATCTCTAAAACAAGCAAACGAAAAAACAAACAACAAACCAGGAAAGAAAAACCAAAACCAAAAACCAAACCAAACCAAAATGGAGGTGCATGCAAGCCCGTTTCTGTTATGTCTTTTACAGTTTCTTATTTAGAGGAGATAACTCGCTCACACACACACTTTACAGCTACCTGGGGAAATGTTAAACCACCTTTAGAGAAATGCACTCTAAAACACAGACACAGTATGTTGTTTATCTGTTGCAAAAAAATGTATTTGATTACTTGAGTAAAATTACAGTATCTCTGTTGTTAGTAAGTATTAAATGTTAAAGAAATTGGAACTCCCCCTTTCAACTTTCCAAGAAAGTGCATGTAACAGTCCATTTTTTTTTCTTCCATACCTAATACAAAATAAACCAACACTATACCTGCTCTCGATCAAGAAGCATATGCTCTTGTAAGGAACATATATACATTTTAATGAAAGTGATATTTCTTATCGTATATACAAGAGCATCTACATTTCTCCACTGAAGGTTGTTCAAGATGCTATCGTTAGCAGCATTGTGAAATTCCAGCACACTTTTTTTTTTTTTAATGTGAATATACCCTACAAGGCAAAAATGCTACGTCTGTTTCAACTACCAAAACACTTGTGGTTTTTTTTTTTCCTCTAAAGAATTCTGCGTGCTTATTACTGTACAGAAACTTATTAACATTGAAGACAACTCAAGTAAAAAGAACAATACAAATAAGCAGTTCAAAACGGAAATGGTTAACTCTATAAAACAACAAAAAAGCAGGTTGAAGTTTAGAATCAAAATGAAAACAAAACCAAAAACAAACAAACAAAACAAAACAAAAAAAACCCCAAACCTTTCAAATGTTCAGCCTGTACTTCAAGTCCTTCCCTTAAATCTGTTTGGAAAGATTAGACAATGTGTTTGCTGATAAAATTTTCCAGCAGGATCAAAGTGTACATTTATATACAGACTTTATTAGAGATCTAACGCATCACGGAGGCATTGCATCAACACCGGATTCATATTAAACTGGATATAGAAAATAAGTTAATGCCAGATTAAGACCGCCTAGCAGGGCAACTTGCAATTGCCATAAATGTTATAGCAAGCTTACAGCGCTCTAGTCCATTAGTATGTAGTCCAAAATACAGAAGACCAAAGTTAATGCTTGCATTCTGTTTGCAAAGCAAAGTTATAGCACTAATAAATAAGCTTTCTTAGAACTCTAGAAGTTGAACAACGTACAAAAGAATGTCTTCTTTATGTAGTTCACAGTCCCAGGGGCCAGAAGGTAAGGGGCTGGGGCTGGGGCTGGGGCTGGGGCAGGGGCAGGGGCAGGGGCAGGGGCAGGATCAGGAGCAGGAGCAGGAGCAGGAGCAGGAGCAGGAGCAGGAGCAGGAGCAGGAGCAGGAGCAGGAGGCAACCTCGGGCGGCATTCTGAGTGGAAACACTCTGGCAGATTTAGCTTGTGACTATCTCTTTGCTGTCCTCCACGAAGCGGGTGAAGCGGAAGTTGGTTCCGTTCTCGCTGCTCGCCATCTTCTCCAGGCCAGCCAGAGGAGCACTGGGTTCGGAATTCCCCAGCTTCTCCACGTTCCCTGTCAGCCCACTGATAGGTGAGCTGCTCCCGCTGCCCAGGCTCCCAGGAATTGGAGGGACGCCACCATTCTGAATGACAGAGATCTCGTTGGCCTTCATGGCCAGCCCGTTAGACAGTGCTGCGGTGTACTGGTTCCAAAAACCGGAGGGATCCCCGCTTCCTGACCTCGCCACCAGATCCTTCTGGAACATTTCTGGGAACTTGACAGGATTGCCTCCTAGAAATGTCATGGGGCCGTCCACAGAGAGCCGCCGACCCCGGCGTGCAGGGGTGCTGTTCCACATGTGAGTGCCCATGTGGACCTGCGATGTGGGTGGGGGAAGAGAGAGAAGGCAAAAAAGAGAGAGAGTGCCAGAAGCTTAATAGCTGAATCTGTCTCAACTCATACCCCAACACTCGACAAAGCAAGTGGCCTAAATGTCTAGTCTTATTACATGACAGACAGGGAAAAAGACACCAGGAACCATCCACTCCCATGGTCTAGTAATAACGTGTTTGCTCTCTGCAGCCCTGGGCTGGCTCTCCTCTTCCTAGGCAAAGATGCCTTACTTACTCCTTTTTTTTATTACCCGTATTTAGCTTGTAATGGCCTCAAGGAAGCCAGGCAGTTGCAGATAGCTCCTTTCAAGGTTAGAATTGTTATGTCCACTCTCATTGCAGTGGTAAGTATTGTATCTGACACCCTTTACCCTGTAAATGTCCTTTTCAGATGGGAAGAAAGTAGCCCTCACTGATTGCCCAGTGGAGGGCCTACACGGGGAGAGAAAAACCAGAAAGTAATTATTCATCTCATATTACTGGCAGCAACCTCCAGAGGAATACTCTGTCAACAGAAAAATGTACACAGTGAGAGAGTGCTCAACTGTTGCTCTAGAACGAGCATATTTGCTTTATTTCCAACACATATCAGTAGGAAATGTGTACTCAATTATCAGAATACCCATTAGCAGAGGAGTGATGCTACTATTCTAGAAAAAGCAACCATGCTAGGCTGCAGTTATGAAAAATAGCTGCGTACACCGAAGACAGCCGTGATTATTAAGTGATATGGGCAGTGCGCAGGCCACACGGAGGTCTTTAATCAATACCCCATGGCAACGCCAGGCTGTCTGATTTGGTAGGTAAAGCAATTCATTTGGTGCACTTAGGGAGACAACAGAGAGAGGCCGCTGCTTCGCTTAGGTGCCAAATTATTCAAGGCATGATGACATGCAGCAAGCTACAGGCTGCCCTTGTCCCTGCCATGATCCTGACCTCACAAGGCTCCTTCATCCCCCCCCCCCCACCCCCAATCAGCTGCGTGCAGCAGGTCCCCTTTCTAGAATCGTCTCCCTGACTATGCAGCTAGGGCTCCAGGAACATGCACTATCCTCAAGGGCCTGAGAAAGGGCTGACAGGTGGTGGGGTGCAGGCAGAGCGGGTACCTTCAGATTGCCTTTTGTTGTGAATGCTCTTCCACAGATAGTGCAAGCAAAGGGTTTCTCTCCAGTGTGAGTTCTCTCATGGATCTGCAGGGCACTCGAGGAGGAGAAGGTTTTACCACACGTGTTACAATAGTGCTGTTTGGGAGTTCTCCGGGGCAGAGCTGGGAGCAGAACTGGGGATGTCGCAGAGGATGGCAGAGGCCCCGAAGGGACATGACTAGCGGGGGCATCCTTACTGTCCTGAGGAGAAACGTGCAGGAAGCCGTTGACCTCTGTTTTGATGAGAGATGACAACGAATTGGCGGGAATCACCGCAGAGTTCTGATTGGGGCCGAGGTTGGAACTGGGCTCGAAGAGCTGCGATGGCAGATCCCGCATCTGATGTGTCAACATGTGCTGCTTCAAATTACCCTTTGTGGAAAAGCCACGATTGCAAACTGTGCAAATGAACGGTCTCTCTTTGGTATGACTTCTGTAGTGAATGTCCAAGGCACTCTGACAAGCAAAGGTTTTGCCACAAATGTCGCAAGCAGTGTTTTTAAATTTACCCCGGTCTCTGAAAGGGAAGAGGATTCCCAGAGTTTCTTCTTTGATGATTTTCTCTGCATGACTAGAGGTCAAGTCCAAAGCACCCCCATTCACTGGGGTAGGAGACAGACCATTGGCAAACTCACCTGGCCCCACTCTCTGTGGCTTCTCCTCGACGCTGGGTGACTTGTGGAATTCTTGGGTGCTGTTGGATGGGGACAGAGCCTGCATGGAAGAGGTAGACTCTGAGATGGCCGGGCTGCCGGCACTCTGGCTCTCCATATCGCCACCCACTGAGGAGGAGTCGTTGGTCAGCACGTCCCCTTCGACGGACCCGTTCTCCACTGACTTCAGGCTGGCCTGCAGCTGTTCTGCCAGGCCGGCATTGATCATCTTCATCTGATTTTCCAAAGCAGCGATGCTTGACATCTCGAGGGGCAGAGGCGAAGAGGACAGGCTGTCTTGGGAAGCGTCTGCTGACTTGGGTGTATCTGGGATGCTGCCCTCAGGACAATCTTCCATGTTCTCATCTGAGAAGTTGTCTAAGTCATCAAAATTTTTCTCATCAAAGGAGCCTGTGTCAGACTCCATGGACTCGGGGTAGTTGTCAGGGACCGGGGTATTAGGGATCTGGCCTCCCATGTGCATTCGGATGTGCTGTTGAAGGACCACTGCGTTTGTGAACTTCTTTTGGCAGATAGGGCAGGAATGCTGGACTCTGAGGGGGGGCATAGCCCGGTGGACACTGTAGTGGGTCTTAAGGTTCCCTTTCGTGGTGAAAGCCCGGCCACAGATCTTACACTTGAAGGGCCTCTCCCCAGTGTGCGTCCGGTAGTGCATTTTCAAGGCGCTCTGACAGCTGAGAACCCGGTGGCAGATGATACACTCATTGGGGTCAGTGGCCTTCTTGTCAATATTTTCTACCAGTTGCTGCAGCTTGGATGTCTCTGAGGCCTGGGCTGAATCTAAGAGTCCCCCAAAAGGAAACTTGGCCTTGAACTGCTCAGACATGAGTGGCAGCAAGGGATTAGTGAAGGTGGCCCCTCCTGGACCACAGTCAGCCACCGGGGAGCTCAGGGTACTGTTGCATGCTGGGACTGAGCTGGTGGTCATGCCACTCTCTTCACTTTTGCCACTAAAGGGTGGCACAACAGACCCCTCAGCTTCCTCTGGGATCCCGCCTGGGTTTCTTGTGGTCAAATCAGGAGCCCCAGAGTCACTTTTGACTGAGCCTTGGGGACTGGCAGCAGAATGGCTAATGGGGATGGGGGCTGGTTCTTCTGTCTTGATGAAGGGTGTGAGGCTTGGGAGGGTCGGGGGCAATGGGAGGCCAACGGAGGTGGTCAGAGTGGGCAGCACTGGCTTGGTGTCTAGCCAGCTGGTGACTGGCTTCTCTGGGGGGATAGACATGCCGTAGGGGATGCCGGTGCTAGTGGGGATGTTGTCCAAGTGCTCCGGTACGGGGTAAGGGTTCATCTGGATATGGGGGTATTTCTCTTTGTGGCGCTGGAAGTGGACCTTCAGGTTCCCCTTGGTAGAGAACCTGTTTCCACAGATGTTGCATTTGAAGGGCCTCTCTCCAGTATGGGAGCGCAGGTGGATCTGCAAGGCACTGTCGCTTCCAAAGACCTTCGCGCAGAACCTGCACTTGTGTTTAAAGAATGCCTCGTCCGAAGTACTCTTCGCTTCAAAGGCAGTGACATTTGGTGGCTTGCTTTTTCTTTGCTGGGCCAAGGCAGACAGGGAGTTTAAATCCTCTGCAGTTGTTCCGACGTTGGGCAAAGGGCTGGGGAAAACCGCGTTAGCTGGGGTCGGCTGAGGTAGAAGTGGGTTAGATGCAGGACTTAACAGACTGCTTATTGCGAATGCTGGTGAGGACGATACTGAGACTGCCGGGGAGCTGACATGGGAGGCACCAGCACTGGAAGCCACTTTTTCTGAGGATGGGGTGGGAACTGCTGCCGCCGTCATTACGCTCACGTTGGGAGAAGTGCCACTACTGGGCGGGACGATGGTGCTGGAGCTGCTCTGAGGTAGCTGGACTGGGGGGAGCTGTTTCACACCGCTGATGCTGGCAGATTGGCTAGCAAGGCTCTGTGCTAATCCAGCTGCCGCCGCCAGCTGCTGAGATAAATGGGAACTTAGTGTGGACAAGGGGTTGGCAGATGTTCGTAAAGTACCTTGAGAAGGACTAGAAGACGTTGGCAGGTCTGCGTTCTGAGACGCCAACAGCAGTATTTGGTGACGAATCTGTTCTATGAGCTGCAGCTGGTGGATCTGCTGCTGCTGCAGGGCTAGGAGCTGTTCCATGAGGGCTGGGATGGCCAGCTTGCCTCCGGAGGCCCCCCCACACCTCGCTTCCTGGGAGAACTGGGCCACTGCCACCTTGGTGCTCTGTAGATTCTCGATGATGACGTTGCTGTTGATCACCGAGAAATTGCCCAGTGTCGTCAGGTCCCCGAGTTGAGGTAGAGAGGTTGTGATCGCTGAGGTACCCGTGGAGGAGCCGCTGTGGCAGCTTGGGGTGGTGATGTTGGTGACACCGCTCAACGTACCGCCGCTGCTGGTGGTGGCAACTGTGGCCTCCACCTCCATGGACTCTTCCCTGTCAAGTCTCTTGTGTTCTGAAAGCTCGCTGCAGTCTTCTTGGTCTGTTTTGCTCACCGTGTCTTTCATTTGTTCATCAGGATTATTGAGAGATGGGCCAGGAGGGATGGTTTTGGGTGGGGAGGCTGGACTTTCATTGACGATCAAAACTAATTGATTCTTAGTGCAGTTCTTTTTGTGGAGCAGAAGGTCTGATAATTCAAAGAACTCAGCACAGCACCGGCCACAGACATGGGCATCCTTGCTCTTAGTGGGACGACTTGATTGACCCTTCTCTGTGTCCCCTATAAACATCAAAAGGTGCAGGGTTAAACATGAAGCCAGGACAGGCTGTCAGCAATGACTTGAAAAATAGAAAGGGTCATGAATGTTTTTCTATCTGCAAAATTCCAAATGCAGCCCCTGAAAGCCAGGTTGTGTTACCTGGGATGTTGACGGATTCCTGTCCAGCTGGCATCTTGGATAGTTATGGCCTTCAGATAATCCATCAAAATATAAAATACCACGAAGGGAGGACATTGGTACATAATGAAATTCCATAGCAAAATATTGATTTCCAATATTTTATACACAGATCGTCTCCTTGCCGAGAGAGGGGGTCCCTCAAGCAGGCTGAGGACCTATTAGGCTCTTGAGCTTCTGTCAACCTTATTCATTTTCAACCGATGCAAAGATATCTGTGACAGTTTGTTCTGTCACTAAACTAATTTGTAGTCATTCAGGTTCCAATCAGTTGTTGACAAGGGGAAAAATGCACATCATCCAGCTGGGGGCTGACGACTACAGAGTCACCTCAGGCCCTGGCCTGGAACCCGACTCAGGCTGAGCAGTAGCAAACACAGTTCGGCCAGTAACAGACCCATTTTGACTTCAAAAGAGAAGCAGCACACACACACACACACATACACACACACACACACACACTGAAGAGAACACATGAGAATAATTCCTTACAGGCCTTGTCTGGTACCCTACACATTTATTTTTCAAATTCAGGAATGAGCCCTGGAGGTCACTCTCCTAGCCAAGGAAGAGACGCCACCATACTCCAAGTTGTGATGTTCTAAATATCTCCTCAAAAGTGGTCTTTCTGTCTCTAAAAATTGGCACAGAACCTATAGTTCTGCTAAACACTAGCTGAAGAAGAACCAGCTGAGTAGTGCTCCCATCCATAAGGAATCTTGCTTGAAGGAGAGTTTGGCAATTCTTGTCTAAATGCCTTTAAAAATACTTCGCTTTACACTGTTATCAATTGTTTAACAGATTGTCCCGAACACTCTTTCATTCATATACATATATATATATATATATATATATATATATATATATATGTATACATCCTCGATTGATTGCATGTTTGTCTTCACTAGTTGCTCAGATGCCTTCTCACTAAGATCCATTTGTAAATTAAACATCAAAATCTCCAACTCCAAGCTAACATCCTATTCAAAGACAGGATGGCGTCCCCTTGTTTGCCCAGCATGGGGAACACCAACTTCTGTTGTACAAATGGTGTGTGGTCATCTCCGAAGGCAGTGAAAAAAACTGTTTAATTCGAGGATTACCTCCCTGCATGCTTTTCTACAGAGCTGAATCAGATAATAGGTAGTTTCCATGACTTCCAAATTGAATCTTCTAGAAAACTTGAAGGATTAAATAAAAAAAAAAAGTAATTGCAGATATGAATACATGTAAAATCAAAATGCTGCCCCCAGTCTCCCTCGTCCCCTAGTCAATTCAGAGTCCACTCACAAAAGAGCCAGAGGTTACCTTTTTGGGTTAAGCATCTAAAAAGCCTGAAGAGTTTTGCATTTCAGAAAATACAATTAACACCTAAACAGTCACTTGTGAAAATTCCTTAACTCTATCTGCCTGGAGTGATTCGGAAGTCGATTAGGGGCCCCTGGTAAAAGTATGCCGAACGTATGCACACTCTCCTCACTGGGAGAGTTATTTTAGTAGCTAAGTTATACTTAATAAGCCAGCTTTCCTAATCCCCATCTTTAAATCTACACAGGGTTATAGTGCAAAATGCATTAACAACACCAAACAAATCGCAGTTGTAGCAGAAAATACCAGTAATGATCCAGTTTTAATTTAATGTTTAATCATCCTAATTGGCACCAGATTCCCATGCACACTGAAGGTGCTGTTTTAAGCACTTTCTGTCTCTCCTCCTGCCTTGAAAGAATACAAACAAAATATTAAATGAAATTTGCTAAAGTTACACTGCTTCACTTGGGACAAAAATGATGTGACAAAAATTCAGTTTAGAGCTTCTTATTTTGACAACTGACTTTAAATGATGCATCCATTTCAGATACTTATTTTAAACTAGGAAATGCAAATCCTAATATATTCAACAGAAATGTTATTTCTTTCTCTTTGCACATTTCCATATGTAATGGTTATGTTTCCATCTACTTTTACAGCCAATTATGAAGGAACAAAAGCTATTCTGTTTGTTCACACATTTTCAACAAAATGCATTAAAACTATTATGTCAGCATGTTCTATTAAGCTCTGCATTCAGTGGAAAATACTTTTCAACCAGCTCACATTTATCAAAACATAAAGCCACTTTAAAACACAGTTTTGCTTGGTCAGCTGGGCTTAGACAAATAATGACAGATTCAGAACTAAATAACTAGCAAGGGAAATCAGAAAACTGACTTCATCAATTGTACACATTACAATGTGGTTGCTTCAAATATTTAGCACATCTGTGCTCACGGTTAAAGGGCATTTTAATTCTTTATTACTTGCAAACATCTGATATTCTCATAATATATAGAAAAATAAAATAAAAGGAAGGTGACTCGGAGGGTTTCATGGATTATTATTTCCTTGCACTCGGATTCCGCCTTTGTGCCACTTCAAGACTCACTTGAGAATTTTCAAGTTTTTCAACCTGAACATTTTTATATTTAGGATTATGCTAACTGGATGGAAAATAGGGACGCTTAAAAAATAAATGCCTGCTTGCTTCCAAGAGAGAGACCCTGTTAAAAGAGTTGGCCATATTTGAGTGTCGATTTTCACAATTTAGTAAGCTGACATTTGATCTCACTGTACCATCAACTAATTTAATTTCCTGATGTTTAGGAACACTCTGCCCCCACCCTCCAAAATCCTGGTATCTATTCTGATTCGCTTCAGGAGCAGGTGTTGCTATGCTCTAAAATGCCTAACTTTCAACCCATCTGCGTTGTGAACACAATTCCAGTGATGCAGCTTAAAGAGAAAGAAGACAGGCCAGGAAACCAGCAAGAATCTTTAGTCCCAACTGCTAAAAGGAATACTCTAAGTTACAATTAGATAGCAGGCAAGCAGAAACAACACACACATACACACGCACGCACGCACGCACGCACGCACACACACTCACACACGCCTGTGTTCTAATTCATTTTTTTTTAATCCTACCCTCCGTTATCTTGTATCTCTCTCCATAATCTGTTACACAGGATCGCAACTGGTGACCTCATTACAGTAACTACAGTTGCCTTGTTCCTCCTGTTGTGGTGAAAATCACATTCCAGATCCTTTCCTATGGATTTTTGCATTCACATTAGTTTTGTAATTCCAGTCAGATAGGAATATTTATGAAACAAGAGCCTTTTCCCCCTCCTCAGCAAATACAAAAAGGTGCTCAGAATTTCTGTTCTTTTTTGGAGGAAGGAGGTGATGTTACACTGTTACCAAATTTACGCTAAAATTCCAGATGTTTAAGCTCTTGCTGAACTATTTAGGTACCCGATTCAAGTTTGTCACTTTTTCATCCTCTGAACCAAACACAGCAGAATCGGACGCAGAAAATTGAAAGTGTTGTAGCCTGTCTACTCAGAAAACAAAAATAAAACTATGCCTCGAACAGAAAGCTCCAGCCAGCCAGAAAAGGAAGAAAAGGAAAACAAAACAAAACAAAAAAAACTAGTCCCAACCACCAGGCTCTACCAGATTTAGTTCTTTTTTGGAGCTCCTTAGAAAGAGGCTTCCTTCTACGTCCCATTACCTTAAGACTACATTAGCATTTCTTAATAGAACCTCAAACAATAGTGGAGTTGGGGCCCCTAATTTTAACAGGTTCCCACGAACATACTTGCAAAGGCGATCACAAACATATTTGATTCAGTGATCCCGTACCTCTCTATTTTTCTAGGGCAGAATCTGAGTGTCCAACTGAAGGTTCCAGGAAAGCTGTAAACACAACATATGCAGTGCATATTTTCTGTAATGTCTGAAGTTCCCTTTATGCAGAATGCAATCAAATGGCAAACTGACTGGCCTCTTCCAAGTTTACAGTGCCGGCCCTGATTGTGTGGAAGGATACAAGAGAAACCTCTGGAAACACCACCAACAACAACATGGACAAGATACTCCATTTAAAGCACTGGTCCCAGCACACCTCCTGGTCACAATAAACGAAAGGGGAAAATGTCTTCCCCTCGGATCGGATGAATCAAACTGAACGCTAGATGGGGTTCCAACTGCAAGGGTTTATTCAAAAGCTGCTCTGTGGCTTTCCTATTCCAGTGACGCGTAAAAAAGAGACTCCTTAAGGCGAGATCTAAACGCCGACTACACAAACATTGGCAAAGTCACAAGAAACTAAATCCCTGTTGTTGGAGGGTGAAGCTGAGCTATGGGGACTACCTGTCAATCTTCCCCTTTGGGGGTCTGCCATCTGGGGGTGGCAGGGGAATAAGGTTAGGAAAAGAAGCCAAGCTGATAAGGAGAAACTAAAATAAACTACTAACTTCCTGCTAAGTGACTAGCAAGACTCAAATTGGGGGTCACTGGGAAGACACTGAAGGACATATTATGACCTGGACCTTGTCACCTTTGCATGGGAGGAGACTGGCAAAGGTTAAAACAGCTCTACACATTTTCTAAAGCCTGGCACACAAACTTTTTCTTCTTGGGGGATGGGTGTCAGGTCTTAGGTTAATACTCTCTCTCTCTCTCTCTCTCTCTCTCTCCTCTGAGAATATTTTGGAACACAGACTTTCTACACTAGAGACTCTGTTAGAAAAACCACATTTAAGCTGTAGAAGAATTTTGATTTTCTGGTTACTACACACTAAGCTTGGCTAAGTTTTGAAACCTGTAACCTGCCCGAATCCCTCCCCAACCCGGCACCGCCCTCCGGATTCTCTACCAGAAAAATGTGGTCTTTTGCCTTCTGAGGGATATTGTTGGTAAGAGACAACTTGAAGCCTCCAAACATAGAGAAAAGAAACAGCTTCCCAAAGAGCACCCTATAATTTGGTACTTGTGCCCATGAGCCATTGCAGAAGCTGGATGTAAAATAACCACCAAATGCTTGATAGCAAAAAGCCACCTTCAAACATTTCACCTCCAGCCTGATCCGGCTTTGCTGTGCATTTGTTTGTTTGTTTGTTTTTAAACATTTTAGAAAGTATCTGCGGCCTGAAGCAATTCTCAAAAAACAAACAAACAAAACAAAAAAGCAGTTCACATTTTCTCATCCCGGATCATCTATTATGCCAAACTTAAAACAGGCTTGATTAAGCATGAATTCTTTCCAACTGCCTTATCTTGCAGGTGTCAGTTATTTTTAAAAAAGCAATTCATTATAGTTCTCTCTAACCTTTTGGGCCCAGAAATCAATGTGTGGCCATTAAACTGCTTACAACGAGTAAATTACTTTGGTAAATAATAGAATTTCTTTATTAATATGAGTAAGAGGGGTTTTCAGGATACTTCTTAGGAGAGTCAATGTTTTATCTGCAATTCTTGATTTTTAAATTTTCTTTCAATATTATCTTTTCCTTTAACAAGCTGAGCAACAAAATACTTAAACAAATGGAGTCAGAATGGGGCCTCTAAGTAGCTACAAGAATCTCAAAACCATCACCAAATGGAGTGGGGGAAAAACAAAAAACAGAACAACAACAACACGTACACACACCCTGGAAATCCAAATTCACAGAAGAGTAACCACATACATATTAAATCATTAGATTCACATATTCTCTTTCCCAAGAATTATCTATCTTGGTAAATAATCTATCCAAGACTAGTTATCTTTCTACAAGTAACTTGGGACTTGTTGAATATCTTTCAAGAGATGAATCCTACTTACCATAATCCTGGTTTCTTAAGAATCAGAAAAAGCCTTATAAGAATACCCAAGTTGAATCAACTAGCAGTGTTCTAAGATTTTATATATATATAAATATATATATTTCAAATGAAGCTGTTGGAATGGCTGCTTAGCATCGCATGGCTTTCTTTGTAAAAAACACACATACCACACATACATGAACGAGGACATGCAACATAGCAGGAATGAGGCTGCTTCAGGGCCACTGTGTCTGTAAACTTTTCCAGGTTTAGCTCTGGGTAGAAGTTCAGACAGTTTGAGGGACAACTTGGGAGAAGGGTATAGACCAGATTTACTTTGATAATGTGTGATATTTCATTGGCTACAGTAAGACCCTCTTAAGACAGAAGAACAAGGCTGGCATTTGAGCAAAGGTTTGCCTTCTAAAGTAAAACATCACACGCCCAGCAGCAGTTTCTCAAGAGCATGTTCTACGTAGGGAAATGGATGGAGATGGCTGGACTCATGGTAGAAAAGTTGACTTTTTAAAGTAAACTTGAGCTGTGTGTGTCATGAATTTTCATGTCTATCTGTCTCACAACTGTTCTCAAATGAAAAAAAAAAAATGAGGATGGGAGGCCCTCCTGACCATCAGCTGGTGGGGAGGGCAGCTTGTGTAGGGGTACTATTACAGCACACTAAATCCTGTAACCCTATTACAAAACCTACCCTCTAGGCAACTTCTCCCAAACTTATTGTTCAACCATGTAAAAACAGTCATAACCTAAAACTATTACTACTGAAGAAAAGGAGGGAGCGTGGAGAGGGCCTGGGAGGGGTGTTTCCTAGGGTGTTCAGAATAATCACTGCTTTGTGGACAATGAACTAGCTTTTAGGGAAAAAAAAGAGGAGAAATTAAGTGAAAAAGAAAAAAAAGAGAAAGAAAGGAAACTTGATTCAGTGCCTTAATGAACTTACCTCAAAGCGCAAATAAACTTAAAAAAATTGTACTAATAAATAATAATAGTAAGAGGTAGTGAACTCCTTTAATGCTATCGCTTTATGAGAAGCCTTAACTATTAAAAATTCCAGATCCAGACCCAGAGCAGAGAGCTATTTCTACCGAAGCCCGAGGTAGTAGCTGCTTTTGGAATTTTGCGTGGAAAACGTAAACAAATACAATTTACAAAAATAAAATAAAATAAAAAAAATCTGTCTCCTCTCCGGTTGGGTTTTTCCGTATGCAAATTGTTAACTTTAACAGAATTCCAATGCAAAAACCTCACCAGAAACTTTGGGAAAGAATTGGTGTGGGAGCGGCAGGAGGCCTAAGAAACGAACTGAGAAACCCCACAAAAAAAGTCAGAGTGGTCGCTGCGGCCTCGGTTAATTTCATCTGGTTTTACCCTCGAACCTGTTCCTTTGGGGTGGGAAGCCGCGTGTGTTTCAAGGGATCTTTCCAGAAAAAATCAGAGAAACAGACACTGGTAAGGTTTCGAGGTTCAAAAGGTGGTGGGCAAACAGTTGTCTTAATGGGTCTCAGGTCGCCCGAAAAATGTCCAGGTATCTCAGGCCAGGACTGCCCTCTCGGAACAGCGAGGAGGAAGGAAGCGCGGGTCCCTGCTCGCTGGGGCTCTGCCCGCGTGTCCCGCACCCAGAGCGGCTCAGAGTCAGGCCTCTAGGGAGGGAGCCTGTGACCGGGCTCGGGCGTCCGCAGAGCCGCGTGGGCAGGGGTGCGGACCTCGGGCCACGCTTCCGGGCTCCGCTGGGGTGCAGCTCCCTCCTCCACACCTTGTAGCCCCGCCGGGGATTGAGGATCCCGAGGGGCAGCCGCAGCCGCGGAGCCCCGGGTCCGGTCGCTCCTCGACCACGTTGCGGAGAGTCAAGCACGGCGCCGGGTGACCCGGGAACCGAGCGGAACCTCAGGCCCTGGAGCTCGGCAGTTCTCCCCCGGAACAGCTCGGGTCAAGCTGGGGTCGGAAGGGTCTCCCCTCCGTGGCCCCACTACCCGGCTCCGGGCTCTCCTACTCTAGGCCACGGTTCCCGCACACAAACTTTTCTGGACTTGTCCATTCCTTTGGGCACCCTGACTCCGTCGCCCGCCCACTTCGGGGAGCTGGCGGGCTAAACCCCAGATCCGAGAAACCGTCCGACGACCCCTTCCCGGATCCGACCGAGCCGGAAGGATGGGATTCCACAGTTCGTGGGGGGCGCACACGCAAGCTCGAATTTTCGGGACTATGGGTGTAAATGTTGGAAAAGGGTGTGGGGACAAACTTGGAAGCCGGGCGGCGACACTTCCCGGTTCCTAATCCCGGTCTCCAGGGCGAGCGGCAGCACACTCCGGCCGCGACCCCACGTTGCAGCTCCTCCACCCCGATCCCCACTTCTCACATCTCGGAACCCCCAAAGGCACTACGTTTCTCTCGCCAGCCGAGTGGGAACGAGAAAGTGGGAAAGGGGTGCACCGGGCTCCCCACGCGCTCGGCGTTCAGCCACCCGCACGAAGTAAACTTCTTTACCGCTGGCGGCGGGACTGGGCGGCGAGGCCCAGGCGACAGAGGCCCAGCCCGGGGCCCCGGGCGCCGAGTGGGGATCAGAAGGGACCTCGCGTGGACAGTCACGGCCGGCCTCTGCCCGCGCGGTCGCCCTCAGGGGAGGCCGGGTCGTGGCTGCGGCTCCACGGACCCGCGGGACGGAGGAGCGAGGCCGGCCGACCCCGCTCCGCCCTGCGGAGGACACGGAACTCCGGAAAGCTCCAGCCGGGATGGGCTGGCTCTCCCGGGGCAGAGGGAAGCCCGGGCCGGCAAATTGAAATCGAGGAAGCATGAAATAAAATCAGACGCGCAGAGTGCAGGAGGCGAGAGCGGAGGTGGGCGCGGGGCCTGCCGCGTGTGCGTGGGTCCGAGTGTGCGTGTGAGTGCGCGTGTCTGTGTGTCCGCGGCGCGGGCCGGAGCACTCACCATCTCGCCGGGGGAGCGAGGCCACTTCGGGGTCGGATTGGAAATGTTGAGGCTTCGCTTGCTTCCTCCGCGACATGCTGGCTCAAACATCAGCTGGGGCAGAATAAAAAATTACTAAAAAAAAATCTTCTCAAAATTACGGAAATCGAGCGGCGGCGGCGGCGGCTCCCCCCGCCCGCCGGCCCGCCCGCCCCCTCCCCGGCTCCCCGGCCCCGGGCACAGCGCGCATGTGTCCTTCTATAATTATGATTATCAATAATGCATTGCGATTAATCATAGAGGGGCTCTTTGAAAGGCGATTGGCACCGGGCCAGCGCTATTCAAACCCGCTCGCCTTAATCAATTAGTTCGTGATTTGCTGCAGACCCCTGTCTCTCCGCGCGCTGGCCCAATAAGCCGGCCGCGGGGCTGGCTCTGCGCGCCGCACCGCCCGACTCTGGGTTAACCCCTCTTGGCGACCGCCCGGGACTCCGCGGCCCGGCCGCCGGGGGCCTGCCTCCTCGCCACTGCGCGCCCGGCGCCCCGGCCGGCGCCCCCCGCTCGCTCCCCTCCCCCTCCCCCGCCCTCCATCCCGGGCTGGGCCGACCCGAATTAGCATGCCCGCCCCGGAGCCTAGCGGAGCAGGGCCGCGTGGGGGTGGGGCCGGCGGCGGGGGCTGGGGACCCGAGCTGCGGGCGCGCGGCGAACTTCCCAACTCCCGCGCAGCGTGCTGGCCCGCGGGGGGAGGGAGCCCCGTGGCGGGATCGGGGTGTGTGAGGGGGTCCCATTTCGTGAGTGTTCTTCATTTCTTTAAGAGCTACCAGAAAGCAGCCCACCCCCACCCTCATAAAAAAAAAAAGCGAGTGGGGAAGAGCCAGCCCCACGCCGGTCCGCCTCCCGCCCGCGGCCGGGCCTCCCTCCCGCCTGCCCGCCGCCTGGCTTGGAGATCCTTCGCCGGGAGTTCTCCATTCCCAGGATCCCGGGCTCGCGGGGGTGCGGAGAAGAGGACCCAGGAAAGGTTTGGGAACGTGATGGGTTTGGGGGCTCGTGGGGGGGGAGGGGCAGTTTCTCGCCACCCCATCCTCTCCCTGCCTGGGAGCTGCGACCCTCCAGCCTCTCGCTGGGCTCCTTAGCTCCCTTTCTCTACCTCGGACATTCCCGGGACAATTAGGGCTGAAGTTTTCGGGAGAAGCACCCCGAGCCCGTGGGATAAGGGGGCGGCTCGGCTCCGCCCAGGACCCCTCCCGGACCTCCCCCCGGCCGCCCGGGTTGGCTGCAGGGCGCGTCACTCCGCGGGGAGGCGGCGGCCACTGTGGCGCCGTCAAGCCCGGGGCGGGTGGAGAGCGAGGACCTGCCTGGGCTCCGAGTTCAGCTCAGGAGGGAGGGAGGGGAGGGGCGCCGCTAATCCTGTGCTAGGCTGCGCGCCCCGGGCCTGGGAGGTGCGGCTGGAGCCGGACCCTAGGCACCGCCTCTACCCTGGACCCTAGTGCTCCCTGCCCTAGGGGCGGAGGCCGCCGCCTGGTCCGGGACGGGGTGGCTGCCCAGAACCCGGAGAGCGCGAGCGGGGTGGGGGTCCTGTCCGCTGCCCCCTCGCTACGCCGCAGCTCGTCTTCACTCCTTCGACGCTTGCCACGCGCGGCGCCCAAACTTTTCGCTCCGTCTCCATCTCCCAGAGCCGGGAGACAGAGCCTCCCTTACCCGCGCGCTGGACCCAGGAATCCGGGCCCTGCACTCCCTCTTCTGGGCTTAGGCGCCCGCGAACCTGAGGCTCGGTCCTCGGCTTAGCCTCGGGGTTTCCGCTCGCGGCGAGGTTTCCGAAGTCCTGCGCCCGAAGGACTAAACTAACTAAACTTGGGCTGAGTAATGGGGGTGGAGGCGGGGGAGGGGTGCAGATACACAATCCTTGCCCTATCTCGCGATCGGGAGAGGAGAGGGCTCATAAGGACGCCCCAATTCTGGAGCGCCTTTGAGTCTGGATCGTGCCACCGTCGGCTCGCGCGAAGTGGAAACCAGCCTTCGCCGCAGAGCCTTGGAATTCAGGACCCATGTCGCACTCTCCTAAATGACCTTTTCTTCTTTTCCTTTCCCCTTAATCTTTTGTGTGTTAGTTGAAAGTATCTTTCCCGGCTGCTGACTTCATTCTTTCTTGGTTTAACTTCTCGCTTCTTTCATCCTCCCTGTTCACCCTTCCTACCTTTTCTTAGTTTTGCCCATGCTCGCCCAACCCTCTCTCGTCTCCCTGGTCTCCCACTCTCCTCTCCCGCACCTCGCTCTTCCCCTCTCCCCAGGTTCTGTTGGATACTGTAGATTTTGATAAAAAGACAAACGAAGCTATCAGTGGGTCTGATGTTGAAGAATGAAGATAATAATGTTTCCATAGGTAGTGTTTCAAATGCCATTATTTCTCACTGAATATTTAAAGAGATCCCTAGGCAAAGATGGATTTGCGCGCTCCTGGGGTGCGAGCCGCCCGCTTTCCCCAAACCCCCGGGAACGTGATCAAACCTGAGCACTTAAAATCTAGCCCCCATCCCACCCCACAAATCGGCGCTCTTGGAAACACACAGACGCGCAACTCTTTGAGGGGCACCGACGTTTCCAAGCGCACTTGCGCCTTTCTACCCGAATCTGCCGGTGTTTGGAGCCTCCCTCAACAGTCCAACATCCTTGGCTTCTTTAAAGTCCCGGCCTCTGGGCAATCCAATGGCCGGAAACCCAGTGGATCTGGGGATCCCACAAACCCTTCTCGCGGTGTGCTCTGCGGGAAGCTCCCGGGAGAAGCTACACACGTGCTCGCTGTTGGCTCTATGTGTGATTAAGGGTGGGGGACACCCCCCCTCAGACAACAAACGAACGAAAACGCAAAAACTGCTTCGCGCTGTTTAATTAAAACCTGGCGAGCAGAGACGAATTAATAAGGGGCATCTAAACTTTGATAACTTTTTTCGTTCTTTTGAGTCCTCGACGACGTAGAGGCGGGCGTCTGGCTCTGCGAGCGGCATCCCCCGCTAATTTCTTGTTTGTTTTCTTTCCCTTTGGCCCGGAGAGAGATGAGGGGAGGTGGAAGAGGGGGATGGGAGGAAGGGGACGGTTGAAATGGCCGGGAGAGGAGAATTGGTCTTTATTGTTGGTGGCGATACATCAATTATAGGCCATTGTCTGCGCCCAAGTCCCGCGGTTCGCTGGTGCGGTCGCCGAAGTGTCAGCAAGCTGGCGAGGCACCGCGTGCCGCGGAGCAAAGACATAATTAATTCAATAAAAATGGACACAGAGTGGGGGTTAATTTTTGTTTTTGAACGGGTCGAGAAAGCGATGGCCAGTGAGGTGCCACAGCTGGGGTTCCTCCGCACGCCCTGCGCACCTCCAGGCCAGAGCGCTCCGTGGACTCTCATCCTCCCAACCACGGTTGGGGCTGCTGCTGGCAGGGGTTGCGGCTTGCAGGTTCCTCAGGAGGGCCTGGTACTTAGGGATTGATAACCAATGGAGAATGGGGGTGGCCTGAAGTGAGGTGACAGCTGCGCAGGGGTCGCGACCTCTCAGACCAAGACGAAACGCACCCTGGGGAAGCGCTTAGCAGTTATGCAAACTGCCTTTGGGTGGGTATGTGGGGGGGGTGTCTCTGCTCCTTCCACGGTATCACCTCAGTTTCCCGAGGTCTAGCTTATCCCTTGGGGGGTTGGCTGGCCCGAGGACCGTGTCCTAAGGCCGAAGCCACAGCAAAGTTCCCAAGAAAGGGTTTTCCAGGCGTCTTTGTTCAAGCTTCAATTTTAGGAAGGGGGTGATGGCGTGAAGGCCTTCCATTCCGAAGCCTGGTTTTTCTGCCCATAAAGTTTTCTAATTGTGACCCAGTCTGACCCCGGTGTGGGATGGGGCCTGAGTTGAGGCCTTGTGTGGGCCGCGACTCTCTTTCGGATTCCATTGAGCACCTTACTCCAGAAGTAGAATGGAGGTGTCTCCAAGCGCGCTGGCTATGTCCCAGCTTCCGAAATGTCCAACCCCAGGCCCCAGACCCGGGCTACAAGGGCAGTAGAGGAGGTTTCGTTTTCCTGAGCCGGGCAAAAAGCGGCGAAAAGGCCGCAGCGGCGCCCGGGGGGCGGGGAGCAGGCACATCGATGGTATCAACATTATTGATGGGGAAACGTCCAGGGCAGGAGCCCGGAGATCAGATTCCCAGTCCCTCCCTCCGGAGGTGGGTGGGACCAAGTGGGTGGTGAGCTTGGTGTGCTTGTGCATGGTGTGTGTGTGTGTGTGTGTGTGTGTGTGTGTGTGTGTGTGTGTTTTGGGGATGGAGCGCCTGGATGCACCAGCATTAACCACCTGGGGTTTATTTGTGTTTTTCTTGTCTGGATGCCTGCCGGGTGGGGGTGGGAAGGACAGGGAAGAAAGATTGAGGTGGCTTGTTCTGCCCTTAGGGTTCTTTTTCTGGACTTGGGGTTTGGGGGTGGTGGTGGTGGTGGTGGTGATGATGATGACATAAAACAAAAGCCAAATTTGGAAAGCATTCCGTAGGTTCGGCCTTCTTCCAAGCCTGGGACTTCTGGGAATTTCACAGACTCTTTTCTTAAGCGAACTGCCGACGTTCAAATCCTAACTTTACCTCGGATTTTGGCGCAGCTTCGAACTCCAGGCCTTGGAGAGTAAACTGTGTTCTGCCCAGCAGCTGACTCCTGGAAGTGGGGAAAGGCACAGATATGGGGTAGGGGCTACTGCAGCCCACCTGCAAGAACGTTCTCTAGACCCATGCCCCAGCAGCGCGAAGACAGGGTGCCCAGGTGCTGGTTCTAGAAGGAAATTCAGCCGCCCGCAGCGGAGGCAGGATTGCACCCGGGCTGTGCATCCCTTACTGCCGTGCGCGGCAAACTTCATCTTCCTCTCTTTGCAGGGCTGTTCCCACACCAGCCTTTAAAAACGGAATGGGCCGGGGACCGCAAACGCACCTCCAGGTTGCGCTTAAGTTCTCTGGGCCCCGCATGCAACAGAGCCTCGCTAAGGGGTGTCTGGGTATAAAATTCCTCCCAGAGGAAATGTCCCGAGGCAGAGAAAGTGGAAAAGACTAATCGAATTTATAAAAAGAAAACCTTTGCTTCCTTTTGGTTAAATCCCCTTGCGGTTTTCTGAGCGAGGAAAAAAAATTACCACCAAGCAATAGCGTGTGGATAATTCTTGGAATGAGTAACTTGGATGTTTAGAAAGCCCAGCAGGGTGCAGATTCCCCCCGAAGCGCTAGAAGTAGGTCCTGAGGATCCAGCGAAGAGTGATTGGTTCTCCTTAAGTGCCTTCAGTTGAGATTGAGAAGTAAGGTCTCTAGGACTCCCGCACTGGTGTGGGTGTGAGAGCATTTGGGGGTGACCGGGAACCTACCAGGCACCATTAAAGGAGATCCTCTCCAACCGCGGGGGACCCAGACATGGGCGAAGCAAATCTCTTGTAAAGACAACTTTTTTTCCCTTCATTTACATTGTCATTTTTTTTTCCACCAGCAAATTTCATTTCTAAACAACAGGTTAAATATTTTAGAAATATTGGCTTTATTTGAAAAAAAAAAAAAAGGCTGTGTGCTTTGAAAACTTGCCCAGTAAGTGGCTTTTCCCCAGTAATTTTCATGGGGGCAAAGAACCTTTTGGTTTCATTTTGATAGAAAAACAGAAATGGCAAGGTCTGGTTTCAAGACTTGTCTTGTCAGCAAGGCCTGCTTGTCATTCATGTGGGTGGTGACTTACAGGTCCCCTAAAAGTCAGCTGAGTCTAGCGTTCAGTGGGAATGCTGCTGGGTTCCTCTTTACTTTTAAGGGAAGGTTTTTCTCCTAAGGAAAAGTGTCTTATCTCTGGATGCTAGCTTGACTCATCACTACAGCTTTACCTCTCCTTCAGGTTCAATCAGCCAGCAGACTTTTCTCTTCAGACCTGCACCCTTCATTATTGCACGCAAACATCTTTCTACAGCCTCAGCAACAATACGATGTTCCTCAATTTGACATCCAGTTTAATGTACGGTTGGGAATTTGAGATGATTACTTACGTTTCCAAACTCCAAACCTGTGTCTCCTTGCTTTCTTTCAGGATAGAATTAATTCCGAAGTCATCCAAGCTCCGAAGACAGTGTTAAGAAGGAGCTCCTTTCTCCTCTTCCCCAAACACTTAAAAATTGTCATTCTTCCCTGATCTCTGTCTGACTTTAACATTTTCCTAACTTCCCCTAGACTCTTTGGCAGATTTTGTAGTAAAATATAATCCCAAGAAGACCACCTCCCTGAAGGTTGCTTAATCTGTAACACGTCTCAATTCTACAGAGCTTTGCATAGGTCTGGCTGCAGCTTTTGCTTGGGCTGTGGTACATGCTCAGAACCCAACACCGGCTGCCAGGGGATGGTTTCTTCCGAAGTATGTGACTTTAATGGGGGCTGAATGAATTCTGTGTTTCCCAAGTTTGCCTTTTTTTTTTTTTCCTTTCCACCTTGGATCTCCCAACACCTTCAGTCTGGGAAAAGCATACTGAGCAAATCAGAATCCATGATCTCAGCTCCCCTCCCAGTCTTTCTTTGGTTCATCTCAGATGTTTGCAGGGCAGCCTTCTCTAATGTGTGCTGTTTGGGTGTTGAGAGTGAGGAGTCAGAGCTGGCTGTTCTGGCTTCACATTTTGGATGTTGTCATTTAACAGTGACCAGGGAACATACTCCTAGGCTTGCTTTGCCCCCCAATGAATTCCTTCATTTGCTAAATGGAGATAATAGTAGTCCTCATTCTATAGGGTTCTGGGGTACTAAAGGAGTTAATATGTATGAAGATTTTAGGATGGTGGTTGGCATGTAATTATAGTTCAGATGTTAGCTGTTATTGTCATTGGCCTCACAGGTTTGCTGTGGGGATCAAGTAATACAGTGTGGTCAAAATATTCCCATTTCTTCTGTTCATCCGTTCATTTATTCCTTCATTTCATAGAGAGAAGTGTTGGGTGGGCATGGGGGTGCCACTGGGAAACACTTGCATTTATTTCCTTGCTTCTAGTAATAAATCAAGAGGATTATTACCTGGAGTACGTTATTGCCTGGCTCAGTGTTATGGGTTGAGGGAACAAACAGTATAGTGGCAAAGAGAAAAGTACGCTTGATCTAGGAAGTCTTTGCCAATCTAATAAGGACCCGTGTGGGTCTTGCAGCCGGGGGCTTGTCTTCGTGCTTCTGTAAGGCTTGTGAGAACTGTAGAAACGGAGGTGGCTAGATGCTCCAGTGCCAGGCTATACTCTCTGGGTCCCTTTATTTGACTTTGTTGTATGGAGTCCCTTGAGTCGTGTACAAAACAGAGCAGAATAGAACAATAAGACATGCAGTATTTCCTTGGGCCCTAGATGGTATTAACCAGTGTGCTAGGCCTTGCTTTTCTGGCTTTTTCCCCTCCTTCTCTTTCCATTTTGTCAAATTATGAAAATTCACCATGGCCATTCCAATAGAACATTCTACCTGATGCTCATCTTGCCCTCAGAGGGGCTGCCTTTTGGTTTAGACTCAGACCCTCCAATGTTTCTTCCGCTATTAGGATGATAGCCACATTGTAGCTCAATGTAATCGAACTCCTACAGGCAGAATGCAAAGTGCCCTTGTGAACTCCTTTCCTGGGTGGTGAGATTAGATGCTTTTCATGGCTGGAATCTGGACAGGGAATCCAGTGTGTGCGGCCATACCTGCTAACACAGAACCGTGAGCAGGGCAGGTGTGGGTGTGTGTGCTCCTTACAATGCTGGCGTCCTTAAGAGGTGCCTGGCAGCATGTCCTTTAACAAGCTCCCAGATGTCAGCAAGTGGAGGGCAAGGCCTACCCCGTCCAGCCCTGTGATGGAGAAACATTTGTCACTTGATGTTCTTCTATTCAAAAATAGTGCTGAGGGCTATGGAAGGTTTTATTTAGAGGTTCTCAGGAGCCTGGAAGTACACGTAAATTACATGTGCCCTGGTTCCAGTGGCCACAGTTGGGAGTTTAACAGGATCTAGCATTTTTGATGATTTGGGGGAGTGACACAGGGGTGGGAAGGGCATGGGCACTTTTCACTTTGTATAACCTAGGCTTCCAGGTCACGGTGGCTCTGTCCATCTGGACTGCTGATGTGATCTGGGAATGGCCTCCAGTGTTGGTGGGTAGCCCTCTCAACATCTTCCTTACTTTGGGGGAATGCAGGGATTTTCTGAAGCTAAACGTTTTAGTAAGTTCATCCCTTTTCTCATGTACCTGTAGACCGAGGTTCTTAACATGTCAGTGATGATTTTAAGCATGCAAGATATAATGGTGACCAGGACAGAAAAATATTATGCTCAGTACAAATGAAACCCAGAGCTAAAAGGGTGCATACTGTATACTTTCATTGATATAAAATTCTAGAACATTCAAACTGATCTAAGTACTAGAAAGTAAATGATGGACAGAGTGATTATATGTGGAAGTGGGGGTGGGTGGGTAGAGCTAAAGGGGTCGAAGACACTTTTGGGAGTGGTGGAAATGCTTGTGAACTTGAGTATAGTGATACCCAGCAATGAATGACCTTCCTATTTCAGAACTGATGTGGCTTTTCTCTTTACGTGGGTACTTGGCGGTGCACATTAATTGTGTTAATAAAACGGAAAAAGCAGAGCCCTACGACATGTCTCAGATAAACTAGCTAAAGCCTTGCAATCCCCGGAACCCACATAAAGCTTAAAGGAGAGAACCAACACCAGGTTGTCTTCTACTTCCATACACATCTGTCAGCACGTGCACCCTTTTCCCCGTGTGCATGCATACACACTGATAACAATAAAGTCGGAAATTTTCATTTTACAACTATAGGAAATGGCTATTGTGTATTAAGGATTTAAGGGGGGAGGGACATTGCAAGTGCTGTCTGGGGATTGTTCAAATTTGGCTTGGGGACAGCACGACCAGGGTAGAAAAGGGACTGGGTGGCCATCAAGCCACCCGTCTTGGTTCGGCAGGGAGCATAGAGTTTTGCTCGGGTCTAGTTTTCTGGGGAGTAGTGATGCTTCCCACTAGTGTGCCAGGAAATAAGACTCCTGAGTGTCAGGAGCTCACCTAATCTGACAAGGAGACTGCCTACTGGAGAGAGAGAGAAAGGCACAGCTTCATGAGGTAAGTGGGTCCAGAGAAGGCTCAGGTCTGTGGCTGGACCACTGAGAGTCCCAGGCTGGCACTTGGCTCACTGACTATGTGACTGTGTTGGCATGCAATCTCCCAGTTGTGATGAACAACTGGGATCTTTGGTGGAAGACATACAACCTGTCATGGACCAATAGTAGTGTAAACATAATAACATATATATTGCCATAAAAGCAAAATAGAAATCAGTCACACAAAATATAACCTCAAATTGTCTTGTATAATCTGCCTCTCATCAGAGCTCACTCTGATTGGCTGAGTACAGGAAGTGGCAGTGGGACTTTCCTGTGTATACATCCTAGCTTCTGTGAGGAAGCAAACCTTGAAGCTAGGATTCCTACAGCCACAGAATCCAATTCAAACAGAACATTCTCATGTTGCTGAGGAGTAGATAGACTCTACAGGGAAGGTCAGGGAATCAGGCTTAGCCTGTCCAGAGCCGGCCCCCAGAATAGCTCCTGAAGGTCCAGAACAAGCTCCTGATTGTTTCTGGAAGCAAATCCCACTTTGGCCACACAGGAGCCAGGAAGCTCAGCATCAGCTTTGTGATGTTTTCATGACATTTTCTTACAGGCCTTGGCTGCCAAGTCAAGCTGTGTTGTTGGTGTCATAGCTGCAAGGGAAGCGGGGAACTTGGACGCATGGCATTTTCAGCTTCAGATGTGGGAAACATCTAAGGTGCAGGGAATAGTCAGGTCCCTGAGCTAGGTGAACCAAAAGGAGGCCAAACATCTGTGTGGGCTCTTTCAGTCTCATATCCCATCAGAGGCTTTCATAGACCTCTGAGCATAGTTGATAGCTTCCTCAGAAAGCATGCTCACTGTGAGACCACAGGGCCAGCACCCCTCTCTTCATCCCTTGCCCTTCAATGGGCTGTGACTCTGTCACACTACTCAGCTCTGCCTGCGGGTTTTAGGAATCTTAAAGTCCTCAGAAGATTCTTGGGGTACTCCCAGGGAAAGGGGAATGAGAAGGTGGCTGCCATTCATTGTTCACCTTCCAGGATCCAGATGGATGTGGCCCCAGGTTAGCTCATTGCATCCCCTAGAGCCCTTTGAAGTGTTTCTGCAGTCTCAAGTTCAAACGTGGGAGCAGAGGTGTGTGGCTATTACGTTGGGGGAAATCTCTGAGATGTAGAGTTGCTTGCTGCCTACAACCAACTATGAGTCCCATTTACCAGAAAACAATATTCAGTCATGGTGACACATGCTCTGAAATCTACAGGTAGGTATAGGGACAGACATTTCATTCCATCCTGGGCTGCATCATGACATCTCAACCCCTGCACTTCTCCCAACAAAACAATAACAACCTTAAAACGAAGTGAAACTAAATGGCAGCCCCCCAAAATGTCAGTGCCCTCAGGTAAGGAAGATTTGGGGTGGAACCTTGGAACAGCAGAGGTGTGAGCTGGACTTTCTCCATGTTGGGAACATCTAATCGAGGACACAGATTTGCTACCCTCAGGGCTGTGGCTGCTTTGTGGTTTTTCTGTGTGGTCTGTAAATGCCTTTGATTTCAACCTGATGAAATGGAGGAGAGCTTAGAGTAAAGCTAAGCCCGCCCCAATGAATTCAACTCTCTTTGAACCTCTGATTCCTGATGAGTTGATGGCTGGTGCCAGCTGTCAGTCTCTGTGACCCCAGCCCCTACCGGGGTCTTTAACCATAGTTAAAGACAAGCAGAAGGTTCCAGTTCGGATTTGAGAAAAGGAAGTCTGCATTAAAACCCGTATTCTGCCATTAGTAGAAGGGTTTTTCCTGAGAATGTTGTCACCTGGTAGAACTTCACATAGCCCTGTGTAGACCGAAGGACTTCATCTGTGCACTAACTTGGCCAGCAAGTACGAGGTCACCAGGCTGTCACCTGAGGAGGCAGGACATCAGTGCCATTGAATGAATTGGACACAGAGGAAAGGGGGAGGTGGTTATCTATTTGTGCACACTATTGCACTTTACTTTCGGAATATCCTTAAAGGCCTGCATGTTAAATGTTTGGTCCTCAAAGTGGAGCTGCTGGGAGGTGGTGGAACTTTAAGAGGCAGGGCCTAGGAGGACTGTGCAGACCATTGGGGTGTGGCCTTAAAGCATAATGGGACCCAAGCCAGTTCTGTTTTTTCCTTCTTTCTGGCCGTGAAGTGAGGAGTATACTTTACACAGTCTGCATTGTGCCACATTGCCACCTGTAGACCAGTGGGCAAGGGGCTGGAGCGATGGCTCAGTGAGTAAGAGTAGTTTCTGCTCTTGCAGAGAGGACCTGAGTTCAGTTCCCAGCACCCACACTGGGCAGCTTACAACTGCCTATAACTTCATGGAATTCAACTTCTTCTAGTTTCCAAGGGCACCTGTAGTCCCCCCCCCCCCCCCCATACACACACACACACACACACACACACACACACACACACACACCCTTTTTTTTTTTTAAGGAGCCCAAATAAACTTTTTCTCTTGCAAGTTTACTATCTCAGGTGTTTGCTGTGGTGAGCAGGAGCTGACAAACGGGCAACGCCAAGTGCTGATGGGTGCTGCTTATTAGAGGCTGCTGATTGCAACATAAGCCAATCACAGAAAAGACCACAGACTTTAATGCCATCTCAGATGAACCAGGGATCTTATTAAGATGAAGACTGTGAATTAGAAAGTCAAAGGTGGGGCCTGAGATTCCAAATTTCGGATGCTTTCCACAGTGGGGCTTCGTGTCGTGGACCACTCTTTATAAAGTGTTAATTGCACATACATGGCAAGTGTATTTGGCAAGCAGGACGGACTAGGTGGGGTAACAGGACAGTCACCTTAGCTGGTGACCACCTTCCAGTAGGAGGGTGAGCCATTCGCCTCCTCATTCCATATGAACTATCCTTATGGACAAGAGCATGACCTGTTTTTCCCCAGGAAGCACCAAGGGTAGCTTGGTCATGGTTTCCTATGTTTTCTGTATTTGGTGGACACGATGGATCCACTGGTCTCTGACTCTGAGTCACCAGCCAGTGGTATGACACTCCCTTGGGGTGATATGTGGAGCACCTTGGCACATGCGTAGCAGGCTTTAAGTTCTCTGGATGGCTGCTCTAATGATGCTGGGTTATCTTCAGGCATCTTCTGGAGTTCTCTAAGCAGTTAGTGACTTTGAACACTAATTGTACAGGCTCTGGGGTTTTTAGGACCTCAACATGTCAACTCTTTTAGTCATTTTTCCTTGCTGTGACAAAATATCAGACTAAGATAACTTAAAGGAGGAAGGATTGATTTTGGTTCCGGGTTTCAGAGGTTTTAGATCACCATGGTGGAAAAGTGGGGGAGGGGGGTGCCTGTGTTAGCAGGCTTTCTGCTTAATTCTATCCGGGCCCTAGATGGTGCCACTCACATTCAGTGCCAATTTTCTCCCTTTACTTAGTCCCTCCTGGAAACGCTCATAGACACTCCCAGAGAGTTGGCAATCAAGATTAACCATTACATCAGCCATGTGTCTGCCTCAGTGCCTTTGCTTACTGCAGTTTTCAATCCAGGGTCAGTGTATAACATCTGGAGATATTTCTGTCACAACTGGTGAGTGCTAGTGGTGCTTAAAGGTCTGAGACTAGGAAGGGTGTTGAACAACCCACAGAGCACAGGGCAGCCTCATACAACAGAACAGTTTCGCAGCCCATTGTTAGCGATCATCATAGACTTTAGGGCTTGGGTGGTTCATCCTGTAGGAAATGCTTTCCCATTCTGCCTTGCAATCTTCTCTAGGTTCTCTGAGCTGACTCGGGAATGAAAGTTTTCATTGTGATTTTCCTAATTTGCATTCTCTTTTTTCTAAATCGAAGGGCACTGAGAGGCTTTCCTGTCTCCTCGCCCTGCCCAGCTGCCCTTCATAGGATATCGTGAATATGGCACTCTGAATTTTCATGCTCACCCAGCGTGTGTAGGCTGGAAGGGAGAAAGGGACTCCTTTGGTTGTGTGTTTGAGTTATTTTAGAGTTGGACATTACTATTATGGTTCTGTCTACCTTTTCTGACTGAGATCAGTACGGCATCCAGAATGAGGGACAGACTACTGAGACCCACTCTGTTTGCAATATCCAGACCTGTTACTTGATCAAACACAGGAGAAAGGATTTTTAAAAAAAAAGTGCTTTATGCAACAAGTTTGACCTAATAATTTGCACCCCCAAAAAACAAAACAATAACAACAAACAAAAACAAAAAAACTGGAAGGATCAACAAGGTGTGCTTCCTTTAAATAATTTAATTTGGAATAGATCTCTCTTAACAGCACACAGAGCTTCAAAACCCCTTTTCCCGGAGCTAATATTCACCACAGACTCCAGAGAAGCATCCTGTCACACACTGCACACAGGCACACAATGGACCAGTCCTCAGAGGAGGCGCTGCATGTTGCCTCCTGAAATGGTTTCTTTGCTGCGGGCCTGTTCAGGAGATGTTTATCAGAGAGGGGTGGACAGGTCTGCAATGGACGGGGCCTCCATTCTGTCTCCAGTGGCCTTTTATTGCTAGTGATAGGTGCCATCAGTGTCTTGCCTGAGAAATGGCCATGCCGCAGGCACCTCTGTCGGAGCATCGTATTGATCTGTGCCCCACCTCCCTTCCAGAAGCCAAGAGTAGTAAAAAGTCAGAGGCTGCTGGCTGGAGCGGCCATGGCACTCTGGGCTGCAGCTGCTCTCTGAGGTGAATGCAAGTGTCATCATCCCTACAGCTGTCCCATCCAGAATCACAGAATCTAGCCTGGACTGCACAGTGACCATCCGGTGAGATGAATGCTGCTTCTGAATTTTTTCCCCCATTGAGGCTGTATGGCTGAGATTCATCTTCCCACCATTGACCCATTAGACCTCCATAAAAAAGGATTGAAAGCAATTAATCTGGGGCAGAATGTCCCTAGGATCTCATTCATAAATAATCCTCCTTGGCCCCCAGCACTGGTATATAAGTAGAGATTTATAAGCGCAAACCTGCAGGCCAAACGGCAGGAAGCAGTGTGTGCCCAGCCTCTGACTTTGCACATGAGATTAAATGGTTATGATCAATATATTGTCATAAGCACCGGGGGACATTTTTATGGCGTTTACACAAGACTTTATAATGTAGAAGAGACAGGATCTGCCACCAACCCCAACCCGGGCATAAAATGTATTCTTACAAATAAAAACGCAAAGACACTTTGGCAAAAGTTCCACTGTGTGGCTGTTACAGCTGCAGAGAAAGGTCGGTAGAGAGTAGGATAGGAAAGGCTGAAATTAGACTCAGAACGTGCAAGAGTGTGCCAGGGGCGGGGGAGGTAGCATTGCTGAGTTGTAGCTGCGTAGCTAAGGGGTCTGGCAAGAGTCTGGGGGCTGACCGTGGCCCCTTTACCTTTGAGCTACATGACCTTGGCTGAGGTTCCCTCTGTATCAGTTTATTGATGAAAATGATAGGACCTGAGTTCATATGGATGGGTTTTTTTTTTTCCTCCTTGGTGGTGTAGGGGGTTCATACCTAGGATTTCATGCATGATAAGTTAGCGTTCCGTCACTGAGTGACGACCTCAGCCCCACATAAGGTTCCTCTAAGGAGTAAATGAACTAAAGTATATAAAATGTTAACTCATCCCTGCAGTATGTTAGAGAAGATGCTACTGGTGATAATGATGTCGGTGATGATGTTGGTGATGACGGTAAGGATAATGTGGTAACAGGGGTGATGATGATGATGGTGGAGATGAGGATGATGGCAGTGGCCAGCTGGTGTCTGGAATGTGCCACATTACAAAGTATAGTCCAATATCTTACTGGCCTCTTACCTCTGTCAGGTAAGAAGCAAGCTCAGCCAGTCACTCCCAAGTACAACTGGTGGCAGAGGCCCAGCCAAGCAATTATAGCTATGTCTCTGAGATGGTTGTTTGTCCTGCAGAGTTGGCCTTTGACCTCTGCCTTCACTCTCTCTGTCTTTGTTGTGCTACCATTGGCTGTGTGTTCTCAGAGTGTAAACTCATTTTCGCTGTGAAGACGAGCAAGCTCTGGTTTGCTATGCCAAACTTGGATATGCCGAGAAGGAGAAGCCTTTGCCAGCGTCACCATTCAATATTCCTGTTTGTTTGATGTTGGTGTTGGAAGGCCCGCGTCTCCATGTTCATCCAACATTGCCAGTTTACAGTGACTATGGCGAGTGGGAGACCCAAAGCAGCCAGCATCTAAGTGTAGAAGCTATCCATTAAATAGCAAGATTCTGAGAACTCTCTCAGGGAACCAGAACCCATGTTTGACTCCAGTCATCCCTTCCTGGGGCCACAGGAGCCTGCAACCACCTCAATAGTTAGCTTGTGCTGAGCCCAATCTAGTACCAAGCGTTCAGGGGGATGCTTTACAAATGTGACCGCGGCAAAGCTTGACGACAGCCTGCAAAGAAAGCCCCGGATCTGTCAGCGTTCTTGGCTGTAAGCAGCAGAAGCTGACTCATTGTCACAAGAAGAGGAGGCTTTTTGGAAGGGTGTTGGGGGAGTGCGTCTAGATCTGTCAGATGGATGGAGGACAAGGTTCTGAAGGGAGGGGGGGGGGACGACTTGAGGAGCCCAGAGAGCCAGGTGGGCTGTAGTTTCTCCTCCAGAGCTGGTCTGAGACCTCTGTTCAGAAGCTCTGTTCCTTTGCTGCCCTGACTAACTTGTAAGTGTGTCTACCCTTGTTGCTACAGTCAATTTGGACTTCTAGGCCTTTCCGTGCTGCTGTGTGCATCAGGACCTGCCCTCCCCCTCAACTGGGAAAGAGGGCTGCTCTGTTATTCGTCTATCGTGTCAGGCGGTTTGTTTTTCACCAGGACTCTATGCCTCTGGGGAACTGCTAAGAAGAATTTTGGAGATGGGAGACTAAGATGGTCCAAACTGATAAACACCTTCACAATAACATGCATGTTCTTCTTGTAGAGATTAATAAACAGATGCTCAGAAGGGCTGGTACATTGCCCAGTTTCATACAGGAAACAAGTGGCAGAGCTGGGCTTGCGTTCAGGATTCTTATATTCGACTACTAATCAAGGCTCTGTCTTTGATTAGAGAGCGTGCTGGGTGGAGCGGGCCAGCTGGCAGGACTGTAATACGCCAGGCCCTAGACTCCAGGGATTAACTGGTGGAAATTTAGTGACTCAAGTACCTGGGGTTTTTTAATCCAGGGAGCTCAGGGGCCTGCCCAGGTCTTCTGAAGGCTGGGCTCCCTTGTAACTGCAGAGGTTAGTTCTGGTCATCAGGGTCCCTGCATGTTTATCGTGCTCCACTGGGGAAAGCCAGAGTATATTTTGATATCCACTTTAAAACACATGAAGACACTTACTTAGATGCCTCCCATAAATGTGTCCTTGAGTCTCATTGGCTAAAAGTGGGACATGTGATTACTATTCAGACCCTTTGCTGGATGGAATTAAACTCAGATTTACTGCTGGTTCTGAAACAAAACTCCAAACTACATGGACTCTGAAGGTCATGGAGAGGAGAGGGGAGGGCTGCAGTGGCACAGGGGGTAACTTGTTCTCTCCCATTCTGTCACTTTGCTCACTGTTTTCTTCCACGTGTGTCTCCCTCGACACCCCTAGGAAAATGGGCTACTTAGAATAATCCACACCTCACCTAGAGGTATTAGATGCATCTTCAACTTAGTATCCTAGACTCCTGAAAGGTCTGCTGTTCCATATGGTTCAGGGCCCACCCCAGCTCAGAAGCCACGTTGAGATTACAGGTGACTCTCTGGAAGACCTTGTAGGGTAATCCCTAGACAAGGAATCCCAAGGCGCAGTTATTTTTCATTCATATTTTAAGTTTTTAAAAGGAAGATTTCTTACAGGCCAATTAGAGCACCAGAGGTGATATGCTGGAGAAGGGTTCTAAATGGTTAGGCCAGGAGCCTTGGGTCTTTCTGTTTGCCTATTCTCATTTTTATTTATGTGTAGCTGTGCATGTGTCTGTGGGTGCTCATGCTGGTGTCTGCTGAGACCAGAGCTGGTGTTACAGACGATTGTGAACTGCCTGACCCGGGAGTTGAGAACTGAACTTGGTCCCCCCGCAGAGCAGTAAAAGCCATCTCTCCACTAGATTTCCAATCTTGTTTGGTTATGGACCTCTTAAAAACATTTTCTGGACCGAGCATGTAGCTCAGTGGTAGAACACTCACATGTACAAGGCCTTTGGCTTGATCCCCAGCACTGCAATAAGAAAATAAATGAACAGTTTCTCAGTCTGTACTCCTATCTGTGCAGGAGGAGGATGATATCAATGAATCACCTCTGATCAAGGGTTCAAGGCCAGCCTGGCAACACAGACATGCCCTAGCTCAAAAATAAGTCATTGTCCATCAGGATTGAGTACACATGGACATATGTATTCCTGAAAAAGAGTTCAAAAGAGGAATACATAAAAAGATGACCGGTGATAAGAGTGATGTTTTTAATGTAGCGGGGTCCAGGGCCAGCGTCACCTGGGAACTTACTAGAGATGTGGTTTTCCAGGCCCCATTACACTTTTAGCATTTCTGGGAGCTTGACCAAATCTTCCAGGTGAGCGTGCAAGTCGTTGGAGCTTGTGGGAATGAATTCTGCAAGGGTCCTTGGCCTCTGCTTGCTTATAGGCTCACTGTGGGAGCCCTTCCTGGGTGGGTGATGGCTTCGAGTGGTCCCGAGGGCCTCCTTGCCATTCTTCTGGAAGCATGCTAGGGGACAAGTGTTGACCGGAAGACTGCCTAGTCCACCTGCCGGGCTGTCTGCTGGACGACATTGTGACTGCGCTCTCACAGCTGAAATTATTCAGGGCTCTTCTCCTTTTAATTCCCCGCAGTCGCTTTCATTCCTGCCTTAGAGAAACCTCTGATTTTCGCTTGTGAGATGCTCGGCTGAGCTCATCATACCCTAAAAGGTGATTTCAGTTCTCCGATGCCAAGGAACCCTTTTCTGCTAATCAAAACACAGCTGCAGGGGCCTGTGTGATTTGCTAATGGGCACTCCAACTCGGGGGTATGTCTGTCTATACCTGGGAAGTAGATGTAATTAGGATAACGGATATCATAAGGATATGCTAATGCATCAGGTAAAAAACTGGGCTGGAAAGGCGACAGGCTCGTGTTACCGAATCCCCTGGGCTAGCCGAGCTGTGCAGTCTAACCAGAGGCCACTGCCGTCACCTCCAAGCCCTCTAGTGCCAGTTCTGGAGTTCCTTAGTTCCTCCTGCATCTGTTCATCCCTTCTCCTAGGTGTCTCATACAAATCACACTTAAATTTTTTTTTTTGTATTTTATGCGTCGAGCGTTTGCTTGTGTGTCTAGCCTGTACATCACATGTATGCGGTGCTCTCTGAAGGCGGAAGATGGCATCCGGTCCCCTGGGATTGGAGTTACAGATGGTTACGAGCTGCCACGTGGGTGCTGGAATTCTTAACTGCTGAGCCATCTCTCTGGCCCCACATTTAA